>HG992018.1:4812500-6217500 GCA_905220435.1 Amphipyra tragopoginis | reverse complement strand
ACCCTGTTGAGCTTGACTCTAGTCTGGCATTGTAAGGAGACATGAAAGGTGTAGCAAAGTGGGAGGTCACTTGCGTGATTGTCGCTGAAAAACCACTACTTTCAATGTTTCTTTACTAACTCGGTTGGGCGGAAGCGGTGCGCGGTCGATAATATCGACGAACGCACGGTTTTTTGTTCCAAGCGTGCAGAGTGGCGACGTGGCGGCAACGCCCATCGCTGCAAAACTCTCACGTGATCCGATTCGAGGACACCGCCAGGCGGGGAGTTTGACTGGGGCGGTACACCTGTCAAATAATAACGCAGGTGTCCTAAGGCCAGCTCAGCGAGGACAGAAACCTCGCGTAGAGTAAAAGGGCAAAAGCTGGCTTGATCCGGATGTTCAGTACGCATAAGGACTGCGAAAGCACGGCCTATCGATCTTCTTGCGTAAAGAGTTTTTAGCAAGAAGTATCAGAAAAGTTACCACAGGGATAACTGGTTTGTGGCAGCCGAGCGTTCATAGCGACGCTGCATTTTGATCCCTCGATGTCGGCTCTTCCTATCATTGTGAAGCAAAAATTACAAAGCGTTGGATTGTTCACCCACTAACAGGGAACGTGAGCTGGGTTTAGACCGTCGTGAGACAGGTCAGTTTTACCCTACTGATGGCTTGTCGTTGCGATAGTAATACTGTTTAGTTCCACAATAACAACAGCATCGGACATTTGGTTCATGCACTCGGTCGAACGACCGGTGGTGCGAAGCTATCATCCGCAGGATAATCACTGACCGCCTATAAGAGAGAAACCTGTCTAGTCAAATTCGGCAAGGATATACTCACTGTGGAGCCCCGAGAGTCGGGAGGCTCTAAACAATGTGACTTTACTAGTCGCGCTTCACCACGTGAGGTGCGACGTCGAAGCCCATTTGGATCGCGGAGATCGATGCTGTCCGTTTAACGCGTGCGTCATGGCTCCGAAGGTCCGAATTTAGCTCAGTTCGATGTCGGGGCTCGGAATAGTCTGTAGACGACTTCCGTTCCTGGCAGGGTGTTGTGATCGGTAGAGTAGCACGTTAGTGCTACAATCCGTTGAGACTCAGCCCTAAGCCAGGTGATTCGTTTTCATAATAATTTAATACACGAACTGTGCCAGATAATTTGTAATGAGACACGTTTAACTCTGCAACTTACAAACAATTTAATTTATTATATGCTCAAAATTCCTATTGTTTACAAATTGTAACTCTCTTAATAATCTCGCTTACCGTTGATTTATTTATTTTTTCATGGTGAATATTTGAAATAATAAGAATACCCTACTTCGAAATAGTAATAAAGCAGAAAGTAGTACCTACATAAAGTCAGTTGTTATAAGCACGACATAGTCAGAGAAAATGTTATTCATTATTCTGAACAAAATTTTAAATTTAATGTTAAATTTCATGGTGTTCCTCTTATTTTAGATGATATGTTACTTAGAAGAAATAAATAAATCTGATCGATCCTTTCGATTAGTACAATAAAATTAGTTTTTTTTTTTATTTTCACATTTATCGGGTTCGATTCCCGGTTCAGACAGGTGATTATTTAAAATTCATTGAATGCAGTTCGTATTGTTTTTAAAATAAAAATGAAGTCTTCATTCAGTAAATTTTTCTATCTACAGTATTTAAGGTACTTTCCCTCAATGTGGCAAAGTTGTGGGACGCCCTGTATAAGGCACAACCTCTTAAGGGGCACTGTACTCATCATTATGAACAACTTTTACTATGGGAACAAACATGAAATCGCGAAAAAAATCAGCTGTTCCCTACATTTATGTTCGCATTACTCGTCAAAATGTAAGGAACAGCTGTTTTTTTTCGCGTTTCATGTTTTGTTCCATAGTCAAAGTTGTTCATAATTATGAGAACAGTGACCCCATAATAGGTTGTGCGTTATTTATGTTACACCTTGTATAAATGCTATTTAAAAAATAACTTAAAAAAAAAGTAAAAACCGATTTCAAAAAAAAGTAAAAAGAGTAAAATAATTACCATATTATAAAACTATATTGCTTTCACGGTAACTTGATTAATTTGGCAGATGTCAGTTCATGACATGAAAATAAATTGTAATGGCGCTTGTGTATGACAATTTAATTCAAAAAGTATTAAATCAATTTAAAATATTAGTAAAGCGTTACCCAAAAGGTTGTTTTAAAATCAGAAACATGTTATCGGTAGCGGGTAGCACTGGGCAATGTTGACAAGAGAGGGTAGTCGTCGATATGGATCGGCCCACCCGAGGTTATAAAGGCGGTGGTCATTGGACGAAGGGAGAGCATTCCGTGTTGATCAGCTGACGAAGTCTGACCTTTTATATCTGACTAGCTTGTCCTTATTTTATGATCTTGTAATAATTGTGTAAAGTAATATATTGTGATCTAGTTTATGTTACTAATATTAACCCAAATACAAGTACTCTCAGTGGTGGAGAGTCTATGTTGGTTTTATTTACTGTGTTTACCTTGCTCGCAATCCTGACATACCGATATTAGCTAAAACTGTAATGATAGAATCACCCCTGAACGATTATATTGTTGTGTCATTTACAAACATAGAAACAATATAGTTATATGTGTTTAACGCCATAATTGTATATTACATAAATGATTTTGAAAAAACCCCGACGCGTTTTCAAACTTACGTCAGATGGTACCAGTTGCCAGAGACGTGCGTATCGATAAAATAATTTCGATAAATTTATATTAACAGAATGAATATTTTGACTATCGTAATAATTATAGACGATAGGCTCAGTTGATTGAATAATTAAAATAAGGCTCATTATAGTCCAGTTGCCTTGCAAAAGGTCGGTCAGTCCTAAATTTTGGATATGTGTTATGGATATGTGTTCTTATAAAAATTACAAATTTTGTACCTTGAGTGACCTCGGCGCGCTTTGCCATCTTGGGTTAAAGAACCCAAAAATGAGTTTTTATTAAACAACTCCTTATGGGTTTTATGCCAAAAATTATTCACATCAATTTTGTAGAAAATTAAATTCTTATTTTTCATTCCCGACTCAAAATCAGAGGTATTTTATAGGTTTGAAGCCCATGTCTGTCTTTCTGTTTGGCTGTCTATTTCTCTCTCTGTCTGTGTGTCTATTTGTGGGCTTTTCATAAAAACACCTAACTTATCACATCCAAAATTCAAGACCGACGAACCTTTCGCAAGGTAAACCTCTTTTTCGCAACCCGGCTACTGGGCTATTATTGGTGATAAATAAACATTTATTTTCACTCATCCCATACCTGCTGGATTCATTATCACATCAGCACGTAATCGTCTATTGTTGAAGATATGCATGCTAATTGACTTAATCCTAATTACTTAAATCACAAGTATTTGAAATGTACATAAAATCACATTACAATAATTTGTCAAATTCTCGCTGAAATTTTACAAATTTTATAGATAGTTTAATCGACTACAGTCACATGTCTAGCAGCTCCTATTGACATGTGTCATGTTAATCAACTTATCGTGAAAACAATATAACAGTTTTAGAAGTCGGTGCAATTTTACACTATGTATAATTGAAGGCACCGACTTCTGAAACTGTTAGTTTTATAATATGGTAATTATTTTACTCTTTTTAGGTTTTTTTTGGTCGGTTTTTACTTTTTTTTAAAGTTATTTTATTTTTCTATTTTTAGTGGTATAAACAATACACAAACATGCAATTACAGCAATCCCGGGTAATTTGCTGTTATCCACTGAAGAGTTCCATTGTCAATCTCCGAGGGTCTTCATCAGATCTTCACCAAATTAAAATGGGACCATTTCGGAAGAATATTCTTTCAAACAAAAAAGAATTTTGCAAATCCGTCTTTACATGACGGAGTTATGCCCGAACATAATAACAATAATTACATCATCCACATGGCAGTAAATCAAAAAAATGCTCACAAAATAAAAAGTACTGAACCACATCGGATGAAATTTTTATGGGACCAAATGGCAAGTATACTGCATCGAACAAAAAAGAATCACACTAATCGGACTAGAAACCTCGGAGTAATCGGTGTACATACATAAATAAAAAATAAAAACCGACCTAATTGAGAACCTCCTCCTTTTTTTGAAGTCGGTTAAAAATTAAAGAGTACGGCCTCAAACACTGAGTAATGGTCTCTGGGTGTACTTCGAGAAAATTGCCCTTAAGGCGCTTCCCCCACCGAGTGGCACCACTTCAGAAAAAAAAGCATTATTTCTGTCAACACACAAAATATTGAAATTTCAAAAAACAACACTTGACATCCTAGGTTAAAAGTTTTAGTAATTAATGCTAAAAACGGCCGTTTTTGGTACTTATCGCTAAAACTTCGAATCCAGAAGCTCTAGTGTTGATATTTGGTGTTCGAAAATTTCTAAATTTGGCTAAAATGTTGTACGTACGAAATTTCAATGTATTGTGTGTCGACAGAAATACTTAATGCTGTTTTTCAGAAGTGGCGCCACTTTCAGTGGGAGAAGCGCCTTAAATTGCTTTAACGACTACCTCGATTGTGCTGTAGCCAGTACGTACAGACAGTTGCATTAATTGGGTACCCCCCCTAAACGCATTCACGCGCAGTGTTTTCAGTGTGTTGCACTATGCGTGTTTTCTATACAAATACAGATACTTGCAAACAACATAAGAATACGCACTCCCGCGCTACGTTGCGTGATGCGGTGCAGTGTGCGAATCGCCTTAAGGTATGAGTTCGTAGCCAGACAGCAGCAGCAGACGACGTGACGATGTGACATGTCGCAGCGACACGTCATGTCGTTGCAGTCATGATTCCGAACCCAACTGCAGATGGCTGCAGCAGACGGCAGCGCCGTACTGAATGTTCCGTGAGACAAGATGTCTGACCTGTTTGGGATTAGCGATCGCAATTTACTTTTGTATCTTTTGTTAGAAGAGAAAGGAGACGACGATGACTTGTTTTTATTATACAAGTATAGAGAGAAAAAACGACAAGCCACACGTCCAATGCTGAAATGCAGAGCATCGTACAGTGCAGGATATTGGGCCACCTGTTTTATCAGTTTTTCTTCCTCGGAATTGGAAAAACTCATTGTTTGAGAAAGATTCAACGTGTTATCGCTCCACCGTCGGTGGCACTACAGGGGCCCAATTCTCCTAAAATAATAAATCTTGATAAATCACAACCGAACCAAGGCCGAACCGTTCATTCAGACAGTTCTCAATTTCAAAAGCTGTCGAATTGTTTGACACAAAAAACAAAATCAATCATTTTGAAGTTTTCGAAAACAAAAACTGACTGACAGTTGTGGTTCGATTGCGTTTGGCAACAATTTATTTTAGGAGAATTAGGCCCCTGATCTGCGGTCGGACGACACGTCGTCTGCGGTCGTGCGACGTGTAGTCGGGCGACGTTTCGCTAGCTGTGGAAGGTATTTCATAGAAATACATAGAAACCAGTAGTGTCGCAGCGACACGGGGTCTGCTGCTACTGTCTGCAGTCGTCTACGAACTCATACCTTCACGTTCTTTTTACGTCACCCAGGCTGTATAGTGTAATGTAGGAGATGGGAATAGGATCTCCTGAGCACGTCTGCTACACCAGTTATAAAGAATGGTGTAGAGCATTCAATACCCAATGCACATACATAACAATAATAAAATGCTTATAGAATAGGAGGAAAGATAGCTTTACGTCCCTTGGGGTAGTCAGCGAGTTCTTTCTTGTAGTTTCGGTGTTCACCGATGGCCCACACGGCCATTTGGTAGAAACCGGCGGCAGCAAACAGACCGGCTGGAGCGCATTTAGTCATGACGGTAGAAAATAGCCAGGATCCGAACTCGTAAGTGTAGTTAGGGCAGGAGACGAAGTTGAAAAGATCACCACCATAAATTTATGGTGAGGCGTGTAAATAGCCTACACCTTTGTGAAGGTTGTGAAATAGATTTCAACCCATGTTAATTTCAAGCGTAATGGCGGACCTCAAACATTTCCCTGTTGATGAATCCCCAAGAAACCAATACCACAGAATTATTAGCAGCAAAACATGCCCACGTACCTTGGCAGTCCAGAGATCCCACTCAGACCCAGGGAGATGGGAAGATACCCTCCTTCATGCGCGCGTGATGGCTTGTAGGTATAGGCTGCCGGCCGGCGAGCAAAATCTTCATAAATCCACCGGTGGAATGGTTAAAACTCCAAAAATCAACACTGCACTATAAGTTCTCAATGAAGCACAGATGCAGGTTCATTTATTTTACGAGTATAAAAAAAGGAATTTTCAAAAGAGGCGGAGCGAAATGCACTCACAGAGTTGCGAACGGCGCGGCGGCGGGCGGGAGAAGGGGTTGCCATCGGGCACCGGAATGCGTCTCACTTTGGTACCATGGGAACGCAGGTTCTTCAACAGGTGTGGATGCTCAGGTTGCTCAGCCCACATTGATAGATCCTCCGAGTCCCACGTAATAACAGGTGTTGCATGGAGCAGTGTATAGGGAATCGTTGATCATAATATAGGTAGTATCGTTGATCATAGTATGTAAACAGCCAATAGGTTAGAACATTATATTTTATAAGCATGCAGAAAATAATGAAATTATATAGGTAGCACTGGTGGCACTTATCAAAAATCCTCCATGTCTCCTCCAAAAAACCAAGTCAAAATTCGGATCAAAAACATCATCTGTCATAAAAAAGTATATATAAATAGCAAGAAGGTGAAATGACGATTATTATGAAAAAGGTGATACTACAATAGTTACTCGTATCATTGCAATATGCTCAATATCAACCAGTCTTACCAAGAGTATCGTATTACCCAGTTACTGGGTTGTGGAGGTCTGATAGGCAGTCGCTCCATGTAAAATACTGATATTCAGCTGCATCCGGTTCGACTGGAAGCCGACCCCAACATAGTTGGGAAAAGGCTAGGCAGATGATGATGATCATTGCAATATGCTCTAAGCACCTTAGAGCATAGGTATATGCTCTAAGCATTGCACCTATTAATGACTTTTATTATGTTAAATAGCTAACGATATTTCGTCGCTGCATATAATTATGTGGACGTGTGTAACGATATCTGCTATTCATACGTCAAATGTTAGTGCCCGGTGCCCATGTTTGATTAGGTAGAGGCAGGGCTGTACAAAATAAAATAGTATTTTTTAGACGTTTACTTCTGCGATAAATGACCATCGGACAAGGACATTATTTTATGAAGGTAGCATGTATGTTTTTTTTAAATTAATTTTTTTAATGACCTTTCTATAAATATCATGACTTAATTATAGTAAATTTTATACTTTTTTTTAATATTCAGAAACACGTATTAATAAATGTATAACACATTTAAGTTAGTAAGCATATATTAATTAGTATCTATTTTTTTTTTTTTTTAATATTGTCTTTGCCACTCTCTGGGATTGCTCCTGTGTCGTGGGTGCATTTACAGACACAAATCTTTACATGCACAAACGCCCAGACCCAGAAATATTTGTTACGTGCAGGAATTGAACCCTCGAACCGTAGCGCAGAAGGCAATCGCTCAGCCACTGCACCAAACGTGTCGTATCAAGATAATTATTAAGAAATATTGTGTTTAATATTCTTTTTTTTCTTTTTTTTTTCATTCTTTTCTTTAAAAAAAAAACGTTGCCCCACACTAAGATTTCTCTTGTATCGTGGGTGCGTTTACAGACACAAATCTTACAAACAAACGCCCAGACCCGAAACAACCATCTGTAGGCCATACACATTTTTGTTCCGTGTGGGAATCGAACCCACGACCTGTAGCGCAGAAGCCAATCGCTTAGCCACTGCACCAAACGTGTCGTCAATATAACTATATAACGTTTTAATGCTTCTCATATAATAAGAGAAATTACGCTTAAAAACGCAAATAGCAGAAAAAGTTCACTATCTGTGTAATGGACGGGAAGAATGCCTACATTTGGAAAAATGGCGGGTAAAAAATAAAATGGCGGAAATCAACCGATACGAGGATAATTGAATATACTCTTGCGATGCGAGCTGACCAATTTCCTAGCCAGCCTAGTTCGCGAAGTGAGAGAATAAGGAAAAATAAGCACAAAACAGAGGTTTACGTAAGCGAAATAAGGCTTGCCATGGCCATAACTCGCAAACGAAATAACAACACACATAAAAAGGTAATTACTTAACGCTTTCTTTATTTTAAACATTATTATGTATTCCTAAAGAATTATTTTGGGTCAACCCTATTGAGTGAGTGGCGCATGGCGCCTTGCGCCCGCGCATGTTGACCGCCGACACCGAGGCCGAATTCCAAAGCTCCAAAAAAATACTTTAGAAATTTGAAATTGGAGCGTAGTTTATATATTTTGTTTATTTCTTTTCTCTGCTACGAGATTTTTCTGTCAGTGCTTGAGCAATTGGGAATCAGAATGCCCAAGCTGCAATTGAGCAAGGCAACAGCATATTTTTCAACTGACTTCGACAAGGAGGAGGTTATTTTTAGGGTAAGTTGGTAAGTACCTCAAAATGTAAAAACAAAATCCTTATAGGATCACTTTGTGCCCTAATTTTTTACTAATTCTGTCTTTTTGTTTTGCATTGCAAGGATTTAAGATTTGATCCCTCAGTTCAGATGCACATCCGTCTGTCAGTCTTTCTGACTGTTCGTCGAGATCCCTTTTCTCAGGAACGGCTAAAGATAATATCCAGTTGAAATCTTCTTATATATAAAGAGATCTTCTTATATATAAAGAGACTTGTACTGACTGACATTTCATTCATCAACGCAAAGCCTAAACCACTAAAGCTAGAAATATGAAATTTGGACAGTAGGTTCCTTACGTGACGAAAACATCCACTAAGAAGGGATTTCTCGAAATTCAACCCCTAAGGGGGTGAAAAGGGTGATTATCGTTTGTATGCAAGTCCTTCATTTTTGAAGTAAGAAGCATGAAATTCAATATTTAGGTTACTGGTCAGAAGTAAACGTACACATGTTTCAGGGTTTTTGGAAATTCAACCCCTTAGGGAGTTGAATAGGGGATGAAAGTTTGTATGGAAAATCGTCACTTAACGGGTTCAAAATTTCACGCAAGCGAAGCTGCGGGCAACAGCTAGTGAATACTAAATTTAAAGTCTATAGGCTCATAGGTCCTTAATCCTGAAAAAAATGAAGTAAGTTTCTTACTCAATACAATAAAAAGATACGGTCATTCAAAGTGTATTTTCATAACCCACAGACTGACACATCAAAATCTATGGGGCACTTCCCGATCACCTAGAATCTTGAAGTTTGGTATGAAGGAAGGAAGTACAAGTCAAGGAATAAATCCGAAAATCATTAATTTCTAATTCAACGTGAAATGATCTTAATCGATCTGACTGCTAATTTTTTAACACCCTAGTAAGGGTACGGAATCTTCAGAGCGCGACTCTTACTCGCGTTTGTCCGGTTTTTTTTACGCATGTAGGTACTCCGATTTCTCCTTGATTAAAATTTCTGGACCGAGAGACGTGAGACTTTCCAATTTTGTCTGTAAGGTTGACAATGAATCAGCAATCCTCTTGGTGTTGGAAGTGTATTATCGGCGGCAGTAACCCCGCACCATTAGGCTGGCTTCCCACGGTGCGTGGTAACGCGCACCGGCTGTGCGTGGTATCATCCGTATAATCACGCACCGTGGGAAGCCACATTATGAGGGTGTGCGATGTGGAGACGGCGCACCGCTCCGCACGCGTCCTCGTTACCACGGACTAGTCTCTTCCCATGGTGCGAGCTCGTGCGTCGCGGTGCGCGATATCACGCACCGTGGGAAACAAGCATTAGGTGAGCCATCGGCTTGTTTGCTAATATATCACAAAAAAAAGCCGTCGAGTGCACCATCACGAACTACTTTAGCATGATCTCCAATGATGTCATCACTTAAATATTTTTATAGCCAATTTACTAGTACGCAGTAAGTACAGTTAACAGCAAAAGTTGATGCCTTTTCTAAAACTTTTAATTCAATTATCAGTGCATGTCGTTATTTGAAAATTTGAATAATACTAGAATTTAGTGCTAGTAAAATTTTCCAATAATCATTTCATGCACCGATAAATTTAATTCAAATTCTCATGGACCGCCATGATTATTTTCACGGGGATGCATCTGCACCTTACATTAATCATTATCAACTAATAAGTGCATCCTTATAGGTAGGTATACAGGGTGTTAACGAATTCGTGTAATTCCTTAAAACCACATGATCTAGGTACTACTGGTGTAGACAGGCCCCGCATGGGATTTAGCTTGATTCAAAATAAAAAATAAAATTCTTTTTTTTTTCATGCGGCTTTGTTACCGATCGTATCTAAACCACCTAACAAGGATTCAGTAAAAAAAAAAAAATTTTTTTTTTTACAAAAAAATAATTTTATTTTTGTGAACATTTCCATACCACGCATAAATTAATGAAAGTACGGCGACACGGCTGGCAGGAACGACTAACGCGATATCGCTCTTTGCAGTCAGATAACTCAAGTCTCTAAAAAGACTCGGAAATTGAAAATCATTTTTTTTTTGCTTGATTTTCGAAAATTTCCAATTACGCTTAATCTGTGTCACCAGTAGATCCCGCGATTTGAAGGAATTACACGATTTCGTTAACACCCTGTATATTGGCATGACGTCATGTCGCGTAGATTACAAATATCATATTTTTTTTATATTTTTTTTTACTTTTTTTCCTTTTTTTTCTTTGCTTACAGGTGGGTACAAGTACGCCCTTTTATACCTTTCTCCGCCCATGCAAAGTCTGTTATTATGCATACAAAATAATATAAAAAAAAACAAAGTTTACATTAACAAAACACTTGAAACTTTGTACAATTTAGAGAGGCTCATGGTTAATTAACGACCGCGCAGATCATACAACTTGCAAGGTTAAGCTGCGCTTGCCACGGTCAGTCCATGGATGGGTGACCGTTGGTCATCGAGACCCCTTCGTGCCTCGGAGAGCACGTCCCGGGTGTCAAACGAATACCCATGACAGTCGTTACGAGTAGTCAGAAGCCCGGAAGTCTGACAACCGGTCTAACCTTAGTGTTGGGGCTGTAACTCCGTCCCTTGGGTTGTTGTGTGTGGAGATAAATGAAATAGGATGTTTATCTGACTATAAACTTATAATGAAATTAATTTCACTATGTTACAAAAAAATATGAGCGCTACGCGACAATAATGAATGCGTGTACGTAGCGGCTGCTCCGGTCGAAGTTAGAAGTGAGGCGTATTTATCGTAACAGCTATTTAAAACAGGTATCTTATGATAACAGACTGTAACTGTGACAAACAAACTGAAAAAACAGTTCCTGTTCCACGACCTAACAAAATCCCTTAAGTGACAGTCACAAGCTTTTCTCTATTCATGCTTATGACAGTTACCTTAGTTAGAATAAGATAAAACATGTTACTGTTACTCTGTGACACCCTGTTACAGCCGTCACAAGCTCTTTCCTTTTCTCGCATAGGTTTAACACCTTAGTTAGAAAGAGAAGTCCTGTAACGGTAAACAGGTTAAACGTTGCTATCTGTGGTAACAGATAACACACAATAGTGTGTTCCCACATAGTATGAAATAACAGACTGTTATTTCGTAACAGGTTTTGTAAGTGTAACAGGAACAGGCGTAACAGATACGTGATTTTACCTGTTACAACCCACTCCTAGTCGAAGTGCGCGCGCGAGCGCCGGAGCCCGAGAGGCCGGCTTGGCCCGTTATTCCTCGCCTCCCGCGCCCCGCGCACCGCGCATGCGTAGAGGGCGCTTATGTGCGCGCCAACACTTAGGATATCGGCATTGCCCACTAGCTGGCTTACGGAGGTCTGATGGCAGTCGTTTTGTGTAAAATACTGGTATTCAGCAGTTTCTTGTTAGACTGGAAGGTGACCCCAACCCAACTATGTTGGGAAAAGGTTAGGCAGAACGGTATATTAAAATATTGAAGAACCGAACCGTACAATCATTATGACGACGTCTGTGGTCTAGTGGTTCGAGTGTCGGACTGCTGATCACGAGGTCGTGGGTTCGATTCCCACACAACACAAATATTTATGTGATGAACATAAGTGTTTGTGTTGGTCTGGGTGTTTCTTGTATTATGAGTATGTATTTACAAAAAAAAAAGTATATAAGTATTATATCCATTGTCTAGTACCCATAGTACAAGCTCTGCTTAGTTTGGGACTAGATGGTGCTGTGTAGAAAATGTCCCAAAAATATTTATTTATTTATTATTTAATTTTAGTTTTGCTGTTAACTGTACTTATATTTTTATTAGCTTCCTTTAATACCTGGCTTGCTATATCCGTTACAATTCCCTTGACATTACTGCATAACTTCCTGGAACCTTGACATGGAAAAGAGCTTTTAAAAATATGGAGCACGATTCGTTCAATAATATCTTAGAGATCCGGGAGCATTGATGTAGAAACACATGCACCAAGTCTAGTACAAAATTCACGAAAAAAGCGTCCTGAGTTTACATACACCACCAGGGGGCTTACTATGACCTCTTATGAAAATGTTCAAATGCCAGTCAACTTCCGTTCAAAAGCAGACCTGCTTCTGAATCGCTAAAAATCGTACCATGACAGTACTAAACGGTGAACGACTATTGAACCAAGTTGAACGGTAATGCTTGTTCATGGTACGAAAAGTCTATACAGAAAAAGAGGTGAACGGATTTCGTAAACGTCAACGTAGCAGGTCTGCCGCAGTCCTGCTCTAAGACCGATTACGCACTACATCCGATCCGAATCCGTGAAAATACGGATATAAAAAACTCGGACCGAATTCGGATATTGCTTTGCGCACTGCATCCGATCCAACTCCGTGAAAATACCGATCTAGAGTAAAAATCTCGGACCGAATTCGGATGTTGCTTACGCACTATTCCGATCTCTGATCCAAATTCAAACAATTCAGGGGCCATCTTTGGCATATCCATTTGGCGTCCGATTTGAATCCGAGGTAGTGCGAAAGCGTTCATACAAACATTACTACGGCAACTTCGGTCCGTCAATATTTCTTCCGAATTGGAGACTCACGGATGACGGATAGAAATCGGATGACGGATGCCGGATGTAGTGCGTAAACTACCATAAAAATAGTTCTATGGCTACTTAGGAACGCATTTTCACGGATTCGGATCGGATGCAGTGCGTAACCGCTGTAACGATGTCATAGTACAAAAAAGCAGGGCAGTTCAACTAAGGCTAGTTATTTCGAAGTTACCCTAATAAAAGCACAATTTAGTTGTCTGTCTACATATACCTATGTCAGGTAGTTACACTATGGTAATATTGATTTTTTTGTAACGATTGTTTTTACAGGTTGATTACACATTATGGTCAGTGCGTCCGCGCAGCTTAGCGACCTTCTGCGCGTGCGCGAAATGTTATACACTTGTAACTGAATGGTACTATGTTAGAGGTAGACAGTTGCTTAATCTCGAAAACGTTTACAACCCAAGCATTGGGGGTTTAGTTTTCAGGTCTTATTTGTCTCGTAAGAAACTTACTTATCTAAGAAATTGATAAGAAAGCAAGTAATTCTAGAGATGAGCCAACAGTCGTCTTGGCCGTCTAGATCGGCTAGACAACTAATATGCTCTGAGGACGCCGACTAGTCCTCGAACGCAAAAGAGGCCGGCTTAATAATAATAATAAATAATGTCAGGAAATAATAATAATAAAATATCTTGACTTAGCGCACGAGGTTGTCAACATGTGGGATGTAGATTCGGCAACCATTGTGCCGATAGTCATTACGGCCAATGGTTTAATAGCCAAGAGCCTCGACCAACATCTAAAGAGGCGTTAGGCAGCTGGATCAAGGGCCTGATACAGAAAGCGGTACTTCTGGACATGGTGCGTATTGTTAGGAAGTTCCTCTCTCTGAGGCCCTGACCGCCGGTAGCTTGGACCCTGTTCCCGATGCCGGTGGGCTACTATATTTTTATATTTTTAAATGTTTTTTTTTGTATTTGTATATTTAAAAATGTAATTTTATATGTTAAGTAAATGAATAATAATGTCTCCCCACACTTATCGAGCCGAGGCAAACGATGTCGGTGACATCCTTATGCCCGTAACTTAGGTATCGTAGCTTTTTTCGAGCGGCTTAAGGCGATTCCGAGTCGATAAGTGTGGGGAGTAGGGTTTCTGCTCGAGAATTCTCGAGTCGAGAAATGTCGAGAAATCATGCCAACTTCGAGACGAGAAAAAATACCTCGAGAATTCGAGAACTCGAGAAATCGAAGATTTTCTTTTATTACTGTAAAATTGGCTTAAAAGTTACGTAATCTTTGCATTCTGGCTTCTGATCGTTCTCCTTACGAGGCACGAGTAAGCGAGGCAAGCGAAGAGACACATAATATACCTGCAACTCCAAGTACTCTTATTATAATGTGACATTAAAATGTCAAATAAAAATTAACTGTAAGATAAACTCCGTTCATCTATTGTTGGGTTTCTGAATACAAAATCGACGACTAGATAACTATCCAAACAATAAGTGAGTTTGTAAATTGATCACTAGATGGGGTCTCTTTTTAAAGCCCATCTAAATATACTTTTCTCGCCTTAAACTTTACATCTTTTTGCAATTAGGCCCCAAGTTTAAATGAAAATCTCCTCTGGTACCTATGTGCAATGATTTTAAAACGAATCATTACACACATGAAATATAAAATTTAAATCACAATATTTTCTCTTTGTTATTTTTAATCATAGCAACAGCACAATAAAACTATTAAAACAAAATAAGTAGGATTTTAAAGTTTTATTGTAATTTATAATATTGGGCGGTAAAGTTTATTTATATCTGAAAAAAAAACTAAGCTAACATACCTATTTGTCGTGTAAATGAATGGGTTCTAGGGCAGGACTGGTTATTTCACAAAGGTAAATATCAAAGTGCCCTAGTTAAAGATATCTCATGTTAAACTTTTCATCCGTGAACATTTCGGATGGATTTCTTTCGATGCCTTTTTATTGGTACTGATTTATTTGAAATAGCCTCCAGCACTTCCAAATCAGATTCCGATGAACTACTCGAGTCCATTTCGCTGGGAGTCCAAAACTCACTATCGATTAACGATTTACCTACGCCCCAAATTGGTCAGTCAAGTTAACTGAAGTTTGAACTAAGTAAAATCAACTTCTGACTGGGGTGTCCAGAAACGCAATGTGTCATTTTATCGAACCAATAGCGGTTGAATAGATAAACTACGGTTAGGAGTACCTGAGAAACTGAAAAAATAAGTTATCTGAAGTTTGAAATAGGATTATCTTCTGACTGGGGTGTCCAGAAACGCAGTGAGTCAGCTTATCGAAATAATAGCGCTATCGAACAGATAAACTACGTTCAAGAGTACACCAGAAAACGGGAGTATGCTGATTTTTTAAGGTTTTTAAAAAATTCTCGAATGACCCGAGAAACCCGAGAAATCGGGCTCGAGAATTCTCGAGACCCGAGAAAAAAAATATGTCGAGAAAACAGAAACCCTAGTGGGGAGACCCTTAACCGACTAGTGGCGACTAGTTGACCCATCTTTACTTAATACGCTTATTTTGAGCCTGGCTGAAGTCAAGAGCGCATTATAGCTTTTAAACTTACGTCTGCCTTGGACATACAAGGTTAGTCGGCAAGGGAGTATTAATCCGTAGGCCAGTTAAAGTATCACTGATGACTGTCCTAAAGCAAGTATTAAAATTTCAAAATTCAGTAAAATTTTTTTTAATGCAAAATGATTTTATTTTAGTTTTTTCAAAAATTCTTCATTCCTGTTTTAGTTACAAATTCAGAAAATGGTGCTTCTAATTAATGACCCCAAATATGACCTAAAATGTAAACACCGCTGATCTTAACTGAGGATAGATAGATTTTAGAGATTTTTTTTGAGATCTTTGATCACCTATTTCTCTTAATCTATTGACTTTTGGAAAAAGTTGTAGAACACAAGTTATTCATTATCATGGGTACTTTAACCCCCTTTCGGATTAGTACCCCCTTTCTGACTAACCGTGTATATCCAAGGTCCACAGCGCACTGTCCACGGTACCTTTTGAAACGGTACGAAAATCTACTTGATCCAACGTGCGTGCTTCTTTAGTCACACCGATAACTCAGCCCTCATTTAACTGTTTCCCCCCCAATCTACCGCCAGCAACGCTCTAAGCCGAGGTCCGAGTCCCACTAGGGGACGTCCTTAGTACTATTGTTGCTAGTAGTCATGATGTTAGTGTAGTATAAGTAGTTAGCTTAGGTTAAGTATTTTACTTGCAGAAACGGTCTGCAATGACATAAGATATGACATAATGAGAATATGAAGTCCAATTGAAAAAAGTGCGTGCTTCTTACTGCATAAACCGGTCCCTAGACCAATAAGTATAACGTACTTATTCTAAATCGGATTACTTCGATTTATTTAGTATTGTGATACGCGCGGCGCCGGGCGGCCATCGACCTGGCTATTTATTTATTATTTAGTGGTTATTTATTTATTTTTTATTTATATTATTTTTTAGTCATCATGTTGAAGATTTTGGCTGTGATTTTTTTGGGTATGTTTTGGTTGTTTAATTTATTATAATTTAGGGTACAGTTAAATTAATAAATATTTTAGTTCGCTAATTACATTTTTGTAACTTCGTGGTCTTTGTGTACGGAACTGTAAATTACTTTAAAAAAAAAACGACTTCAAAAAAACTGAGAGTGTAATAATTACCATAATATAAAATTAACAGTTTCAGAAGTCGGTGCTAATCCAAGCTGAACCAAATTGAAGGCACCGATTTCTGAAACTGTTAATTTTATAATATTAAGTATGTTAATTATTTTACACTTTTCAGTTAAGTCGGTTTCTCTTTTTTTTTGTAATTTTATTTTTCTAGACAGATATAGCGCGTTTTTTTTTATTAAATTCTGCAGTGCCTTTCATATAAATATTTTGCATCTGTCGCACTACAAGGCAAAGGCCTCTTCTCAAACAGAGAAGAAAGGAGCATTACTTCCTTCTAGCTATGTTACCTATCTCCAAAGGGCGAGTTGTCTATAGCACTGTGGGGAATAACAATAGACTATTTTGATTCTTAAGAGCCCAAATACACGTCCGATACTTGCCTCCGATAGTCGGTTCCGATAGTCTAATCAGACTATCTGAAGGCGTTCGCGTCATACATTTGTTTGAACATGAATTACACGTACGATCAGACTATCGGATCGGATGTCAGAATCGTAAACATCGTACGGGCGTCGTCGTCGTCCAGAAAAAATCTGACACGAGAATCGTACGTGTATTTCATGAATCCGATCAGATAGTCGGATCCGGCTCCCGGAAGCAACTATCAGACGTGTGTTTTGACCCTAAATCATTATATAGCAGTCCACCGTTGGAGATACGCTTCTCCAATAGCTCGCCACTAAACTCAATAAATTAGTCGCAGAGCAATTGGAGAAGCATATGTCAAATAGTGGACTGCTATAGGCTGATAATGATCATACGTACTAGGTACGCCTGTGTGAGATTATTATATTCCAGGGCGACATTGTTACTTTTTTAACCGACTTCAAAAAGGAGAAGGTTCTCAATTCGGTTGTATTTTATTTATTATTTTATATTTGTTACCTAATATCTCCGTCATTTATGAACCGATTTGAAAAATTCTTTTTTTGTTCGAAAGGGTATACTTCCCGATTGGTCCCATATAAATTTTGTTATGATTAGACCATGAACTTCAGAGATATGGAACGGAACTCCTCATCGGATCAAAGCAAAATTCTCAAATTACTAATATTGCTTTGTTTATATTTGTTGTTGAGAACTGACTACTGGAAAAGAGGAGGGGGTGCGTGTCCCCCCTCCCCCCCTTTGGAATGTTTTCATTATATCGTGTAAGGTATCATTTGAAATGACTTTTTATGTCCGACTACGTCAAAGCCAAAAAGAAGGGTTATGAAGGAGGGGGTTAAAATTGTGACACTAAAACGTATTTAATAAAAAATTTACTTAAAAAAAAAGTAAAAACCGTGTTCAAAGAAAAACTAAAAGGAGTAAAATAATTTCCATAATATAAAATTAACAGTTTCAGAAGTCGGTGGCTTCTATTTGTTTCAGTGTATAGTTGCACCGACTTCTGAAACTGTTAATTTTATATTATGGTAATTATTTTACTCCTTTTAGTTTTTCTTTGAAGTTGGTTTTTACTTTTTTTATAGTTTATTTTTTATTTCATACGTTTTAGTGCCATAAATTTAACGACACGCACCCCCTCCTCTTTTCCAGTAGTCAGTTCCCAACGACAAATATAAACAAAACAATATTAGTAATTTGAGAAATTTGCTTTGATCCGATGAGGAGTTCCCTTCCATATCTCTGAAGTTCATGGTCTAGTCATAACAAAATTTATATGAGACCAATCGGGAAGTACAAACAAACCCTTTCGAACAAAAAAGAATTTTTTAAATCGATTCATAAATGACGGAGATATGAGATAACAAACATAAAAAAAATATACAACCGAATTGAGAACCTCCTCCTTTTTGAAGTCGGTTAAAAATCATTTTCCTCTATTCAAGTCTTTTTCCTCCCCAGCGCTGACCACCGTCTTCAGCCAGCAACCGTACGACTACTACCACGTCCTGCACCTCCCGCACAATCCCCCTCTCCATCCGGTGCTGGTGACTGCTCCGCGCACCCAGTTCACTTGCGAGGGCCGACCTAGAGGATACTACGCTGATGTTCAAGCTGGATGCCAGGTGATAAACTTTTTTATGTAATAGGTTGGTAAACAAGCCAAAGGCGCATCTGTACCCCAAGTGTGAGTTTTATTCGTTTACTACTTGCACATATACACTATTCATACATCTCAGCAACGTAAAGCCGTTGGTCCCGGCTGTCATTTGTAGATCTTTGACAGTCGTTACTGTTGGTCAGAAGCCAGAAAGTCTGACAACCAGTCTTACCAAGAGTATCGTATTACCCAGTTACTGGGTTGTGGAGGTCTGATAGGCAGTCGCTCCATGTAAAATACTGATATTCAGCTGCATCCGGTTCGACTGGACGCCGACCCCAACATAGTTGGGAAAAGGCTAGGCAGATGATGATACATCTCAGCAACACATTTCTACACACACACCCAGCAGCACCTAAACAGCACCTTTTTGTCATTAAATTCCCTTTTAACAGCATTGAAATTTTAGTTTTTGATCACATTATGTAACATTTTCATTTTAGTTTTTTCATATTTTATAAAAAAAAAAAAGTCTTTGAACGCTAATTATAAGTTTACGTTACTTGGGAAGAGACTGGACCCCACGACACAGGGAATCCTAGTGTGGGGCCCAGAGAAATTGTAAAAATTTAGCGCTTAATGTTCCAGTACTTGTATCACATTTTCAATATTGTACCGTGTTTTTTTTGAACCGAATAAACATTTTATTTTATTATTTATTTTATTACTGTAGTTGCGTCACGCCAAAAATACATAAAAATTTAGGCAACACCTCTAAGCGCGGCGTTCAACACTAAAATTCGGGCTAGAATTGAAAGCCGCGCCTAGACACAACGTGACGCAACTCTCTCTTCTTCCTGCCCTTATCCCATGTTACTTGGGGTCGGCGCAACACGTTTTCTTCTTCCATTCCGTCCTATCACCCGTCATGATATCACTAACACCCTTCTCTTTCATATCATTCTTCACACCATCCATCCATCTTTTCTTTGGCCTCCCTCTTCCTCTCCATCCATCCACATTTATACTCATAACTCTTTTTGTCACATGCGTTTCATCTCTCCTCTTCACATGCCCATACCAAGACAAACAATTCCCTTTCAACTTTTCTGTCACTGGCGCTACTTTCAAACTTCCTCTAATACACTCATTCCTGACTTTATCCATTCTGGTCACTCCACACATCTATCTCAACATTCTCATCTCCGCTACATGCAATCTTTTTTCATCCGTCTTCTTCACGGCCCAACATTCACGCAACGTGACGCAACTATAGTACAGTTAACGAATAAAACTCACACTTGGGGTACTGATGGAAAGTGGTTACCGCCGCCTATATGCACCTACAACACTGAATTTCTGATGCGTTGTCAACCTTAGAGATAAAGTAAGAAAACTACATGTGCCTGTAAGGGGATAGAACCTTTGTGGCATAGCCCCCCCGCTGCCATTTTGATTTTTTTTCCAAGTTGCGGCGCACGATTACACTAACATATATGAAAAACAGAAATGCAAATACAATATCTAGCTTTAATTCCGCTGAACAAGATCGCTAGTTTGGATGCAGTATGCAGCACCACCCTCCCGCCCCCAAGTTTATGCACATGCAGAAAGAGTGAAAAAATAATGCAACATGCAACCAAACCAATACACGACACGTGTTTCGCCCCTGCACGGGGCATCCTCAGGATATGTTGACTCCTCGACCGCTAGGACGCGAATGGGGCTGTGAAGCGCGCGCCCCTCTTTATATCGTCGCGATTTGACGTTTGTGACATTGACGTTTGTGACGTCTACGTCGAAGTACCCGCAAAAATGCGTAATAAAGGAGATGGCACGACATTAGTTTGGTCATTCAACAGTGTATATCTATCATTATTATGTTTTGAAATTTCTAATTGTTCCAAATGTGATAAGGGTTTCCGGTTGAGTGTGTGTGACAAACAAAAAATATCCGGGATATGGTGTCCTAAAGTGTCACGTTGCCGAGATATTTGGACATAAAGATTTTTTTTCAAGATTTCAACTCACTTTGTAACTGGTAAATATGGATACAAAACACTCAAACAAACAATAAATATTCAGAGATATGGTGCCCTAAAGTGTCACGTTGCCGAGATATTTTGACTTAAAGTTTTTTTATTGCAACGCACTTTGTAACTGGTAAATATGGGTAGAAGACACTCAAACAAATAAAACATATTCAGAGATATGGTGCCCTAAAGTGTCACGTTACCGAGATATTGTATCGAGATAATCTTGAAAAAAAATCTTTGAGTCCAAATATCTCGGCAACGTGACACTTTAGGGCACTATATCTCTGAATATTTTTTATTTATTTGAGTGTCCTCTACCCATATATGTTAGTCTCATCGTGCGCCGCAACTTAGAAAAAAAATGAAAATGGCGGCAGGGGCCTATGCCAGCTTCCATAGAAAAATGTTCGAACCCCTTTCACCGGCACCTTTACCTTTCAAACGGGAACACAATAAGTAGAACTTCCCCGTAGGAGCTCTTCAAAGACCTCTACTATTATTACATTTTCATTGTATTGTATTTAACACATTCGAGTCCACCATCCTTTTCATAGAGCTCGTATGCCATCCCGCCATACATATTGCTAGTAGACCTTCCAGGAGGGTCCTCGGCATTACATTTGCGCTAAGAGTGAACCCTCGAGGAGGATTCCTGGCATTAGGTTGAAAATTACCTTGAAAAATACGCTACTATGTCGTAAAATAGGTGTATGCTTATTTCATGACGGTGAATTTTCGAAGAAAAACCTGCATTTAAAATGAGCCCTCCACGGGGCACCCGGCATAGCGAATGCGACTACAGGGTGCCCTTCTGGAGGGCACCCGATACTGAACGTGTTAAGGAAAGAGTTATAGGGTCTTAAGAAGCGTGTGGTGAGGAAGTTTTATATTCTAGTCCGGCCCTATTCTAATCTTGAACGATTTAGACCGGCCGCATATTATCAGAAACATTCTGACACATGCGCGAAGGAAGGTACTCTGTCAGAATTTACCAGACGGCAGCCTGTGAGCTCTATTACAAAATGTATGCGCAGAAGGTCATCGCGCAAACACCAAAATAATTCTAATAGAAATCTATGTAGGTACCAGTAGCGAAGGCTCCATACAACTCGATTCCTATCGGCTTCCCTTTCGAAATATGGCAAATATTAGTATCTATTATTTTCAATTATCATTTAAACAAATAATTGGTCCGGCTTCCCTTTTCAGAAAATTCGCCCTTTGCCACTGGTAGGTACCTACATAAAAATGAATCCCTATTTCCCTTGGTCACGGCATCACTCGTGAGCGGCTGAACCGATTTCACTAATTCTTTTTTTTGGTTGTGTTCGTAATTGTCAGGAGAAGGATCTTATGAAAGAAAATTTAGATATTTAAAAAAAAAGAAACCGTCTCAGTATGTCCATATTCTTCATTCGTTTACCGCATGCATGAAAATGGTTTTAACTTTTTGTTACTATTTTGATTTTGTTTCTGAAGGTAGATAGTAGGTAAGTACCTAGAGGTAGTCTAGGTAGGTAGTAAGTAGGAAAAAGTGCATTGCAACGCATGCCGGGTACCTACAGCTAGTTCCTTATAATATGCGGCGTGTCTTACTACGACATTATTAATGTCTTATTTTGCCTCGAGTGCCACGAGCATGAATAATGCTTGGGCCTTTGCTGCGTACCTATCACTCAAAAGTAGTTCTATTTCCAATGATCAAAAAATGATAAAACTGTTTGTTTCAGGCGTACCATTTCTGCTGGCGTCAGCATCTTGTGAGCACGGATCTTTGTGCCAACGGCACGCTATTCAATGAACAGTTTCAAGTAAGTTAACATACACACCTATTTCTTATACGATTTTTAGGGTAGGTACCGTGCCCAAATGGTCCATAAGAACCTGTGGCTGTAACAACACTGTCTGTCCGTACGTCTGTAAAGGTGGCTTCCCACGGTGCGTGATAAAGCGCACCGGTTCTGCGTGCATTCTTAAAATTACGCACCATGACAAGCTACCGTATTCTCAGAGTAATTCGAAGCTATTTTGTCACTCAAAGACAAAATACTAAGTGAAAGAGAAGTTGCACCGCATCTTTGAATTTACCGACTCGCATCGGATATGGCGTAAAAACAAATATTTTATTAACATAATATTTTACTATTTGCAGGTATGTGACCACTTCTACAACGTCCGCTGTGGATCTCCTTACGAAGATTTGTAAAAATATTTAAATTAAATAATATTTATTTTACACTAAAGTATTTTTATTATATTTTCCTGATAGGTATACCTGAACCTTTCAAACAATAATTCAACCTCTAAGGCGCAGGCCATACAGAAGTGTTGGTGCCATTCAAGTGTTTGATTTTGATGTGACAACATGTCTTCCTCTGAAGACTGTAGGATCACACCTTTTTCATATCATTCATTTCACACATTTCACCTCCTTTTTACTTACTAGGTATAAACCTCTTTTCCTATCACAGGCCACATTTTTGGAACACACTCCAAACTCAAATTCACAGAGACTCGAAAAATAAAATGCAAAGTGTTTTCGAGGGATTCTAAAAGCAACCTAAGCAGCCACATTCTGTTGAAGAACCTGCGCCTCCCTGGTACCACAGTGAGACACCTCTTGCCCTAACTATATTTAAGAACGGATCCTGGATATACTCTACCGTCATGATTAAATGCGCTCCAGCCGGTCTGTTTGCTGCCGCCGGTTTCTATCAAATGGTTGTATGAGCAACGGCAAGCACAGAAACTACAAGAAGGAACTCGCTGAATACCCCAAGGGACGTAAAGCTGTCTTGCCTCTTATCCTATAAGCATTTTATTATTGTTAAGTATAACGAGGGTAGTTCACTCATTGGGGATACCTCGTCATCAGAGTCCAAGTTCGACTTGGTGTAGGCAGTAAATAATAGTCACAACACTGATTATAGTCGTCTATTTATTCACTCTCGATAAAAAAAAAAAAAATCTCTAATGATCAAACCGATGGAAATGGATTATAGTACGGAAACGCGGTAAGTTCGGTGCAGGCTGGCAAAACGACCTCTCGCCCTCGTGTCTCACTCCAAAGCAGTGTTGCCAGATGCCTTGAACCTTTTATCTGTAGTAGAAACTGTTAAAATCTGTATTAAATCTGTATGCCATTTTAAACTTAAAATCTGTATAAAATCTGTATAATCAATTAATCAAATAAACCAAAATAGAATATTAATGGTTTTTTAGATGTCATAACGGTTCACAAAAACACAATCAATATTAATATTAAATTAAATAAAAGTTTGTACCTATGTTATTAATTATTGATTGTATTTTACGTACGTACGACACGACGAATGCGAGAGCGAAGTACCCTGGAGAGCACGCAAAAATCTCTGGGGGATTTCCCGATCAGAGCGAGTGAAACTTATAATGCTGCCAGACTCAAAATTAACATTGTTTGTGAAAAAAATAAATTAACCATAAAGAATAGAATCATGCAATGATGTGTGTAACGCAGTTATTTTGGAGAGGAATGGAAGTATGGATATTGGACGATATTCAGAAAAGGATGCTGGATTGGGTTTTTTTGGTAAAGGAATAATTTGGGCGTCTTTCCAGGCATTTGGAAAAGCACCGCTAAGGACAGAGTTGTTAAGGATGTGACATATGACAGGGAGGATTTCGTCGAGGATAGGAAGGATCATATTACGGCTGACACAGTCACTTCCAACTGCGTTAGACGTTATGGACAAGATGCTCTTCTTAACATCACAAGCAGCGAATTGATTAAAGACGAAAGAGGAATAATCGGGAGTCGGAAGAGTAGAAAGGTGATTTAGAGTATTTGCTTTAGTTGTCCCATCAAAATTGGACGAGGCCGTGAAATGTAGGTTTAAAGAATTAATATCGAGATTGTCAGGAATTGTATCCTGACGCGATTTTCCGATTCCCAATGATCTAAGAAACTTCCAGACCTTCGCTGGATCTCCATTTTCCACTGAACTATGAATATGTTGGCGTTGAGCATTCCTACACACCTTATTGCAGTGATTTCTAGCGCTCACATAATGTTCCCAGTTCAACGGGGTTGCGCGAGATTTATATCTAGACTTCGCCGCTACTTTTCTCGACATAATCCTTTTGATGTCATCTGTAAGCCACGGCGACGGTAGATGTTTCACCCTTATAGCCCGAACAGGAGCATGGACGTCGAAGAGTTGAATTATGCGTTCGGTAAATAAATTAACTTTTTCGTCAACTGTCTCCAATGTCGTGAGAGGCACCCAATCAATGTTATTGGCATCCGCTCGGAGGGCTTCAAGATTCATGTTACCAAAACTGCGCTGCAAGAGAATTTTTGGCTTTGCCTTAGGAGGACGAATTTTATACGAAAGGAACACCAGATCGTGATATGAAAACGGGTCAGCGGAACACTGACCGTGTTTAGCGACATGATCACGAGAAGAAACAAAAATTAGGTCGAGAAGTGATGGAATAGAGTTTGGGAAATGATGAGTAGCATTCAGAGGGAGAATAGATAAGTTGCTAGATTCTATAATAGAATGAAGAGAAGAAGAACGGAAATCATTTTTAAGAAGACAGGTATTGAAATCACCCATTATTATAGTATGACTGTAAGAGGCGACAAGATTTTCAAGAATATTTTCTAAAGAGGAAAAGAAACTAACCCTTAGGGAGGGGCAATAGTAGACGCCTAGAAGAATTTTAGAATGATGGAGCTCTACTTCTAGAAAAAGATGCAATTACCTATCTGTTTAGCTTTAATTATTAAGCAGTATGCAGCACAAAGAACAATCTAATGATAAGACGTACATTAAAAAAAAACATTTTTTTTAGATATTAACGCAGCTTTATCATTTCCAAAAAGATTTATTTATTACTAGCTTCTGCCCGCGACTTCGTACGCGGATCCTGTTGCTTATGCCAGCGACAACGGGGTCGTCAAAATCGAAGATCTGAAACGTCTGATGTCGAATTCTAAGAGCCTGGGGACGGGTAAACAACGGGATGCGCGAGACGATTCGAGACGTTCCAGATCTTTCATTTTTGTAAGTTAACAGGAAATGCCCACCAGAATAAACAACTTTTGCTAAGACGTCATTCCTATACATGTTATAGTATCGATGGGCTTTGGAGTTCCACAACAGGTGTTCCAGATCTTCAAATTTATTCTCACAGCAGAAAATGCTCTTCACGTGGAATAATTTTTGCTATGGCACCATTTTTATATCTCTTATAATTTAGCTAGTCTGTTGCGGTTCTGCATCAGTTGTTCCATTTTCCAAAATATATTATAGCCTATATGTTGCCCAGATTTAATACCTGTACCTACAACAAAAAAAAACTTTTCTTCCCGTAATTCCGCAGCGGATCCCAAGGGTACACTGAATTAACAATAATTTTGCAAATAACTTAAAAAAAAAATCTTTCTAAACTATATTTGGGGTTTTTCCTTCAGGAGCTAATATATTATAAAGACCGGAAGCGTTGCTGACCCTTGAAAAAGCAACATAAAGTTAGCCATGAGAAAAACAGCTGGTTGTAAGGTCAACACCAGCGGCTTTAAGCGTCTGCCCTTCTGACTTGTTTATTGTCGTGGCAAAGCATGTAGTCACAGGGAACTGTATGCGCTTAAATTGAAAGGGGAAATTGTTGGGGATGAGTGGTATGCGCGGTATGAACACAGCCTCACCGGCACCACACCCAGTGAGGATTGTAGCAACAATTATATTACGTTGTAAAGCGTTAACAATAAGACGGGTTCCGTTGCACAGTTTTGGCGGAGTTAAATTTTGCATCAGCATTTTGGGAACACCGACTTTAAGTCTTATTTTATGAGTAGGGAGACCACTCGCTGTAAGTGAATTGAGAAACTAAACTGGGTAATTAGTGGCGTCTTCCTGATCGACAAAACTGTCGAAAGAAGTGTAAACCACTGCATCTCCTACAATATCCGCCAAAATTTTTTGATTAATTTTTGCAGCTTGATCATTTTTTGGGGTCAATATGGCGCGTTCGCATAACCATGAATTTTCTAATAATCTAAGTGACTGCTCCCCTGCGTTACCGGGTAGGCTACCGTGTCACGAAGATAAATGGAAAAGGAAATTAAACACTCAAATAACATAAGCTCGACTATATTTATTCGATAAAAAAAAAAGGGAGTTTTGGCCAGCAGAGTCAAATTTTCAATGATATACCATCGTCATCGAAAATCAGTCCTAAACTGTTACCGCCTTCACTGCGTGGAGGTACTCCAAATGGCCGCCACGCATCAGGGGATAACTTTGATTTCCACATCAGATGTTTCTGATCTTCGATTTTTATAAGTCAACAGGAAATGCCCATCAGACGGAACAACTTTTGCTAAGACGTCATTCCTATATGTGTTATGGTGTAGCTGGGCGCTTGGAATTCCACAACAGGTGTTCCAGATCTTCATTTTTTATACGTCAACAGAGAGTGCTCATCAGGCTGAACAACTCTTGCTAAGACGTCATTCTTATATATGTTATAGTGTAGCTGGGCTCTTGGAGTTTCACATCAGGTGTTCCAAATCTTCAAATTTATTCTCTCATCAGAAAATGCTCATCACGTGAAATAATTTTAGCTATGGCACCATTTTTGTATCTCTTATAGTTTAGCTGGTCTGTTGCGATTCTGCATTAGGTGTTCAAGTTTTCAAAATAAATTATAGCCTATATGTTGCTCAGACTAAATACCTATACAACAAAAGAAAAATCATTCAAATCCGTCCAGTAGTTCCGAAGATTAGCGTGTACAAACAAACAGACACACAGACAAACAGACAAACAGACAGACTTTTTTTTTTGGAATCGTGCTCTATTGCTGTTTCTAAACCCCCCTCAACTATTGTTTTTTTAATATATTCAATGTACAGACACAGTTTTTTTACTGTTTTATTATATGTATAGATTATTCCCACAATGAGCTTCCGTTAAAAACCATAGCCTTTGTCTTACCAAAATTGTTTCCTGAAAAATAGTCCTGTGATACGAAATAATACAAAAACTAATATTTGTGACAATATATTTTATAAAACGTATAAAACACAAAATTATAAAAAAATGAGTATTTAATAAAATAATTACAGAATCTTTGAAGAAACGTCGCTTTTCGACAATACATTTAGTTTATAGTCAAAGGTAATAAAAAATCACGAAACATCACACAAACTAAAAAAAATATAATTACAAAATTAAATGTATAAATTATATAAATTCTTATAATAATATATTTACATCAAAGATCTATTTAATATCAAAACTTTTGTGGCAGTATATGTTTTTTAATTGATTTTATCTACAATCAGATTAAAGTGCACTTCAAACTACGCTGTAATACATACAGGGTGTAAACGATTTCGTGTAATTCCTTCAAACCACATGATCTTTTAATGGTATAGACTAACCCCGCGTGGGATTTAGATTGATTAAAATAGAAATAAACTTTTTTTTTCCAATTTTTTTTACATGATCGAAAATTTCGATGCCATGCATAAATGAATCCTCCACGGCACACAGCTGACGGGCACGACTTGCGCGATGTCGCTTTACGCAGTCAGTTAACGGGGGACGCTAAAATTAATCAGATAAGGTGCTCCCACCACTGCTGTTAAAAATGTTTACAAACATTTTCTAACACTAATACATTTACTTACAAATGTTGGCAAAAGATAAAAATATCAGATAATAATAAATCGAATCTATCTAATTGTCTGAGCGTGAAGCGAAATCATAGCGAAATCACTTAGATAATATTATTCGATAATTAGTACCGAGTCGCTCGATAGATGGCAGCACAGAAAAAATTAAAAGTCGCTATGGTTTCGTTACATGCATTTAGTTGGGTCCGGTGGAATATTTGATTATGTGAGCAGCGCACCCAACGGAGTTACGTGTAACTAAAATTAATATACGGGTAGTGACGTAATTCAGTGGTGCTATTTCGGTATCCCTCTCCAAGTCGACCCTCGGTATACACTAATATAGATTATTAGATAATATTTTAATAGAATTGTTGCAGTTTTTTTAAATTAATCTTTGTTTAGAAAACGTTCAGTAGTGTTTGTAAACATTTTTAACAGCAGTGTGGGAGCACCTATACAGAATACCGTGTCGTGGTTCATTTATTGAAAACTTTTTTGTTGTTTCTAAAAACAACCTATGCAGGGTCAATCTGTGTCACCAGATCACGCGGTTTGAAGGAATTATACGAATTCGTTTACACCCTGTATAGTATAGCACAACGATATCGCTCAGCATACATTTTATATGGACACGTTCACACAACGCTATGCCATAAAGTATAGGCTTGCTGTACGTGATAAACTTGAGCGATTTTCAGCGCTATATCGTACGATTCTCCGGTCCTCGCCCCTCCTCACTTCTACCCCGTCCGTCACCCGACGGATTGCCGTCAAATAACTTGCTATACATAGTAGACCGGCTTGCGACATAGCGTGTAGTGTAAACGTCATGCTATACACGCTGACATTTAATTGGTTGTTTTGCTAGAACAACCGTTGTTCAGACCATGGTCTACTACAATTAAAATGCCTCAAATAAACAAAAAAACGTCATTGGTCTTTAAAAAAAAACTCAAAAAAGATACCACCAAAGATACAAGGGGAGGACCTGCGCAGTCGGCGCCATGATGGTTCAAGTTATTTGCCGGGAACTTTACCGCGATTGCCGCGATGAGTACTTTAATGTTACGGTTAATGTTTGAACACGTTTGAGCAACAAGGATTTTTAAAAAATCCTAGAAAAAAAACTTTTTTTTTTGGTCCTATACAATTGTACGAGTAGAAGGCCTTGGTCTGAACGTTTGTTCTAGTAAAACAACCAATTAAAAGTCAGCGTATAGTTATAGCTTATGACGCATTATGCATTATAATATAGCGTAGTCTGACTTGCGCTTTACAATACATTTCTTGAGCCCTGTCTTATTAATTTCTTCTCTAAACTCTTAAGTGAGCATATTTTTTTATCCAAAACATTATTGAGACCATTTCACTCTCACATCACGGAGTATTGAACGAATGGAGTGCGCGTATTTCCCCACAGAATCAAAGTAACGCCAAAAAAGGTTCATTGGACGATTATGACGTCACTCTGATTGGAGCTTTAATTCCCAGTCGTAATCTTATTTGGTATACAAAACATAACCGTAAACAAGCACTACCAAACTTGCCTGGACCTCCTAGGTCATAAGATATTGGCATAACCACCATACTTGGCAGACCGACTAGTGATCGCAAATGGGATTTTTCATTTTAAAGTGTCCCATTTGCCACCAGTGGTGGCGTTGCGGTGGTGGCAGATGGGAAAAATAAGTTCATTTGCCCCCATTATTGAGTATAGCTAATGGTGAATATAGAGCGATGTGGTATCAAATATTCATCTTTTGATTATATAAAAAATGATGACATGTATTTTTTATGTTTATTTATGAAATACACGTTCAAAACATAAGAAAAATATAACATATTAACATTTATTGGAAGATATACAACGTGTTACAAAATACCCCTAAAGCTGAAAGGGGATTAACAGGTCCCTTGTAAAGAGTCTATTGGAAATATTTTAAAATAAAAATAGGACCCAAAAAAAATATTTGGGCAAATCATAAAATAAAATCATCACTAAAAAGCAACCTTGAAAACATAAAAGTAAAGAGTAGACTACCCAGAAAGTTATTTACATTCTTACCTAATTTATTCTGAGAGGTAAATGACAACAACCATAAAATACTACTTGATTAACATTTTCTTTTTTAAGGGGAATTATGTAACACGTTGTATCTATATATTTCATAAATCACATAATTTACAATCATTTAAAATTGGCTGCTGTCTTGCCTACGTTGGAACGAGCTATAGAGTTTAGTTAGTTTCTTTCTATGTACGGTAAGTTTCTTAAAATTGACACTATCCATTTTTATAATTCGTTCTGAATAGTTGTGATAAGGGCGGTGGTGCTGCGATTGGCTTTCGTGCCTTCCCACTTTTACACACAATTAATGAAGCCACCTAATTTTGTCGCACGCGATTCCCACTTTAGCACTCCATTGTCAAATCCTCCGTTCCCCACACACATACCTCTAATACTCATATCACATCTAGGAACTAAAACTTACAATTTAAACAGAGCAAGTGCACACAATAGTACACAAACAAAACTACTACCATTGTAACTACTCGAACCTTTGTCGTTGTCAGTTTTCACCTCATTGCCTTGTTCAAGGCGTGTCATCTCGTCGAGGATACGTTTTTCTTCGATCGCAAGTGATATCGCGTCGTTTATAGATTGCATTAACGCGTAGTTCGTGTACTTTGGTTGGGGTAGCCGAAGGTGGAGTTTGTCGTCCTGGATGACGTAGGCTGGTCCTTTGGAACCGATGAGGGCAACTGTGGGTAAAAAATTGGTATTAATATAAGGTTCTGCCTAGTCTTTCCTAATTATGTTGGGTTTAGGTTACAGTCTAATAAGATGCGGATGAATACCAGTATTATACACGGAACAACTGCCATCAGAGCTTGGAAATCGAGTTTTTTTTTCTGTTTTTAAGGGGTGTAAAGTTTGAGGGGTGTAGATGGTCCTTGAGGACCGTTTCTACGTAACCGGGCAGTTATTGGCGGGACGTGAAGGGTCTCCAGCCAATGGGGGGAAGTAAAATACTTAACCTAAGCTAACTACTTGTACTACACGTCACATCATGACTACCTGCAACAACAGCACTAAGGGCGACCCCTAGTGGGGGGAGCAAGAGGCAAGGGGCGTTGATGGCGGGGACTTAGGGAGGGGGGGGGGGGAGACAGCTTGATGAGGGCTGAATTATCGGTGTGAAAGTAACCCCTTGTAGGTCCCGTCACGTAAAAAGAACGCTGAGCGGCAATGGAGCGGATATGTTTGCACACACAATTGTAGTCGGTCGGTTGGTTGCTCGAATGATTGAAATCGCTCAGGTTCAAGGCCAGCGTTCTTTTTACGTGACGGGACCTATACTGTACTGCGTATACTGTACGCGTTCAAAAGCGCAGCTCTTTATGTAACACATCAGTGAAAGTCAAAATCCATCAACGGAATTTTACGTGATTATACATCGCAGTATGTGGAAATAATGTTCCATTAATCGGCTCCTATGAACAATAGCGTGATGGTATATGTACCAACAAAATTATCGCTCTTTACGCAACACATCAGCGAAAGTCCCATCAAAATCCATCCACGGGATTTTAAGTGATGCCCGGACAGACAGACAGACAAACAGACAGACAGACAATAATTCCAAAAAAAAAACTGTTTTCGTTTCTGTATCAATAGTACAGTACCCCGCAATCAGAATTTTGGAAAAATATTAAATGTACAGACAAAGTGCACTTTGAGTTTTATTAATAGTATACATTCAAATTCAAATTCAAATTCAAATAATTTTATTGTGGATCATAGGTTCATAAGATGTTGTGCTAAATACAGGTAAGTCTGCTATGTCCCGCCATTATGGCATACAAAATTCATGACATAACTTCGGTAAATGTGCAGTTAAAATATAATACATCCAGATGTCATGCAATACATTATAATTAAATTATTGAAATAGTTATATATTTATGTCAAATTACAAATTATTCATTCAATGGATTCGCTTCAATGTATTGTCATCTAGAAATTCTCTTATAGAGTAGTAACATTTACTTATCAATAATTCGTGTAGTTTTTTTTTGAAGGTATTTATATCGCTCACAGCTCTGAGAAAAGGTGGAAGATTATTAAAGATACATGGGCCCATACAAATAATGCTTTGGTGCAAAAGCTTTGTTTTACTGGCTACGGTGCGCAGCTTGTTTTTGTGTCTGGCCCTAGTGCAAAATTCAAACAAGTTTGGATTTGATTTTATGAACATTACAGTTTCATATATGTATACACAAGGGAGAGTAAATATTTTTAAATTTATGAAGTGTGGTCTGCATGAATCCACTTGGTGTATATTGCACATCGATCTGATACACCGTTTTTGAGCTCTAAAAGCACGCTCTTTTTCTACAGAGTTGCCCCAGAATATGATGCCGTAGCGTATGATTGGAGCAACATATCCATGATATGCAGTTAGTAGTGCAGACTGACTGACAGTGTTCCTTAACCTGTAAAGAGCATAAGAGCCCTGGCTAAGTCTTTTGCAGACTTGCTCAATATGTAACTTCCAATTTACTTTGCTATCAATATAGAGACCTAGAAATTTGGTTACATCGATTTCTTCTATGCTGGTTTGAGAGTAACATATATTTAAATTGGCATCAGATTGAACTCGCTGCTTAAAATCCATTATTTTTGTTTTTTCTAAGTTTATTTTTAAGTCATTTTCATCAAGCCATTTTATAATTGTAGTTAGGGTGCTGTTTAAGTCAAGTTTTAAATCAGATCTGTCATTACCGGTAAATAATATTGTACTATCGTCAGCAAATAGGGTCATATGGTGCATTGTAATTGTCGACATGTCATTTATATATACTAAAAAAAGTAGCGGGCCTAGAATACTGCCCTGAGGGACACCGGAAAGGATATTTCTAACCTTAGAAACTACGGTTTCTTCAGTTCTGGTAGTTAAAGAGACTCTTTTTAATTCTACCATCTGTTTTCTGTCACTGAGATATGATTGCTCCTGATAAGCAGACATTGGTTTGAACTATAATGCTATAATCACTTCTACCTATATATCTATATCCGATGTCTGCGACATATTTATTTACGATAGCAAGCAAGCAATCGACTAGAAACTCACCATCAGGTATATTAAGGTTCTTGATCGCCTTATTGAGCAGCGGATCATCCACCATCCTCTTGTGTCGTTCCACGAAGTCTATGTAGGCGTCCGTCTCGTTACAATTACCTTTGAAGTCATCCGTGTCTATACTCCACACCATGAGGCCGCCGAGACCTTTGTCGATCGCCAATCTGTAAGGAAAAATATGTGAACCATTAGTGACGGAGAAGACGGACAAGGAGGAGTAATTCCTAAAAACCTCGTGATCTACTGGTAGCACAGATTTACCCTGAAGGGGATAAAATAAGAAAAAAAAAATGTTTTTCACGGTCATTTTAGAGCGTCCAGTTTACTGACTGCGCGGAGCGATATCGCGCTAGTCGTGCCCGCCAGCTGTTTTTTGGTATGTCTTTTCTCATAACTCTGGTCAAGGTCAAAGGTGACAGAGACAAAGTCTACGATGGAGCTAGCTTACCCAGAAGCTGCCTGGTCACTCCAACTTTGAAGAGATTCGATTTTTTATTTACTTATCAATCAGGTGGTTTAGATACGACCACATAAGTACCATAAAGGTAAGAAAAAAAGAAAAAAATATTTTTTCATTCAAAATCCTGCTCTGTTTTAATCAATACATCACTATTTAATTCCAAATTTAATAGTTAGTCCCTTGTCTTAACGTACATTTTTGTCGATGTAAAGGACACGCGCACGTTCAGCGCCCGAACAGCTATCGCGTAGTACACGCGTCGCAATCGCGCAGCGCCCGCGCCGGCGCCGCCTTGACTAGCGATGGGCGATTGTTGCAAAAAAAACAATCGACTGAATCGAAAACTGTACTGTTGCGCATTCGATTGTCGATTTACTAGTTCCTCACCATAATTATTCAAATAACAATCGACGAACTACTAAATGTACACTGTAGCACCAATCGCATAATAACTGCAGTAAGTTGTACTTGTAAGTAGTGGCGCACAGACTTTTAACTATTGAATTGTGGCGCAGCGGAAGCGCACGCACCACCTTTTAGTAATTACTTATTTAGTAATACGTGCGCTGCGCCACAATGGGCATTGTGCATTTTTTTAAACCTGTTAAGATATGAAAACCATTTCGAGGAATAAGGTTACTGATCACATCTCACTATTTAGAAATGGAAAATAATCATGGATTATTAGTATTTCGGGTTATATGTGAATGACCTTAATTTATCCTCCAAATGACGTCATTGCTGGCAGTATGGCAGTAATGCCTTTGCCTACCCTACGATTGTAAATAAAAAAAATGATAGACGTGGTCACGTGACGTGAATGTCACAAATAATAAACAATAAACATAACCTCAATCCTCAACAGAAATTCAACTTTTACTATTATAGTGTTTTATTGAGACGGTCAAGCAATAACGATGGAATATAGGAAGTGCTTTGTTCCTACCTGCAAGAACGACACACAAAATAGGCCAAACAACATTTTTGTTCGTGTTCGGGAACTCAACTTTCGGAAGGTTCCGCGAGTCAGCTTTGATAAAAGTATCACTCATGGCGATTGGTTGGTCGGTAAATAATATGAAGGGCGTACGATCGACATTAATTGCAATAGCGGCGTAACGTGGTATTTTGTTTGTTATGAATTAAAGGCAAGGAACATAATAATCTGAGGTTATTATTTCATTGATTTGACAGTTGACACTATTGACATTTGACATCACTGTTACAGTTTTTAGAATATGGATTGAGGCAAAGGCCCAAAGATTTTATGCCACTGATGACGTCATAGATCAGAAATGATATTGAATTTTAAATAATTAATAAAAAAATAATTACAATGAAAATAACAAAAATATTTAAAATAGTTTCTTAGATTACTCTATATTTTCAAAATCTAAAATAAAAAATTGTGGACAAGAATTTTGCTTCATCCCCATTCAATACAAATTAGTAGGTAGTTAAAGTTGATACTGTAACCGTATCAGTGATTGTCGCCTGCTGCGCGCCGTTAGTCGATAACAATCGACTAACATCAATTGTTATCGACTTTTATCGACTGGACTGCACAATCGACTCAGTCGATTAGTTTTAGTAATAATCGCCCATCGCTAGCCTTTACCCTCTCGGATGACAAATGCAATTTGAGATCTATTGATATGTCATAAGACTCAAATTATATACAACTTTCAAAGCGAGTTAGACGCGGGTGCTGACACGCGTGGCGTGCGCTTAGCGGGCGCGTATCGTCTGAACGCTCCCTTAAACTTACTTGACTTTGATAGCAAGGGATCGTCCGTTATCGTATGCGATGACTTTCTCCCCGTCTCGGATGTATGGAGTAGAGGATTGCTCGTGCCAGTGGTAAACCCAGGGAGAGGACTTGTTTGTTGTTTCCATGCATATCTAGAAAATATAAAGTTTGGCCATTTAACTTTGACAAAACCAATGATGGAGATGGGATATTCGGATGCATATTCACCAAAACTTGAGATGTTGGCTAATATGGAATGCGCTTTTGTATCGAAAAAATCCCGCGGTTCTGGGACAATTATTTTAATTTATGTTTTTTTATGGTTTACATTAAATTAAAATAAAGAAGAACGACACAATAATAATATCCTACAAGGTATAAAAAAAACAGTAAGTAATCAATAGAACTCACCTCATTATATCCCATAAAACCAGCTTCACCAGTGTAAGGTCCTTTGAAGCCAACATTCCTGACGGGCGTGGTGCCATACTCCAGCACTCTGGTGGCTGGGTCTGTCAGTAAGAAGGTTCGGCCGTACATGGGCAGACCTAGCACCATCTTGTAGGGACTCACACCGTGCGAGAGGAGGTAATCTACTGTCCATTCCTGGGAAGAAAGATTATCATATTAAAAGATGCCTAAGGTGTTTAGGCGCGAGAGTGTTTGGGAAGCCGTCGCCTCATTTTGCGAGGAGGTGATGTCGACCAAAGAGGGAGCGGAGAGGGAGAGAGAGGCAGCTGCCACTCTCCCTTCCCGCGCAAGACACACCGAGCACCAGAGGGCGCGCGATGGTCTCCCGGACCCTTTGCCCGGCCAGTAACAGGCCCGAGAAGGCGGCGCGGCGGATTTTTTCGCGCGTCTCTCATGAAAACGTGGGGCTAGACACCACAGTAGGAGTAGTCAAGGCTCGGTCGAGACCGAGGCCTGCTGGGGTCGCGGTGCATGCAGCTGTGAATCCCGCGACCCCGACCAAGGGTCAGGAGAGGAACACCGTGGGTTTAGAGCCGGTAAGAGTCCGGCATAATCCGGGAATCCAGATTATCCCCAGAAAAAAAAAGCTTTTAACATCTTATCTAGTTAAACTTACCACACTAAGAGTATCGTTCTCATTGACGCCTCTCATCGGCGCGTTGGCTCCTAACACGCCGTCCCAAGTACCATGGTAATCGTAGCACATCATGTGGATAAGGTCCAGGTATCTGCTGAGCTTGGCGAGGTCGTAAGCTGTCTCCATGGTGGTCTTGCCGGCTCCGAGAGCTGCTGTGAGGATGTAGCCGTATGGTTCGAAGGCTTCGCTGAGTTCCTGGAAGAGGAAGGAATAGTTAAATTAAGCCTAAAGCTTCTAGAACTAAACGAAATAAAGAAGATTCAAGAGTTAATTCATAATCACTGACGACATTTTATACAGTTAAACTCATACCCTATAATAGTAAAGTATTAAGCTATTTTTACTCATACACACTCCACACTCTCACACTATCACACGAACACACACTCGCACACATCACACAAATACGCGCATTTTTTGTCTACTAGTTCTGTGTAAGACTCTTTCGTTGATTTATTTTGCCATTATAATTAACCAACTTGTTACCATTGAGTTAATTTGTTTGTATTTTTACATAGTTTACACTCAATTACAATTATTTAGATTATGCTAAGTGGAAGAGCGGAGTATCCTAACACAAGCAATTCTTGCTTAAAAGGTGTTCTCCAAATCTTAAAGTTGTACTTTTTGTAATTGAAGTAAACATTTTGTTTTTTTTTTTTTTATTTTTTTTTATTTTATGTATAGTGTTGGCTCGTGGGTCCCGCACAGAACAAATATTTGTTTGGCCTACAGATATTTATTCCAAGGGCCCACATCTCCTAAAATAAATCTTAATAAATCGCAAACAAACCCAGGCCCTATTACCTACGGTTAAAAATATACAACCCCGTAACAGACAGACAGACGGACGGACAGACGGCGTAGGCTTAGTAACAGCCCAAGTCGCTCAAAGACCCTGTAAAAGAGCTGATTAATAGAGTTCCCTAAGCCTGTGAGCTACTAATCTAAGGCTGTAGAAGCGTTTTACAGTCCTTTTAAGTGTAACTAATGACTGGTAAACAGCTGTTCAAAAGTTTTATAAAGGCCGACTAAACGCTATTTAAGGGCTGACAACAACTCTTATTTAGTAAGATATTTTTTTTGTACAGCTCATCTCAGCTTCAAGGGTAAGAAAGACTATCATATATTAGGGTACCGTTGGCACCCTTTGGGTGCGCAACCCTAAAAAAGATAAAACAAACATACCTTTACAAGCAGAACGAAGTTTTCTCTATCGTAAGGCTTGCCATCTCTCTTAGTTGGATACTCCCAATCCAAATCCAGACCATCAAACTGGTAATTCCTGCAAGAGAAGAAATATACATTTTAGTCAATAGAATAGAATAATTTTTTTTTATTCAAGTTACTAGGACCCAATAAGTTAGTAATACTAAAAACTATGTTAGTAAGTAATATACATTTTATACGTGACCATGACTCAACGCTGCCTCATCCCATGAGAGACGGTGCAACAGCGACACACATATACGCAATGTTTAGGATACTGTAAAGGCAATACATGTTGGCCATAGCTCGCCGAGCGAAGGCGAGTACCAACGTATAGACAGCCCATTTGTCTAGCCTCGCCATTGCTCGTCGTTGCTCGCCTAGGTGGCCGACTAGAGGCGAGTGCCAACGTGTATACGTTTTGTTTGGTGTGCTTTGCCACCACTCGGGATCGCTCGCCACGACTTGTCTCACTTCGGAACAGTGTCGGTTTTTCTGCACAAATCAAAGGCGGCTCGCGTGCACTCGGCAAGTCGTGTCCACATGTTTGTCGGCCTTGTTGGCGTTGGTCTCGTTCGAAGCTAACCAACATGTAGACTGTAGCACTCGCCCTGTATCAATTTGCCTACGTTCGCGTTGGTTGAGACTTGGCCAATATGTATTGCCGCCTTTAGAGCTGACTCGTACTCTGCTCACCAAGGAAGCGCACCTCTTACGCATCGTTGCGTAGATGCAATCGACATGTGCGTCTGCGAACATTCCCGATGCGTTACAGAAGCAGGGCAGCCCGACCAGCACCATGATGGTACACACTTTATTCTTCTTCTGTCATGCTTTTTCCCACCTATGTTGGGGTCAGCTGCTAATCTAACCAGATGCGGCTGAATACCAGTATTTTACACGGAGCGACTGCCATCAGACATCTGCAACCCAGTTATTGTGGCAATGCCGATATCCTAAAGTTTGAGCGGCTGTCAAACTTTCGGAATTCTGACTACCCGTAACGACTGTCATAGGTATTCGTATGACACCTATGATCGACGGCTTAACATGCTCTCCGAGGCACGGAGGGGTCTCAATGTATAACGAACGGTCACCCATCCATGGATTGACCGCGGCAAACGCAGCTTAACCTTACCAATCATATGATTCCGGTGTACATCTCCCGCATACACTACACCACTAATGCGGAGGACATCGTGGAGTATGTACGCCAAAAGGCCAAGTCCTTGGTGAGAGTGCAGCTGCTGGAATCGCGCCGTAACGCCAACTTCAAGGTGTTTGTGGTGCGAGTACCAAAGTGTCTTCTGCACATCGTCATGGAGGAGAACTTTTGGCCGGAGGGAGTGGTGTTCCGTCGCTTCCGCGGACAAGTGCCACACGATCGCACAACGACAGCGCATAAGTGAAGTTTTATAATATTATGTATTAGTTTATAATTTTTTTTGTTTTTATTATTTATGTATTAGTTTTCTATGGGCCAAGTTGCCTGATATAAAGGATATTATTATACATATATTATAGAATCCGCGTTAGCAACGAGCCCACGAGTCGCTCTTGTTATAGGATATAGACCATGATAATAATATTTAAAAATAACTGACATCCAAGATAAAATTTACAAAAATTATGTGACCTTTTATCCTTTTATCATTATTTCCCGTTTATTATCATTATTTCCCCGAAATGCGATAGGGATTAAAAATATTTTTGTAATGTAATTTTCGTGTACGAATAACTTGTTTCCAAGAACCGTACACCACAGCACAGTAATCTACAGGATGTTAACAAATTCGTATAAATCCTTCAAACCATAATTATGATCTATTAATGGTATAGATTTACCCCGCATGGGATTTATATTGATTAGAAATAAAAATAAACTTTTTTTTTCCAAATTAAATTTTTCATGTGAGAAAATTTCGATGCCATGCATAAATGCACGACGACATAGCTGACGGCGACGACTAGCGCGATATCACTCCACGCAGTCAGTTAACTTGGGATGCTAAAATTACTCAGATACAGAAAATCATGGTTCATTTCTTGATTTTTTTTTTGTTTATTCTGATAAAAACCTATGCAGGGTCAATCAGTGTCACCAGTAGATCACGTGGTTTTAAGGAATTACACAAATTCGTTATCACCCTGTATACCCCGACCGCTTATCTCAGACCGTTTCTGAGGTAGCTGGGCGGTGCGGGAGGGGTAAGGCTAAGCGTATGCTAGGATGCAGGTGACGCAGCACAGCACAGTACAGATTTTGCAGGGCAGGCGAGGCAGACATGGGCCACGACCGCATGCTGCGACGCAGCTCGAAGACACATTCGAGTAACTAGTACAAAGAATTGTGTTCGTTATAGACGTTTGTGAATTGACGAACGTTTTTTGGGGCAAGGCCCCACAGAAGAAGTCCGCTAGGGCCGAGGCCTGCCGGTGCGCGGTGCATGCAGCTGCGAATCCCGCGACCCCGGCCAAGGGTCAGTACCCCAAGTGTGAGTTCTGTAGTTTTCTACACGTTTTCGTAACTATTCCGTCAATCGAGGTTACTATAAACTATCCTTCGGATCGTTACGTGCGAGCGCGAGTCTCATTACTATTACAGTTTACTGTGTAGTTTCCTCACTGCCTTTACTGTGCCTTTTCTACAGCCTCGATAGTTGAGGACATCACTAGGCCTGTTTTCGTAAGTTTATACTACGACCTATTTAAACAGACAACATTGGTAAAGTATATTAAACATAAAAGAATGCTACTTAATTTAGCCACACTATAGTTCATCTTTCAAATTGTCTCTTCCCACGAAAGACCATGGAGTTTATAGTTTATCCTTTCGTTAAGTGTGTGACCATGCATAAAGTGAAATTCCGTATAGCAATTCCACGAATTATGTAACTTATTAATTCGCAACCTAGATACCCAAATAATATACTACACGTTATTAATAATAATTGTGCAGTGTACAGTTTTCGTTACAAATGAGAAGTACCGGCTATCAATACATAATAGAATAATAATTATGAACAGGGTGGAAACGTTAAGGGACACCAGGCGACTATTTAAGTATTGAAAAATGTAAGGCTAATATCAAATATAAGTTGTCAAAGAAACAAAATGACACTACAATATTTTTTTAATTTAATCGCTTTATGACCAAAATTTTATTTTTACTTCGCCCATACATTATGCGCAAAATACGGTTTTTATGGGATTACTCGGCCAAAACAAAGTTATTTAAAAAAACACTCGTATCGAAACTTAGTTGCTTACTGCATAAAGCGAAATTAATATTTTTTCAAAATAAAACCTTACACCAAATAAATGTTATTTTTTCGCACTCCCACAATTTTTAGTATTTTATTTTCTTTTGTTTTAAAAAGGCATTGGTGATGATTAATTCATTTGGTTGCCAAGTTCCAATATCAGTTCAAAGTTTAATGATGTTACGTATAATTATGGAATAATCGTTCAAACAGATTGCTTTTCGTACTTAAAGCACGGGCGCAGTGTAAATCTAATTTTGAACATAATAGCGATTTAATTTCGTTAAGATATTTATGTAATTTTATTTCGTAAGCAAGCTAGTTTTAATAATATTTAAAATAATTTATAATTTAGTGTTAATATTTTATTGTTTATGTATAGTATTTTTGTTAGTTTTGTAAGTTTTATATTGTATTGTATTATTGTATTTTGTTAATATGTATACTTTATGTAATGGTTTCGCCTAGCTTCCACGACACAGGGAATCCTAGTGTGGAAGCTAGTACCAAATGTAAGTTTATTTTTACAATAAAGATAAAGATTATTATTGTATCTCTTTCAGTTCACGGCTCATCTTCCTTGCGGAAGATGTCCGGTCCTTTGGAAGGCATACACGGGGACACAGGTCCAACGCGCAGAGGCCCCTTTGAGAGCTTTAATCTAAAATGGGGTGGGGCACCAACCCGGGACTATCCACGGCTGCACTATTGGAGTACAGTCATGGACCGTCCCAGGTGGGTGCAAGACTATTGTAAAATGTGGTGAAAAATATCTGGATTATGGGAAGGGGTGTTAGGTGGACTGGATAACTTCTATTGCCGGAAGAAAACGGCGTCTGCCTTTCAACATTTAAAATTGAAATTTATTGGCAGACGGTGACTCGCCAGCTCACTAGCTGGGCCCCCTGAAAAGCCGCCAGTACATAGGCGAAGGGGGCAACAGACGTGTGAGCGGAGATTATTATTATTATTATAATATTAGCTGACAGTATGGCAATATCTGTAAAAATAACAAATTAATTGCTTGTTGACACTTAACGTTTCCAGCCTGTATATGTTTCTATGCTAAATTAAAGATGTTCAAAACATTATTGGCTTCATTATAATAGGTAGCTTGAAGTATGGCGTCTTCGTTTATCATCATTTATAATTTTCATAAATTTTCTAACTTATAAATATAGAAGTCAAGGGTCAAACTAATCTGCCTGTGACAAACGACTAAATCTGACGTTTTTCTATATTTAACTACTGAACCCTAAAAATCTCAACCAAAAATATTCTAGATGACTGTCAAACAAATACGTCATTCGCTGTCACAGAATGCTAATAATTATGAAATCTTAGTAATTACTAAGAAATTATCTTTTGGAGCTTATCATTAATACTTGAGGTATATTTTAACGGTGAATGTTTAGAAGAAGGCTGATTTTCAATTTTGGTGTTCTTCCGCAAAAGCGCGTAAAATCAAACTGATATCCTATCAGCCCTATCAGGATGAATGGAAGATGGATCCATAAGCATTCAAATGTGGGCGAGGAGGACTGGAAACATGCAATCTCCTTGTCCCTAGTAAAGATGTAACAAAGTTGAGCGCAGTGATGTTGAGTGCAGAATTAGGTGTAGTGGTGTAACTTAAGAAACCTGTTAGATCCAGCGGTGGACTTCAATAGTCTATAAGTTACATTTGAAGCCTGCCTAGAAATGCTTTTATTTTATATTGTTATTTGTACCTATCTTTCCTATAGCATTTCGATGTAACTATAGGAATAAAACTAGAATAATTTGGGAACATGGACGTACAAAAAAGATCGGACGGAACTCCCGCTAAGACAAAACTGTGTCCCGTAATGGCGGCGGCTATCTAAGTGTGAATGAATTTAGGGTTGTCATGTTAGCCAAATTTACCCATTTTTTATCATTTTATTTTAAGACAAATACAGGTTGGCAGACAAATTTCTTGGAAATGTCGGCAGAATTATACCGTGCCATTTGGAAAGGTTAATGGTAAGAACCAAATCTCCCTATGAAAATATCTGCAAAATAAATGCCATGTTAGCTTAGATTGTTAATTTACATTTTGAGGTACTGCATATGTAACAACACACCGGAGTCCTCCTTTAGTTGTATTATATATCTCGTTAGCTTCAAAATGTAGACTGCAAATGACACTGTATTTGTTTGGAATTCAATCGTTTTCACCGTTACAATTTCTCATTTTTTTAATCCAATTATTTCTCCATACTTCATTTTCTTTAGGAAATCTAGTAAAAAAAATATATAAATAAAATACCTAGTAATAAATAAATTGAATTGAACAAAAAACTATAAATTTCCCATATTTAGGGTAATTTGCACACGTGAATATTGACAACACTGGCCTTGTGACAGATTCTTTTCTTCTGGTGAATACATTGATTTTTAAGTGATTGAATTATTCATTGACCTATGAAACGTGATTCCTGGATTTTTTTTCTTCCGATCACTACGGTTTTTACACCATTTCACCACACAAGACATGCTATATTTTAATTTTTTTTGCCGCTTTTTGTCCCGACTCTGTTGACGTTTACGCGTGTAATGACTGACTTTTTTTGTGAATGTGTGCGTGCCAGCCTGTACGTACAGCAAACTGACTGACTCTGAGTGACACAGTTTTTTGTTAGCGAAAATCTGTCCGATCTTTTTTGTACGTCCATGTTTGGGAATAAGAATTTACTTGATTGTTTCCATGGACGTACAAAAAAGATATTGTTTCATAAAGACATGTTTTTTTAAAACTAATATTAAAGAAATTACAAAAAAATATCGCCGCTATGTTTGTATTGATAGACACCTCGGTAGAATCTTTCTCGATTTGAAATGATTGAGTCTCTGCAACCAAGAAGATCTTCCAGTTCTTATCATAGGTAGTGTCGACTGCTATTCACATTCATCGTGATCTAAAAGTAAAAAACATGTACGTTAATAAGATTTTTTCTTTTTAACTATACCTAAGTATATTAAAAACCAAAATAATTAACTAATATGACTGTCATAGTGGTAGGTAGGTGCTTGCTCTTAGGGTTATAATTCAAAAAGATGGGTCACAGCCGTACAGCATACCTACTCTTGAGCGCTGGTTATAATTGCAATCACTAATTCGTTTGTCGGGAGTAATGATTTTGGCAGCCTTCTCAATACCGCTATGTTAAGTGGTTGAAAAGCAGGTACAATGATAACGAGTATTTACTATCATGAATAGCCTGAATGATATGAACACATTGTGTAGGGTTGTATTGCACTTTTACTACATGTACCTATGTGCATTTGATACTGTACATAATAAACATGTAAAAACTTACTTGTAATGGCTTGTCTAGTAGCGTTTGAAGAAATCATGAGCGTGATCCATCTTTACTTGTTAAATCTACTCAGACTATAGTACGTTTTCAAGACACTCTCCACGAAAACTCCAATATAAATGTTCGAATCCGAACACTTTGTCCTTTTGCCTGGTAGGCCACGAACATGCCCCAAGCAGGAAAAAATACACATTGGCATAATTTATGACACTAACTATCAATAAATAACGAAAATTGCAAAACTATTGTAGTAAACAAGCCTTTCACCTTGGAAATTAAAGTGACTGACAAACTACAGTATTTTTATAGTATCGTTGACAGCTGTAACTATACCAAATGTCAAATTTGCAGCTCACACTCGCAAAATTTTGGTAAACTGTAAGTAAACTACAGCAAAACTACAGGACGTATAGTAATCTACACCCACTGTAGTTTCGAGGTTTACGAATAGATTACTACAGTAAGTGTCAAAAAACTCGCACTCACGTTTTTTAGTCTCGCTATTCGCCGCTAGAGGTGCTGCCTAAATTTTCATACATTTTTGTCGTGACGCAACTACTGTAGTTAACGAAAAAAACTCACACTTGGGGTACAGGTGAAGGAACACCGTGGGTTTTTAGCCGGTAAGAGTCCGGCACGAATCCACGAGGATTTTCCCACGAAAAAAAAGGGTTAGCGAGGTATCAAAAACCCTCTTGGTGTTGTAGGTATGTGGCAACATCACGCCACATGCGAACTTACGCACCACTGCGGTGGTGTAGCAGACTACTCACACCGATAATTCAGCCTTTATCGAGCTCCCCCCCCCCCCCCCCCCCTAAAACCCTGCCAGCAACGCCCTAAGCCGAGTCCAAGTCCCACTAGGGTTTGCACTAAGTGCTGTTGTTGCAGGTAGTCATGATGTGACGTGTTAGTATATGTAGTTAGTTTAGGTTAAGTATTTCACTTCTCCACCATTGGCTGGAGACCCTTCAGGTTACGCCAATAACTGCTCGGTTACGTAGAAACGGTCCGGAAAGACCAATAGGAAAAAAAAAACAACCTTTGGGCAGTAGCCCGCCAGCCAGACTAAGTGGTCAATCAGACTGCACTAACGGGTGCGGGGGCGGGCGCTTGAGTCTTGGCGCCTGCGTGTTCGCAGTAGTACCGAACGAGGTATCGTACGACGCTTCGGCGGGTGAATCAAAATGGTTTAGAACCATACGCGCAGTCACTTAACAGACGCTATATACGGAAATAGAAAATTTGGAAAAATATTATGAAAAATATACTGAATAACTAGATTATACATTGGACTGATATGACATGCTGACGAGATCACAAACTCGCGCTAGAAACCATCACCACGCACACCCACCACCTCCGGACTCGTCGCTGAGCTCTACCCCGCACCAGCGGGAATTGGATGCAGCTTCACGCTCCAGCGACGAGTATTATTACTCCCCGCCGTCGTCGCCACCACCTTCGCGCTTGACCGCGGTCGCGAGTGTACGTCAACTGCCGTGCGCTACGAATATGTCGAAATCTAAGAGATTAAAGTGCGCAAATTGTAACATTGTAATATGTGAAGTGTTAGCTTTCATACAGAACAAGATAGACGTGATGGACGAAGAAAGTCTCCTCCGCATATGTGAAAGTGCTTTTAGTGTCGAGGATATAGAACTCGCAAAGTCGTTACTCTTTGAATCTTTGCAAAAAACGGTTACTATTCGAAAACGACAAGGCAAGACTCAACGAAACCTTGACGACATTATATTGCTTTTAAAAGGGACTGACCCAGAAAATATACCAACTTTTGTGGCAAGAAATCTCGAGAAACTACCTCCGGTTACATTCGACCATATCGATGTGACGTCGTTACTTAAAAAGATCGTCATGATGCAGGGGACTATTGATGAAATTCGCGAAGACTATGTATCAAAGAATGATATCAATGAACTTATGGTAGATTATCGTAGATCGCCATCCTCTGAGGAAAAACGTAATGTTAACCGGAGACGTAGTGTGTATTTGCAAAAGAAAAATATATCTGTTATGGGTAGTGAATCGGAGGCACTGCCAGTGCACGACTATGAGGAAAACTGCTCGTTTTTAGGGCAGGACATTGATGGTGGTAGTGAATGTTTGCGTCAACAGCATGATACAGCAATTACATTGGCGCGAGCGTCACCGGCACTCATACCCAGTAGTGAACCAACATGCAAGACAACGAGTGCGAGTGAGATACCGTGCAGTCTAGCGCAGCGACATCAGCAATCAACACAACCAAGCAATATCACTACTACGCTAGACAAATGCAAACAAACGGAGGCTGCGGGGCGAATATTATCATATGCTGAAGTGGCTAGTGATGGCACTGAATGGAAGGTACCTGATGGGGATGATCAATGGATTCTGGTTCAGAAGAAACGATTACGAAATAGGTTAACTACAAAGAAAGGAAATGCAGTTGTCGAGTCACAGGACAACGTGAAATTTAAAGCGGCAGATACTAAAGTACCGTTGTTTATTTCTAACGTCCATATTGATGTATGTGAAGAGGACATTATTGACTATGTTCGCAAAAAAACGGGAGAAACTATTTCGCTAGTGAAACTAAAAATTAAAAAACAAAAGAGCTATAATGCTTACAAAGCCTATGTTGTGAAGCATAAATTGGATATATTTCTAGAGGAGAAGCTGTGGCCATCAGGCATTTCCTTTAGGCGCTTTGTCAACTTTTGGGAACAGAGGAATGTGAAAACAGTTTCAGAAAGTGTGGCTAATATAAATGAAGATTTAAATGGACAAAGAAGTAACTAGATGTTCCAGTAAACTTATTAGTTATAATTGTAAGTCTGTCAAAAGATCCTGGGAAGGTGTTAGAGCCCTGTGCCAGACTGCTGATGTGGTGGCACTACAGGAAACGTGGCTCCTGCCACACGAGTTACCTATGCTGAACACTATCGACGACGACTTCGGTGCCACGGGCACGTCCGCCGTCGACACGTCGGCTGGCTTACTGACGGGCAGACCGTATGGTGGAGTCGCGTTGTTGTGGAGAAAAAGTGCGTTTCTATCAGTGTCTGTGATACCTTGTGATAACGTTAGGATTACTGCAATAAAACTAACTGTAAGTAGTAGATGTATAGTAATATTTAGTGTATATATGCCTACAAACAGCACTGAGAACCTTCCTGTATTTACTGAGTGCCTTAGCACGATACTATCGATTATAGAAATAGAAGAAAACTTAGGCGTCGAGGCTTTCTATATTCTGGGGGACTTTAATGCCCACCCCCATGAAATATTTTATAAAGAATTGACTGATTTTTGTTGTGATTACTCTTGGTGTTGTGCAGATGTACAAACTTTAGGATTAGATTCCAATACATATACTTTTCGTAGTGACACTCATGGTTGTGAGAGGTGGTTAGATCACTGCATAGTAACTCAGTCCGCACTGGCGGCGATTAATAAAGTATGGGTACAGTATGACGTGTATTGGTCTGACCACTATCCATTGATAATTGAGTGCTACTTAAACAAACTTAATGAAAAAGTCGAGACTGTAACACTAGTGGATTCTTCAAAGAAAGGTGTAATTTGGGGTGATAGACGAATGGAACAAATTGATAATTATCACACTTTAAGCCACTCGAAACTACGAAATATTGATTTTCCTTCAGAGTTAAGACAATGTTGTGATTCATTGTGTTGTAATAGTGATCATTTTTTAATTCTTGATAAAATGTATAATGATGTCATAAATATTTTAACAGAGTCTGCTAGGCAGTCCTATAAATACAGAAAATGCCCTAGAAAGAAAGGTTATGTTACAGGCTGGAACAAACACGTCGCCAGCGCGCACGCGGAGGCTAGGCTTAGATTTAGGATGTGGATTCTGGCAGGTAAACCTAGAAACGGTATCATCTTCGACGAAATGGTGGGATCACGTAAAACTTTTAAGGCTAAATTAAAATGGTGTCAAGACAGACAAGAACAGTTAAAAATGGATGTAATTGTGGCCAATCACTCAAGCAAAAATTTTAAATCGTTTTGGAAGAATACCAATAAATTGAATGTGAGACCTAGCCTTCCCGTGAACGTTGAAGGCGTGCATGAGCATAAAAACATTGCCAATTTGTTCAGACAATATTTTACTGTGCCGTCTAATCTGAGTCCGTCATCGCGTAGCGTTGGTGCTGAGGCCGTGGTGACTGAGCGTAGTGTACGTTTTTCAGCAAGAAATATTTCTAACATAATTAAACACATGCAAAGAGGCAAGTCGCCAGGTCACGACGGTCTCAGTATAGAACACTTTAAATATGCTGGGGTTCATTTACCAAGAGTACTTAGTATGCTTTTTAATTTGTTTATGTGTCACTCTTATTTACCTGAGTCACTTATGCGAACAATTGTGGTACCTATTGTCAAAAATAAAACTGGCGACACGTCCGATAAGACCAACTATCGACCCATCTCACTTGCTACAATAACAGCTAAGGTGCTTGACAGTGTGTTGAATGATAATCTTGCACGACACGTCGACTTGCAAGATGCACAATTCGGATTTAAAGCCGGTTTGTCGACAGAGAGCGCCATATTATGCCTGAAACATACTGTCAGGTACTACACAGAGAGAAGGACACCGATGTACGCTTGCTTCCTGGACCTATCAAAAGCCTTTGATCTCGTAGCATATGACTTGCTATGGGAGAAGCTGGGAAGTGCGGGTGTACCGGCAGAATGTACCTCTCTCCTGAAGTACTGGTACTCAAATCAGAGAAATCAGGTGAGATGGGCCGGTACCTTGTCGGACGAATATAAATTGGAATGTGGTGTGAGACAAGGGGGATTAAGCTCGCCCTTATTGTTTAATTTATATATAAATGCGCTGATTGAGCGGCTCAGTAGCACTCATGTCGGCTGCTTCATTGACAGTAAATGTGTAAACAATATAAGTTACGCGGACGACATGGTGCTGCTGAGCCCCACAATCGGCGGCTTGAGGAATCTGTTGTCTCAGTGCGAGTCGTATGCAGTGTCGCATGGCCTAGTATACAACTCAAAAAAGAGTGAACTTCTAATTTTTAAAGCAGGAAAATACCATCCAGCCTGTGTTCCACCTGTAATCCTTAAAGGAGTAGCCTTGAAGATCGTTGAACGGTTTAAATATCTGGGTCACATAGTGACTAGTGACCTGAAGGATGATGAGGACATAGAGAGGGAGCGCAGGGCTTTGGCGGTGAGAGGCAATATGCTCGCTCGCAGGTTTGCACGTTGCACGAGTGAAGTGAAAATAACACTTTTTAAGGCTTTCTGCCAATCATTTTACTCGAGCGGCCTGTGGGTGAAGCATACGCGGCGAACCTATATAGCCCTGCGAACCCAGTATAACAATGCTTTTAGGATGCTGTTGGGACTGCCGTGGCGCTGCAGTGCATCGGGTATGTTTGCGGAGTCGCATACTGACGGCTTTCAAGCAATTATGCGCAAAAAATCTGCTTCCCTACTGCAGCGCTTGCGTAGCAGTGGCAACAGCATCCTTAAAGTAATTGCTGCGAGATTCGACTGCCCTTACCAGAACCACTGGATAAGAGTAGCGCTAGGATTAGTGTAGGATTAATTTTACTAACATAGCTGTAACTAACCCAATATGAGTGAAACTCGAAATAAAGATTTTTATTATTATTATTATTATATCACTGTGAACGATACGGGCGGACTGAGCCATTAGAAATACCCGCGCCACCCGCGCCCGCGCCCGCCTCATGCAGACGCGCGGCTCGCGGGAGCACTGTGAATGCAACTGGCGTCTACATACATTTTGATTTACACTCGCCCGCGCTAGCACCCGCGCCCGTCTCCACTCTGAAAGAGTACAGAAGACTCGCCTGGTTGGAGGATATTCCTTTTTCGCTCGAGGAACACCATATAGGCGACGCGTGACGGTAACCACTTACCATCAGGTGAACCGTCGGCTTGTTTACCAATATATGATATCAAAAGAAAAACTGTTCTAAATACTCACTTGAGCATCAACAGGACGCTTTTGATGAAGGTGTCTCTGGACTCCGGCTTGCTCGCCATGTTGGAGTACCGAGGTGAGCCCTCGTTCCACCCGCCGATAGCGAGGGTTACCTTCAGGTGGGGGTACTTCTGTTTGAGGCCTACTAGACGCTTGTAGCCCGCTTTGCCGTAGTCTGTCTCGAGGTCTTGCCATGGATCTGGAAGTAGAAGGAATATGTTAGTAAACCATGTTTGGAAGGCATTTTACTGGGATTCACTACGTGGTTTTTTCGGATCTTGACTGGATTTGCTTTCAGAGAAGTGCACAACCTCTCTAAAGCCGTGGTCTGTTTCAAACGCCGTAGGCCTTTCTCAGACGCCAGACGCCGCGTGAGACGTGTGAGAGAGAGTACTGTAATGTATTTCCATACTAAGCATTCGTCGGCCGCGTTCCGGGCACGACAGACGCGGCAGACGGCGCAGCATGTATTTTTCTTTCATACATCTCTATTAGCCGTCATGAAATGGGTGCATGCAATGGTCATGAGTGCATGAAAAGAGCCTCCACGAGTGACGATACTTAAGTACGTCCGGCGCATCCTGGGCAGTCAGCCCCGCTACCAACTTTGCTGACTGGCTAATCTTTTCACCACAGCATGAGCTATTTTCGTATAGCTCGTGCTGACACGAGAGAAGAAGAATTAGCCGTCATCTCAGTAGTCATCTTGTTTCTAGTTATATCATCTTTAAAATTATTCATCCATTGTTTCTTTGGTCTTCCTTTACTCTTATAACCATCCACATTCATACTCAAAACTTTCCTCACGACATGTTTCTCATTCCTCCGCATCACATGCCCATACCATGATAACCAGTTTCCACGCAATTTCTCAGTCACCGGCTCCACTTCCTCTTAGTTCTCGTATGAATGTAATTTAATAAAATCTGAATTCAATAGAGATCGCCTAATAATTGAAGCAACCACAAAGAAAGTGAAGATACATCGCAACAAGGCGATTATAGGCTAATTTATCGAAATGCACGCACATAAGGACATTCAACTCAAGCATTCCATGCAGCACGTTGCTCGTAGAACTAATGGCCGTTGGGGCAGAAAGGTTTTCGAGTGAAGACCACGCATTGGCAAAGTGAGACGAACTCCAGCTGTATTTATTTATAATTAAAAATCAGAACGACATAAAGCCAATTAGACATATAAACTGACATTAATAGAATATAAAATATTAACCCTTTCACCCCTTTCACTCAGTCTTCTCGCAATACACCAAGCATTCAAACAATATCACCTTCCATTCATCAGCAAATAGATCCAGTGAAGGATTAGCGTTGAGCGCGTTCAGCGTCCGACAACGCGGCTGCTCAAATAAATTATGCCGCTTCGCCCGGCAATAGTTATCAGGTACAAAAAAGATACACAGCTCACCGTGTAAACTAGGTGCGTCAATGGCTACGTGTATAATTTTGCAAGCAGTTACAAGTTGGTCAAAGGCTCGTCTGACTTGGAGTGAATAAATCCTAAACAACAACAACCCTGAATGAACGGACGACCTGGTAAAGGTCGCTGGGAGTCCTGGGATACAGGCGGCATGCCGGCCGTTGAGGAATTATATGGGGGAGGCCTTTGTTCAGCTGTGGACGTCCTTTGGTATGAATGGCGAAATTGTCATTCAAACATTTACGTACTCCGAAAATGACAATCCAATACATTAAATTAGCCATGTTTAGAATAAGTAAACAGTCTGGCAAGGTTACCACGTAACACGATTTTGGTCGGTCTAGACGTGTCTTGCAATTTGTCCGAACTTAAATTGACATAGCCCTGAGATCGTGCCTTCTGTAGCACCTTCGGGACTTACTATTCACCAAGTCTGACAGGGCTACCAATGCTTCTATTTGTTGGCAATTATATATTTTCACTTTACCGAGGGGGTAGATGAAGCTAACAGGGGGTAAATGAAGCTAACACGGGGTAGATGAAGCTAACAAAGGGTAGATGAAGCCAACAAGGGGTAGATGAAGCTTACAAAGAGAAGATGAAGCTACCAGGGAGTAGATGAAGCTAACAGGAGGTATACGCTCATTTGCGACAAGAACGTCTTAAGTACGAAAACCGTTTTTTTTCAGAAAACGACTTCGAAATGTTTGAATAAAGGCGTTTTTTGAATAATCCAGTTTTCGGACTTAAGACGTTATTGTCCCAAATGAACGATGTGAAGCTATTGAAGCTAACAAGGGGTAGATGAAGCTAACAGGGGATACATGAAGCTAATAGGGGATATGTGGCTGACAGGGGCAATGGAGCTACCGAGAGCTAGAGTAATCTGGTCGTAATCTAGCCTTGTAGATATAGATCCAAAGGCTTACATGAAACTTAGTATAAGGCGGTGTTAATTTATTGTTAACTCCCTAGTAAAGATTATTTTGTATGTTCTACTATTTGTATGAGAAAACCAACATAAATCTTTAGATATTGGATGGGCATTTTCAATGAGCGACAAACATTAACGTAGAAAAACCATAGACCAAGGGTCTCTAGTATAAAATTCACGAAGAAAGTTCCTGAGTTTACATAAACCACCAGAGAGCGCGCCAAGACACACCGCCATATAAACTTACAAATACCGACAAACTAATTTAAATTCTATGTCGTCATCACAATGCCTCATTTAGCTTACAACCATACGAAGTTTCGACTACACTCATTGTAGTAAATTAGTTTTTTTTTTTCGCGTTTTAGTTTACGTTCGATTCGGACATTTTTGAGCGTTGACCCGAGGTCCATGTGTATCTACGTCAGAAAAACGAAAAGATAATGGCTCCCAAATAAAATCAGCCGTAGGTGGCCCCTTGTACAAGTGTACCAGAATGACCACCAACAGGGACAGATGGCGAGACATCGTGAGACGAGCCACACCAGCTGCAATAACTCATAGTACTACATGACGACCACGACCGCTCTGACAAGAACGAAATGAATAAGAAGAAAAATGGCTCCCAGCCCTATTTTCTATCCCGACTCTAATTTCGAGTTTCCTGTTTCTTATACATACATAAACTCACGCCTTTTTCCCATGGGGGTAGGCAGAAACTACAAAACGCTACATGCTACGATCCTTACATACTCCTATCGCTTCGTCCACGTTCATACATCTTGTCATACACGCACGCCGGTTGAGACTACTAAACGCATGTCCTTTTCGAAGGACATCACCAATAACATCGATGTATGTCCTTCTAGGGCGTCTTCTACTGGCGTTTCCACTGACATCCGCCTTATAAATTCCTTTTTCAATATTTATCACTACATCATCTTTTTGAAGAACATCACCAATAACATCGCTTCTTTATTTATCTTATTTTCTAAAAATACTTACCAAGACTCTTAATAGTGTTCGAAGTCTCGTTCAGCCCTGCGAACGAGTAAACCAGATGCGTGCACAGCGCTGGCTCCAGGTCTTCCAAATTGTATTTGCCAGGGTCTGGCCGGTAGACTGCCCATGTTGCTATGTAGCATACCACCTTCTTGTCGTGTTTGGGTCCTGGAAGAAGAAAGAGTAATTGGTTAATATTTGCATAGAGCTCCAGAATCTGCTAGTACGAGTTTATGCGAAATCGTTATAAAAAATAATTATTATTAGCCTTTAACTGTACCACTGCAGGGCAAAGGCCTCTTCTCGTACAGAGAAGGAACGAGCATTGATCACCACGCTTGCTCACTGCGGGTTGGCGATTACAGAACATGCAAAACGTCCAGGTTTCCTCACGATGTTTTCTTATACCGTATGTCAGTGGCGATAATGCCCGAATCCTATGGTCAAAAACGACCCATTTTGCTTACCAATGGAAGTTTTTTTATTACCAAACTACGCATATAAATGGACTTGTAAGCTTATTTTAACTGTGATAACTATACAAATGTATACCAGGGTCTACTATGCAAATCTATGTGGGTCTTTGCTTCATTATTGGTAAACATACAAGAATCTAAATATTTAATCATTAACGTTCGGTAAAGCATAGGAATCGGCCACAAGAAAGAACATACCTATGACATTGAAAAAGTCACACCAGCAACGAAATCGATTTAAATCAAGTTTAAAAAGTTTCGTATCGACAAATGAATGAGACTTTTTCGGGATGAAATTGAATGACCACCAAAAAAACAATCATTAACCTAAACAGCCTCATGCAAAAAAAATATAATATGTACAAATAAATGAAACCTGTACCAAAATGTTTTAGGCTATTTAAGTCATGCCTGCACTACGAAAACTTTTCATAACCCAAAAAGGCCACGCGTGCACCAAATTTTAACTAGCAAAGTTTTGTGTCATTACTACCCAAATATATCACTACGTTTGCCATAAAATGTATGCTTAACCAAGAATGATTAAAATTCGTAAAATGAGCTACTAGCAGTGGGAAACAGTTAATCTGAGCTAGCAACTAAAATTCCAAGTGTCCGAATTAAATACTAACTTGGGCGAAAAAAATACTGAATGGGCGAAAAAAATACTGAGTGGGCGAAAATATACATCATTTCTTTACCCTGACACGGATAGGTTAGGTTCGAAGGGGATGGCGGGGGCTAGAGTGAGCGAGCGAAGCGAGCGAACGAAGCCCCCGTCATCCAATTCGTGGTAGGTTACTTTAAACCCTGCAAATAGAAATAGGAGCCCCGCACAGCGGGGCTCCGTCGACGCTCCTTTGGAAACTCAAACAACCTTGCAAACATACAACAATAATGTGAGTGAAATTTGTTCGCTTAAGAATGATTATGCTAAGAAGCTCAGCCTTTACTCGTAGTAAACATTTTACGGTAGTATCGGTGAACCTTTAGAACTTCATTTAAATTTTTTGGGTAAACAATGATTTTTGTATATTAATTTACTTTATTAGGATAAAATTGTGTAACATATTTGGATGAAATTTTTAAATAAAATGCGAGTACATATTTGGTGCATGCGTGGCCTTTTTGGGTAGCTCAGCGATTATTCTGAAGATACTTGCCTTTTTTAGGTTAGCAGACTTTACGTTTATTGGTGATAATTTCATATTAAAATGGGGATTAAATTCTGGTAAGTACTTACGATTTTTTGGTCGTTATATTTTATTATATCTGGTGATTGCTTAAACCTAAGCCGATTTTTTCTAGCTCCACGTGTGCTTATTTGGATCTAAATAATTCCCATACTTTATTCATAACCAAACGAATACGTTATCTACACGATTTCGCGAAAACTCGTACTACCCTAGTACGAGTTTTTGCGAAACTCTCGGCTCAGTTTGTACTTGAACCTTATCGATATACTTGTGTCAAAACGTTGTTTTATAGTGCATTGGGTCTAAATATAACTTGTTTGAACTCGTCAAGGACTTTAACAAGCCTGTTTCTGTAGATATACATTTTATAATAAAACTCAATAAGGAAAATACTTCACATAACACGCGTGAAGTTTAAACGATTTAATAAAAATCTGTACGTAAAAATCATTCCAGTAGTTTGGATTTTATGAATTCTTTGAGGGAACATACTTATACAGTGTGTCCGGTCATGGACTAGCGATATTCTAGGTACCTACTAATATAACAACTATTCTAGTACACAAATACACTATACACTAGGGTCCAATCCACTTCCATTTTTATTGTGGAGATATTCTGTACGTGTGTACAAAAAAAGTAATATCTCTCCAAGTTTTGATCCTACTGGGATAAAAGTAGGCTTATTCGGAGGGCAAGAATATTGTCTATCGTTTATACTACGATACCATGGGTTCACATTATCATAACTTTATTATAGAGAATATCACAACAAAAAAGCAAAATGGCTGCCAAATAGCGGGGAAGTGGATTGGACCCTAGTGTGTAGTGTATTTATGTACTAGAATAGTTGCTATCTAAGTACCTAGAATATCACTAGTCCATGACATTGTATAACATAGGCTGGCCTCCACATATTGGCGGTAGCTGCCAACACTGTGAGATTTTGTGTGGATAAGGATAGAAGGAAGTCGGTGCCACCAAATCAAAGACACGTACCTACTTCTTAACTGTTTTCCATATACAATGATTTTATTGTTTTTGAAGTCGGTTTTTACTTATTTTTATGTTTATTTTATTGTGTACCAGAGGTCGCTCGTGAATTCGCCCGCGTGCTTGTCGTTTATTGCGTATTCCGTATTTTCCGGGATAAAAATAGCCTATTTCCTTCACCAGATTCCAGACTATCTCTGTACCAAGTTTCATCAAAATCGGTTCAGCGGTTTAGGCGTGAAAGCGTCACAGACAGACGGATATATAGCTTTCTGATAGAAGGTTCTTTGAGCGAATCCCACGCGCACTTGATCAGTTTTGTTCTGATACCAGGAAGTGGAACCTCCACTTCCTGGTATCTATATTGGAAAAAGGCATAATTTACTAAAGAGACATTCTAGGAAAGGGACATTTTGCGAAAGAGACATTCTGAGAAATGGACGTTTTGCGAGCCAAGAAGAATAGTCGTCGACGTCATAGATCAACGCACCCGACGTTATAAAAACTTGTCATTCGACTGAGCTCGCTTTCTGTGTCGATTACCTGATAAAGTCTGACCTTTATTATCTGACTAGCTTGTTTTATTATTTTTCTGTTCTTGTGTAAATAATTATAACTAAACTAACTAACCACTAATCCAAATATAAGTAAGTACTCTCAGTGGTGGAGAGTCTATGTGGGTTTAATTTATACAGAATGTTAACGAAATCGTGTAATTTCTTCAAACCGCGTGATCTACTGGTGATACAGATTAACCTTAAAAGGGAATTTACGAAAAAAAAAAAAAAAAAAATTTTTGGTTTTCAATTTCTGAGTCTTTTTAGAGCCTTGAGTTATCTGACTGCAAAGAGCGATATCGCATTAGTCGTTCCTGCCAGCCGTGTCGCCGTACTTTCATTAATTTATGCGTGGCATCGAAATTTCCACACAAATATAATTATTTTTATGCATAATAAAAAAAAAAAAAAACTGAATCCTTAATAAGTGGTTTAGATACGATCGGTAACAAAGCCGCATGAAAAAAACAAGTATTTTATTTTTAATCAATCTAAATCCCGTGCGGGCCAATCTACACCAGTAGTAGATCATGTGGTTTTAAGGAATTACACGAATTCGTTAACATCCTGTATATTTACCATGTCCTAATTATATTATATACCTGTGATACATACAGGGTGTAAACGAATTCGTGTGATTCCTTCAAACCTCGTGATCTACTGGTGACATAGACTGACCCTACATTGGATTTCAAAAGTTTAAAAAAAAAAGGAGATCCTTGAAAACATCGTGTTCTTACCTTGAGTAATTTTAATGCCCCGAGGTAACTGATTGTGCGGAGCGATATCGCGCTAGTACCCGCCAGCTGTGTCACCGAACTCTTACGCAGCATCTTACGTGAGCGATCTAGTAGCGACGCGATGCGGCGCGGCGCGACGCGAAAACAACAAACAGTTTATACCTATTGAAGTGGCCTACATGACCAAACGCACGTAGAGTGCGGTGCGGCGCGGCGCGAAGCGAAGCGACGCGATCAGTTGGCTTGATATTTTCGCGCAACTGTATGCGGTGCCATACAGTGCTACTGAATGACGGCGGCGTGTGGCGGGCGGTTCGCGAGCTCGTAAGACAAAGCCGCCGCTTCGCACTGCATCGCATTGAATTCGCGTGTCACCGCATCGGATCGCTTCGCAATTCGCGTCGCTTTGAACCGCCTAGGTAAGACGCTGCGTTATTCTTTATGCGTTCTTTATGAGTGGCATCGAAATATCACAAGACATTTTTTTTCAAAATCTGTTTTCTTCTATTTTTATTCAAACGTTTTATTAACGGTAGTTTAGATACGATCACTTATTTCATTTCATTTCATTTATTCAGAACAATTCACATTGTGTTGAACATTACATAATTATAATTATTGCATGCAAAACAATTTACTAATGACTGTAACATAATCTATTATTATTAAAATTAATTTAAAATGTTATAATGTCAAATTGATTTAAAATATGATGTCAATTTGATTTACATAAAATGTCAAATTGGTAAAAAATATAACGTCAAATAAAAATAAAAAAATAAACTTACCCCGAGAGTAACTTTTTTTTTTATTAGTCTAATACCCATGCTTGGTTAATCAATACCAGTAATAGTAATAGTACCCTGTCCTGTCCCTGACCCCTGCCTGTATTTTATGTCCCTAAACTGTTAGTATGTTAAAAACATTTTTTATGTACAAAGTTATTCGGAAAGGGGGTACTAATCCGCGGGTCACTTAAAGTATCACTGATGACAGTAATGACGGTTTTAGCGCACGGGTTAAAATTTCGAAATTCGATAATTTTATTTCTCTAAAAAATGTTTTTTTATTTGTTTTTTTTTTTTTTTTATTCTTCATTCCTGCTTTAGTTACGAATTCAGAAAATGGAGCTTCTGATGTGTGACCCCAAATATGACCTAAAATGTAAACACAGCTGATCACAGCTAAGGATAGATAGATTTTAGCATATTTTTTATGAAATCTTTGAACAGCGATTTCTCTTAAATTATTGACTTTTGGGGAAAGTTGTAGATTAAAAGTTACTCATTATTATGGATACTTTAACACCTTTTCAGATTAGTACCCCCTTTCCGACTAACCTTGTATATTTGTCTCTGCTATAGTTATTATAATGGTACAAACACAAAAATCTAAATAACAGATGTATTATTTATTCTTTACACTCATTCACAAAAGATGGTTGATATCGATCAACGATCAAGATACGATACAACAAACAATTAATTATCTTTACACCTCAGTATGGTATTCGTTGACGACGATGTCTTAAAGGTCACAGGTGAAGGTGAACCAGCTAAACAACTTAATTAAAATATTATCTATCAACAATCAAATACATAATGTTTGGGAGGCATAAAACGCATGTGATTAAAAGAATGATGAATATGTCGATGGATGTAGGGGGAGCGGGAGACCAAAGAAACGATGGATGGATTGTATGAGGGAGGATATACAACATTATTTTTAGTCACAAAAACCGAGACACCCCAACAAGATTTTCATCAGAACTGCCTTGTTAATACAAGGTTGGGTTAGGTTATTGAGTATCAGGGGCGACGGACTTGGGGAAGTCTGTCGCCCCTCACACATCAGGACCCGAGGCGGCGGCGCGAAGTGTTCCAAGCGCGCCCCTCTTAGACGGCGCGGAGGTAGTCTAACACCTCACTCCCCCCGCTAACCCGAGGAGGCCCGCGGTGGCGGGCCGGCACTAGCCGGGGGTTGCGAAAGTATCATAAGTTGCCGCGACCCCAGACCGTAAGTGTGAGATGGAACACCGGGGTGGTTTTAGTCAGTAAGAGTCTGACAGACCCCTCCACCCACCCCAGGGCGGAGGACATCCATGAGGATTTACACCCCGAAAAAAAAAAAGTTATTGAGTACCTATACAAGTTGCTCTCTTTAAATTCACGGATATATCTTCCGTGCGGAAGATGTCCGGTCCTTTGGAAGGCATACACGGGGACACAGGTCCAACGCGCAGAGACCCTTTTGAGAACTTTAATCTAAAATCGGATGGGGCACCAACCGGGAACTATCGACGGCTGCACTATTGGAGTACTGTCATGGACCGTCCCAGTTGGGTGCAAGACTATTGTGAAATATCGTAAAAATAAACCTGTAGTGCGAGAGCCGGCTGCAAAAATACCTACCTCATCGGCTACCCCAATAGGCTATATTTAGATCGTTAACCGACACTTAAACACGTAAAAAAAATCAGGTCTGCCAGAGCCGATCCTGCCGGGTCATAGAAATAATCGATACTTTTTGACGTAATTTTTTAGTAAAAATTACGTCATAAGATACCCGAATGAAAGTGCTGGCAGCAGTTAACCATTGATTAGTTATGTAAAAAAAAGTGGGTCTGCCATTGCGCACCCTGCCGGAAGTACTTGGCAGACCCCTAAAATATTCCCTTCTGACACACTAAACCTACCTCATCGAGTACCCGGATGGGACCAACGCTAAATAATAACCAAGATGCCCCTGAGAATGGATCAAAAGGTCTGCCAGGTCTAAGCTTGCCGGAACTTAGTGTTCAAAGCATTTGAAGTTGATAGGGAGCATACTTTCACTTGAAGTCAAAACAACATTATTTCGTTTCTTTTATACAAATTTATGAATATTAACTGCTTTTCTTATCACAACGTGAAATAATAATAAATAGACCAAGAAAACCAAATAGGTACATAAAAACCATCGCGCGAAAACGAGACAGCTATAGTTTGTTTGTTATTAGTATCACGAGACACGTTGGAGGCCGATTCCTGCTTCGATTAAAAAAGCATTTAATAGTCTTAACATAAAAAATACTGACGACTTATGGGGCATTTCTGTAAGGGTTCTTGGAGTTATAATTGACACCATTGCCCCTATACTTGCAGGCATATTCAACCAATGTTTAGATAGCGGTACATTTCCCCAATTTTTGAAAAAATTATGCTTGATCAGATGATGTTTCATTTCAACCTAAACGGGATATTGCACAGTCGCCAGTATGGTTTCACGAAAGGTAGGTCGACCACAGACGCAGGAGTGAAACTAGTCACTCAAATTTTGGAATCCTGGGAGAGCTCTCAGGATGCTGTTGGCATCTTCTGTGATCTCTCCAAGGCTTTCGACTGCGTTGACCACAATACACTTATTTGTAAATTACACCATTACGGAATTCGTGGACGAGCTGCTGACCTCGTTTTTTCTTATCTATCAAATAGGCAGCAAAAGGTGGGTGTCAATGGTGCTATATCGTCGGGGTCTCTGGTTAAGATGGGCGTGCCTCAGGGCTCAATTCTTGGGCCTTTTCTATTTCTAGTTTATATAAATGATCTCCCTTTTATGATGTCCAATTTATCTGATATAATTTTATTTGCTGATGATACTTCCCTAATTTTTAAAATAGATAGGAAAGATAGGGACGTTTTACATGTCAATGAGAGCCTAACTGTTCTTTCCAAATGGTTTACAGCCAATAATCTATTACTTAATGCAAATAAAACAAAATTCCTTAGATTTTCTCTACCAAATGTACCCCAAGTAGGTTTAAATTTAATGCTTGATGGCAACAAACTTGATACAATTAATGAAACCGTATTCCTAGGTATAACTATTGAAACAAAATTGCAGTGGGGTGCTCACATTACTGCCCTGTCGGCGAGGTTAAGTTCTGCTGCATATGCTGTTAGGAAAATTAGGCAGCTGACTGATGTGGCTACAGCTAGGCTAGTATACTTCGCTTATTTCCACAGCATTATGTCCTACGGCATTCTGTTGTGGGGCTCGGCAGCTAACGTCGATTCGGTTTTTATTTTACAAAAGAGAGCAATCCGTGCCATTTACAACTTGGGTTCCCGCGAGTCCCTTAGAAACGTGTTTAATGATATTAAAATACTCACTTTGCCGTCACTCTATATCTTAGAAAATATTTTATATGTACGCAAAAATTTGCATTTGTTTAATGTTAGGAGTGATTTTCATGATAAAAATACACGGGATAAACATAAAATTGTGATACCTAAATTTAGACTAAGCAAAACTAGTAAGTCATTTTTGGGCAATGGCGTACGTTTTTATAACAAACTGCCGAAATCTGTAACAGATCTTACCGAGGGAAAATTCAAAACCCATATTAAACGTGTCCTCACTCAAAAAGCATACTACAAGATTAAGGACTACGTCGAGGACAGAGATATTTGGCTCTAGTTCCTGCACATGTGGCTTCCCTGGTACCTCATTAACGACGTATGTGTATGTCTATTAACTATCCTCAATTATGATTATTTATTTTTTATTTTTATTTCTATCATTACTCTCAAGATATCTTTTATCTTACTCTATAATGATTTTTTGTTTAAGTTATGATGACATTTAAGTATGTCAATTGTTTTATATAATTTAGCTTCATTTTATTTTTTGTAAATGTGAGAACTTTGTGGACTTGCCTATACATTTAATTGTGTAAATTACTATTATTCATATTGTATTTTTTTTTTCTTCTTCTATTTTTTTTTCCCCTTTTTGGTTAAATGTTGTACTCAAGACTTGGTTATACTCCAAGGTCTGTGGTCAAGACTACATTGTTCTCTCTCATAGTACCTACTGTATTCACTGAAATTGTAAAAGATATCCCTTTTTTTTAAAAGAGTAACCATGGAGTTTCTTGCCGGCTCTTCTCCATAGGAAACGACTAATTGGAACCGTGCACCTAAATTCGACTTTTCATAAGCGCCTGTATTGGTTTATGTGAAATATTTTTTTTTGATTTGATTTGAACTATAGCTGTCTCGTTTTCGCTCGATGGTTTTTATCTACCTATTTGGTTTTCTTGGTCTATTTATTATTATTTCATGTTGTGATAAGAAAAGCAGTTAATATTCATAAATTTGTATAAAAGAAACAAAATAATGTTGTTTTGACTTCAAGTGAAAGTATGCTCCCTATCAACTTCAAATGCTTTGAACACTAAGTTCCGGCAAGCTTAGACCTGGCAGACCTTTTGATCCATTCTCAGGGGCATCTTGGTTATTATTTAGCGTTGGTCCCATCCGGGTACTCGATGAGGTAGGTTTAGTGTGTCAGAAGGGCATATTTTAGGGGTCTGCCAAGTACTTCCGGCAGGGTGCGCAATGGCAGACCCACTTTTTTTTACATAACTAATCAATGGTTAACTGCTGCCAGCACTTTCATTCGGGTATCTTATGACGTAATTTTTACTAAAAAAATACGTCAAAAAGTATCGATTTTTCTATGACCCGGCAGGATCGGCTCTGGCAGACCTGATTTTTTTGACGTGTTTAAGTGTCTGTTAACGATCTAAACATAGCCTATTGGGGTAGCCGATGAGGTAGGTATTTTTGCAGCCGGCTCTCGGACTACTGGTCTATGGGAAGGGGTGTTAATTGGACTGGATAACTTCTATTGCCGGAAGAAACCGGCGTCTGCCTGTCAAGTTTACAATTGAAAAGTGTTGGCAGACGGTGACTCGCCAGCTCAGTAGCTGGGCCCCCTGAACATAGTGCCATTATTATTAGTGATACCAATCTTACCGACATACATTATAATGTAATCGTTGCAACGTGTTCACTTTGAAGGTTACTATTACACATAACAATGTCGCAGTACTGATTTCCCTCATAGATTTGAGGGTCATCATAGTGCTGTGTTGTCATAGGCGTGCGAAGCGCAACGCAATAATACTTTAATTAAAATAATAATACAATTAAAAGTAGTGGTAGTCTAACGAGTAAAACGTTGTGGTAGCTACTGGGCGGTCATAAATTCAAATTCCAAGGACCAAAGGACCGTACCCAGTCCGGTACCGTGCTCTTGCTACTACTAGACACTAGAGCAATGAATGAGGTGATTAATATCTAGATATTATATTTACAATTTGTTTTAACCTAATGGAGTGAGCCTGTGAGAGTTCGTCCAGGAAATTACTTCCATACCTTAAAAATTAAATCTTTCCGCTTTGCTTAAAATATTATACTTACTACTATTTAAACTTATTTTTTTCGTCTTAAATGTTTGCTATCTCTGACCTTGTCATTATATCAGCGGTCAATCACCTACATTCCAACATTTAACATTAAGATAGGGTTGAGCTACACGATGGCTGATGCATGCGTGCCATCTGTTGGGACAGGTCCTCTCAAACTACTCTGGAACTTTCCTCAAAAGGCCAGTCCAGGCATTGCACTGCATTGTCCTCACACAAATATTTGCTACAGAAAATATGTCTGGACTTTAAAAGAGACTTTGACCCTTGAGTTTGTTTCGGCCTTTCTTCTCAGAGGTAGTCAGATAGGAACCGCCGACGACATCTAGCTTTAAAGAAAAACAAACCGAAATGTAAAAGTGATTTTTAAATATCCAATTTGCAGAATAAATTATTTCATTTCATTTCATTGCATTTACTCCCACCTCATCAAAAACAAAACAACACAAAATGTTGACATTTCCTGCCGGGCCCCATTCACGTCGGTTGCACATTTAGAGCGAGTCAACTGATTCGTCAAGTACAGTTACTATCCAGAAGCAACTGTCACCAACCGTGAAACAATGAATGATATCACTAACATTAAGCTACGATTTCATGGCCGACTGCAACAGCAGCAGCAGACGATGTGTCGCTGCGACTCTACTGGTTTTATGAAATACCTTCCGCAGCTAGCGACACGGCGCTCGACTACACGTCGCACGGCTGCAGACGACGTGTCGTCCGACTTCATATCAGTAGTGCCAACAGCTGCAGCGACGACACGTTGAATTTTTCTCAAAAAATGACGCTCCGACGTGTCGCTATGACATATCGCAACGACATGTCGTCTGCTGCTGCTGTGTGCAGTCGGCTACGAACTCGTACCTTAACACCAACTGATTTCCCCCTTCCCCCTTCCCCCAACTGGTTGCCCTTATCTCAACTTATTTGTGGTCGGTGCAGTACGTATTTTTCCTCCATACATCTCTATTACCCGTCATCTCAATAATCACCTTCTTTCTATTCATATCATCTTTTACATTATTCATCCATCATATATCTTTGGTTTCCATCTACTCTTAAAATCGATTAAAAATATTTCATCGAGTAAAAACATGCCAAATTTACATCGGTATGGATCAAGCAGAGTAGCGAATTTCTTATTTTCGGCCACGCTCACCCAGGCCACCCATCACAGACACTTAAGTGGCTTTGGCGAGTAGCTACAGGTGCCCTTAAATACCCGTTAAGTAACTTGAAATCTATGAGTTTTACAAAATTTTTTTTGAATCTATACCGTCATCAGCGAGAGAGTGCGTCATCAGAGGAGCTCGTGGCTAAATAATTACAGCCGCATAGACCGATCTTCCGGGTTAAGCCACGCTTGCCGAGGTTGGTCTGTGGATGGGTGACCATTTACCATAGCGAGTTTCCTCCGTGCCTCGGAAAGCACGTAAAGCCGTTGGTCCCGGCTGTCATTTGTAGATCTTTGACAGTCGTTACTGTTGGTCAGAAGCCAGAAAGTCTGACAACCAGTCTTACCAAGAGTATCGTATTACCCAGTTACTGGGTTGTGGAGGTCTGATAGGCAGTCGCTCCATGTAAAATACTGATATTCTGCTGCATCCGGTTCGACTGGAAGCCGACCCCAACATAGTTGGGAAAAGGCTAGGCAGATGATGATGACCGTCATCAGCGCCAGTTAGGGTACTATATTGATGGGTAAGTCGTCTATTTTAAACAAATATGAGAGAGGACCTCATTTTACCTCGTGAGGTACTCATGAGGCACCCCACATTCGAGGAGAGGAAAAGTGAAAGAGGCTGGTGAGCGGGGGGATCGTTCGTGCGCTACCGCGTGGCGCTTCGCTGGCTGAGGGAAGGAGTGAGTAAGGCCGTTGAAAGCGCGAACCTTCAGTTATTATTCTAAGACGCGAACGAACGTATAATCCTCATAAAATATTTGCATCCCTATCACTTCTTCTTCTTCTCTCGTGTCAGCAAGAGCTATACGAAAATAGTTCATGTTGTGGTGAAAAGATTTGCCAGTCAGCAAGTCCTTATCACTGACACACACACACTCGCTCATCAGTCAGATACACACTCGCGCTAGTAGAAGTTCAAAGTTGAAATACGAGTAAGTCCCTCATTTTTCATTTTGAGGGACTCATCACTACAGGATACTATACCCTATCCCTGTTGTATTTTTAGGGTACCCTGTAAATAACTCATCTCTTTCCACGATAACGTAATCATACTCTGACAAAATGATTGTACGCTCATTTAGGGCAACTCAACTTGACTCGTCAAGTACAGTTACAAAAGAAACAGATACCATCGTCAACCGTGAAACAATGGATCTGTAAGCGCCGAAACACACTAACCAACTAATTGAGGCAACTGTACCGAATCGTTACGCCGTTTTCCACAGCTGACGACACGACTAAGTGTAGTAACGACTCCTAGCGCCACATAATTCTATGAACCGTTTTCTCCTGAAACGGCTAAGGGCCTGTCCACATCTCCACGTCACGACGTCGTCAACGTGGAACGGTGCGGTGACGTGCCACGGTGCGTTGACATAACGTGCAAAGAACAATGATCACTCGGCTAACATGCTTGGACTAGTAAAATCTAACAAAACGTAACTTGATGAAACACAAGTACAGCTTTCAATATATTTTTAAAAGGTCGGAGAGACAAGATATTTTGCCACTTCCATTAACACATTCAAAACGTGATGCAATTCCAAGTCCATTAAACGAATGCCAAGTCAACAAGAGTAGAAGATCAATCGGAGTCTGTAAGCAATGCAAAAATATAAAAAAAGGGAAAATAATATAAAATCGCACAGAACACCAAAGAATATTGTAACAATAAGCGAGGAGAACACAGTCGTCGCCGAAACTGTAACGACATGGTTACCATGGACACGGTCAGCGCAGAAAACCACAGATTAGTTAATAGTAGCTAGCTACAGAAAACCGTCAATTTATTTTTACTTGTCAAGAATAGGGAGGGACGTAATCAATCGATTTATGACAGTATCGATTTTTAGATGTAAAATCATTAGTTTTTTATCTAATTCATGGCTTTATTAAAACCATTTACCACAAAGTAACATCAAATTCTATTAGTGGCTACGCTTAGTATAATATTGATGTGAGTTTATACGGTTGACATTGCCTGGGATTTTATTTCGATTTATGAAATAAAATCATAATAGACTAGAAAAAGTATGGACTTCTCTAGTAACGTAAGTAATTACGGATGCGTTCGAAGTTAGATATTTTATACAGCGTTCTGATAAATAAAATAGTGTAGCATTGTGTTGCGTCCGCGTCGCCGCTTCAAAGTTGATTCGCACCGTACCCGCCGCGCAAAGGTTACGTTACTCGCTTCCCGCCGAAAGCGCTCGCTCGCGTGGGCAGTCGGCCCCCCGCTACGCACCTAGCAACACCCCGCACGCTGCGATCGTGCGACGGACGCTATACTGTTGTCTTGTATAATTACCTAAGGACTGATTGTATTGTGCTGTTACCGATTATATACGTTTTACCGAATCCGTGTGTAGATCATTCCTCGAGAATACCCCTTATAAATTGCGCCCAACTCGTGGCACGTGCTCCGTACGGCAAGTACCTACGAAACGGAAAAATAACCGACGCGAGTGCGAACGAAATCCACGCGAAGTGTTCTACCGAGTCACGGATCGAGTAATTTGTGTACTTACTGGACTTTACTGCCGTTATTTACCGTTTGCGTTCATCACCGAGTGTTATCGTCGAGAAAATGCCGCCGAAAACACGCCGCGCACACGCAAACGAGGAGGAAAACGATGGTTCCAGTAGCGAGGAAGAAATACACGCGATAGCTAACCCCGCGAGCGTGAACACCACGGTAACAACTACACCGATCCCGACAACGACTGGTAACATGATTTCCATGTCTGAGGAACAGCTCACACGATTGTTATCCAACGTCATGAGAAGCGTCGCGACGTCGACACCTGAGTCAACGAGAGGCGACCCCACGGGACCGACTCAACCCACCGCAGCACACACTGGACCAACCGCGCATGGCATGCACGGCATGCACAACAACTTTACCCGGTGCACGGCCCGCTTCGACGGAGCCGCCCGCAGTACCGAAGCCCTAGAAGCATTTGTCGAGAGCGTACTCATCTACAAAGAGTGCGCAAGTGTATCCGACGAACACGCTCTTCGTGGTCTACCTATGCTGCTGACCGGAGACGCCGCAGTGTGGTGGCAAGGCGTAAAATCTACCGTGGAGACCTGGGACGACGCGATACGCCGCCTGCGATTCATGTACGGCGCCCCGCGCCCCGCCCACCGGATCTTACGAGAAATATTCGCGCGCGAACAAAGTGATAACGATAGTGTCGATTCCTTTATATCGCGAGTGCGTGCAGAAATGTCGCGTTTACCTTATAAGCTACCAGATGTTATGCAAGTAGATATAGTTTACGGCCTTTTACATCGTAAGTTCCGAAAGAGAGTGTCACGCGATAGTGTAAGTAGTGTCGACTGTCTACTCGAGCGAGCAAGGTATGTTGAAGAGACGCTAGGCGAGGTAAGTCATACTAAAACACTAATTCCGTCTCATAACGCGAGTATCTCGACTAATAGTAATAATAACACTGCAAGTATCGCGAAATCTCGAAATGTAAACATTAACCCTCCGACGGCGACGGTTAATCAAAGTAACCCTTCGCGCGCTGTGTCCGACTCTAGTTCGAATATTTGTAACGATACGAATTCGAATACGAAACGTGTTCGACCGCGTTGCGCTTTCTGTAAACGGTTTGGTCATTCGATAGATGAATGTAAAATTAAAATAAAATCGGATGACCAAGATAATAATGCACCGCTGTCTTGTTACGGCTGCGGGCGACAAGGAGTAATACGCTCGAAGTGTCCGACGTGTAAAGGCACGCCGTCCGCCGACAAGGTGAGTTTTCAAAGTGCTATCACCTATGAGTCTGACCTGTCACACCCTACGGTCAAGATAGAAGTTGCGTCTTTAGTAGGTGTTGCAGTACTGGATACAGGTGCTACTGAGAGTCTCGCTAGTCCCGGACTCTATAAAGTATTATTGGACAGTGGGACCACTTTCACGAAAACACGTCGCAACCTTGGCCTCGCCGATGGAACGCAGCAGGTACGTGAGTTATTGTCATGTGATACGAACGTCACCATTCAGGGACGCGTAATCCCCACCACTTTCCTAGTGATACCGGGAGCGGATAATAGGACGCTTCTAGGACAGGACTTTATCGCTAGAGCAGGTATATTAGTGGACCTCCAACATAACTGTTGGCATTTTAGTAATCTCCCTGGGCAGAAGTTTACGTTTGTGCAGTCTTTTAGCCTTATATCCACCAGCGATGCAGAGCTGATGCAGGTTGATACCACCGGTTTGGCGCTGAGAGAGGATGAAGGAACAAAGCTGTCACCTGCACAAAGGACGCAGCTCAACCAGCTCATAACGAAGAGAGTTGAGGGCTTCGCCACCGAAGGACCCCCTACAACTTATGCCGCTCATCACATTCGGGTTGACGAGAAGCAGGAACCGACCGCTTCACCACCCTATAGGATGTCGCAAGGTAAGAGAGAGTTGTTAGACGGTGAGCTTGAGAAGCTGCTGCGTGCAGATGTAATAGAGGAGTGCGAGTCGCCGTGGGCTGCCAACGTCGTCTTAGTCGCGAAGAAGGATGGCGGAGTCCGCCTATGTGTGGACTACCGTAAACTCAACGCCGTGACTGAGCCGGATAGGTATCCACTCCCGCGCATAGAAGACGTGCTTCATGCAGCGAAGACGACCAGCTACATGACGACGCTAGACCTCCACTCCGGCTACTTTCAGGTTTGTGTTGCAGAAGAAGACCGCGACAAAACTGCATTCATTACACCCTCCGGCACCTATAGGTTTAAGAGGATGCCGATGGGCCTTCGCAACTCTGGCGCCACGTTTCAGAGATTAATAGATCGTTTCAAGTCAAACCTGAGTGTACCTATTCGAGGACACAAGGTAAGTGACGACTCCGATATCCCACCAGACCCCCAAGGAAGGAGGCCTGTGACTATTCTTGGATATCTAGACGATCTAATAATCCTGTCACAGAGTTTCGAAGGTCATATGGAAGATCTCGAAGCCATCTTCGACAGACTCGAGAAGTTCGACCTTCGAGTCAATCGAAGAAAAAGCTGCTTCGCCCGTGACTCAGTGAAATTCCTTGGTCACATAATTGTTCCTGGAGGTCTTCAAGTAGACCCAGAGAAAACCTCAGCTATTGCTGACATGCCTGCCCCGAAAAACGAGAGGCAGCTCAAAGGTTTTCTGGCCACATCCAGCTGGTTTCGACGGTTTGTACCGAACTACGCCATGATCGCCAGACCTTTGACTGACCTGCTGAAGAAGAACAGCAGTTGGAGATGGCATGACGAGCAGCAGGCTGCTTTCGAGCGCATCAAGGAGCTCCTGGTCACCGCTCCCATTCTTCGCCAGGCTGACGAGTCCAAGCCTTTCTCCCTCCGGACAGATAGCAGTGGCTACTGTCTAGGCGCAGTTTTGATGCAGAGGGAGGGTCCCGACGAAAGGCCCATAGAATACGCCAGTCGCCTACTCTCGCCAGCCGAGCGCAACTACACCACCACCGAGCGCGAAGCCCTTGCCGTCGTCTGGGCGGTCACGAAGTTCAGGGGTTACGTGGAAGGCTCGGAAGTAGTGGTTAAGTCCGACCATCAGCCGCTACGGTGGCTGATGAGCCTTAAGTCTCCCAGTGGCCGTCTTGCCAGATGGGCATTGACCCTTCAGGCCTATAACCTGCAGATACAGTACACTCCCGGAAAGGTGAATGTGATTGCCGATGCACTAAGCCGCCCAGCTTGTTGCGAGGTGAGCCCAACTAGTTGTGAGGTATGCTTAGTGACCGTAGATATGCCACATAGGACACCTGAGGATGTGCGCTCTAACCAACTTAAGGACCCAGAGCTGAAGAGTATCGTCGAAGACTTAGAGACAACCGACGATCCCTTCAGGGGGAGAGAGTGGTCAGAGAGAGGATACCTGATGTCTGATGGTATATTATACAGGTGCGCACCCGAATCGGAAGACGCCGAGTCCGCCTGCCTCGTGGTCCCTAAACACGAGAGAGAAGCTGTCCTCGTAGAGTTCCACGACGCTCCCACAGCAGGCCACTTTGGTGCTGAACGTACCCTGCAACGCATCAGAACACGATACTTTTGGCCAGGTATGAAGTCTTTTGTTACAGACTATGTTAAACGCTGTGCAGCTTGCCAGCGATACAAAATAGATAACAGGAAGCCTGCAGGGCTACTCCAGACTCCTGCAAACACCCGGCGATTTGAAGTGGTATCGGTCGACTTGTTCGGACCCCTACCAAAGACTTCGAAAGGTAACCGTTGGATTTTAATCTTAGAAGACACGTGCTCCCATTGGGTTGAGCTATTTGCGTTAGAGAAGGCCACTAGCGTAGAATGCGCCGAGATTTTAATATCCGAGGTCTTCCTGAGGTATGGAGTCCCGCGCAGGATGATCAGCGACAACGGGGTTCAGTTTGTTGCTGAGGTGATGCAACAGGCCTGTCACGTGATGGGTATCAAACAGTCTTTGACGCCGTTGTATCACCCAGAAGCAAACCCTGTTGAGCGAAAAAACCGTGACCTTAAACCACAGTTAGCGATACTGGTTGGAAAGGATCACGCATCGTGGGATACTCACCTCGCGGCCATAAGGTTCGCGATGAATTCCGCTGTCACAGCGAGCACTGGATTTTCACCAGCTTTTCTTACCTTCGGGAGAGAGCTGCGCGCGCCATCGGACGTCATGGCGGACATGAAGACCATCGTGGACAGCGATAATTTCGTCCACAATATTACTCCTTACCTTCGTAAGTTATCGACGGTACTGCTTGACGCCCGAGATGTCCACGAACGTAACCAGTCTCTGCAGAAAAAGTACGCAGATGAAGGCAGACGCGCCCCTCCAGAATACAAGGTAGGTGATCTCGTTTTGTTGAAAACGCAAGGGATGAATGACGTCGGCCCCGGACAGTCTGCGAAATTTATACCTCGGAGGGATGGCCCTTATCGCATCCGCGAAGTAGTAAGCCCTACTACTTACCCAGTCGAGGGAGTTACTAGAGGTGAGCACGTAGGACGTTACCACGTCTCTGATTTGACTCCATTTGTCGGTGATGTCGAGGCTCCGGTTAGAGAGAAGCGCAGACGCGGTCGGCCGCGTAGATTTGATTGCTAGCCCGAACGCGAGGGCGCTATGTTCGAACTAGAGGGGGAGTGTGTAGCATTGTGTTGCGTCCGCGTCGCCGCTTCAAAGTTGATTCGCACCGTACCCGCCGCGCAAAGGTTACGTTACTCGCTTCCCGCCGAAAGCGCTCGCTCGCGTGGGCAGTCGGCCCCCCGCTACGCACCTAGCAACACCCCGCACGCTGCGATCGTGCGACGGACGCTATACTGTTGTCTTGTATAATTACCTAAGGACTGATTGTATTGTGCTGTTACCGATTATATACGTTTTACCGAATCCGTGTGTAGATCATTCCTCGAGAATACCCCTTATAATAGTATTTTTAAAATAAGATTATCTAAATTACCCCATCTTTTAAAAATAAACGAAGATATCCAATAAATACACTAACAATGCACTAACATATTGGTGACAGTTTCATCTCGGGAACAATTTCTGTTTTTTCCTAGTACAAAGTGACCATTGTTCTTTACGTTACCGTATCGTAAAAACGCACGTCAGGATCATTGTTAGATTTATCGTTGATCATGTAGATCCTGAATTTTAATAAGAGAAACAGTAAGGTATGCTTTTAAAGCATCGGAGTACATAGACGGCGACTAACTCGCGGGCGTGGAGAGCGCGGACGGAGCGCATATACGTGTGCGCTTGCGGCTAGAGGCGGAACGTGTTACGATACGGTAACGTACGTTATGTCAACGTACGTTGACGACGTCGTGACGTGGAGATGTGGACAGGCCCTAAGGCTGCAGACACACTGAGCTTATCTTGCGCGGCTCATGTTTCATCGCGTTACGCGTATACTAATCGTGAAATCCGAAACAAAATCCGTTCAGTACTTACGCAGAAAATCGCACACAGACACGCAGACGGAGTGTTGCTCTAAGCATACCGTTAAAATGTTTAAGAGTAATTTACGGAGAAAATTGCGCAGAGACCGACGCAGCTTTGCTCTAAGCATACCGTTAAAATGTTTAAGAGTAATCTTTTACTAAATGATTGCACGCATCACGCACGCAACCAGTCATAACTATCGCCGACCGTGAAACAATGGATAATATCAGTTAACTGTGAACGAAATAGTTCTCTTTTCTCACTAAAGCGAAGTTCAGACTACGCAATGTATGTAGCATATAGCAAATATTGTATAGCACAACGATATCGATTAAGTATTTATAGGTTATTGATGTACTTACCTGATATTATGTTTTAATGTAAGAGAGACTCAACGATCTCACAGTTAAACTGCGTAAGCAGTTTTGTGGGGCAATGTAGGTACTTAGCGTTAAGAAATTTTAAGTAAATAAATCATTCATTCATTCATCGCTCAGCATACATTTTATATGAACACGTTCACACAACGCTATGCTATAAAGTATTGGCTTGCTATACGCAATAAATTTGAGCGATTCTCAGAGCTATATGTACGATTTCCACCAACCGGGCCACGCAGGAGCGCAGCGCAGCGCGTCGCAGCGGATGCTCGAGCACGCGCCAGTAGCCGACCGCGTCCGCCCGACGGCTACAATCTACTGGAACCCGGGCGCATGCGCGCGCATGCTCGTGTATCCGCTATCGCAGTCAGTTTCTACCTGCGGTGTGGCCGAGCGGAGCCGACTAGACACGACGACAGCCGAGCGTCGCCGTCCACGTACGCGAGGAGCCGACTGGCTGCCGCGGCGTCCGAGCGCAGCCGATCTAACCGAGTTCCAAGCAGTGTAAATTCCACGCAAACATGAAACTTAAACAAAAATGACGCTGCTGCTCATCTTCTCGTCACAAACCCTGGCTTTCACAACACCAACGTATGGGAACAATAAAACAATCGCGTTGCTGGGAAAACACTCAGCCGCGCTCGTGTCGTATTCTCTTGCAAAATATTGACATTTGGAAGTCAAACCTGATGATTCAATGCGTTATAACAGTGGATGTTTTGTTAATTAAGGTATCATAATTATCGTTACGATTTCCTTAAGCATGTGTAATAGATGGAACAGGTTTTGCCACTAATTCGTGGTTGAATTGCCTAATTGAGGAGCGTTTTCACAAACCGATATACACAATAAAAATGGCTTTTTTTCAGGAAACGTTTTTTTATTATTATTAAAATATTTAAGGAATTTTAATGAGAATGCCGATTTAACTTAGTTGTTAGTCTAACATTTAAAAAAAGGATCTAAAATATTTTTACTGAAATAATGAGATCACAAAACTATGAGTTTTTTCAACATTGAGGCATCTACTGTTGATGTCTTGGATTGAGAAGAATCCCATACGGTATTTTTTTATTACAGATAAGGTTTTTCATCATAGTAGTTGAAGGAGTATTATTCATAAAACATCTTAGCATCTGGGTCTTCAGAATTTCCACAAGATTTAAGTAGATTTTCGACGTCTGCCTTCTTTAATGCTTTCTTTTCACTTTAAGTTTTTTCAATGTGATATATTTACGAGTACGCATAGATGTATCGTTTTCACAAAAGTAGGCTCTTCGCAGTAGAATTTAAATAGTTTCTGTATCGCTTACAGAAAATTCGTTGATATCAACATGTTTAGCTATAGAAAGTGACAAAGAAAGACGAAAAAAATTTTTTTTCGAAGAACAGTTCTTGTAACGCTTTGTGAAACGCTCCTCAATTGGTAGCGTTGTTTTGCATCAGTAATTCGGTAGGTAAAGTTTTTTTTTTTAGATTTTTTTCTTAAAGTATACGCTATTAAGGGCCAAATTTTCAATCGTCAGATAACTTTTATCTAAGGAATAAATATGACGGTTTGACAAATTTCCTATACAAAAACGTCGAACTTATTCCCCAAATAAAATTTATCTGACCATTGAAAAATCAGCCCTAAGAGAAACTAATTTTAATATTTTTGTTTTCTACATGGTACTTATTTTTTTAATATTTTTTAATTTTTTTTAAAGTTTTTCTAGTGATGACGTCACTCGATAGGAGGATAATACCATAGAGTTTTCCAACGTCGCGAAAAAGGAAGATAGTCACTTAGAGGTCAAATAGATGTCAAGTGAATTCGTGCATTTCTGCTAAATTAAACACCATCTTATAATTTTAAGAGCTAAAAATTTCAAAATAAGGTGTACCAAACTAAAACCTCGAAACGGTTTTGGAATCAACATAGGTTAACTTTTACTTTACATACTGAACCGTTTTTTTTCCACACAAATTAATCTAATAACTACAATATAAATCAAAATTTCTAACTTCATCATCTGCCTAGCCTTTTCCCAACTATGTTGGGGTCGGCTTCCAGTCGAACCGGATGCAGCTGAATATCAGTATTTTACATGGAGCGACTGCCTATCAGACCTCCACAACCCAGTAACTGGGTAATACGATACTCTTGGTAAGACTGGTTGTCAGACTTTCTGGCTTCTGACCAACAGTAACGACTGTCAAAGATCTACAAATGACAGCCGGGACCAACGGCTTTACGTGCTTTCCGAGGCACGGAGGAAACTCGCTATGGTAAATGGTCACCCATCCACAGACCAACCTCGGCAAGCGTGGCTTAACACGGAAGATCGGTCTATGCGGCTATAATTATTTAGCCACGAGCTCCTCAAAGATAAAAATTTCTAACTTACTACTACTTAATAATATATGTTACGGTTTAAGATAGGTGTGAACTTAAGATTAGGCGGTTAGGTAATGTTAAGTTTAGATTTGATGATTGGCTAATGTTGTATTATCTCGTCTTTGGGTGGGGTGTGCATGAAAAGAGCCTCCACGAGTGACGATACTTCAGTGCGTCCGGCGCACCCTGGGCAGTCAGCCCCGCTACCAACCTTGCTGACTGGCTAATCTTTTCACCACGGCATGAGCTATTCTCGTAGTTCGTGCCGACACGATAGAAGAAGAATCTCGTCTTTAACCTGCTGAACTAGGTTAAACTTAAGTCTAGGCTGCAGCTACTGGCTAAAAATGTAAAAGCAAATTATATTCCGACAGCGGCCGGCCGGCCTCGATCTGGCCGTACCTCGTCTTAAAACTCACAAAAACTTAATGTTGATTGCAGCCCAAAATCCGATTAAATAAATTGATTATTCAAAGGGGAATCGATTAACACCTGTTTGTCCAAACCAGTTTTGTTTATCTATATCTAGGCATATTATCAGTGTGTAGACATGGCGTGTCTATAGATTGGAACAATAAAAGCGGGGTTATTAAAGGATTACCAATGAAATACATTTCGCATATTTATAGAATTTTTGTCGGTTTTTTTGTGCACGCAACACGTAAAAAGTACAGAATTATAAGTAACATAAATAACGCACAACCTCTTAAGGGGTCACTGTACTCATCATTATGAACAACTTTTACTATGGGACCAAACCAGAAATACCGAAAAAAAAATCAGCTGTTCCCTACATTTTGACGAGTTATGCGAACATAAATGTAGGGAACAGCTGATTTTTTTTTCGAGATTTCTGTTTTGGTCCCGTAGTAAAAGTTGTTCATAATGATGAGTACAGTGACCCCCGAGGTTGTGCGTTATTTATGTTACACCTTGTATAGACAAATATTGTGCGTATTTCGGAGTAATATTTAGTTTTTGTTTCATCGTAATCGGTTAGCTTAATCAAAAGATGTTAAGGCTCATTTACACGAGGATATTTTCTCGAAGCGAGACTCGTTCTTACTTTGTCTTTCTAGGCGATGAAAACAGAGACAACATGAAACTCGCTTCGAGAAACTATCCTCGTGTAAATCAGCCTTTAGATGTTAAAGTTATCAAGAAGTTTTGTTATTTTATTATAGTTTGTTTTGTTATTGCGACAATATTGGTTTTCGAGTTCCACACGGACGTCCCTCAATTCGGGACAATTCGACTAACAAAATTCTTGCCAAACGCAAACGAATCACAACCGTCAGTTCGTTTTTCTTTACGAAAACTGTCAAAATGATTGGTTTTGTTTTTTGTTTCAAACAATTTGACAACTTTTGAAATTGAAAACTGAATGAATGGTTCGGACGTCCGTGTAGTGCCGGACGTAAAGAATAGCACTACACTATCTCTTCCCATGGGTGTCGTAAAAGGCGACTAAGGGATTCACTAGAGGATGGGCAGCAGTGTTCTCTGAGTACTTTAAGGCGCTTCCCTCTCCGAAAGAGGCGCTACTTGAGAAAAAAAGCATTATTTCTGTCTACACACAACATATTGAAATTTCGTACGTACAACATTTTAGTCAAGTGTTGTAGAAATTTTCGAACACCAAATATCAACACTAGAGCTTCTGGATTCGAAGTTTTAGCGATAAGTACCAAAAGCGGCCGTTTTTAGCATTAGTTACTAAAACTTCTAACCTATGATGTCAAGTGTTGTTTTTTGGTGTTAGAAAATTTTTACATCACTTGACTAAAATGTTGTACGTACGAAATTTCAATATGTTGTGTGTAGACAGAAATAATGTTTTTTTTCTGAAGTGGCGCTACTTTCGGTAGGGGTTAACAACCATACTGCGATCGCCAACCCGTTACCCGCCTGCCAAGCCAAGCGTAGCGATTATGGCAAACCCCCCCGTATTGGGGGAGGCCCATGTCCAGCTGTGGATGTATTTCGGCTGAATGATGATGATGATGAACGGTTCGGCTTAAGTTCAGTCGCGATTTATCAAGATTTCTTTAAGAGATTTGGGCCCCTGGTAACCGAATAAACATCTAAATCGATGCAGATTTTTTTCCTTTTACGAATTCACCTTCAGGTAATATTTATACGAATATATAATATTATTTTGTCAATAACATTGGGTTTGAGTCATATTTGAATACCATAGTTGGACAATTTAAAACAGGTTTACCTTAATCACATCTAATTGTCAATGTCGGCGGAGAACTTGATAATTATGAAACCACAAAGCACACTTATAATAAGTGTATCCATATCTTTTCACAGCTTAAGCATAGTATAAACGCAGTTCAAACTACGCTACAATATATAGCATACTAGCGACCCGCCCCGGCTTCGCACGTGTACGTTTTATAGCTTAAAACCTTCCTCTTGAATCACTCTATCTATTAAAAAAAACCGCATCAAAATCCGTTGCGTAGTTTTAAAGATCTAAGCATACATAGGGACAGACAGCGGGAAGCGACTTATATGTAGTGATATAGCAAATATTGTATAGCACAACGATATCGCTATCCATACATTTTATATGGGTACGTTCACACAACGCTATACTATAAACTATTGGCTTACTCTATGCGATAAACTTGAGCGATTCTCAGAGCTATATCGTACGATTCTCTTGTACCCGGGGCTCTACTCCCTAAGCACGAAGTTTGTTGTTTCGGAATTAGTTACGAGTGTTTCCTACTCCCTATCACATACGGACATACGATTATTTCGGGGCCCGAATTAAAGACAACACGATTTGACAGTTGTCCCTACTACCGATGTGTTTTTGCCCGTCCGAATAGTTGAACTTGACACTTGTTTCGTTCACTCCTACGTTTCGGGCTAGTTTCGGACGGGCGACTAACTTCGATGAAGGACTTAGAGAGTAGGCCCTCCGCCCCTCCTCACTTCTATCCCGTCCGTCGCCCGACGGATCGCCGTCAAATAACTTGCTATAATAATAGACAGGCATGCGATATAGCCGCGGGAGGGCGCGCGACGATCTCCGGCCACCGTAGTGTGTGGCCTGCGGGCGGCGGGCTAGGGGACCCGTCGCCCGACCAGTAACAGGCCCGAGAAGGCGGCGCGCTGTGTTCCGTGCGCACCTCTCAGGAGGACGTGGGGCAAGGCCCCACAGAAGAAGAGGTCCGCCAGGGGTTGGCGGACCGAGGCCTGCCGGGGTCGCGGTGCATGCAGCTGCGAATCTCGCGACCCCGGCCAAGGGTCAGGAGAAGGAACACCGTGGGTTTTTAGCCGGTAAGAGTCCGGCATACCCCTTCGCCTTCCCAGGGCGAAGGGCATCCATGAGGATTTTCCCACGAAAAAATAAATCAAAAATAAATGGCGTGCGATATATCGTATGGTGTCAACGTCATGCTATGTAAGTAGTTATAGCTTATGACGAAATATGCTTTACTATACAGGGTGTAAACGAATTCGTGTAGTTCCTTCAAACCACACATGATCTATTAATGATATAGATTAACAACGCAAGGGATTTAGATTGACTAAAAAAAAAAAAATTTTTTTTCTTTTCGAACGTTTCAGTCATCGTAGGTATCTAAACCACCTCATTCTTATGGTTTCAATAAAAAAAAAGAGCAAACATATTTTATAAAAAAAAGCCACAACAGCCCACCGCTATTACCTATAATATTCCCACGTGTTCATGCATGACGCATAAATTGTGGTTTTATTTTACAAAATGCGAAGGTACGAAGGGTACTACATGGCATGAGTCAGAGAACAGACGGTGACTCGTTCAAAACAATTTAGTTGCACAGGAACACGCCCCGAGTTGACTATAATAAGAACAACATTTTATTAGCTCAAACTTTTTATTGCATTCATGTGTACATTAGATGTTATATTTATGTAGGTACATATACAAGGTTAGTCGGAAAGGGGGTACTAATCCGAAAGGGTGTTAAAGTACCCATAATAATGAATAACTTTTGTTTTACAACTTTACCCAAAACTCAATAGTTAAGGAGAAATAGCTGTTCAAAAATCTCAAAAAAAAATCGCTAAAATCTATCTATCCCCAGTTATGATCAGCTGTGTTTACATTTTAGGTCATATTTAGGGTCATGAATCAGAAGCACCATTTTCTGAATTCGTAACTAAAGCAGGGATAAAGATTTTTCATGAAAATAAAAACTATCGAATTTTGGAATTTTAACACTTGCTTTAAGACAGCTATCAGTGATACTTTAAGTGGCCTGCGGATTAGTACCCCCTTTCTGACTAACCTTGTATAGTTTCAACATGAAACCCGGTAAGGGCACAGCAACATACTGTTATTAGGTGCTATACTATTACTACTACTACTAGATTAATATAGCTTAAAGTTGATAACATTTTATGTATTTAATGTAGTGTATTTATTAATGTAATTATAATTGGGTAATGTTATTTAGTTATTTATGCTTGAAAGCGTCCAGGTTTCCTTAATATGTGGGCACCTGTAAACCCGGATCATAGACCCTTGCAAAAGAAAATTTAAGAGCCCTGAACTAGTACTTCCAATAAAATCGTTAGAAACTTGTAATGAACGTCAATTACTCGGCTAAGGGCTGATTTTTCAATCGTCAGATAACTTTTATTCGATGAATATTTTTGACGTTTTGACAGATTTTCTATATAAAAGCTGTCAAAGCGTGATATTTATTCCTCAGGTAAAAGTTATCTGACGATTGAAAAACCGGCCCTAAACAGAATTAGAACTGGACCGATATTGAACCACGGCAAGCGTAAAGAGGTAGCAAGATGGCCCATAGTACCCGGGAAACAATACGAAGAAACTATTATAAAACATTTCGGCCAGGTATACAACGTGGCAACGCTGCCAGCCTTCTGGGCACGTTACCAGTGGACAGCGATGCGGAGGAATATTTTGATGCACTCCTCTAGTTTTATATTGGTACCTAGTTTAGTCTAGGATAACATATTTTTTGTTTTTACTTTAGATTTAAGTAGTTTATATTTATATTGCATACTAGCTTTTGCCCGCAGCTTCGCTTGCGTGAAATTTTGAACCCGTTAAGTGACGATTTTCCATACAAACTTTCATCCCCTATTTAACTCCCTTATGGGTTGAATTTGGAAAAATCCTTCCATATTTCTTGTCTACATTATAGTCCGGGAGGTAGCGTTGCATTTTAGGTAGTGTTGTTACGCCGATCGGTTGCTATCTTGTTCAATAGATCTCGAATGACTGATAAGTGAAGTCCACCCACCGCTACTTGAGCAGCTGACGATTGGTTCACTTATTGGTCATATAAGATCAACCATCGATGACAATATCAGCCGGCTTACTATGACTTTTTCATTTGCAACGCTACCTCCCGGGCTATTATAATGGGAACCTCTGTGCAAAATTTCAGCTTTCTAGGTCCAAGAGTTTGGGCTGGCCGTTGATGAGTCAGTCAATCAGGACTTTTCTTTTTATTTATATAGATTATATTAATTTAGGTTAAAAAACTTTTTGTATATAGAAAATTAAGTATTAAAAATGCAAATTAAAAAACCAAAAAATATATATAAAACATTACATAACATCACACAAGTATTCCCCGAAGGGTTGGTTGGCCAGAGGTGCATAGCCTGATTTCACCGTTATGTTTAAGCCCCAGGTAACAGAGGGCGAGCCTATTGCCATCAACCGGGCACAAATCCACCGGGCTGCTACTGAGAAATTCCACACGGAAAAACCCAATAACACTTTGCCATGTTCTATTGAATATTAGTATACAAAAGTTACGGCTATGTCGGAGAAAAACAGAATTTACTGCTTAACTTTTTTTGATTATTTTATTTGTATTAAATGTCGTCGTAATAATAAGTAGTCAATATGTTAATATTTCGGTATAATGAATAGGTATGCGATGCGTTGAACGTTCGATCAAACAACCATTCGATATTTTGAACACTCGATGTATTGAGTGTTCCATTTATTAACTATTCGATGAAATGAACGTTCGACGATTTGGACATTAGATCAAATTGATATTCGATGATTTGCCATTCGATATGGCATAGTACACTCGTGGATCCACAGGCCACTTAAAGTATCACTGCCTCATGGTGACTGTTTAAAACAATGATGTTATTAAAAGCAAGTTAGGGTTAAAATTTCAAAAATTCGATCATTTTTATTTCCATGATTTTTTTTATTTATTTTAGTTTTTTCAAAAATTCTTCGTCCCTGCTATAATTAAGAAATCAGAAAATGGAGCGTCTATTCCGTGACTTCAAATATGACCTAAAATGTATACACAGCTCTCATGGCTGAAGATAGATATATTTTAGCATAATTTTTTATGAAATTTTTGAACAGTTTTTTCTCTTAATCTATTGACTTTTGGGGAAAGTTGTAGAACAAAAGTTATTAATTATTATGTGTACCTTAACACCCTTTCGGATTAATTGTACCACCTTTACGACTAACCTTGTATAGTGTGTCTGTGTGTGTGTATGGGATGTGTGTGCGTGTGTATGGTGTATGAATACACACTCACTTTGTTTAACTGACACTACTATTGAATGACACATTTCACCTAATTATTCGCAAACAATACAGTGCACCATTCGATGCCTCGTTCCATTGTACTGTCTCGGGGAATGCTACAAGCGTGCAAGCTACTTTCTCTGCATAGTAATTGTTAGCAATATTAGCAGGCGAGCGGTTCATTATTATTACATTTTGTGCGGTTAGGCAATTGTTTGCAGTTTCGTGGAGACGTTACGGCTTTTGTATCCCTACTACAAATCAGAGGGCTAATTGTAATGTACTAAACACAATCCCCCTTATTACAAAAGATGGTTTAAACCAAGACTAAGGTAAACCTAGGTTTAAAATATACCCATCACTTTCTTATGTCATATAACAAAAAGAGACGGGGCTACTCTAAAACTAGGGTTTTTCTTAAGCCATCTTTTGTAATAAGGGGGTTTGGGTCTTATTACAAAAGATGGTTTAAACGAAGACTAAGGTAAACCCAGGTTTAAAATATACCCATCACTTTCTTATGTCATTTAACAAAAAGAGACGGGGCTATTTTAAAACCTAGGTTTTTCGTAGACCATCTTTTGTAACAAAGGGGAATTTCTTGTTGCAGGTGCAGCAATAAATCGTGTGAGCGTGAACGAAAAAAACAACAAAACATGATTTATGACCCCGTCTGCAGCGAGAAAATGTGTTTGGTATAACAAAATTGTTACCAAGCCGCGAGCTAATTTCAATCGTCAGTCAGTTTAAACCAACTTCAAAAAAGGAGAAGGTTCTCAATACCATGTTTTTTTTTGTATATTTTTTCTGCGATATCCTCGCCAATTGTGAACCGAATTTAACGATTTTTTTATTTGTTTGAAAGAATAATTTCCTGAGGTTGTCTTATTTAAATTTGATAAAGACCTGATGAAGACCTTCGGTGACAGACAATGGAACTCTTCAATGGATAACCAAATTAAATCACTCGCGATTGCTGTAATCGCACGTGTTTGCTAGTATTGTTTGTGCCACACAAAATAGAAAATAAAATTACTAAAATATGATAAAAAGAAAAACCGACTTCAAGAAAAGAGTAAAATAGCTTTAGAAGTCGGTGCCTTCAATTTGGTTCAGCGTGGATTAGCATCGACTTCTGAAACTGTTAATTTTATAATTATTTTACTCTTTTCCATGGACGTACAAAAAAGATCGGACGGAACTCCCGCTAAGACAAAACTGTGTCCCGTAATGGCGGCGGCTATCTAAGTGTGAATGAATTTAGGGTTGTCATGTTAGCCAAATTTACCCATTTTTTATCATTTTATTTTAAGACAAATACAGGTTGGCAGACAAATTTCTTGGAAATGTCGGCAGAATTATACCGTGCCATTTGAAAAGGTTAATGGTAAGTACCAAATCTCCCTATGAAAATATCTGCAAAATAAATGCCATGTTAGCTTAGATTGTTAATTTACATTTTGAGGTACTGCATATATGTAACAACACACCGGAGTCCTCCTTTAGTTGTATTATATATCTCGTTAGCTTCAAAATGTAGACTGCAAATGACACTGTATTTGTTTGGAATTCAATCGTTTTCACCGTTACAATTTCTCATTTTTTTAATCCAATTATTTCTCCATACTTCATTTTCTTTAGGAAATCTAGTAAAAAAATATATAAATAAAATACCTAGTAATAAATAAATTGAATTGAACAAAAAACTATAAATTTCCCATATTTAGGGTAATTTGCACACGTGAATATTGACAACACTGGCCTTGTGACAGATTCTTTTCTTCTGGTGAATGCATTGATTTTATTGTATACAATTGGGAATTAAGTGATTGAATTATTCATTGACCTATGAAACGTGATTCCTGGATTTTTTTTCTTCCGATCACTACGGTTTTTACACCATTTCACCACACAAGACATGCTATATTTTAATTTTTTTTGCCGCTTTTTGTCCCGACTCTGTTGACGTTTACGCGTGTAATGACTGACTTTTTTTGTGAATGTGTGCGTGCCAGCCTGTACGTACAGCAAACTGACTGACTCTGAGTGACACAGTTTTTTGTTAGCGAAAATCTGTCCGATCTTTTTTGTACGTCCATGCTCTTTTCAGTATTTTTTTGAAGTCTGATTTTCTTTTACGAAAACTGTCAAAATGTTTAATTTGACAGATCTTTTAAACGAAAACTGACTGATTTGGAGCAATGATGCTCTGATTATGCTTACGCTAAAACCAATCCTGAGTTAGATCTTGCAGCCTGATGTTTGATAAATGCGGTCAAGCGAAACTTTGGTTGCGCGATCTCCGGTCATTGACTCCTTGCCTTTTCCCAAGTTTGTAGAGCATTGCTAGCTAGCATACCTAGGGTCGCGTAGTATGTCATTAAAAAGTGTTCTATATCCTCCGGGTTTCAGTCTACGTCTGTCAAGTTTCATCAAAATTAGTTTAGTAGTTTAGTCGTAAAAAATTAAAAGACAGACAGACAAATTAACATTTTAATTATAATTTTATTCCGTTTATTCATTCTAAAAACATGCATGGGGGTGCATGAGGGCCACGAGTGACGATACTTCAGTACGACCGGCGCACCCTGGCAGTCAGCCCCGTTACCAACCTTGCTGACCGGCTAATCTTTTCACCACCGATGGAAGGAAGGATTCTAAATACATACAAAATTACATTTGTAAACATTTCTATAAGAAATACATTTTAAATATAAATACACAGGTTGGTAATTTGAGATGGAGTAAGTAAGGGCTTTTTTTTTTCGGGGTGGAAATCCTCATGGATGTCCTCCGCCCTGGGGTGGGCGGAGGGGTCTGTCAGACTCTTACTGACTAAAACCACCCCGATGTTCCATCTCACACCTGCGCTGAGGGTCGCGGGAACTTACAACACTTCCGCAACCCCCGGCTGGTGCCGGCCCGCCACAGCGGGCCTCCTCGGGTTAGCGGGGGGAGTGAGGTGTTAGACTCCCCCCGCGCCGTCTAAGAGGGGCGCGCTTGGAACACTTCGCGCCGCCGCCTCGGGTCCTGATGTGTGGGGGGCGACAGACTTCCCCAAGTCCGTCGCCCCTGGACCCATTTAGGGAGGCTGGAAGAGGGCGTTGTCCGCCCTCCGCCGACGCCCGGTGCGTCTGCTGCGGGCCGGGTGAGTGGAGGTGATCTCCCTCACCCTTTCCGCATCCTCCTTCTGCGACATGACCGTGTCGCAGAAGGACACCACCGCGTCCCAGGACTCCTCGCTGTCGACCATGGACTCGACCACGGCCGACAGCGACAGGTCACCGCCTACTCCTGAGATGAGGGCACGGCGCGGCTCCTCCCGCGCGGTACACTCTGCCAGCGTGTGCCACGCCGTGTCCTCCCAGCATTCGCCACAGTGGTGACACCGGGCGTCCGGCTCCCTGTTTATGCGACACAGGTACTTCCCGAAGCAGCCGTGCCCCGAGAGCACCTGCGTCGCCCGAAACGACAGGGAGCGGTGCCTCCTCGCGAGCCAGCGCTCCAGCACCGGCCGGATCGCCCCGACGGCGGCGAGGCCGGCGGTAGGGCGTGAAAGCCTGTCCCGCCACTCCAAAAGTTGTCTGGGTGAAACCCGGACGCCCGTCGTGTTGGCAGTTTTGTTCGTTTTCTATTCCAGCAATTACTAATTTGTTGATAAGAACTTACTAATTATTATTGACAACTTAGCCTAATGTACCAAGATGATTTTATAATTTGTTTTTAATTTGATGCCTATATAAGAAAAGAATTCGTAATTTCATTATTTTTGTTATCTTATTTCTTCAGATTACGTATGACAGACATAATTTTATTGTGTTGTTCGTGTTATTTAAGATGTTAATTTGTTTGTGTCACTTAGCAATGCTAAGCTAATAAAGCTAACTTATATTTAGGCTATTTTAATACATAATTACCTAAAAACAAACTCATATTTTTTATGTTTTGCATGATTTAATGAAAAAATTATTTAGACGCAGTAAGTACATACAAAAAGAAACAGTTTATCATACATATGAAACATAGGAAAACAAATTACTAAATTGTCAAGGGCGCCCGGGGAAAAATTCCGATTTCAACCAAATGTCCGGGGTTTTTGAAACCTTTGTCCAGTGTCGGCAATTTAAGTGATGGCAACCCAAGTCGAGAATAAGGGCCGTTTTCACAAAACATGAATGATGATGGAAACAGGAATGATGCCATTCGATCCCATAAGGATCAAAATACTCTTACGGAATAACTGAGATTGGAGTACTAGAAATATCAGAAATGCTTAACAAAAATTAAAATTACAACTTAAAGCGCTTCTCCCACCGAGTAGCGCCACTTCAGAATAAAAGCATTATTTCTGTCAACACACAACATATTGAAATTTCTTACGTACAACATTTTAATCAAGTGTTGTAGAAATTTTCTAACACCAAAAAGCAACACTTGACATCCTAGATTAGAAGTTTAAGTAATTAATGCTAAAAACGGCCGCTTTTGGTACTTATCGCTAAAACTTCGAATCCAGAAGCTCTAGTGTTGATATTTGGTGTTCGAAAATTTCTACAACACTTGACTAAAATGATATACTTACCAATATGTTGTGTGTCAAATAATGTTTTTTTTCTGAAGCGGCACTTTTGGTAGGGGAAGCGCCTTAACTACAACTTCTTCAAATAACACGTTGAGCTGTCAAAATGTAAACGTCATCTTAAAACCTGAATTTGACAACATAACTTTGACGAAACGAAACTTAAGAGGAAACTCTCAAATGACAGCAATTTACAAACGGAGGTCTCAATGTGAAATCAACAGTGATAAAACCAAGGCTTGACAGCCAAATATTGCTTAACCTTGTAGACCAATTGATCTACGCGATGTTTACCCAAGACCCCTCCGTCGTCACGTAAGTTCATGTACTGCATGCTTAAGTATATTGCGTAGATTATAGCAGCATCGTTTAAGTGTGTTGTTGTGTTGCTTCATCGGTTTCAGTTCGAGTTCGGAACTAGCATGTTACGTGTATGTTAGTAGGCGATGTAACGTAATATTATTTCTACGTAACATTATTGTTTATTATATCTAATAGGAGGAGCTCGTGGCTAAATAATTACAGCCACATAGACCGATCTTCCGGGTTAAGCCACGCTTGCCGAGGTTGGTCTGTGGATGGGTGACCGTTTACCATAGCGAGTTTCCTCCGTGCCTCGGAAAGCACGTAAAGCCGTTGGTCCCGGCTGTCATTTGTAGATCTTTGACAGTCGTTACTGTTGGTCAGAAGCCAGAAAGTCTGACAACCAGTCTTACCAAGAGTATCGTATTACCCAGTTACTGGGTTGTGGAGGTCTGATAGGTAGTCGCTCCATGTAAAATACTGATATTCAGCTGCATCCGGTTCGACTGGAAGCCGACCCCAACATAGTTGGGAAAAGGCTAGGCAGATGATGATTATTGTTTATTATATTTTTTGCTCAATATAATATGTGTTACGGGTAAAAGCCGAATGGCGGTTACACCTAGGTTTACCCGGGTACATCTAGGTGCAACCAGTAGCAGTTGGTTAGAACTAGGTGTTGCTTGAGTCGACGGAACTCCGCTGCGCGGGGCTCCTATTTCTGTCTGCAGGTTTTAAAACAACCTAACACGAACGGGATGACGGGGGCTAGAGTAAGCGAGTGAAGCGAGCGAACGAAGCCCGTCATCCCCTTCGAACCTTACCTATCCATGTCGGGGTTCCCCATAGTAAAAGTTGTTCATAATGATGAGTAGCCCTTATGAGGTTGTGCGTTATTTAAGTAACACCTTGTATATTTCCGAACCCAAATAGTTTTCGACTTTAACACCATAGTAAAAAATAATGCGTTACACGTGTGCTTTAAAACTGTGAAATTATAAATAAAGGCCGCCAAAAAAAAAACCCAGAATGGGAGATCTTCTTTATTTTCTTCATTTCTTTCTAACAAGATCGCTCCGAATGTTATAGTATTAAGTTCAGATGCTCATGTCAGTCGGTACCTTAAATGTTTCGAAAGCCGTTCCTTCTCGCCGGTTAGAGTCAACACGAGTTGTTTAGTAAGAAAAGGTAATTTGTGCAATACTAGTTATTTCCAAATGGAAATACTCGGGGAAATACTCGGAATAATATGGGCGTGTTTACGTTGGTAAAGTAGTATAATACAGGTGTAAGTAGGGTTACCATCCGTCCGGATTTATCCGGACATGTCCGGACTTTCAGCCCTTCATCCGGACTTCGTCCGGCTTTTTAATTTGTCCGGATTTTTGGCTTAGATGGATAAAATTGAATTAATGTTTATTTTCACATTAAATTACTTAAAAATAAAACGAGTATTAAATCAGTCTTCAATCTTTATTAAACTACATACCTACAACTAGTTAATCAGTCTCATCTCAATTTAAAAAATCAATTATTTCATTTTGTGACTAAAATGTCTGGACTTTTTTTGAAATGTCCGGACTTTTTGGCAAATGTCCAGCTTTTTGTACGGACTTTTCAAATTTCGAAATGGTAACCCTAGGTGTAACATCAATAAGTGTACAACCTCTTATGGGGTCACTGTACTCATCATTATGAACAACTTTTACTATGGGACCAAAGCTGAAATCGCGAAAAAAAACAGCTGTTCCCTACATTTTGTCGAGTTATGCGAACATGAATGTAGGGAACAGCTGATTTTTTTTTCGTGCTTTCATGTTTGGTGCAATTTTTTTTAATCCACCTAGAAGTAGGAGCTGTCTGAAAACTGTCTGAATGAACGGTTCGGCCTTGGTTCGATTGCGATTTGCATGATTTATTTTAAAAGAATTGAGAGAGGAGAAACTAAGATAGAAAAGTAAACCAAGTCGAGTTGGCAACTTAACATTACCTATCATTTTCTCACCACAAAACCGTAGAAATCATTAAAAATTTCTAGTAAATTACTAAAATAATTACGCCTGCTAATATCGGAGAGATATTAGCGCGAATACAGGGACAAAACACACAATATGGCCGCCCGAAAACCAGTTTTATATAAATTTTAAAAACACCTTTCACTTACCGGCCAAGGTTTGACCACAAACAGACACAGCGGTCGTAACAAAGAGTATTAAACACAAAACTTTCATTTTTAACTATTAAACACTTTAACTATCACAGAAAACTATTATTTTATAACTAAATACGATTAACTTAAAACTTTACAAAAGTTTTGAACTGTTTCTTTTTTTAAATTTTCGAAATGTCACGACGATGGCGCGACGCATGCGCGCTCGCGGTTTCTGGTGAGTGGGGCGTTGGTGTTGCCAAGGGTCAATACCAAAATTCCACAAATGTTTAAAAATATTAATTATCAAAAAAAAATTGTTTACATTATTTTTCATGGTTGCAGTTTAAGTAGATATTTTACGCATACTTTAGAAATTGAAGGCTGTAAACAATTTTATCACAAACATTTTTATAATCAAAAAAAGAAAGAAAGATGATACGCATCGGATTGATAACCTTCTCCTTTTAGAAGTTAGTTAATTACTTACTCCCTTGAATAATTGCAATGATGAAGTAAAATTTAAGATGTTACAGGATTTTAATGTTAAATTAACAAACACTACTATAACTACAAAAAATCAAACTACATTATGTAGTTGATTACCTAACTGTCTAGCAAACAAGAAAGACAACAAATTCAACACGGGATTAACTGGCGTCTACTTTTCAGCACTAAAATATATAGATAAAATATCGTAAATATTAATTAAAAATAATATACAATGTCTTCGAGATTTTTTTTACCTAAATTTTTCTTAATTAATACATTTTTTTTATCAAATCAAATTTATTTTGCATTTGTATTAAATAATCAAAAGATTATTTACCTTTTTTAATTGGTTCGGTCAGAATTTTTAAATAAGCACGCGATTAGAATTTATAGTTAATTACCGTATTATAGGGAAAATATCATAACTTGGCAACTCTATTCAATGGGACTCTGTCACGTCTAGTAAACACAGTCGTTTAAAAGTACATCCAAAATAAGAACCTACGTCATTGAAATAAGGTTCAATTTCAATATTTTACAAAAGAAATAGTACATTCACATTGTCATTATGCAGGTAATTAAAAAGTAGTTTCACAATGAAATATAATTATTATAATTAATAATGATGCGTAACTTTATAGCAATTTAATTAGTTACAAATTGAAGATATCAGTATTAAAATTACTTAACTGCCTTGTTCTAATGATGGCTGACACGACTCCAGGTATGAAGCCAGAATAGAGCCCATTTCGGAATATACACCATGGGCAAGAAGTACCCGAAATATTTTAACCTTCGATTTCGATGCTTAATTGGAGAAGAAAAGCTAGGATATAGTTTGTTGAATAAAGCTTATTTTTCGAAATATTCATTATTTACGGAAATTCACAACTCGAAAAATCTATACGGTAACAAGTCCTATGAACGCGGCGTTGCGACTTTTGTCATACGATACCCCTCTCGCCGTATGTCTTATTTGTCAGGGAGGGTTGTGAAGTGAGAAGTTTCTTATCCACTCACACGATAATTTATAAATGTTGTCAGTTCAACCTAAGGTATTGTTTACAAGGAAGCACTTAAGTTAATTGGTTTATTAAGTACCGAAAAAAAATGACTGACGTGAACTTTCGTTGATATAACATTTGACTCATTATACCATCAGAAAGGCCATTAAAATGTTTCGAATTCCTCGGGCCCACGATGAATAGTTAACACATCGTTGGAACGTAAGGTACACGCAAAACTTCCAGGCCTTAGAGCCGATTTTCCTACATCAGGGGGCTTACCATGACCTCTTAAAGCAGGGCAGAAGTTGCCTGGAAATTGAACTGCCCTGCTTTTTTGTACTACGACATCGTTATAGCAGGCCTGTAGCAGGCCTGCTACGTTGACGTTTACGAAATCCGTTCACCTGTTTTTTTTGTATAGACTTTTCGTACCATAAACAAGCTTATCCGTTCAACTTGGTTGAATAGTCGTTCACCTTTTGTACTGTAATGGTACGATTTTTAGCGATTCAGAAGCAGGCCTGCTTTTGAACGGATATTGACTGGCTGGCATTTGAACGTTTTCTTAAGACGACATGGTAAGCCCCCAGATAACGTTATTCACATTATCGTTATTCACATCAGATAACATTTTGTTGCGACGATATCGACGCAACAAAATGTTGCCATATTCAAAATCAAAATCAAAAGTTTTTATTTCACATAAACCATTACAGGTGCTTATGAAAAGTCGAATTTAGGTGCACGGTTCCAATTAGTCGTTTCTTATGGAGAAGAGCCGGCAAGAAACTCCATGGTTACTCTTTTAAAATCCACATCTTTAACAATTTGAGTGGGTACAGTTATGACTTAGAATAGTTATGAGAGAGCAAAGTAGACTTAAGAGCAGGAACCACACAAAAAAACAAAATGAAAAATATGGTTACAAATTAACTAGGTATCCAGGCATCTAGCAAGTCTACAAAGCTCTCACATTTACAAAAGGTAAAAGGACGCTAAACTATATAAAACAACTGACATGGTTAATTGTCATCAAAACACATTACAAAGAAAATCACTGTATAATAAGATAAAGATATCTTGAGAGTAACGTTAGGAATAAAAAAAAAAACTAATCGTAATGAGGATAGTTAATAGACATAGGTACACATACGACGTTAATGAGGTACCAGGGAAGCCACATGTGCAGAAGGAGTTATTGCCAAGCATCTTTATCGTCAACGTAGTCCTTAGACTTGTAATATGCTTTTTGAATAAGGACACGTTTAATATGGGCTTTAAACTTTTTTATAACTATTAAATATTATTATATTGCATACACCTTTAGATTGTTCCTTATTTATTACGTGTTTATTTATTTTCTTTCTTTACACACTACACACACATGTTGGTTTAAGTGAACGGGCATGACCGCTGACTGACATCCGTGGAGCACAAAGGTTCCAGACGAAAACCAGCGTCAAGTACATAAAGTGCTTGACATTAAGCTGATCTGGACACCTTTTTGGTCCAGCCGTGAGACACATACCCAAGACTTTTTTATTTATATCACGTTTTTTTACCTGTTGTGTCTCTTTGTGCTGTGTCCAAATAAATGATTCTTTATCTTTATCTGAGGAATAAATTCGTCATTTTGTTTTGTGTCAAACAATTTGACAGCTTTTGAAATTGAAAACTGTCTGAATGAACGGCTCGGTCTCGGTTCGGTTGTGATTTATCAAGATTTATTTTAAGAGAATATGACTGTTTGTCCATTGCCGCCGTCACCGAGAACGAGATGACGTTGCCGAAGTAGCGATACATACATTACTATGGGTGCGTGTCCACCGCACGTCCGTCATCCGAGCGCCGTCATCTCGGTCACCGAGATTGTGAGCAATTCGGCGCTATAACTAGAACTCCGCCGAGATCGTGACGGATCGAAATGCCGGCAATACAAAACGCGTCTGCTTTTGTCCACTAGATCCGAGATTGACGGCGCCGGTGCTCGGATTTTTGTCTTATGTTGGGAACCACCGAGATCGGTCGCGATGGACACACGATCGCCGTCACGCCATTCTGAACTCGGTCCGAAATAATCCCGTTTCTCGGTTACGGCGGCGGTGGATAAACGCTCTTAGGGGCTGTCCATTAATCACGTGAGGCTCGAAGGGGGGGGGGGGGAGGGGGTTTGGCAAAAATCACGAAATATCACAAGGGGGAGGGGGGGAGTAGTAAGATATCACGTGTATTTATTTTTTCGTCAAACGCGCGATTTCTAAACCGAAAAGCGAAAATTTTTATGCCAGTCAAAAACAACCTGCAACCTTTCAGTCTAGACATTTTTATCATGGTCTTTAATTTCAGAATAAAATTAGATTATACTTTATGCCTAAAAGATAATATTCTAAAAAATTTAAGATTCTTTTTAGGTACTAAAAAATACACGTGATTTTGGGTGGGGGAGGGGGGTAGTCTTAAACCTCACCACGTATCACCAAGGGGGAGGGGGGGGGGTTAAAAAATGCTAAAAAAACATCACGTGATTAATGGACGGCCCCTTAAGCCTCAGGTGTATTTGACGTTCAAAACTTTAATAAACTTGGATTACTGCTCATATTTTTGTACACTGGCAACAAACTGACCGTTACCTCCATCGAATGTCAAAATCAGCGGTGGGAAACACGGTTGAATGATAATTTTGGACTTGTCCTTTTTAGTTTAACTTCACGCTGTGCACTTTACGGGGTAAACAGGAGCGTCCTGTTGACGCTATTTCGTAAAAAAATAAGTCAACCGGTCTGGAACGAAAGGGGTTTTTATCGGTTAGATCCCGCCCCGGATTTCCCGTGACGGCTGTATAACGTATCCACATCAGTTTAGGTAGTTGGATAAATATTTCGTGTCTATGAAATAATCTGTTTTTATTATTTGTTATTTAACTATGTACAAGGTTAGTCAAAATTTCAACTGGCTACCTATTACGGTTAGGGCGCATTCAGACGATACGCGCCCGCTAAGCGCACGCTACGCGCGTTAGCACCCGCATCTAACTCGCTTTGATTTGAGTTTTATGACACATCAATAGATCTCAAATTGCATCCTAGCCGTCCTAGCCGCGCAATTGCGATGCGTGTACTACGCAATAGCTTTTCGGGCGCTGAGCGTGCGCGTGTACTTTACATCGATAAAAATGTACGAAGACAAGGGACTAACTATTAAATTCCAAAGTTTCTGAGGAGGGAGCGACTCGTAAGCGAAGCGCGCGCGATTTCGCGCCGAAAACAATCGCGCATGTATGAACGCAGCCTTATGCTGGGGCTACATAGCGGGCTACGTCGAATATTCGTCTTAACGCGATGAGTGTGGCCGGGTAGATCGTTGCAACGCGTAGTATTCGGGCGAAGGCGATGTACTATCGGGACACTGTCGGTAAACTGGCGCGCATCAAAGGGATTTGTCGCGACAATATTCGCTTAGGTGGCTACACCTACGTCACTTCAGTGTCGTCCAGACTTTGTAGCAGGACGGACGTGCTACAGAGAACAACACAATCCGGCACGATGAATCTTCGCCCGCCTAATGTAGACAAGAACATCGCGTATTACACGATGCGATGTTCTAGCGCGCCAACGCGACACGAATCTTTGCCCGATAATATAGCTCCAGCATTAAAAAGATAGAGCCCTGTGATAGACAGACGAACGGACTTAGGTTCAGTAATAGTGTCCCATTGGCACTCCTTGGGAGCGAAACCCTCCATTTTTCTTCAAAAGTGACTTTCTGACAAAAAATCCTATCTTCATTGCATATAATCAAAATTAAAAATCAAAATCAAAAGTTTTCATTTCACATAAACCATTACAGGTGCTTATGAAAAGTCGAATTTAGGTGCACGGTTCCAGTTAGTCGTTTCCTATGGAGAAGAGCCGGCAAGAAACTCCATGGTTACTCTTTTAAAATCCATATCTTTAACAATTTGAGTGGGTACAGTTATGACTTAGAATAGTTATGAGAGAGCAAAGTAGACTTAAGAGCAGGAACCACACAAAAAAAACAAAATGAAAAATATGGTCACAAATTAACTAGGTATCCAGGCATCTAGCAAGTCTACAAAGCTCTCACATTTACAAAAGGTAAAAGGACGCTAAACTATATAAAACAACTGACATGGTTAGTTGTCATCAAAACACATTACAAAGAAAATCACTGTATAATAAGATAAAGATATTTTGAGAGTAACGATAGTAATAAAAAAAAAACTAATCGTAATGAGGTTAGTTAATAGACATAGGTACACATACGACGTTAATGAGGTACCAGGGAAGCCACATGTGCAGAAGGAGTTATTGCCAAGCATCTTTATCGTCAACGTATACACTTAAATACTTAGAACTTAAATTTAGCAAGACTTGCAATATTAAAATGCTCAACATTCTTAACATACGAATAAATTCTAACAGGATACATATTGGAATTTAATAATGTAATACCTCACTTCCTTGCTTTATTATGAGTGAGATTTTTTACTGATGCAGGTGAGTGAGTTGTGATTTTAATAGCATCGACAATCTTTGGACAGGTGAGCAGATATATCAGCGTCTGTAGACAAATGGTAATCGACGATCGCCAGAGAATAGACACGCCAATTAAAATGTTTGGAAATGACATAACCAGTGATCGGAAAAAGGTGAGCTAATTTAACTAAACTTCAAAGAACAGAGACAAAACCTGGAGACTTCCTTAGGACAACATTTTTTTTCGTGAAAATTATTTCGGGTTTCGGGACATCACTAAAGTACATATAATATTAATGTTATTGTACAGAAAACAATTAAATTCGTTTCCTATTTTTGTTTCCCAAAATTGTCACAAAACCAGATGACACGTTTTTCATTAAATGTTTTTAAACTTTCGCGATTTGTACACATTATAACGTCGGGATAAAAAGGTATTTAGTGCCTTTTTAAGTTTTTACGCGACTAGACCCGAATCCGTATTTTTATAACGTTTTTCATTGTTTTTAAAAAGAGATTGTTTATTGTTTTCAAAAAAGGACAATCACCTTTTATTTTTTGAAAACAAATGAAAGAAAATCTCCGAGATATTCTCCCGAAAAAAAAATGTTGTCGTAAGGAAGTCTCCAGTTTTTGTCTCTGTTCTTTGAAGTTTAGGTAAATTAGCTCACCCTTTTCCTATCACTGGACATAACAGATCGCTTGACCCATTGGCTTGACCGGTCGAAAGTAATTTGACAATCCAGTACAGTCGGTGCCTTCAATTAGGTTCAGTGTAAAATTCGACTTCTAAAACTGTTAGTTTTATAATATGGTAATTATTTTACCCTTTTTAGTTTTTTTGAAGTCGGTTTTTACTTTTTTTTCTTTAAGTTATACAAGGTTAGTCGGAAAGGGGGTACTAATCCGCAGGCCACTTAAAGTATCACTGATGACTATCTTAAAGCAAGTGTTAAAATTTCAAAATTCGGTATTTTTTTTTTCAATGCAAAATTATTTTTATTTTAGTTTTTTTTTTAATTCTTCATCCCTGTTTTAGTTACAAATTCAGAAAATGGTGCTTCCAATTATGACCCCAAATAGAACCTAAAATGCAAACACAGCTGATCATAACTGGGGATAGATAGATTTTAGCACTTTTTTTTGAGATCTTTGATCACCTATTTCTCTTAAACTATTGACTTTTGGAAAAAGTTGTAGAACAAAAGTTATTCATTATCATGGGTACTTTAACCCCCTTTCGGATTAGTACCCCCTTTCTGACTAACCTTGTATAATATTGACGTCGGATTTTTTTAATGTCCTTTTATTGTTAAAAATTGATCATGTATTTATGTAGGCTCTATATAAAAAAAAACTCCCCTCAGTAAGACAATACTTTCCATCTTAATTTGTAAAACAAATGCCTAACGCTTCCCACTCTCGGTTTATTTGTGTAAAGGTGCTTTGTTCTCAGACGGCGTAATTAAAAATATAAATACGGGATCAGTGGGACTTATTTTGTTGTATTTTGTATAAAAGCTACTTCTATGTATTAAATAAATAATTATAATTATAAGCCTGTAACTGTCCCACTGCTGGGCAAAGGCCTCTTCTCATACAGAGAAGGAACGAGCATTGATCGCCACGCTTGCTCACTGCGTGTTGGCGATTTCAGACCATTAAGTCCAGGTTTCCTCACGATGTTTTCCTTCACCGTATGTTAGTGGCGTCTTAGATTAACTAAGAAAATGCAAATGAATTTGAAAAAGTCATATTGGTATATGCCTGGGTTTGAACCTGCAACCCGCGGCTCAACAAGCGGTACCTCCGAGCCACCACGACATTCTATGTACCTATATTTTGTAAATGAAACGAAATTAAATTATTTATTCTGTAAGTAAATTGGATCCCATTAAAAATATGTAAAGAAAACCATAACTCGCGATTGTTTTGCCGTAAAAAGTTCTGAGATCTAATGTGGAGCCAAGTCTGGCATTTCATTTACCAAGATATTTATCGGATTTCATGTCAGATAACTTTTATCTAATAAAGGTCATTGGGCATTTTTGACCCGGTACCTCAAAAGTATGCGTCCATTATTGAAATGTGGTTTGTTTTGAAGGTTTAAGGTTAACATTTCACGGAATATATTTATTTTAATCCAAATGTATGGAGGAAAAAAGTTATGTGGTTCAAGAAACTGCGGGGAACTAGATAAAAAAGCTCCTAAACATTCTTGTACCTTTTTAGGAAGATCTTTGTGCATTTTTGTAAGCATTTTATATATTTAGAAGGATATTATGGATATACGAAAATCCGTTTTTTTATATTAATTCTTGTTTTGCTAAAAAAAAAAACCCATACTTTTGAGGAATGCAACTCATCTCATTGGGTAGTATTCATGGTCTTCAACATATTCCGACTAGTTTCGTTAGTGGTCGCTGGTGGGTCACAGGTCCGAACAAAATGCCCATTTACCTTTGACGTTATGACATATTATTATTTTCTATACAAGAGCTGTCAAAACGTCAACATGTCAAAATTATTCCTCAGATAAAAGTTATCTGACGGTTACAAAATCGGCCCTTAGTAAGTATATAATACAAATAGGTAGTTTAGTTTACCTTTATTTTAATACGACCAAGTCCTAATTAAATAATTTATTTCTTTTCAGTGGAATTTTTATCTGAGGACTTTATATTAACACCACAAATAAACTGTAGTGGGCAACTGTATATATTTATAGTACAAATTAAGATTGAGAGTATTGTCTGCCGGCGATCTCAGAGGCTTATCCTTATTGCTTTACGCTGTTAAGTCTGTACTACACTGCACGGAACAAGCGATCATGACATGCTAAAGGTGGCGAATGAGTTGAGCATTCAGTCGTAATGTATGATTCGGAACGAGCTTGTTACGTTACATCGCCTGCTAATACTGCACTTATACAGGGTTAGTTGGAAAGGGTGTACTAATTCGCGGACCAGTAAGGCGTGAATTACATAGAAGCGGCATAAGGTGCAGGCGCGGCACAGGCGCGTCGCTTTCATACATTTTGTCGTGCCGCTTCAAATCTTTTTTTTACAAAATCTTTCTTTTTAGGGTTCCGTACCCAAAGGGTAAAACGGGACCCTATTACTAAGGCTCCGCTGTCCGTCTGGACGTCTGGCCGTCTGTCCGTCTGTCTGTTCGTCTGTCACCAGGCTGTATCACATGAACCGTGATAGTTAGACAGTTGCAATTTTCACAGATGATGTATTTTTGTTGCCGCTACAACAGCAAATACTAAAAAACAGAATAATATAAATATTTAAGGGGGCTCCCATACAACAAACTTGATTTTTTTGCTCGTTTTTGCTCGATATTGATAACGGCAACAGGTAGACGCTTGAAATATTCACAGAATATACAGGATGGTAATTTGAGATGGGGCATGAAGGGCAACTACCTTAACCATTGTAACTACAGGAAAACGTGCTTAGAAGACTACCCCTAACTTTTGGGATAATTACAATCGGCATTCACAGATTTTGAAAAAAAAGTACAGTCAGCGAGAAAAAGGGCTGTTTTCACAAATCTTTTTTATGATGCCAATCGATCCCATTTCCCATAAGGATCAAAAGAGTGTTCCGGACCAACTGAGGTTGGAGTACTAGAAAAGTCAGAAATCGCAAAAAACTTATTTGAGATGGGGTAGTAATAATAAAGGGCAGCTACCTTAATCGTTGTAGCTACAGGAAAATGTTCTTAAGAAACTGTCCATAATTTTTGAAAATATTTCGAACTTCGAACTTCTATCTATTAAAAAAAAACGCATCAAAATTCGTTGCGTAGTTTTAAAGATCTAAGCATACATACATAGGGACAGACAGACAGCGGGAAGCGACTTTGTTTTATACTGTGTAGTGATAGAAACTTTAGTAGTGTGTTAAGAGTTTTTATGAGCTAAATTAACGCGAGCGAAGCCGCGGGCAAAAGTTAGTATGACCTAAAGTGTTAACACAGCTCATCATAGCAGAGGATAGATAGACAGATTGATTTTAGCGTATTTTTTATGAAATATTTGAACAGCTATTTCTCTTAAAGTATTGACTTTTGGGGAAAGTTGTATATCAAAAATTATTCATTATTTTGGGTACAATAGCACCCTTTTGGGTTATTACCCCCTTTCCGACTAACCTTGTATAAAGCTTTACGAATAGCTCATGCCGTGGTGAAAAGATTAACCAATTTGCAAGGTTGGTAGCAGGACTGACTTCGTGCGGCAGATCTTCACTCGTGGTGGCTTTACAATAGGCAGTACTATCTAACTAATAGCCAGTTTGTAATATAGCATAAAAACGAATTCGTGTAATTCCTTCAAACCGCGTGATCTACTGGTGACACTGATTGACCCTGCATAGGTTTTTCTCAGCATAAACGAAAAAAAGTTTTCAAAAAATTATCATGGTATTCTGAATCTGAGTAATTTTAGCGTCCCAAGTTAACTGACTGCGTGGAGCGATATCGCACTAGTCGTGCCCATAAGTTGTGTCGCCGTGCCTTCATTTATTAATGCATCGAAAGCTATCACATGAAAAAAATATTTGGAAAACAAAGTTTTATTTTTATTTTTAATTAATCTAAATCCCGTGCGAGGTTAATCTATACCATTAATAAATCATGTAGTTTGAAGGAGTTACACGAATTCGTTTACACCCTCAATAGTTATAGCGATAACTTTGTACGAACGTCTACACAAGATATCAAAAAAAAAACACAACACTATCCGTATATTATATCAATTTGAATATCACACAACCACTATGTTTCACTTTTTCTAATAGTTCCTCTGTAATACCACTAAAATCGCGGGCAACACCTAATAACAAATTATTGTCGTTCGCTATTTTTAGCACAACTTATACTTTTGCGAAATTCATATAAACAAAATGAATCATACATGTAGATCATTATAATCCGATATCCTAATACATACATTATAATAAAAGGTTCATGTTAAATTATGGCATGAAGCGGTAATTGATAGCGTCGCATCGCCCACGCGGTGTAGGCACAACCTTATCTGTGAAAGTGAATGAAAAGGGCCAAGCGTGATCTATAGATAATGAGGTAGAGTTCTGTAACAGTTTTAGATTGTAGTATAATAATAAAGTCCCCTCTGGGACAGGCGTTACCTCATAATGAGATTAACGTAAAACCGGAGGGAACATTAGACTAGCTTTCTACAACCCCATCATATAATAAAAAATGTATCATGAGGTCTACTGAAAAGCTTAAAAACCGCAGGGCAGCTTGTGGCGAGCTGTTGGTGAGTGGCGACACTGCGTACCTTATTGCCTCAGAGAGTCGGTCAAGACCTCGTCTCCAGTTTGCCTTTATTGGCTGGCTGGAGTGGAACCCCAAGAGTGCCCGCAGGATTCTCAACTCTGGCTTGCCTTTATCGGCCGGCCAGAGGGGGGCCGCCAGAGCTATTATGCTCGGGGGTGGAAGTGTCTAATGGCGTAATAGCGATAAACCCACTCCGGGTCTTTTAGACCCGCGACGGTGAAACCGGGGCCACACCTCTCTACACCTCTAGCCGCTCACACGTTAGTTGCCCCCTTCGCCTATGTACTGGCGGCTTTTCAGGGGGCTCAGCTAGTGAGCTGGCGAGTCACCGTCTGCCAACACAATTCAATTTTAAATTTGAAAGGCAGATGCCGTTTTCTTCCGGCAATAGAGGTTAATCAGCCCATTAAACACCCCTTCCCATAGACCAGATATTTTTTACTATATTTTACAATAGTCTTGCACACACCTGAGATGGTCCATGACTGTACTCCAATAGTGCAGCCGTGGATAGTCGCCGGTTGGTGCCTCACCCCATTTTAGATTAAAGTTCTCAAAGGGGCCTCTGCGCGTTGGACCTGTGTCCCCGTGTATGCCTTCCAAAGGACCGGACATCTTCCGCACGGAAGATGAGCCGTGAAAAGAAAGAGAGATACAAATAATAATAACCCATTTGTTGTTGTTGTGGTTGTTCTCGTCTTGCCAACGGTGAGTATTTGCACAGACACAAACTGGTGGCCAAGATTATTCACCAGCAACTTGCTCTAAAATACAATGTTGTGGAATCAGAACTACAGGTATCTGCCCGACCCAGTTCTCGAGAATGATAATGCCACATTGTACTGGGATCGATCTATTTATCACTGACAGGACTTTTGTTGCCAATAAGCCTGATATAGTGGTAATAGATCGATCAGAGCGCCTCAAATTAATTATTATTGAAATCACGGTCCCTCATGACGAGAATCTCGTGAAAGCTGAGAAAGATAAACAAATAAAATATCTTGATGGAGCACACAAGGTTGTCGCATGTGGGATGTGGACTCTGCAATCATTGTCCCGATAGTCATTACGGCGAATGGCCTAATCGCCAAGAGCCTCGACCAACATCTGATGAGGCTTTCGTTGGGCGGCTGGATCAAGTTATTGATACAAAAAGCAGTACTCCTTGACACGACACACATAGTGAGGAGGTTCCGTCCTCTGGAGCCCTTACTGCTGGCAGCTTGGACCCCGTTCCCGATGCCGGTGGGTTACTATTTTTGACATTTTTTACGTTTTTTTTATAAACATTGTGTGACATAAGTCACATAATTTTTTAACTTAGCTTTTACGTTCTCGCAGCATAGCTGCATAGCACATCTCTGGTGGAAAGGCACCCTTAACCCGCTAAACATGATAATTTTATCCGAAAGCTTCATTATATCTCTATGGTCCGACATTAGACATTATGGTGTACATAGCCATAAGGTTTTTCCACCTCACTCACGGATCTCCAACAATAATGTACGCGCGACCGGAGGTGTTGTGATTTCAGTCGCGTTTCAGATCGCTAGCCGGTACAAGCGTCTACATTGACTCGGGATACAGATAAATTGTTTTATTGTTTACTAAGAATTCAAATTAAATACGATTGCTTTAGAAAACTATCCAAATAAATAGCGGTAAGTTTGTTTAATTATGTTTTTAATATTAGGAGTCGGAGTTAAGGATATTTTGAACGTTTCCAATGTTTTTTCATAAAATTTACGTTATTCGAAAATCGAAAATTTTAATAGTCGGTAATGAATCAGAGGTCCAATAATAATTCGACTGACAAAATTATTGTCAAACGTAAACGAACCAGTGCCACCGTCATGTCAGTCAGTTTTTGTTTTCGAAAACTATTAAAGTAGTCGGTTTTGTTTTTTGTGTCAAACAATTTGACAGCTTTTAAAAACGAAAACTGTCTGAATGAACGGTTCGGCCTTGGTTCGGTTGCAATTTATCAAGATTTATTTTAGGAGATATTATAATTTTAAGGTATTAACTAATTTTTGTCTATTGTAATAACTCCCTTTGACCGCCCCAGTCGAATATATCCGACAATTTTATTAACCTCTATATGGATAGTAACGGACACAGGTATATCCGATATGGTCGAAATAGAGACGATTTTTTTTATCGGATTTATCCGACTGAGGCGGTTAAATGGATAACGTTCAACATATTTTAACTCTTCTTTGTAACTTTTTATCTTCAGTAGTGATCCATTTAGGTTGTTATTGTTAAAAATTTAGTACTTGTGTTTAGTTATTTCCTTAAAGCATGTTGTGGTCTCCTGTAAGTGAAGGAGTACACTGACTTGACTGTTTCCTTATATATAAATACCAATATCATATTTATATTGGTATTTATATATAGGTATAATATTTTGAGAAATTGTGTATTTATTTAAGGATCCATACCAACAAAGGTGACCCTTAATTAAAAAAATCTAGCCTAGTCTAGTCTAGACATGTAATAAAACGGTCTTTTAGAACTAACTTAGAATATTTCGTCTAGAACTTATAAATCGCACGGTAGGTAACGAAACCATAGCGCGATCTAATTCGACGCCAACGCCATCTAGGGAAGTAAAGATTAAACATATGTTTGCATGTTTATGCAAGCATCACGTAAAAAGAGCTGACCCAATGCTGTTGACTTTTATAAACAAATATTGTGCTTATCTCAAAGTAAATTATTTTTTTTGTTTCATCGCAACCGGTTCACGCAATCAAAAGATATGCAAATAATCAATATCTTCTATACATATTTTATATATACATATAATGAAACAGTAAAAAAACTGTGTCTGTACATCTATATCTATACTAATATTATAAAGAGGTAGAATTTGTTTGTTTGTTTGTATGTAGGAGGTAATCTCCGAAACTACTCATCCGATTTCAAAAATTCTTTCACCAATATGAAGCTACGTCATCCTTGAGTGCTATAGGCTATATTTCAGGATCAAAAAATATAAATTAACGCGAGCGGAGCCGCAGGCAAAGGCTAGTTAAATATATTAAAAAAAAAAATTGAGGGGGGTTTAGAAACAGTAATAGAGCACGAATCCAAAAAACAAAAATCTGTCTGTTTGTTTGTACACGCTAATCTTCGGAACTACTGGACGGAATTGAATGATTTTTTTTTTGTTGCATAGTTCTTAAGTCTGGGCAACATATAGGCTATAATTTATCTTGGAAACTTGAACTCCTGATGCAGAACCGCAACAGACCAGCTAAACTATAAGAGATACAAAAATGGTACCTAGCAAAAATTGATTCACGTGATGAGCATTTTCTGTTGAGAGAATAAATTTGAAGATTTGGAACATCTGATGTGGAACTCCACGAGCCCAGCTACACTATAACATATATAGGAATGACGTCTTAGCAAGAGTTGTTCAGCCTGATAAGCACTCTCTGTTGACGTATAAAAATAGAAGATCTGGAACACCTGTTGTGGAATTCCAAGCGCCCAGTTACACTATAACTTATATAAGAATGACGTTTTAGCAAAAGTTGTTCAATCTGATGAGCAATCTCTGTTGATTTATAAAAATCGAAGATCTGGAACACCTGTTGTGCAACTCCAAGAGCCCAGCTACACCATAACACATATAGGAATGACGTTTTAGCAAAAGTTGTTCGGTCTGATGGGCATTTCCTATTGACTTATAAAAATCGAAGATCAGAAACATCTGATATGGAAATCAAAGCTATCACTAATTTCACTGTATAATTATAAAATAACATAAGCTGGGAGTACCTCCACGCGGTGAAGGTGGTAACAGTTTAGGACTGATTTTCGATGACGATGGTATATCATTGAAAATTTGACTCTGCTGGCCAAAACTCCCATTTATTTTTTTATTTTATCGGATAGATATGTCTTCGGGCTTATTTTATTTGAGTGTTTTATTTCCTTTTCCATTTATCTTCGTGACACGGTAGCCTACCCGGTAACGCAGGGGAGTAGTCACTTAGATTTTAATTGATCAGGTATCTTCACAATAAAACTATAACCATGCCTAGAAAGAGGTCAAATCTTTCCCAATGTTCCAAAGGAGCTAAAAGATTGAGGATCATAAGCTCCCAAGAATGTACCGAAGAGCGTCCGGAGAGACTTGATGCTGTTCGAGAACATCAGGCTGCAACTCGCTCCGTGGAAACCTCTTCGGATCGCGAAGCACGCCTGCGTTCTCAGCGTATTTACGCATCTACATTCAGGTCTCTAGAGACCAGTGAAGAATATGATGCGCGACTGACCGCTGATCGTGAACGTCACGCATTGTCTCGCGAGTGGGAGATGTTCACGGATAGAGAATTACGTTTGAGTTCTCAGCGTATATACACATCGATTTCGAGGTCTCTAGAGACAAGTGTGGAACGTGATGCGTGACTGACCGCTGATCGTGCAAGTCATGCATTGTCTCGCGAATCGGAGACGTTCACGGATAGAGAAATACGCTTGAGTTCCAAGCGTATCTACGCATCGACTTCTAGGTCTCTAGAGACAAATGGGGAACGTGATGCGCGACTGACCGCTGATCGTGAACGTCACGCATTGTCTCGCGAGTCGGAGACGTTCACGGATAGAGAGTTGCGCTTGAGTTCCAAGCGTATCTACGCATCGACTTCTAGGTCTCTAGAGACAAGTGGGGAACGTGATGCGCGACTGACCGCTGATCGTGAACGTCACGCATTGTCTCGCGAGTCGGAGACGTTCACGGATAAAGAATTGCACTTGAGTTCTCAGCGTATCTACGCATCTGCTCCTAGGTCTCTAGAGACATTAGACGTTTCAGATCTTCGATTTTGATGACCCCGTTGGCGTTGGCATAAGCAACAGGATCCGCGTACGAAGTCGCGGGCAGAAGCTAGTAAATAATAAGAAAAGAATTGGGCCCATTGGTGATCACTCGAGGATGCTGCTGGTGAACCTCTTTACGTTACCCATTACGTTATTCTAGGGTCACAAAAAAGAAAGTAGGTACAAACAGCTTTTCAGATTAAAAAAAATAATGTTTAGGTAGGTAGGTACTCTAGGCAATAGGCTAGCCCCTTATTACATGGGACTTAAACATAGCGGCGAAATGTGGGTGTACTATACACCTCTGCCGAACCCTTCAGGGAATATAAGCGTGATGTTATGTAGGTACTCTTGTTTAATAAAACATATTCAAATTACATTTTAAAATACAGTTAAAACAAAGATTTTTTCTGTTATTTTTGTACCTATAAGCGTTGATGTTTTTTTTTATATTTTTACTTTTAAAATGTTTATGTTTCATTAGCTATTATGGTGGCCCGGAGGTTACAGAGCGGTTTCTTTAGCACTAGATTGCGGGGTCATACCCTTTTTTTTCCGGCTAAAAACCCACGGTGTTCCTTCTCCTGACCCTTGGCCGGGGTCGCGGGATTCACAGCTGCATGCACCGCAACCCCTGCAGGCCTCAATCCGCCAGCCCCTGGCAGACCTCTTCTGTGGGGCCTTGCCCCGCGTCCTCCTGAGAGGCGCGCACGGAACACAGCGCGCAGCCTTCTCGGGCCTGTTACTGGTCGGGCGACGGGTGCGGGGTCATACCATACATACATACTAATGTGACTTTCAAAGTCATTTCTGCCGTCGTAATAGAAAACACAGTATCTTAACTTACTGTGTTCTCACTTTTTTTTTATTACCGTAACAACGAGACTGAACTCCGGCAAAATTTTCGGTGTATTTTTAGCACTTCTGGTTCCAGAGATACGATTACTAAAAACACAGTAACTTTTACAAACTAAGACCAAATAATAGAACGAAACACAGCATGTAGGTTTTACATAACTTGAAAACAGTAAGTAAGAGGTTACTGTGTTAATGGTAACAAACAATAAATACCGTAAGGAATAAACTTTAGATAAGAACACAGTAAAACGCTCTTGCTAGTCTAAAACACAGCATTTTTTCCAAATACTGTGTTATAGATTAGTTCAAGATTTCAAGATTATAATTAAATCACCTGGCAACAATACAGTACCTAAGATACTGTGTTATAAGAGAATTATGCTGGCAATCGATCATTTAAGTTCCTTGACAAAATAACAGTATTTACCTACTTACTGTTTTTTTGCCTAGACCTTTCGAGCGCGGAAACAATATTTACTGGGTTTTAGCTGGGTTTTGCCTGTTGGCAATTAAGCAAATTTAAAACCACTTGCCGTCATTTAGCATGAAGCTGTGTCTGGACGTAGAGCAGAAGAGATAACCAGCACTTTCCACCAGTTTTTAAATACAAGAGAGATGTTAATAACATAATTATTTGGACTGATAACTGTGCTTCTCAAAATAAGTGCTGGATGCTATTTTGTTTTTTAATTTACATAATCAACAGCGATGAAATATCCACAAAGACTAAAACCTTCAAATACTTCGAGCCAGGGCACAGCTTCATGTCAGCTGATTCCTTCCATCACCAAGTGGAACTTTTACTGAAGCGCAAACCAAAAATATACGATTTTAATGATTTTGGGAATGTTGTCAAATCATTCAACTCTGGAAAAGTCGACGTCAAGGTTATGACCGTTAACAATTTCGCTAATTTCATCTGCTCAACGCCCCAAGAAACTATGTCCTAGAATTTATTTGCGTGAATTGGTAGAAGTACAAGGCAAACGAAATTCTTACAGCTTAAATGTATACCTATTAAAAAGTGATTTCAAGAAGACAATTATACTGAATTACAGTTTTTGAAAGCGAACTGTGAAAAAAGTGGTGTTCCTTGTCCTGTCTTAAAATCAAAAAATTGGCCCACTCCTTGCCTAGACAGACGGACTTCATCCCGACCCCAACTCACTCCCAAACTGAATTTCGCCAAATCGTTCTACGACAAGATTTTACTTCGAAACTATGGAACTCCGATATTACGCTACTCCGACAATTATGGAACTTCGACACCTAATTTGGGGCACCCCGACACGGATAGGTTAGGTACGAAGGGGATGATGTCATCCCCTTCGTGTTAGGTTACTTTAAACCCTAGTTTCGAAGTTCCATAGTGTCGAAGTAAAATCTTGTCGTGGAACGATTTGTCGAAATTCAGTTTGGTAGTCACACCAACTACTACTGCCAAATTACTTATTAACAACTAGCTTTTGCCCGCAGCTTCGCTTGCGTGAAATTTTGAGCCCTCGTTAGGCCCCTTGTTAGGTGTAGTTATAAAATCAAAAAAATCTTTCATCCCCTATTTCACCTCTTACGGGTAGAATTTCCAAAAACCCTCAAACATGTGTACATTTATTTCTCACCAAGAGCCTACATTTTTAATTCCATGCTTCTTACTTCAAAATTACCAGATTTCTCATACAAACTTACAACACTTATTTCACCCCCTTAGGGGTTGAATTTCCAAAAACGCTCAAACACGTGTACATTTACTCCTAACCAGAAACCTTAATACTTAATTTCATGCTTCTTACTTCAAAAATGACGGACTTGCATACAAACGTTAATCACCCTTTTCACCCCCTTAGGGGTTGAATTTCGGGAAATCCCTTCTTAGTGGATGTTTTCGTCATGTAAGGAAGCTAGGGATGTCGGAAGTGAAAAAAAATATCGATATTTCGATATATCGATATTTATTAAAATATCAATATCGACTTCGATATCACGAGGAAAAAATATCGATATATCGGTCAAATTTTCAGAGATTTTCGGTTTTAAATAATAATGTATTTAGTTCAGTCTGGCTCAATAATAGGTAATAGTGTTTTTTATACAAAATGCACATTATTTTAATGTATGAGAATCTTAATAAAAACGAAGGTAATTCAATCATTATTCCTTTTTATAAGGCAAAATCGATACTTCAGTACGTCCGGCGCACCCTGGGCAGTCAGCCCCGCTACCAACCTTGCTGACTATCTAATCTTTTCACCACAGCATGAGCTATTTTTGTATAACTCTTGCTGACACGAGAGAAGAAGAAGATTAGGCAAAATTAGAAAATATCAAAAACTAAATAACAAATTTCTAATATTTTTAAGACCAATTTATTATTTCAGGCAAACCAATATTTGTTTGGTAGCGAAAGTAGAAAAACTCTGCTCTTTACATGCTCCATTGTTACTATTGTCAGCCTTTACAGATTTACGGCAGAAACTACTCTCTTTGAAGGCACAGAGGAAGCCGTAGGTGTCAAGTATTTAAGTGCCAGATTCGAAAGAACTGGGATAAGATGTCTCGTGTCTATCCAAATTTTATCGGGTTTTCCTTGCGGGATAGATTTGGAGCATCTAGGAATTGCTTCAACGCTTCCGGCATTCTGTTACTTTGGGAGGCTAAATTAGCTGCATTTTTACTGGCTGCAGCAGCTAGTGCCAGTCATAGACAACACAGTTCTTTTTTTCCGTTCGTTCTTATCTTTTACGGCTTTGTTCTGCTAAACATCGTGGTAAAAAATTAAATTTGAAAAAAAAAATCGTTTTTGATACGATTTCGATATCGAATATTTTGTATCGATATATCGATGTATCGGATTAAAATATATCGGGTAAAAATATCGATATATCGAATCAAAAATATCGATATATCGATATTTATTCAACAAGCCTATAAGGAACCTACTGTCCAAATTTCATATTTCCAGCTTTAGTGGTTTAGGGTCTGCGTTGATGAATCAAATGTCAGTCAGTACAAGTCTCTTTATACATATACTAGCTGTTGCCCGCAGCTTCGCTTGCGTGTAATTTTAAACCCTCTTTAAGCCCCTTTTTAAATGTAGGTTTAAAATCAAAAAAGTCTGTCTTTTAGCATTTATTTTGAACGGTGTTTGTGCAAATTTTAAGTTTATGGGGGTAACCCCATGGTTCCATGGGTAACCATGGAATAAGGGTTTTCATACAAACGTTAATAATCCATTTCACCACATAAGGGGTGGAATTTCCAAAAACCTTTCCTTAGTGAATGCCAACGTTATTAGAGGTACCTACTTTGAACATTTCAAGTTTCTAACCCCAGCGGATTAGGCTTTGCATTGATAGATCTGTCAGTCAGTCAGTTTCTCCCTTTGTTACTTCAAAAGTACCAGATTTTTCATAAAAACTTGCAACTCTTATTTCACCTCCTTAAAGGTTGAATTTGTAAAAACGCTCAAACATTTATGTACATTTTTGATTGATATTATTTGATATCATGATTTAACTACGAAAAAACTTTCATCAACATTATTATAAAGCTAACTATCAAGAAATAAATTCTGAATTAAATAACACGAACTGGGATGAACTTTTTTTAAATCTCTCCAGTGAACAAGCAGTGGATGTGTTTTATGAGTACTTATATGGGATAATTCGCGCACATGTCCCACTCAAACGGCCTAAGGCATCTAACTTTCCCGCTTGGTTTAACGCTCCACTTATTAAAATCTTCAAAAACAAGGAACGAGCTTGGATAAGGTGGAAAAAACAGCAAAACATTTCAGATTACGAAAAGTTCTCTGTTTATCGTAAACAGTTTAAACAACTGTCTGACCAGTGTTACACTAAGTACATGAAGTCGGTCGAGGACAGCATTCCTCTTAATGTCAGGCACTTTTGGTCGTATATTGCCAACCACAGGAGAAGTTCCGGTCTTCCAGCAAATATGTACTACAAAAATAAATCGTCTAATTGCCCTGGCGAGGTATGTTTATTGTTTTCCACATTCTTTAATTCGGTGTACGAGCTTTCAACCTTCGACCCTATGAGCTGGGTACCTCCCGATATCCTTGATGAGAAATCGGCCTGTATTCCCCATATTTTTCTCAAAAAGTGTGACGTGCTTAAGTCATTGTTGTCCTTGGATCTAAATAAAGGGCCTGGTCCAGATGGTCTCCCGCCTACATTCTTTAAGCATACGGCACAACAAATCTGTGTTCCGCTACATCTACTGTTCAATAAATGTTTAAGTGAAGGGGTATTTCCGTGCATATGGAAAAGAGCCTTTATTACTCCCATTTACAAAAGTGGAGACAAGGCCAACATTGAGAATTATCGACCTATTTCTATTCTGTCCGCCTTGTCTAAGCTTTTCGAGAATCTAGTACACAGTTATTTGTTTCCCCACCTGAGACATCTCATTATTCCCGAACAGCATGGCTTTGTTCAGTCGCGGTCCACCAGTACAAACCTAATGATTTTTACACAATTTTTATTTGAAAATATGGATAAAGGCACGCAGGTTGATGCTGTGTATACTGATTTTCGGAAGGCTTTCGACAAGGTGGACCACAAACTGCTGTTAGATAAAATTGCCTTCAACGGCATTAGAGGGAATCTGCTCAGATGGTTTGTGTCGTACATATTCCATCGAACACAGAAAGTTGTCATCAATGGATACGAGTCTGATTACACAGTTGTCGAATCTGGTGTGCCCCAGGGTTCAGTCTTGGGTCCTTTGTTATTTATCTTGTTCATAAACGACATAAAGTCCTGTATAGTTAACTCTAAATTCCTCATGTACGCCGATGACATCAAAATTTTTAAATCCTGTACAAGTATGCAGGATTGCGTGCTATTACAGGATGATCTATACAGACTTTCACAATACTGTCTTGACAATAAACTTCATCTCAGTTTACCAAAATGTCACTATATTTCTTTCACCAAGAATAAGGCAAATATTAATTTCCCCTACTCACTAAATGATATAAACTTGAATAAAACTAACTGCACGCGTGACCTTGGCGTACTACTTGATAGTAAATTACATTTTGACATCCATATTGACAACATTATCAATAGAGCCTTTCAAATGTATGGTTTCATAATGCGGTCTTGTAAAGAATTTAAAAAGACTTCTACTTTCCTCTTCTTATATAAAACTTTAGTCCGTTCCCAGTTAGAATACGCGGTGCCCATTTGGAGCCCTTTTTACGGAAAATACAAGAATAGACTAGAAATGGTACAGAAAAAATTTCTTCGCACTACTCACTATAAGTGTTACCATACCAGGATTTCTTATGCAGATCTGATGAAACAGTACAAAATATTAAGCTTGGAGCACAGGCGTACATTGCTGATGGTTATGATGCTGTATGGCATTTGCAACGATAGGTTTAATTGTATGGAAATTTCAAATAAATTATGTTATGTAGTACCTAGGACGGTTAATCGGCGGGAGGTGCGAGCACCCCGCTTGTTCTACACAGAGAAGTGTAGAAATAATGCTGGGGAGCGAGCTCCTCTCCGCCGATTATTAGAAACGTACAACTCACATTTTATGGATATAGATATTTTCGCGCACAATCAAAACAAATTTAGAAAAATGGCTATTGAATTACTTGCTAGTCATCCTTAACGATGACTGCTTCTTGCTGATGTTATCGTTGTGTTGTGATCTGATTGGTGACTGCAGACCTACTTTGGACGGTGAGCGCTGTCCAGGGTTGGTTGGTGCGACTTTTCAGGTTGTTTTTTGTTTTCTTTCTCGTCCTTTCTGCATACGTCCGTTTCCTTATTTCTTTTAAATTCCATGTTATTCCGTGGACAATAGTGTGGGTTATGCGTTTTTTTACTATTATGCTTAAACTCAATGTTAATGTTGTACCGTGTAACTGTTTTTTGTCCCTAATAAATAAAATAAAATAAAATAAATCCCTTATTTTATCCCTTAGGGGAACAATGTCCAAAAACCCTCAAACGTGTATGTTTAGAATAGAATAGAATATACATAAATATATACGTTTACTTCTAACCAGAAGCCTAAATATTTAATTCCATGCTTCTTACTTCAAAAGTAGCACATTTCTCAAACAAACTTTTAACCCTTATTTCACCCCTTGAGAGTTGAATTTACAAAAACGGTCAAATGCATGTACATTAATTTCTAACCAGAAACCTTAACGTTTAATTACATGCTTCTTACTTCAATAATGACGGACTTGCATACAAACGTTAATCACCCTTTTCACCCCTTATTGGTTGAATTTCGAGAAATCCCTTCTTAGTGGATGCTTACGTTACAAAAGGAACCGACTTTCCAAATATCATTTTTCAGTTAGTAAGTACCTTTCTCTTTCTAATAGAAGACAAACAATTATCCAATACGACTCGCGCGCCACCTATTGTACGTTGAAGGTACTATGTCAGAAACTTTCGCGTGAGTAACAACAACTATACAAAGTTTCAACTCAATCGGATGAACGATTTGAATTTTTATTTAAAACCATTCGATACGACTCGCGCACCACCTCTTATATTACGGTGATGGTACATACTTTGCCAGAAAGTGTGTGTCTCGCGCAAGTGTCAACAACAAAAAAACTTTCATCCTCTATTTCATCCTCTAGGGATAGATTTTCCAAAAACCCTGAAACACGTGTCGTATGTTTTATGCTTCTTACTTCAAGAGTACCAGACTTCTTATACAAACTTTCATCCGCTATTTTACCCCCTTAGGGGTTTAATTTGCAAAAACGCTCACACACGGTCATTTATTATTAATCCGAAACCCTATTATTTAATTTCATGCTTTTAACTTCAAGAAAACTTTCACCTCCAATTTCACCCCCTAGAGGTAGAATTTACAAAAACGTTCCAAAAACGTGTATTTATACCTAGCCAGAAAGCCTATTATTTGATTTCATGCTTTTAACTTCATAGAAATTTTTATCCTCTATTTCACCCCGTAGGGATATAATTTCCAAAAACGCTCAAATACGTGTATATTTATTTCTAACCAGAAGCCGAAATACCTAATTCCATGCTTCTTACTTCAAAACTAACAGATTTCTCATACAAACTTACAACACTTATTACACCCCCTTATGGGTTGAATTTCCAAAAACCCTGAAACACGTGTACATTTATTTCTGACCAGTAACCTAAATATTGAATTCCATGCTTCTTACTTCAAAATTACCGGATTTCGCATACAAACTTACAACACTTATTTCACCCCTTTAGGGGTTGAATTTCCAAAAACGCTCAAACACGTGTACATTTACTCCTAACCAGAAACCTTAATACTTAATTTCATGCTTCTTACTTCAAAAACGACGGACTTGCATACAAACGTTAATCACCCTTTTCACCCCCTTAGGGGTTGAATTTCGGGAAATCGCTTCTTAGTGGATGTTTTCGTCACGTAAGGAACCTACTGTCCAAATTTCATATTTCCAGCTTTAGTGGTTTAGGCTCTGCGTTGATGAATGAAATGTCAGTCAGTACCAGTCTCTTTATATATAAGAAGATAAGATAAGAAGACTAGCTTTCGCCCGCAGCTTCGCTTGCGTGAAATTTTGAACCCGTTAAGTGACGATTTTCCATACAAACTTTCATCCCCTATTTAACACCCTTAGGGGTTTAACACCCTTAGGGGTTGAATTTCGAAAAATCCTTTCTTAGTGGATGCCTACGTTACAAAAGGAACCTACTGTCAAAATTTCAACTTTCTAACCCCAGCGGTTTAGGCTGTGCGTTGATAGATCAGTCAGTCAGCTTCTCCTTTTATATGTATAGATTTTGTTTTGCAATGTTTTATTCCTTCTGCTACTAGAACTACCTACATAGTTTACTGTACAATATTAAGTACTGCCGTACGTTGACTAAAAGGCAGTTAAGCCACAGTTGGTCGAATTTGAGGTTTTGATGCCATTTTATAGAGTTTAAAATTCTCTATCGTCCTGTCTTGGAATTGTTTTTATATCTGTTGTAGTTGCGAAGTTACACATAACACAAAGGCAGTTAAGTACACATTTTTACTTGCCTTCATACGCTAAACAGCAGCTAAGCAGCAAAACTACGCAAAATAGAGGTTAACCACCTTTAACTGCCCGCACCAAATATCAAACATTGATATTATACTTAACTAAAAAGACGTTCTTAAATAAAATAGACAAAAATGCAGTAAATGGACTTTAACGTCTTTTTTATGAATTCTGTCATATTGCTAGGAGTATATAATTACTTACCTCAAAGGCAGTTTAACGAAAATACTACACTTAAAGGCAATTATGGACGGTTAGCTGCTTTCTGAAAAAGTATTCGCTGTTAACGAATTTACATAAAAACTTGTCTAAAAAGCAGTCACCCCCTTTATGATTTTTGATTTTTCTGACAGTTTCTAAGCTAAAAGGCAGTTGGCTAGCTTTGCTAAACAAAAAAGCAGTTTTCTGCGCTCGCGTTAGACAAACGCTCGTCGGCGAAGAACCTATAGGGGCATGCTATACGCTCAATATTTATCACGATATTTTAATCGGGATCCTGGATTGTGATATTTTTTGGGAGATTAGATCAATGTATTGATTGTTTAAGCGCTCAATAAATAGCCATCCAGGATGGCGATCCAAATATCGTGATAAATATTGAGCGAGTAGCATTCGCCTAACGGTTGTGCAGGTGTGACACGATTAGCATAGTCCCGCCAAAAAAGAACAATGTCCGTTAGTAATGGATAGGAATTATATAGTTTTTAGTTAATGTTAATGTGAAATAATTATAATGAATAAGTTCATAGCTACTTCGGCTAACATCATACTTAACCAATTATTGGGTAAAATACTTAATTGACAGGATTTCTATTGAGGTGGTTTGTTTCACTCTCGGGCAGTAAATCTGGTTCCGAAAATACCTATAATCCATAATATCTATGTATTTTGGATGAAACTAGCTAAAGCTTGCCTAGTAAGTCCGCTTAGAATCAGGGGCGGATTTCCCTATAGGCCAGGTATGCCCTGGGCCTGGGGCGTCCAAATGTAGGGGGAGGCAAAATTTCATAGGCTTAGGGCAGCCAACGTAACAAATCCGCGCATACTTAGAATACATATCTACTGTCCGCGAGCGAGTTAATTTTTATCGTGGCCTGATAGGGGATTAAGGAAAGGACTTCTTCCCGCCTCCGACCGTCACAACTTGTGTAATTGTCCTCTGTCGAATGCTATTCATGATTATCTGCCCCGTGTTCTAACAAGTTCTTCCAGGCACTCTTTTCCTGCGCCACCTTAAACCAGCGCTTGAGGTACGCGTTCAGGTCAATTAGTCACCTTTTTCTGGGCTGGTTTTAGCGGCGCCGTCCATCTTCAGGCACCCATTGTGTCCAGTGGTCGTTATGCATGCGACTGATGTGATGGGACCCGCCCGATTCCATTTGAGCCTGGTAGTCTTTCTGCTTACATCTATTACCCCCGTTTTGGAGCGCAAAATGGTGTTCCGTATTCTGTCTGTTCTTTTACGCCTAGAATGCTGCGCTATTATTATATTATATTGCTCTTTGGTATATTATGTAACACGGTGAGCGACCAGAGGGGCTAATAACGTCACATTTGGTGAATTATATTTTATTTCATATTCGTTATCATAACTGCAAGTACACTCCACACCCAGTCGCAACTGTAAACTACGCAACTACCAAATGCAGCTTGAAGGCAATTAGGATGTAGTCAGTGCAACTGCTTGACAACTGGACATATTTTTAGACAAATATTATTTGATATTTAATACGATCTCGATAATTATATGTGTAGTACATTTTTCTGGTATTTACCTATTTATTTTTATTAAATTGAAATTGTGCATAGTAGGTACACGATGGACTGTCCCCATGATCTATTTTTCACATCTTCCTGGTCAAACCAAAGGTTTTCTAGAAGATATCGCCATTAGCGATAACACTGTTTCTTATTGTTTATTGCTATTGTCATGGTTTACAATAAAGCATATTCTGTCTATCTATCTAAGTTTCGACTGGATGTGCAGTCTACTTGCAGCTATGATTCCGAATATGAAACGAAATACGTTTCACCAAATGTGACGTTATTGCCACCCCTGGTCTGAGCACCGTAGGTTAGGATGGGCAGGTTACATATATATGTCGATGAGATTGCAATTTCCATGCGTTTTCGATTCGGCGATCGATTTCCCTTTCCAGGTAGGTTTTCGAAAGAAACTGACTGGCTCAATTTAATGTATTTCGTACCCATCTACGTCGACCCTATGCTTAGTGCTGTTGGTCATTATTTTAGTTTTAGACCGATTCATCGCGAGCCCTACCGAGCTGATCTGATTAAGGGTTTGGCCCGGAAGGTTGTTAACACAACATCTTCAAAATAGCTAATAATCTGACACACCCATCGGTTTTGCCTCATGACATATTTTGACAAGAAGGCTTGGAAGGTGGCCCAGGGTGGTGATCGGCACTCCGCATTGACTAGTGGTAGACCCATCTTCTTTGAGATCGTATGACTCGATATGGAAAGTACTTTCTCACCGCATTAATAACAATCACGAACTAGGATCAACAGCCACATTACAACGTAGGGATTTTTTAAGTTGATATTGAAGAGTTATTTATTAAAGTTTTTAAAAGTAAGGTGCTTTAACAAGTTACCGATAATCGCTATTTTGTTTAAGTATTTCTTTAGAAGAAAATGATATTTTATGTTTATAAACAAAATAATTAATTACCTATAATTAAAAAAAATACACAAATTTGATTTCTTTCATTTAAAAAAAGGTTCGGCTTAAACGCAATTTTGTTCTAAGTAATAAATTATTACCCCGTGAATTCTACGCTACAAAGCAGTTTACTTTATGCGAGTTTCATTTAACCGCCTTTTAGAGAAGTAATAGTTTTTAAAAAACAATAACAAGCATTCTTTAAAAAAAACCATTAGTATTACTAGACTTAAAGGCCTTAAAGTAACTTTAACGGCCTTTTTACCAAGTTCACGACAAGACCAATTAATGAATATTTATTTTCTAAAAAGCAGCAAAGACACAAAACTGCCTTTAAGCTAAGTTTTAGATTAAAACTATGCATAAAAATCATGTATAATGGAAGTTGTTGATAATTCCTACGCTACAAAGCGGCTAAGGTATGGTTAGCGACTTTTTAGTATCGTATTACTCATTTAACATAACTACAAAATGCTTAAGTAAAAATGAGTTTTGTGAAAAAACTGAAAGGGATAGATAACTGAAATATACTGAAAATGATAGAGCAATCAATATTGTACCTATTTCAATTAACAATTTTGTCATAATGACTTCCCTTTCATAAAGACAACGATTCCCACCTTTTTCGCTTATAACTCAAAAGTAGACTTTTGGACTTAGCTGCCTTTTAGATAACGTACGGCAGAGTAGATTAACTAACTGTTTTATTGTTGTTTATGAATACTTTAATGTTCTGTACCTACGCTCATTAGTAAGTTTACTTATTTTGATATTATTTGTTTCTCATGTAAGTGAATGCTTTTTGTAATTCTTGTGAGGAACAAAGATTCTTAACCAGAAATTCAGTTTTAAGGCAGTTAAGGTGCACTCAGTGCAACTGACTGACAACTGTCGACTGGATGTGACTGATGCAGTCTACTATCAGCGTCCGTGTGTCGTTGCAAGGGTACCAACTGAAAATCAGCGCTGGGTGTTTGAAGCCCAGCATATGCAGAGTTGGTGACCCTTTCGACATGGGCATGCTCGACAGCACATGTTTATGTTTGATTATTTTTATGTTCTTATTGTTTATGGTGTCATTGTGTCCTTGGCTGAATATAATTTATTTTCTTTCTTTTTTTCTTCAGCATATGGCACTTGTCCCACCGCGAACGATAAGCAAGTAGAGCTAGAAACTAGAAACGAGCAGCAGCTGCTTGGCGAGCAGCGAGAAGCGAGTGTGTAGTTCCGATAGTTTTGTCGCTGGGCTATAAGCGAGTGTGCGAGTGCGACGGACTATTACTCGCACCACTCGCAAATGACTGCTGGTTGGTCTCTCGGCGTGAGTTCTGACCGCCAAACAAGCATCGCTGAGCAAGTATCGCTAAGCGAGTATTATCTTTGATAGCTCTTGTCGCTCAGCGATAAACTAGTGGGGCGAGTCCTCGCCGGCAGTGTAAACAGTCAGCGAGCTATAAATATATGCATCTCTTTTGCTTACACGGAATATATATCCTATTGTACGTTTCTTGAGCGAGAAAATAGCCGATAGTTAGTCGCTTCCTCGCCGGCGCGGTGGGACAACTGCCATAATCACATGAATTCGAGTAGTCAGACCATGCAGCGGTTCGGGATCAAAGCATTCAAATCACTGCATTCCTATCTACGTATACATTACTTCCTTTTCAAAGTATACAGGATAAAACCTCACAATCACGATGGAAGCTTTCGTATCTAATCGTACTCTCAAGTGCTCTCGTGATTTCAGTAGATAATCCCCGCTTTTTATCAGCACCTGATAATTTATGCTGATTACAATATTATTAGAGAGGGATCAGCAGATATTGCGGTGTCATTAATGTTACTAAAAAATCTTATTTTGTTTACTCCATTTCCGTCACTTTATCCATCTATTCAGTTTTAAACCTGGACAGTCTTTAGAGGGCTAATATACTGCCGTCATAACGAAGAGTGCAGTAAGTACAATTTTTGAACATAGAATATTTAACCTTTTGCGTCTGCGTAACCCAACACTAAGGTTCAAAATTCTATGTTCAAAAATTGCACTTACTGCACTCTTCGTTATGACGGCAGTATAGTAGTCACATTTTGTGAATCATATTTCGTTCATTCGCGTAGTCTCGCGTAGTGCCGGACTTAAGGAGTAGCACTACCTCATCTCTTCTCGTGGGTGTCGTAGAAGGCGACTAAGGGATTCTCTAGAGGATGGGCAGCAGCGTTCTCTGAGTACTTTAACAACCATACTGCGATCGCCAACCCGCCTGCCAAGCGTGGTTATTACAGCAACCCCCCCCCCCCTTCTGGGGGAGGCCTACGTCCAGCAGTGGACGTCTTTCGGCTGAATGATGATGATGATTTCATTGATTGATACCGCCTTCATCATCATCCTCGTGCCCTTAACACTTTTTTTTTTTTTTTTTTTTTTTCGTGGGAAAATCCTCATGGATACCCTTCGCCTGGGGAAGGCGAAGGGTTATGCCGGACTCTTACCGGCTAAAAACCCACGGTGTTCCTACTCCTGACCCTTGGCCGGGGTCACGGGATTCGCAGCTGCATGCACCGCAACCCCGGCAGGCCTCGGTCCGCCATCCCCTGGCGGACCTCTCCTTCTGTGGGGCCTTGCCTCTCGTCCTCCTGAGAGTGTAACGAAACGTTACATGACTAATCATGTTTTATTAATTGATGTAGTTCAAAAACCTTAAAACTAAATTAATTAATTAAAATCTATCCTTAAAACTAAATCTAAATAATAAATGTTTTAACTAAACCAATATTTAAAAATAAAGGAACACATTTACAATAAATTAATGTTCGTTCTTTGGGTTTATGCATTTCCGAACGCGCGGCGCATCTAGTCGTGTGGGGAGTTTTTTCATAGCCTTATAAGGCCCCACGTTGGGCGCCAGTGTAACCTCCACCCGTTTTATCGTCATTTAGGACGGTGTTTAAATAAATAAAAAAACGAGTGAGTCCAATAATAAAAAAAAACGTAAAAGAAGATTGGAACGATTGGTTGAAAACTATTCGAGTATTTTTTAACAGTTATAAAATTTGTTCAATCCTGCAAACTAAACCTTTAGGTGATTCGCGACCATATTTAAATATTAGGATCAACGATATCACAGCATCTGGCCTTCTGGATTCTGGTGCAGCTGTTACAATATTGGGTAACTATGCACATGAAACGTTACTTAGTCGTGGCCTTCAGCTATGTACTGATGAGACACCTTCTATAATAGCTGCTGGTGGTCATACACTAAAGAGTAGTGGCTATATTAATGTTCCGGTACATTTTGAGGAACAATTTCATATAATTAAATTTTATGTAGTTCCAGAAGTACAATCATCCCTTATTCTAGGTATTGACTTCTGGCGCGCCTTTCAATTATGTCCGAAATATTTGGGATCTGTTCAGTTGACGGCTAATCCATTAATTGATTTAAATATAAAGAATCATCAGACGTTTATTCATTCTTATGATAGTTTAGATGAGTCTCAACGAGCTATAGCTGATAACGTTGTTGAGCAATTTAGGGATATTTCTTTTGAGCGCAAAGGCTTAGGTCGTACACACGTTGTAACCCATCGCATCGATACTGGTGATTCTCCTCCTATTAGACAAAGATATTACAGACTGTCTCCTGAGAAACAGAAAATCCTTGTCGAACAGGTGGATGAGATGTTGAACCTAGATGTGGTGGAGCATTGCGAAAGTGCCTGGCAGTGTCCTGTACTCCTCGTTACCAAAAAGAATGGACAGCCTCGATTTTGCCTTGACAGCAGAAAGTTAAATTCTGTCACAAAACGAGATGCTTACAACTTACCATATATTTCGGAAATCTTGGATAACCTGCGCGACGCTCGTTTTCTTACTAGTCTAGATTTGTCCAAAGCTTTCTGGCAAGTACCTATAGCCGAGGAGGACAGAGATAAGACTGCTTTCTACGTCCCAGGTCGAGGAACACTTAGATTCAAGACTACACCTTTTGGTTTGACAAATGCCCCTGCTACGCAACAGCGTCTAGTAGATAAGTTGTTAGGCAACATAGATCACCGAATATTCGCTTATTTAGATGATATTATTATCATAAGCAGTAATTTTGAAGAACATGTGTCCTTATTACTTCGGGTTTTGGACAGATTACGTAACGCAGGCCTAACCATCAACTTGGAAAAGTGTGAATTCTTTCGAAGTCAGCTTAAGTATTTAGGGTATGTGGTTGATGTGAATGGTTTGCGAACTGATCCCGAAAAAGTCGAAGCCATCCTCAACTACGCAACTCCTACTAATCGCAAGGAGTTAAAGCGATTTTTAGGCACGGCTACATGGTATCGTAGGTTCGTTGCCAACTTTAGTACAATTGCAGGTCCACTCAATAAGTTGACTTCCAATAAAAAGAACACTCCACCTTTCAAGTGGACTGATGAAGCAGACGCTGCTTTCAAAAAGCTAAAGGAATGTCTAGTTTCCGCGCCTGTTCTTTCTTGCCCCGATTACAATTCACCATTCGAGGTGCATACGGACGCAAGTAACTATGGGATAGGTGCTATGCTCACTCAGTCTATAAACGGTAAAGAGCACCCCATAGCTTACATGAGTAAATCATTAACGGCGGCAGAAAAGAATTATAGTATTACGGAGCGGGAGACGCTGGCAGTTCTTGTAGCATTAGAACATTGGAGATGCTATGTGGAAAATGGGAAAACTTTCACAGTTTACACAGATCATAGTGCATTAAAATGGTTTCTTTCATTGAATAACCCTACGGGAAGGCTCGCACGTTGGGGTGTGCGGTTGTCTTCATTTAATTTTGACATTAAGCACCGTCGGGGAGTCGACAACGTTATTCCCGATGCGTTGTCTAGAGCTGTTCCTGTTGCTGCTATGGTCACTTCCGATTCATTCGCGACTTCTAGTGATGATTGGTATAAGAATATTTATAGTAACTGTGTTATAAAGCCTGAAAGTTTTCCCAATTACCAAATTAAAACTGGAACTCTTTTCCGCCTAAGTAAAAACAAATGTAGGTTAACCGATGAATTTTCTTGGAAAGAGGTTGTTCCATCTGAGCTTAGGGAAAAAGTCATTGCGGAAAACCATAATGAACCAACTGCTGGTCATTTGGGAATTTTCAAAACATATAGACGTGTTGCGCTCAGCTATTATTGGCCGGGCATGTATCGAGATGTAGCAAAATATGTTGGATCTTGTTGTACTTGTTTACAATACAAATCTCAAAATCATGCTACTCTTGGTGAAATGGGCCGTCCAAAACAATGCTCTCGCCCTTATCAGATGATATCCATCGACTTAATGGGACCTCTTCCTGTAACACGGAAACAAAATAGTTTTATTTTAGTGGTTACCTGTTGTTTTTCCAAGTTTTGTCATATTTTTCCAATTAAAAAAGCAACTTCCCAGATAATTGTTAAAATTTTAGAAGAACAAATTTTCTTAGTTCACGGTGTTCCACAAAGTATTTTTTTGGACAACGGTAGTCAATTTGTTAGTGGTCATACTAATGATCTATTTAAAAAATATAAAATACCTAATATATTCTATTCACCCAAGTATACACCTCAGGTAAACACTGTGGAGCGGTACAATAAAACCATTATTACTTGCATTTCTACTTTCGTAGATGGTGATCATCGATCATGGGATATATTTATTTCAAAAGTTCAATTTGCAATTAATAATTCAGTTAACGAAGCTACCGGATTTACTCCTTCTTTTCTAGTGTTTGGGCGAGAAATGGTATTATGTGGATCCCACTATGCTGATACGGACTTAGGAGACGAGGTTCTATTTCTCCCACGCGATATTTATGCGGAAAACCTTGGTTGTTTATGTTCCATCTTTGACCAGGTTCAAAAGTCTTTGTATCACGCCCATGTAAAGAACACATCATATTATAACTTAAGACGTAAGGCTTTTGAGTTTAATGTTGGTGATATTGTGTATAAACGTGCTTATGTCCTGAGCGATAAGGATAAGCACTTTAGCAAAAAATTAGCACCTAAATACATTAAGTGCCGGGTCATTCAAAAGCTATCACCACTTGTGTATGTCTTAGAAGATATGTCAGGTAAAAAGTTAGGATCTTGGCACATAAAAGACTTGAAAATTACTTCTTAATAAATTTTTGACTTTCGTTATATTTCCCCAAATACTATAAACGATTTTAAGACCTGTTACATGAGTCATTGACGTATATTAGTCATTTGATTCTCAGTTTTTATTAGGACGCGTCGCATATTTTTCATTATTATGTGACGTATTGTACGTTAGATTTTTGAGTGATGAGGTATGAATGAAGTGGAAGAATGAGTGAAAGATTATTGTAACAAATTAGGTTGCGGATTTTATTCTTAGAAATAAAATCCTTATGAGGGACCGGCGGGTAATGTAACGAAACGTTACATGACTAATCATGTTTTATTAATTGATGTAGTTCAAAAACCTTAAAACTAAATTAATTAATTAAAATCTATCCTTAAAACTAAATCTAAATAATAAATGTTTTAACTAAACCAATATTTAAAAATAAAGGAACACATTTACAATAAATTAATGTTCGTTCTTTGGGTTTATGCATTTCCGAACGCGCGGCGCATCTAGTCGTGTGGGGAGTTTTTTCATAGCCTTATAAGGTCATACGTTGGCGCAGCTCGGCGCAGTCGCTACTAAGCTGAACCTGAGTGCACGTATCAATTATCACTAAATCGCGTCCCGTTGAAGCGCCCTAGCCGAGACGGACGTAATAAGTTAAATTAGTACATATTAAGTAGTACTTAATTAAAAGTGAAAGTTTTAAATTCCCGATTCTGGGTAAGTTTTGAATAGCACACAAATAATTACTAACATAATATCATCTCATGTTTACTAATTACTTTTCTGTGTTTTTTATGTGTAATTCTATTTGTTCACATTGTGTTTTTTTAACAGCATTTAAATCATTCAGTTCAATATGGAACCGCTATTTAGATGCAATAATTTACGAAGTTGCTAATAATGCTTCATCATGCAATTCGGTTTTCTTCTACCTTCATATAAAAAAAAAAAAATTAATATAGTAGTAATTTTTAAATTCTTAACGTTGCTTATGTTTAACTTAAATTTCAAATTTAGTTTTTTTAACCGACTGCGGCAAACCCAAAGGAGGGTAATGTTTTGCGGCTTTCATTTCTTTTTTTCTCAAGCTTGCTTTTTCTCAAGCTTGCTTCGCTTTATTCATGTAAACTCCGTTCTGATAAGTACCACCGCGACAAAGCTACTACATTAAATTGGGTACTTTCCTGTTGTCGTCGGTGCTACCTACCCCAGAACGGAATATTAATATAAAAAATATTAATGAACTGGAACGGTGGTTTCCAGGAACTACGGCCAGGTTAATACTGCCCAATTAACCTTCATCGTACAAGATTACGGCATACGGCGAAGATACATCATCCGTGGCGCGCTGAGCAAGTCGCCCAGCTGCACCTTCCCGCCATACTCGCCGCGCCGTCGTGCATCATCGGCCACCCACCATCTCCGGCCTGGGAGGACTGCTGCCGAATTTCTGCAGGGAAGTCCCTTTCACTGCAGGTGTGACAACAGACGGCCGTAAACCCACGACCTTACAAATTTGTGTGCCTCCGCATAGTCAATCTTATTTTTATTATACGTTTTTTTTTATTATTGGACTCACTCGTTTTTTTATTTATTTAAACACCGTCCTAAATGACGATAAAACGGGTGGAGGTTACAAGAGGCGCGCACGGAACACATGCGCGCCGCCTTCTCGGGCCTGTTACTGGTCGGTACTGCGGGCGACGGGTTAGGGGACCCGTCGCCCGCAGGCCACACACTAGGGTGGCCGGAGATCGTCGCGCGCCCTCCGGCGGCGCCCGGTGCGTCTGGCGCGGGAAGGGAGAGTGGCCGTCGCCTCTCTCTCCCTCTCCGCTCCCTCCTTGGTCGCCATCACCACCTCGCAAAAGGAGGTGACGGCTTCCCACGCACTCTCGCTCCCGACCATGGACAGAACCACGGCCGGAAGCGAGAGGTCACCACCGATCGCCGCGACTAGTTCACGGCGCTGCGTCGCCCACGCACGGCACTCCTGCAACGTGTGCAGCGCCGTGTCTTCCGGGCAGTCGACGCAGTGGTGACATCCGGGCGTCTGCTCCCGGCCTATGCGACACAGGTACTTCCCGAAACATCCATGTCCCGAAAGCACCTGCGTCAGCCGGAAGCTGAGGGCGCCATGCCGCCTCTCCAGCCACTCCTCCATAACGGGTCTTACCGCCGCTATTGCGGCGTGCCCTGCGCTGGGCTGCGCAAGTCGTTCTCTCCACTCGGCCACTAGGATCTGGCGGAGCTCACTCCGCTCAGGCGCCTCCTCGCGCTGACGATATCTCAGCGCGAGGGCCCTCGCCTCCAGATCCCAGGGCATCGATCCGGCTAGGAGGCTCGCCGCCTCGAAGGAGATCGTACGGTACCCCCTTATCACCCTGACGGCCATCGCGCGCTGCGGTCTGCGCAGGATTGCGACGTTGCGCGCCGTCAAGGTGTCCGCCCATATTGGCGCCCCATATAGAGCCATGGACCGTACGATCCCCGCGTAGAGCCTCCGGCAGGAGGTGTTGGGGCCCCCCAGATTGGGCAGCAGCCGCGACAATGCAGCCGCTGTGCCCATCAACTTTGGCGTCAGTTGCCGAAAGTGAGGCCCAAAGTTCCACCGGCCGTCGAGGACAAGTCCTAGGTACTTCATCGTCGACTCGACGCCGATGCGAACACCTCCCACTGTGATGTGGGATCCCGAGGGTGGTCCCTTCCGGGGCCCGTGGAAACACAGGGCCTCGGACTTCTGCAAGGCCACCTCGAGAGTGCCCTTAACCCTAACCTATTGGTGGTCGGTGCAGCATATACAGGGTGTAAAAAGACCCCTCACATAGCCGAAATCTACGCACTCTGTACATCAAACTAAATTACATTGACCAAAACTAATTGCTGGGAAACGACTTTCATTTTTAGGCATAAAAAAACTCTGTTTTTTTGTAGCGCGTAATGTACTGCACGTAACCGAATGTGCCTGTGTGGGTCGTGCAGCGGCTACACAGCTAAGCCAAGGCGGTTGTGTGCGTTTGATATTCATTGCGTTTTTGTGACTTCAAATGCATAATTTGTTAGGAAAAATTGAAAATTTTGATAATATTTGTTTGGAAGAAAGTTTAGTATTATCACTTAGAATAAGTTTCCGGAAAAAACTAAAAAAAAATGTTGACTTTGACCTTCAATATCTCCGGAATCAATGATTTCCCAGGTATCGTCTCGTAGAAAAAAATGATCCCAATGATGGGTAGAATATGTGGTTTTCGTTATCGTTAAGGGTCTTTTTACACCCGATATTTTTCTTCCATACATCTCTATTAGCCGTCATCTCAGTAGTCACCCTCTTTCTAGTCATATCATCTTTTACATTATCCATCCATCGTTTCTTTGGTCTTCCTCTACTCTTATAACGATCCACATACATACTCAAAACTTTCTTCACGACATGTTCCTCATTCCTCCGCATCACATGCCCATACCATGATAACCGGTTTCCACACAATTTCTCAGTCACCGGACTTCAGGCTTCCTCTTACATACTCATTTGTAATTCTATCCATTCGCGTAAAACCACACATGCCTCTAAGGCCTCTTTTACGGAGACGCGGGGCTTCGCGCGTCGCGTTGTGCAGCGCGGCCCGCACTGAATTAAAACATATGGCGTTGTATGAGAGCGTTTACGGAGAAGCGATTTTACACGCGTTTGCTTGAAATGCAGGCGGAGCCCGCGAATGGCATCGCCGCGTTGCACGCGACGTTTATCGCGGCGGCGCACGCAGCGTTGCGACCAGCTATTCCTGCAATTCTCCGTCCACTGTAAAACGTAATGTCAACCGCGGCGGGGCCCGCAGCGTCGCACGCGCCGCATCTTCATAAACAACATCGTACATTGCCATATGTTTGTGTTTGCGCGTGTGATGATGCGGGCCGCTGCACGCGCCGCCGCTCCGTAAACAGAAAAATCGTTCGACGCGCCGCGAGACGCCACGCCGCATGCGGCGCGCGACGCCCCGCGTCTCCGTAAATGAGGCCTTAGCATTCTCATCTCAGCTGCATGCAATTGCCTTTCATTCGTCTCTTTTGTGTCTCTGTTACTTGTATTCGTATGCTCCATCTTAGACCTTGTCTGCGGTTACCATCAGGTGCGACTAGGGTCAAACAGATGCTTCCGGCCGTGGTTCTGTCCATGGTCGGGAGCGAGAATGCGTGGGAAGCCGTCGCCTCCTACTGCGAGGAGGTGATGGTGACCACAGAGGGAGCGGAGAGGGAGAGAGAGGCAGCTGCCACTCTCCCTTCCCGCGCCAGACGCACCGGGTGCCGGAGGTCGCGCGACGATTTCCGGCCACCGTAGTGTGTGGCCTGAGGGCGGTAGGGTAAGGGACCCGTTGCCCGACCAGTAACAGGCCCGAGAAGGCGGCGCGCAGTGTTCCGTGCGCGCCTCTCAGGGGGACGTGGGGCTAGGCCCCACATTAGGAGAGGTCCGCCAGGGGCTGGTGGACCGAGGCCTGCCGGGGTCACGATGCATGCAGCTGCGAATCCAACGACCCCGGCCAAGGGTCAGGAGAAGGAACACCGTGGGTTTTTAGCTGGTAAGAGTCCGGCATACCCCTTTGCCTTCCCCGGGCGAAAAGCATCCACGAGGGCGAAGGGTATCCAACGGAATAAAATAATGTGGCATCACTTTTAATTTATATTTTTTACTAGCTTTTGCCAGCGGCTTCATTCGCGTATATTAAGCTCAAAAAAACTCTTAACACAGTACTAAAGTTTCCATAAAGTATAATTCAATCGTGATTCGAAAGACACGCGGCGCCATCTATGAACGTTATTGTTGTTTTCCTCAAAAACTGTACTTTTTTTAGGGATGACAGGTATCCTATGTTCGTTTCTGTACACCTGACAATGTATATAGAAAATTTCAGGATGATCGGTTCAGTGGTTTAGGTGTGAAAAGATAACAAACAAACAAACTTACTTTTGCATTTATAATATTAGTTAGGAAGCTAGGATTAGAATTTAAGAAGTTTTATGAACTTTATTCGAATAGTGCTATGATTCTCAGTTTCTGAGATATTAAGGTTTATATTGGTGACCCGGATGTATTGCTCTCGAGTATATTTTATATACAGAAATACAACACACATCAAAAAAAGTTTGCGATCACTAGCATAATTATGTATGTGAAGATTCCGAATTCAAAGTCCAACTGAAATCTGATTTATGTTTATCTAGATAACTATCAATCTATATTTATCATGATAATTATCGCTTTGAATCCCGATTAGAAAATTCGGCTTCAAAAAGGCTACGTAATTTTTCAAAGTGATCGCAAACTTTTTTTGATGTGTGTATGTAGAATGGAATTACGTCTTCTAATTCCAATGCATATTAATTCTAAATTTAAAACTGCTGAATTATACTTAAATATATATTGTTTCAGATTCTTCTACCACTATCACCGAATAACCATGCTCAATTGAAGAAAAATGGTCACCATCAAGACTTTTCTATTACTTTTACTATTCAAGACAAGTCTAAGTCAAAACTTAGACCAATTCTTCAAAAAAATCAATCAAGAAACTGGCAACTTTAGCGCTATAGCGGCTAATCTAGCATGGGAGTCTTCTATAAACCCTGGCAACCCAGAACTGCCTGCAAGATCAGCTAAATATCAGAAAAACCGAATAAAATGGCAACACCAAACCTGCGATGAGCTGGCAGCACTTTATAGTCATCAGTCGTTGAACAGCACGCAGAGAAGGCAGTACTATTTGTTGTGCAGGGGACCTAAGTTTACTTATGATGAAACCAGGTAGATTATTTAGAGAAAATTATAATTCATGAAAGAAAGATGATTTCTTTTTCTTCATAGTTCTACTCTCTACAGAGTAAACGAATTCGTGTAATTCTTAAAACCATAATTATGATCTGTTACTAGTATAGATTGACAGTAAAATAAAAAAGATAAAAATCTTTTTTTTTTCCTGTCTTAAGGGTTAGCGATAGTATCTAAACGACCTAATAAGGTTTCAAAAAAAAGAAAAAAATGCTTTATTTTATGTTATTGAGCATTTCTTTCCCTCGCATTATGAATGAAAGCACGGCGTCACAACTGGCGGGTGCAACTAACACGATATCGCTCCGTGCAGTCTGTCAATTCGGAGCGCTAAAATGACTCAGAATCAAAGAACCGTTTTTTTTTTTTGCTGAATATTAAATAATCCTTTTTTATGTCAATATTTGTCACCAGTAGATCACGTAGTTTGAATGAATTACACGAATGAAATACCCTGTTTAATTATTATTTACAATTAAATAAATCTTTTTTCAGACTCTCAAGTGATATCTACGAAGAACTACAATCTATCTATTCGGATGCCGAAATATGCATTCCAAGCAACGCAAACATATCCACACATAATCTCACACAAGTAGAAGACGCCATCTTGAATTATCTGTCAAACATCAAACAGTTTTTGGGTTTTGAACGCGGAGATTCAATTCTCTTTGCCGCCAAAATCGCTGTCAACCGTTACATTAAAGAGAAAAATATGCTTTGTTTGAAAGGTGAGGAAGATTTTGAAAAGATGATGGCATTTTCGAGGGACGAAGAGGTGTTGAGATGGTTGTGGCAAGCTTGGAGGGAGAAAGTCGGACCTCCAATGAAAGAGCCGTATAAAAAATTGGTTAAGATTGAGAATAAAGCTGCTAGGCGCAATGGTAAGTTGTGTAGAGGTTTTTTATGAAGACCTCATGAGACTTTAACCGTTCGTAAAACCGTTCTTTCACAAGCGTTTTATTAGGTCGACAATGAGTTATCCCGAGTAGCGATTTGTCAAGCAGGCTTCCCACGGTGCGTGGTAGCGCGCACCAGCTAAGCGTGGTATCATCCGTAAAATCACGCACCGTGGGAAGCCACATTATGCGTGCGTGATTCGAAGCAATTTTTTCATTTCAAAATACCAAGTGAAATAGAACTCGCACCTCACCTTTGCATTTACCGACTCGCGACGGATACAGCGCACCGCTCCGAACGCGTCCGCGTTACCACGGATGAGTCTCTTCCCACGATGCGTCGGTGCGAGTTTGTGCGTTGCGGTGCACGATATCACGCACCGTGGTAAACAAGCATAATGATAAAGCCCTGTGCGAGTTGCAAAAAATATTCGAGTGCCTTTATCACATTTGCATTAATCGAGTTAACGTCAAACGCATCGACAATCATAGACAAGCGAGTGATCGACTGTCAAAATTGCAACTCGCACTCGCGAAATGCTTGAAGGAACCAATCACGTGCGTAAAAGTTCTCAATTACGAATGCTAATCGATGTTCGATGGTCTTTGACTATGAAGTAAAAAACTAGCACTTGCAAATTGTATTTCCCATTATTGTCACTAGTTGGCGCTGTTTCGATGCAAATCTTAGTTTAACGTTAAGGCGATCTAATTAGAAAAAACTCGCACTAGGCGCTTTGGTCGATCTGGGCGATCCTATCTTGAGACGCCTCTAACGACACGTTTTTGTTTATCGTGTGAAAATCCTCATGGATATCCTCCGTCCGGGGAAGACGGAGGGTTATACCGAACTCTTACCGACTAAAAACTCACAGTGTTCCTTCTACTGACCTATCCTGACGCGGGATTCGCTACTGCATGCGCTGCAGCCCCGGCAGGCCTCGGTTCGCCAGGCCTCTCCTTCTGTGAGGCTTGGCCTCACGTCTCTAACGACACCTGTGACAATGGCGAGTTCGCGCTTATTGCCATCCTTGTAACTATCATGCCATTTTTTTTCCAGGGTACCCAAACATCGGCGCTGCCTGGCGAGATGAGCTCGAGATTCCAAGATTGCGCCAAGTCTGTCGTCACCTCTACTATGGTGTGAGGCCGCTGTATAGCCTTCTTCATGGAGTAGTGAGGTTCTACCTTAGGAGATATTACGGAGACATCGTGTCAGAACGTGGACCTATACCTGCTCATTTGTTAGGTGAACAAATTCATGTTCTATTCGTCTTCTTCCTGAGACAAAAAATACACACCGAAAATGTTTTACAATTAACTTTGTGTTTAGTATTACATCACTTAACTCTTGTTAGTGCTCCTACCATGTTTTCTCTGTATCACCCTAAGGTAGACTGGTGGAAAATGCCTAAGGCATTAAGTCTACCTCTGTAATTTTGTGCAAAAGTATAAATAATTAACTCTTCTGCAATCTGAAGGTTTGCTTGTTATTAAGTAACTACTAAGTAGCTTGCCAGTTTCATGCTTAAAACGACCATTCTTGACACATTATAAGACCTCTCCGTGCCTTGGAGAGCACGTTAGATCTTCGATCCCGAATGTAATACGAATACAGTCGTTACGGGGTTTTGTCTTGACGGCACGTGTTAAAAAACCCTCTTTTTTGCTTCGCCGTAGTCAGGTAATTAGAATGCCTAAGCCCCGTGGTGAAGAAATTAGTCAGTCAGTAAAGTTGGTGGTGCTCTGACTACCCAGCCAAAAAAGGAGCGGAGAGAGAGAGAGAGGTAACTGCCACTCTGGGTGCGCGGCGATTCTCGGCCACCGTAGTGTGTGGCCCTGTGGGCGGCGGGTTAGGGGACACCTTTTTTTTATCTGAATATCCTCTTGGATACCTTGCCCGGAGAAGGCCGCGGCTGGAAGTGAGAGGTCACCACCAACTGCCGCGAATAGCTCGCGGCGCTGAGTCGCCCACGCGGGACACGCCTGCAGCGTACGCAGCGCCGTGTCCTCCGGACTGTCGACGCAGTGGTGACAACCAGGCGTCTGCTCCTAGCCTATGCGACACAGGTACTTCCCGAAACAGCCATGTCCCGAGAGAACTTGTGTCAACCGGAAGCTGAGGTCGCCATGCCGCTTTACCAGCCACTCCTCCATCACGGGTCTTACCGGCGCTATTGCGGCGTGCCCTGGGTTAGGGGACACCTCGCCCAACTAGTAACAAGCTCGAGAAGGCAGCATAATACACTCTCTTATTGCACCCCAAAAGCCGGTAAATATGCCAGGCCACTGGTCTAACCTTAAGATATTAGTCCACCAAAATCTAGTTTCTGAATTCGGACTGTTTCAGGTAATCTTTGGTCACAGAACTGGGAACAGCTGGCAGATCTACTGTTACCACAAACTATAGATTTAGATGAAAGTATCAAGAAGATGAATTGGACTGTAATGCACATGGTTAGTCTTTTATTTATAGTCATATTGGTCTTGATGGAGAAAGTCACGATATTAAAGTATTTAATTTAAAACTTAGCGTATTCTAAAAATAAATAATTTTACTTATTTTTGTTGTAAAATAACCTTGATTGTGTTTTGTAGGCAAAAAGAGCAGAAGATTTTTATCAATCGCTTGGTTTGCCCGCCATGACAGAAACGTTTTGGCAAGAATCAGTGTTAGCGCGGGAAAATAACAGTGACACGCGCTGTCATGGCACCGCGGCAGACATGTTTCAAGATGGCGACTTCCGGTTAGTGTTACCAGTGCTTCATCTTTATAAGTTATTTTTTTATGGAATGAATAAAATTATACAGGGTGTAAACGAATTCGCGTAATTACTGCTAAGAAGAAAAAACATATTTTTTTTGCTTTGCGTTTACGTTGTTTCTAATCCACCTAATAAGAATGCAATAAAAAACCTTTTTTTTTAAGAAATTCTCTTACCTTGTCATACACAAATGAATGAAAGCACGGCGACACGGCTATCAGGCACGACAATTGTGATATCACTACGCGCAGTTGGTTAACTCAGGGCGCTAAAATTGCAATTCTTCCATCTGAAAAAAACCCGTGCAGGGTTAATTTATACCAGTAATTGGTAACAGATCACGTAATTTTAAGGAATTATACAAATTCATTTACAACCTGCATATTGAAAGCCTTGTATTTTTCGTAACCTTAATACATACTGTGTTATTTTCAGACTACTATATTGCTCAGAGACCTCGAAGGAAGATTTCTACGTACTGCACCATGAGCTCGGTCACATACAATACTATATGGCGTATGAGCATCAACCGGCTTTGTTTAGGGTAATAACCTTTTTTATAAATTTATCATCATCATCAGCCTATGGCAGTCCACCGCTGGACATAGTCCTCTCCAATTGAACGCCACTGGCTCAATCATCGGCTTCTGCTGTATTTTTTAGCCAAAACTTACGTTTTTGGATTTCTGCCACCCCCACAAGATTTCTTGAATTATACAGGCCCCAGATTGAAAAAATTGCCCATCACTTGTACAGAAGGAATAGTTGATTCCAACCTATATGATCAGTTAAAAACACATTCAATAACTTTCTTCTCATTCCAGCAAGCCAACACAGCTCTACACGAAACTATAGGAGATACAATCATGTATGGAGTATTAACACCACAACATTTGAACAGACTTGGTCTTATTAACGACTCTCTACTATACACCACTAATACTGACCTATCAGACAGTGCCACAACTAAAAATTTGGCAAATAAAGAAGTAATGAAGACAAATCTTGACGGTAAACAAACTAAATATGGAAAAGATACAAATTTGGAAACGAGTATAAAAGAAAATAATGATAAATATAAAGAAACACAAATAGAAGATTATAAGAATGATCTTGTTAAAGCAGGAAATGTACAGAAATATGCTGATGCTATTACTAAACTGCAAGCAGATAACTTCCTTCAAAATAATGAGGTAGATAAAGTTAAAGATGAAAATATCCAAGAAGATGAAGCACCAAAATTATTAGAAGACAAAGATGTAACGACAGATACAATACTGCTTCTAAAACAGGCTTTAAATAAGATACCACAGATTCCATTCTCTCTTTTAATAGATGAGTATAGATGGAAGTATTTTGAAGGGAGTTTAAAAGAAGATAATAAGGAGTTCTGGGCTATGGCGATGGAGTTGCAGGGAGTAGCGCCTCCTGGTATAAGGGGTGAGGAGTATTTCGATGTGGGAGCTAAGTTCCATGTACCAGATAATACACCGTACATCAGGTATTTTGAGATTATATATATCTCTGCTTTTACGTTGTCTAGCGTGGTTTCGTTTTGTGCTGTTGATGTATGTATGATTTCGAATTTCCATTTCATCTCTTCCCATGGGTGCCATAAATGGTGACTAAGAGATTCACTAGAGGATGGGCAGCAGCGTTTTCTAAGTATTTTAACAACCATACTGCGATCACCTACCCGCCTGCCAAGCGTGGTAATTATGGCAAACCCAGAGGGGGTTGGTAATGAGCGAGGCCTTTGTCCAACAATGGAATAGAATAGAATAGAATAGAAAGATGTTTATTTCCCTGGTTCATATGTTACATTATGTCCACAGGTCGGTGGTGTATTCGACCTGTGGGTGTGTCAGCTACTTACAGTCTACCTATGTTTGTCTGAAAGAGATCTATATAAGTGTCGTGCAGTGTGTGCTGTGAGCTTGTTAATGTGTACAGAATAAAATTATATAAATTTATAATGTTCTTCTATATTGCCCTATCCTATTTACAGCTAATTACAATTTATGGGGACGTGGAGCGGTCGTTCGCTTGCTGAGCAGCCGACTCCTATCTTTTTTTGGTACATAGTCGATTTCACCTAGTCTAGTATTAGTTAGGAGGGGGTTGTGCTGTCCGTATCCGAGGTAGGCGTCACCAGGAGTCTCCAGATCCTCGATGTGCATTTCGCGGAGTCGGCGCAGCATGTCCTCGTTTAAGTCTTGTACACGGAGGTGCCATGGGTCCCAATCGAGCATATCCCAGAGTAGTGAGGTTTCTAGGCGTCTTGGAAATTGTCCGCTAGTCTTGAGAGCCATTCGATATTGGCGTTCAATTTTTAGTAGGTTGCTCTTACTGTAACGTGAGAGTAGTTGTACCACGCCATAATCCAATATAGGAAGTAGGCAGGCTTGAACGACAGCGAGTTTAACAGTCATATCCGTCTTGGCGTGCCAGCCTATGATAGGGGCTAGCGCGCCGCGTGCTCGTCGCGCCTTCTGCACAACGTAATCCGTCTGTTTGCCCATGGTCATGGTCTTGTCTAAGTGTACTCCCAGATATTTCATGCTATTTTTATATTCAATTACCTCGTCTTTAATGCGAATGGTTTTGCGGTAATTTCTCTTGTGAGTGAACATAGCACACTCCGTTTTGTCTACGTTGCATTTTAGCCCCCAGCGACGGTAGTAGTCGATGACGGTGTCGGCGGCCCACCCTGCGCGGTGTGTCGTGCAGTTCGGGTCGGGAGACCTGTTAAGGATGCACAGGTCATCGGCGTATTGGGAGAGCTTGAGTCCGCGGATACGGTCCCGTTGGTCCCAAACGTCGTGTACGTACAAATTAAAAATGACCGGACCCAGGATAGAGCCCTGGGGGACCCCGTGTGGCACCGGTTTTTCGTCACCGTTGGTGGTCCTGAAGCGTCCGTACGTTTTGCGATCACTCAGGTAATTCTCTATTAGTTTAATGATGTTGTTCGGGACGTCAGCTGTTTGAAGCTTCTTCGTCAGACCTTCGTGGTTTATTGAGTCGAAGGCCTTCGAAAGATCCGTCATGACCATGGCCACACTTTCCCTCGCTTCCAGCGCATCCGTAATGAACTTGCCGGTGCGAAGGATCTGTGTGCCTGTTCCTCTATTCTTGGTAAAGCCATGTTGGAACGGCGGTTGGAGTCTGTCGGCCGTCTGTCGCAGGCGTGACAAGAGCAGGCGTTCGTGTAGTTTACCCATGATGTTTAGGAGAGTGATGGGTCGATACGATTTGGCGTCCCGGTGATTCTTGCCTGCTTTATGTAGGAAGATGCACTCCCCAATTTTCCATCCGTTAGGATAATAACCTGTTAGTAGCAGGTAGTCAGCTATCACTTTGTACCTGATGAGAAAAGGGTCACCTCCGAGTTTGAGGGCGTCTGCTTTGATTTTGTCCGGGCCAGGCGCCTTCTTATTTTTAAAGCGTCTCAGCGCGAATCTGATTTCCTCTATGGAGGTGGGGTCGAGAGGCTGGAACGGTGTGGTCGTCTCTGTGCTCTTATCTTTGTTGTTTATCTCGGCTTCTGTGACGATCGCTGCGTCGACCAGGGCGTCGATGGTTTCTTTCTCACTGTTGCAACCCTCAATGTGGGGGAGTCTCTGTACTGGAGCCTTCAGGTTGCGTTGGATTCGCCACATCTGGGCTCTGTTATTCTGTGGATCGTTTATTATTCGGGCCCATTTTTCGCTGCTATATTCCACGAGTGCCTGTTGGACCTGGCGTTTCAGACGATTGTAGGTTCTTCTTTGTTCCGTTATTCTGTCCTGGTTGAAGCGTAGTCGCCACGCTTTACTTTTTGCTTGGTTTCTTTTGTCGAACAATTCATTGATCTCTTTTGGAAGTTGATCTCTTCTGTTGTTTTCATGTAGTGGCGCATACTCATCCAAGGTTTCTGTGATGGCTTTTTCTAGTTGTAGTATATATTCCTCGCATTCTACGTCGGTTGTGATTTCCTTTAGTAGGTGCGTGGTTTTATCCCATAGGGTTTGTTGGAATTGTTGTCTGATTTCTTCGTTGTTTGCAATAGCGCGGGTATTTCTTACCAGTGTTTTCTCCCTGTCCACCACTATACTTAGGTCCAGTAGCCAGGGCATATGATCGGAGCCAACCGATGTTATTTGTCGGCATGTTATGGTGTCGAAAGCTTGCGCATCGTGCGAGAAGATGGCTGCATCGAGGATGCCATAGCCCGCACTGTTAGGTCGCGAGGGTAGGCCTGTGTGGTGTATGGTGCAGACGTCGGAGTTACAGAGGTCGCGTACGAGTATTCCCGCCCCTTCGTCTCTCGTCTGGTTGAGTGCGGTCATTTTAAGGTTGAGGTCCCCGATGGTGATGTTTGGAGCTTCGGTTATGATGTCTTCTAGCTCATCATTAAGTGCTGCGGCGTCGAAGTGCTCTGATCTGTGTGGTATGTATATCCCCTTAATTTTTAGGGAATCTCCGGTCAGATGATCATAAGTGAGGTTGATAGCGACGCCTTCGACGAGGCGGTCTCTTTCTTCGGTACCTGGGGTTACGTCGGTCTGACTCCAGCGTATTCCTCGCATCACATACATGGCTGTAATTAAATGCGACGCGATCGAGTGCGTGATCTTGTCGTAATTCAAGAGATTCATGCGGATTTTGGAAAAGTCCACCCGGCACTCGTTGACTACGATTATATGTGGTTTATAACGGTCGGCTAAGGATTTTAGCTCGAGGAATTTACCTTTCAATCCTTGCGCATTAAGGTGCAGTATGCGTAACTTATGATATTGATTTCTCGGATTATTTGTTGAGAATTTTTAGGAGGATTTCGTGTTGTAGCTGTAGCTGGTGTAATATTTGTTTCATAGTTGTTTGTAACTCTAGCCCTAGGGGCTCCATGCTGTTTTCTTTGTTTGTTGTGAGTTCATTTAGTTGCATCGGTGGCTGGTGCTGTGGTTGTGATTGTGATTGGGGCGCCTGTTTGGGCAACGGTGGAAATTGTGAAGTGGAGGTTATGTTCACGTACGAGACATTTTCCCGACGGTATCTCAGTGCTGCGTATCTGCGTTCAGATGCTTCTCTTTTTTTCCTTTCTTTTTCTTCGTGTTGTGCCAATTGACGGTCCACCGCCTTCTGGAAATTCTCGCATTTGGCTTGGTTGGCTCCATGGCCCGGTTTTTTGCATGCTGTGCATATTTCGATATCTATGCCTTCTTCGTTTTGAATTGTGGAGGTGGGGTGTTTCTTTTCACCGTGACACGCCGATGTCGCATGCGTGAAGAGGAAACATTTCTTACATTGTACTACTCTCCTGGGGTCATCTTCGTATTCCTGAGGCTTCATGCTGAAGGCCCCGAAGTACGCATACTTTGTTGTCTTCATGAGCGTGGCGATTTCCCCGTATGAGTGGGCACTATCAAAGATAAACAATTGTAGGTTACCTTTAATTGTTCTCATTTTGATCGGTCTCACACCGATGCACCTCTCCATTTCGTCAAGGCATGCCTCATTCGTCTCATCGTAGATGTTCGTGATGAGCACAACCTATGTCTGATGGGTCTGCTGGGCTTTAGGGACGCGTGCCACGAAGCGGAGCCCGTCGTCAAGTTTCCTCAACTCTTCTATAATTATTTTCCTCATGTCCGCGGTGTATAAGCGGATCGTGATAGTTCTTTTGTTGCTAGCCATGGCGTGTCTTGCTCCATGCTCTGTGGTTATTTTTCTAATTTTGTTAAGGTATTCCGTATCGTTAATTTTCTTGACGTCTGTTATGATTATGTCGGGGATGTGAGTGGATGATGTGATCACTCTCGGTTGTCGCTGGGTCGCTGTCGAGTTAGGAGTGACGGCACCTCTCTTTCTTTTCTTGGGTTTGGGTGAGGTAAAAGTAGCGTGGGCGTAGTCTTTTTCCTTTTCCAATTCGTCTTTGTGCTCCTCTTCGGTGGAGAGCGAGGAGAAGCGGTTGCTTGTTGTTATGCCGGGCTGTCGCTGCGAGGCGACGGTCGAACTGGTGGCGCGCGCTTGCGCCGTCGCGTGACCGAGCTGAGTCGCGGAGTCGGCGCACAGAAGCGTCGAGACGGTCATGCCGTCGCGCGCGCGTGTGTCGGGGCCGACATTGCGAGTTCGCGCAACAGCGGTGGCTTCATTCGGTTTCGTTCGCGCGGCGTTAGCGGTCACGCTGCCGGGCGCCGTCGTCGCAGACATCGAGCCACCAAAGGTGTGACGCGGCGGCTGGCGAGTGGGGCGGCCCGACCCATACGGCGATGGCTCAGCCCTTGTATTTTGGGTCCTGGGTACCTCTCCATATTTCGATACTATTTTGTTCACTGTGCCACATTCACAGGTCACGTTTTCTTCACTTTCAAGTCCTATAATTGGCATGTACTTAACATTTAACTGTCCGTTGCACTTGCGGCAGTCTATCTTGTTTATTTTGCAGAAATTTATATTACACGAATATATATTAATTTCGTTTACACTGTTCACTAGGTGTCCGTTTGAAATATTTACTGAAGTTTTGATAAAACATTTCACGGCACTTCTTTTGTTACACAATCTACAAGTTAATTGTTTAATCTTAGTTTGGAGTCCCTGCCACTCATGGAATTTTTTTATTACGTTATTTTTTGCGCAGTACCAACAAGCAACTGCGTATTGTCCTTCATTGTCCGGGAAAAGTTCACTTACACTAGATAATTTATAGTCACTGTTCTTTTTATTGTTTACAATTGCACTGTCCGTGTCCATTTCACTAGTTTCACTGTTTTCGGGAGGGCCTAAAGGTCCTCCCTTAGTCTCCACACTCATATGAGCGCAAACTGATGTAGGTATCTTATAAAAATATTGGGTCACTCGAGGCAATAGGCACGGAGCGCAAGAGAGCTCCGCGCGCACGTCCGCTCGCCACGGCTGCCACCCGTGCGAAAAAACAATGGACGAGGAAACCCCGTTAACTTAAAAGCTGAAAACCAAATTTTTACCGTAAGATATGATTCAGTTTGAGGACGCTACTGCTGCCCATCCTTACACAAGGTGTCTCGAAACTCAACGTTAAGCTAGTAACAAATGATGGGGCAGTTTATGAGAGATAAGAAAAAAAAATAAGTAGGTAAAAGGAGATGTTTGATTTCGGGCCACCACTATGTACAGTATATTATAGAAAAATAGGAAAAAATAGGGGATTTCCATAAAAATACTAATAAATTTATTTGAAGAAGAGTACTCTTGTACTGGAATTATTATTTGGGAACGTTTTTTAATATGTTAACCCTTTTTTTCTGGTAGCTATGACAGTTGTGTTTGACATTGACATGAGTTTGACTACTTTGACAGTCCTAGGTTTCATTTTTCGTTTCATTTAACACCTTTAGTTCTATTTTATTATAATTATAACGAAATCCAAGTATTTTCGTCTATAAATAACTTAGATAGGTTATATAAGTACACAATAAATAAACACCATGGGGTCATTGAAGTGTCAACAGTTGTCAAAATGACATTTCACATAATTTCGATCCATCATATTTGTATGTGTTGTGTTGCTCTCCTTGACCAAGATATCTTGAGTGTACAATTAAACGAAGCAAAATTATAGAAAATTAACATTAAAAAACGGTTACTTTATTGTCTAGCAATATTTACATACAGTGTACATGGTGCTGGCCCAGGCTCCATACATTTCTGAAACATCTCCTTTCAAAGTCGACATCTGATTATTCATTGTTGTAATTTTCATGGAACCACTCACTGACCCACTGACAGTGATAAAATCGGAAAGCGACTTTGATGACACATAAATAAAGTGAATTTTTCACTGAATCTGTTTTTCACCGGGCTCGGACATGTGTTCAACTCTTTCCTCCGCACTTCTCTATAATAGATAAACGTAAATTGTTCCAGATATTTCCTGAGCAGCTTCCTCCAGCACCAACTCTTTGAGAAGCTGTGTAAAGCGGCGGTGTTCGGTCGTCGCAACGCTGATGGTCCTATACCAGAGACCATCGGATTGACTAGATGCGACATTTACGGGTCTAAAGCTGCTGGGAAGATTTTGAAGTAAGGCCTATTTTTATACAATATTTTTTGGACATCCTCCGCTTGATAAGAAGATAGTTGATTGCATTCCGATTCCCACCCAGTTTATACCCGGATCTTTATTTTGTTTTGTTTAAATCTTGTATCACAACTTGATAGTTAAAAACTATGATTAGTTTTTAGGTGTAAACGAGGAGTAAGAATGATGATATTTTGTTTTACAAAATATTAATTTATTCGATATTTTTTAGAGATTTCATGTCCCGCGGCCATTCCCAGCACTGGAGTGAAATTCTTCAAGCAACAACAGGTGAACACGACATATCAGCAGAAGCACTGAACCGATACTACCGGCCTCTTTACAATTTGTTGGAGAAATTCGTGCGCGCGCACCGTGTTCCTATTGGCTGGTGATTTGTTGTATTTTTATTTTTAAATCCATAGCCGTTTGTGTTTTTATTTTTGTACCGTACCTTTCTTACAGTAAAATTACACAATGCCCACTGTTGGGCCCCGATGCCCAAGAAGAAAAATGTATGTAAAAGACCTCTGTATTTTATAACATTACATTAGATACCTAACTTGTTTTTCTTTCCCTTCTTTGAATGTATAATTTCGTTTACTTAAGTTTTAAGTGTATTGTTTTATGCTAATCCATATTTATTCTAATCATAAATATCATTAGATTTAAAAAAAAAACAACGTTGAAAATGTACACAAAAACGTTGTAGTAAATTAAATTAAAAATAAAACACCCTTTAAATTAACAATAAATACAATTTATTAAATTAACATTAAATAATGTATTTTATCAACAACGATTTTTGTCTGCGTTAATAAAAAAAACCTTAAAATTACTTTTTAACAAAAAATAGAAAAAAAAATGGTACAAAATAAATTAAAAGCAGAATAACTTACTTCAAGCGTTTTTTAAATTAATACTTAATTAATTTATTTACATTTAAAATGGTAGAAATGTAAAAAAACATGTAAAAATATTTATTTTTTGTTCATATTTACACATAGCAGGATATTTACAAAAGTGTAAGTTTTCTTTTAAAGCATTTCGATTGGAGAAGGAATTGAAAGCCATTTCCTACATCATGATGAAGTAATTGAAAAAAAAAGATTAATTATTCTTCTGTGCATAACTTTTTTCTTTTCTTTTGTCATCTACAATACGATTTACAGAGGGAACTATATTGTCAATCATATTTGCGACAAAATAGGCTAGAAAAACATTTATTAACTCTATTGAAATCTCTGGTTTAGTATACTAGCTGTTCTATATCGATGTGTGCTTATGTGCATTCCAATTACAGCACAAAATACAATTATTATTAGCTATGGTAAGTCGAATTTCTCCAGCAAATCAAACTACAACGTAATATTTTGTGTTTGCACAGAACTTTTCGCACAGATTTGCACAAAATTTTGCACATACAAAACTTTACACAAAACTGGGTACAGAATTGCACACATTTTAGCTACAGCTTTGCACAAATGTTTGGGACCAACTCCAATCTTCAGGCTTTAAACTAAGGCACTAAATATTCCATATTTATAATATTGCCATTTAAGCGAGTATTTATGCAACAACATTTATAAATGAATTTAATATTTTATCACCAGAGAGCGGAATTTAATGGCAAAACAATTGAAATGTAATAGAGATGGGACATTATTTTTTATCGAGTATTTAAACTATCGATACTTTTTCATTTTGAACTTTATTGCTTATTTTTAATCTTTACACATAAACAATCTTCAATGACTTAAAATAGAACATCGTGTTATCTATAAAAAAACTGATAACTACCTCGACTCCGCAACCCTCATCATCTGCCTAGCCTTTTCCTAACTATATTGGGGTCGGCTTCCAGTCGAACCGGATGCAGCTGAATATCAGTATTTTACATGGAGCGACTGCCTATCAGACCTCCACAACACAGTTTTTTTTTTTTTTTTTTTTTTTCTTGGTAATACGATACTCTTGGTAAGACTGGTTGTCAGACTTTCTGGCTTCTGACCAACAGTAACGACTGTCAAAGATCTACAAATGACAGCCGGGACCAACGGCTTTACGTGCTTTCCGAGGCACGGAGGAAACTCGCTATGGTAAATGGTCACCCATCCACAGACCAACCTCGGCAAGCGTGGCTTAACCCGGAAGATCGGCCTATGCGGCTGTAATTATTTAGCCACGAGCTCCTCCGACTCCGCAACCCTATAGACACTATTATGATATTTGATCTCTTTTGATTACGATACTAAAGAGTGGGAATCAAATTGAAAAACTAGTTACGTCTATTTCAATTTGACATTTCGCGTTGATCTATTTTTTTTGTGTTTCTAAGAACCATTACGCACTGTCGACTGGTCGCGTGAGACTTGGTCTCTCGACGACCAAAACATAAGCATAGTCGCCCGGGCGACCGGCGACCAAGTGCGTAAACACCTATTTAAACTATAGAAAGTCACAGTCGCCGTCGAGCAAGTCTCCGGCGATCAGTCTGCACTGCGTAATGGCTCTAAAAAATGGCTAAGATTTCTGTATGTGCATCTGTATTCACAGCTGTTATAAAGTATCGATAGTTTGGGGATTGTTTATTAATCACGTGAGGCTAGACAGGGGGCGAGGGGGTTCGGAAAAGTCACGATATATCACAAGGGGGAAGGGGGGGGGGTGTAGTGAGATATCACGTGTATTAATTTTTTCGTTGAGCGCGCGATTTCTATACCGAAAAATGGCGCGTGACTTTGACTCGCCGTTGCCAGGTAACGATTTCTGCAACCTAAATGTCTGCCTAGACATTTTATCACAGTGCTAATTTTCCAGAATTAAATTATATTATACCTACAAAAATGCAAATAGAATATCTAGCTTTAATTCCGCTGAACAAGATCGCTAGTTTGGATGCAGTATGCAGCACCACCCTCCCGCCCACAAATATATGCACATGCAGAAAGAGTGAAAACATGTTGCATTATTTTTTTCACTTTTTCTATGCCGTCATTTATATTATACCTATAATTAAAGATAATATTCTGAAAAATGATAAGCCACTTTGTAGAAAAAAAATTCACGTGATTTTGTGTAGGGGGGGGGGGTTGTCTAAAACCTCACCACGTATCTCCAGGGGGAGGGAGGGGGGCTAAAAGTTGCTAAAAAACATCACGTGATTAATGGACGACCCCTTGAATACTCGATAAAAAACAGTGATCTATCTCTAATACATTTCAATTGTTTTGCCATTACATTCGGCTCTCTGTTTATCACAATAAAAACCTTAAAAAATATACGAGTCTACAAAAGCTGACTTTTCGGATAGTTTTTATTTTCAGAAAAAATAATAAAAGAACGGTAATCTATTGACTATTTGGTGGAGCGGTTAACAACTAAACGTAAGTCGTTGGTAATATACAAATATGACGTAAACGTAATGTCGTATACGACGGTAGTCATACGACAGTTGGTTAAAATTTCATGTTGTTTCTCCTGCAGTGTATTTTGTATAACACACAATTATTTTACTATAGAGACAAATTTATCTATGCATGGAGTACTATGACATTCATTCTGTAATATAAGATACAATATGAATTTGCTTCCCATATGGAATTGTCATAATGTAAGAATTTCATGACAAACGATTTAAAAAGTATTATATTTTTTATTTTTATGCACTGAAGTGTTATTTTTGCATTGGAATGTACACATTTAATATTATTTTTACTTTATTTTACCCTCTCAATATCCGAGTTCATAATACGACACGAGGCCAATTTAAAAATGTTTACGACAATTGATTTACACAATACGACACTTGATTTACAAAATACGACACATTCGTAACAAAGATACAAAAATGTAGTTATTTTTTAAATTAACCAATTCAATGTTAAAATTAAGTCGAATTCTGTTTCCAAAAACCACCAATAAGAATGGCGTTACTGTGCCTAAAAGTTAATTAGGCTTAACATTACAATTTTACTACTTAAATTTAGCACAAAATTCAGTAGCCAATCAAATTCATTCAAGCCTTTCCATTTTAGTCTTATCCTAACTTTTAACCACACTATCGCCACTCAGCATGCTTTCAAAAGTTTCGTTGAACACTTCACTTCTATCAATGCTATGATAGAGTCGTGGCGTGGGATATCCAGTCTACTGTGTGGGCCACTCGGTGATAAATCCCCGGTTGGCCTCTGCTCGCGCAGGAGTATCCTGCTGACACGACGCCGATGAGGTACCAGCGTCCTGTTCGCTCCAGCATGAGGGGCCCTCCGCTGTCTCCTTGGCAGGAGTCCTTGCCACCGCCTCGGTAGCCCGCGCACAACATTTCAGGGTATATTACTACGTTTATACCTGGAATTGGAGAATGAACAATTGTTAGTTTAGAACATTTGATTAACTCGTCACGCTCGGGAAAGATTTGTAAGACAGGAAAGAAGACAGTAGAAAACTAAATAGGATATCAATAAAGCCTACGCTGCTAGAAAGGGGACACAGCACAGGTCTATGTTGTGCATAGGAAGCCGTCGCCTCCTTTTGCGAGGAGGTGATTGCGACTAAATTGGGAGCGGAAAGAGAAAGAGAGGCGGCTGCCACTCTTTCTTCCCGCTCCAGACGCACCGAGCGACGGAGGGCGCGCGACGATCTCCGGCCACCGTAGAGTGTGGCCTGCCAGCGCGGGTTAAGGGAAACGTCACCCGACCAGTAATAGGCCCGAGAACGCCACTCCGGAGGACGTGGGGAGAGGCCCCACGGAATGAGAGGTTTGCCAGCCCCTGACGGACACGCGAGGCTTGCGGGGGTCGCGGTGCATGCAGCTGCGAATCCCGCGACCCCGGCCATAGGTCAGGAGAAGTAACGCCGTAGGTTTTTAGCCGGTACGAGTCGGGCATAACCCTTCGCCTTTCCAGAAGGGAAATCCAGGACGATATTTCCTCTATAAAAAATGGGAGGCCTATATCTATAAAGGCTTGAGTGCAGATATACTGGATATTACTCCTGGTATTATCAATGGACAGAATCAAAGTTAAAATAAAAGTCAGTCATTTATTTCAAATAGATCAGGTTTTAGGTACTTTTAAAACGTTAAAACTAGGTACACGGTTCCAAAAGGTAGGTTCTATGGAGACGACAAAAAACTCCATGAATACTCTTTTTTAAAATAGTAGATCATGACAATTCCACTATAGTATGTGTGTAGTATGGAAATAATGAAGGTTAATATTAGAAATAAACTCACTTAAGAGTAACAAATAGAAAATGATGCCTATTAGGATTGCCATAGCAGTTGAAAGTTGACTAGTCCCGACTGACGGCACCCATATAGCCTCAAACCCATAAAACCTCAAAGTGTTTTTTTTTTTTTTTTTATTATTTTAATGATATACAACCTCATACCCAGAATTGGGGAACCTACAACACGCAAATGCTACTCATAGATTCTTCTACTCATCATCGAAAATTAGCCAGAGCGACCCAAAATATAACAACATCACGGCTATATTCCTCCGTTGGGTAGAGGTGTAAAGTCCACTCTTATTTCGCCGTTGTGTTTCATCATCATTCAGCCGAAAGACGTGCTGGACATATGCCTCACCCAAAAGGGGGTTGCCGTAATCGTCACGCTTAGCAGGCGGGTTGGCGATCGCAGTATGGTTGTTAAAGTACTCAGAGAACGCTGCTGCCCATCCTCTAGAGAATCCTTTAGTCGCCTTTTACAACACCCACGGGAAGAGACGGGGTAGTGTTATTCTTTAAGTCCGGCACTACACGAGACAGTCCGGCACTACACGAGACAGTCCGGCACTACACGAGACGTTGTAGACTTTGTAGCCGTTGTGTTTAAGTCCCATATAATAGGGGGCGAGTCTATTGCCACCAACCGGGTAAAAATCCAGACTTCGAGCTGCTACTGAGAAATTCCACACGGAAAAACCCAATAACACTTTACCCGACCTGTACCCCAAGTGTGAGTTTTTTTACGCTACTACTGTAGTTGCGTCACGCCAAAAATGTATGAAAATTTAAGCAGCGCCTCTAGCGGCGAATAGCGTGACAAAAAATTTGTTTGACATTTCTGGCGTGACGCAACTACAGTAGTAGCGTAAAAACTCACACTTGGGGTACTGGTGTCTAACCCAGGACTGTACGAGTTCGTCGTGTCTCTCCGAGGACTTATGGCCAGAGTCGTGGGAGCGCAACCCAGCCATGAGATTAATATGGGTTGCAGAGCAAGAGCTAAGCTAAGTTAGTTTAGCTTAGCTCGCACAGCTGACGCAGTTTTTCATACTTGTGTGCAAACTGCAAACTATGCAAACTAAGCTATGTGAGCTAACTAAAATATGCGCAGCTTAGTTAGTTGTGTATGCCGATGCCCAGCTACGCGAGCTAAGCTAAGCCCCTCCCGCTTACCCTGCACCCCTTCGTACTTCCTTCGCCAGTGCTGTCGTGCGCACGGTCGTTTTGTACCGAATGTGGAGCAATTTATTGAATTTATTAAAACAATTTCCTATTCTATGGAACACAGAGTCCAAGGATTATCACAACTTTAATAAAAAGGATGTTGTTTGGAAAAGAATACTGACTGGGCTTTCGCTTAGTTTTTGGTGTGCACGGGACATATTTTTAGTTTATCTCAGCTAAGCTGGCTTGGTACAGCTTCGGAATAGCTTAGTTTTCTGTCTGCAACCCGCTTAGTTTATACAGCATAAGAAATACGTACCATTAGCCCGATGCCACCTCTCGCAGACCCTATTATCCAACACGGGCACGTCCACTGCCTGTAGCGTCCGTGGTCGCAGTCTTGACCCAGGACTTAGAGCTCCCCACCCCGCCGCCCAACCATACTGTCCCAGGAAGTCCGAACCACGCTCCGGCAAGCAGATCGGTGCTGGAATGAGAAAAATACAATTTGTAGTTTTTTGGTCATATTTCTGATAATTTTGTGCGTAGAGCTTTTGTGCTCTGCCTAGCCTTTTCTTGAACTGTGTTTGGGTCGGTTTCCATCTTAAGTTGGCTTCCCACGGTGCATGGTAGCGCGCACCAGCTGTGCTTCGTAAAATCACGCACCGTGGGACGCCACATTATGAGGGTGCGTGATTCGAAGCTATTTTTTCATTCCAAAATACCAAGTGAAAGAGAACTCGCACCGCACCTTTGAAGTTACCGACTCGCGGCGGATACGGCGCACCGCTCCGCACGCGTCCGCGTTACCACGGACGAGTCTCTTCCCATGGTGCGTTCGTGCGAGCTCGAGCGTCGCGCTGCGCGATATCACACACCGTGGTAAACAAGCATTAGGCCTCATTTATGGAGACGCGGGGCGTCGCGCGTCGCGTGCGGCTTGGCGTCTCGCAGCGCGTCGTACGATTTTTCTGTTTACGAAGCGGCAGCGCGTGCAGTGGCCCGCATCATCACACGCGCAAACACAAACAATGTACGATGTTGTTTATGAAGATGCGGCGCGTACGACGCCGCGGGCCCCGCTGTGGTTGTCGCTACGTTTTACAGTGGACGGAGAATTGCAGGAATAGCTGGTTGCAACGCTGCGTGCGCCGCCGCGATATACGTCGCGTGCGACGCGGCGATGCCATCCGCGGGCTCCGCTTGCATTTCAAGCAAACGCGTGTAAAATCGCTTCTCCGTAAACGTTCTCATACAACGCCATATGTTTGAATTCAGTGCGGGCCGCACCGCAAAACGCGACGTGCGACGCCCCGCGTCTCCGTAAATGAGGCCTTACAGCAACGCAGTCGACGTCTCAGTCGGGTGTGGCCATAACGCTCCCTTTCAATAGGTACAAAAAAGTCTGTAATTTTTTGCGAGGGGAGGGTCTGACATATATGCTTTCTACATTGTAGCTACGACATTAACAAAATAAAACAAAATTAGGCCCCGTTTGACACGAGCTGTCAGATGGGGACTAAGCGAGTTGACAGAGGGGAAATATTCCGTATGGCCACTTCCGACTATGTCAACCGCGTTACCCTAAGGCCGGCCATACACGGGCAGCTTGAAACAGTCAGGATCGACTGCTTTAAGCTGCAACTGCATAGTAAACTACAGCCTTCTACGTACGTACATACACGAAATAGCTCGAACAGTTGCAACTGCTTCAGGCGGTTGGCGGCACGGCGTGCGGTCAAGCAGACGCCAGGCATACACTGACTGCTCGAGCTGTCCGTTTATGTTCATCACTGGCTAACTGCTCGAGCTGCCCGTGTATGGCCGGTCTAAGGCTTCCATCCACAATATGGTTACTTATCATTAATTTCAAAACATCAACTGCCTTTTCACACTCACATACACTCAAGACTCACAATCACTAAACAATTTTAAAAGTTATGATTTCTACGCCACCGTAAGACGCCATTGCGTCACCCAAGGTCGTCACTGGAAATCAGCACTGTTGGTGTTGCATGTTGGGAAAATTAGTCACAACACAGCATTATGCCGAGTGATGCCCCAATCACATGCGAATGCGACGCATTACTGTATTTTTAGTCTACTATTTAAGGTGCATTGGGCACATTGCTCGCAGAACGGATGGCCGACGGGGCCGAAAGGTTCTGGAGTGGCGACCGCGTACCGGAAGGCGCAGCGTGGGTAGGACTCCCACAAGGTGGACCGATGATCTGGTGAAGGTCGCGGGAATCTGCTGGAAGCGAGAAGCACAGGACCGGTCGATGTGGCGATGCTTGGGGGAGGCCTATGTCCAGCAGTGGACGTCTTTTGGCTGAATGACGATTTAAGGTGTAATAAACCCGGTGCTTGTCAATTATTTTTATTTAAGGAACTGCTTCCCCTATTGGCATTATAGTATGTCATCATCATCATCCTCCTGCCACCATCCCAACTAATTTGTGGTCGTCGCAGCATGTATTTTTCTTCCATACATATCTCTATTAGCCGTCATCTCAGTAGTCACCCTCTTTCTAGTCATATCATCATTTACATTATCCATCCATCGTTTATTTGGTCTTCCTCTACTCTTATAACCAACATTCATACTCAACATTTTCCTCACGACATGTTCCTCATTCCTCGGCATCACATGCCCATACCATGATAACCAGTTTCCACACAATTTCTCAGTCACCTATGCCACTTTCAGACTTCCTCTTACATTCTCATTTCTAATTCGATCTATTCGCGTAACACCACACATGCCTCTAAGCATTCTCATCTCAGCTGCATGCAATTGCCTTTCATTCGTCCCTTTTGTGGCCCAACATTCTGATTCATTATAGTATGTTCTGAGTCGAATTGCATGATGAATAAATTGATTTTCTTTCCTTTTTCTTCTTTTTCTTTTGCCCCCGCTATTGAACTACATTATATAGCTATTTAACCCTCTTTTTCCTGCATTGCATACATCTGCATGCGTTTTCGTAACCGTTTGACTTTCTTCCACTAATGTTATCACTATGGTCCCTCCACTTTTCTGTTATCTGTTCCCCAAGTGTGAGTTTTTTTTGTCAACTACCTACTGTAGTTGCGTCACGCCAAAAATGTATCAAAATTTAGACAGCGCCTCTAGACGTGGCATTCAATACTAATATTTGCACGTAAATTGAACGCCACGCCTAGAGCCGCTGTCTAAATTTTCATACATTTTTGGTGTGATGCAACTACAGTAGTTAAATACAAAAATGCAAATAGAATATCTAGCTTTAATTCCGCTGAACAAGATCGCTAGTTTGGATGCAGTATGCAGCGCCACCCTCCCGACCACAAGTATATGCACATGCAGAAAGAGTGAAAAAATAATGCAACATGCAACCAAACCAATACAAGACACGTGTATCGCCTTTGCACGGGGCATCCTCAGGATATGTTGACTCCTCGACCGCTAGGACGCGAATGCGTGTGTATTGGTTTGGTTGCATGTTGCATTATTTTTTCACTCTTTCTGCATGTGCATATATTTGTGGGCGGGAGGGTGGTGCTGCATACTGCATCCAAACTAGCGATCTTGTTCAGCGGAATTAAAGCTAGATATTCTATTTGCATTCTTGTATGTCATGGATTTCCGCAAAGTAACGCCTGATTCCATCATTTATCTACAGTAGTTAACGAAAAACACTCACACTTGGGGTACAGAGGTCGTCCGCCAGCGACATCCCGTGTAAATTAGGTTGACGGTTGAGAAACCTTAATTAAATACGCTCTCCCCCTTTATAACCACAGAGCAAATACATAGAGGGGATGTTGATGACGTCAGAACCTAGTCGGTATCACAGTGCACAGTTGTTTAGACCAACCATTCTCTGATTTTATTTGCTTCGTGTTTATACCCCATTCATTTCTTCAATTCTTATAGCCAAATCTCATGCGAAATTCTCTGAAATCCTACTCCTTTTTTTTAAGGATATGAAATCATCAAATGATTTCTTCCGCTTTGGGCGGAGCGGAAGGAATTGTCAGACTCTTACTAACTTCAAACTTCAAAACTCATTTATCCAAAATAGACTAGAATTACTTAGTTCTTTTTGAACGTCAATAATAGGTAGAGACATCCCCCAAAAACGCCCTCCTTTCACCGCTTCCTAGTTTTTGCTGTGAAGAAGAAACGGCGCCGCAACAAACTCCCCAGCAACACAAATATGTCTGACTAAAACCCATCCGTGTTCCTCCTAAAGCCTTGTATCCATTTGAGCACGCTCAAGCGAATGAGCCCATTTGGCCGAGCCGCTCAAGTGGAGACGCCTAAGCACGCTTGGCCCGAGCAAGGCTCGCCCTGAGCGTGCTCATATGGATACAAGGCTTAATGCCCTTTGCGTTCCAGGGCCGCGGTAACTCTTTCAAACAAATTCCGCAACCGTAGCAAAAACCCTCCTAGCCTTTGCATGAGTAGAAAAAAGTGTATACTCACCTATATGCGGCATATAATGGACATTTCGGTCCAGCGTCAGCACAGCCACGTCGAACCGATCAGCCTGAGGCGTGAACTTGAACAGAGGATGCACTTTGATCGTCCTCACTCCAAAAGTGTACGCGGGGAGGGGTTCTGCGGCCGAGTTGATGACGTAATCGCCGAGCGTCACGCGTACGTGACGCGGTTGTGCGCGCGCAACGCAATGGCCGGCTGTCACAACATGGCGCCTGGATATTAGCGAGCCGCCGCATCTGAAACAGTTCAGGGTTTTCGGTTACGTTTAAATTTAAACTGAGAAGTATGTACGAGGATCTTTGGAAAATTAAATGGAGAAAGAATGAATGAGAAGATGGAAGGCGAAAGCAGAAGATACATTTCTTCCTGACGCTATAAACCCTGGGATTCAGAAGCAGTCCTGCCCCCCGATTCAGAAAGAAGACCAGAACGATTCGATGAGCAGGGCTATCGATACATCAAAATATCGATATTTCTTCGGATAATAATCGATATAATATGTCGTTGATATTTTTAACCTCGATATAACGATATTCGATGTTTATTTTCCAGTATCAAATTCGATATTTTTTAAGAGATCTGTTCATGCATCGCATCATGTATCCGAACACTCCGAATAAAACTGCAAGTTTTTTTTTTTTTAATTTCGATTTTTTTGTCAATACCTTTAGGTAAAATATCGAAATATCGATATTTTTACTCTACATTTATCGATAGTATTTAAAAATATCGATATATTTTTTATTTGCCCATCCCAACATCTAGCTAAGTTTCACGGATTGATCGGAAAACTTTTCGAAAAACAGCTTACTTTTAGCAGATATGTGAATAGGTACGTCCTTAATTTTTTGAATGTTTTTTTTTCTTGCTGCTATCACTAATTAGCGCAACGAAATAAAAAAATAAAAACACTAGATTCATTAAAATCATCACACATAAAAAACATAACTTCTCCATAATAATATTTTCTAACAATGGTACGCATAGGAAAATTTCACCATAGCGTGTTGCGTAAAATATAATTACGCTTCAAAGAATAGAATTGGATATATAGTTTAAACTGTTTTACGTAACAAAATAATAATTGTGCAATCAAAATAATACGCCAAAAAATGTCTGTCGTGATGACAATTAAATTTGACAGTTGTGTTTTTTAATTTCTTTTTTTTTATTAACTAAATATTATGCCTCAAATTGTGATTTATGTGTGACTATAAACTAGCTATTCACGGTCAGAATTTTTCTATTTTCCATGATTTGCGATTTTTTCATCATGATTAAATCAGGGGGCACGGCAGTGACCCGCCAACGTCAAGCACGGCCGGAAATCCTTTTCTCGAAGCAAATTGAAGGTGCTATTCTGCCCGCAACTGCAAACTGCAGACTGCAACCGCAGACCGCAAGTTGCCATTGGAATAGCATCTTTAAGATGCACACGACGGCGACTGCAAACTGCAACTGCAGATCGCAGCAACAGAGCACACCGCAAGCGATACTACTGGTTCGTATACAAACTAATGTGGCTTGCGGGCCCAACTAACATTTAGCGTTAAGACAAGCTGTAGTGGACCTGTATATCGGTTCTGCTTAGATATTAGAGTGTTAGTGTAGATCTTACAAGAGAGTTATAGAGTGTAATAACACCTTCATATCTTCTATTTTAGCGCAAAATTTTGCAGGTAAAGTCTGTATAAACCCTTCAGAGTGGGAGTGGGGTTGCAGTTTGCAGTCGCCGACGGAAAAGCATCCTAAGGCTCTTTAATTTAAAAACAGCTGATCATAGCTGAGGATAGATAGATTTTAGCGTATTTTTTTATGAAATCTTTGATCATCTTTTAAACTATTGACTTTTGGGGAAAGTTGTAGAACAAAAGTTATTCATGATTATGGGTACCATCCTTTCGGATTAGTACCCCTTTTCCGACTAACTTTGTATATATAGAACAGATGGTAGATAGCTGATAGAATTTTTATACTAAAATTATACATATTTTTATATAACATAAACGAACTAACTACGAAGAACCATGCAAAGCATACAATCATGCTTTAAAACCTAGATATACAAATAAAAAAACTTACCGCTGCAATTTAAAAAAACAAAAAAAAATGTTAATCGGTTATTCAGTTAATTATTGTTAGCAAAAAAAAAATGTAATTTTCATTTCAAAAAGAAGAGGAATGTGCGAAAAAGTTGGTGAAATTACCAAAATTAAAAACTAAATATTTTTAGAAAAATATTGTTGCTAAGTAGCAAAGCTAAATTACATAGAATAAAGATATAGAAGATTTTAATCCGTATAGCTACTATAAGTTGATTCGAATTATCAAAAAAAAAAGTAAAAAAATAAAGAAAACAAGAAAAAAATATTTTTTTTTTTTTGAGAATTCGAATCTTCGAAGAAATATTTTACACTAAAACCCTAAAACCTCATTTTACCTATAGATAGCAGACATGTTAAAGTTACGTTACGCCACAAAACGTCACAGACGATTAGCCATAAACATACAGATATTATTATAAACACATAAATAAACTACTCACACATTATATTATACGATTTCCAATTTTATTGTATTTAAGTAAAGCACATACTTGAAAATTCAATACACTTTAAAACCATGAAGCCAATAAAAATTCATAGTGATGTTTCTCAGCCGAAATTGAATAAAACTTATCAAACTTAGTTTTAGTAAATATCTTTTTTTTTTTTTTTTTTTTTTTTTTTCTTTATTTGTTTTAGGAACTTTTAACAATATGTTACGCTAGTTCCATCATAAACTAATCTAATTACTAACAAAGTTACAAATTAACCAATGAATATACCAATGCAGCTTCTGGCGACATTGGTTTAGCTAAGATCATATTAAATATACCTACATCTAACTTATTTATGTTTAGTTCACTAACTAACGCATTTCTTTCAGGCCCATTCCTGACACACTCCACCAAGAGGTGATAAACATCTTCTACTTTACTATCACAGGCTAAACAAAACGGAGATTCTACCTTCTTCATCAGAAATGCAAAGGATCTTAGTGGCATGTGTCCGGAACGAATTCTGAAAGAAGTTACCAACGTTCTACGGCTAACTTTAAAATTACTAAACCATGGGATCCGAGGAGGCTCACTTTGGATGGTTTTGTACCATAGCCCTTTGTCTTTAGATTTGAAATATTCTTTCCATTCATTATAACAATAAGTTTTGAATTTGGCTAAAATTTCTGAAAAAACTGGTAAAACATAAACCTCTATTCCTGTAGTTGCTGCTATCCTAGCTAATCTGTCAGCCTCCTCGTTTCCCTTCAGGCCAATATGTGACGGAATCCATTGTAAAACCAAGTTAACATTATTCAGCAGAATTGTATTAATTTTACTCAAAACAGCAAAGGCTATCGATACACCTCTCTGTCCAGAGGCGCATCGAGCCAAATGCTGGAGCGCGCTCTTGCTATCTGTGAATATAACTATATTAACGTGTTGTAATGTAGCAACGTAAGACAACGCTTCAGAAATAGCATACAACTCCGCTGTCATTATGGAAACCTCAGATACAAGTTTAAAACATTCGCTATTTTTAGTGGTAGCATCATAAAAAGCGGCTCCAATCTGAGAACTCTTAGAACCATCGGTAAACAATTTATGCCACCCATTGTATGTGTAATTTAATTCTTGCAAGATATCGTTTCTCAAACAGTTACTCTCATATGATTTCTTAGGCCTGTTGACAGTTTCTAAATTAATTTTAATAACATTTTTCACTGATATATAGCTACACCAAACATTTAATTTATACATATCTAAAGGGTTAGATGAATATATATTTTCTTCTTTAGTAATATTATATGTATCCATTAAGACAGGTATTTTTTTATTTGACCAATACCTATGGGTTCTAAGAGCTCCAAGATCAGATAAGCATTTACTTGACACACAGTTGGTACAAGACTTAACTTTAAGACAAAACTTAAATGCTAAAAATTTACGTCTAATATGTAATGGGGGTAAGCACAACTCGCTCTCCATCACATGTATAGGTGTAGTTTTAATGAAGCTACCTACAATTCTCATAGCCTTATTTTGAATTTTCTCTAACTTACATAATCGAGACTTAACACTACTATCATAAAAGACACAGCCGTAATCTATTCGACTTCTAATTAAAGATATATACAAAAGCCTCAACTGTAATGGATCCATATCCCAATTAGCGCCAGCTAATACTTTTATAATATTTACCATTTTCTGACATTTTTCATTAAGTTCATTAATATGTAATGTAATAAGATTATTTCGATACAATATCTCGGTAACGTGACACTTTAGGGCACCATATCTCTGAATATTTTTTATTTATTTGAGTGTCTTCTACCCATATTTACCAGTTACAAAGTGCGCTGCAATCTTGAAAAAAAATCTTTAACTCCAAATATCTCGGCAACGTGACACTTTAGGGCACTATATCTGTGAATATTTTTTGTTTGTCTAAGTGTCCTCTACTCATATATGTTAGTGCAATCGTGCGCCGCAACTTGGAAAAAAAATCAAGATCATCGCAATTACTTGTGTAATACTTCATTTCTGATAATTTAATCCCTATATTCACAAGCAATGCCCACGTTTATAAGATACAGAACTAACATGCAAAAACATGCAATGTTCGACCATTTCATCCCGTGACGTCACAGCACAACGTAACTTAAACATGTCATCAAACCCACTACAGATTACAAAGTAGGAGTTGCTGAACATCATGCTATCTCTTTCGCACATTTACCTCTCTATCCAACACTGCTTCCAACCGATAAGCTCGAATATCGACATAAGCATGTTGCATCTGTAAAATTAATTATTAATTCATGTTAATATATTAATTAGTACTAGTAAGTAATTCACACAGTTTTGAGTGGAAATAATAAATTTGGCAATTTTTAGAAGGCTCAAGGCGATGTGGTTCACAGTTAGTGATTAAACTGGTATATTCCACTTTGTTCACCCAGGTGAACAAAAGTTTGTACGAAGAATCTAGTAGATAAAATAGTTTCAAATAAGATATACTAACTTTGTGTGAGATTTTTGTTTGTAAACGCACCCACGATACAGGAACGCAACGTAGATCAGGGCAGCACCCAAAAATAACGCCATTGGGAACCGGCGGTACATAACTGCTGGCAGCCGAGATTAAGGGCGTTCGCTACGTTAGGCGTTCGCTACGTTAAGCGTGCGCACGCGGCGGGTACCCGCCTCGCATGTGTGTATTGAAAGATAGTATGAGCAGCGCTAACTGAGCTGAGGCACCCGTAGCGAACCCGAACGTAGCGAACGCCCTTAAGCGTGCGCACGCGGTGGGTACCCGCCTCGCGTGTATGTATTGAAAGATAGTACCTATGTACAAACCCGTCGCACGCATCCGCGCCAGTTAGCGCTGCTCATACTATCTTTCAATACACATATGCGAGGCAGGTACCCGCCGCGTGCGCACGCTTAACGTAGCGAACGCCCTAAAACTTCGTCTGCCGGCACCCAAAATGGATACCGGCGGCGGTAATAAGTTGTTTGGTAGGTATGTTAGTTGAAAGGTAGGTTAGATTTTGGGCCAAACACTGTAACTTGTCAATTGGAATTGACTAATTTCAAGAGCGAGCGAAGACAGCTCTTTTATTGAGGGCACCCCGACACGAATAGGTTAGGTTCGAAGGGGATGCCCTTCGTGTTAGGTTATTTTAAACCCAGTAGACAGAAATAAGAGCCCCGCGCAACCGGGCTCTGGCCACTCTGCTTTGGAAACCCAAACATATGTTTATTAAGTTTTTCATTTGTTTTTATTGTGAAAATGAAAGTGGGTGACGAATAATCGTCTCATGTAGAGTTTGAAGAGGCCTTGAAGGTGTATAAAAACAGTGTATGTAGTCAACGCGGCGCCGGCAGCCACTTTGACAACCGACGCCGGCAGCGGAGGCACGTCCTATTTTCTTTGCTATACATTTGATGAAATTAAAAAGTAAACATTATTATTTCCACTCGAATTATATTTACACAATTTATTACAGTCCACGCAAATATTATTGGTTCACAGCTGACCATGGGCTTATCAAGGTGCGATTCACAGACCACACTAAAGCTAGCTTCTCACGATGCGTGGTAGCGCACACCGGCTGTACGTGGTATCATCCGTAAAATCACGCACCGTGGGAAGCCACATTATGAGTGTGCGTGATGTGGATACGGCGCACCGCTCCGCACGCGTCCGCGTTACCACGGACGAGTCTCTTCCCATGGTGCGTCGGTGCGAGCTCGTGCGTCGCGGTGCGCGATATCACGCACCGTGGGAAACAAGCATTAGACTTTACGTAAAGTAAGCGTTTTTTACGAATATGAATATTATTTGGAAAATAATAAGGTTCATATTCATATGAAACGCTTATTCACTTTCGCTTATACGAATATGAACATTATACAGCATGTTAAATAACAGAAGGCGTTCCCTTTAACCCGTCAATCTACATCATTAAGAGCCGATTTTTCAATCGTCAGATAAATTTTATTCAAGGAATAAATATGACGGTTTGACATATTTTCTATACAAAAGCTGTCAAAATGTCAAACGTATTTCCCAGATAAAAGTTATCTGACGATTGAAAAATCAGCCCTAATCCATTAAAATTAAAATATAAAAATAAGCAAAAAAAAAAGAAAAAAATAATGAAAAAGAATTCGGTACGGCCTGTTTAATTAAGACCAAAATAGTAGCGTAAATAGGTTAAATGCGATTTTGCCATGTTTTCCAAATTGATAGACAACTGCGCATAGCATGTTGCGTAACTGCGTAAGCGTTGCTTTTACGTATATTTTTTTTATTTTTTGTGTTTTTTTATTTCATTTTTTGTTGTGATTGGGAATATTTTTTTAGTATGTACGGACGCTATATTATTGCTGGTTAACGGAAACGTCTTTCGTTTAGTTAACATACCGTATGTTTTAAAATAAGATTCATATTCGTGGCCATTACAATGAACAGTAAGAAATTGGCATAATCACCGCGCTTAGCAAACGGATTGGTGATTGCTGTAACAGTGTCAATGTCAATAATAACGGCCCAATTCGACTGACAGAAACGTTAAACAATCGCAACCGAACCGTTCATTCAAACAGCTTTCGTTTACATAAACTGACAAATTGTTTGACAGTAAAAACAAAGCCGGACATTTTGACAGTTTTCGTAAACGAAAACTGACGGACGGTTGTGGTTCGTGTGCAGTTTGGCTACAATTTTGTTTGTAGTTTTGGGCCTTTGAGCACTTTCGCAGTACGCTTTGTCTAGCAACATTTTAAAAGAAGCCAAGTTAATAAATATTTGCGTGTACTCATTATTCTATTTCATAACGATTAATTAGTAACATTTTTAGTTCATTAGTGCGTTAATATACAATGTTAAATCAATTTCAATACTGTGCAGTAATCTGTGCTTTTAATACAGAATGGTACAGAATTATTCTGGCTTAAGCCAGAACTGTGCCAGCCAGCTTACAGCCAGTAAGCCAGAACTGCGTCAAAGTGTCAATCATGTGTGGCATTTGTGTTGAAAGTTTGACAGTGGTGTAATATTGGTTTGATGTTACTCTGTGGTGTGATGTGTAGCTTTCTTTTTACTAAGGCTGAGACTAAGCTTAGCAATGACTCAAAGTAGAACACAAAGCGATTGAAACAAATGTATTGTTAATATTTACGTGTGTGGCTACACTATACACCAAAAATCGCGCAAATATATCTGTAGCCGCTGAAAATACGCCGAATATTATAACTTCGCGTAACAAGGCCTTAAACACATTATACGCCCTTTCAAGCGAGCCGTATGACGTTAGTACTCAGACTGTCTACCCGCCGCATCGCTAAAATCGCACGAGACTTCTAAAACCCTATTAGGCTCGGCGTACCTAACGACGTATAAGTCGTATTTCAGAGTGGAGGCGCGCGCGGTTGCTAGCTCGGGCGCGTGTAAATCAAATGTATGTAGACGCCAGTTGCATTCACAGTGCGACCGCGAGTCGCGCGCCTGCATGAGGAGGGCGCGGGCGCGGGTGGCGCGGGTGTTTCTAATGGCTCACTCCGCTCGTATCTTTCACAGTGATATAGCATCTGTTAGGTGACAGCGCGTGTGGTTCTAAACCATTTTGATTTATCCGCCGAAGCGTCGTACGATAGCTGGTTCGGCACTACTGTGAACTAGTGATGTTCAAATCCGCTATAAACTGTAGACGTGTTATAAACTATAAAATATATTCATATAGTTTGTTATTTTATACGCTATCATTATAACGCGTTGTTAGAAAACTCGGGCGCAGTCTGAACGCGGTGACGCTATAATTTTATTTAACAACACGCTAAACTAAAGAATATAATATAATATTTCATTCCCTTACGCGCTGTTGCTAGTCGCTACGCTATCTTGCTATCTCGTTCTGGCCCCGTTGTGCGCGTTTAGACTTTTATTCGTTGAGTAGGTTGAGGCGTTATAATATAGCGCGAAGTCAGAGCCGCTATAGCAAACGCTATACGCTATGTACACATAGTCTGTTATATTTTGGCGCTATACGTTTTATTAACCACCACTACTGTGAACACGCAGACGCTAAGACCCGAGCGCCCGCTCCCGCACCCGCTATTGCAGTCTGATTGACCACTAATACGCGTGGCGAGGCCGCGCAACAGAATGTGTATGTAGCGAAATGCATACGCGTAACGCGACGACAAAAGAGCCGCGCATGATACGCTCAGTAGGCTAATTCACGTAATTTCATGACGCGCCGATCAAGTTGCAATGACGCTGCAGTTAAGTTCACGCCAGCATATCTGACAGTGATCTCCTATAAAGAGAATAAGAAATGCGTTGTTTTGATCGAAACTTAACTGCAACTATACTGCAACTGAACTTCTTTCATCATTCAGCCGAAAGACGTCCACTGCTGGACATAGGCCTCCCCCAAAAACCAGGGCTAGAAGAGCCGCCGGGGACTAGGGGCCGTTTTTTCTTTGTGCCATCCGTATTGAGGGGGGATTTGCTGTAATCGCCACGCTTGGCAGGCGGGTTGGCGATCGCAGTATGGTTGTTAAAGTACTCAGAGAACGCTGCTGCCCATCCTCTAGTGAATCCCTTAGTCCTTAGTTAGAGATGGGGTGGTGCAATTCTTTACGTCCGGCACCACACGGTACCAACTGAACTTTAGTTACGTGAATTAGGATCCAGATTGTCTGCAGGCTTTTGTCGCAGTTCGCGTCGCTGCTAAGAGCAGCCTCAGCCTTAGCTGTAGAACACCGCCTCGAAATTATAACAGCGAAAACTAGATATTCCGATTAAAAGTAAAACTTAGGTTAGGGCACGATTTTATCAGTAACATCTTCTAAACAACTTTTGCTATCGCTGCTATGATTTTGCGCTAGAATTTTCCACACAAGAAAAGATCTTTATGGGTTGTAAAGAAATTCGTGTAATTCTTTCAAGCCGCGTGGCACAGATAAACCCTAAAAGGGTTCATTTGAAAATCAATTTAAAAAAAAACTTGATTTTCTGTTATAGAGTCATTTAAGAGCTCCAAGTGAACTAGGGTCTACTCCCTAAGCACGAAGTCCGTGGTTTCGGCCTTAGTTACGAGTGTTTTCTACTCCCTATCACCTACGGACATACGATTATTTCGGGGCCCGAACTAAGAATGAATGACTACACGATTTGACAGTTGTCCCTACTACCGATGTGTTTTTGCCCGTCCGAAAAGTTGAACTTGACACTTGTTTTGTTCACTGCTACGTTTCGGGCTACTTTCGGACGGGCGACTAACTTCGTTGACGGACTTAGGGAGTAGGCTCCCTGACTGCAAAGAGTGATATCGCGCTAGTCGTGCCTACTAGCTGTGTCGCCGTGCTTTCATTTATTTATGCGTGGCATCGAAATGATATTTTTTTTTTGTTTTCGTTTCTTTATAAGATGGTGTAGACTATACAATAATTTACCGCTAACGCAAGTTTTTTCACACTGTTTCCTGTGCTGGGCCAATCTACACCAGTAGTATACAGGGTGTTAACGAATTCGTGTAATTCCTTCAAACCACGTGATCTACTGGTGACACAGATTAACCCTAAATGGGAATTTTTGAAAAAGAACAAAATAAGAATTTTCCAAAAATTTTTTGTGTTTCTATTTCTGAGTCATTTTTGAGCCTTGAGTTATCTGACTGCAAAGAGCGATATCGCGTTAGTTGTGCCTGCCAGCCGTGTCGCCGTGCTTTCATGAATTTATGCGTGGCATCGAAATGTTCACACAAATAAAATATTTTTTTTGCAAAAAAATAAATTCTTATTTTTTTACTGAATCCTTATTAGGTGGTTTAGATACGATCGGTAACAAAGCCGCATGAAAAAATAATAATTTAATTTTTTTATTTTTAATCAAGCTAAATCCCGTGCGGGGGCTGTCTACACCAGTAGTAGATCATGTGGTTTTAAGGAATTACACGAATTCGTTAACACCCTGTATATTTCACGGTTTGAAGGAATTCCACGAATTCGTTTACACTATAAATATCGTAGAAACTACATGGTTTGTTAAATACGGACATTATCACATTAGATTTAGTACAAGTTTTTCGTTACTTTATTACTAAATTCATAATGTTTAGATTTTAGCCAGAAATGTGGATGATTACGTACCTGTTTCTATAGTTCTATTCTAAGTCGAGTATGAAGGGCGTGCGTTTTTAAGGGCTGTTTTTTGTAACATTGATGTTCAAAAATAACTAAGTAATTCTAGTCAATTTTGATATGAGTTTTGAAGTTGAAGTAAGATTTGGACTTAAGCCATATGTGTGATATAAAATTGAATACCAATTTACATTATGCAATTAGTGTGGCATTTAAGATGTATCTCAAAATTGTGCCACAAATGCGCCATTGGCAAGGCATACAATCTATAAAAAAACTGAATATTGTAATGTGATTTATGTATGTATGTAATGTCATGAAGTCAGGTCAGAAGTGTGCCATTGAAAACAAAAACGGGCCAGAAGTGCGCCATTGAAAACTAAAAACGGGCCAGAAGTGCGCCATTGAAATCAAAAACAGGCCACAACGGTGCCAGCGGGTACAGAACTGTATAACCTTGAGGATCCGATCCTGATGTAGGCTTGCCAGGGAAATGTGCCGAAGCCGGCATCGTCGCCGCCGACAATCCGCCGCTGAGCCGTCTGCTTGCTAACTGCTATGCCGCAACCTGAAAGCAAAAGAAAAAACGGATTTAGGAACAGGTTTTTTACGCCGATAATTCAGCTCTCATCAAGATGTCTCCCTCCCAATCACCCGCAAGCAACGCCCTAAGCCGAGGTTCGAGTCCCACTAGGGGTCGCCCTTAGTGCTGTAAGCCTTGATGTTAGAGTATTCGTAGTTAGCTTAGGTTAAGTATTTTGCTTCCCCCATTGGCTGAAGACCTTTCAGGTCTCGCCAATAACTGCTCGGTTACGTAGAAACGGTACGCAAGGGCCAACAGAAACATTGATCAATCGCAACTGGATCCAATCAGAACTGTTCATTCAAACAATTTTCGTTTACAAAAACTATCAATTTATTTGACAACGAAAACATACCTAGCTAAATATTTTGACAGGTTTTGTAAACTAAAACTGAATGCACGGTTCAGCTTCGTATCGGTTACGATTCGTTTATGGTTTGGCAACAAGTGGAACGTCGTTCGGCTGAATGATAATGCCTATCGGCGAAACATGATGGTCTTAATACCTACTATTTTTTTAAAACATCTCTGTACCCAATAATAATGAATAATATGTCAGTGGCGTCTTAGATTAACTAAGAAAGTACATATGAAATTGTAAAAGTCACATTGGTATAGGCCTGGGTTTGGACCAGCAAACCCGATGCTTAACAAGCGGGTCTGTAATATCTGGGCCACCACCACGATACAACTAGCGAAGCTTAAGCTGAGCTTTACATTTGTGTGAGTGCACATAAAATCGATTGCCAAAAAGCAGTATAAACCGGTTTAAACTAAGCAAAGGACGCGTCTGCATTCATTCTCACAATGCAAAGCTCAGCTTAGGTTTCGCGGAACGGTACCACTCTGTATCTATGTCTCACAAAATAAATGATGATTGATTGATTGAAATCATACCTCCATAAGTCCAATTAGCAGAATTAAAAATGATTTTTTGTTTAATTTTCTTTCTATTAACTTTTTTCTTTTCAACAGTTATTGTTATCAATAAACTTATTAGAAATAAAATTAATAAAAACTTCATTTTAAAAACACGGTTAATCACATTTTTAATTTAAATACTTTAACTAATTTAAAGCTATTTTAATTAAATTATTACAATGTAATTAATTTCGTTTGACTAGTTTTAGTAAAACTTGCATATAATATTAAAATGGCACTTAATTTGCCTAATATTAATGACCAAAATAGGCAAATAACACTATGACTTATTATACACACTCTAAATATAAAATAATAAGTTGTCCACAATTTACTTATCGAGCTTTAGAAACATTATTTTATCCACAACATTTTTTTACAAATTAAATTCAATTTTTGCCACAAAATTGCACCAATTTTTTCTCAAATAAAATTTCTCAAATTGCACCAATCTTCTCAAATTGTTCCAATTTTAGTTAAATATTTTTTTATTCTTTTTAACGGACAATTTAACGCGTGTAATAGTGTTTAAAATTAAGGATCGACTGACGTTCGAACAGTTTTCTTTACATAATGTTCATGTTATGAATGTTTCCGAGGATTTCCTTCTAGGAAACTGTATTACCGGCCAAGTTTACGTTATAACTGTTTTACAATTTTAATTAATAATGCATGTGTACATACATAAATCCTGACTTACGATCGTGGATGGGTTACGTAGAGTTACGGTAAATGATTAATGATGTTTATTTCTGTAAAAAAGGTACAGACACTTTTACAAGTCAATGTAATGTTTTTTTTTTAAAGGTGATTATACACTAGAGCATTTTCAGTCCACTTTTTTTGCTGGTAGCCGTGACAGTTATGTTTGACATTGACATGAGTTTGACAACTATGACAGTCATAAACCTATCTTTTCATCGTACCTATGACATGTCAAAAGTTGTCAAAATGACATTTCACATAATTTCGATCCACCATATTTTTATGTATTGTGTTGCTCTCCTTGACTAAAATATCTTGAATGTACAATTAAAAGAAGTAAAATTATAGAAAATTAACATTAAAAAACGGTTACTTTACTAAGGGCTGATTTTTCAATCGTCAGATAACTTTTATCTGGGGAATAAGTTTGATGTTTTGACAACTTTTCTATAGAAAATATGTCAAACCGTCATATTTATTCCTTGGATAAAATTTATCTGACGATTGAAAAATCGGCTCTAAAAAGCAATATTTACATATAGTATACATGGTGCTAGGCCAGGCTCCATACATTTCCGAGACATCTCCTTTAGACGACATTTAAAACATGTCGACTAAAAACATGGTGAAGTTCATGGCGTAAACTAATTAGACATTTCTAACTTAGTTGTTATCTATCACCGTCCTTTTCTCGCTCTATCTGTTAGTAAAAGATAGCAATTCTCTAATTTTAGTTTAGTTGGTGAACAAGAGAATCGGCACCACTATCTACCAATTGAAGAAGTGAGTTGATGAACCTATTGCCGACGCCGGATACTAAATGTTACAAAGACAAAAAGTCAATGGGCAACATAGTCCTAGTGTCAAAATGTACAAATGTCTTAATGTATATGAATGTGCAAATGACAAAAAATAATTGTGACATAATGCGTAAGGGTCTAATTGTTAGATTGTCAAAATGTACAAAAGATAAAACACAATTGTGCCAAAATGCATCGTGGTCCAATTGTCACACAGTCAGGATTCGAACCCGCAAACCTGGGCTTCGAAGGTACGATCACTAACGACTGAGCCTACATACACCTATCTGCTACTTGATATCAACATAATTCTCTGCACTGGATATCTAATTAAAATCTCTTCTCTATCTAATCTCTTTGAGTATAAATACTTCTTGAAAGTCCGGTATCCTTTGAAAAAGATGATTGAAATGTCATTTCATTTGTTCTATCATAGCGGCATTTGAGCAAAATGACATTTTGGCACTGGGCAATTTGTACAATTGAACATTACAGCTTTAATGTATTCTATCATAGCGGCATTTGGGCAAAATGACATTTTGGCACTAGGCAATTTGTACATTTTGACACTAGGACTATGTTGCCCATTGACTTTTTGTCTTTGTAACATTTAGTATCCGGCGTCCTATTGCCTATAATATTATTCTGTTCTCCCTATCCTTTTCCCAACTATGTTGGGGTCAGCTTCCAGTCTACCCAGATGCGGCTGAATACCAGTATTTTACACGGAGCGACTGCCATCAGACCTTCGCAACCCAGTTATTGGGCAATACCGATATTCTAAGGTTGACCGGTTGACAGACTTTCGGGCTTCTGACTACCCGTAAGGACAGTCATAGTTATTCGTATGACACCCGGGACCGACGACTTAACGAGCTCTCCGAGCCACGGAGGGGTGTAGTGTAACAAGTGGTCACCCATCCACGGACTGACCGCGGCAAATGCAGCTTAACCTTGGAATGATAAATGATGATAAATGATATTTATTTCTGTAAATAAATCTGTTACAGACACTTTTACAAGTCAATGTAAGTTTTTTTTAAGACTAGATGGCGCCGGCATTTCCTATCTGACTCGCTCTGAGAAGAAAAGCCGAAACAAACTCAGAGGTCAACGTCTCTTTAATTTTAAAGTCCAGACATTGTGGTATAAAAACTATGCGAGTGTAACAATGTAGGGCAACGTTTGGAATGGCCTTTTGAGGAAAGAGCCATAGCAGGTTTGAGTTGACCTGTCCCAACTGACGGCACGCATGCATCAGCCATCGTGTAGCTCAACCTTATTTTAGGGAGCTCAACGACCCGACGCACGACGACACCAATCAGCCGGACATTTGCGTAGGTCACAAAAAAAATACTCAAACCGCCAAACAGTTCTACGAAATTTATGTATAAAGCTAGCCTACATAGTACTCACATTCACAATTTAATAAAATAAAAAATAATATAAAACAAACGACATTTTAATAATAATAATCGACAAAATGTCAAGTTAAAAAAAAAAATCAATAAAAAAAATAGAAATGGTATGATCTACGCTATTGTTAATTAGCCATAAGCCCTTTCTACCTACTACCTACTATAGCATCATAATATTCTTCTACATAATCGTGAAAACCTAACGTATACCCACGTCAGCGATATACACTTAAACAAATATAATTTAAATGATCATTCAGCCGAAAGACTTCCACTGCTGGACATAGGCCTCCCCCAAGCATCGCCACATCGACCGGTCCATGTTTGGGGGGATTTGCCATAATCGCCACGCTTGGCAGGCGGGTTGGCGATCGCAGTATGGTTGTTAAAGTACTCAGAGAACGCTGCTGCCCATCGTCTAGTGGATCCCTTGATGCGATGGGTAATTCATCTATTTTAAACGAGTATGAGGGAAGACCTCATTTTACCTCCTCCTCGAGGCACCCCTCATTTGAGGAGAGGATATTTGGTGAGAGAGACTAGTGAGCGGCGGATTCGCTTGTGCTCGACGACGTGCCACATCACTGAGTGGAGGAGAGAAAGGGTATCGACTACGCGAACGAAAGAACGCTCCTCATGAAATATTCGCATCCCTATCACTTACGTACTTACTCGCTCATCAGTCAGATAAACACTAGCGCTTATACAAATAATAAATTAAAGATTAGATGAGGTGGTTCAAAGTTGAAATGCAAGACCCTCATTTTTCATGTTCAGGAACTCAAACGAGGTAACTCACGAGTGAGGAACACATCACTAGTTGCCATACAAATAAAATAACAATCAAAATCATTGTAAGTATAATAAAACGAATTACTCAATCAAAGGAGAAAGTACAACATAATCAAACGATTATGTTCATATATTTATGTATGAAATGTTACGAGAAACAGTGACTTGCAAACTAAAGATATAATCCTATTAAGTTGTATTGAATTGTATGAAATGTATGGTTGTCAAACTTTGACATTTGTATTTGACGTTCGAGTCAAATAATCGTTTAACAATATGAACATTGAACATGTAGATTTCATCTCGACATAAATGCCGAAACCAAAATCTCTGGATTGAGGTAGATTTGACAAGCTCGTCAGTCTAGTGATTGATTCGATCCCTAGGTCGGGGAAAGTGATTTTAGGTTTTTCCGTGTGCAATTTCTCAGTAGCAGCCCGTAGTCTGGATTTGTGCCCGGTTGATGGCAATAGGCTCGACCTCTATTACTTGGGACGTAAACATAACGACGAAATGAGGGTATAATATACACTTCTGCCCAACCCTTCGGGGTAGATTTTAAAGATTCATCATCATCAGCCTGTTTCAATGATGTGCACGGGCGTCTCCTCAAAATGAGAAGGATTTAGGCCTTAGACAAATCGATAGACACCTCATTCATTAAAATCCATCCAGCCGTTGGGCTGCTTCGAGGGTATAAAGTTTTTTTTTTTTATTTATTTATAAACAACCAACTACTATTTACAGCCTACACCACACATAGAAGTTATTGGTTAAAAGAAACAGTTAACAGAAACTAAAAAAACAGTAAAACATAAAATTATACAAAATTAACCATAAATTATAAAACTAAACATAACTATAAGACATTTATAAGGCAATCTAAAAAATGTATGTGCCTTTCAAGTCGAAGAGATTGTGCTGGGAGTGGCAATGGACTCCAAGTAACAACTAGAAGAGAGAGAATCCCACACACATAGATACATAATTACAAAGACACATAGATACGCGTGAAAAACATAACCCTATCCTTGCTGTCGCGCAGTCGGACAAAAAAATTTTGCTTGTTTTTTTTTTAAATCCTAGTTTTTGCATCATTTTTTTTTTGTTTCACTTTTTTATTTTTAATCAATCTTATTCCCGTGCATTGTCAATCTACACCAGTAGTAGATCACGTGGTTTTAGGGAGTTCGTTTACACCCTGTATAATTGAACTACTATCAAAAACCTACATTAAACCAGAGTTTTTGGATTGATGATGAGTAGACATCAAATAATCGGATGCATATTCACCTAAACTTGCGATGTTGGCTAATATGGAAAGAGCTTTTGTATTGAAGAAATCCTGCGGTTCCGGGACGATTATTTTAATTTATGTTTTTTTTTTGTTTATTTCACACACACCACTCCTCTTTTTACACGCTACATACACACATATTTGCATCGGCGGTTAAACATTAATTTTAAATAATTATGCAATCCAAGAATCCCAGTTTTTTTTAAGATGTCGCTTCCATTCTATTCACCCGACTAGTTATGTATTCACGGTGTTCTTGGCATACCAGGTTTTTTTACAAAAAACATATTTTAAGAAGCCGCTTCCATACTTTCATAGCTAAAAAATCACTTTAGGTAAATATGCATCCGCTCCGATCCCTAATGATGAGATGTAATAATTTATCATAGTATCGCAACAGTTGCGCCACAATTACCGCAAAACTTATCATCATCATCTGCCTAGCCTTTTCCCAACTATGTTGGGGTCGGCTTCCAGTCGAACCGGATGCAGCTGAATATCAGTATTTTACATGGAGCGACTGCCTATCAGACCTCCACAACCCAGTAACTGGGTAATACGATACTCTTGGTAAGACTGGTTGTCAGACTTTCTGGCTTCTGACCAACAGTAACGACTGTCAAAGATCTACAAATGACAGCCGGGACCAACGGCTTTACGTGCTTTCCGAGGCACGGAGGAAACTCGCTATGGTAAATGGTCACCCATCCACAGACCAAGCTTGGCAAGCGTGGCTTAACCCGGAAGATCGGTCTATGCGGCTGTAATTATTTAGCCACGAGCTCCTCTTCTTATCTCTCTTCTTAGAAAATCTTAATACATATCAACTTGAACTTTCGCGATTGCGGTTAGGAAGTCGTTTTGTTTAGATTTAACACCTCATTGGTTTAGTGGTTGCAAGTGCGACTGCCGAGCGTGAGTTCTCGAGTTTGATTCTTAGGTTGCATAATAAAGAGTGTAAATTAATTCGTGTACTTAATTCCTTCAAACCGCGTGATCTACTGGTGACATAGATTGAAAGAAATGGGATTAAAAAAAAATGCGATTGGCATTTGGGAAAACATGTTCCCCCTTTTTACAAAAGATGGTTTAAACCAAGACTAAGGTAAACTCATGTTTAAAATATACCCATCACTTTCTTATGTCATATAACAAAAAGAGACGGAGCTATTTTAAAACCTAGGTTTTTCTTAGATCATGTTTTGTAATATGGGGGTTGGACTTTAATCATTCGGGGTTTTAATTATTCGGCGAAATGAAAAGTGGCGAAAGATTATCGGCCAGATAAGAATCGGCTAAAAATATTTCGATATTCCAACAGAGAACCATTTTCTACCCATATTTGCAAATAAAAGAAATTGAATTCCTGTTTTTTTTACATTTGGAACAAAAATTGAACAATGAATACTTCGTTCAACATGTCAATCGTGTTACAATCATACTGTGTAAGTAAATCATCGTCATGGGTATCAACTTGAACTTTCGCGTGCTGCGGTGAACGCGGTTAGGAAGTAATTTCGATTAGATTTCCTGGCTTTGTCGCCTCGACTTTGAAAGATGGCTGGGATTATAAGTTCATGACAAAATGACAGATGATTTGCAGTGATATTCTAGTGATTCAACGCTTGCCTTCCTAGAGGAGGGATTGAGTTCGACCTGGTCCTGCACCTCTGACTTTTCGAATAGGGAATGTGCATGTAATTCAAAACTCTTTCATTATTTAAATATACATTGTACAGGACAAAAATGCAAATAGAATATCTAGCTTTAATTCCGCTGAACAAGATCGCTAGTTTGGATGCAGTATGCAGCACCACCCTCCCGCCTACAAGTATATGCACATGCAGAAAGAGTGAAAACATAATGCAACATGCAACCAAACCAATACACGACACGTGTTTCGCCCCTGCACGAGGCATCCTCAAGATATGTTGACTCCTCGACCGCTAGGACGCGAATCACGTTTCGCGACACTGATAAATATTCTTTTTGTCAGTGGAAATTACCACCAACAGGGACAGATGGCGAGACATCGTGAGACGAGTCACATCAGCTGCAGTAACTCATAGTACTACATGACGACCACGACTAGGCTTGCCAACCGTCCCGCGAGGGCCCGGACGTCCCGTTTCTAGAGCTTTAGAGGATGCGTCCCGCGAAAGACGTGTGCGGGACGCCAATTGTCCCGTTTTATCGTACCTACTGTCGGGAACTTCGTGGAGTGAGCGCCATTTGTTGTCCTCCACCTAACTAACCGTGATGTCAACATCGGACCACCACTGCCCGTTGGAGGGAGGAGACCGGCTCGCTCGGTGCGCCCGGAGGATTGCTTCTTGGACCGTACGACGTAACACTCGTCTAGAGTATTCTGTGTAGATCAGCTGAAGAAGTCTGACCTTTTATATCTGACTAGCTTGTCCTTATTTTATGATCTTGTAATAACTTGTAATAATTATCTAAAGTATTATATTGTGATCTAGTTCATGTTGCTAACACTAACCCAAATACAAGTACTCTCAGTGGTGGAGAGTCTATGTTGGTTTTATTTACTACATTTACCTTGCTCACAATCCTGACATACCATTATTAGCGATAACTGTAATGATAGAATCACTCCTTAACGATTAAATTGTAGTGTCGCTAAAACTACGGCTAAACCTTTGGGCAGAAGTCGGAATTTAGTGAACGCACGTTTTGTTTAGCTAGAAGAGTGAAGATCGCGGCCGCGAGTCGCTTTTCGAACGTCGTTCATGGAGGCCGAGGGGCTCCTCGAGCTTGGGGGCCCTGCCCCGAATCATACGGTAGCTACGCCACTGAAGGTCCGGCTCTTTATAGACGGTATATTTGAAGACCAAATTATAGCTCGTGGATTGTAATAATCTAATATAAAAATATTATGTATAAAAATCTAATAATAAATTAATAATAAGTAATTGTAGCTCGGAGGAGCTCGTGGCTAAATAATTACAGCCGCATAGACCGATCTTCCGGGTTAAGCCACGCTTGCCGAGGTTGGTCTGTGGATGGGTGACCATTTAACATAGCGAGTTTCCTCCGTGCCTCGGAAAGCACGTAAAGCCATTGGTCCCGGCTGTCATTTGTAGATCTTTGACAGTCGTTACTGTTGGTCAGAAGCCAGAAAGTCTGACAACCAGTACCAAGAGTATCGTATTACCCAGTTACTGGGTTGTGGAGGTCTGATAGGCAGTCGCTCCATGTAAAATACTGATATTCAGCTGCATCCGGTTCGACTGGAAGCCGACCCCAACATAGTTGGGAAAAGGCTAGGCAGATGATGATTTGAAGACCAAATTATACAGAAGACACTGCAAGACACCTTGACAGCAAAGGAAACATTCATTCCACCTTCCTGCTACTTACAATCAATTATACATTCTAAGTTTTTCTACCAGATCACCATACAATACTTAGCTTGTACCTGTCTTAGCATTGTGCTCGATGTGTATCTACCGTATAATCATACGTGTGTGTGCAACGTCCTTAGTAACATTAAATTTTACCCAATATTGCCTCACAGCACTTATTAGATGAAAGACTGCAACTAGGTAGTCTAGCATTGTTCTGGGGTTCCGTTTAGTAATGTGTGGTTCAATATTGGATTTCTATTAATTTTATAAAAAGAAAAATGTCCAGTAGGTAGGTATTTTAGGCTGACACATGGGTCGTTTAAGTAAAGTAGACTTTATTGTTTCTGATTGAGTAGTTACAGTTGTTATATACAAGGTTAGTCGGAAAGGGGGTACTAATCCAAAGCCCACTTATAACGGGTGATTCATTTGGAGGTACTTTTTTCAAAACTGAAAAAAATTATAAAAAACAAATTTATTGGGTTATCTTTATTATCATACAAAAGAACCATTCTTGATATTTATTTTTTAAAGATTATTTCTTTCAAATGCTGTCCGTAACTGCGGTTAACATGCTCCATTCTGTAGTTTCAATTTTCGATGACGTATTTTCGTTTCATTATCGTGCCATGATAACGGACTATTTTTTTCCTGAAATTGAAGCCCGTGATCTCCAGGACATTTGGTACCTACAGGACGTCGCCACTTGCCACACAGCACGTGAAACCATGGCTTTATTGCGAGAACAATTTTTCGGACCAGTCAGTTGGCCGCCTAGATCTTGTGATATACACACCCCTAGACTTTTTATTTGGGGCTATGTAAAGTCCAAAGTCTATATGGATAAGCCGCGTACAATTAAGCAACTGGAAGCCAACATTACTCGCGTTATTCGCCAAATACGACTCGAAATGCTCGGACGCGTCATCGAAAATTGGAACTGCAGAATGGACCATGTTAACCGCAGTTACGGACAACATTTGAAAGAAATAATCTTTAAAACATAAATGTCAAGAATGGTTCTTTTGTATGATAATAAAGATAACCCAATAAATTTGTTTTTTCATATTTTTTTTCAGTTTTGAAAAAAGTACCTCCAAATGTATCACCCATTAGTATCGCTGATGACTGTTTGAAAGCGAGTAGGTATAAAAATTTCAAAATTCGATTTTTTTTCCAAAAAAATGATTTTTATTTTAGCTTTTTCAAAAATTCTTCATCCCTGCTTTAGTTACAAATTCAGAAAATAGTGCTTCTAATTCATGACCCCAAATATGACCTAAAATGTAAACACAGCTGATCATAACTGGGGATAGATAGATTTTAGAGTTTTTTTTTTGAGATTTTTGAACAACTGTTTCTCTTAAACTATTGACTTTTGGGAAAAGTTGTAGAACAAAAGTTACTCATTATTATGTGTACTTTAACACCCTTTCGGATTGGTACCCCCTTTCTGACTAACCTTGTATACGATAGCACATGAATAAGTTGTTTATTCATGTGACGATAGTATTAGAGACAACAATCAGCCCATTTTGGGCCTATAATCATTTTAAGTTGATGTACGAGTACGATAACAATCAGAATTTTTTTTTGGTATCAAAATATTCCTTATCTGTATAGAAACATTTATTTCTGTTAATCATTTTTTATATTGTACTCGAATTAATCTTATAGGTAATTTCTCTTAGGGTCTGTGGTATTTTATCATAAACTTTAACACACATAAACATACTATTTCTATGGTAAAGGATAGTTGTACATTTTAGCATAACTATCTTTGTTCTTTTTTCGTTATTTTTTTTCAGACAATCGTTCCGCAGATTTCTTAAGAAGCGCATCCACTTATTTACCCATGAAAAAAAATTAAATGTAAGTATTATTTGCCTAGTGGGTCGCAATCAAAGGGGTTCCGCTAATAATCATTCCTCTCTGTTTCTTACTAGGGATTTCAGCTGCTTTTTACTGTTTACTACTTAGCTGTATCCGGCATGCGTTGCAATGCACTTTTTCTTACTTACTACCTACCTACTACATACCTTCTACCTACCTTCAGAAACAAAATCAAAATAGTAACAAAAAGTTAAAACCATTTTCATGGGGTTATTCCCTTCATGTATGCGATAAACAAATGAAAAATTTGGACATACTGAAATTTTGTTAATTTCTTTAAATATCAAAATGTTCTATCATAAGAACCTTCTCCTGACGATTAGGAACACAATAAAAAAAAAGAGCGTGAGGTCTTGGGTTCAATTCCCATATTTGATTGCAAAGTGTCATTGGGTTTTTCCGTGTAGAATTTCTCAGTAGCGGCCCGGAGTCTGGATTTGTGCCTGGCTGATGGCAATAGGCTCGCCCCCTATTACATGGGACATAAAAAATATCGGTGAAATGTGAGTGTACTGTACACCTCTGCCCAACCTTTCGGGGAATATAAGCGTGATGTTATGTTATTTAAGTTATTAATTAATACGTAATAAAATAAATTAATGATCTTGTTTCAATTTTACGATCGATTCGCTAATGTATACAATTAATGAGTTTGCGTTGGGGCTTAAAAGAAAGATTAATTAATTAAATTATATAAATTAATTTAAATCATGCAAATGAGAATGCACAAACACATTATCTAACAATTTAAATCAGATTCAAAAGAAAAGCATATAAAAAAAAAAACATGAAAAATTAGGGCCCTAGAATTCTGCCTACCCTGCTGTCCTAAGCAGTCGTTCAAAAGAAGATAAACATATAAATGGTCAACTAATATGCATGCAGCAAGGAGGCTTGCATAACGTCTGCCTACTTTCACTCAGAGATCGGTCTGTATGACTGTTCGTATGATTACGACCATTCTTAAGGGGGTAGGTAGACTATGGTGCCGATTTTGCTGTACACAAACTAATCTTAAGGCTATTGTCATCTTTTTAAAACTTTTTTTAGCCAAGCAATTAGCGTTGTCATTAAACGTGGCGACGCTGCTGGCCTTCTGGGCACGCTTCCAGATGACAGCGATGCCGAGGATTATTTTGATGCCCTCTTTTAGTTTATAGTTTTATACTAACACCTTACAAAAATGTCGTGGTAGCCCGGAGGTTACAGACCCGCCTGTTAAGCACCGGGTTGCGGGTTCAAACCCAGGCATGTACCAATCTGACTTTTTCAATGTCATATGTACTTTCTTAGTTAATCTAAGACACCACTGACATACGGTGAAGGAAAACATCGTGAGGAAACCTGGACTTAATGGTCTGAAATCGCCAACCTGCAGTGAGCAAGCGTGGTGACCAATGCTCGTTCCTTCTCTGTATGAGAAGAGGCCTTTGCCCAGCAGTGGGACAGTGACAGGCTAATATTTATTTTATTTATTTATTTACTAACACCTAGTATTTTTATTTATTTGTCGGCGCGTCGAGAGAATTGGCTTGACGACTCCAAACTTAATTGATTCCTGGACGAATGACATCTACCAGATGACAGCGGTCAATGTCAATTTGACGTAACACCGAGGACTGGGGAGGCGGCCCGCGAAAAGCTAGACAGATAACGTCAGAGCTATCGAGCAAAACCCCGGTGTTGATTATTAATGGTGATCATGATTAAGATAACAAAAAGTGATTGGGATTGGATGCATGTGCGCTCGCGCCCCACGTACTCGGTGGAACGTCGTCTATCTTTGTGCATCATTTTATTTGTGTTTATCAAAGTACGACTTGTAATTGATATCAAAGACTTTAATTTGCTTCTCCTCGCCCGCAAACCCACGCATAGTACGGTGGCTGCTTTTGATAAGGATAACCAAATGCCTTTATCAGAAGTGGGATAGGCTCCATCGCCTATCTTATTTTCTGTGTTAATTTGTAGACAGTATACAAGTTGTTTCTTGATAAATCGCTATTGCTATTTTTAAAAAAAAAATACGAGTACCTACCTACGCAATACAATAAAAAAAAAAAAAAGAAAAAAAATTGTGAATATTCCTCCTGTTTACGAATCTGTCTAATCGTGATTGTTAGTTTAAATGGGTTGAAAGTTGATTCTGGGACTCTCAACACGGGACAGAGGATCTGCCGACCGGTTGCAACACGTCAAACCTCGCATGGACTCTTCGGTGGTGCTGCCCAGTGGGACGTGATATGCTACAAGTGTGATTGCGTCGTACCACCATGTGTATCGCCGTCAGGTACTGAAGTGCGAGCGAGGTAACGGACAAGCTTATGATTGCAACCAATGTCATAACCCTGGTAAGATTGAACCATTTGTACCTAATTCTTCTGATCCCTCATAAAATGATTTTAACTTGTAGTGAGGTAGATCATGTGTGTAATTTTGAAGGATGCGGACGAGATATCCTCTAATCCGTAATATGTGTGTTCAATATGTGTTGGGCGCGTAAAGGCAATTATTTGAGAGGCTTGATTTCTTGCAAAAGAAATTGAATGTACTTGGAGCGCACGATCAGTCATGGTCAGGCGAAGCCGAGCGCGAATAAAATTGGAAGCATTTGTCTGTTCAACACTTTGGCCGCGTCGCCCACGGGTGACCGCAAATCAGAGCAGTTTATAGTTATCGATGAAATTTGGCAAAATCAATGTTTTTGTAGTGTCACCACCATTGTCCGTCAGTGTTGAACGTGTTAATGAGCTTACTGATGTTAATGAGCACTAACACATTGGTGCAGAATGACTGAAATAATTGTAAATAGTAGACCACAGGTGAGTTAAAAATTGATCTTATAGACCCATGTAAAACTGTTCAGAGGCGCCCTTATCGGTTATCGCCTGCTGAAAAAGAAATCGTCAGAGATAAAGTGCAGACTCTTTTAGATGCTGGCATCATTCGCGAAAGCTCTTCACCCATCGCCAGTCCCATTTTAGATAATTACTCATGATAATAGGAATTGCTAAGCGTTGGTCGAAGGGGCCCAGTGCGCCCGGTCCACAGCGCATGGTGAGTTGGTGGTTGGTCGAAGGGGCCCAGTGCGTCCGGTCCACACCGCATGGTGGGTTGGTGGTTGGTCGAAGGGGCCCAGTGCGCCCGGTCCACACCGCATGGTGAGTTGGTGGTTGGTCGAAGGGGCCCAGTACGCCCGGTCTAGGCCGCATGGTGAGTTAGTAATTGGTCGAAGAGGCCTAGGACGCACGGCCCACATCACACAGTAAGTGGTTGTGGTAATGTTATGAGTCGGTGGCTAGTCGTAGAGGCCTCGAATGCCCGGTCTACGCCGCGCAGTGACTTAGTGGCTGGGCAATGAAACCTAGTACGCCCAGCCCAAACGGAGCTACAATGTAGTGCATCGCGAGGGATCTCTAAATTTTAAACGTTACTCCTGCATGTCAGGAATGGACGAGCTGACTGTAATGAAATGTTGTTTCCTGTGGAACTTCAGATGGGCAATATCAGGACGACCAAGCGCACGAGGACGTGCGATAGTCAGGGTGGCCGTGTCGGCGCGTCGAGAGAATTGGCTTGACGACTCCAAACTTAATTGATTCCTGGACGAATGACATCTACCAGATGACAGCGGTCAATGTCAATTTGACGTAACACCGAGGACTGGGGAGGCGGCCCGCGAAAAGCTAGACAGATAACGTCAGAGCTATCGAGCAAAACCCCGGTGTTGATTATTAATGGTGATCATGATTAAGATAACAAAAAGTGATTGGGATTGGATGCATGTGCGCTCGCGCCCCACGTACTCGGTGGAACGTCGTCTATCTTTGTGCATCATTTTATTTGTGTTTATCAAAGTACGACTTGTAATTGATATCAAAGACTTTAATTTGCTTCTCCTCGCCCGCAAACCCACGCATAGTACGGTGGCTGCTTTTGATAAGGATAACCAAATGCCTTTATATTTGTACATAATTTTGGAAAAAATTGCTTATATTTTAAGGTGACAGGTGGCGAATGAATCGCGATATATTTTCCTAAACTATTACTTCTTGCGCGCTATTCTCTATTGTATTAGTTAAGTATCTTGTTATCTAACAAACTAAAGCTTAGGTATTTTCTTATTTACTGATCTACTATGAAGCCATTGTCCTGTGTCCTTGTTTTGGAGGGAAGAGCGCTGCTTATCCCATAACTCACAGCCTCTCGGCTCAATTTTGACAAGCAAACTTTTGACCCTATTTTTCTGACAACATGCTTCATAATTTCATAAAATGTATGGATGTACTTTGGAATAAATAAATAAAAATATTCGAATGTTTTTTATTAATGATACCTGGTAAGGTAACCCTGTGAAATATTGCCAGTTAATTTGAACTAACCCTGTTTTCAAGGTCTCATCAAGTGTACGAACAGAATCCTAATTAATATTAAAAATTCGAGAGTAATATATAAAAAATAAGTTTGTTTGTTTGTTACCTTTTCATGCCTAAACCACTTAACCGATCATCCTGAAATCTTGCATATACGTTGGCAGGTGTACAGAAACGAACATAAAGTACCTTTCATCCCGAAAAAAAGTACTGTTCCCGAGGAAAACAACAATAACGATAATAGATGGCTCCACGTGTCTTTCGAATCATGATTGAATTATATTATTATAATAAACTTTAGTAGTGTGTTAAGAGTTGATGGTCAAATCTAAATTAACGCGAGCAAAGGTGCGGGCAAAAGCTAGTACCTACATAAATAACAATTTAAGTATGACAGCGTTTGGTGAATTAGATAACAATGATACTGTTCTATTAATGATACCTGGCAACCCTATGCTGTATCGCCAGTTAATACAAAATAACCCTGTAAACGGAAATTCGTCTCTCCATCTCACTGATGCTAAATCGAAAGGTGTGGTTTCACGAATAGAATAAATCACCAGAGATATCGTAAAGCATAAATCATTCTGACTGACATTCGATTAAGATTCTTTGCTTAGGTAAGCGAAGATTGGATAATGTTGGACTGTTTTATTAAGGGACTATTTTTACTCGGAGAAACTACAGGCTCTTCTATAAGACCCTTTTGAAAATGCACTCAGGGGCAACAAATCCCAAGTCACCAACATAAATCTTAATATCTCGGATAGTAAGAATGATAGCTTATTCAAATAAAAGTATTTTATAGTCTATTTAAGAAGTTTTATTTGAGTGGTATTAAATAATCATTAATCATAAAATTGCTTCCGAATCTAAATGTTTTACACGTATTTTTTTGTCGGCTCAAATTCATATTTGGTGGGGGAAATCGCCCTTCCAAAGAATAGTTTTCCGAAGGGCGATTTCCTCTACTAAATAATAATATGGGCCACTAACCTAATAGCCAAGAGCCTCGATCAACACCTCATGAGGCTCTCGTTGGACGGCTGGATCAAGGGCTTGATACAAAAAACAGTAGGTACCAGTGGCGAAGGCTCCATAGTTCCATACAACTCGATTCGTATCGGCTTCCCTTTCGAAACGAGTAGTTACTGGAATTCACGCATCACACTTGAGCAAGGTAAGCATTTTTTGGTCCGGCTTCCCTTTTAAGAAAATTCACCCTACGCCACTGGTAGGTACTCCTTGACACGGCACGTATAATGAGGAGGTTCCTGCCTCTGGAGCCCTGACTTCCGGCAGCTTGCACCCTGTCCCGATGCCGATGGGCTGCAATTTTTTTTTATATTTTTTAAATGTAGATTGCTTTTTTTATGATTTGTATTTAAAAATATAAATTATATGTGTTTACAACAATTATACAGAATACGGGCTACTAAAAAAAAACGTGTCGGTTATTTTTTAATGTTCTGTTACATAATTATCTTAAAACAAATCAAATCGAAGCTGAACACCCAGGTTCTTCTACTTGTAAGTAATAATTATACACTGTTAGGCTGCAGATACATTGAGTGTATCGCTCGGCTCATGCTCGGCTCATATTTCGTTGCGTTACACGTATGCATCGCGCTACATACAAATTCTACTGCATGGCCTCACCACTCATATTATACGTCGTTACGCCGAGCGTAATAGGGCTTATTAGTTTCGTGTGCATCTTGCGTTCGATTAATGTTAAGTTAACTATATTATGCGTATTTTCGAAGGCTCCAGCTACATCTAGCATATTTTCCGTCGCGTATCTTCCGTGTGCTTTGGCTAATACGGACTTTGCCATTGTCACACAAATCGGTGATCGCATTGTATTGCTATTAGCGCAACTAAGAAAAAAACGATAGAAAGATTTTTTTATTCAGCCAAGGACATCTAACCAGAACGACTGTCATAGGTATTCGTATGTTAAACGGAACCGCTCTCCGAAGTAAGGAGATGTCTCCACGTGTAATGCCGAGTGTACACTCTCGCCGAGACAGCCCGAGGCTTAGATTTAATACTTCCCTTTGCTGTTTGATGTAAAGGTTAAGGATAGAGACAGTGCCTCGGGCTATCACGGTGTATGTGTACAGCACATATCGCAACCTCTCTTTGCCTAGCGGCTAAACCGAAACAAACACAGGTCCTTTTACTAGACCGTCACCAATATCTAGACGCACTGCAAGTTACCGTCCATACCTAGTTGCCATTCCACCAATTCGCAGTAAGCGCTTTCAAACATCCTTCATAATCCGCACGGCAAAAGAGTGGAACTCACTACCTGCGTCTGTGTTCCTGAACGCTTACAACCCGAATCTCTTCAAAGTTAGAGCGAAAAAGCTTCTTCTGGATAAGCTCGCACCATCGTAGACTTTGTCTCTGTCACCTCTGACATTGAGCAGAGACAAGAGGAAAGGCATCACAAAAAAAAACCGTGGCTGTTCTCCAGTCACGGCCTAAAGGATACACGACGACACTGACACTCGACGCAAATGTCGACACTAGTGTCGATTGCGTCCACACGGTCAGCAATTTTTTGTGTCGACATTGGTGTAAACATTCACCCCCTTATTACAAACGATGGTCTAAGAAAAACCCTGGTTTTAAAATAGTCCCGTCTCTTTTTGTTGTATTATGTTAGAAAGTGATGGGTATATTTTAAATCTGGGTTTATTTTAGTCTCGGTTTAAACCACCTTTTGTATTAAGGGTGCTAGTGTCCCGGTTCAAGTTTATTGGCTGTCTACAGGAATCGATGCTTCACTGACTGCAATTCAGTGTTGTACATTCCCTCGCCATGAATCGACGTGCTGCTGCCGCGGTTTAAAGCTTTTTTTAGTTTTCTCAATTCATTATTAAATTGCGTTCGTAAATTGTGCAATTTTCTATTTATTTCTAATGCAGTACCTAGTATTAAATTGTTCTGCTAAACTTTTTACCACTGCTGACTTCTTTACTCGATTTTTATAATCGGGGTTTGATATTTGCCGTAGTTCTGGCTGCGCTTCATAATATGAAATCAAAGATTTTACTTCCGCTGCAGTCCACGCGCGTGACGTTATATTGGTGTAGCTAAAAATTTCGCACAGGTTCGAAATTCGCAACACTTGTGTCGGACACTGCGCAGGTTCTGTCTCCACGGCTGCGACACGGACACTGAGCGACATCGCCACTACATCTGCAACTAAGTGTCGTGGCAGTGGACACACATGGACAGTCGATGTATACACTGAGTGTCTAGTGTCTGGTGTTGTCGTGTATCATCGTCATCTGCCTAGCCTTTTCCCAACTATGTTGGGGTCGGCTTCCAGTCGAACCGAACCGACAGTCGAAATATTTTACATGGAGCGACTGCCTATCAGACCTCCACAACCCAGTAACTGGGTAATACGATACTCTTGGTAAGACTGGTTGTCAGACTTTCTGGCTTCTGACCAACAGTAACGACTGTCAAAGATCTACAAATGACAGCCGGGATCAACGGCTTTACGTGCTTTCCGAGGCACGGAGGAAACTCGCTATGGTAAATGGTCACCCATCCACAGACCAACCTCGGCATGCGTGGCTTAACCCAGAAGATCGGTCTATGCGGCTGTAATTATTTAGCCACGAGCTCCTCCTGCCTGGTGTTGTCGTGTATCCTTACCTTAATAAAAAGACTCTAAAACTCATCGTAAAAGTTTTTTAAAACCTCAATTCCAATAACAACCTTCTCAAGGATGCAAATTGCAATAAGAAACAAATAAATATAAATAACGTCTTTCTGAATATTCTTACATAACGGCTTGCATAAGATCCGCATTGTAAACGAATGAATCAGTTTAACACTTCGAATCTTTTGGACAAAGGAAACTATACATTTCTGTCAGCTGTCATTTTAATTTTGTGGAGATTTCTAATAGGACTGTGATGCTTATGAAAAGGACTTATGAAAAGTCGAATTTAGGCGCACGGTTCCAATAAGTCGTGACCTATGGAGAAGAGCCAGCAAGACACTACAAGGTTACTCTTATAAAGAGAATATCTTTAACAATTTCAGTGTATACAGCTATACAGTACTATGATTTAGGATAGTTATGAGAGAACAGTGTAGTCTTGACCACAGACCAGTGAGTAATGTAGTACCAAGACTTGAGTACAAAAATTAACAAACAAGAAAATAAATAAAAAAACGATACAAATCTAACATGCACTAACACCCAGACCCCGAAAAACTATCGGTAAGCCATACAAATATTTGTTCAGAGAAAGAATCGAAGCCGCGATCCGAGCTCAAGCCAATCGCTCAGCCACTACGTCAATTGTGCTGATTCCTGAAACTGTTCCTATGACGCATGTTGCAAGCCAAGGGCCGATACAGGAGTGCACATAAGGGCCAGACTGAAAGCTCAAGGGCCAAACTGGGGGCACGAGGGCCAAACTGGGGACACGAGGGCCAAACTGGGGACACGAGGGCCAGACTGGGGACACGAGGGCTAGACTGGGAGCACAAGGGCCCACTGGAGGCACAAGGGCGAGACTGGAAGTACAAGACCTAGACTGGGGGCAAAAGGACGAGACTGGAAGTACAAGACCTAGACTGAGGGCAAAAGGGCCAGACTGGCAACGAGTGTCCTCACAAGAATTTGTACTTGTGTATCGTTGGCGATGACCGTCTGGACTGGAGGCACGTGGCCCCCATGCCTCCCTTCATCCATCCTTTTCGAATGGGGGGTCACCTAGGTCGCACGTACTGATCGTAGTGGTCTGTTGGAGGGCTTACGGTCCTCTGTCAACATTCATCTGATACAATCAAACATTATCTGATCCCGAAGATGGAAAATTGAGGCCAATAGCTAAGTATTTCATAAATGATTTGGCAATGGCTTGAATGGGGTATTGAGACCCCATATCTGGGCTCGGTCAGCGTGCAGACGACGTCGGCCCTCCGGCGCAGCGATCCAAATTCACTGTGGGATGTCGCAAGTGAGCATGCACGCATGTTTGCTCCATTATGAGTAGGTATTTTTATCAAAGTAACATCCCTAGCGTCACTGGGATTAATGTGGCCACGCGGTTTTGAAGCAATAACAACTCTACGCTCGAGCGTTTAGCCATAGTTTAGCACGCAGCGGTTGTCGTATACAAGATTTTATAGGGAGTGATGTATTGTAGTAATTAAAATAAGTAATCTGTGTTTTGTAGATAGACTTGAATCCAAATTATCATTTTACAAGTAGGTATTGTTCCCTGGCCACCGTAGTTAGCGGCCATCGTGCGGCGGATTCGGGGGGCCACCGCACGACCGGCTAGTTTCTTATAGCGAAACCCGCGACTCTGGCCATAGATCCTCGGAGGAACAACGTGATGGATTGACGTAGAAATTCATCGACATGATCTAGTACAAAATTCACGACAAAAGTGTCCTGAGTTTATACAAGGTGTAACTTAAATAACGTACAACCTCTTAAGGGGTCACTGTACTCATCATTATGAACAACTTTTACAACGGGACCAAATATGAAATCGCGACAAAAAAACAGCTGTTCCTGCATTTATGTTCGCATAAGGGTCTCCCCACATTTATCGACGCGGAATCGGCTAACACCGGTCAAAAAAGCCTTTATGTCTACGTAATAAGGATGTCACTAATACCATTCGCATCGGCTTGGCTCGGAAGACGCGTCGCGACGCCGGCCGACGGCGAAACGAGCCGTTTGTATAGATAAGTCGAGTAATGTGGTGATAAGCACTCGGCTTAAGCCGATTCCGCGTCGATAAATGTGGGGAGACCCTTACTCGTCAAAATGAACAGCTGTTTTTTTATCGCGATTTCAGGTTTGGTCCAATAGAAAAAAAACCGCAAATACGCAAGTTTGTCAAAAAACTGATAATTGACGGAGCGCAGTCGAGCGTAGTCAAACGTTTGAGGCATGCTCATTCGACGCTCCTAAGTCCGTTTACGCTACACGAATTCGTGCTCCGTTTATGCTTCGCTCGTGCTCGGCTCGCCTAGTGTAGACGCAGCTTAAGAATGCTTGGATCAATCAAGGAATAATAGGATCAGCTTAAGAATGCTTGGATCAATCAAGGAGAATCTTGGAGCAATCCACGTGGTGCTTTTTCTTCACAAAACAATGCGGTCACAACTATCAGTAAACATTTACCATTATGATAATTAACGTCAAAACACGGAAACCCATAAGAAAAAACCGGTAGAACTGTACCCGAAAATTACGTCATTTGACGTAACTTAGTATAAGTCGGTCAACCGGCCAGCTTTCTCCATGATGATATAATATGTTGCTATGGGTTACTTAACGCGTCAGAAGTCCGTACACGTGTGTAAATAATAGTGTTGATTGTTGGCATTGTGCATGCCTTAGGTGCTTTGTGTATTGAGATGTAGCATTTGGCTGATCAGCAGTGTTTTTTTTTTTTTCTATTTGACTCCTGCAAATGGTCCTAGGGAACCGTTTCTACGTAATCGCGGAGTTATTTTATAGATCTGAAGGGTCTCCTGTCAATGGTGGGGAAGTAAAATACTTAACCTAAGCTAACTACTTATACTACACTAACATCATAATGTTAATCATGACTACTAGCAACAACAGCACTAAGGGCGACCCCTAGTAGGACTCGGACCTCGGCTTAGGGCGTTGTTACTGGGGGGTTGGGGGAGACAGCTTGATGAGGTCTGAATTATCGATGCGAAAGAATTTGCGTCGCGTAAAAGAATTTGTTTGTTGTAGGCTCGTTGTACGTCCTCACTTGATGCCGTGAACAGAACGGCTCTGCTCGTGCTCGGCTCATCTAGCGTAGACGCAACTTTACACTGACCAGTTTTGTCAGATACACCGCTTTTCCGCTTTTTAAGCCGCCATTTTGACAATGGATTCGTCTGCTTTCCGCTTTTTTCGAATCTGCTCGAACAATCCAATGTTTTTTTTTCTCATACATGTTTACCATTTTAGTAATGAGGAACATGTCGTGAAGAAAGTTTTGAGTATGAACGTGGATGGTTATAAGAGTACAGAAAGACCAAAGAAACTATGGATGGATACTGTAAAAGATGATATGACTAGAAAGAGAGTGACTACTGATATGACGGCTAATAGAGATGTATGGAAGAAAAATACATGCTGCATGCTGCAAACAAGTTGGGATAAGAGCAGGAGAATGATGATGACATTGTGTACCATTTTAATATTATTTTATTGTGGCTGTGAAATGATTCGAAGCCTCTAACACCAAGAAGCCACAAATGATTGGTGACAGTGATACTCTCTGGTTCTGTCTCTTACGTGCGTCTACAGTACTCTGTGTGTATGTGTAGACCAATGACTAAAGAATATTAGGTCTAGACGCGTGTTTTAACATTCAACAAAACCCAGCACGCTTCGTGTAGGTATTCCCAGAGGTTCCGTTGAAGTTGTTCCATGATGGAACTACTGGGTTTTTCTTTCCCAGAGGTTCAGTGACATTTATAACTACGTTGTTGACCCGGATTTGTTTGAATTGTATTGTTTATTTTTACTTTTTGCAAAAACACGCGTAAGTTACCATTAAAAATGTCGAAAATCGTCGTTATAGTACTTATTTTTGACGTTATTTTTACTTTTTGGGAAATTAAATTCCCGGTACTCCAGTTAACGTAACCTCTGGGAATGAAAATCCCATTAGTCCAGTTAATGGAACCTCTGGGAAATAAAAACCCAGTAGTTCCATCATGGAACAATTTCAAGAGAACCTCTGGGAATACACGGCACGCCTGGTAGTAGGATCTATACGATCCACCTGGCTAGCTACCACCCTCACATTAAAGTCCGGCGCCAAGCAGTTTACTGTGTTCTGTCGTGTGTATATGAGAGCTAGAGGGGTATAGGGAAATCTCACTATATCTCTGTTACTTGAATTCGTGTGCTCTATCTGAACATCAGTATATCTGTCGAACTTCATGAAGGAGGAATTTTGGCCGATAGATGTAGCTTTCCGACGATTTCGAGGCTACCAGACATCGTGCGACACACGACGCCGACTCCTCGTGTGAATTAGTGTTTATATTTTATTGTTTATGTGTCGTATTTTTATGTTAGTTGTAGGTGATGGTTGTAATAAGGTTCACATTTGCTTGTTCGGGATTCGGATAAATTAAACACGTGTTGATTGAATGCAATTATATTAGCGACTAACTTAATACTATAATATTAAATGCTTTTACAGACGACATGAGATATACATATAGCTAGGTATGTGGATATGTGACTTGCGCAGCTACTAAGACAATTTTCAACCTAACAGTAGGTTTTATATTGTATTGTATTATTGCATTTTCTTAATATGTATATGTAGTAGTTTCGCCTAGATTCCACGACACAGAGAATACTAGTGTGGAAGCTAGTGCCAAATCTAAGTTTATTTGTACAATAGAGATTTTATTTATTTTTATTAATCTTAGACCCTGTCTGCGCTTATCGTCAGGTGCTACAACGGCTATAGGCGTTAAAAAAAATAAAAAGTAGCCAACGGTAACAGTCACATTACGTAATATTATGGTTAACGTAATAACACACTTTTGACTTCTATTTACTGTAGAGAAAGTTCAAACAACGCATGGTGTGTAATAAGAAGGGCAGTGTCACGGGTCCAATATAGTTATATACATAGGTTTATGTACAATATTAAGGGGGTCAGGCAGTAGCTATGTAAATATTACTGAAATTCGGTATCGTAAGAGTAGAAGCCGACCCCTATACAAGGTTAGTCGGAAAGGGGGTAGTACTAATCCGTGGCCACTTAAAGTATCACACAAATTTTCAAAATTCAATTATTTTTGTTTCAAATTATTTCAATTATAGTTTTTTCAGAAAATGAATTCAGATAATTTAGCTTGTCATCCGTGACATATGACCTTAAATGTAAACAGTTTATCATAGCTGAGGATAGATAGATTTTAGCGTATTTTTTTTTTTTTTGAAATATTTGTATGGCTGTTTCTCTTATACTATTAATTTTTGGGGAATGTTGTAGAACAAAATGACGGGTGCAAAGTAAAAAATGGTATCTGCAAACTGGTTGTTTGCAGATGTCATTTTTTACTTTGCACCCGTCGAAAATTTATTCATTATTATGGGTACTAAAGGGTGTTAATCTTCCGAATTAATATACCTTCATTCCGACTATCCTTGTATAGGATTACTTCAAATTAACTGGCGAAACTTCACAGGGATACTAGGTATCATTAATAGAATACATTCAAATATAAAATACCAACCTAACTAATACAATAAATAGCAATAAGCACGCACGTTGTAGGTATATTTTTTTTTAGGTTTTTTATTTTATTTGAATATATATATTCTATTAATGATACCTGGTAACCCTGGCTAGTTTCGCCAGTCAATTTGTAACAACCCTATATTCAAGGTCACGTTAACAGTGCGAACAGAATACATAAATAATAATTTAAGTATGTCAACCTACTTTGATTTGATTTGAATTCAATATGTGTATGTATGTATGTCTGTTTGTTACGTCATACTAGTTCTGCGTACGGATTCGCTCACGCGGTGATGACTTTTACTTTGCAATTCTAATGGGATTGCGTTGGAACGGCTTTCTCGGAAACAGATTAGCTAAATACGTTTGATTTTATGCTTTTAAGGAAATACTATACTATAATTTATGAAACTGTTGCATAATAAGGGCTATTAAAACACGAGTGTGAGTTTGAAAACCAAACCGTATGCAATATTTTTAATAATATCACACGAGTAGAATGCCTAAGTAGTTATGTGCAGTTTCATACACTACTTTATCTAAACTCATGCAATACAATACGGCCGACGTATCCTGGCGAGTCTGAAGTTAGCTGATTAGATGCGCAGTAGACAATTTCGTTTCTAAAAGATCCATTGCGCAGCCAAACAACTAACTTCAGACTCGCCAAGATACGTCGGCCGTATTGTAAGTAGATACCTACTTTAAATAAACGACCACAGAACAAAAATACAATAATATGGCGCCCAAATACAGCGCGCATGCGCCCTAGCCCGCGCAAACACAGACGATTAACAGCCGCACAAAAAATTGAATTAAAAATATGATTGTAACAGTTCTGGACCATCTCCTTCCAGCAATTACCCATATTATCAACTTCTCCCTTTACTCTGGAGTCTTCCCTTCCTTATGGCGCAAAGCCTATGTTCGTCCCCTTCCTAAAATTCCTAACCCTTCTCTTCTCAGCCACTTCCGTCCAATTTCCATTCTTCCTTTCTTATCCAAAGTGCTTGAGGGCTGTGTTCACAAACAATTCTCCCATTTCATCCACCATAACTCCCTCATCAGTCCTCTTCAGTCCGGGTTCCGGCCTGGTCATAGTACCGTTTCCGCCCTCCTTAAAGTGACTGGCGATATTAGGGCTGGCATGGAGGACACCAAAGTTACGGTCCTAGTATTGGTCGATTTTTCTAATGCTTTTAATACCGTCAGTCACGACATCCTGTTATCCATTCTTTCCTATCTTATGGTCTCTCAGGAGGCACTGGAATGGTTCTCTTCTTATCTTCAGGAACGTCAGCAATCAGTTCATGTGGGTGAGTCTTCATCAAGTTGGTGTGACCTAGAAACTGGTGTTCCTCAAGGCGGTATTCTTTCTCCACTTCTGTTTTCTATTTTTATCAATCTCATTACCCCCGAGCTTCAGTGTGCGTATCACCTTTATGCTGATGACTTGCAGTTGTACTGTCAAGCTAGTGTTGACGGTATATCCGACGCGATCAACAGTTTGAACCGGGACTTGGTGGCTATTAAGAACTGGTCTGATAGGTTTGGTGTGGTGGTAAACCCCACGAAGTGCCAAGCGCTAATTGTAGGGAGCCCCCGAAATATAAGCAAAGTGGACAGTGCATCCTTAACATCTGTTATGTTCAACGGTACTGTTATTCCTCTGAGCTCTGATGTTAAGGATCTTGGTTTGCACATAGATTCTACACTCCATTGGCAAGCCCAGGTCACTAATGTCAGCCGGAAAGTCACTGGAACGTTGCGGTCTCTCTACCGATTACGAAACCTATTACCGTCGAACACGAAAGCAATGCTTGTGCAGACCTTAATATTTCCCATGATTGACTATGGTGATGTGTGTTACTATGACCTGAATGCAGATCTTCTCAACAAACTTGACCGCCTTCTTAATAACTGCATTCGATTTGTTTTCAATCTTCGTAAATATGACCATGTCTCTGCGTATCGGCTGCTTCTTAAATGGTTGCCTATTCGCCAACGTAGAGTCCAAAGGGCATTGACTACTCTATTCTCATTTCTCTACTCTCCCTCTTCCCCTACTTATTTAACTTCTCACTTTCAGTACATATGCTCCAATCATGACAGAAATCTTCGCTCTTCACACAACCGTCTCCTTCAATGTCCCTCTCATCGCTCTGACTTATACATTCTTCCTTCTTCGTCCAGTCCATTCTTTTGTGGAATGCACTCCCCTTGGAAATCAGGATGGCAACCAGTCGCTATACCTTTAAAATTAAGTTACGTGAACATCTTCACAAGGCATTGGCAGAATCATCTCAGCGCTGATTTATCCTTTTATATATTTTTGTATGTATTGTATAGTATATTAATTAATATATATTTATGTATGCTTAGGTATATAATATCGTATGTATAAATGTTTATTATTGTATTTAAACATGTACGTAAATATCTTTTTAATATGTTGGTAATATTGTTGCCAAAAATGTTTCCAATAACTTTGTTAATTTTTAATAGTGTATCCATATCCTCTTTTCAGTGCACCTACCATGTTTTTCTCTGCACCACCCTAAGGTCGACTGGTAGAAAATGCCTAAGGCATTAAGTCCGCCTCTGTACAAAGTTTGTGCGAAAGTATAAATAAATAAATAAAAACTCCTTGGTCGGTCCGAAGTATACTTTCATAGAAAAAAATGTTATTTTAAAGCATTATTTTGTTAAGAGAACTGTATTTTAATAAAACTTGTTTTTATTAGAGATGCACATGAATAAAGTACCTATGTCATTATTGTACTATTTTTGAGTTCTTAATTGGAACTTTACGACATGAGTGTAGATAAACATATACAGGCTGGAAACTTTAAGTGTCAATAAACGTTTTTTTCGTCAATTAAAGAGATATTTAAAAAGTTAAAGCTAATATTAAAACTAAGTAGGCTACGTGGACATTAAAATAATACGAATAACTTTAGTAAAAAGAAAAGCCAATTATCAAAAAGGTTGATTTATTTAGCTGCACTAAACGTACCTTCAAAGTACAGATAGTAAAAACCATAAAAGAAGGTAAACAACAAGCAATGTAGCTCTTAGTTTAAGCAAAGCAGAAAGATTTAATGTAATTTAATTTAAAGTAATGTAACTTGAAACTAATCGGTTATCCTACTGTATCTTTTGAATTTAAACTTATTTTACGAATGATCCGTTCGCATGTTACTTTTTCTTGTTATATAGGGAAACCTATTATTAGCCATACAATACTGTACTATACATATTTTGTAATATATTTTATGTATCGCTGTTGGTTTTCTAAATAAAAAAAAAAAAAAAAATTGTCTTTCGCTCCTTACATACATTTAGTATGACATTTTCGTTCACTGAACTTAACCTCAAATCGTACGATAAGTGCTCTTGTTAATTAGTCACAAACCGCTCCTCACTTTTAAAAGATCTATTTACGAAATCAAAACAATTTCATTTCATATCATTGTCATTTGAGAAGCCCATTTTCAATCAAGTCCATGCGTCAAGTGTTACACCATGACATAATGTGTTACTTAGATGGGTTACTTAACATATACGTAGTCAATACACGTTTGTAAACATTGCAGCTCATTATAAACATAAGGCAGTTAATACAAACTACCTATTATACTGACAGTAAATATTGCAATCTCTCTGGGAATCACGGCTCATCTTCCGTGCGGGAGATGTCCGGTCCTTTGGAAGGCATACACGGGGACACAGGTCCAACGCGCAAAGGCGTCTTTGAGAACTTTAATCTAAAATGGGGTGGGGCATCAACCGGGGACTATCCACGGCTGCACTATTGGAGTACAGTCATGGACCGTCCCAGGTGGGTGCAAGACTATTGTAAAATATGGTGAAAGATATCTGGTCTATGGGAAGGGGTGTTAGGTGGGCTGGATAACTTCTATTGCCGGAAGAAAACGGCGTCTGCCTTTCAACATTTAAAATTGAAAAGTGTTGGCAGACGGTGACTCGCCAGCTCACTAGCTGGGCCCCCTGAAAAGCCGCCAGTATATAGGCGAAGGGGGCAACAAATGTGTGAGCGGATATATTGCAATAATTATTATACAGGCTGTAAACGAATTCGTGTACTTCCTTCAAACCGCGTAATCTACTAGTGACACAGATTAACCCTAAAAGTGTCTTAAATAAAAAACCGGCCAAGTGCGAGTCGGACGCGCGTACGAAGGGTTCCGTACCATTATCTATAAAAATGGCAAAAAAATCACGTTTGTTGTATGGGAGCCCCCTTAAATATTTATTTTATTCTGTTTTTTTGTATTTTGTGTTATAGCGGCAACAGATATACGTTTTCTGTTTTTAAATTTCAACTGTCTAACTATCACGGTTCATGAGATACAGATTGATGACAGGCGGACAGCGGAGTCTTAGTATTAGGGTCCCGTTTTAGCCTTTAGATACGGAAACCTTAAAAATGGTTTTCTGTCTGCTTAAAACAACATATTGCTATCAAACCGTCATGTCACTTACCGCCAAGCGTTATCATTATGGTATTTATTATTGTGTGTGTGTGTGTGTGTGTGTGTGTGTGGTAGAGTGTCAGCCAGTCAACTAGCAGAGGCACTTCCCTCCTGATCGACACAGTACCCAGCCAATAATCAGCGCACACAGTTCCGACTCACTGTGAACTACGCGGCATCGGGTTCCGACTCACTGGAACCCCTCACTGGCCCTGGCAAGCTCTCAAGACGCAACGACCGCTGACCCATCAAAACGATTGATATCCGGTCTCGGGGGGAAGTGATGAAAGGATAATACCTGTCCTTAGTGCACGCGGGAAGGTTGACGCGTACGCGCGTGTCTAGTTTTTTTTTTTTTCTGTTGTTCTTCTGTTTGTGATCCTAGGGGACCGTTTGTACGTAACCGGGCAGGTATTGGCGAGACCTGAAGGGTCTCCAGCCAATGGGGGGGGGGGGAGTAAAATACTTAACCTAAGCTAACTACTTATACTACACTAAAATCGTGACTACCAGCAACGGCTTAGGGCGTTGCTGGCGGGGGCTCAGGGGGGGAGACAGCTTGATGAGGGCTGAATTATCGGTGTGAGCGTGTTTAGTGTTTCGTTTATTTTACTTTGGTTTTAATAATGTCGATATCAAAATTCAACCGTTTCGAACTTTTATTTAATGCGCCATTTATTCTGCCTGCGCGGTGCGCCGTCACTCAGGACGCACACTTAGGCAGTAGCCCGACAGGCATAAGACCGGCCTGGTTGGAGAATCCTCCTTTTTCGTTAAAGGAGCACCACATTCCTCGTTCGTCCACATTGTCATTGGATGACCCATATTCACCAGTGGAATTTGGTGAAAATGGTGGTGATGATGATAAAGAGATTGCCTCTTAGTAGCCTATTTTCAATCACGACCAAGCGTCAAGTGTTACACCGCGACATAATGTATGACATGGGTTACTTAACACATAAATAGTCAATCCACGTTTGTAAACATTGCAGCTCATTGTAGGCTTGGCGTTGTGGGAGAGATGTGTTTCTAACCGACTTCGAAAATAGCGAAGGAGTTGATTAGAAATAAAAGTCGCGTGTTTAAAAAAGTCAAAGGTCTAAGACCGTTATAATTAAAGTAAATAAACAAATTATTCAAATTACCTAAACTCAAAATTGTAAACTATTTCTATTGTTGAGAATATTGTTGTGTGAACTACATCAATTGTAAAATAAATTCATGATTCAGTTTTGATGGTGACTGTACGTATAAAAAAAAACCGGCCAAGTGCGAGTCGGACTCGCAATGTTGTTAAAAAAATCATGTCTGTTGTATGGGAGCCCCCCTTAAATATTTGTTTTATTTCAATTTCATTATTTATTTTTAAAGTGAATACTTATATAACTAAGCATTCTGTGAATATTTCAAGCGTCTACCTGTTGCCGTTATCAATAATTAGCAAAAACGAACAAATAAAACACGTTTGTTGTATGGGAGCCCCCTTAAATATTTATTTTATTCTGTTTTTTAGTATTTGTTGTTATAGCGGCAACAGAAATACATCAACTGTGAAAATTTCAACTGTCTAACTATCACGGTTCATGAGATACAGCCTGGTGACAGACGGACAGACAGACGGACAGACGGACAGACAGACGGACAGACGGACAGCGGAGCCTTAGTAATAGGGTCCCGTTTTACCCTTTGGGTACGAAACCCTAAAAAATCAAACCGAATTGTCGTTTTGTTCTCATTCAAGATATTTTTGGTAAAAGTATTTCAAAACGTAAAATTCTAAAGTCATTGTAATAAAAATGTAACGTGGGTATCTATGTAAATAAATGGAAGACATTATTGGAAAGTTTAAAATAATTGACCATTTAATTTAAAGAGCTTTTAAATTCAAACCAAGACCATTTTTGTAGACGTAATAGTCCATTTTATTAAGGTTTTTACTTAACTCGTATTTGTACGTACAGTCAACAACAAAAGTCGATGAACATTTTAGCATTTCAAAATTAATTATCTCTGGAGTTTTTTTTTATTTGATGTTAGGCCTACGTTTGACCGCCATCTCGCCTGATGTTAAGCGATGATGCGATGGAACACGCGTTCCCAGAAGAAACCGATTCACTCGTGACTTGAAGACACCCAGATTGTAGCTGTCGGGGATAGGGTTACCATTTCGAAATTTGAAAAGTCCTGACAAAAAGCTGGACATTTGCCAAAAAGTCCGGACATTTCAAAAAAAGTCCAGCCATTTTTGTCACAAAATGAAATAATTGTTTGTGTTAAATTGAGATGAGACTGATAAACTAGTTGAACTAGTTGTGTATAGTTTAATACAGATTGAAGACTGATTTAATACTTATGTTTTATTTTTAAGTAATTTAATGCGTGAATGAAACGTTAAATCAAAATGTTTCCATCCGTCTGAAATCCGGACAAATTAAAAAGCCGGACAAAGTCCGGATGACAGGCCGAAAGTCCGGACATGTCCGGATAAATCCGGACAGACGGTAACCCTAGTCGGGGAACACCCACTCGGGCAGCGCATTCCACTGTTTAACGGTTTTCACAATTAAAGTTAAGAGGAGATATGAAAGTTAAAGAAAAGAGTTACTTGCATCTTCTCCGAGTACATAAAGTACTTCCCCTAGGATGTGAGCGAAACCGCTTGCAACGGCTAGTACTTCATAAAATCACTTTCCCTTCTCTAAAAATCTCTTACATATTCAAAATATTCAAGATAACGCCGAGACATATAAATTAGTCTTTCGTCAGCCCCCATTGTGTACATATACACAATAGAATCAGTTTCTATTGTCGAAAGACATAGAAAGTGTATATGAAATATGGGCCAGAGTTTGGTATTCTTACATTATCCGGCAACAATTGATGCGCAACACGTGACGCTCAAGATGTGTGGCAACGTCGCTCAACAGCGGGCAACGTTGCCAGATGGCGCGCAACAACCGTTGAGTCATGTTGCGCATCTTCTGGCAACGTCGAGCGCTGTTGTAAAACATTGCCAATCACGTTGAGTGTCACGTGTTGTGCGTCAATTGTCGTCACGCTCAAGGTGTTTGACAATGTCGCACAACAGCACGCGATGTTGCCAGTTGACGCAACAGCCGTTGAATCATGTTTTGCGTCATCTGGCAACGTCACGCGCTGTTGTGCTACGTTACCAGACATGTTGAGCCTCACGTATTGCGCGTCATTTGTTTACACACTCAAGATGTTTGGCAACGTTGTACAACAGCGGGCAACGTTGCCAGTTGATGCAACAGTTGTTGAACATCGTTGAGGCATGTTGCTCGTCATCTAACAACGTCGCGCGCTTTTGGCAACGTTTCCAGACAAGTTGAGCATCACGAGTTATGCGTCAATTGTCACGATGCTCAAGATGTTTGGCAACGTTGCACAACAGCACGTGACGTTGCCAGATGGCGCGCAACACCGTTGAGTCATGTTTTGCGTCATCTGGTAATGTCGCGCGCTGTTGTATAACATTGCCAATCACGTTGAGTGTCACGTGTTATGCGTCAATTGTCGTGACGCTCAATATGTTTGGCAACGTTGCACAACTATGCCAGATGGCGCGCAATAGCCGTGGAGCATCGTTGAAACATGTTGCGCGTCATCTAGCAACGTCGCTCGCTGTTTTGCAACGTTGCCGATCATGTTGAGCGTAACGTGTTTCGCGTCTATTGTCGTGAAGCTCAACCTGTCTGGCAACGTTGCACAGCAGCGCGCGATGTGAAACAGCTGTTGATCATCGTTGAGTCCGGTTGCGCGTCATCTGGCAACGTCACGCGCTGTTGTACAACGTTACCAGATATGTTGAGCATCACGTTGTTGTTCAGCCTAGCCGTTTTCCAACTACGTTGGGGTCAGCTTCCAGTCTAACCAAATACCAGTATTTTACACGGAGCGACTCCATCAGACCTCCGCAACACAGTTACAGGGCAATGCCGATATCTTAAGGTTAGACCGGTTGTCAGACTTTCGGACTTCTGCACCCGTTATGACTGCCATAGGTATTCGTATGACACCCAAGACTCTCCGAGGCACGGAGGGGTCTTGACAAACGGTCATCCATCCACGGACTGACCGCGGCACGTGCAGCTTAACCTTGCAAATCGTATGATTCTTAATTAGTCTTGAGTCCCTTCTTTTATTGGTTGAGCATCACGTGTTGCGCATGTTGCCCACGCATGTTGCATAATTTAATGTCGGAATACTCACTAAGCAAGTAAGCACCCGTGGCACAGAATGTACAGGGTGTCCCTGGAAGTATGGATCAAATCGGATAGGGGCGCGGGCAATGTCATTTCCAAACTTTTTAACCCTGAGAATGTCGGTGCAATTTTTTACGGTACAAAACTCATGACCAATTATTGTTTTTTTTTTCAATCACTTCGCATAGAACATAATCATAAAAAAACTATCAGAGCTATCTTTTTTTTCAGGACTTTGGCGAACAGTACGCCTTTCTTGTGGTAATACAAACATGTGTTCAATAACAAAAATCATTTACTGCAAAGGATTTTTTGGTCTGGCAAAAATTTTACTCAAGTTTTTACTACTACAAGTTTTGAAATGACCTTGCCCACGCCCCTATTCGATTTGATCCATACTTCTAGGGACACCCCGTTTAATAGTACACCCGTGCGTGTCCTATTGGGGACTTCTCTCATGTCGACACCAAAGGGCCAATTCAAGTAACAAAATTGTTGCCAAACGTCAGTCAGTTTTTGTTTGCGAAAACTGTCAAAATAATTGATTTTGTTTTTTGTGTCAAACAGTTTAACAGCTTTTGAAAATGGAAACTGTTTGAATGAACGAATTCGGCCTTGGTTCAATTGCGATTTATCAGTTTTAGGAGAATTGGGCTCCGAAAATAGCTCAGCTATCTCTGTTCGCGTATAACTTAAATCTCTCCTCATCATGGACCAATAAGCTGGCCTTGCTTTTCAACTAATAACTAAACGTAATTAATGAACTCTTAGCATGGTATCAGACTATTATTTTTTATTACAAATCTCGAAACTATTACAAAAATATTAAGCAACAGTGAAAATATCAATGAAATCCTAATCCTAACTATTTATTATAAATGCGAAATTTACCTACTTAGTTTTTTTTCAAAAATTCTTCTTCCCTGCTTTAGTGACGAATTCAAAAAATTGAGCTTCTAATTAGTGACCCCAAATATGACCTAAAATGTAAAAACAGCTGATCATAGTCATAGCTAAGGATAGATAGATTTTAGCGTATTTTTTTGAAATCTTTATCCAGCTATTCCTCTTAAACTATTGACTTTTGGGGAAAATTGTTGAACAAAAGTTACACATTATTATGGGTACTTTAACACCCTGTCGAATTAGTACCCCCTTTCCGACTAACCTTGTAGACATCGTTAAATCAAAAAAATATGAACATACAAAGACTGCCCTAAACATATATTTATGAAAATCCTGTTTTTCACGAACCTACTATTATATCTATCTTCAGATAATCTGCCGGAAGTAGCCCGCCCTTGCTTGCAGCGCCGGAAGTCACGCTCGACTGCGCACGCGCAGCTTTGACGCGTGGTACAAGTTATGAGCGGGATTGAAAGTTGTATCGATTTATTTTATGAGCGGTAGCGTGAAATTGAATTTTAATCAGATAATTAATGCTCTACATTTAATAAAATTGAGTTCGTATTACATCGAAACAGTTTCAAGGCTGCCCTGACCGCATCATTTCTTTCGTTTTGTCGCTTCAATTCATAAATCTCAACGATAAAACCTATACTAAATATTACACCAAAATGTATGGTCAAGTTATTGAAAAAGTTAAAACTTTGAGATGCATGAAAAGAGCCTCCACGAGTGTCGATACTTAAGTACGTTCTGCGCACCCTGGGCAGTCAGCCTTGCCGCCAACCTTGCTCTAATTACTCTAATTATTGAAACGCGATGCAAAATAGAAAACGCACCAAGTAGGCGCCTACCTGTTTGCATAGAAAAAATAGGAACTCGTGCTATAGGCGTTGATACGAATAATTAAAAAGGTATCTAAGTCCCCATAGGGCTATCATTGAAAAATAACCCTGTGCTTAATGTAAATTATAAAACTTGCAAATATAAATGGATTACTTAAGCACGCCCCTACATAAAACACGTTTTGGCTACACATTTATTGTGCGTACAACTAATGTACGCCATACATGTTACGGTTTACCTGTGCAGGTTTGCCTGCGCAGATCGACCACATGTCGTAGCGTGTATGGGACGGTCTGGTATACCGTAGACGTCTTCAGTTCCTCACTCAGTTCACTCGAAAGAATTGATTTTCGATCTTGCACCGGTCGCCTGTTCAGGTTCCAAAAACTGCAAAGGTCTATTCCAATACACGCTCCAGTCTACCTGCCCAGGCACAGGTACACTTCTCCGGTGAACCGTAGCGTGTATGGCCGTCATAAGGAGTAGAACTCCCTGCCAAAGTCTGTGTTTCTCGATAGCTGTAACCTTAGAGTTTTCAAACCTCGAGTGAAAAGGTTATTTCTAAGCAAGCGTGCACCATCGTCGACCGCATCTTCATTTACAAACAGGAGAGATAGTGTCATAAGTAGGGCCAAACGATTGTAAAAAAATGTATTTAGCGTATTGACATTAGCGGTGAAGATAAAAACATCGTGAGGAAATCTGCACACCTGGGGCCTAATTCTCCTAAAATAAATCTTGATAAATCACAACCGAACCAAGGCCGAACCGTTCATTCATACAGTTCTCAATTTCAAAAGCTATCAAATTGTTTGACACAAAAAACAAAATCAATCATTTTGAAAGTTTTCGAAAACAAAAACTGACTGACTGTTGTGGTTCGATTGCGTTTGGCAACAATTTATTTTAGGAGAATTAGGCCCCTGATAGGCCTCTAAAAAGTTCTCGATGGTGTGTGTAGTCCACTAAGCCGCACCAGTACCCCAAGTGTGAGTTTTTTACGTTACTACTGTAGTTGCGTCACGCCAAAAATGTCAAACAAATTTTTAGTCACGCTATTCGCCGCTAGAGGCTCAAATTTAGGGCTTGGTGCAACTACAGTAATAACGTAAAAAACTCACACTTTGGGTACAGATCAGCGTGGTGGACCTAAACCTAGACACTTCTTATTCTGAGAAGAGGCCTGTGTTCAGCAGTGGGACAGTTGTTGGCTAGTTATGATATTATGCTATATTGTTAAAGAAAATCATCATTATAATTTACAGCATCGCACTATCTTCAGAGAATCGCTAGGAAGCAGACGACCTTTGATTATCGTAATAAGCCTCCGGAAGACGGCGCGCTTCACCGCACGCGCTGCTTTTTACGTATGGTACGCATCACAGGCGATAGCGAGATGTACGTAAAAGGCGCCCAATAATGTACGGCATGACTGATTGGTCACTTTACACCCGAAAACCATGAACTCTGCCAATCATTCTGTACAACGTTTACTATGAGAATAACATGGAGTATCTGGAAAAAAAAATACTGCTATACCTTACAAAATAATTATTGTTGCTTAAAAAAATGTATGGAACAACAGTTTTTTTCACGAATTCAGTGTTTGTTCCACGGTAAAAGTTGTATAGAATGATGAGTAGAGTTCATGGTTATCGGATGTAAAGTGACTAACGCAGTCATGCTGTATATTTTATGTTATCTCATGTCCTGTCATTATAGCAGTTCGGAAACGTCCTCTGCTGAACATGGGCCAGCTATTACTCGCTTTAATGAACGGTCAAAGGGGAAATTGATATAATCGCTACGTTTGGTAGGCTTAGATAAAAAGGTTTTGCTATATTAGCACTTATTACTAGACCTAGAAGGACACTACCACCCACCCTCATTATGTAATCCCTTAACATGACCAGAGAGCATACATTACAACGTATAACATAATCAACGCAAACTTTAAAAGTAGCTTGTTAAGAATCGGCAACTAAATCGATTTCAGCAATTTTTTATGTGTTTTTTTTTTAAACATGCTTTTTACCCCTCGATCTTTTAATTGAGACAAATCAAATTGAGCCTTATTTCAAGGCCATATCACTGTATTTTAAATGCAGTTAACAATGAAAAGTAACACTATTTTCTTAATAAACAATACCTAAGCACATAAAAGTAACATTTCAGTGTATGTATTATGATTATGAATATTCTAAATTCTACACCCCCAGTGCTTAAGTGTATTTTTTTTCTGCTTTATTTCTTTTCTTTTTTAACCACACGGAACAAAATAAAACTCAATTTTAGCATTTCTGTGGGTGTATTACCCTGCTACATCTTCTAACTTGTACCACACAACAATCTGGTAATCAGGCGCAGCGGCGCGTTGTTTCCGCACTTCCCCGCTATGTGCCACCTTTCACCATATTTACACTGGCAAATGACAATCATTATATTTTATGTGTGGACGGGTGGATTGTGTGGAAACCGGTTATCATGTTAAGCATGTGATGCGGAGGACTGAGGAATATGCCGTGAGGAAAGTTTTGAGTATGAACGTGTGGTGATAAGAGTAGAGGAATACCAAAGAAACGATGGATGGATAATGTAAAAGACGATATGACTAGAAAGAGGGTGACTACTGAGATGACGGCTAATAAGGTTCTCTGTTGGAATATCGAAATATTATTACTTAGCCGATTCTTATCTGGCTGACAACCTTTCGCCACTTTTCATTTTGCCGAATAATTAAAACGCCGAATGATTAAAGTCCCTAATTATGTTTTGTAACTTTTTGTTACGCCGAACAGTCTGCTGGCCACTGTTTCATTAGTCAACTGTATTATTGGCTTCTTTACACTTGTTAGATGGCTCATTTTCCAAGAAAGCAAGCAATCATGCAAGTGTTTCTGGGTTTGCTCCACCAGAAGACTCACTTTGTCGCCCCTTCGCTTCGCTCGCACACTCGACCAGCGCTACGCTCGGGAGGTCACCGACTCGCTTCGCTCGCCACCTCCCCCCACTCGCTGCGCTTCGGCCTCGTGCACTCGTTCCACTCAAGACCTCCTCCGCGAGCTTCTGGCTCTACGCTTTTAAATAACACTCTAGGGGTAGGACAGAATCTGACCACGTGTAGTCAGGGTGCGCTGAGTCGAATTAACATTACATTCCGCTGTGTGAAAATAATGTTGTGCGAATACTTATTTGTCAAATTAAACAATAGCCAAATACGAGTAAGTATTCGACTAAGGGCTGATTTTTCAATCGTCAGATAACTTTTATGAGGGGAATAAGTTTGACGTTTTGACAGCTTTTGTATAGACAATATGCCAAACCGTAATATTTATTCCTTAGATAAAAGTTATCTGACGATTGAAAAATCGGCCCTAAATTTCAGAATAATTTTTCACTCACGCACACGTTTTAAAGCTCTCGAAACGGGACGTCCCGGCTAGGGTTACCATCCGTCCGGATTTATCCGGACATGTCCGGATTTTCAGCCTTTCATCCGGACTTGGTCCGGCTTTTTATTTTGTCCGGATTTTTGGCTTAGATGGAAAAAAATTGAATTAATGTTTAATTTTCGCATTAAATTACTTAAAAATAAAATGAGTTAGTACCTATTAAATCAGTCTTCAATCTTTATTAAACTACATACCTACATCTAGTTTATCAGTCTCATCTCAATTTAAAACAATCAATTCTTCTCTCTAAATCTTTTTGTGACTAAAATGTCGGGACTTTTTTTTAAATGTCCGGACTTTTTGGTAAATGTCCAGCTTTTTGTCCGGACTTTTCCGAAATGGTAACCCTAGTCCCGGCTCTCGCGGGACGGTTGGCAAGCCTAAGTCTCGACCCTTGTTCATTTTCAAATTATCCTGCGTTTATTCTCTGGCATCGCTGTGACTCACAATACATTAATTAGCAAACCAAAACATGTATAGGATGTACCTACATAATGTACATTTATACATAATTATGTATGTCGTGTACATATTAGTCATCGATGTTTTAATTCAATTAGTCTGAGTTTGACCGACTTTCATTTGAACACTGATGTCATTATAATGCTATCTCCAATTTGGTTGCCCAATTTGGTTATTATAGCGTTCTCCACATTCAAATTAGTCATCGTCCTGCGCGGGCAAATCACGCGACAGCGCGATGCTTTGCGATGCCAAAATATCAAACAGTAGTGGTAGTAGTTGTTATTACTTATCGCTGCTTTACATGAATAACTACACAATCCAAAATGTTCAAACTATACAAGGTTAGTCAGAAAGGGGGTACTAATCCGAAAGGGTGTTAAAGAACACATAATAATGAATAAGTTTTGTTCTACAACTTTTCCCAAAACTCAATAGTTTATGAGAAACAGTTGTTCAAAGATCTTTTTTCAAAAAAAAAAACTCTAAAATCAATCTATCCCCAGTTATGATCAGCTGTGTTTACATTTTAGGTCATATTTGGGGTCATGAATTAGAAGCACCATTTTCTGAATTTGTAACTAAAGCAGGGATGAAGAATTTTTGAAAAAACTAAAATAAAAACATTTTATTTGAAAAAAAAAATATATCGAATTTTGAAATTTTAACACTTGCTTTCAAACAGTCATCAGCGATACTATAAGTGGGCTTCGGATTAGTACCCCCTTTCCGACTAACCTTGTATAAGGATACAGCGGAATCCAAAACAGCCCTTATTTTTTTGTGAATAAAACTCATGTTCATATCGGCAAAAATTACGAAGTGGTATCACAATATTATGTCATTGCCATTGCTTGATTTTTTCTTTTAATCTTAAAAGGCTCTCCTCTACAATAAGCGTTTTTGAATTGTGTCACATTATTCATCCAAAGCAGCAATAAAGGCGTTCAGCGATATCGTCGAAAATTGAGAACCGATTTTAATGATTCTTTTTTTATTAAAAAATATTGTCTCGAGTTGCTCCCTTTTAAATTTTGTGAAGATCTGATGAAAATCTTCGAAGATAGACAACGGAACTCTTCAATGTATACCAGTAAATCACTCGCGACTGCTGTTATCGCGTGTTTATGTATTTTTTATGCCAACCCAATTAGAAAAATAAAATTTATTTAAAAAAAGAATAACCGACTCCAAAAAAACTGAAAACAATGAAATAATTACCGTAATATAAAATTAACAATTTCAGAAGTCGGTTTCTTCAATTTGATACAGCGTGCATAAGCACCGACTTCTGAAACTGTTAATTTTATATTAAGGTAATTATTTCACTATTTTCAGTTTATTTTGAAGTCTGCTTTCCTTTTTGTTCGTCCCACCGTGGACTGTTACTTTATCGCATCGGCGCAGCATCGCATCGCATGTGTCGCTCATGTAGGACGATTTTATTTTACACTAACGAGATCCGGCATTGCAATAATCTGTAGTCTTGCCCAACTGTGGGTATCACAATAAGTTCCACAAAGCTTATACGGAAAATACGTCTTGCTAAACTTCGAGTACCCAAACTATTATTATAATTTGCGAATAAATATTGACTAGTTTCGAAATATTAGAAATTCGATGGTCACGGCGTTGATGTCACGGATTTGATTGTCATTGGATTGTTACTGGCTTGTTACTGGATTGATATCATTGTCAATGAATGGTCATAGTTTTTTATTCCGGTAATACGTTCCCGTAGGATAATATACGATGTTATTTCCATGATAACAACACTTTAGTTCGGAAATTTGTCAATAGATGACGCTTTTTTTAAATATGTAACCCAGACAGACAGAATATTTAAAAAAATCAAAAAACCCTACTACATAAAAATAAAAACTGAACTAAAAAGATGGAAACATAACCTTGTTTTTGCGATAGGTGAACAAAGTGGAATTTCTGGTGTCCTCATAATTATCACCTCGGATTCATTACACCTAGGTGAATACAGTCCAGAATATTAATAAAAAAAAGTCACCACTGTTCACCTGCGTGATTTAATTCCAAGGTGAACAAAGGACACCAAATATGTCGAATTACTTACCTGGGTGATTTACGTAGGTGAAATTAATCCGAGGTTATACGAGGACACCAAAAATTCCATTTTGTTCACCTAAGTGAACAAAGAGGAATATACCATCTTTGCAGTCGCACAGTCGGTTAAAAATACATCGAAACGATGTCGACCAATTCATTTTTAATTTTCGTCGAAGATAATTTTCAATTACACGCAATCTAAACCCACTTAGTCCATCTTTACATAACCAAAGATGTAACTACCGATTTAGTCGATAGTAGGTTACATCTCTAAAATTCGATTCAGCTTCGGTTTAATCGATTCACCTTAATAATTGTTGTGCTAAATATTATATAAATAAATGTTCGACTATGTCCAATTCACTTTGTTTACGTTATAGTTTTGTTAATTACCGGAGACATTAATCTAGTCCAATTTATTTAAAAAATGTTCTGTGTTCTGACTGGCTAGAATAATCAGTCCATAAGTGTCACCCTTAAGGCACGGGCGTCTTCTCAAAACGTGAGAACGGTTTAGGCTTTAGTCTACCACACTGGTTTAGTGCGGATTGACGCAAATACATCTCTATTAGGCCTGAATTACACAGAAACGGCATAAAGGACCAGACACACTTACAACACGCCATGCCACGCGACGTCAATGTAGCCTGCTCATAGGCCACATTTCATCTCGTAAAGCCACATTTCGTCATTTGACCAATGAACACTCGTGGGGTGGCGTCGGGTGTTAAAAGTGTGCTGCGGCCATAAGGCGCAGGCACGGCGCAAACGCGTCACTTTCGTACATTTTTCGTGCTGCTTCAAATTTTTTTCGCACAAAATTTATGAAAACGACGCGCCTGCGCCGTGCCTGAGCCTTATGCCGTTTCTATGTAATTCACGGTTTAGGCGTCATCTCAGTAGTCACCATCTTTCTAGTCATATCATGTTTTACATTATCCATCCATCGTTTCTTTGATCGTCTTCTAATCTTATAACCATCCACATACATACTTAAGACTTTCCTCACCACATGTTCCTCATTCCTACTCATCACATGCCCCATACCATGATAATAAGAACTCTTTTTTGAGCGCCATTTCGGTGTGCAGAAACCTGTAAACCCTCACGATGTTTTCCTTAACTGTTAACGTCACTTGAGTTAACTGTCAAGTGTAATCAAATTCAGATCCACACAAGAATTCGAAAAGTCTGAGGCAGTGATGTATCTGGCATGGGTGACACCTGATGCAGATATCGATAGTGTCACCCAACGCGTGAAAATTGTTAATCAGAGTTTTCAAAAGTTTTATTTTTTCGTCGCTTTCTGGTGTCACCCAATAAAGAAGGGTGACACCGACCGTGATTTAGTTGAAAGTAACCGAGAGTGTCAATTATTTTTGTGTCAATATTCTATCTACTCTGGGGGCTCCGAATCGAATGATAATTAAAATAAGGTAATATAAAATAAACGTTGCTCATTTAATGCAACAAAGAAAACATTGTAGAAATCAGCATCAAAGAGGTTCGAACATTTTTCTATGGAAGCTAGCATAGCCCCCCCCGCCACTATTTTCATTTTTTTTCAAGAATTCTGCGCACTTTGTAACTGGTAAATATTCGTAGAGGACACTTACGGCCAGTTTCTTCATCAAAAGTTAGAGCCTAAGTCAAAGTAACGGTAAAATTTGTTTTATACACTGTATTAAACAAGCAAAAAAAAAACAATACGGCACCGTATCCTCCTAAAGTGTGCTCTATCCATATTAATTCATACTTTGAAAAAAAAAAACAAAATGGCGGTTGGAGATTCGGCCTATGCCAAAAAGGTTGTATTTATATTTTAGCGGACATTTTTTATGTTTTTTTTATCCGCACTCGGGTGTCACCCCCTGACGGGCCCCCACCGCCCCCCGCTATCTACGCCACTGGATGCCGGCCGGAAGGCAATAGTTCAAACACTAGGCTATCACTCAATAAAGCTCTAATAAATCATAAGATATAACAATCTGACGGTGTATCCTGTATTTCTTCACTACATTTGAGCAAAATGGAAATACCGTTTTCAAAAGAGCAATCATAACCTCGTAGGCTTATTTTGAAATAGTCAGAACACACGCAAATCTTTTGTAATAACATGAATCATTTAATCATTAGCACTATGAAATGGCCTTGTGGTTTGAAGGTAAGAAAAAGCGAAAATGATGATGGTGGAATGAAGAAATTCTACCTCTCTAGTGGTACTATGAGAATAGCTCATGCCTTTTTTAGGGTTTCGTACCCAAAGGGTAAAATGGGACCTGTGTACCTACTTACTACATACAGTGAGTCAACGCCCATACATTTGACAGGTCCTATGAAATGTCAAAATTATGTAGGGGCGGAGGTTATGTCCCAAGTATGCAGTATGGCTACTCGGGACATAACCTCCGCTCCTACACCCCGCAACCCCCCGCACGATTGCTCTGCGATAATGTTCTACGTTGACCGACTGTAAGGAGTAAGATATAGGTAGACTGTGCTATTAGACTCCGCTGTCCGTTCGTCTGTCACCAGGCTGTATCTCATGAACCGTGATAGTTAGACAGTTGAAATTTTCACAGATGATGTATTTCTGTTGCCGCTATAACAACAAATACTAAAAAAAAGAATAAAATAAATATTTATGAGGGCTTCCATACAACAAACGTGATTTTATTGCCGCTGTCTTTTAGTCCGTCTGTCACCAGGCTGTATCTCATGAACCGTGATAGTTAGACAGTCGAAATTTTCACAGATGATGTATTTTTGTTATCGCTATAACAACAAATACTAAAAATTAGAATAAAATAAATATTTAAGAGGGCTCCCATACAACAGACATGATTTTTTTGCCAGTTCATAGATGGCGCCTCGTGTCTTTCGAATCACGATTGAATTATATTATAATAGAAACTTTAGCAGTGTGTTAAGAGTTTCTTTGAGCTTAATTAACGCGACAAAGCTGCGGGCAAAAGCTAGTATCAAGTATCAGATAAAATCGTTACTACCTTCTTAGCAAAATTCTTAATTCAATGCCTTTTTATATTTGGCGTATTTTTTTGGGAGGTGCGACCTTTTGTTCTTGATTTGATTTTATATTTGTCCTAGTTTTGACTACGACACTGGTTATGGTATATTTTGAAATACCTAGAACCACATTCATTGCGCATTGTGTCAAATCTTTTGTAATATAGTGAATCATTTTGTATGATGACAAAATGAAACAAATGAATTGACCGCGTTCTAGAATCAAGAGAATTTTGAAAGTACATTATGTAGGTATTGTAATCTAATGATGTGGTTTTGTAGTGTGGTCATCAGTGGACCATGTGCTAAGAATAAGTCAAGGACAAAGATCTTAATATTATATTTTAGTAGACACTAGCGGTGCCCGCGACTCCGTCCGCGTGGAAGTCAGATAACAACATTGTGTCGCAACTGTACCCCAAGTGTGAGTTTTTTTCGTTAACTACAGTAGTTGCGTCACGCCAAAAATGTATGATTAGGCTGCGTCTCTAGGCTCACCGTTCAATTAACGCGCGAATATTAGTTAGTGAACGGTGCGCCTAGAGGCGCAGCCTAAATTTTCATACATTTTTGTCGTGACGCAACTACAGTAGTTAACGAAAAAAACTCACACTTGGGGCAATTTTTCCAATTTTTCTTTCCATAAAAACTTATTTCGGAATTTGTTTTATGATAACAAAACATTTTTTAAATGCCATTTCGTTCCAGCCGTTCTCAAGTGATGCGCTTACCAACGAACGAACAGCATTTATTTTTTATTTATACAAGATTAGTCCAAAAGGGGGTACTAATCCGAAAGGGTGTTAAAGTACCCATAATAGTGGATAACTTTTGCTCTACAACTTTCTACAAAAGTCAATAGTTTAAGCTGTTCAAATATTTCATAAAAATACCTACGCTAAAATCTATCTATCCTCAGCTATAATCAGCTGTGTTTACATTTTTGGTCATATTTGGAGTCACAGATTAAAAGCTCTATTTTCTAAATTCGTTACTAAAGCAGAGATGAAGAATTTTTGAAAAAACTAAAATAAAAATAATTTTGAATGTAAGATAAAAATTATCGAATTTAGTTTTTTTTTTCTATTTGACTGCTGTAGGTCGTCCTAGGGGACGGTTTCTACGTAACCGGGCAGTTATTGGCGTGACCTGAAGGGCCTCCAGCCAATGGGGGGGGGGAAGTAAAATACTTAACCTAAGCTAACAACTTGTACTACACTAACATCATGACTACCTGCAACAACAGCACTAAGGGCGACCCCTAGTGGGACTCGGACCTCGGCTTAGGGCGTTGCTGGCGTGGACATAGGGGGGGATCGAATTTTGAAATTTTAACACTTGCTTTAAAACAGTCATCAGTGATACTACAAGTGGCCTGCTGATTGGTGTACCCCATTTCCGACTAACCTTGTATAGATAGATTATCGCGCTAAATTAGGTTTAAAGTTCAAAAGAATCGAAATTTCGTCCATCGAAATATTGAAATAGTAACAGTATCCTTGGTCCTAGCTGGACAGCGCATTGCGTTGCATTGCGCCGAGTATCACTTCGCGAAAATAAAGAACAATACCTATGCCTGCTATTAATCTGGCTTACATGATCAATACGTGGACGAGATAATGCGACGACAACATTATGTCGCGGTGCGCATGTTTGGCTTGCAAGCCAACTATGTACGACTTAAAACGTCTTGACACGAAATAATGCGAATACAAAACGATGTCGCCTTGCGCATATTAGCCCAGCTGTAGAAGTATTACCACGTCATTTCTAACATCTATTTGAACTACTACCAAATTTAATATTTGTTACATCTCTTTAGAAGCAGGACAAGCTAATTTCTAAAATTACAATCCGGCTACTTTTTAAAACTGCAAATTAGTAAAATGAGCTCAGTAAAACCGTAATAATCTGCTTACATACCGTATAATAGTACATTATAGCACTTTTTATGGTTAATGACGCATTTAAAATGTTTTAACGCGTTAAATAACATTATAAAATGGAATCATACAAAAAAAAAAGTAGAAAAATAATTTTACTTGTACACATGGCCACATATTACTATTTAGGTACTATACATTACTATGAATGTCCCAAAAAATGGTGTCAAGCGGAATTCCAAAGGTTCCTTAGAGGTACCCGAGTCATCCCAGTTTATATACTTAGTTTTCTATTCAAATTAATTTTGACTTTGTTGTAGTTTGCGCAACTGATATCCCTCAGCGATATACCAAACAGGGAATCGCGCACAAGTCGCAACGTGGTTGAGAGCTCGCGCGACCCCGTACATTTGAAATAATGTCGCAAATCATTAGGACTACACGGCTGCAGATCAAGCTATACATTTCCAGTATAAGCTGATCTCGCATTGTATAGGATTTCCTTCCAAGGAGAGGTCAGTGTAAACTGGAAATGTATAGCTTGATGTGTAGCCGTGTGTACACGGAATTCGATATCGAGCAGATCTGTGAGCGATATCGTCAAACCGTGCGATTTTGTTAGGAAACATTTGCGATTGTCCATTCATTTTCTTAGGCCGCACGTTTATGGGATTACAGCGATAATTCAGCCCTCATCAAGCTGTCTCCCCCCGAATCCCCGCTAGCAACGTCCTAAGCCGAGATTCGAGTCCCACTAGGGGTCGCCCTTAGTGTTGTTGTTGCTAGTAGTCATGATGTTAGTGTAGTATAAGTAGTTAGCTTAGGTTAAGTATTTTACTTCCCCCCATTGGCTGGAGACCCTTCAGGTCTGGCCAATAACTGCCCAGTTACTTAGAACCATTTACAAACTGTCCAATAGAAAAAAAAAGTTTATGGGATTTCTATGCGATATTGGCAATCGATACAATTCTGGATCACTTCGCGTCTTGAGTGAAGTGCCTATTTAGTAGCAATGTAAAATTTGGTCATAAGCCCCCCGCCATCCGAACCCCCTAGTCGCCGCAGCGGCCGACTACAGTCCCTCTCTCATAAGTAAAGTTCGCCGTCCCAGGCACACACTTTTAGAACCCGATGACAAAATTACCCTCCTCCAGGAGGCCAGTAAATCGACCAGCACACTACACAACAAACGCCGCCGCCCGGCATACCGTCCTCGCCGACGAGGCCCGTCGCGACGCCCCACCGCCGCCGGTCACGATCCACCGAGCTCTCCCGTCGTAGAGCCGGTCGTCTCTTCAGACTCCGCAATCACCCCGATAATTCAGCCCTCATCAAGCTGTCTCCCCCCCCCCCCTATGTCCACGCCAGCAACGCCCTAAGCCGAGGTCCGAGTCCCACTAGGGGTCGCCCTTAGTGCTGTTGTTTCAGGTAGTCATGATGTTAGTGTAGTACAAGTAGTTAGCTTAGGTTAAGTATTTTACTTCCCCCCATTGGCTGGAGACCCTTCAGGTCTCGCCAATAACTGCCCGTTTACGTAGAAACCGTCCCCTAGGACGACCTACTGCAGTCCAATAGAAAAAAAAAAAAAAAAAAATTGGTCATAAGCCTCAAAATCAAGTGAGAATTGCCTAAAACTTCAAGAACAAAGACCTACAAATTTGCAAATACAATTTTAGTTTTAATTCCACCAAACTAGATAGCTAGTTTGGATGCAGTATGCAGCACCACCCTCCCGCTCACAATTATATGCACATGCAGAAGGAGTGAAAAAATAATGCAACATGCAACCAAACCAATACGACACGTGTTTCGCCCGTCGACGGGGCATCCTCAGGAGATATTGATTTCATGACTGATGTTACGCGTCCCAGCGGTCGTCAAGTCAACATCTCCTGAGGATGCCCCGTGCAGGGGCGAAACACGTGTCGTATTGATTCGGTTGCATGTTGCATTATTTACACTCCTTCTGCATGTGCATGTATTTGTGGACGGGAGGGTGATGCTGCATACTGCATCCAAACTAGCGATCTTGTTCAGCGGAATTAAAGCTAGATATTGAATTTGCATATTTGTATATCATGGAATTCTGCAAAGTAACGCCTGATTCCATCATTTAACAAAAACCTAACTAAATACCTACAATGTGGGAATAACGATACAAAGATAAATGATACCACGTGTTCTATGGTATGTTACAATACCACGTGTTCTTTAATGTGTTCTAGTACCGTACACAAAAAATCAGTTACTTCCAAGCACATTTTTTGTCATATGATTTTTCAATTTCACTCATTCATGTAGATGAAGAGACGTTACGTAGATGAGGAGCTCGTGGCTAAATAATTACAGCCGCATAGACCGATCTTCCGGGTTAAGCCACGCTTGCCGAGGTTGGTCTGTGGATGGGTGACCATTTACCATAGCGAGTTTCCTCCGTGCCTCGGAAAGCACGTAAAGCCGTTGGTCCCGGCTGTCATTTGTAGATCTTTGACAGTCGTTACTGTTGGTCAGAAGCCAGAAAGTCTGACAACCAGTCTTACCAAGAGTATCGTATTACCCAGTTACTGGGTTGTGGAGGTCTGATAGGCAGTCGCTCCATGTAAAATACTGATATTCAGCTGCATCCGGTTCGACTGGAAGCCGACCCCAACATAGTTGGGAAAAGGCTAGGCTGATGATGATGTAGATGAAGAGACGTTGAAGTGGAAACTTATGTTAACTATATCTGTTCTACAGGTGTAAATAAACATAATTTGAGGTTAAACAGGTCAAAGATTTACATAACTTCGCGTAGAGATCTTGATATTTTCGTAAAATTATTAAATGGTAGGTACGAAAATTCCTGTGACTAAACTATTGAATGTATATGATTGATTATTTGTGTTCGGTCGTAAAACCCATCATAGAATACGTGGTTATTTAATGTTGTATCGTCAGCCCCACTTTGTATACCTCGAACTTCATCTTAATACTCTCAAAAAATAACAATAGCGGTAACCAAATCCGATTTCCAAAAATTCATCCACTCCACCGCACAAGTTTTGCTTTAAATAACGCGTAAAATAATAACAGTTCGACATCCGCTTGTGTGTGCGGCTGTATGCGCTGGCGCCGAAGAGAAAGTGCGCTTGCGTAAGAATCAGCTGTGCGGTACACTCGCGATGTTAAGTGATGGGTCGTTTACAAGGCTTTTTTGTGTAACATGTTGATTTTTTTGTATTTTTTTTTGTATGTCCGCTAAATCCGTGTGTAATTTTTTGCGTAAATTTGTATCTAACAGAACAGCTACATATTTTCAGAATTAGGTATAAATACCAATGTTCATATTGGCAGTACTATATTTGACCGACTTCTACAGAAAGGACGATATTCTCATTTTTTTATGTCAGTCGTTTTATGTCATCTCCGTTTTTTTTTAAATATATTTTCGGTCATAACTCCGACACTATGCACCGAATTGGATGATTATTTTTTCACTTGAAAGATTTTTATCCCGAGATGGTCCCATTTTTTGGTGAAGATCTGTTGAAGACCTTCGGAGATAGGCAATGGAACTTCTCAATGACGGCCATAACTCCGACACATACCTATGCACCGAATTGGACGATTCTTTTTGTTTGAAAAAGTTTTTTCACGAGATGATCCCATTTTTTGGTGAAGATCAGATGAAGACCTTCAGAGATAGACAAGGGAACTCCTCAATGACGAACAGTACACACAATGTGATTGAGTTATGAGCAGCGTCTTTAGTAGTTCTAACCATGTTTTAATTAAGGCCACTAATAGCTTGAAGATTAATTTTCAGACTGTTATAAATTAGCTGTTGCTATTTTTATAGGACGTTCTTTTAGACTTATTAATAGCCTGGCTTTTAAATAGGTAATTACTTATTAATTCATATTTAATCCGTTACCTCGGCTTGCAGTCAATGGAGCCGATTCTCTTCTTCGAGAATTGCTATCTTTTACTAACAGACAGCACGAGAAAAGGGCGGTGATAGGCAACAACTAAGTTAGAGAATATCAAATTAGTGTACGCCTTGAACTTCACTGTGTTTTTAGTCGACACGTTCCGACGTGTCGTCTAAATTTCTATGGAAATTTTAGTTCAACTTTTGACAGCTCTTATTTACGTTTTTCTCTTTCGCATTTTATCAGAGTGAAAAGATGGCGATAGCGTAAATTAAGTTTAGTTTGTACACACGGCTACAGATCAAGCTGTACGTTTCCAGTATAAGCTGATCTCGCATTGTATAGGATTTCCTTACAATGAGAGGTCAGTGTAAACTGGAAATGTATAGCTTGATGTGTAGCCGTGTGTACACGACAAAATCGGCATCAATGTTTGCATTATGTACGATTTCTACCAACCGGGCCACGCAGGAACGCAACGCAGCGCGTCGCAGCGGATGTTCGAGCACGCGCCAGTAGTCGACTGCGTCCGCCTGACGGCTACAATCTGCTGGAACCCGGGCGCATGCGCGCGCATTCTCGTGTATCCGCTATCGCAGTCAGTTTCTACCTGTGGTGTGGCCGAGCGGAGCCGACCGGACGCGACGACAGCCGAGCGCAGCTGACCGGCTGCCGCGGCATACGCGTGGATCTAACCGAATTCCAAGCAGTGTCAATTCCACGCAAACATGAAACTTAACTATTGTATACAGGGTGTTAACGAATTCGTGTAATTCCTTCAAACCACATGATCTATTAATGGTATAGTTTAACTCCGCATGGGATTTAGACTGATTAAAAATAATCTTTTATTTTCCCAAATATATATTTTTTTTGATAGAAAATTTCGATGCCGTGCATAAATGAATGAAGGCACGACACAGCTGATGGGCACGACTAGCGCGATGGATGTCGCTCCACGCAGTCAGTTAATTTGTGACGCTAAAATTACTCAGATACAGAATACCATGACTCATTTTTTGAAAACGTATTTTTGTTGATTCTGAAAAAAACCTATGCAGTGTCAATCAGTGTCACCAATAGATCACGCGGTTTGAAGGAATTACACGAATTCGTTAACACCCTGTAGAAGCCTGAATTTCCTTTAGCACAGTGTGAAATGCGCTCCGGCGCGCTCCGGTGGGGCCTTTTGGTGGAAATCGTATTACTTATCAGAATTTTCCGCTATGTGCCCATTGCAATGTGGACATTCAGCGATTATATTAATTAATGAGTTTTCACAATATCAAGGCAGTTTCTTTGGTTAGCTAGGAGCAGTGTTAATGCATTTTTGTTCCCGCGGCTTGACATTGACTTTCGGAATACTCTGAATATTATAAGAATTTTAAGTGAATAAGGTTATTACAGAGCATTCACTCCCGAAGTGTTTATGATACTGATAAAATAAAGTTTTATTTGAAAAAAAAAACCCTCTTAATACTCAAGTTCTTTACTTGAATTAATTTCCTAAAGAAACCTACTTACATATATATTTCATGAGTGCTTTCAATTTGTTTGTACAGTCGAGATTAAAAGTTTTTATTTATTTTTTTATTTTTTGTTTAGTATTGTTTTTGTTATTAAACATTAGTTTGAAAAAAAGTGTATAAGTAATTTCACTATTATAATTTTGATTACCGAAATTGTTTTATATCAAAAAATTACGCTAAGTTTCTAACTTTTATAACACAGTCTGTTCGATATTTTATATTTATTTTTCCTAGAATTTAGAACATGTTTATTACGCTTTAAATATTTAAAAAAAAAACAGGATAATACACATTTTAAAGAGCTAGAAAAATAAAGAAGCACTTACCTGTTACCAGCTAGAGCAGAAAAAATAAAAATAAACATAATAATTCATATTTTTATTAGTGTGTTAGTAAATAACAAAAATATATACAAAATCAGTATGTATAGTGAGAAAGCAAGACATAGTTAGAATAAGGAGGCGGAATTTAGAAAAAAAAATAGAATATACAACAGATAAAATAATTATGTCACACAATATGTACAATAAGTTTCAATACCTGATGACGTCACCGGATCCGGAAGTGAACGATAAAATGGCTAATTCTAGCTATGTCTTGCCGAACGACCACATCTGAGCTCTGTTAGTACGTTTAATCGACGGTAGATGGCGCTGTTCTGATATTTTGTACACCGAAGCGTAATATTTATTAATTTAAAAAAATATATTAAAAATTTAAACTGTTTCTAGAAAACTTTTTTAATTCGCTGAGCAAAAAATTCTAAATTAAAATAAAACAAAAAAAAAAACTACGTTGAAAGAAAAAATCTAGAAAACAATACTTACGTGTTTTAACAACAAAACTTTTTTTTCATGCACAATAACTAAGCCATTAACTACAAATACAAAACAGACATGCTACTCCAAAAACATTAGGTAAAAAACCGCAAAAATTCTAAAACATTTCTCAACAAAATACAAAACATTGTAAGTAAACGTGCTATAAAAAGCGTGCAAAAGTTATCTAGAAACATTCTAAATCCTTCAAATTACGCTTTGGCGTGCCATCAGAGTCACTTACTTTCATCATTGACTACCGGTCCATAACTCAACCCCTCGCTGCTTACATCTAGACTGTTCGAGTCTTGTACACCCAGAATTCCGGCTTTGGCCACTCTATGACAGCATCCTTTTAAAAGGCTTCCACAAGAGCCATCCAACAAGCCACCGACCATCCAACAGTAGAAAAAAAATTCGCATGTCCCTCCCTGAGGACACCGCTTTCCGTCTTGTCTGTCATTTGATTCTATGGTCTTTTCTGTAGTAACAACATTTGGAGGGGTTAATAATACACTCTGTGGGGTGTTCAAAACTCGCCCTTTCCGTTTTGGCAATCTCGATGGCAAACTGTCAAGTATTTCATTGATTTTGAACATCTGTTCGTCAGAAATCGGCTTAAATTTCGGCAGATCAGCCAATCTGTTCGTTACATTGGGGAATTCGTACACATCGATTCTTTTCATGGGTGTTCGAACATCTGTTTGTATGAACATGGGTTTCTCTAGAACGTGCTTTTTTCTTTTTATTTTATAGTCTGTGGTTTCGTATTGAGCTCGATGTGGTGCGTTGGCATCTGTTTAAATTAAAAAAAATAGGTCATTTCGGATACGGTGAATGGATAAAGATGAATGAATTATTTGAATTGAATGAATGAAAGAATACTTTTTGGAAATTTTTAATATTAATTAAATTATTTAATTTTTAATATAATAATCTGAGAAAAAAAAACAAAAAAAAAATAAGAAAAAATGAAAAGAAAAATTAAATTAGATGCTCCAAAAAAAGGAAAAAAACCAGTGCGCTTTATTAAGGATAAAATAAAAAGCGCTTTAAGCGATGAAGATAAAAACTAGCCTATTATGTAGACGTATTAACCATCTATTTTAATTCTATTGTCATCAATTCCTCTGAAATACTATTAAGTAACTAAAAACAAACTTTCACATTATTATTTAATAATACTCAATCATACATCGACCACGAATTGGTACCAAAATATACATAAATAAATAGTTTCATATACATAAAAAATATACATCATTATGATACGCTACGATTATGAAATATTACGCGGAATACCAGAAGCAATATGAATTTTAAAATTTTTATAATAATGTTTTAAATTTTTTCTCATTTATGAATAAATGAATAATTATGAGTAAAATAAATAGGACACAGCAAAATTGTTCATTATAAAAATATTTACAGGAAAATATTATAATTAAGACGTGAATAATACTGGAAACATATTTCATTTTTCAGAAACCAGCACCTTAATTGCGCAAAACACTCGTAATCGCTATGGCTTCGATTTTGACAGGTAAACAATTTCCATAGCAACGTATGTATTAACAATCAACAACAACGCACAGATAGGAAAAATATGAACGAGACCTTTGCCCAGCAGTGGGACAGTATAGGTTAACTTAATGTCAAGGCCGTCTAAGGTCCCCCAAAATTAGGTCATGATTTTTTGGTTTTGTTAAAACCGTACTGTAGTTATGAAATTATTATTTATTATATTATGTGTCGTAAATAGTAGTCCAACGTTAAGGGGTCGACACACCGTGTATTCAGCTATGTCATATCACAATTTGAACCATTTTTTACCATTGGTCTGTTTTTTTCTTTTTGTTTTTTTTCAAATTTTCTCTGCGTTTTTCTAATTTAGCTGTAATTACAACCCAATACATTATTTTCCTATTCTGTTTTTTGTTTATAACTGCCGAATACATGTGCTTTAAGCAAGTTTTTTTTTTTTAATTTTAGTTTTTTTTTCGAAAAAAAAAACAATTACTAAAAAAAAATTGTTTGTGATAGCTGAATATATCGCGTATTGACCCCTTAACGTTAGACCACTCTTTACGACACACCCTATATATTCCGCGTCAATAAGTGTGGGGAAACGCTGTTGGGCTGGCTTCGATTACAATTTCAGAACTCTCAATCGCCAAAAAATTATGTAACTTGGTAACAGTCATTCAGTAGTGATTTATGTTGTAATATTAGGTATGTTTATTTGTTTACTTTTTTACGTTTAAGAACACTGTTGTTTTGTTTCCTTTTTTAAGTTCAAGAACAATGTTATAAGGTATGATGGGGCTTACATTTCCTAATTAGATAAAAACCCCAAACAAAAACAAAGATTAAAAAAAAAACTCTCAGAGGCACTGATAATCTCTACAGAAAATGCACACAATGGAGAATTTGGGATTGTGATATGACCATAAGATATCAATGTAATCATCAATGAAGTGTGGGTATAATATTTTTAACAAATACTAAAACTTTTGAAAGGAGATCACCCATTCTGGGATTAAATTGGGATTTTTGGCGGCCATCAATAATAGTTACACAATTATAAAGCACACGTGTAACGCATTATTTTTTACTATGGCGTCAAAGTCGAAAACTATTATTTTGGGTTCGGAGATATACTTATGTACAGTAGGGTTTCTGCTCGAGAATTCTCGAGGCGAGAAATGTCGAGAAATCATGCCAACTTCGAGACAAGAAAAAACACCTCGAGAACTCAAGAACTCGAGAAATCAAAGATTTTCTTTTATTACTGTAAAATTGGCTTAAAAGTTGCGTAATCTTTGCATTTTGGCTTCATTGTTCACCTTACGAGGCCCGAGTAAGCGAGGCAAGCGAAACAGACACCTAATATACCACCAACTCCGATTACTCTTATTTGTGACATAAAACGTCAAATAAAAATTAACTGTAAGATAAACTCCGTTCATCTATTATTGGGTTTCTGAATACAAAATCGACAATTATCCAAACAATAAGTAAGTTCGTAAATTGACCACTAGATGGGATTTATTTTTTTAGCCCAGCTAAGTATATTTTTCTCGTCTTAAACTTTACAACTTTTTGCAGTAAGCACCAGGTTTAAATGAAAATCTCTTCTGGTATAGGCAATGATTTTAAAACGAACCATTACATACATAAAATATAAAATGTAGATTAGATCACAATGTTTTCTCATTGTTATTTTCATCATAGCAACAACACAATAAAACTACAAAACCAAAATATTTTAAATTTTATTGTAATTTATAATAATGGGCAGTAAAGTTTATTTATATCTGAAAGAATAATATTTCTAGGCTAACGTACTTATTTGTGGTGTATGTGGTGTATTTCACAAAGTTATATCCTAGTGCCCTTGTTAAAATGACATTCTCATGTTAAACTCTTCATCCGTGAACATTTCGGACGGATTTCTTCGATGCCTTTTAATGGTACTGATATATTTGAAATAGCCTCCAGCACTTCCAAATCAAACTCATATGAACTACTCGAGTCCATTTCATTGCGAATCCAAAACTCACTATCCAAAATAAAATACTAATAATAAAACTCCAAATGCTCTTGTATAAAATATGGTATAAAACGACAAATAAAGTTCTAGAACCGATAAATGCCCCAAATTGGTTAACTGAAGTTTGAACTAAGATCATCTTCTGACTGGGGTGTTCAGAAACGCAATGTGTCAGTTTATCGAACCAATCGCGGTAGAATAGATATACACTACGGCTAGGAGTACCTCAAAAACCGGAAAAATAAGTTATCTGAAGTTTGAACTAGGATTATCTTCTGACTGGGGTGTCCAGAAACGCAATAAGTCAGTTTATCGAACCAATAGCGTTACCGGACAGATAAACTACGTTCAAGAGTACCCCATAAAACGGCCTTAAGATGTTTTTTTAAGGTTTTTAAAAATTTCTCGAAAGACCCGAGAAACCCGAGAAATCGGTCTCGAGAATTCTCGAAACCCGAGAAAAAAAGTATGCCGAGAAAACAGAAACCCTAATGTACAGGTAAAAATTAAAACGATGACATGTATTAGGGGTTTTAAGAATTATTTTATTATTATTACAGCATTGTCGCCATACAAAGAAATGTTTGTACTCCTACCACCATTTAAATAAAATATAATTCATTTCTGGGGGGTTACCATGATCTCTTAGAGCAGGAATGTTTTAATATTATTACGAGAGTGGGTAAAAGATGGCGCTAGAGAGCTGTCTAGTGCTGTCACTTTCCCACTCTCGGAATAATATTAAAACATTCCTGCTCTAACAGATCATGGTAACCCCCCTGGCCGCCGACTTTTTTTTATCCCAAATCATCGAACAAAATGGGAAATCTCCTTTGCACAATGCTCACTTATTTTGTATGCTGACTGTCAATCGAATTCAAATCCGCATCAAACTACCAACCTGTCACCAAAAACGCATACTACCAACCTCAGAAAAAAAACACCCGCGCGATTTACAAAGATGTCGAAACCGTCAAATTATGAAGACAATAACGCTGATGAAAGCGACCAAACTCTTTGGCTTTCGTTTCGCCGCGTATGGCTGTAATGGGGGAAACGTGTAGTGACGTAACCTAGATGTGTTTTATTTGAGAAGGCGAGTGTGAAACACTGACCTAGTATTTTTATAAGTTTTTTTCTTTCAACTACGTAGTAATGTTATCATTAATCACTACAAAACCGATCACAAAGGACGTATTTTTTGCTTAGAACCAAAACAGTGCAGAAATGTTATATGAAATCTCATGGTTACACAGTTTTTCCTTAATGGACTGTTTTTTATTTAGATATAAATTTACCACAGAGGTTTAATGTCTCCCGTTAAGTTTAATATAAAATGTATGCATTAAATCAAAAAGATACTGGCTGAAAATAAAAATCGGCTGAATAAAACCGACTTGGTGAAAAAAAAAACAAATGGCGCGCATTTGATTTGACATTTGGTGTTAATTTAGTGCCCTCGCATGCGCTCTGGCACCAACATAACACTCGTGCATTAATAACTAACATCGGCAACAATCTACTATTGTCAAAGATTCTTTACTTTATTTGTTGGCTTTAGTGTTTTTTTTGCCGTATTTTCTTTTTGACAACCTCGTTGGTCTAGTGGTTGTTAGCGCAACTGCTAACCATGAGATCCTGCTTGCCAATTCAACTAACAAAATTGTTGCCAAACGCAAACGAACCACAACTGTCAGTCAATTTTTGTTTACGAAAACTGTCAAAATGATTGGTTTTGTTTTTTGTGTCAAACAATTTGACAGCTTTTGAAATTGAAAACTGTCTGAATGAACGGTTCGGCTTTAGTTCGGTTGCGATTTTTGTTGATTAGGCCATAGGTCAGGCAGTGTTATTGGGTTTTTCCGTGTGGAATTTCTCAGCCTGGAGTCTGGATTTGTGCACGGTTGATGGCAATAGGCTCGCCCCTTATTACATGGGACTTAAAAGCGAAATGAAGGTGTACTATACACATCTGCCCTACCCCTTGGGGAATACAGGCGTGATGTTATGTGATTAAATAACAAAATTCCTAACTAATACAGTCGCGGAGAGTGCGCGTTCTAATTAACGTGTGAACTTTCGCCAGTTTACTTAAAAAATACCATACAGGGTGGAAAACAAAGCGGTCAGAGGTGTGAATGTAGCTATAACTACTTATTTTTAAATGTAAATGAATGTTTGTGTAAGATTTGCTATCATCAACATTTAAAATACTTTTCCTATACCGACCGCTTTTATAAACGTCTTCAAAAAAGGAGGAGGTTCTAAATCAGACAGTGTTTTTTTTTATCTTTGCATGTTATGTCATGTCGCAGGTATTTCTCAACCGAATTGAATGTTTTTTTTTTCCCACCCAGTATACAAGGTTAGTTGGAAAGGGGGTACTATTCCGAAAGGGTGTTAAAGAACACATAATAGTAAATAAGTTTCATTCTACAACTTTCCCCAAAAGTCAATAGTTTAAGAGAAATAGCTGTTCAAAGATTTCATAAAAAATACGCTAAAATCCATCTATCCTCAGCTATGATCAGCTGTTTGCATTTTAAGTCATATTTGGGGTCACGGATTAGAAGCTCTATTTTCTGAACTCTTAAATAAAACAGGGATTACGATTTTTTGATAAAACTAAATAAAAATAATTTTGCATAGAAATAAAAGTGACTGAATTTTGAAATTTTAACACTTGCTTTAAAACAGTTATCAGTGGTACTTTAAGTGGCCTTCCGATTAGAACCCCCTTTTCGACTAACCTTGTATATTTATTGTGTACAGTCACGTCTAATAATGTGTATACATATAGCGAATTTAAAAAGCGAATTTCTCTTAGAGAATAGGTTGTAATTAAGAAATATTCGAAACCATAATTTGTATGTATTTGTAGCCTATAATATTTTATAATTCTAATGTATATTTTAGGAGAAAATCGCTTTTCAGTTTAGGTTTTTTTTTAAAAAAAAAAACGTTGCCCCACACTAAGATTTCTCTTGTATCGTGGGTGCGTTTACAGACCCAAATCTCACAAACAAACGCCCAGACCCGAAACAACCATCTGTAGGCCATACAAATTTTTGTTCCGTGTGGGAATCGAACCCACGACCCGTAGCGCAGAAGCCAATCGCTTAGCCACTGCACCAAACGTGTCGTCAAATCTTTGTGTATACATATTATTAGATTTGACTGTACTGATCAGATCATCAGATGTATCCCAGTTTGAGATATCCTGCTCTAAAAGATTGGCTTTATCCTCGTCGTGGTGGTCTTTGAGAAAATTCAATATTAAAAAGTCTACACACAGTTACATATTAATTATGTATCCATACCTCAAGGCTATGTATACACAGCGTATTAATTACGCTTTCCTTAAACAGTTGTTACATGTATTGTGCACTGTTCTTTATACGGAAGTATTATAACATTGAGCGTGTGGAGCATACAAATATGAGCGACCCATTTCCTATAGTTGAGTCATAACACTTGCACTTGAGTAATGCAATCAGTATGTGAGTGTGACACTTTTTATATCTTGTATCATCTACAGGGGGTATGGTGTACTATGCCACGAATGCCAAATCATCGATAATCAATTGATCGAACACTATAAATCGAATTTCCAAATAGTCGAACGTTCATTTCATCGAATTAATATAATTCGTAATCAGTTTGTTAATATTTCGATATAATGAATATGCGATACGTTGAATGTTCGATCAAACAAACATTCGATATTTTGAACGTTCGATCAAAGAAACATTCGATATTTTGATCACTCGATGCATCGAGTGTTCGATTCAATGAATGTTCGATTTATTAACCATTCGATGAAATTAACGTTTGACTAATTGGACATTCGATTTATAGTGTTCGATCAATTGATATTCGATGATTTGGCATTCGATATGGCATAGTATACCCATCCCAAAGGTATCAGAATTGTAATTCCTTCAAATCGCGTGATCTACTAGTGACACAATTTGACCTTGCTAGGGTTTTTACAGATACAATAAAAAAAAACTTAACGTGAGTAATTTTCGTGCCCAGGGTTAAGACGCGCTAGCTGTGTCGCCGTGCTTTCATTAATTTATGCGTGGCATTAAAATGGTCACTCAAACAAAAAAAAAATTTTTTTTACTGATTCCTTAAGTGGTTTATATGATCAATTACCGCAACCACATGAAAAAAAAGATTTTTGTTTTTTTATTTTTAATCTAACTAAATTCCGTGCGGGGCCTATCTACACTAGTAGTAGATCATGTGGTTTTAAGGAATTACACGAATTCGTTTACACCCTGTATATCCATTTTTATATAGGTTTAAAAATTCTTAGAGTTAATTTGCTAACACGCTATACAGGGTGTTAACGAATTCGTGTAATTCCTTAAAACCACATGATCTACTACTGGTGTAGACAGGCCCGGCACGGGATTTAGCTTCATGAAAAATAAAAATAAAAAATTCTTTTTTTTTTCATGCGGCTTTGTTACCGATCATATCTAAACCATCTAATAAGGATTCAGTAAAAAAACAAGTTTTTTTGTTTTTGCAAAAAAATCGTTTTATTTGTGTGAACATTTCGATGCCACGCATAAATTAATGAAAGTACGGCGACACGGCTGGCAGGAACGACTAACGCGATATCGCTCTTTGGAGTCAGATAACCCAAAGCTCTAAAAAGACTCAGAAATTGAAAACCAAAATTTTTTTTTGAATTTTTTTTTGTTTCATTTTCGAAAATTCCCATTTAGGGTTAATCTGTGTCACCTGTAGATCACGCGGTTTGAAGGAATTACACGATTTCGTTAACCCCCTGTATATTATATTTATATGTTTATTATATTTTATGTACCTAAGTTTATTGTCTTTTTTTTATATTTTTTTTCTTTGTGTCTGTATATTCATCTGTTTCTTTTGTGTCGGGAACTTCGTGGAGTGAGCGCCATCTGTTGTCCGCCACCTAACTAACCGTGACGTAAACATCGGACCACCACTGCCCGTTGGAGGGAGGAGACCGGCTCGCTCCGTGCGCCCGGAGGATTGCTTCTTGGACCGTACGACGGAACACTCGTATAGAGTATTCTGTGTAGATTAGCTGAAGAAGTCTGACCTTTTATATCTGACTAGCTTATCCTTATTTTATGATCTTGTAATAATTATCTAAAGTATTATATTGTGATCTAGTTCATGTTACTAACACTAACCCAAATACAAGTACTCTCAGTGGTGGAGAGTCTATGTTGGTTTTATTTACTACATTTACCTTGCTCACAATCCTGACATACCAATATTAGCGATAACTGTAATGATAGAATCACTCCTTAACGATTAAATTGTAGTGTCGCTAACATCAGAAGTGGAACAAGAAAAAACCAGTCCACATTATGATTGTATACCCACATGTAAATATTTTGATTAGTATACTCCCCTGTAGACGGACTGACGAAAACTTGATTATACGAGTGAGATTACAATGGTGAGACCGAGAAAAGGTGATAAATCCGGTGAGTCGCAACCATTTCATTATACCTACTTATGTGTGAAGGGAGTTTGATGAAGGAAATATAATATCAAAGGGTATTTATTCGAGTAAAATAAATATTAAATGATGTGTGTTAATAAGTCTAAAACAAAAAAGATGATATCTGTATTTATTCTCGTAACATAAATATTAAATGATATCCGTGTTTATTCGTGTAAAATAACAAAATATGGTATCTATATTTGTTTCTGTAAATAAATGCGTTGCAGTCGCATTAGAGTTTGTAGTGAGATGCAACCAGGGTTGACCTGAGGCACCACCCGGTATGGCAAACCGGGGTTGGAACATGACGAAGCAATTGTTATAGGGCTGGAACCCAGGCGGGTGATGCCGTGGTATGGCTAGATCCAAGGCGAGTGATGCCATGTTGAGAAAGCAGGATCCCAGGCGGTTGATGCCAAATGAGTTGGCTAGATCCAAGGCGGGTGATGCTATATATTAATAAATGAAATGCAGTAAAAAAAAAATGTTTTGAAAATATTGATACCTATATGTTTTTATTGGTTTTGCTATAATTCTTGTTACAGAATGGTGCAAAATAGTTTATTGAAATTAAAAGTAGATTGTTATTGCTTACGGTTTAAAATGTATTTATGTTGATAAAGCCCAGGCGGATGATGCCAAATAAGTTGGCTAAATCCAAGGCGGGTGATGGTATAAATTGATAAATGAAAATGCAGTAAAAATGAATGCTTGAAAATATTGATACCTATTTGTTTTTATTGGTTTTGCTATAATTCTTGTTGCAGAATACTGCAAAATAGTTTATTGAAATTAAAAAGTAGTTTTGTTGGTACATAAAAAAAAAGGTTTAAAATGTATTTTTGTAGATGAAAACGGAAATAGTAGATATTTTTATTGGTGATAATTGTTATAGGTCTGGAACCCAGGCGGTTGATGCCATGATATGGCTAGATCCAAGGCGGGTGATGCTATAAATTGATAAATGAAATAAATATTAAAGTTATTAATAGTTAGAAATAGAAGTACGTGTTTGAGCGTTTTTGTAAATTAAATCCATGAGGGGGTGAAATTATAGGAGTTGAAAGTTTGTATGAAAATCATTATTCCATGGGGTTATAAACTTGAAATTTGGCACAAAGACTCTTCAAAGTAAATAATTAATAAATACAGTGCTTTATACCTAGTGTTATTGTAAATAAATTAAGTGGCCACACAGCCTCACATATAGTATTGCTTATATTTTACTTACGAAACTAGATAAAACATTTCTATCATAATCTACGCCATGATTGAAACACCAGCAAATGTGAATAAAGCTTGGAAAACAACTTGGTACATTTAAGTGCAGCGAAAAGCTCTTTAAATGCAAGTGATTCCAAGTGGTAAGCTCTAGGAAAACCAGGACTTAAGTGTGGCATAGTCCCTTTGAGTGCAGTTGACCTAGCAGTAATAGGGGCATTTGCTGATGGTTCGAATGCGTATTATGGCTTTGCGAATCATTGAGATATTTAACAAAGAAATATTTTAAGTGTTTATGCATAATAATAAATTATTGAATAACTATAATTTGATGCTTAACATAAGTAGAACTTTCTTATAGGCATCTGAGATAGTATTTTATTGTGAAATGCTTCGTAGGAAGTGAAAATGTTGAAATCTAATGTTTGTAAGATGTTTGTTATCAAAAGTTATGAACGAATATACAACCAGGTTGATACGGAAATAAATATCAACTAGTTCAACCTAGGGTTGATGAGCTTGTTGGCTGACGATGGGATATCAGGCTCTATTGGATTCAAACATTCTTTTATGCTTTTCATGTTGCTTTGGTCATGGACATGCACATGAGTAACATGATGAGTCAAACATGAGTGATCAGGTGTAACGTAGATGTGTACTGTATTATTTGTTTCTGTTTAAGGTCCGAAGGCGACACTGAAGTTAGGCCTTGATGCACCATAATCCTCGCCAGGATAGAAACACCAGCAAATGTGAATAAAGCTTGGAAAACAACTTGGTACATTTAAGTGCAGCGAAAAGCTCTTTAAATGCAAGTGATTCCAAGTGGTAAGCTCTAGGAAAACCAGGGCTCTTAAGTGTGACATAGCCCCTTTAAGTACAATTGACCTAGCTGTAATAGAGTGGGCATTTGCTGATGTTTCAAAAGCGTATTATGGCTTGCGGTTCATACTTGTAGAACTAGTTCTGATGCTGGTTTTGTTTCAGTGCTTTACCTAGACTCGTGGGGCGCCTGGGGCATGCGCCTTGCAGGATGGCCGTGTCGGGAACTTCGTGGAGTGAGCGCCATCTGTTGTCCGCCACCTAACTAACCGTGACGTAAACATCGGACCACCACTGCCCGTTGGAGGGAGGAGACCGGCTCGCTCCGTGCGCCCGGAGGATTGCTTCTTGGACCGTACGACGGAACACTCGTCTAGAGTATTCTGTGTAGATTAGCTGAAGAAGTCTGACCTTTTATATCTGACTAGCTTATCCTTATTTTATGATCTTGTAATAATTATCTAAAGTATTATATTGTGATCTAGTTCATGTTACTAACAATAACCCAAATACAAGTACTCTCAGTGGTGGAGAGTCTATGTTGGTTTTATTTACTACATTTACCTTGCTCACAATCCTGACATACCAATATTAGCGATAACTGTAATGATAGAATCACTCTTTAACGATTAAACTGTAACTGTGTGTCGCTAACATTTGTTTTTACACACTAATTGCATGAGCGTAGGGACACATTAAAAAAAACATTCCCTCTTTGGCAAATGTTCACCATTTCTTTTGTAAAACGAAGCGCTTATCACCTATCTATCTCTAAATCCATGCTTTACCAGACTTTTCAGTCGCTATTATCATTCCATTGACAAAACAATGCAATCGACTCCTATTCGACAAACGAATCGTAACTCGCTACTGATATCGATAAAACCTCGCCGTAAATATCGATATCGATCTGTAAAGACATCTTTATCGTTAAGTGGTTGCGCAAGAGCACCGCTTTAGTCTGACAGTAAGTGGAGCGTACGGTTAGCAGAAAAAACAAAAATAAGTTTGTATTAAAAGATTGTATAATAAAAATTTTTGTATTTTATTTCGAATTTGATGTAATTTTTACTGTGAATCGGTTAAGTTGTATACAAATCATGTTTTTAAGTGTTTAGAAAACGTTTTAATTCAATTGAAAATAATTTCAACTACAGAAGGTTGTATGTTAAATGTTAATTTATTTAGACGTATAATTAAAAAAATGTTATTAATGAAAGCCTAATATAGTGTTAATGATTTTTTAAAGGATCTTAATCTAGTTGACAAAATATTTTCTCTATGACATTTTTATTTATAATTATGCCAATTGAATTACATTAAATTTTGTTTATCTGTTTTGTCATAATAATATTTTAATTTACCACCATAATTTGTATGCCTGTTACGGCAAAACATATTGATATTTTTTTTTAATACTGCATTTATGTAACATCATTATCTACACATGTTTTGAACAAATAAATGCATCTTTACCTTTACTAATTAACTATAATATTTATTTTAAACATCATAGTTGTTTATTTCTTGCCCTTTTCGAATTTGTGATTTTTAGCGAGAAAGAGAGGCAAAATTGTTTTCTTTTTTAACATAACATCTTTAACATTTTTCCAAGAAAACCTAGTAATTCGCGTTTGACAAAATGTCTCTTGGAAAAAATATTTCGAGAATTAAAATAATCCTTTCGAGAATTCATGTTCAAATATTAATTACATGATTTAGTAGGTAATGGTTGATTTATGATATAAAATAACTTTATCCAAAAGTCGGTGCCTTCAATTTGGTTCATTGTAAAATTGCACCGACTTCTGAAACTGTTAGTTTTATAATATGGTAATTATTTTACTCTTTTTAGTTTTTTTTTTTGAAGTCCTTTTTTCTTTTTTTTTAGTTTTTTTTTCTATTTTAAGTGGCATAAACAATATACAAACATGCAATTACAGCAATCCCGAGTAATTTGCTGTTATCCATTGAAGAGTTCAATTGTCAATCTCCGAGGGTCTTCATCAGATCTTCACCAAATTTAAATGGGACCACCTCGGGAAAATAATTAAAAAAAAAAAAGAATTTTGCAAATTCGTCTATGTATGACGGAGTTATGCCCGAACATACATAAAAAAAAAACATATAAACATCCGAATTGAGCACCTCCTTTTTTGAAGTCGGTTAAAAACAAAACACTGTGCTTTAACGTTTTTCAAGAATCGGTTTCTTCAGTCTCCTGTAAAATTTTGCTTGTGGCAACAACGAGGTTTTCATTGGTCGCCGACGGAAGAATGTCAAGTTTACAAAAAAAAATGATTCTTTATTTTTTCTGCTGACCGTACACAGTATCGCTTTCACAAATCCCTGTACGTTACGCGACATGTAATGTTATTCAACCACTGTTATTTGTTTGTTTACTTACTGCCTATAATATAGTCTAGTGGGAGGATAGCTTTATGTACGGGATTCTTTTTAGGGTTCCGTACCCAAACGGTAAAACGGGACCCTATTACCACAGTGTCCTACTTACTACATACAGTGGGTCAACGCCCATACATTTGACAGGTCCTATGAAATGTCAAAATTATGTAGAGGCGGAGGTTATGTCCCGAGTATGCAGTATGGCTACTCGGGACATAACCTCCGCCCCTTCACCCCGCAACCCCCCGCACGATTGCTCTGTGACAATGTTCTACGTTGACCGACTGTAAGGAGTAAGATATAGGTAGACTGTGCTATTACTAAGACTCCGCTGTCCGTCCGTCTGTCACCTGGCTGTATCTCATGAACCGTGATAGTTAGACAGATGAAATTTTCACAGATGATGTATATCTGTTGCCGCTATAACAACAAATACTAAAAAACAGAATAAAATAAATATTTAAGGGGGCTCCCATACAACAAACGTGATTTTTTTGCCGCTATCCGTCTGTCACCTGGCTGTATCTCATGAACCGTGATAGTTAGACAGTTGAATTTTCACAGATGATGTATTTCTGTTGCCGCTATAACAAAAAATACTAAAAAACAGAATAACATAAGTATTTAAGGGGGCTCCCATACAACAAACGTGATTTTTTTGCCGCTGTCCGTCTGTCACCTGGCTGTATCTCATGAACCGTGATAGTTAGACAGTTGAAATTTTCACAGATGATGTATTTCTATTGCCGCTATAACAACAAATACCAAAAAACAGAATAAAATAAATATTTAAGAGGGCTCCCATACAACAAACGTGATTTTTTTGCCGCTGTCCGTCGGTCACCAGGCTGTATCTCATGAACCGTGATAGTTAGACAGTTGAAATTTTCACAGATGATGTATTTCTGTTGCCGCTATAACAACAAATACTAAAATACAGAATAAAATAAATATTTAAGGGGGCTCCGGTACAACAAACTTGATTTTTTTGCCTATGTCCGTCTGTCACCTGGCTGTATCTCATGAACCGTGATAGTTAGACAGTTGAAATTTTCACAGATGATGTATTTCTGTTTTTATAGATAATGGTACGGAACCCTTCGTGCGCGAGTCCGACTCGCACTTGGCCGGTTTTTTTTAGAATACTAGAGGTCACCCGCGGGTTTGCCTGTGTGGATGTCGTTTATCAAGTATTTCGTATTTTTCGGGATAAAAGTAGCATACAATTTTTTTTTATTACTTGACTTGCTCTCTTTTGACCCTCGTCGCACCTGATGGTAACCGCAGACAGGGTCTAAGATGGACCACACGAATCCAAGTAACAAAGATATAGAGGGATACCCCTATACCCATCCGACTCTCACATACACACGACGGAACACGGTAAACTGCTTGGCGCCGGACTTTAATTTGAGGGTGGTAGCTAGCCAGGCGGACCGTATAGATCCTACCACCAAGCCAAGAACGGTTTATGAGTTTGTGGGGTGCGCCAAATGACGTCATACATACGGTATAATGGCGATATAACCTTTGCTTTACTGTGAGCCGTCAAGAAAACTATTAGTTAGATGTCACTGTCATACAGATAAACTTCATAAGTGACATTGATACCTATCTAGTTTGACATTAATGTTTTCATCTAAAACTTTGGAATGCATAGGCAAAGGTAATTACCTTATCCCACCATATATGTGACGTTATCACATGTTTTTTGATTATCATTTTTTTTTTCTCAGAAATGGAGAAATAAAAAAACATAAAAATATGTATTTGAACGCCGGATACGAAAATAAAGAAAGAAATGGTATTTTTGTTTTAAGGTCGTGTCAGTTTTGAAATGTTGTCAATTGGCTTCGTTTAATGCAATACTTATAGTTCTGCCTACCCCAGAAAATATACGTCAAAATGTCAACATATCTCTAACGTTTCCTTCAAACGAATGTTCGGAAAACCCTAAGCAAGAAACATGCACAAAGTCAATGACATAGAAATGTGGGAAAAGGACGCATACTGCGTTATGCGTAGGTGTAAAAGAGACAAATATATTTTTGTGTGTGCCGTCACATGCTGGCGAGCGCGGCAGTGAAATCTTTTTATTAAGGCGACGACCTATTTTAGATTTGTTATCTGTAACAGTTTTTCTTTGGTTTTTAATAGTGGTTATTTTAAATGCGTTTATTGCAAGTTGCTTTTATTATTATTACTAGTTGTACTCGGCATGCGTTGCAATGCACTTTTTCCTACTTACTACCTACCTACCTTCTAACTACCTACCTTCAGAAAATCAAAATAGTAACAAAAAGTTAAAACCCTTTTCATGCATGCGGTAAACAAATTAAGAATATGGACATACTGAGATAATTTCTTTTTTTTTAAATATCAAAATTTTCTTTCATAATCTTCTCCTGACAAATCGGAACACAACAAAAAAAAAATTGCGAAATCGGTCCAGCCGCGCACGCGTGATGCCGTGACCAAGGGAAATAGGGATTCATTTTTATTTATAGAATATAATATTATATTTACTATTGTTACATAATTTAATAATATTATATTTTATTGCTTATCCGGTTGCACCCACTGTTTATATTTTTGTTTAATCTGTGTATAATGTAGTGGGCTGCAACATTACTTTTTAAATTTTGTCAATCCTATACTATGTATTATGTTGTAGCTGTTTAATATCCTTCAATAAATTAAATAAAAAAATTAAAGTGCCAATCTACTTTCTTGTCACATTCTCCATTCACATAAGCCCTCATACACCTTCGCCTTAAGTTGCAGCATGCACGCATTGACCAATAAAAACCGTTACAATATGCACTCACACATGCACACACACACACACATAATAACGGTATCCAATAAAAATATTACCGAAACAGATTATGCAATATTATGGAAGAAGGAAATAAATTGTTTGAATAGGTATGCACGCATTCAAAGTTACATCGATCGAAATGTTTAATTATTACGAAAAGTCACGAATTACTAGTTTGTTTTTTTGCTCATACACTAAAACTACTACTTTTTTTAACTTTTTTAGGCTTACTAATAGAAACAGTCAACATCAAAACTAAATGATGACTGTACAGTCAGCAACAAAAGTAGCTAGCTAAACATTTAAGTTTGTAAACTTCACGTTAATTTTAAAACTAATTTTATATAGGGTATGTATACGAACTCGTTTAATTCCTTAAAACCACGTGATCTACTACTGGTGTAGATTGGCCCCGCATAAGATTGAGCTTGAATATTTTTTTTCGTCTTTTCTTTTCTTACGGTGGTGGTATGTGATCCTAACTAAACCACCTAATAAGGATTCAGTAAAAAAATAAGAAAAATATTTTGCAAAAAAATAATTTTATTTGAGCGAACAGCTCGAAGCCACGCAAAAATGAACGAAAGCACGGCCACATGGCTGGTGGGCACGACTAACGCGATATCGTTCTTTGCAGTTAGTTAACTCGGGGCTCTAAAATGACTCGGAAATAGAAAACCAAGATTATGTTTTAAATTTAATTTTTTATTTGATTTTCTTGAATACCCATTTCGGGTTAATCTGTGTCACTAGTAGATCACGCGGTTTGAACGAATTCGTTTACTCCCTGTATAAAATAACTTAAAGTTACTCTCGCAATTGTGTCTAGACTATTTAACAATTTGATACTATATTATACTTTTTTGGAATGTTCTGATAGCTGAGATAATTTTCTCTCTGCCGAGTGGTTTACCAACTTATGTCGCTGACTGTACAGTTTCAAAAGTGTTGTATAAATGCTAACTTGTCTTTTTTAAATATTATTTTGCAAGTATTCAAAATAACAGAATAGACAAAAATAAATAGTATTAAAATTTTCATTAAACATTACATGCACAGAAATTAAATTCAAAATTCAAAAAAGTCATCAGCTGTGCTAGAATCTTTTTCTGTTTTTTGGAGCAGAAACTAAGCGTGAGCATTAGAAAATGCATAAAAAAACTTAAATAGTCTATAAAATTACGTACACACGGCTACACATCAAGCTATACATTTCCAGTTTACACTGACCTCTCATTGTAATGAAATCCTATACAATGCGAGATCAGCTTATACTGGAAATGTACAGCTTGATCTGTAGCCGTGTGTACAAAATCCTAACTAATATTATAAATGCGAAAGTAAGTTTGTTTGTTATCTTTTCACGCCTAAACCACTGAACCAATCATCCTGAAATTTTGCATATTCGTTGTCAGGTGTACATAAACGGACATGGGGTGCCTTTCATCCCGAAAAAAGTGCTGTTCCATTATAGATGGCGCCACGTATCTTTCGAATCATGATTGAATTATATTATCACGCTGGCGAAGCCGCGACCGACCTATAGTATACTTTATATTTGAATAAGCTAGCAAACTTAATTTTAAAGATATTTATACAGGGTTAATTGAAAAACACCTACATTTTGACGAGCTAAGCGAACATAAATGTAGGGAACAGCTGTTTTTTTTCGCGACTTCAGGTTTAGTCCCATAGTAAAAGTTGTTCATAATGATGACTACAGTGACCCCTTAAGAGGTTGTTGGTGTTTTTCAATTAACCCTGTATATACTTAGGTTTAAGTTGGTGATCCGGACTCACTACCATTCATTATTCATCTAGGGACGTTACCAGTCAACAGCGATGCGATGGAATATTTTGCTGCCCTCTTTTGATTTATAGATTTTCATAGGATACATTTTTCTTCCTTTTTAATAGGGGTACTAATCTAAAAGAGTGTTAAAGTACCTATAATAATGAATAACATTTGTTCTACAACTTTTCCCAAAAGTCAATAGTTTAAAAGAAATACCTGTTCAAAGATTTCATAAAAAATACGATAAAATCTATCTATCCTCAGCTGTGTTTACATTTAAGTTCATATTTGTGGTCATGAATCAGAAGCTCCATTTTCTGAATTTTTAACTAAAGCAACGACGAAGTATTTTTGATAAAATTAAAATAATTTAACATGGAAATAAAAATTATTGATTTTTGTAATTATAACACTTGTTTTAAAACAAGAATGTTGAGATGGATGTGTAGAGTAACCAGAATGGATAAGGTCAGGAATGAGTATATTAGAGGAAGTTTGAAAGTAGCGCCAGTGACAGAAAAGTTGAAAGGGAACCGTGTGTCTTGGTATGGGCATGTGAAGAGGAGGGATGAAACACATGTGACCAAAAGAGTTATGAATATCAATGTGGATGGATGGAGAGGAAGAGGGAGGCCAAAGAAAAGATGGATGGATTGTGTGAAGAATGATATGAAAGAGAAGGGAGTCAGTGATATCATGACGGAATGGAAGCAGAAAACGTCTTGCGCCGACCCCAAGTAACATGGGATAAGGGCAGGAAGATGATTTTCTGGTTTTAAAACAGTCATCAGTGATACTTTAAGTGGCCTGCGGATTAGTATCCCCTTTCCGACTAACCATGTATAAAGCTATACTAAAGAATTAGACTTAAAAGAGTCTAGGCTGGTGATTACAAAGTAGGCTATAATTATTTATTCCTATAACCCGAGGAAACCCGAAGCCGTTCTCAAGCATTTTACGTTATAAGCACTTCCCGCTAGAGAGCTTAGGTCACCTGCAGCCATATAAGATAGATAGATTTAACATCGTTGATGTAATAGCTGCTCTCCGCGGAACTCATCACTTCCCGTTTGTGTTCTAACAGTAACTAAATCATTAATAGATGGTATGGGCAACATTCACCTGTGTAATAACATCGAGTCACAGAATCGCGGGCAAATCGTAATGTAGAATCCTAACTATATTTTTTTATATTCTTGGGACATTTTTTTTTTACACTACGCCATCTAGTCCCAAACTAAGCAGAGCTTGTAATATGGGTTACAATGGATATAATAATTATATACTTTTTTTTTTTTGTAAATACTTACTCATCTACAATGTTAGTCAGAAAGGGGGTACTAATCCGAAAGGGTGTTAAAGTACCCATAGTAATGAGTAACTTTTATTCTACAACTTTCCCCAAAAGTCGATAGTTTAAGAGAAATAGCTGTTCAAAAATTACAAAAAAAAATACGCTAAAATCTATCTATCCTCAGCTATGATCAGCTGTGTTTATATTTTAGGTCATATTTGGGGTCACGAATTAGAAGTACCATTTTCTGAATTTGTAACTAAAGCAGGAATGAAGAATTTTTGAAAAAACTAAAATAAAAATCATTTTATTTGGAATTTTTTTTTATCGAATTTTGAAATTTTAACACTTGCTTTCAAACAGTCATCAGCGATACTTTAAGTGGGCTTCGGATTAGTACCCCCTTTCCGACTAACCTTGTATACATATAATAAAACAGTAAAAAAACTGTGTCTGTACATTGAATATATTTAAAAAAAAATGATTGAGGGGGGTTTAGGAACAGTAATAGAGCACGAATCCAAAAAAAAAAATCTGTCTGTTTGTCTGTTTGTTTGTACACGCTAATCTTCGGAACTACTGGACCGATTTGAATGTTTTTATTTTTGTTGTATAGGTATTAAATCTGGGCAACATATAGGCTATAATTTATTTTGGAAACTTGAACACCTGATGCAGAACCCCAACAGACCAGCTAAACTATAAGAGATACAAAAATGGTACCATAGCAAAAATTGTTCCACATGATGAGCATTTTCTGTTGAGAGAATAAATTTGAAGATCTGGAACACCTGATGTGGAACTCCAAGAGCCCAGCTACACTATAACATATATAGGAATGACGTCTTAGCAAGAGTTGTTCAGCCTGATGAGCACTCTCTGTTGACGTATAAAAACTGAAAATCTGGAACACCTGTTGTGGAATTCCAAGCGCCCAGCTACACTATAACATATATAGGAATGACGTTTTAGCAAAAGTTGTTCAATCTGATGAGCACTCTCTGTTGACGTATAAAAATCGAAGATCTGGAACACCTGTTGTGGAACTCCAAGAGCCCAGCTACACCATAACATATATAGGAATGACGTCTTAGCAAAAGTTGTTCGGTCTGATAGGCATTTCCTGTATACTTATAAAAATCGAAGATCAAAAACATCTGATGTGGAAATAAAAGCTATTACTAAATTCACTGTATAATTATAAAATAACATAAGCTGGGAGTACCTCCACGCGGTGACGGCGGTAACAGTTAAGGACTAATTTTCGATGACGATGGTATATCATTGAAAATTTGACTCTACTGGCCAAAACTCCCATTTATTTTTTCATTTTATCGAATAAATATGCCTTCGGGCTTATGTTATTTGAGTGTTTAATTTCCTTTTCCATTTATCTTCGTGACACGGTAGCCTACCCGGTAACGCAGGGGAGCAGTCACTTAGATTTTAATTGATCAGGTGTCTTCACAATAAAACTATAACAGTGCCTAGAAAGAGGTCAAATCTTTTCCAATGTTCCAAAGGAGCTAAAAGATTGAGGATCATAAGATCCCAAGAATCTACCGAAGAGCGTCAGTAGAGACTTGATGCTGTTCGAGAACATCAGGCTGCAACTCGCTCCGTGGAAACCTCTTCGGATCGCGAAGCACGCCTGCGTTCTCAGCGTATTTACGCATCTACATCCAGGTCTCTAGAGACCAATGAAGAATATGATACGCGACTGACCGCTGATCGTGAACGTCATGCATTGTCTCGCGAGTCGGAGACGTTGACGGAAAGAGAATTACGCTTGAGTTCTCAGCGTATAAACACATCGACTTCGAGGTCTCTAGAGACAAGTGCGAAACTTGATGCGCGACTGACCGCTGATCGTGGAAGTCATGCATTGTCTCGAGAATCGGAGACGTTCACGGATAGAGAATTACGCTTGAGTTCCAAGCGTATCTACGCATCGACTTCTAGGTCTCTAGATACAAGTGGGGAACGTGATGCGCGACTGACCGCTGATCGTGAACGTCACGCATTGTCTCGCGAGTCGGAGACGTTCACGGATAGAGAATTGTGCTTGAGTTCCAAGCGTATCTACGCATTGACTTCTAGGTCTCTAGAGACAAGTGGGGAACGTGATGCGCGACTGACCGCTGATCGTGAACGTCACGCATTGTCTCGCGAGTCGGGGACGTTTACGGATAGAGAATTGCGCTTGAGTTCTCAGCGTATCTACGCATTGACTTCTAGCAGGTCTCTAGAGACAAGTGCGGAACGTGATGCGCGACTGTCCGCTGATCGTGAGCGACATGCATTGTCTCGCGAATCGGAAACGTTTACCGATACAGAATCACGCTTGAGTTTTCAGCGTATTCGTACATCTACTAACAGGTCTTTTGAAACGAGTGATGAACGGGATGTGCGACTAACTTCTGATCGAGATTATCATACATTGTCCCGAACACGCACACAACAAACTATTCATAATCAGTTAGAAAGTGAGAAAGAAAGAATTGCTGGAGTACGGCATGAAGAGACAGAAGAAGAGCGCAACGAACGTTTGAATTCTGATCGACTTTGACATTCTCTGAACAGAATGTCGATATCATCTGAAGAATCGGATGTGGACCAGCTAAAGTATAAGAGATATAAAAATGGTGCCATAGCAAAAATTATTCCACGTGAAGAGCATTTTCTGCTGTGAGAATAAATTTGAAGATTTGGAACACCTGTTGTGGAACTCCAAAGCCCAGCGACACTATAACATATATGTATAGGAATGACGTCTTAGCAAAAGTTGTTTAGTCTGATGGGCATTTCCTGTTGACTTACAAAAATGAAAGATCTGGAACGTCTCGAATCGTCTCGCGCATCCCTTTGATTTTCTGTCCCTGGGCTCTTAGAATTCAACATCAGACGTTTCAGATCTTCGATTTTGACGACTCCGTTGTCGCTGGCATAAGCAACAGGATCCGCGTACGAAGTCGCGGGCAGAAGCTAGTAATACATAAGAAACACCCAGACCAACACAAACACTTATGTTCTTCACATAAATATTTGTCTTCTGTGGGAATCCAACCCACGACCTCGTGATGAGCAGTCCGACACTCGAACTACTAGACCACAGACATCGTCACTATCACTATCCTAACTAATATTATAAATGCGAAAGTAAGTTTGTTTGTTACCTTTTCACGCCTAAACCACTGAACCAATAATCCTGTTTGCATATACGTTGTCAGGTGTACAGAAACGGACATAGGGTGCCTTTCATCCCGAAAAAAAGTACTGTTCCCGAGGAAAACAACAATAACGTTCTTATGATAATAGATGGCGCCACGTGTCTTTCGAATCATGATTGAATTATATTATTATAGAAACCATAGCAGTGTGTTAAGAGTTGATTGTCAAATTCTAAATTAACGCGAGCGAAAAGTTAGCTACTCTGAATCATCTTACGATATTTCTACACTAAGAAATATCGTAAGATAATTCAGAGTAGCTAACTTTTCCTCTCGTGTCGGCACGAGATATGCGATAGCTCGGAGCTATACGGAACTCGGAACTGCTGGATTTTATTTTATTAGTTTGCATACGAGCCGACGGGTTACCTGATGGTAGGTGGTTACCGCCACGGTGGCGGCGCCACCTATAAAAGTTGTAACATAAATAACGCACAACCTCTTAAGGGGTCACTATACTCATCATTATGAACAACTTTTACTATGGGACCAAAACTGAAATCACGAAAAAAAAAACAACTGTTCCCTACATTTATGTTCGCATAACTCGTCAAAATGTAGGGAACAGCTGATTTTTTTTCGCGATTTCAAGTTTGGTCCCATAGTAAAAGTTGTTCATAATGATGAGTACAGTGACCCCATAAGAAGTTGCACTTACACTTATTTATGTTACACCTTGTATATAAATGTACAGGGTGTTAACGAATTCATGTAATTCCTTAAAATCACATGATCTACTGTACTGGTGTAGACAGGCCCCGCACGGGATTTAGCTTGATTAAAAAGAAAAAAATTAAATTCTTTTTTTTCATGCGGCTTTGTTACCGATCATATCTAAACCATCTAATAAGGATTCAGTAAAAAAATAAGTTTTTTTTTTGCAGAAAATTCATTTTATTTGTGTGAACATTTCGATGCCACGCATAATTTAATGAAAGTACGGCGACACGGCTGGCAGGAACGACTTACGTGATATCGCTCTTTGCAGTCAGATAACTCAAGGCTCTAAAAAGACTCAGAAATTGAAAACCAACATTTTTTTTTTTTGATTTTCGAATATTCCCATTTAGGGTTAATCTGTGTCACCCGTAGATCACGTGGTTTGAAGGAATTACACGATTTCGTGAACACCCTGTATATTTATATAAATATAATTTATAAAAATATGTATAAATAAACTGAACTCTCTCAAATATAATGTAAATCACGCGACCAAACAAAATCAGTCCACCAGTTCCGAGTTCCGAATTCCAAGATATCCATAATTATAAATAAGCGGAAGTTTTCCAACAGCCACAATAACAACATCACTATTACACAACAGTTAAAACATTTGACATTTCTACCGAACATATGATAACGCAGACATTTTGTTTCATAACGGTGCGCTTGCGCAACCGTCGGAACTGGTTAACGTGCGTCAACCGGCCCACTGGTGAAGCTATTGTAACCTTTGAAGGTAAGTAAATGGATGGTAAGCTGTTAATGGTTTTAGTGTCTGCGCACGCGGCGATTGATCTGATTGGATCAGTGGTTTTCAGAGGTAAATTCTACAGCGGATTAATAAAAATCTAAAAACTTGACTGCATAAAAATCGAACTTATTAGATGTAAATAAGACGCATTTCTAATCATTACATACTTAACATAAAATTTAAGTAGGTTTTCAAAAAATCATGCTATCAAATCATAACATGCAGTCGGAGGCTACCTACGAATTATGTAATTCGCGAACTGACTGACCGAAAACATACGTAGCCTCATCTAGCCTATAACCATCGCACGGCCTAGACCAGTGATGGGTAAAGTACGGCCCGCGGGCCAGCTCCGGCCCTCGAAACGCTTTGTCCCGGCCCGCCAACACCCGTAGTCGCAGGAACTTTTCGAATAGTCTAGAATAAAAAGTAAATACCTGCGTTGTGTTTGCGTCGACATAAATCAATGCATAGAAATTTTGGCCCCCGTAAGATTGACTCGGTTTTTATGGCCCATGATAAGAAAAGTTTGTCCACTCCTGGCCTAGACGAATCGATAGACACCTCATACATTAAAATACATCTAGCCGTTGGGCTGCTTCGAGGGTATAAAAAATCCCACATACTTAGATTCATAGATACGCGTGAAAAACATAACCCTCTCTTTGCTGTCGCGCAGTCGGGTAAAAAGCAGTAATAAGCTAGCCTAGGGTGTGAGTTCAAAATTTGATTATCGGTAATTTGTCGATACCTACAAGGTTTTTCACAAATAATTTAGAACCTACGTTAGTACAAAGATGTAATTAGATCCTAATCCGGGTGTTTGTTGTTTTGGTATCGAAGGACCAAAAACGAACAAAATAAATAAGAGAAAAAAAAACAGCCCAGGACACATCGACAGCATAAACAAAAAAAGAAAAGAAATGGAACACATACAATTAAAATCATTATTTACAGTACTGAATGTCGAGCATGCCAATGCCAAAAGGGTCACCAACTCAGCATATGCTGGGCGTCTAACACCACTTTCAGTCCCTTGTAGTGACACATGGACGGATATGTCTTTTTCAAAATAATATCTTAATTTTTATCTTATATCAAATATGTTTCATTCATTTATAATATGGCAAGAAAGATAATTGGTCCTAAGGTACGCGAGCTCTCTAAACTGGAAGCTTAACACTACAATAAATTCTCATCAGACTAACGAGGGGCGAAATCAGCTGTTCCATTCTCCCACAGTCCACTAGCACCACTAAATACCTACCTACATATCACGAAAACTCTCAAGCAATATTAAAAATAAACACTTTTAAACAAAAAAGGTTGGTAAACAATAATAATTTCTACAAGTCAAGATCGTGGGATAAACGAAGCCAGGTGAAAATGTTAGTTTCACTGATGTATAACAAAAAAGCAAGATAAAGCCTGGGAACCTAGTATTGTGCCTAAGAAAGTGCTAGTACATACAATATTAATTACAATTAGTGAATTGTACAAGAATTTTATTTATTTGCGTGGCCGTGTGCCCGATTTCGTATACTTCAAAAATTACGAACTTCCATACAAACTTTCGTCCCCAATTTAAACCCGTTGAGGGGTGAATTTTTTAAAATCCTTTCTTAGTTCTCACCTACGTTAAATAAGGAACACCTGTGCAAAATTTAATGCTTCTAGAACCACCGGTTTAGACTGTGCTTTGTCTGTCAGTCAGTCAGTGTTAGAATATTATTAAGTAGATAATTGTATTGTTTGAAGAAAGGAAAATTTTATGAGCTAGGTATTCTAAAAACATCATGTTGACCCAGAGGTTACCTGCTTCTTGAACAATAGGTTACGGGTACAAAACGTAGTGTAAATCAGTGTTTATAACTGTGCACTTGGAGCTGTCGAAATTCACCCGACCGCTTACCTCCTCACGGCTCTGGCGACGCCTACCGATCTATATAAATAAAAAGAAAAGTCCCGACTGACTGACTGACTGATTGTCTGACTGACTGACTCATCAACGCCCAGCCTAAACCTTTGGACCTATATAGCTGAAATTTTGCACAGAGATACCCTTTATAATGTAGATAAGGAATAAGGAAGGATTTTTCGAAATTCAACCCCTAAGAGAGTTAAATAGGGGATGAAAGTTTGTATGGAAAATCGTCACTTAACGGGTTCAAAATTTCACGCAAGCGAAGCTGCGGGCAAAAGCTAGTGCTGTCAAAATGCTAATATTTTTAGCTAAGCTAGTTAAGTTTTTAAATTCGATTTTTTTTTCTCCGATTTTCATAATGTTTTGTTCATCTCATAACATGGACAACCCTGATTTAGTTATGAATTCTGAACATGGGGCTATTAATCCATGACCTAAAATGCAGCTCACACTCTACACAGCTTACGATAGATAGATTTTAGCGTATTTTTAATGACATCTTTGCACAGCTATTTCTCTAAAACTATTGGCTTTTGGAGAAAGTGGTAAAACAAAAACTATTCATTACTATAAGTTTTTAAAATCAGCTTAGTACCCCCCTTTCGACTAACCACGTATGTACTAATGTTAGGTACTTTTTCTGTTGAATATTGACAACATGTTAGTTATTTCTTAATACAGTGTCCGGTTATGAACTAGAGATATTCTAGGTACTTATATAGCAACTATTCTTGTACACAAATACACTACACACTAGGGTCCAATCCACTTCCCCGTTATTTGGCAGCCATTTTGCTTTTTTGTTGAGGTATTCTCTATCTTAAACTTATTTAAATGTGATGTATCGTAATGTAAACGATAGACAATATTTTTGCCCTCCGAATAAGCCTACTTTTATCGCAGTGGGACCAAAACTTTGAAAGATATGACTTTTTTGTACACAAGTACAGAATATCTCAACAAAAAAATGGAAGTGAATTGGACCCTAGTGTATAGTGTGTTTGTGTACTAGAATAGTTGTTATATAAGTATCTAGAATATCGCTAGTCCATAACTGGACACATTGTATAAATTGTAACATAGTGTTTACGCTACCTCAAATTGCTCGTATCAAAAAATAATGCTGTAAAAGTTACGTGAACAAAGTACAAACCACAAACCGTTTCTTTTTACTCATCAAGCCTCCGTTTAAATGGCTCCAACATTTTCAATGTCATAATTACGTACTTTCTAACTAATTCTAAAACACAACTGATGTACGGTGAAGAAAAACATCGCGAGGAAACCTGGACTTAATGGTCTGAAATCACACACGCATTGATCAAGCTCGTTCAGGAAATAATGTCTAGATGGAGGAGCTCGTATCCAGCATATGCTGAGTTGGTGATTTCGGCATGGGCATGCTCATATACGTATACAAGGTGTAACTTAAAAATAACGCACAACCGCTTAAGGGGTCACTGTACTCATCATTATGAACAACTTTTACAATGGGACCAAACAAAAAATCGCGAAATAAAAATCGGCTGTTCCCAACATTTTGACGAGTTACGCGAACATAAATGTAGGGAGCAGCTGATTTTTTTTCGCGATTTCTGCTTTGGTCCCATAGTAAAAGTTGTTTATAATGATGAACAGTAGTAGTAGGCTGATTTATGTATGCATGGATGTCAGTATTTTTAAATAATTAATTATGTCGAGTTTTTTTTTTATATCATTTTTTTTAATAGATGCAAACGTAATTTTTAGTTTTAAAGTCTTACGTTCTACCTTGCCTGTCCCAACTATGTTGGAATCAGCTTTCAGTCTAACCAGAAGCGGCTGAATACCAGTATTTTACACGAAGCGACTGCAATGAGGCCTCCGCAACCCAGTTACTGGACAATGCCGATATCCTAAGGTTAGACCGGCTGTCGGGCTGCTGACTACCCGTAACGACTGTCATAGTTATTCGTATGACAGCCGGGAACGACGGTTTACAGTACTCTTGAACGAATGGTCACACATCCACGGACTGAAGCGCAGATTAACCTCCCAAATCTGATATGCAATATGACCTGCGCGGTTGTTTTAAAGTCCTATAAAATTGTCCCATAAAGGTCATTGGGCATTTTTGACCCGGTACCTCAAAAGTACGCGTCCATTATTGAAATGTGATTTGTTTTAAAGGTTTAGGGTTCACATTTCACCGAATGTATTTATTTTAATCCAAATGTATGGGGGAAAAAAGTTATGTGGTTCAAGAAACTGCGGGGAACAAGATAGAAAAGCTCCTAAACATTTCTGTACCTTTTTAGGAAGATCTTTGTATATTTTTGTAAGCATTTTATATATTTAGAAGGATATGGATATACGAAAATTATTTTTTATATTAATTCTTGTTTTGCTAAAAAAAAACTTTCCCCATACTTTTGACGAATGCGACTCATCTCATTGGGTAGTATTCATGGTCTTTAACATACTCCGACTAATTTCGTTAGTGGTCGCTGGTGGGTCACAGGTCCGAACAAAATGCCCATTTACCTTTAATCAATGTAATTAATATTTTACTTTTTTTGTGTATAGACTTATTTATTTAGTCACTTGACTGACTGAACTGTGTTGCTGGGGAGTTTGTTGCGCCGTTTCTTCTTCACAGCATAAACACTAGGAAGCGGTGAAGGGTGGGCGCTTTGGGGGAAGTCTTATGTAAATTTGACGTTCAAAAAGTACTAAGTAATACTAGTCTATTTTGAATAAACGAGTTTTGAATTTTTGATTGGAAAACATACATTTAAAGTCAATGACCTTGACCATTGCTAATCTGGTTAATTATCGAGCTCTAACACCTATATTAACAAAGCGGATACTATTCCGCTTTGAATAAAAAATGAAATGTAAAACACTTAACCAACAAAACGTAGCGAATCGCGGATCGAAGGACCAAATTTTATAACTTTAAAAATAGTATTAAAAGCGACAAATACAGTGTTTTGTGATTAGTTACGGTTTACTCACGTGCATTTTTCGGGATCGCCCGACTAGTTTCTGACCCAAACGGAGCCCTTAACGAGTCCGACTCGCGACCTCGCCGCGTGTTAAGGGCTCCGTTTGGGTCCGAAACTAGTCGGGCAATGCCGAAAAATGCTCGTGAGTAAACCGTAAATAATCATAAATATGAATGTGTCTCACGAAAGTTATAATATAAAAATACAGAGATTATTTTTGATGAGTCTGTTTTACAAATTATTACTTAAATTTACTGTTTCGTTGGTCTAGCGGATGCAAGCACGACGGCTGAGCGTTAGGTCCTGGGTTCAATCCCCAAGTCGGGAAAAGTGTTTTGTTTTTCCATGTGGAATTTCTCAGTAGCAGCCCGGAGTCGGCTCGCCCCCTATTACATGAAACTTAAACATATCGGCGAAATGAATGTGTACTATTCACCTCTGCCCAGCTCTTCGAAAAATACAGGCGTGCAGTTATGTTATATATTGCAATTTCATCATCATCATCATCATTCAGCCGAATGACGTCCGCTGCTGGACATAAGCCTTCCCCAAGCCATGTTGGGGGGGTTTGTCATAACCGCCACGCTTGGCAGGCGGGTTGGCGATCGCAGTATGGTTGTTAAAATGCCCAAAGAACGCTGCTGCCCATCCTCTAGTGAATCCCTTAGTCGCCTTTTACGATACAGAAGAGATGGGGTAGTGCTATTCTTTACGTCAGGCACCACACGGATTATTGCAATTTATCACTTATCTTGGGGTGCATAAAAAGAGCCTCCACGAGTGACGATACTTCAGCACGTCCGGCGCACCCTGGGCAGTCAGCCCCGCTACCAACCTTGCTGACTGGCTAATCTTTTCACCACAGCATGAGCTATTCCCGTATAGCTCGTGCCGACATTCGATAGAAGAAGAAAAAGAATCACTTATCTCTATGTACATGAAAATGAATCCCTATTTCCCTTGGTCACGGCATCACGCGTGAGCGGCTGGACCGATTTCGCTATTTTTTTTTTGTTGTGTTCGTAATTGTCAGGAGAAGGTTCTTATGAATGAAAATTTTGACAAGAATTAAAAAATACGAAATTGTCTCAGTATGTCCATATTCTTCATTTCTTTACCGCATGTATGAAAATGGTTTTAACTTTTTGTTACTATTTTGATTTTGTTTCTGAAGGTAGGTAGTAGGTAAGTAGTAGGTAGGTAGTAAGTGGGAAAAAGTGCATTGCAACGTATACCGGGTACAGCTAGTCAATTATAAAATCAATAAACATATAGACACGGAAGAGAATGTCCGTAAAATCGATAATTTGAAACAAGATAAATAATGCTCAATTTAGGACCAAATAAAAAGATCAAACAACCATTTTAACCTAGCTTGCTAGCCTCCCGAAGCCTAGCTTTCCTTTTCCTTTCCTAAAAACATAACTAATTAACATTTATCCCTACTAAAAGACCGCTGATTCAGTCCAAACGTTCATTTGCAGTACTTTCTACTGCTTTCGAGGTTATGTAACCAATGGCTTCCTTGCCAGAACTGTGCTCATGTAACCAATGATGTAATCGACACCGATTCGATCTTTAGATGTGTTAGGTCACATCACTATTCTATCGATGTTTAAGTTTGAGGTCGTTCTTGTTGTCTATGGTTTGTTTGATTGGTGTGCGCGTGGAAGATTTTCTTATGTCGGTTGTTTTGACGTTTTAAGAATAATTGACAGGTGAAACAGTGGAAAGAGAAAATGTAGATAGAAGTGGAATCCTCCACAAATATCTTTGCACAAAATTAGGACAACATATTATTTTGTACATTAAGGAAAATATATTTTAAAAAAACACATAAACCATTACAGGTGTTATAAAATTACAGATTCGGGTCTGATCGTGTAAAAACATTAAAAGGCACAAAATACCTTTTTATCTCGACGTTTCGGCCGAATTACACCGAAACGTCGGGATATAAAGGTATTTTATGCCTGTAGGCCTGTGAAATAGCGAAAGTTTAAAAACATTCATTACAGGCGCTTATCAAAAGTCGAATTTAGGTGCACGGTTCCAATTAGTCGTTTCCTATGGAGAAGAGCCGGCAAGAAACTCCATGGTTACTCTTTTAAAATCAATACGAGTATCTTTAACACTTTCAGTAAATGCAGTACCTACTAATAGGGTATTTGACTGAAAAAATCTATATGCTTAGTCCGTCAGTTAGATTATCAAAAAATATTTGACCCGTATTTTTTCTTTTGTTACGTAAACCAAAATTGACGAAGATACGACACTTTTAAAATTGACAAAACGTCACAAGCAAGTACAATTTTTACTTGCTTCTGACATCACAAGCCCCCACTCTCGAGTTTTGATGCGTTTTATCTTTCCAAATATTCATAGAATTAACAAAAGAAAAATTACGTGTCCATTATTTTTGAAAACTCTAACTGGCTGACTAATTAGATATGCAATTTATTGATGCTGTCAACATGCCTATTACATTAATTCGACATTCTACATTCGATGTAACTGCTGTTGGCTGGAGACCTGAAAGGTATCGCCAATAACTGCGCGGTTACTTAGAAGTAGTCCAAAAGGACTATGATAAATATATTATTCTTACGTCTGTAAATAAATCTGTTACAGACACTTTTACAAGTCAATTTTTATGTTTTTTAAGACTAGATGGCGCCGGCATTTCCTATCTGACTAGCTCTGAGAAGAAAAGCCGAAACAAACTCAGAGGTCAAGGTCTCTTTTAAAGTCCAGACATTGTGGTATAAAACTATGCGTAGGGCAGTAAGGTAAGTTCTGTTTTCTATGACATTTTAAGCGATAATGGCCATTTGTAAATCTTTTTTCTTTGTTAACAAATTGAGCTCGTGAACGGGTGCTGTCTGACGGGACTGGTCAGCCCTTAACTGCGATGGCAATCCTAGAAGGCATATTTTTCTATTTTTTACTCTTATGTGAGTTTATTTCTTACATTGACCTGCTTATTCTCATTCTATTTCTCACACTAATGTAATAGAATTGTCATGAACTACTATTTTGAAAAGAGTATTCTTGGAGTTTCTTGCCGGCTCTTCTCCATGCAACCTACCTTTTGGAACCGTGCACCTAGTTTTGACGTTTTAAACGTACCTGTAATCTGGTCTATTTGAAATAAATAACTTTGACTTTGAGAACAGTACTTAGCCTTATATTAAATTAGTTCAGTACTAATATGAGTATGCCTACTTAGAGGTCACGAGTATTCAGCAATTTGTTTTGTAAAAGTTTGTTTGGTAAAAGTAAACGCACTTATTTTCGTGATAAATACACATAAACGCATAAACTCGAAAGGGTCTTAAATATTTTTTGTATTTTATTCAACTTCTGTAAGTGATTGTAAAATAAAAATAAACTTTCTTTTCTTTCAAATGTTAAGTTACCTATTTACTGTAACTTTCTAGAGGTCGTATTTTCTCCTAAGCCTTTTTATACATACATACTGACACCATTTTCCAATGGGGTAGAGAGAAACTACAGAACGCCACATGCTGTGATCCTTATTTAATCCTTATTTTGCTTGGTGGTAGGATCTATACGGTCCGCCTGGCTAGCTAACACCCTCACATTAAAGGCGCCAAGCAGTTTACTGTGTTCCGTCGTGTGTATGTGAGAGCCAGAGGGGTATAGGGGAATCCCTTTATATCTCTGTTACTTGGATTCGTATACTCCATCTTAGGCCCTGTCTTCGCTTACCATCAGGTGCGACGAGGGTCATAAGCGACCCAGTAATGTAGTAAAAAAATACTTTTAAAATATACATACATATTTATAACTAGCTGTGCCCGCGACTTCGTCCGCGTGGAAGTCGGAAAACAACATTGTGTCGCAACAACTCCATTTATTACAATCTAATCTCATTTATTTCCAATATGGTTACTGCTCATCGCGTGATAATTTGTACCTTATAAACTGACACGCTCTTTAACGGATGCGACTGCCGAAATTCAAGTGGATCTGTCCAGACGCACTGGCGAGGAGCTCAAACATACAAATGGACAATCAGACAAAAATTCTAAAATCTACATTTTTGGCATCAGTATCGTTCCTAGGATGTGTAGCATTCATTTTCCAAAAGTATTTATGTACAGTTTTAGCATCGATACGATTTTATTATAGAGAGCTGTTGCCCGCGGTTTCACACGCATACCTGGAGAATTACTTCATGTACCCAGATAAGAAGTATCTGATGTCCTATAATACAGATCATGGTCTATCATAAATAACACACAGACGGAGGCTACGTATGTTTTTGGTCAGTCAGTTTGCGAATTATTTAAGTTGTAGGTAGCCTCGGACTGCATGTTATGATATGATAGCATGGTTTTTTGAAAACCTATTTAAATAGAAATACGTCTTGTTTATTATATCTTTTCAGTTCTTACTTTTTTAGTTGGTTTTTATGCAGGCGGGATTTTTGATTTTTTTGATTTAGGGCCGATTGTTCAATCGTCAGATAAATTTTATCCAAGGAATAAATATGACGGTTTGACATATTTTCTATAGAGAAGCTATCAAAACGTCAAACTTATTCCCCAGATAAAAGTTATCTGACGATTGAAAAATCAGCCCTTACTTTATTTTATTGAATTCTTTTTCGTATTACTTTATCAATGTATCGTACCTATTTATAATTACCTACCGTTTTAATGAGGCCTAAACAAATCTATCTATAGACACCTCATTTAAATATATAATCACTTGCTCTAGACCGCAATGTAGATCCAGCACAACTTTCAGGTTGTGTAATTCTTAAGCGGAGCTTATGGCTGTAAAATGGTCAAGGAAACATCATATTGACTTCAAAAGACCTATTTGGCAATACCCCACACAATATGGTAAGCGACATTTTTTTTGTTTCTCCCTCCATTTCGTATTTCATGGCCGCCATTTTTATTTTATAAAAACAAAACCTAGCCTATAACCATCGCACGGCTTAGACGAATCGATAGACGCCCCATTTATTAAAATCCATCCAACCGTTGGGATGTGATGCTTGCACAAACAAACAGATAAACAGACAAACAGATAAACAGACAAACAGACAAAAATTCCAAAAATGATAAAAATGGGTTCTATTGGTTATCATTTAACACCCCAACCAGGTTTTTTTAAAATATTTGCTATGTACAGACACGCCAAGTCTACAGATTTATTATATGTATAGAAGAAGATTAGTTACGGTTTACTCACGTGCATTTTTCGGGATTGCCCGACTAGTTTACATTATAACTAATCATAAATATAAATGTGTCTCACGAAAGTTATAAAGTTATAATACAAAAATACATACATACTCACGCGTGTAACCCCCGTTGGGTATACAGAAGTGTTCTACTGTTATAGAAGTCTGTACCTATGCTTCGCCTCTTGTATTAAGTACCGTGGAGAGCCTATTGCCATTTTTCGGGCACAATTATGGTGCCAGGGGCCTACTCCCTAAGTCCGTCAACGAAGTTAGTCGCCCGTCCGAAAGTAGCCCGAAACGTAGGAGTGAACAAAACAAGTGTCAAGTTCAACTTTTCGGACGGGCAAAAACACATCGGTAGTAGGGACCACTGTCAAACCGTGTTGTCATTCATTCTGAGTTCGGGCCCCGAAATAATCGTATGTCCGTAGGTGATAGGGAGTAGGAAACGCTCGTAACTAAGGCCGAAGCTACGGACTTCGTGCTTAGGGAGAAGACCCCCAGGTTCCTCACCTCTTATGATTCGCTTGCCCGCCACGGAGAGGAATTGTATTCCGTCCCCCTCGGACATTTGAAATTTTTCTTAACCCTGAAATATTTATTTCATCACCCAAATCACAATTTTATGAATCTACCTCGAATTGAATGCAATAAATCTAGACCACATAAGTGTAACTTTGTACATACCTAAATTTCATCACCATTCAAAATCACGCAAACTAAAATAGCTCACAAAACATAATTCACAAAACGTTATTCAGTAAAAGTAAGTTTTAAAATCCGACACCATTTTATTCATTCCCTCCCTACATTTGAATAAAAACACGCCACATATCAACACGCGAGGAAAACCGAGAGTGCGAATCATGTAAATCAAAAACATACCCTACTAACAACACACTAAGACTGAAAATCACTTAAAACTATAACAGTATTTAGATCATAGCATACGCAAAATTTACAACGGCTTTTAAAAATTTCCTGTGTAAAATTTTGCGTATTGGCAACACTGAGTTTATATTTTATGGTTGGCAATATTGCGGAAAGAAACTCAGCGGTTTATCATTGCAAATTTATTGCTGAATTGTTAATTAAGAAATTGTTTTTTGTTTTAAGTGAAATTTCTTTTGGTATGGTAATGTGGAGAAATACACTGTAAGCAAGCTCGGTGGTCTATGAGCCATTCTTATCTCATAGACCTGAGTGGTCTATGAGTTAAGAAGAGGCCATAATACGTGGGTTACAAGGAGTTTTAGAAGGATTGCAACATCAGAAGATATAGTTTGCCGTGCAGTTGCAGTGGGAAAATTTGATTTCATTCATAACATGGAATGTTAACCTTTTTTTTTGCGGTGTGAAAATCCTCATGGGTGTCCTCCGCCCTGAGTTGGGTGGAGGGGTCTGTCAGACTCTTACTGACTAAAACCACCCCAGTGTTCCATCTCACACCTGCGCCGAGGGTCGCGGGAACTTACGATACTTCCGCAACCCGCGGCTGGTGCCGGCCTGCCACAGCGGGCCTCCTCGTGTTAGCGGGGGGAGTGAGGTGTTAGACTCTCCCCACGCCTTCTAAGAGGGGCGCGCTTAGAGCACTTCTTCGGTCCTGGTGTGTGGGGGGCGACAGACTTCCCCAAGTCCCATGGACCCATTTAGGGGAGCTGGAAGAGGGCGTTGTCCGCCCTCCGCCGACGCCCGGTGCGTCTGCTGTGGGCCGGGTGAGTGGAGGTAATCTCCCTCTCCCTTTCCGCATCCTCCTTCTGCGACATGACCGTGTCGCAGAAAAGGACACTGCCGCGTCCCAGAACTCCTCGCTATCGACCATGGACTGGACCACGGCCGTCAGCGGCAGGTCATCGCCCACTCCTGAGATGAGGGCACGGCGCGGCTCCTCCCAAGATGGACTGTTAACCTCACCTAATGCGGCTGAATACCAGTATTTTACACGGAGCAACTGCCATCAGAACTCCGCAACCCAGTTACTAAGCAATACCGATATCCTAAAGTTAGATCGGTTGTCAGACTTTCGGGCTTCTAACTACCCGCAACGACTGCCATTGTCATTGCCATTGTCTGTATTCGTATAACAGGAACAACGGTTTAACGTGTTCTCCGAGGCACGGAGGGGTCTCAATGTATTACGAATGATCACCCATCCACAGACTGACCACGGCAAAAGCAGCTTAACCTTGCAAATCGTATAATTCGCGCGGTTGATAATTAGCCATGAGCCCGTCTTTCATATCCTTGACTAATGGAATTTAACAATCGAAGGACCAGAAAAACTAAACTTGACTTAAAATATAGCCACACAACAGAACGGGGAAACTCAAATAATATAACTTTAATGAAAGAGCAACGTAAAGTAACTGTCGTGGTGGCCCGGAGGTTACAGACCCGATTGTTAAACACCGGGTTGTGGGTTCAAACCCAGGCATGTACTAATGTGACTTTTTCAATTTCATATGTACTTTCTTAGTTAATCTAAGATGCCACTGACATGCGGTGAAGGAAAACATCGTGAGGAAACCTGGACTTTTAACGGTCTGAAATCGCCAACCCGCAATGAGCAAGCGTGGCGATCAATGCTCGTTCCTTCTCTGTCCGAGAAGAGGCCTTTGCCCAGCAGTGGGACAGTTACAGGCTAATATTTAATGAAAGAGCAATGGAACAAAGTATTAGTAGTAAGGGCCTGTCCACATCTCCACGTTACGACGTCGTCAACGTGGAACGGTGCGTTGACATAACGTGCAAACGTTACCGTATCGGGGTGTTCCCCTCGCAATTGACAACATTTCAAAACTGACACGACCTTAAAACGAAAATATAATTTCTTTATCTTTGTACCCTGAGTTCAAATATTTTATTTTTTTATTTCTTAATTTGTGAGAAAAAAAAATAATCAAAAAACATGTGATGACGTCACATAAACGGTGGAATGAGGAGTTACCTTTGCCCATGCATTCCAATGTTTTAGATGAAAACATTTAATGTCAAACAAGACATGTCAATGTCACTAAGAAGTTAAACAAGACAAGTGATAAATGACAGTGAAATCTAACTAACAGTTTTTTTGACGGCTCACAGTAAAGCAAAAGTTAGAGCGCCATTCCACCGTATGTATGAGGTCATTTGGCGCATACGTCTTTTTAGAACACGCCGAATTTCAAAATTGAAATTATGAATGAAAAGTACATAATTTCGAAAAACTAAAAAATACGGGTGCCCTGGATTTGGATTTACTTTTATATAACACTAGCTTTTGCCTGCGGCTTCGCTCGCGTAAACATTATATTATTGTAATTTAGTTACGGATCCCAAATTTTTTGATACTAAAATATAGCCTATAGCACTCAGGGATAACGTAGCTTCCTATTGGTGAAAGAATTTTTGAAATCGGATGATTAGTTTTGGAGATTACCTCATACATACAAACAAACAAACAAATTCTACCTCTTTATAATATTAGTATAGATAATAATATATGCAGGTTAAAAATATGAAATGTTGTCAATTGCAGGTAGTCATGATGTTAGTGTAGGTATAGTACAAGTAGTTAGCTTAGGTTAAGTATTTTACTCCCCCCCCCCCCCCCCATTGGCTGGAGACCCTTTAGGTCTCGCCATTAACTGCCCGGTTACGTAGAAGGGGTCCCCAAGGACCATCTACAGCAGAGAAATAGAAAAAAAAGTTCCCCTTGCGTAAAATGTCACGCAACGTATTAACGGAAAATCGAATTACAACATTCTCTTTACATTACTTCGTGTGATTTGCCATCAAATGTTAAAAATCGTGATAACTAAGTAAAAGTATAGAAAAAACAGCTTTCCTCGTGTAATTAAATCGTGAATGTCGAGTGAGGGGAAAGGTTAGAATACAGCTTGTAACTAGTCACGACGGTGTTATGTCTCGAACACACCAAGCATTTGTCGCGGCACACGATATCGGAACAGTCTTCCGGCACATACATATACAAGGTGTAACTTAAATAACGCACAACCTCTTAAGGGGTCACTGTACTCATCATTATGAACAACTTTTACTACAAAAATTTGAAATCCCAAAAAAAAAACAGCTGTTCCCTACATTTTGACGAGTTATGCGAACATAAATGTAGGGAACCGCTGATTATTTTTTCGCGATTTCAGTTTTGGTCCCATAGTAAAAGTTGTTTATGGCCAGCTGACTTTTTTATCTTCGAATAATTGCGTTAACTATCATTTAACAAATTTTCAGTCGGGAGGAAATGACTGAAAACATTTTTTTTTACGTGATTGAGTGGCTGCCTCTGCCCCACCCACCCACGGAGCGGCAGCTGACGTTCACCATGCTGCATAATACAACTCTCTGAAGCATTCCACGAGTTATCACTTGAGAGGAACTAATACCTCTGTTACTTGTATTCATGTGCTGCATCTTAGATCCTATCTGCACTTACCATCAAGTGCGACTAGGGCAAAATGCGACCAAGAAAAATAATTAAAAAAAAAACATTTGTTTTTTAATCAAGCAAAATCCTAATCTGTTGAAAATGTCTTTCAAGGAATTAAAAAAAAAAAAAAAAATACACGAATTAGTTTTCACTCTATATCATACAACTATTTACAAACGAATACATGGCTTGACTCTCGTGCAAGTTTAGAAACTCATTAAAATCAACCATTTCACCACACACATACACCATTCATTCAATGTTGACTGTCGTATTTTTTCGTCGCATTACGTTTCAAGCGATGCGTCGACGGTTGCGCTTGCGCCGACTTCCTTTACGCGGTCACGTTAGTTCACTAGTCATTGTCATGAACACAGTTCTACTAGATGAGATAAAATTAATAGAATAAATTATAATTAAGTTATTGTACGGGAATATTACATATACACGGCTAAATATAAATCTGTATATTACCAGTATAACCTAAGCTCGCATTGTATAGGCTTTCCGTACAATGAGAGGTCAACTTATACTGGAAATTTATAGCTCGAAATACAGGGTGTCCCAAAAAGTAGTGTCAATTGGAAGTCCAGAGGTAAATCACCCTTAGAAATACCCGAACCACCATGTATGTTCCCGGATTTTTTGTAGTTCTCGAATTATGATTTTTTTTCATGTTTTAACCAAACTCTGACTTTAGTGACATTTTTGATCATGGTGACGAGAATAGTTTTTTTTTCTAAATTAAACGAAAAGAGAATCTAATTTTTAAAAAAACAAGCATTATTTTCAACTATTCATGACACAACGATCAAAAATGGTATGTCATGAAAAAAACAACTCGAAACCTGTAAAAAATCGCGGAACATACATGGGGGTAATTCGGGTGCCTCTAAGGACGCTCTACCTCTGGATTTCCGCTTGACATTACTTTTTAGGACACCTTGTATAGCCGTGTGCGGCTAATAACGACATGAGGCAAAGAAATTTCAAACGTGTTTGAAAATAAACAGTTTTGTCTTGAGGTAACATCAATCTTATTTGATAAACAAAGCCACTAATTAGACATAAAGAATGTTAAGTAACTACGCTCTTAACGATTCCAGTTGCAACAAATTCACTGTCACACAATGAGACTTTTACCGATTGTGTGATAATACTAAACTTAAAAACGACGCACGCGCAGCTGTTTTTTTGACTTTACAATAGGGCCAGGGCCGGATTTAAACGCTTGGCTGGGGCTACGAAGAAATTGAGGCCCGTTGATGTGTTTTAAAAAAAGTACACTCGTGAATGTAAACTTTTTTGGGTTTGTCAAAAAGGGTGTCAATTTTTTTCTTAGGAGGCCCTAGGATTGGAGCCCTTGTTGTCGTGGGTGTTTACAAGCTGTTAAGAACATACAAACCCCGATGGAGTTCACTTGATAGATCTCTCATTCTACTTATAAAATACTAAGTTCGCTCCATCATGAATGAGGGAACACGCGGGTTTCCGAACTTGAGGATCTGGGTTTGATGACAAAATTTGATATACAAGCTTAGTTTTAGTATATGTATACTAAACCTGAAACTAGTTTATTCAGAATCATTAGGAGAAGCGATTGACATATTTTTTACACCACATTTTTTTTTCATATATTTCAATTTTGTTTCAATAGGTTTCTACCCATAACAGTTGACGGGAATAGACACCTTGAGGCTTGAGATGGTCCGCTCGGTCAGTTTCTGTGTATTAGAGACAACCCCTGCATAGCACATCTCAGGCATTTCACACTTTACTAGGGAACTTAACACGACATAAACTACGGTGTAACTTGGAAATTTATTTTAAAAAAACACATATTCAGGCAGTTCTGATGAAAATCTTGTTGGGGTGTCTCGATTTTTGTATATACAAAAAATAACGTTGTATATTTAAAATTTTGAATTGTCTTATTTAAGTTTCGAGCCCAGCCGGTTATTCCTAGTTTGGAAAATATTTATTATAAAGATGCTGCAATTTAAAGTCATACATTTCGTAACTTAAAATGTACAGGTTTCCGCGATAGAAAACTTTGCGTGTTTATTTGTGTTCGATAGTAACTGATCGTGTTATTAACTAAATACAAAAACTATTAAGTGTTTCTTGAAACTTAATTCTTCGCTTGTCAGTAGTTTTTTTTTTTAGAAAATACTATTTTTTTTTTACTTACATTTATTAAACTTTAACGATCAATTCTTCGCAATTATGCCCAATTGTTTTTAATCATAGCAGGATTCAACGTCTCAAGGATTCGGATTGAAATCCAAGGATCTGTATAACATTACTTTCCACAATTTTGATGATGGATGGATGGCGCAATAATTCAATAAAGATTATGAAGCAATTCTTCTTCAGACACTAGGAAGCGGTATATTTAATATGTATAGTTAATGTAAACTAGGATAGCACTTGGAGTCTGCCAACGAGCTATGGAGCGAAGTACACTAGGTGTCAAACTTACGGACCGCATCAGAAACTCTATACTTCGCTCCAAAACACAAATAGCCGATGTTGACCTCACAGCTGCTAGACTAAAGTGGAACTGGGCTGGTCTGCGGCATGTCATGAGGAGCAATGGGCTAAAATAACCACTAAGTGGATCCCAACTGGCAGAAAACGACCACGCGGCAGGCCCAGAAGAAGATGGCGGGATGAGCTGGACTCATTTTTAAAGGATTGACCTACTGCCGCACTATATCGTGAAAGGTGGAAGGAGGGAAGGGAGGCCTTTGCCCTGCAGTGGGACAACATGGGCTCATAATAATAATAATGTAAACTAGAGGAGAAGAACCACAAGAAATAGTAGCCCACCGGCATCGGAAACAGGATCCAAGCTGCCGGCAGTCAGGGCTCCAGAGAGAGGAACTTCCTAACAATACGCGCCGTGTCCAGAGGTACCGCTTTCTGAATCAAACCCTTGATCCAGCTGCCTAACGAGAGCCTCATCAGATGTTGGTCGAGGCTCTTGGCTATTAAGCCATTGGCTGTAACGACTATCGGCACAATGACTGCTGAGTCAACATCCCACATGTCGACAACCTCGTGTGCCAAATCAAGTACAATGAATAAACGGAATAATGTAAACTAGAGGAGAAGAACCACCTAACACAAGCAAATATTTGCTTAAAGGTGTAACGAAGTAATTCTAGTCTATTTTGAGTAAATGAGTTTTGAAGATGATGAGTCCAAAGGACCAAAAAAGAAGCCAGTAAACCAACATTAGAGCAAAAGGACCAAATTAATAATTACGTAAATAATATTAATCATTTCATGTCTACTTAACGATTCTATGTTATAACTCTTTAATTAACATTCAAGGAAATATCGTAACGTAATAACGAGTGTGTATGTACAATTCTACATAATGAATCAATCAATATGCATCTATGTATTAACGCATGCATTACGGTACTGTTCGATACAACTTTCTTTTGAACAAACGTAACTTTTGTAGAGAGGATTAATTTTAATTCATAGACAAGACAGTGAGTATGAATGGTTATAAGAGTAGAGGAAGACCAAAGAAACGATGGATGGATAATGTAAAAGATGATATGACTAGAAAGAGGGTGACTACTGAGATGACGGCTGATAGAGATGTATGGAAGAAAAATACATACTACGCCGATCACAAATAAGTTGGGATAAGGACAGAAGGATTATGATGATGATGATGATGAGAGAAGGGCTCGTGGCTCATACGATTTTCAAGGTTAAGCTACGCTTGCCGCATTCAGTCCGCGGATGGGTGACCGTTCGTTACACATCGAGACTTTGAAAAGATACGTCCAGCAGTGGACTGCGCTACGCTAAGTTAGTTGATTAATTGCTTGAAGTAAAAAGAGTTCATGCAATTGTCTTCCATATATTCCACAAGAAAAACACGTACAATAAAGTAATTATAGGCACAGAATTCTTGTGAAGACCTGAATTTGCATGTGGTAATCGCGTGTCTACACACAGTTATACGTGTGTGCGTGTCTAACTGAACGTTATGAGTTCGCGTGTGTGAGTGAGACACGCACACATTGAACTCATTTTCGGTAAATAGGTACCTATATTGGTTGTGGTGTTTGCTTTTATCGTGTTCATTTAACAGGCAGTTCAAAATTCAAACTTCAAAACTTAATTATTCAAAATAGACTAGAATTACTTATTTCTTTTTTTAAGTCAAGCTTACGAAGACAGCCCCCTAAAGCACCCTCCCTTCACCGCTTCCTAGTGTTTATGCTGTGTAGAAGAAACGGCGCAACAAACTCCCTTGCAAAAGTTAAATTTATTAATTAATTAATTGAGTCTATATAGGGTGACTGGTAATTAGTGACCGATACTTTAACACATGATTGTACTCATGATAGCAAACAACTTTCCCAAAGAAACATTATTTTAATTTTATTTTTTTCATTTAAAATTTATTAATAAACCGTTACGGAATGGACGCGGCTCGTAATACGGTTTTTTTTTTCATAAATTATGTTTCTTTGGGAAAGTTGTTTGTTATTATGAGTACAATCATGTATCGGACACTAATTACCAGTCACCCTATATATACACAGAAAAAGTAGGTACCTAATATTAATTACAATTACCTATAACATTATGCAAATAGCGGATGATAAACAAAGTATAAGTATAGTACAATTCTAAATGAATTGAAAACAAAATGATCTCATTAATAGATATGATTACCGCAAAAAAGAAAAAATACTCTACAGGGTAAAATGGAGTAAGGTAAGATGTAAAGGGTAAGATGTAAATGAATCTGTGTAATTCCTTCAAACCGCGTGATCTACTGGTGACACAGATTAAAGCTAAATGGGTATTACAGAAAAACAAACTGAAAAAAAATCCAAAAAAAAACTCGGGGCTCTAAAATAACTCAGAAATAGAAAACTATTTCTGAGTTATTTTAGAGCCCCGAGTTAACTGACTGCAAAGAGCGATATTGCATTAGTCGTACCCGCCAGCCGTGTCACCATGCTTTCATTAATTTATGCGTGGCAACGAAATGTTCAGTGGAAGAAAAAAAATATTTGCAAAAAACAAAAAACATTTTTTACTGATTCCTTATTAGGTGGTTTAGATACGATCGACCGATACCGCTTGAAAAAAAAAAGTTTTTTTTTATTTTTTTTTATCAAGCTAAATCCGGTGCGGGGACAATCTACACTAGTAGTAGATCATCTGGTTTTAAGGAATTACGCGAATTCGTTTATACCCTTAACCGCACAATGCATCGGGCAAATTGGTTAGTTCGTAACAACTTCGACAACCAAGCATTGAAAATACCCAACTACTCTTATAAATGCATAAAATGAATACACAAAGAACTATTTCCTGATAAACCTTAGAAGTATAACCAAGCAGAAATCTTAATAAATTATGTAAACAGCATGATATCGATCCATTCGTAACTAGTGTGTCCTAGCCCGGAAGAGTTTAAGCCGAAACTTTTTCATCTAGTTTAATTTTATTATTAAGTTATGAAAGTAGTTGAGCAAACAAAAAATTTTTTGTCAGTTTTCAGTTTTTTTTTTTGTTTATCTTTTTTAATATTATTTTGTTGTTCGTGTAGGCTATATGTCCATAGAATATGTAGTTATTGTTCTGTTATTTATAAGTGAAGACTTGTAATTGGCTGTCGGTCTGATTTACTGGTACTAGTCTGTTTTTTAGCTGTAAGTCTTCCATATTAATTTAAATAAATAAATAAACACGGTTTCGGGAACTGCACTAAAATGTGAAACTCAATCAATCATAATCTATCAACACATCGACAGACGTCACAGAAATTATCTTCGCTAGGTGAAACTAATTATAGAGCGTAACAATCAGCTGAGTATTTTCGCGCGTAAACTGTCATTACTATTCACAGCTGTATTAGTTACTTTGATCAGAAACTTTAGCCTGTAGCTATTCAAACACATTAAAAAGCCCGTTACAGTCCATTGCGGATCGAAGGACCAAAAAAGGCTACTCAAAAAAGGTTGCAATTTTTTTGGACTGCTTTAATCCTCTTTCTACGTAACCAGGCGTGGTGAGACCTGAAGGGTCTACAGCCAATGGTGGGGAAGTATACTTAACCTAAGCTAACTACTTGTACTACACTAACATCATAACTACTAGCAACAACAGCACTAAGGGCGACTCCTAGTGGGACGAGCACGAGGCTTAGGGCGTTGCTGGCGGGGGCTTGGGGGGAAGACAGCTTGATGAGGGCTGAATCATCGGTGTGAATAGATTCGGTTGTAGAACCCAATTGAATTTAACTCTTTGGATAACCCGTGGGATAGAAAGTATTAACAGAGCTGGGTCTTCAGCGCATTCCATTTTTTTTTAGATATTGTTTTTCTGTTATCATGAGCAGTGTCTAATCAAAAATCGTTATTTACATTTTTCTATTTTCTTTTCTTTCTTCTAAAAGAGTACAGTTACTTAAATCGTATTATTTTTGATCTCAAACTGCCAAAAGTGGCTATTCCTCTATGAAAAATGTACTTATCTTGCCTAAAATTCTTAATTTTGTTCAATACAAGCTACTTATTTACTACAAAAAAAGTAATGTTAAAGACATATATTTTTTTACAAAACATCTTTTTTTTCTTTCCCTTCTTTTGTATGTATTTTCTCCTTATTTTTTTTAATTGGTCTAAGACCGTTTTAATTAAAGTAAAATAAATGAATAAACAAGCGCTACAACATTTCTGAAAAAAATTATGACGTAAATATCCACTTTTGATTAAACATTACTCATATATTTCCAAACGGTCCCTTAAATTGTCACAATTCACAATTCTACTCACCTCAACAAAATGTACCCATAACACATAACAAACTAACAAAAATCATAAAGAATCTAGGAAGCAAGTTTCACATGAATAGAATAAACATAACGCCTTACATAATACTACTTTCCAAAATCTTTAGATGCGAACATCCTTTCATAACATATCAGAACTGTGTGACATTGGCTGATTTCACTGCATTGTGTTACTATAAGACAGTTTTTCTCAAAGTGGGCAATAACGCCCCCTTATGGTGCTAGAGGCCTACAAGGGGGGCGATAAAGGCCGGAAAATTAATGATTGCGATTATGATTTTCAAGACGTGGTAAAGTAAAAAAATAGGGGGCGCTAAAAATAATTTAGTCTCAAAATGGGCGGTAGATGAATTAAGTTGGAGAACCACTGCTTTAAGACATAATAAGCACATTTTCTTTGCCATTCTACACTCTTTTTTACTCTATGATTATAAAGGAACAAAGTCTGTTAAATCAAATATGACAAACCATTTTTTTTAAAACAGTGTCCATAGTTTTTCTTTCCTGCTTTTCTCCATAGAACCTACTAAGTACTTGGAACCGTTAACTTAATGTTAACCTTTCGAAAGAATCTGAAGGAAGGTCAATTTTAAATTTAAAAAATTACTTGTGTTCTTTGAAAATTGGTTCCTAAGATCCGCATTGCAGGCATCTACTCTTAAAGAAATTTGAGACTCTAATTACAAGAAATTGTGACTCAATGAGTATTAGCAACCACTTGACTAACTACGAATGACTTCTTGAAATTGGCTGTTTGCACGAAGCGAGTCACAAAGTTGTAAATAGACACGTACTTTACTTGCGACATGAAAATGAGCCACCATACGATAATCAAATAACTTTATGCGGATCTAAGGACGAAAGTGGACCAGAGTAATTTAAGACTAGACCTATGCCAAGTGTAGATAAAAACGTAACAAGACGCGTGTATTCCCCGAACGGTGGGGCAGAGGTGTATAATACACCCACATTTCGCCATTATGATTTTTTTTAAGATTCATGTAATAGGGGGCGAGCCTATTGCCATCAACTGGGCACAAATCTAGACCCCGGGCTGTTACTGAGAAATTCCACACGGAAAAACTTAATAACACTTTACCCGACCAGGGGATCGAACTCAAGACCTCACGCTCAGTCGTTTGCGACCACTAGAACAATGAGGCAGAATAGGCTTAATGTAGATGTGACCTAATATTTACCCCCATTGCCTGGAGACCCTTCAGGTCTCACCAGTAACTTTTACGTAGAAACGGTAACTAGGACCAACTACAAAATATAAAAAAACCTAATATTTAAGACCTAAAGCAACAAAAAACTCTTTTTCTAAACGAAAATTTATACAAGTGCTTTAATTTACGATTTTGAAACTACTACTACTGAACTCGTGTTCAATTCAATATAATTTTAATTTGCCTCAAAGCACTATTTGAAACTACGATTGGCATTGAAAATACTTTCTTAAAATTTAATGTTAAAATGGATTTTTCCTCCGCATGTCTAGTAAACATTACGTTATTTTATTTATTTATTTTATTTATTTATTTATTTTACTTTAAATAGAACGGCCGAAACCAATTACAATACTTAAAGATATTGCAAACTACACATAAGTAACACATTCATACTTTCCTCTCACAATACTTCATACATTCCGACAAAATCGTCTTCCATGCATCCCCAAACAAATCAAGGTCTGGGTTTGAATCCAGGAGAGCATTAAGCGCAGTCAGTGTCCGGGGTATGGGTGACTGAGAGTGTGCAACAGTTCGACATGAAGGGACTGCTAATAATTTATGTCTCCTGCTACGACAAAATATTTAAGTGCAAACACTAGTTGAACATACAAGCAATTAATTTACTGAAACAGCTGATGCATTCAGAGTACCATCCCCCAGTGTAGATCCGTTAAACTATTTACATGTACACCTATTTACAAAAGAAAATATACTTATTTTGAACTATTTTCGATAAATCAAAGATGAGCCTAACAAAAATTCCTGTCATTATGCATTCGAAGGCTTTAGGTAAATCTGTTATGAAAAGGATCCCGCAGGGTCCTAATTATGACATGAATAAAAATATATTTTATTGCCGACTCGTGGAAAGCCACGAGATGTCCTCGAGTTTAGCATGTTCGGGATAACTTCTTATTGGTACAATAGAGTCTATACACACGTCTTTTCCACGCGCCGTGGATGCCTTTCCGTCAAACTACATACATTAAAAACGTTTAAATATGGAGTTTGACGGAAACACTCGTCGACGGGGCGTAGAAAAGACATCGTGTGCATAGACCCTATACGTAAGTATTTTTACTGTGTTAGCTAAACACACAAAAATAACTTAAACATGAATTTTGTGCGCGAAAAATGTTTTCTGAATTCAGAATTCTTTGCCATTTCTCAAAACTTGCACTTATTGTTTAAAGAAGCATTCAAATAATTTTTAAATAACTAAAAGTGATTTTACTCAACCGTTTGAGACATCCATAATTCAATTCCAAAAAAAATTCAAGACCTTTTTTCCAACTTTAGAATTGTCACCACCAACAACACAATCTAATACCTCCGTTTCACCAAAAAATAACAACTTACCTCTTTCAGCAAATCCATCACCAGTTCCCGTGCCAATATCCTGCAGAGCCTGCTCATCACCAACGTCATTCAAACCGAAATTCTGATCGCGAAACACTACATTATCATTAAATCCACCAGGTCCGGCATGAGAATTCGTCTGCACTGAATTAACACTCTCCGAAGCGTATGGAAAGACCACTCGAGGACTCCTAGGCTTCCAACCAGGGTAGTACCCGTTCCGAACTGATGGAGCGAAAGGAACGACTGGGTAAGGATCGAAGGCATAATTTGGAGCATACGTGCGACCAAAACGCCCTTGGTAGTAGTGAGGATTGCTTTGGAAAGGTCGAAATCGAGGCAGCGGCTCATAAAACCTCTCATTCCCCGAAGGAAAATTATCTTCGTTCAATTTTTTTGGCACTTCAGTTCCGTCATCAGGTGAGGTGAATTCATAATCCGTTTGGTCATCGAACTTGATTTTGGAGTAGTTCTTGTCTTGAGTCAAATCAATCTCACCCTTCCCGAATGGTTGATGGTTCTCGTCTTCATCCAAAAACAGCACTCTCGACTGTCTCGCCCTGGTCCTTCGGTACAGATTCTTGGGCACAAACATGACGTTTTTATAAGGCTTCTGGTATACTAAGCTGAGCGCCCGGCTTGGCTCGACAGCGGCGACGGACGCCACCACAAGCAAAATAACTTTCCATCTATTTTCGCTTAACATGTTGCGTCGGTCAGTGCACTGTTGTTTTCACTTTCATCTCTTATTAATAAAGGGTGTTTTTTTTATTGGGATTTTATTTGAAGGATGTTTAGTACATGTTTTTGAGGAGCGCGGTAATTAATTTTGACTCTTTTTATCGAGTTTCATTTCTGTGTGACGAGACGTGTGTCGCGGGCGGTTGACGGCGGGGAACTGGCGCGGTGTGAAGCTCTGCGCAGGCGCTGGCATGCCAGTGGCGTTATATAAAAATGCATGATCGTGACGTTGCGTTTATGTAATGCTGGTGATTAGTGATAGTACGTTGCCTGGCAACTTTGTTTGGTATACCTGAAAGTAGTACTTTCAGATTTGGTGGTATTGCTTGTTTGGTGTTTCAGTTTGATATATTTATTATTTGTTAGTACCTGTATCCTATATTTATAATTGTTTGGTTTTCTATAAATTTAATTAAGTCGCAAATATATCGTTATTTTATTTTTTTGGACCTCTTTCGATGCTGTTCTCTTTGACCCAAAAGTTGACTGGTAGAGAGTGCCTTATGGCATTAGGTCCACCTTGTGGTGGTACATTGAAGAATTAAATAAATAATGGTGTCATATTATTCAGACGGCTTCTTGATAATTAAGTTTGGATATAAACAAAAAACAAAGTAACGCAATGTGGACCATGACCTGCCAAGGATGTGGAGAAAACTTTTTTTTTTGTACAAACTTTTTCCCACACTCTGGTTTCTCCTGTATCGTGGGTGCGTTTACAGACAGAAATCTTCACATCCCATAAAACTATTTGTTCCGTGCGGGAATCGAACCCACGACCCATAGCGCAGAACCCAATCGCTCAGCCACTGCACCAAACGTGTCGTGGAACATCCCGGACATAAGTCCTCAGAGGAACTCCGTGATAGTTTCAGTTGGTAATAGACAAACATAGCCCTCTGCCTTTCCCAAGGCGAAAGAAGGAATAAATATACAGCATGTAACAAAAACCCCGTCCGATCCTTAAGAGTATTATTCGGCATCGTACTGCGTACACATATACACGTAACCATTTAATGGATTTGAGATTATTATTTTTCCCCAGGGAGTGTTGTCAACTTATAATAATTTGCCATAATCAGTGTTAAATTTCGCATGTTTTTTTTTTTAAAAACGATGATCACTAAGATTTCTCTTGTATCGTGGGTGCGTTTACAGACACAAATCTCACATACACAAACGCCCAGACCCGAAACAACCATCTGTAGGCCATACAAATTTTTGTTCCGTGTGGGAATCGAACCCACGACCCGTAGCGCAGAAGCCAATCGCTTAGCCACTGCACCAAACGTGTCAAAAAAAACGTGTAAAAATAAAAAATCAATAACTTTTGGTTTTTATGAGTTACATTTTTATTAAAAAAAAATCTAGTACGTATGTTGAGCCAGGAATACGGGTTTCTGTTACAAATTGTAAAAAAAGGATAAAATAAAAAAAAAACATTTTTTTTTTAATTCAATTTCATAACAATATACAGCATGACTGGTCAGTCATTTTAGATCCGAAAACCATAAACTCTATTCATTATTCTGGACAACGTTTACTATGTTACAAACATTGAATTCGTGAAAAAACACAACTTTTCCATACTATTTGTTAACCAACACTGATTATTTAGCATTTTTTGCATAAGTATCCAGCGAATTTGAGTTCTCAGTTCAAGATTTTAGGCATTCGATATTTACATAATACCTAATGTCAGATATTGACACTAATATGCAGTCGTGAGGTCATCAATTTATAAATAAGAAAGTTTGTTTGTTTCCATACTAAATGTTTAACATACAATATGCTACTATGTAATACAGTATGTTAAATAACAGAGGGCGTTCCCTTCAACCCAACCCAATGTACATCACTAATGTCTACATTAAAAAAAAATGAAAATGAAAAAAGAAGCAAAAAAAATCGGAACGGCCTCTTAGTGTCTAAACATACTATGCCGAAGATACGCGACCGAAGTTCGGCATGATTACGCCTGTAATACTATTTGAATTACTGACGACACATTATGCCGAAATTACGTCGCGTACAACCGAAAATCGGTCGGGCGTAAGTTCAGTGGCAATTCGGCGGCAACATATTCTATAGAGCACACATTATACGCGACCGAAGTTCGGTTAGATTGCCAGCTAAGATCCGGGGCTGGGAGCAGCGGGAGGCAGGTATGCTCGCGCCCCGCGTGTTCCCACAAGTTTGCGCAATTGAATTTCTGCCGCGTAATTTCAGCACTTATGGTGTGTCATATCAGCCGAATACGTCAGAACATAAAATCAGCCGCAGAACATCGGTCGCGTATCTTCGGCATAATGTATTTGGACACTTAAATGCGATGTTGCCGTATTTTCCACATCGATAGACAAGTGCTCATGTACAGTAAGCGTTGCTATTAGTTTTTTTTTTGTTTTTTTTTTATTTATTTTTAATATCCCACTACAATTTTATTTGTATAATACTCTGCCTTAATAGTCTGATATTGTTTTATATTTATAATTTTGATAATATCATTTTCTAAACTGTAAAGTTTGAGCATCATGCAGCAATTAATGATACACCTTTAATCATATCATATTACTGCCCATTGTCTGGTAGTATGAGTCTGTCATGCTCACTTAAATGTCCTGCTGATGGTGGCGTTGTATATCTGGTCGTTGGTTTCCCTACAATATGGTTGAGCTAAGCGATGCGGATGTGCACGTCATGCTCGTGAACGGGTGCTGTCTGTCGGGACTGGTCGGCTCTTAACTGCTACGGCAATCCTAGAAGGCATATTTTTCTATTTGCTACTCTTATGTGAGTTTATTTGTTACGTTAACCTGCATTATTCTCATTCCATGTCGCTCTATTGCGCACTACTGTAATGGAATTGTCATGAATAGTCATGATCTACTATTTTAAAAAGAGTATTCATGGAGTTTCTTGCCGGCTCTTCTCCATAGAACCTACCTTTTGGAACCGTGCACCTAGTTTTGACGTTTTAAAAGTGCCTGTAATCTGGTCTATTTGAAATAAAAAACGTTGACTTTGACTTTATGTATGGACACTATAGTATTGCTGGTTATCGGGAACGTCTTTCGTGGTAGTCGCGACCAAGTCAAATAATAAACAGTTCTCAAGTGAAAACAAGCCAATAATCTGTGGGAAAGGTCTAAAAAAGCAGCCATTTGTAACATCATAACGAATTGATGACATGCGTATTGAAACTGTCACAGTATGGTTAGATGCCATTAATTTTATTGTAAAATTATAACGTACTTTTATATAAGTATAATATTTTTTTACAATATTTTTATACAGGCTGTTAACGAATTCGTGTAATTCCTTCAAACCGCGTGATCTACTGGTGACACTGATTGACCCTACATAGGTTTCCTTCAGAATCAACAAAAAAAGTTTTCAAAAAATTACCCATCATATTCTGTATCTGAGTAATTTTAGCGTCCCAAGTTAACTGACTGCGTAGAGCGATATCGCGCTAGTCGTGCCCGTCAGCTGTGTCGCCGTGCCTTCATTCATTTGTGCATGGCATCGAAATTTTGTATCACATAAAAAAAAATTGGGAAAAAAAGTTGATTTTTATTTTTAATCAATTTAAATCCCGTGCGGGGTTAACGTATAGGTACCATTAATAGATCATGTGGTTTGAAGGAATTACACGAATTCGTTAACACCCTGTAGTTTATCACAATATTTACGCATTATTTTATCGAAATATTTTAGAAACACTATCCACATAAACAAATAATAAAATATAGTACATTTCAAATTACCTCCGTCCGTGTGTCACTGCAGGGGTACCAACTGAAAATCAGCGCTGGGTGTTTGACTCCCAGCGTATGCTGAGTAGGTGACCCTTTCGGCATGGACATGATCGACAGTATTAAATGTTGTGTTTGATTCTTCTGTGTTTTTTATTGTTTATGCTGTTATTGTGTCCTTAGCTGAATAACAGACAAAGAAGATCAAATATTTAAAAAAAACTGACCTTTACGTTTTTTCGATAAAAGGCTACAATTTACGAAATTACCGCTATGTCAGAACTCATGTTTCGTTGACTCCTTTTTTGAAGTCGGTTAAATTTACCAACACATTTCATCATCACTGCTCTTTCACTCCTAAAACGCGCACAGCCGTAACTCCCAATTCAAAGATGTATACAAATACGAATTCCATTTGACTTCCATACACGTGTACATAAAAGTAAGAATGCTCTTTATGGCCACGAACAAACCATAAAGCTGGGTGAATAGAAGCTATGGATTATGGTGTGGGCTGTGGGTTGGTGACCCGAGTTTACATATTTTTAATAGGTATTTTATAAAAAGAAAGTCGGAAATGTGTTTGTTTTATATTGGAGAGCTTTTTTAGGGTTCTATAGTATAGATAAGATAACTTTATTAACCGACTTCAAAAAGGAGGTTATTTTTTTGATGTTTGTTACCTCATATCTCCGTCATTTATGAACCGATTTGAAAAATAATTTCTTTGTTCGAAAGGATATACTTCCCGATTGGTCCCGTATAAATTTTGTTATGATTAGACCATGAACTTCAGAGATATGGAACGGAACTCCTCATCGGATCAAAGCAAAATTCTCAAATTACTAATATTGCTTTGTTTATATTTGTTGTTGGGAACTGACTACTGGAAAAGAGGAGGGGGTGCGTGTCCCCCCCTCCCCCCCTTTGGAAGGTTTTCATTATATCGTGTAAGGTATCATTTGAAAGGACTTTTGATGCCCGACTACGTTAAAGCCAAAAAGAAGGGTTATGAAGGAGGGGGTTAAAATTATGACACTAAAACGTATTTAATAAAAAATAAACTTTAAAAAAAAAGTAAAAACCGACTTCAAAGAAATACTAAAAGGAGTAAAATAATTACCATAATATAAAAATTAACAGTTTCAGAAGTCGGTGCTACTCCACACTGAAGCAAATAGAAGCCAGTTTCAGAAGTCGGTGCAACTCCACACTGAAGCAAATAGAAGCCACCGACTTCTGAAACTGTTAATTTTATATTATGGTAATTATTTTACTCCTTTTAGTATTTATTTGAAGTCGGTTTTTACTTTTTTTTATTTGCTTAAACATGTGTGTATACAATTGCATGCAAGAAATTAAGAATATTTTTTCCCGATATGTTTGCCATGTGAAATGGCGTGCAAATATTTAGGTACTAGCTTTTGCCCGCAGCTCCGCTTGCGTCAAATTTTGAGCCCTCATTAAGCCCCTTGTTAGGTGCAGTTAAAAAATCAAAAAAATCTTTCATCCCCTATTTAACCACTTACGGGTAGAATTTTCAAAAACCCTTAAACACCTATATATTTATTTCTCACCAAGAGCTTACACTTTTAACTCCATGCTTCTTATTTCAAAAGTAACAGATTTCTCATACATCTTTCAACACTTATTTCACCCCCTTAGGGGTTAAATTTCCAAAAACGCTCAAACACGTGTAGTTTTATTTCTAACCAGAAACCTTAATATTTAATTTCATGTGTCTTACTTCAAAAATGACGAACTTACATACAAACTTAAATCCCCTATTTCACCCTCTTAAGGGGTTGAATTTCGAAAAATCCCTTCTTAGCGAACGTCTACTAACTATAAACTACCTCCCTGCCAAATTTCATCTTTATACGTCAAGCGGTTTTCGATATTTCGTGATGAGTGAGTGAGTGAGTGACCTTTCACTTTTATATATTTAGATTAAGGTTACAATATAATTAAGGCACTATTATAATATTGAATAGTCAACAAGGAACTCTTATAGTTTCGCCATGTCCTTTCGTACTAAAAGTATTAAATTAAAGAGCTGTTTTACATTCCTACATACTACAGAACCCTAAAAATATTATATGATTTTTCAAATAAATAATTTGTAACTATAAATAAAGTCCAATAATAATTCGTGATTTTTAAATCCCGGGATTAAAACGTCGTTATAATTATTCCGGGATTTTAGAGGAGGTACTATCCACTCTATGTTACTTCCTTCCTCGAAGTTTAGGTAAATATACTCTACCTATTCCGATCTCTGCTCATAACTCCACGACATACTTTTTATCGCTTAAGTGGTATGAAAATTAAGGTCCTTAACCGAATTTCTTCGTCGTAAACGAACATTAAACCACTCTCCTGTAAAGTTTGTAATTTGGGGGTTATCCCTTTATGGCTGTAAGGCACAGTTTTTTTTAAAATAAACTCTATTAAAAATAAACGATAAAATAACACTAAAACTGTGATTAATATGAAGAGGAAATGTCTACATTGAACGTCATGTGTCCATGACTGACAAACGATTGATGTCAAGCGACTGATTAATGTTATAAACACACTTATTTTTTGTAAGAAACTCGTAAACTAAACAATTATTATCGAAAAACACACGCGAACATTTAGTAGACAATTTAATGAGTTAAAAACTTTTTTTTGCCGGATGCAAAGGCAGCTAGCGTTAAATGGTCGAAGCAGGCCCGCCGCTAGCTGTTTAGTAGCCGGCGTGCAATACCGATTATGCCGCCCTACGACTACTTACGCTGAGTTTTGTCAAAAAAAGGCTATTTTATGTTTTCTCCTTATGGTTTTTGTATTATAACTTTCGTGAGACACATTCATATTTATGATTAATTACGGTTTACTCACGTGCATTTTTCGGGATTGCCCCACTAGTTTTCGGACACAAACGGAGCCCTTAATCATGAGCTGATCACGCGGCGAGGTCGCGAGTCGAACTCCTTATGGTGGGAAAAAAGAAAAGAATCATAACGAAGATAAAACATTTATTTTGATCAAGTACATAGTTATTTTCGTATCTACAAAAATTTACCTCTTCTTGCCTTTATTTTCGCGAAATCTTGAATCAACTTTCTTGTATCCAAGCTGTCTAAGATTTCATGTTCAATTGAAACTATAGCTAAATAACTTAAGCAATATTGATCTTAAATAGTTTTTAATAATTTTCAATGATAATGATTTTGAATATTACGTGATGAGTCGCTCGATTTGCCGCCCACTGGACGTGCCGCCCGCGTGCGGTGCACGCCTTGCACGCCCGCTTACGGCGGGCCTGGGTCGAAGATAAAAAAACAAATAAATAAATAGTAATTTCGAAAACTAAAACCCAACTACTGAAAAATCACGCTCTAAAAAGTGTGAAACAAGAAAATATTGTCAACTGAAATTGTTGTGTGCAAACTATTCAATATTTGATGATGATGATTCAGTCGAAAGACGTCCACTGCTGGCAAAGGCCTCCCCAAATAGGGGGAGTTTGCCATAATCGCCACGCTTGGCAGGCGGGTTTTCTATCGCAGTATGGTTGTACTACTCAGAGAACGCTGCTGCCCATCCTCTAGTGAATCCCTTAGTCGCCTTTTACGACACGCATGGGAAGAGATAGGGTAGAGCTATTCTTTACGTCCGGCACCACATGGAACCTTCTTTTTCTTTACTTGGGACTTAAACATAACGGTGAAATGAAAGTGTACTCTACACCTCTACCAAACCTTCTACAGGCGTGATGTTATGTTAATAAAAAACTCTACTTAAAACAGCGCCATCTATCTCCACAAATACAAAACTGTATGAAGCCTTTCTCTACGTAGAGTTCTATAACAGTGAAGGCTTTATTGATCAATGTGATGCGTTGTCCATAGATGTCTCTTATTTTGATATGTTATGCGTAACTCTACTTATTCGGGCATGAATAGAGTTATGTAAAGAGAGTTTAATTAATATTGTAGAGCTAAAAATATGCTGTAGAGCAAAACTGTAGAATTAATATTGACACAATGAAATTATACTTTCTTCAAAGTTTTTGTTTCTTGAAGACAAGAAAACGAAGATCCGAATTACTAAAAAGCTCTCATAATTTTTCTTTATGAAGTTAACGAAAGTACATACGTATGTACTTTAGAGTTTAAATTTTTTTTGATGAGTTATTTTAATGAAACTTACGTAAGTTTCATTAAAATAACTCATCAAAAAAAATTTTTTTTTTTTCTTCAAAAAAAAACTTTAAAACGCTCTCCTATAAAGTAGGTATATTAGCGCTTTAGTCTTTTTACCTTTCCACTGACGACGTGATTAATGGACGATCCCGTACTCCTTTAATTAGGCAAGCTGTGGTCATGCAATTTTGGACATTTTTTTGCTAATCCTTTTTTGCTAAAATTTTATAAAGATTCAATTGTAAATTAAATAAAAAAAAAGTCCAAGCAAATGTTTAATCCCTTGCTTGTTTATATATACAATATATACAATTTCTATATACATTATTCTTATAATATTTACACAAACAATATTTACATAAATACAAATAAAAGTATACAGAAATAAAAATAAAAAATATCCTAATAAAACTATAAACTAAAAGTTTTTCTTGATTTGAGAGGTACAAAATGTTTTTCAATGAAAGTTCATATAAAAGACTTCAACGCACAAGAATCATGCGTTGATGTCTTTTATATGAATACACTTTTCTAATGATCGAGATGGCGTGTGTTTCAATGAACATAACTTCGGTCATTAAAAAAATATCGCTCTAGCTGTATAGAGTTATTAAAAATACACTATCACGTTCTTGACTGCTATTTACTATCATTAAAAGTAACAACTTTTGCTCTATGACTGAAATCGAAAAAAAGTGAAAACTTTTTTTTTTCTTTTGTAGATGGTCCTAGGGGAGCCTTTCTAACCCTAGTCACACCTGATGGTAAGCGCATAGGGTCTAAGATGGAGCACACGAGTACAAGTAACAGAGATATAGAGAGATTCCCCTATACCCCTCATTCAGAACGATTCGATAAGTCTAAATCGTAAAAACGAGATAACAAACCGATTGGTCGACAACTGCTTATCAAAAAGGTTCTGAATCGGGAAATTTTATTTAACCCAGGAGACAATGACAGCATAAACAAAAAAAAAGCTAAAAAAGGTTCTGAATCGGGAAATTTTATTCAGCACAGGACACAATGACAGGCACAGCATAAACAAAAAAAAGGTAAATAAAAAAATATTAAGATATTTTAATAAAAAATATTAATTATTTTTCTGTCTTTTTTAATAGTTTCTATAATTATATTTTTTTTAAATACAAAGAAAAAATTAAAAAAGATAATAAAAAAAGATAATGAAAAAATAAAAAAACAAGTTCTGCCTTTGACTTACCTTTTTCCAGCTACGTTGGGATCACCTTTCAGTCTAACCAGATGCGGCTGAATACCAGTGTTAAAAAATAAAAAAGATAAAAAAAAACCTACGAAAAGAAAGGGAAAATAATATAATCCGCAAAGTTGTTTATATCAATGAGTTTTGCAACATCTTTGTTTCCATCACAAGGAAAACAAAAGCCTCCATAAACCTCATTTCCTCGAACGCACATAATTTCGCAGTGACTGACGACTCACTCACGAAATTATAATTTCTCTTATATACAGTTTCACTTCGGATGCGCCGGCGCCGGTGACGTCATCAGATGTGTTTACGATGAAAAATGAGATGATTATGATGAAACTTGCTTATTTTCCTTGTTGTTTTTAATTTATTTGCTGACCAAAGTGAGTTGAGGAGTGTCCGTTCAAAGGAAGATGTTTCCACCTTAACAAAAAAATTGATAAATGAAGATAACGTCTAATTAAGTCATCACAACTTCCTAACTAAACGCGAAAGTAAGTTTGTTTGTTTGTTACCTTTTCACGCCTAAACCTGTAGGATTACACCTTTTTCATCATCATTCACTTCACACATTTCACCTCCTTTTTACTTTTTATAATGTACTATAAACCTCTTTCTCTATCACAGGCCACATATTTGGAACACACTCGATACTCAAATTTAAAAATTCGAAAAGTAAAATGCAAGGTGTTTTTGCGTGGATTCTCAAAGGAACGACGAAAGGGTGCAGACTGCCGGGCGGCTGGATTACCAGCACTCCGCCGAGTGAACCATTACCGGGCCTCCGGCACTCTACGCTGCTGAACTACCAGCTCCCCGCCGAGTCGGCCATTGCTGGGCCTCCGGCACTGCTACGCTGCTGAACTACCAGCTCCCCGCCGAGTGAACCATTACCGGGCCTCCGGCACTCTACGCTGCTGAACTACCAGCTCCCCGCCGAGTCGGCCACTGCTGGGCCTCCGGCACTGCTACGCTGCTGAACTACCAGCTCCCCGCCGAGTCGGCCATTGCTGGGCCTCCGGCACTGCTACGCTGCTGAACTACCAGCTCCCCGCCGAGTGAACCATTACCGGGCCTCCGGCACTCTACGCTGCTGAACTACCAGCTCCCCGCCGAGTCGGCCACTGCTGGGCCTCCGGCACTGCTACGCTGCTGAACTACCAGCTCCCCGCCGAGTCGGCCATTGCTGGGCCTCCGGCACTGCTACGCTGCTGAACTACCAGCTCCCCGCCGAGTGAACCATTACCGGGCCTCCGGCACTCTACGCTGCTGAACTACCAGCTCCCCGCCGAGTCGGCCACTGCTGGGCCTCCGGCACTGCTACGCTGCTGAACTACCAGCTCCCCGCCGAGTCGGCCATTGCTGGGCCTCCGGCACTGCTACGCTGCTGAACTACCAGCTCCCCGCCGAGTGAACCATTACCGGGCCTCCGGCACTCTACGCTGCTGAACTACCAGCTCCCCGCCGAGTCGGCCACTGCTGGGCCTCCGGCACTGCTACGCTGCTGAACTACCAGCTCCCCGCCGAGTCGGCCATTGCTGGGCCTCCGGCACTGCTACGCTGCTGAACTACCAGCTCCCCGCCGAGTGAACCATTACCGGGCCTCCGGCACTCTACGCTGCTGAACTACCAGCTCCCCGCCGAGTCGGCCACTGCTGGGCCTCCGGCACTGCTACGCTGCTGAACTACCAGCTCCCCGCCGAGTCGGCCATTGCTGGGCCTCCGGCACTGCTACGCTGCTGCACTACCAGCACACCGTCTGGTTGTCGAGCTACTGAATCATCACCGCACTGCTAACCTTCCAGCCTTCACCTCACTTCGTGCTCGCATTACCGAGTTTACAGTTGTGTGTTCCATCAGTTACATTTCATTACGTGTGACTCCCGGATTTACTGACTTAGTGTTTTTTTTTTATTATCATATTATAAAGTTGTCGTGTTTTAAGTGTTTCCTTATTTGCCCGACTAGGGATAGATAGGTAGGATTCACTGATAACGTCACATTCTTTACAACTGGTGTAGCAGACGTGCTCTCAGGAGATCCTAGGGCCGTCTGTTACATTACAAACCACTGAACCGATCATCCTGAAATTTTGCATATACGTTGTCAGGTGTACAGAAACGGACATAGGATACCTTTCATCCCAAAAAAAAGTACTGTTCCCGAGGAAAACGACAATAACGTTCATAGATGGCGCCATGTGCCTTTCGAATCATGATTGAATTGTATTATTATTAAAACTTTAATAGTGTGTTAAGAGTTTTTTTGAGCTTAATTAACGCGAGCGAAGCCGCGGGCAAAAGCTAGTTTAAAAACACATTTTTTTAAATAAATCTCTAAAACCTTTTCATCAAATTAGTTTGGGCCATTCTTTACCAATTACATTGACATAATCTCTCATTAGCCATTTTTATTTCTGAACAGAAAACACCAATGTTTCCCCGAAGACGCAATACAATTACTGGTCTCGCACCAAATTATAATTTCTCTCAGTTTCACTTTTGATGCGCCGGCGCCGATGACGTCATCGCTTGATGAGCGCATATTTACATATGTTTCGATGTTTGAATTCAAGATTGGGTTAATCGGTGAGTTTTCTGATCGTTATGTTTGTTTATGTAACTTTGTTTCGTTTCTAAAGGTGTAGGTGCGTATTTGATCCCATTTTGAAAAAAAAAACTGACTATTTCAAGTAGGATTCACGTCCTGCAGGTGTAGCAAGACCAGGGGGGCTAATAACGCCGCGTTTGGTGAAACATATTGTTTCGTTTCATATTCCGGTTAATCCCCCTATGCTCTAGTCCCGCTATGCTCGACTCGTCAAATACCTACTAAAAAGTTTCGCTATGCACGAAATCACATTCGTGGGCAGTGATGAATAAAACTGTTACACTGTAATATTTTATTTACTACTTAAAAAGTAAATTAAGAAAACCTAGTATGTAAATATGTTATCCTATTCTTAATAATCATTAAATATATTAAAACAAGTAAAACTTTGCGCTTGTTATGAGAAGCATGTGTCGAACTGGTTTTTTCAGGGTAACCATAATAATGAGCCCTTCTGCGTATCAATATCTGGTCCTTCTCTTTCGCTATTATGTAAATATTATGTTTCAACTTTACCATAGGGGCACGTGGGGTACGGAATCACAACCTACAACTTTTCACTACAATATGAATTCAACTTGAACTACTACTTTGTACAGAGGCGCACTTAACCGGTTGCGTACCGCCCGTCGTCCCAGGACGACACTTAATTGTCTTGTCTATTGTGTCTATAATTACGGTGATTGAGAGTTTAATGCCTGAAACTAAATGCCTTAGGGATTTTCTACCAGTCGATCTTGGGGTGATGCAGAGAAAACATGGTAGATGCTAGTGTTGGGTAGGACACGACTTCAAAAAGAGTTTGTAAGAGTAGCCTCTTTTTTGCTCTGAGCCAGTACAATGTACTACTTCAAATGAGGTGAGGCGTACTGAAGCTCAGTGATACGATTGAAGTAACGAGTACGAATCTTAGTACTGTACGAATATGACAACTGACATTTGACGTTACTGCGGCGAGTCGAGTCGCGGTCGCGTAATGTCCACTGACACTGACAATGACGTGCTATTGTAGCATGTGCCTCGTTCCCTCTCTGTCTCACCCTACAATTTACTTACCGAGAGTAACGAGTAACGCGACTACCGCGACATAAAAGTTGAAGTAGTACACTTTTAAATGCCGAGCCGCTCTTACATTTTGACGTCATGTACGGGACAAATGTACCGCCTCTTGTATGTCCTACTCAACACTAGTAGATGCACTAAACAGTGTTAGTATGTGATGCGATGGCATTTTTGCCAATAATATTTACATTTATAAATATAAATATAAAGATACAAATTAAATAAACCAAAAAATACTAGATAACATATTCACATGGATACATAAATATATATGACGGCGGGAGCGATGGCTGAGCGATAGCACCGTCATCATCTTGATTGGGTGTTACAGGGTCCATAGCGTAGAAAGCGTAGGATAATAATTTAAATGCAGTTCGTTAGAGTTATAACTTCACTTTATTATTTTTGAATCACAAATTACTAATTAATTCGGTAAACAGACAGTTTCGTTATGGAGAAGTGTTCTGGGTGGCGTCCCGAATCAAACTGTCCCCGCTGCACGATCCCCACTCTCCAAATCGACTCTGTCCACGTGACGTCATTTCAAAAACAAGTAGGCATGGGTAATATCGCTTTTACGCTATATCAAATCGTATCTATGTATCGGTTTAGAATATCGGATATCGCATCTATATATTTCAATATCTATACAGGAAGACTTTGAATTCGTTGGCAATATTTTAGTCCAAGAATCTAATTGAGGAACAAATAATAACTAAAGCTAGTAAAGTGTTCAAAAATAATAACCCAGAGTTTTCCCAAAATGAACAAAAAACTAAAAAGGGTCAAATTGTGGTTGCGCGCTATTTAAAATGTACGGGTGCCGTGTGTGAGTGTGTGTGACACGTACGCACACACGCGCCATCACCGTCGACGCGAGCCATTCATTTTTTGCGCGGGACGGAGCGCGGGCGGCGCGACGGCGTCGCTTTGATTGCGGTCGCGAACTCGCGGATCGCGATGCAGCTTCGATATTCCTACGGAACTAACGTGTAACTCGTACTTAAATTAAATTATTTAGTTAGGTCCGAAAGAAATTAAAATCATGACAGAAAGCCCTGAAGCACAATAGCGCCCGTTTGTCTAAGCCACAAACACGAGAAAGCAAATTAAAAATGGGGGCCACTTCTACGCACCAATCAATGAAATAATTATGGCAGCTTGCACATGACATCATAATAAGTTATGCTACGTAATAATTGTCAGCACTGTTGGCAAAGTGGCTGAGTGTGTGGCTGCTGCGTTACGTGTCGCGAATTCGATTTCCGCATAGAAAGATGTACGTGTTGAGTTTGTAAACGCACCCAGCACATTACCTACAAAAGTAATTAAGTACAAGCGCTGGGAATGTTTTAAAAAAAGACAGAGGAAGAATTGGAAAATTGGAAGTGAGTTAAACTTTTACTTCGGTGTTCAGAGTGAAACTTATTCTTAGCAAAAGTTTCAAATTACATGTGCAATGACTGTAATATTATTAAAAATGAATTGAATGAAACAGCTGATTAGAGTTATTTAGAAAAGTACCTACAGCGTTGCAGCGCGTGAACTTTGGTGAAACAGCTGATTGGGACTACGCGGCCGGCGCACAGTGGGCCCATACTGAAAATTTGTGGACATAGGCAACAAAGTTCCAATATCGATGCGATTTTTTTTTATATGACGTGTTATGATATTCCTGACAACTTTTGTCCCTTATAAATTTCTTCTAAAGTTGATAGTTTGTCTTGAAAAAAATGAATTAGTTTTTTTTGTATGGAGCGAATCACGTTTAATTTTTTTTCTTCAATTGTACTAATATGTTGGGTGTGTGGCGTGAGTTTATGATAGCTAGGGTCATTCTCTATCCACGAAAAAAAAATCAGCGCTGGCCATCTGCGGCAGCGCGAGTAACCATTCGGTAAAAAAAAAATGTTTAATAAGATTTTTTTTGCCATATAAAATAAATTTAAAGTATATTTTTTGTCTCATTTGGCTGTTTTGACCTTCTTTTTAGTTAAATATATAGTTTTAATAGCGCATAGATACTTATAGTAGTACTAGTAATTCTGGTAGAGATTTAGTTATTATTGCATGTTATCGGTAGCACCTGCATTGTGATTGATGACTCATTTGTTTGTGCGCTCGGCTAAGCGCATTACAAACGCATTCATATCTAGTAAAATCCTCTCCACAGTGTGGTCCAATATCGCTTGCAATTTAATGTGAGCTCCTTTTTCGGTTATCTCCATACTCTCTTGTGGTGGGTAATATCTTTTTTCGGTATTTACAAGCTTTGGATAAGATGGAAAGGCAGCACAGTTTTCGTCTTTCAGAAATTGTCGAAGAGCTAAGTGCTTCCATTTCGAGAACGCAACTGATGTATAAAGAGCTAAACACTTATCTTCACAGACAGTACTTAAGCTCTGTTTTTTGAATAGTCGCTCTTCTACTTCGGATAGCGCATCTGGATTACTGGAAAGGTATTCGACCACTTTTGCCAGGTTTGTTTTGCCGTTGTCTTTCAATTTTGTTATGTACCAGTGCTGCAGCTCTTCTTCGGAATTTTCTTCTACTATGGAAGTAGAACGTCTTTTTTTTTGCTTATTACTTAACTCTTCGAATGGTTTTCTGTGCTCCTTTTCTGTAGATGTTCCCGCTTCCGCAGTACATACTGCAAGAGTAGGAACATGGGAATCTATATCCACAGGCTCAGATAAGGCTGCGTCCGAAAAGCCCATCTCACTTCTCAAGTCAACAGCAACACTGTCACAAACATGCCAGTTGATGTTTTTTTCCAACCACTTGCGATTACTTACACGATTCATAAAACTTTTTTGATTTCTACTTGACTCTATCAACTTTTTATTTAGATTTACACAAAGAAGTCAACAGAACTCCTTGATTCGGTTCTTGTCTTCTTCAGAAACTTCGGTAGTCAAGACAGAAATGATACTTTCATATAGAAACATATGATTTTTCAGATTACCGCCACTTCTTAATTTCACAAAAAGATCTACGAGTAGTTTGGTACAAAATCCAGCCATAGTTCTAATGTCAATATAAAAATAAAAGTATTTCACTGTTTTCACAAATAAGCGACAAGAGCGAAACTAGATGGACTTTTTTTTTTCTATTGTCCTTCTGTAGGTCGTCCTAGGGGACCATTTCTACGAAACCGGGCAGTTATTGGCGAGACCTGAAGGGTTTCTAGCCAATGGGGGGGGGGGGGGGGGTAAAATACTTAACCTAAGCTAACTACTTGTACTACACTAACAGCATGACTACCTGCAACAACAGCTCTAAGGGTGACCCCTAGTGGGACTCGGACTTCCGCTTAGGGCGTTGCTGGCGGGTACTTAGGGGGGGACAGCTTGATGAGGGCTGAACTATCGGTGTGATAGATGGACTTAATGAATGTCTTTATATTTATAGTCAATGTTAATTACTCAAGTAGTGGACATAACAGTAAGTGAAAATTATTCAGCCAATCAGAGACGAGCATTTTTCGATGACTCATTAGTTATGCGCTTAGCCGAGCGCACAAACAAATGAGTCATCAATCACAATGCAGGTGCTACCGATAACATGCAATAATAACTAAATCTCTACCAGAATTACTAGTACTACTATAAGTACCTATGCGCTATTAAAACTATATATTTAACTAAAAAGAAGGTCAAAACAGCCAAATGAGACAAAAAATATACTTTAAATTTATTTTATATGGCAAAAAAAATCTTATTAAACATTTTTTTTTTACCGAATGATTACTCGCGCTGCCGCAGATGGCCAGCGCTGATTTTTTTTTTGTGGATAGAGAATGACCCTAGCTATCATAAACTCACGCCACACACCCAACATATTAGTACAATTGAAGAAAAAAAATTAAACGTGATTCGCTCCATACAAAAAAAACTAATTAATTTTTTTCAAGACAAACTATCAACTTTAGAAGAAATTTATAAGGGACAAAAGTTGTCAGGAATATCATAACACGTCATATAAAAAAAAATCGCATCGATATTGGAACTTTGTTGCCTATGTCCACTAATTTTCAGTATGGGCCCACTGTGCGGCGTGCGCGTTTGTGTTGTACCTACTGCGTCGACCGCGTGTGAACTTTGGTGAAACAGCTGATTGGGACTACGTGGCCGGCGTGCGCGTGTGTTTGTAATTATTTAGTACAGTACCTTAACTACTACGTTTTAGTTTAGTACTTAGGAGGTACTTACCTACGTGTACTTTAAGAGGTGCTCGAAGTGTTCACTTGTTCTTTGTACACACAGCTCAGCACGGCGCCTATGGCTTCTTTTCACGTTTACAAAACAAATGTACGCGATTTAACAATTATTATTTCGAATGCCGTAACAATCCTTTCGCTTAACTGTTCGCGACTTTCACTTTATTGCTCGTGCACTAGTCTTTTAAATTAACCCCACAAAAAAAAACTAAGGGCGTCAGGTCAGGCGACCGCGGAGACCAAGGTACAGGCCCGCCGCGTCCTATCCAACGCTTGCCGAAGCTTCGGTCGAGGAACGCGCGAACATCCCGCTGGTAGTGTCATGTTGGTAGTACAGCTCGGACTGATAGCTTTCAGGCACGTTCTGCAGCTGCTCTTCCACGGAGGTCTCTTGGCACTTGGGCATACGTTATTACGTGGAATGATGCAAAATCCAGTAAGTTTTGAGTTGATCTCAAGATTCGGTCTCTTGATTCATCGGGATAGCGGCGGTGAAACATCAGACGGGTTCGCGGAAAACTGTGCGTTCGATCGTAAAACAAGACCATATCCAGGTATTGCTGGTTCGTGTACACTGTTCTACGTGGTCGTGGCATGTTACTTACGGTTTACGGTTCACAGAATCTTTCGCGAATTACACGTCATGCACTTGACCTATTAAACGCGTGACTGGAGCGGCGCAGGCGACGCCGCGCATGCATTTCTTTGCTCGAGAGGGGGCGGGCGGCCGCACCCCGCGGCCCCGCAGATGAGCGCGGGGATCGATCGAGAGGCCCGATGTAGGTAAACTTTGTTCATGCCGAATATTGTTTGGCGGCATTTCTTTTCAAGGACATGCCTACTGAATGAGAGCTCGTACTCGTACCTACATTGTAGCGTAAGTAATAAGACCGCGTAGTAAACTGGTATACTACCATTACTAGCGGACGCATCTTGATACTTTAAATTTATTAAAGTTTTAATTATCATTTTTACTATTTATTTTTTTATCGTGTTTATTAATTTTGGACTTTATGTAGGTAAATGACAAGATATATCACGTTTTTAAAATTAATAATTTGACAATTTTAATACACGATATTATGGGCTTAAATACATTAGTATCATGGGTAGAATACGGGGTTAAAATATTGCCAATGAATTAAAAGTCACGCTGTATATTGGCTGAATCAGTGTGGAACTCGAAATCGAAAGCGGTACTGTGATATTTAGATTTCGGTTTTGTTTGATTCATGTACATCATTTTAGCTACATCACTCCGGCCCGCGCGCATCTCAAGGATACGGTACCTACCACCGTACTACTAACTACTACTGTAAGTACCCGAATCAGTTTGAACCGAACATCACATCATGCGATCGATATCGGTATAGTGTCTTGTTCTGTCACTCGTCGCGCTTTATTCGCTATAGGTACGCGGATATCTGATATATAGATTCAGTACCGTCCGATATATAGGTATTGGATATTGTGCCGATATATAGATATTGTATCTATATACGATTTGTATCGCCCACTCCTAATAACAAGTGACGTCACGGTGTTTACCACCTCCTTAGTACTATAATAATCAAATGAAGATCATATTATTGATCGATATCGTTTTCCACGACATATATTAATAATCATAACCTACATTTTTACTATATTTATTAATATACACATTATACAAGGTGTAACATAAATAACGCACAACCTTTTAAGGGGTCATTGTACTCATCATTATGAACAACTTTTACTATGGGACCAAACAAAATCGCGAAAAAAAAATCAGCTATTCCCTACATTTATGTTCGCATAACTCGTCAAAATGTAGGGAACAGCTGTTTTTTTTCGCGATGTCATATTTGGTCCCATAATAAAAGTTGTTCATAATGATGACTACAGTGACCCCTTAAGAGGTTGTGCGTTATTTCTGTTACACCTTGTATAATAACTACAAAAATATAGAAAAGGATAAATCATTGCTGAGATGATTCTGCCAATTCCTTGTGAAGATGTTCACTTAATTTAATTTTAAAAGAATAGCGACTGGTGGTCATCTTGTTTCTCATCCTGCTTTTTTTTATTTTTTACCAAGGGAAGTTCGCGGCTTCGCCCACGTTTGTCGCGTTTAACATATTTGTCGGTATAAAAGTAGCCTATATCCTTCTCCAGATTCCAGACTATCTCTGTACCAAGTTTCATGAAAATCGGTTCAGCGGTTTAGGCGTGAAAGCATAACAGACAGACAGAGTTACTTTCGCATTTATAATAATTACTAGCGACCCGTTCCAGCTTCGCACGTGTACATTTTATAGCTTAAAACCTTCCTCTTGAATTACTCTATCTATTAAAAAAACCGCATCAAAATCCGTTGCGTAGTTTTAAAGATCTAAGCATACATAGGGACAGACAGCGGGAAGCAACTTCGTTTTATACCATGTAGTGATTAGTAGGTAGGGATAATGTGACTTTGTCGCGTATAGCACCTAATGATAAGCGCATCAGACAGGATCTTAAATAGAGCACACGAATACAAGTTACAGAGATATAGAGGGATTCCCTCCCTCTGGCTCTCACATACACACGACGGAACACAGTAAATTGCTTGACTTTAAGAGCGATTACGCACTGCATCCGATCCGACTCCGTGAAAATACGTTCCGAAGTAGCCATAGAACTATTTGTATGGTAGTTTACGCACTACATCCGGCATCCGTCATCCGATTTCTATCCGTCATCCGTGAGTCTCCAATTCGGAAGAAATATTGACGGACCAAAGTAGCCGTAGTAATGTTTGTTTCGCACTACCTCGGACTCAAATCGGACGCCAAATGGATATGCCAAAGATGGCCCCTGAATTGTTTGAATTTGGATCAGAGATCGGAATAGTGCGTAAGCAACATCCGAATTAGGTCCGAGATTTTTACTCTAGATCGGTATTTTCACGGATTCGGATCGGATGCAGTACGTAAAGCAATATCCGACATCGGTCCGAGTTTTTTATATCCGTATTTTCACGGATTCGGATCGGATGCAGTGCGTAAAGCAATATCCGACATCGGTCCGAGTTTTTTATATCCGTATTTTCACGGATTCGGATCGGATGCAGTACGTAATCGCTCTTAATACGTTAAAATAACGCTATTTAAAGCTTATTGCCAAGTATTTTACACTAGGAGTGAGGCATATTTATCGTAACAGCTATTTAAAACAGGTATCTTATGATAACAGACTGTAACTGTGACAAACAAACTGAAAAAGCAGTTCCTGTTCCATGAGCTAACAAAATCCACTATATGACAGTCACAAGCTTTTCTCTATTCATGCTTATGACAGTTACCTTAGTTAGAATAAGATAAAAAATGTTACTGTTACTCTGTGACACCCTGTTACAGCCGTTACAAGCTCTTTCCTTTTCTCGCATAGGTTTAACGCCTATGCGAGAAAGAGAAGTCCTGCTGTTACGGTAAACAGGTTAAACGTTGCTATCTGTGGTAACAGAGAACACACAATAGTTTGTTCCCACATAGTATGAAATAACAGACTGTTATTTTATAACAGGTTTTGAAACTGCTATTTATGTGCAACAGGAACGGGCGTAACAGATACGTGATTTTACCTGTTACAACCCACTCCTATTTTACACGTGCAGCCTGTGGATCAATTATACTCAGCGGACTATCAGCGCACTGCGGGTCCAATATAATAACGGTTTCAGGATGTTGATGGGGCTGCCCCGTTTCCGTAGTGCAATCTGGTATGCTCACGCAGGCACACGTCGATGGCTTTCATGCCATCGTCAGACAGAGATCTGCCTCGTTGTTCTGCAGAGTGCGGGCCAGCTCCAACTCCATCCTGAGGACCATAGCAAGGAGATACGACTCTTCTGTGTTGAATGCCATTGTTCAAAGATGCATGACGAACAATGAACTGGTAACTAAATATTAAGTTTTTCTTTTTTTTTTACTACCAGAACTTTCTTTGTCTCTTTTTAATAACCAACTAAGGATGTTAATTCGCCGAAAAAAGTTTTTTTTATTTTTTATCTATTTAATGTTCAGGTGGTAGCTAGCCAGGCAGACCGTATAGATCCTACCACGCCGCGTGCCGAGTTTTGTATAATCTTATAACACGCATCTATAGTTGAGTGCAGTGAGGAAGTTTTATTTGGCTCGTCCCCACACGGAAAGACGGGGACTTTATAACCGTTAAGTGGAATTATTAACATTCACCGCAACTCTAGCAGATAGGCAAAGTTCCTAAACCTGATAATCTCTGATAATAAAAGAAAAAACGTGGGAAAAAAAAAGTTAAAAATATCCATAATTATCTTAAATCTGTAAAAAATCTGTCAGGGCTCCAGAGAGAGTAACTGCGTCTTTGGAACTCACTCCCACATTCACTACGCACAGCTTTTCTCTTAACGTTTTCAAGAGTAGAATTAGGAAGCATTTCCTCTCTGAATGATTGATAATATTATATTATTTATGTAGGTTTATTATAGTTTGTATATATTATATATTTATTCATATATATTTTCATGTTGTATATTTATTTAGGTAGGTATATTATATTTTATGTTATAGCATAAATAAGTAGATGTAAATAGGACAGTTGTACACTGGAGTTTGCCCTCAACCACACTATCAATCTCTCTCTATCACTCAAAGGTTTGCTGGTAGAAAACGAATTTTTGAGTTAAGCTCGCCTTTGTACATGACTTCACTAAATTGTAATGTTTTTATTGTAATTTTCTTGTGTACAATAAAGAATAAGTAACTTCCTAACAATACGCACCGTATCCAGAAGTATCGCTTTCTGAATCAAACCTTTGATCCAGCTGCCTAACGAGAGCCTCATCAGATGTTGGTCGAGGCTCTTGGCTATTAAGCCAATGGCTGTAACGACTATCGGCAACATGACTGCTGAGTCAACATCTCACATGTCCACAACCTCGTGTTCCAAATCGAGATATTTGATTTTTATATCATTTATACGAAGAAAAAAAGCGTGGGAATAAAAAAAAAGTTATAAATAATAATCTCTCAAGTCTGTAAAAAAATATCTCGAGGTTCCATTCTTGTTTCGTCATCTGCATGCGAATCGGTTTCACTTTGCTAACGCGTTTTTGATGCGCCGGCGCCAATGACGTCACCAAGCATCTACACTTTATGTAAATATATTCAGTATTCACACACAAAATGAGATGGGTGATGGTATATTCTGAACACGTAGGTTGCATCTTACGTTATCGTTGTAAAGGTGAATTTAAAGAGCCTCCACGAATGACGATACGTAAATAGACAAAATTAGAAGAATCGACAAAATGACTTATTGCTATTGTGTATAAGTCATTTTGTCTATTCTTCTGTCGACAAAACCCTAAGAGGGCGAGAAGGGGCGTCCGGGAAAGTCAAGCAGTTTACTGTGTTCCGACGTTTGTATGTGAGAGCCAGAGGGGTATAGGGGAATCCATCTACATCTCAGTTACTTGGATTTGTGTGCTCCATCTTAGACCCTGTCTGCGCTTACTATTAGGTGCCAATAGGATCAAACGCGAGCAAGTTAGAAAAAAAAAGCAGGCACAACATGACCATGAAGAATAGACACCGTCCGGGGAAGGGGAAGGATTATACCGGACTCTTACCGGCTAAAACCCACGGTGTTCCTTCTCCTGACCCTTGGCCGGGGTCGCGGGATTCGCAGCTGCATGCATCGTTTCCCCGGCAGGCCTCGGTCTGATATTGCTATTGTGTATAAGTCATTTTGTCTATTCTTCCGTCGACAAAACCCTGAGAGGGCGAGAAGGGGTGGTAAAATTTGTATGAATAAAAATCACGCAATCAAAGCTGCGGGCAAGCTGTTTATACAAGGTTAGTCGGAAAGGGGGTACTAATCCGCGGGCCACTTTAAGTATCACTGATGACTGTTTTAAAGCAAGTGTTAAAGTAACAAAATTCAATCATTTTTATTACCATGCAAAATGATTTTTAATTTAGATTTTCCAAAAATTCTACATCTGCTTTAGAATCATGAATTCAGAAAATGAAGCTTCTAATCTATGATCCCAATTAAAGGGTGTCTCAGTAAGAGTGCACTTTTCATTTTAAAATAAAAACACGTATTTTTTGAGAAAGTTGTGATATTTTTATTGAATTGTAAGGAAGATATGTTCCGATTAATGTATTGATGATTAATGCATATATGGGAAAAATATCCGGCAAATGGCTCCCACGGCTCTGATGACAGGCCATTAATCTTTTCACGAAATTTTCCATGACTTTTTCACAGAGAAGTGGCTGTATCTCACCGATGACGCGTTGGATCTCGGATTTGAGCTCAGGAATTGTGTTTTCAGCAAGACGGCGCCACCTGCCACACCGCGCATGAAACAATCGATTTATTGTTGCTGCAACGATTTTCAGAAAAAAATATCTCAAGAAATTCTGATGTCAACTGGCCACCAAGATCATGCGATTTAACGCTGTGCGATTTTTTTCTTTGGGGTTTTGTGAAATCTCGGGTGTATACAAATAAACCAGAAACGATTCCTAAGCTCAAATCCGAGCTCCAAAGCGTCGTCGGTGAGATACAGCCACATCTCTGTGAAAAAGTCATCTAAAATTTCATGAAAAGAGTAATAGCCTGTCATCAGAGCCGTGGGGGCCATTTGCCGGATATTTTATTCCATACTTAATCGGAACATGTCTTCTTTACAGTCCAATGAAAATATCACAACTCTCTCAAAAAATACGTGTTTATATTCTAAAATGAAAAAGTGCACTCTTATCACCATATATGTATAACCGAAAATGTTAACTCAGCTAAGGATATATAGATTTCAGCATATTTTTCATGAAATCTTTGAACAGCTCTTAAACTATTGACTTTTGAAGAAAATTTTACAACAAAATTATTAAAGGTATTTAATACCGTTTCGGATTAGTACTACCTTTCCAACTAACCTTGTTTAAAGAAATGAAATGGTGATAACGCTCTTATGGACGGAAATGGGAAGACCTATTCTAAAACATGACATCCACCGCCATCTTTCATTTCGAGTTACAACTTCATCATCAACGGCTTCCTCATCTGCGTGTGAATCGTTTTCACTCACTACCGCATTTTTTATGCGCCGGCGCCGCTGACGTCATTGTAACTCGTAAACACACAGTTAAACTCGTTTGAGTTTAACATTTTTCGTTCTCTTTAAACTTTTATGTTTCACCGGTTTTGCAAACGGAGATTAGTGGGTTTTAGAATAAAGAGGTAAATGCTAATTATTTTTGTTTCACTTTTTTCTTCATCCCTGCTTTAGGTACGAATTCAGAAAATGGAGCTTCTAATCCGTGACTCCAAATATGACCTAAATTGTAAACACAGCTGATCATAGCTGAGGATAGATAGATTTAAGCATTGATGAGAACCACATGGATTGTGGTTCAACGCTCAAAAGTGTCCAAACCGAATGTAAACTAAAACGCGAAAAAGAAGACTGATTTACGGCAATGGGTCTGTGGCGGCATCTATCTCGCCACATGCGAACTATCCTACATCGCGCAATCAAGATTTAACACGCAGATAGTATATATATCGCAGTCGGATTGCATAATTCGCCGTATTACATTACGGCTAGCCGTTATCAAAAACAGGGCCGTTTTGAAATGCGGCGGTTCAACGATTAGCCGGATTGAATGCAGCTGAATAAAAAACCGCCGGAATGTATTCGCCGCCATACGTTATTCAACACGGCTAGCTATAATGTAATACAGCGAGACATTAGCCGCCTCTTTGACAGGTTTTAGTTCCGATTCTTAACACTTGTGGCGCTGCTTGACATAACAACAACAATTCCGTCGAGTACTGAGTGGGCGAAAATATACATTTCCTTACCCCGACACGGATAGGTTAGGTTCGAAGGGGATGACGGGGGCTAGAGTGAGCGAGTGAAGCGAGCGAACGAAGCCTCCGTCATCCACTTCGTGTTAGGTTACTTTAAACCCTGCAGACAGAAATAGGAGCCGGCATAGCGGGGCTCCGTTGACACTCCTTTGGAAACACAAACAACCCTACAGTCTAAGTAGTAGTACGATGCGGCTAAACGTGGCCCGCCTTATTGAAGAACGTATCGCAATGACAATCCGGCTAATCGTTGAACCGCCGCATTTCAAAACGGCCCTGTTTTTGATAATGGCTAGCCGTAATGTAATATGGCGGATTATACAATCCGACTACGACATATATACAACCCCCCAACATCAACCGTTGGGCAGTAGCCCGCCAGGCACAAGACTCCGCCTGGTTGGAGGATCCTCCCTTTGGTTGGAGGAACACCACACCAAGTTTCTCCACAGGTCCAGCAGAATCTTCGTATGGTTGTAAGCTAAATTAGGCATTGCGATGACGACATAGGATTTAAATTATTTTGATGGCAATTATTTTTGTAAGCAGAAGTGTGCTCCTATTATTACAGGAGTTTGTGCACCCACGTTTCGCCTCTTGTTTTTAGTCCCATGTAATATAGGTGGTGAGCCTATTTTAGCTGCAGACCCTTCAGGTCTCGCCAATAACGGTCCGATTACGTAGGAGGGGTCCACAAGGTCAGTATACAGGAGTTCAACAGAAAAAAAAAAATGGCAACCCTATTGCCATTTTTCGGTCACAATCAGAGTAAACCGTAAACAATTATAAATGCACTCGAGAGCAATGAAACCATCATCAACATAAACCTTAATATTTTGTTATTTCCTGTGCGTGTGTAATAAATACTTACAATTAATACTTTTTCTTTTTAAAACGGGACCCTGTTACTAAGACTCCGCTGTCCGACCGTCCGTCTGTCACCAGGCTGTATCTCATGAACCGTGATAGTTAGACAGTTGCAATTTTCACAGATGATGTATTTATATTGCCGCTATAACAACAAATACTAAAAAACAGAATAAAATAAATATTTAAGGGGGCTCCGATACAACAAACGTGATTTTTTTTGCCGTTTTTATAGATAACGGTACGGAACCCTTCGTGCGCGAGTCCGACTCGCACTTGGCCGGTTTTTTTTCTTCTCTTATCTCGAAAACTAAGTGTTGTGTGAATAGACTGTAAAATGGGTCTCCCTCGTTTCATCGAAAAAAAATTGACAAATTATCACTTCCCAAACAAGTTTCCGCATAATTTAATTTGCCAAATTACTACTAATTTAGAATTTTGGGCATTTTATTTATTTATTTATTGGCCTATCTACAATTGTTACACTGTTTATCCTAATAATACAAGAAATATAATACAAGCATAGTGTACAATATGATGCGATAGACACAGCATGCAAAAAAAACAAAATTATAACAGCAAAAAAATTACAATAATAGTGCAGAAATAACACTTTCAACAACTCGTGGGTAGTTTTAGAAACACAGTCTAAACAAAGATGAAATGAAAAAAAAAAGTCAATATGGTGGTTACTTTTGATGGACTTGGTGCTTGAATTTTTGAAGTGTTGTGGAAAAAATATCTATTGATTCATCGCAATTATTAAGAAGCCTGCAAATTCTGGGGATGGGGGAGTTGGATCCCGATACAGTTTTGCGGAATGGGGGACGCAACATTTTTATCTAAAGTGATTGCTAGTTTACCAGCTTTTAGAAAAGTATTAATTGAGTGTCCAGGCCCAATTCTCCAAAAAGATATCTTGATAAATCACAACCGAACCAAGGCCGAACCGTTCATTCAGACATTTCTCAATTTCAAAAGCTATCAAATTGTTTGACACAAAAAACAAAATCAATCATTTTGAAAGTTTTCGAAAACAAAAACTGACTGACGGTTGTGGTTCGATTGCGTTTGGCAACAATTTATTTTAGGAGAATTGGGCCCCTGTTTTCAATTTCAAAAGCTATCAAATTGTTTCACACAAAAAACAAAACCAATCATTTTGAAAGTTTTCGAAAACAAAAAATGTCTGATGATTGTGGTTCGATTGCGTTTGGCAACAATTTATTTTAGGAGAATTGGGCCCCTGTTTTCAATTTCAAAAGCTATCAAATTGTTTCACACAAAAAACAAAACCAATCATTTTGAAAGTTTTCGAAAACAAAAAATGTCTGATGATTGTGGTTCGATTGCGTTTGGCAACAATTTATTTTAGGAGAATTGGGCCCCTGTTTTCAATTTCAAAAGCTATCAAATTGTTTCACACAAAAAACAAAACCAATCATTTTGAAAGTTTTCGAAAACAAAAAATGTCTGATGATTGTGGTTCGATTGCGTTTGGCAACAATTTATTTTAGGAGAATTGGGCCCCTGTTTTCAATTTCAAAAGCTGTCAATTTGTTTGACACAAAAAACTAAATCAATCATTTTGACAGTCTTCCTAAACAAAAACTGACTGACGATGATGATTGTGATTCGGTTGCGTCTGGCCACAGTTTTGTTAGTCGAATTTGCCTCCAGAAATGAGTAGTAATTTTACAAGTCTTTTTTTGATCAGAATTCAAAAACTCACACACCCAGATATCTCGGAAACCGCACATTTCCGACGCACAGATCATCATCTGCCTAGCCTTTTCCCAACTATGTTGGGGTCGGCTTCTAGTCGAACCGGATGCAGCTGAATATCAGTATTTTACACGGAGCGACTGCCTATCAGACCTCCACAACCCAGTAATTGGATAATACGATACTCTTGGTAAGACTGGTTGTCAGACTTTCTGGCTTCTGACCAACAGTAACGACTGTCAAAGATCTACAAATGACAGCCGGGACCAACGGCTGTACGTGCTTTCCGAGGCACGGAGGAAACTCGCTATGGTAAATGGTCACCCATCCACAGACCAACCTCGGCAAACGTGGCTTAACCCGGAAGATCGGTCTATGCGGCTGTAATTATTTAGCCACGAGCTCCTTTGCCATTTCCGACGCACAGATAATGGAGGTTAATTAATTAACAAAAATCTCTAGTATAACCCATTTCAAGTATACTTTACCTTACTTCCATTACCAGTCAGTTACCCCCAAAACCTCAAAGATAGTAGATACTACAACGCGAATTATCGCACGTAACGGTATCAGCAGAGCTTGTGCCTAAAACCTGTTAGAACATGTCACAAGGTGCGTAGTATACCATTAATGGCTAACCGTAAAGAGTAGCCAATTTATATTATCTACATAGTTTCCGTAAGGGCAGACCATAGTAAGGCGCGGACTTCACCAAAAACACCGTTGTCCTTGAAACCAGTGATTTGGTTTCATTTATAGAACGTAAAATCAATGAAAAATAACAAACTTTTCTTTTTTATATAAAATTTTCATTTTTCCTCAAAAGCATTTCACCCTATGCGCGGGGGCAACAAGCTACGGGAGGGGGCGCGGGGAACTCGCCGCGTGGCCCGACGCACGGCCCCGCACAGTTCGCTACCCCAGTCAGTCAGCTGTCTCGTTAGCGAGTGTGTGTACGCCGCGTCGTAGCGCCGCCGCGCCGCTCATTTCTCGCGAGTATATTTTTTTTTTTTACTCGTTCCTATATTTTTATGTTTAAGTCAACTACCCATGGTTTAAGTGATAACGGTGTTTACCCTTACATGCTGTATAATTTCGTTATTCACACATCTCGTCTCCACTCAGCTTAAGTGGATACCACTAAGTGGAGATGTATCATATTTGTATGGCGCGATGGAAGCGGAGACGTGGTACAAAGCGGAGATGTGAGCTTTGCCTCGCAAGCTGACGACGCACGGCGCGCAGCGGAAACGAGATGTGTGCGGCGTGCAGTGTCAGATCGCACTAAACTGTGTGTTCACATACAACGCTCGCCGCACGCAGCTCAGTTGCGCTCTAGTCAGCGCACATCTCCACCCTAGCTAGCACACATCTCCGCTACGGTCTAGTCAGTACGCATCTCCGCACAGTTTCGGTGGATACACCCTAGCTGAAGGCTTCAGGCTTCTATACAATAGTTATGTTTCATGTTTGCATGGAATTTACACTGCTTGGAACTCGTCTCAGTCATTCTCAACACAGTCAACTCAGTCGGCTGCGCTCGGACGCCACGGCAGCCAGTCGGCTCCTCGCGTAGGTACGTGGACGGCGGCGCTCGGCTGTCGTCGCGTGCGGTCGGCACCGCTCGGCCGCCGCCGCGCGCGCTCGTGTGTTGTCAAGTTGAATCATTCATGTTGTGCACTAGTCGCTGAGAGCATGCTAGCGGATACGCGAGAACGCGCGCGCTTGCACCCGGGTTCCAGCAGATTGTAGCAGTCGGGCGGACGTGGTCGACTACTAGCGCGTGCTCGCGCATCCGCTGCGACGCGCTGCGCTGTGCCACTGCGTAGCCCGGTTGGTCTTCTTCTTCTTCTCTCGTGTCAGCAAGAGCTATACGAAAACAGCTCATGCTGTGGAAAAAAGATTAGCCAGTTAGCAAGGTTGGTAGCGAGGCTGACTGCCCAGGGTGCGCCGGACGTACTTAAGTATCGTCACTCGTGGAGGCTACCACCCGGTACCCGGTTGCCCGGTTGGTGGAAATCGTACATTACCGTCCTTGCCGGCGAGGCCCGTCGCATCGACCAGCCGGTCGTGTCTGCAGACCCCGCAGTCACACCGATAATTCAGCCCTCATCAAGATTTCTCCCTCCCAATCTCCTGCCAGCAACGTCCTAAGCCAAGATCCGAGTCCCACTAGGGTCGCCCTTAGTACTGTTGTTGCTAGTAGTCATGATGTTAGTGTAGTACAAGTAGTTAGCTTAGGTTAAGTATTTTACTACCCCCATTGGCTGGAGACCCTTTAGGTCTCGCCAATAACTGCCCGGTTACGTAGAATCGGTCCGCAAGGACCATCTACAACAAAGAAAATGGAGTTTGCTTTTTATGTCGATCAACCGAAGCAATTTGACCTTTATTATTTACTTGAAGTCGCCAGCGGCTTCGCCCGCGTGGATGTCGTTTATCGCGTATTCCGCGTTTTTCTCTACTATAATATGCATGTATTATACATATAAACCTTCCTCTTGAATCACTCTATCTATTAAAAAAAATTCATCAAAATCCGTTGCGTAGTTTTGCGGACAGACAGCGGGAAGCGACTTTGTTTTATACTATGTAATGATTTTCTGGCCAGCTTTTTTCTTATTAATTTTCTTATCTTGTTTGATTGAGTACCTTGTGATATTAATTACCAACCAACATATTAACCCAAATATAAGTACTCTCAGTGGTGGGGAGTCTATGGATCTTCAATTTAATTTAGTGTGGGTAAGCACCGACTGTCTGAAACCGCCAACCCGCAATGAGCAAGCGTGGCGATCAATGCTCGTTCCTTCTCTGTACGAGAAAAGGCCTTTGCCCAGCAGTGGGACGGTTACAGGCTAATATTTATTTATTTATTTATTAAGCACCGACTTCTGAACCGGGGCCAAATTCCCCTAAAATAAATCTTGATAAATCGCAACCGAACCAATAAACCGTTCATTCAGATAGTTTTTGTTTTCAAAAGCTGTCAAATTATTTGACACAAAAAACAAAATCAATCAATTTGACAGTTTTCGTAAGCAAAAACTGACTGACAGTTGTGATTCGTTTGCTTTTGGCAACAATTTTGCTAGTCGATTTACCCCCAATTAATTTCTTTATTTTTTTCAAGTCTGCTTTTTTTTAATTAGTTTTTTGACAAGCTGAATACCTCAATTTGGAATGAAAAGGCAACACTTACAACTCGTGCGAATTGAACAGCTGATCATTCTTGAACAATAAAAAGTAGATTACTTATACAATTTGGAACTTTTTTTGGTGACTTTAACGCATCGATAAGAAACTTCTACACTTTTATACTATGCAAAAATATTGCAAAAAAAGTTAATGAAACCACATAGCTTTTACAAAACTATAACCAGCAATCGCCATAATTGATAACAGACTCGATCGACGGATCTCTAACAAATCAGCGGATCGAAGCTATTTATTAAATTTTTCCACAACAACATACTTTCCGATACGATGCGAAAACGTGAAATATCGCCTTAAAACCAGGGCTATAATAATCGAGACAGCGCGACCGCCAGCCTTCACGACAGGTTTCGAGAAAACAAGGCAGTATACAACGAACAGCCGTCGCCAACTCACGGGCCGTTAATAAAAAAAAAACAAATCAAATTCAAAAATCGAACGTTTTATTCCGAACGCGGTCATTTTTAAAGAGAATTTCGACGAAGGAGGTCGCGTTTACAGTTGTTGTTGTTAAAAATTGAATTAAGTGGGTTTTTAATTTTAGATCTAGTTGAGTTTTGTTAAGTGAAAGTGATTTCTTATCGAAAAGTGAAAGGCGTTGAGTCTCAGGTGAGTGTAGGGTCCTCGAAATCTTGTTTAGTTTAATCTGGTTAGATGCGGAGAAATGTTTGAACGAAGATGCTTTGAGCGTGTCCAGTGACCTACATTTAGTTATTGAGTGCTTACACGCTTTGGTCAGGGTTCGGATCTCCGTTGAAACCTCTTAAACCGGTAAATTAATAAAAAAAAAGAAAATAAACAAATTTTTTTTGTACTCTTTGTGTCAAACTATGAAACTTAGGAGATAAATGAGACATACAGTAATAACGATTTTAAACTCTTTTCAAGGTAAGGTGAGTCTTAGGGTTTTTCTACAAAACATTACCATACAAAGAATCTATATTAAGTATATAAGAATGCATTGCCGAAATGTGTGTACGCGCATAACTTCCGAATGACTGCACCAAATTGGATAATTATTTTAGTTTGTGCGTTTGTTATTGTCAGGACAAGTATTGTACAAAAGAAAATTAAAAAAAGAGAACAGTTTTCTTTTTAAATCCGACTGATTTGAATTTACCGAAAGTGTTACATTTCCTTAGTCTGCGACTGTACACCACCCTTATGAAGCTGAGGCGGGCATAAATAGTAAAACACGTCTTTCAAGATTTTCGAAAATATTTACGAAAGAAGTAAATGGCGGTACGAAGATCGCCGGGTCAGCTAGTATCAAATATTTAAACAAAACATGAATAATATATACTTGGGAGTAAATAAATCGAGCCACTTCTATTTTTCAGGTAGGTATAATTGTTATTATTTTTGGTATTATGGAACAGATCAATTCTAAACATATATCGCCTAAAAGGTTATTTGATAACCTTTACAATGAGGGTAGTTTTTTTGTATTTTGAATTATATAATTCATGAAACCAAAACTAATAACCAGGACACGTGAAAAAAGGAGTGGCTCGATTTCTTTGCTCCCAAGTGTAGCTATTTTACGATTCTTGATGGTGTCGTTTACGTTTTTTCGATAGCGAACTCCTTACGGCTATAATTTACAAAATGACCGCTATGTCAGGACTCTTATTTCGTTGAACAGAGTATAATGAAAAAAACATAACCCTACCTTTGCTGTCGCAGTCGGGTAATAAGGAAAATATGGAGCTTGATTCTCTAGAGCAGTCTTTCTCTAAGTGGGCGATAACGCCCCCTTGTGGGCGCTAGAGACCTACAGGGGGGCGGTAAAGGGCGGTAAAGGTAATGATTGCAATTGCGATTTTTAAATTTGATAAATTTAAAAAAAAATGGGGGCTCTAGAAAATAATTTGTTCTCCAAGTGGGTGGGCTGCAGCGTTCTCTGAGTACTTTAACAACCATACTGCGATCGCTAACCCGCCTGCCAAGCTTGGTGATTACGTCAAAACCCCCTTTTGGGGGAGGCCTATGTCCAGCAGTGGACGTCTTTCGAATGATGATGATGATGATGAGAGCTTAATTACTCTGAATCCAATCAAGAATAAGATAAAGAAAACATGAAGTTTTTAAAAGAACAAAGACCAAAGTTATTTTGATGAACTAACAACATCTAAAAACTTTGTTTAATTATTATTACTTGACTTGGTCGGTGGTGGTGCTGGGTTTTCTTAAATCTTAAAACACGCGCCTATTCACCAGTTTTTTTTTCTATATGTCTGCTGTAGATCGTCCTTGTGGACTGTAACCTAAAGGGTCTCCGGGGGAAGTAAAATACTTAACCTAAGCTAACTACTTATACTACACTAACATCATGACTACTAGCAACAACAGCACTAAGGGCGACACCTAGTGGGACGAGCACGAGGCTTAGGGTGTTGCTGGCGGGGTGTTCGGGGGGAGACAGCTTGATGAGGGCTGAATTATCTGTGTGACTGTATCTATTCCAGTGGCGAAGGCTCCATACAACTCGATTCCTATCGGCTTCCCTTTCGAAACGAGTAGTTACTGGAATTCACGCATCACACTTGAGCAAGGTAAGCATTTTTTGGTCCGGCTTCCCTTTTAAGAAAATTCACCCTACGCCACTGATCTATTCCCAGCGTGCTGTGAGGAACTTTTATATTCTAACTCGTCCTCACACGGGGTAAACTTTAAATAAGATAATATTATGGAGCGCCAAATATAAATGAAACCATAGCGTTTAGAATTAGCCCAATTAAAATCACTGAGTGCTAGGCCTTAATAAACATCTATTGTATCCATTCATGCTCGTTATCTTACCTACAGTCACTGTGTGCGGTACTATAATAAAAATTGGATGAACACTTTTTACGCGGCTACCCTACTTTACAAATATAACTAACAAGTACGCTTATCGGCTTAATTTGTTTGTAAATAATACTGTTATTTTCTCTGTAAGTGATTCTGTAAATCTTTTGAGAAAATAAAATATATTTATCCAATCCAATCCAATGCAATTAACACATACATTTGATCTGACGACACGTTTGGTGCAGTGGCTAAGCGATTGGCTTCTGCGCTACGGGTCGTGGGTTCGATTCCCACACGGAACAAAAATTTGTATGGCCTACAGATGGTTGTTTCGGGTCTGGGCGTTTGTTTGTGAGATTTGTGTCTGTAAACGCACCCACGATACAAGAGAAATCTTAGTGTGGGGCAACGTTTTCAAAAAAAAAAAAAAAAATACATACATTAAAAATGAGTGCCTGTCGCCGCGTCGAAGCAATGTTTTCCCTAATTTGATTTCGCCGAAAGATGATATTATATCGGGTGTAAAAAGACCCTTAACGATAACGAAAACCACGTATTCTACCCATCATTGGGATCATTTTTTTCGAACAAACCATACCTGGGAAATCATTGGTTTTGGAGATATTGAAGGTCAAAGTACACTTTTTTTTTTAGTTTTTTTCTAAAAACGATTTCAAAGTCATAATACTAAACTTTCTTCCATACAAACATTATAAAAATTTCAATTTTTCCTAACAAATGACGCATTTGAAGTTACAAAAACGCAATGAATATCAAACGCACATGACCGCCTTGGCTCGGCTGTGTGACCGCTACACGCATGCAAACGCGCGGCATCGCCACAAACATAATTTGCGCGCTACAAAAAAAAGCGTTTTTTTCATGCCAAAAAATAAAAGTCGTTTCCCAGCAATTATTTTTGGTCTTTTAGTTTTATTTAATAAGATACCTAATGTCGGTAGTTAGCATAAGGCATGATGGGGTTGGCGTATCCACATGGATAAATACCCCAATTTAAATTAAAAAGATTTAAAAAAAAAAAAAAATTTTTGGTCAATGTAGTTTAGTTTGATGTACAGAGTGCGTAGCTTTCGGCTATGTGATGGGTCTTTTTACACCCTGTGTACAAAAAGATATCATTGTCGCCGAATGATTTATTAGCCACAATGATTGGTTGGTCAAAACATCATTCACAAATTTTGTTTTAGCCGAATACTTATTTGGCAATTGTATAATTTGGTCACACAACGGAATGTACTATTAATCCGACTCAGCGCACCCCGACTACACGTGATCAGACTCTGACTTACACCTCTTTTTTTTAAGTTTTGTAAATCATCAAATGACTTCTTCCGCTCTGGGCAGAACAGAAAAGAGTGTCAAACTCTTAGGCCCGTATTAATAAACGTTCCTCAACTACATACTCAAGTACGTTATCATTTGATACGTCATTATTACGATGTCAGCATCTCAAGATCACTGCTAATTAATAAACACACCTCAAGGCGCTGTACTTGATGGCTTGGATTGACCGAAGTTTAGTAAACATTCATCACATTTCGTTTTTCCTATGTCGTAAGACTTATTGAAATACTTTTATTTTGTTAAAACTTTAAAGTTATATTAACTCACACGTTTCCCCTACAGAGGGAGGGGGCGGTCAAAATCAAAATCCAAGATGGCGACTGCAAAATTTTACAAAATATGCGTCATGGGTGTCGTTTCCGTGGTTTTCGGGGGTACTGATGACGAAAATTAGGTCAACGTCAAAATCCAAGATGGCGGCTGCGAAATTTTACAAAATATGCATCATGGGTGTCATGTCCGTGGTTTTAGGGGGCGCTGATGTCGAAAATGAGATCAAAGTCAAAATCCAAGATGGCGGCTGCGAAATTTTACAAAATATGCATCATGGGTGTCATGTCCGTGGTTTTAGGGGACGCTGATGTCGAAAATGAGATCAAAGTCAAAATCCAAGATGGCGGCTGCGAAATTTTACAAAATATGCATCATGGGTAATTTTTCCGAGGTTTTAGGGGGCGCTGATGTCGAAAATGAGATCAAAGTAAAAATCCAAGATGGCGACTGCGAGATTTTACGAAATTTGCGTCATGGGTGTCTTTTCCATGGTTTTCGGGGGTGCTGATTTCGAAAATAAGGTCAAAGTGAAAATCCAAGATGTCGGCTGCGAAATATTACAAAATATGCGTCATAGGTATCGTGTCCATGGTTTTTGGGGGTGCTGATGCCGAAAATGAGATCAAAGTCAAGATCCAAGATGGCGACTGCGAGATTTTACAAAATATACGTCACGGGTATCTTTTCCATGGTTTTCGGGGGTACTGATGCCAAAAATGAGGTCATAGTCAAAACCCAAGATGGCGGCTGTGACATTTTACTAAATATGCGTCATTGGTGTCGTTTTCATGGTTGTAAAATTACACCGTTGACACCCATGACGAATATTTTGTCAAATTTCGCCGCCGCCCTCTTGGATTTTGACTTCGACCTCATTTTCGGCATCAGTACCCCCGAAAACCATGGACACGATACCCATGACGCATATTTTGTAATATTTCGCAGTCGCCATCTTGGATCTTGACTTTGATCTCATTTTCGGCATCAGCACCCCCAAAAACCATGGACACGATACCTATGACGCATATTTTGTAATATTTCGCAGCCGTCATCTTGGATTTTCACTTTGACCTTATTTTCGAAATCAGCACCCCCGAAAACCATGGAAAAGACACCCATGACGCAAATTTCGTAAAATCTCGCAGTCGCCATCTTGGATTTTGACTTTGATCTCATTTTCGACATCAGCGCCCCCTAAAACCTTGGAAAAATTACCCATGACGCATATTTTGTAAAATCTCGCAGTCGCCATCTTGGATTTTGACTTTGATCTCATTTTCGGCATCAGCACCCCCGAAAACCGTAGTAATTAATTTCACCCAAAATATTTTCAAACACCATGTTTCGCGCAACTAATCACGACCTCAAGTCACGGACTGCCTACACTCAGATTTAAGCATCTCGATTACCCACGTCTATTGTATACTTGAGTGGTGAGTTTCGTTTATTATTCAGTCCATCACTCAGCTGATGACGTCAAACCAAGCCGTAACTTGAGTACGTAGATTATATGTTTATTAATACGATCATGACCTCAACATTGTCATCAAGTGAGAGTTCTTGGGCTGAGTAACGTTTATTAATACGGGCCTTACTGACTAAAACCCATCCGTGTTCATCCTAATGCCCTTTGCGTTCCAAGGCCGCGATAACTCTTTCGAACAAATTCCGTAACCCTAGCAGCTGCCCTACTTCTAGAGTGTTATTTAAAACCGTGGAGCCAAAAGCTCCCGAAAGAGGTCGTGGTGACAAAGCGAGTCTTCTGGCGGAGCAAACCTAGAAACACTTGCATGCTTGCTTGCTTGCATGATGGGAAAATGAGCCATCTAACAAGTGTAAAGTGGCATAATGCAGTTGACTAATGAATCAGCGGCCAAAAGACTACTCGGACAAAAAGTTACAAAATAAAATTAGGGACTTTAATCGTTCGGCGTTTTAATTATTCGGCACGAAAAAGCGCCATCGGTTCATGGTTGATATACCAAAAACCCGAACGAAGCGCTTTGATTCCACTTGCATTGTGAAAACCGCCAAACAGTGGAATGGGCTGCCCGAGTGGGTGTTCCCCGACAGCTACAATCTGGGTGTCTTCAAGTCACGAGTGAATCGATTTCTTCTGGGCAAGCGTGCTCCATCGTAGACCGCATCATCGCTTTACATCAAGCGAGATGGCGGTCAAACGCTACTACCTAATTATTATCAAATAAAAAAAATGAAAAGTGGCGAAAAAATTCCGGCCAGCTAAGAATCGACTAAACTTATTTCGGTATTCCAACAGAGAACCATTAAAAATCTATCATAACAGAAAGTTCTTGACCTCAACTAATAGAACCTTGACCGTGAACCGAAAGAATATCGGTCATCAATCACCTGTTGTTAGATGAAAAGCGATCGATTACAGATAGAAAGCAACCGATTATTATTCGGACTTAGAGATATTTTAAATTAATTATCTATATTGGCCGTACCGACTATCAGCTCAACGGCTGCCGAGTCAATCTCCCACATGTCGACAACCTCGTGTGCCAATTCAAGGTATTTAATTTCTTTATCCTTCTCGGCTTTCACGAGATTCTCGTCATGCGGGACATTTTTTAGGGTTCCTTACTAAAAGTATTAAATGAAAGAGCTTTGTTTTACATATTGCATACATTATTTTACATTTTACATAGTACGAAATCCTAAAAAAAATGTTATATGATTTTTCAAATCAATAATTTGTAACTAAAAAGTCCAATAAATAATTCGTGATTTTTAAATCCCGGGATTAAAACGTCTTTATAATTATTCCGGGATTTTAGAGGAGGTATTATCCACTATATGTTACTTCCTTCCTTGAAGTTTAGATAAATATACTCTACCTATTCCGATCTCTGGTGATGATAGATCGATCCCAGTACAATGTGACATGACCATTCTCGAATTATTAATTGAATTATTGACTTAGTATAACTACTAGTTTATTTTTGCTGAGCGTGAGGTGCTGGGTTCGCTTCCCAGGTCGGGCAAACTGAAATTGGGTTTTCCGCGTGGAATTTCTCAGTAGCAGCCCGGATTCTGGATTTGTGCCCGGTTAATGACAATAGGCTCATTTACATGGGACTTGAATCATAACGGCGAAAAGAGGGTGTACTAAAGGGTGGTCCAACCTCGCACGATGTTAATCTTAACTAATATTGTAAATGCGAAATTAAGTTTGTTTGTTTGTTACCTTTTCATGCCTAAACCACTGAACCGATCATCCTGAAATTTCGCATATACGTTGTCAAGTGTACAGAAACGGACATAGCGTACCTTTCATCGTGAAAAAAAGTACTTTTCCCGAGGAAAACAACAATAACGTTCATAGATGGCGCCACGTGACTTTCGAATCATGATTGAATTATACCTACTATATAACTTTAGAAGTGTGTTAAGAGTTGATTGTCAAATTCTAAATTAATGCAAGCGAAGCCGCGGGCAAAAGCTAGTCGTAAATAAAACAAAAAGTTTACAAAGAATTATCTTTTTTTTATTATGATAGAAAGATCTATGATAATTATGTGTGAAACAAAATATTGGCCAAATACTCGCCATGGCTTCGGTGGCATACCTCTATCCGATGGTCCATGTTTTCAATGACGCTGAGGCATAATTGAGATTCCATGTATGACTTGTAAAGTGTCTGTAAAGGTACTATTCCGAACCGAGCTACCAACTGCAGCTGCACTACTGGTTTGTATTTATATGAAATGACTTCCAAGCGCCGCGCCCCGGCAGCAGCACGTGCAGCCGACGGCGACTGCACGTGCTGCTGCAGACGCACGGCGCCGCCGACGGCAGACCAGTAGTGCAGCAACCGCCAAACACACATACCACATACAAACGTATAAATTACAAAAAAAAAATAGTTTCTCAGAAATTGAAGAGGACCAATTAATAAAATCAGTTGATCTGCATTTTAATAAAAGACGCGTGGCTTGTCTTCTCTGCATAATGTGTAATAACATCAGGTCATCGTCATCTTCTTCCTCTCCTAATAACAGATATAACAGCAAATTCTCTTCACCAATATTCCACACGTCCGACATCCTGAAAATATACTAAATGACTGGCCGCCTCCTAGTGTTGGTTGTGCAGTCGCTGCATGTGCCGCCACTCTCAGAATTATTCGGGCTGCACGCTGCAACTGCAAGTGCTGCAGCACGTGCAGCGGCTGTCGGCAGTTGCAGTTGGCAGCTCGGTTCGGAATAGTACCTTAACAATAGCAGAAATAAAAATCATTTATCATGTTGAGTATTTTTTTTTGTGACCTACGCAAATGTCCGGCTGATTGGTTTCGTCGTGTGTCGGGTCGTTGAGCTCCCTAAAATAAGGTTGAGCTACACGATGGCTGATGCATGCGTGCCGACAGTTGGGACAGGTCAACTCAAACCTGCTATGGCTCTTTCCTCAAAAGGCCATTCCAAACGTTGCCACGTTTTATACCACAATGTCTGGACTGTAAAAGAGACGTTGACCTCTGAGTTTGTTTCGGCTTTTCTTCTCAGAGCGAGTCAGATAGGAAATGCCGGCGCCATCTAGTCTTAAAAAAACATTACTTTAACTTGTAAAAGTGTCTGTAACAGATTTATTTACAGAAACAAATATCATTTATCATCAGTGATCGGAAAAAGGTGAGCTAATTTACCTAACTTCAAAGAACAGAGACAAAAAGTGGAGACTTCCCGAAGACAACATTTTTTTTCGGGAAAATTGTCCCGGGCTTCGGGACATCACTAAAGAACATTTAATATTAATGTTATTAATTCAGAAAACAGTTGAATTCGTTTCCTGTTTTTTTTTTCCAAAATTTACACAAAACCAGTTGACACGTTTTTTATTGTTTTCATAAAAAGAGATTTTTTATTGTTTTCAAAACAATAGATCGTCTTTTATTTTTTGAAAACAAAAAAAACGTGTCTATTGGTTTTGTGTAAATTTTAAAAATTAGAAAAAAAATGTTGTCGTCTTGAAGTCTCCACTTTTTGTCTCTGTTCTATGAAGTTTAGGTAAATTAGCTCACCTTTTTCCGAACACTGTTTATCATCATTTATGTATCATTTATAGTGGGCTCTTGGGAGGCCCTAAGGCCTATGTCCAGCAGTGGACGTCTTTCAGCTGAATGATTATGATGATTGGGTGGTTTACAAGCTATTAAGAACATAGAAAAACCCGATTGCTGAGTTCACACAGTATATCTCTCACTCTACTTGTATAATATAATAATAAACTCATTTATTTTCAGGCAACTTTGGCCCATAGATACATACCTTACAAACTAACATATATACGTTGAATAATACAGTTTATGTTAGTAATAAAACTTAAGCCTATGTTAGTAAAAACACTTCACTTGCGGACTATGTCATCCGCTGTGCGATCGGGTGGCACTTGTCCGCGGAAGCGACGGAACGCCACTCCCTGCGGCCAAAAGTCCTCTTCCATGACGAGGTACAGAAGACAAGTTGGTACTCGCACCACGAATGCCTTGAAGTTGACATTGCGGCGCGATTCCAGCAGCTGCACTCTCGCCGTGTACTTGGTCCTTTGGCGCACGTACTCCTCGATGTCCTCCGCCTTAGTGGTGTAGTGTAGGCGGGAGATGTACACCGGAGTGTTCGGCTTTGCGGCACGTATAATAATACATAGTTCGCTCCATCACGGATGAGGGAACACGCCATGCACTTGATAATGAGTGCATGACCAGCTCCTAAAGGTTCGTTCACACGCTTTCAATCTTAAGTAGAGTGGCGGAAGCGTTTTTAGTTACTCGAGTGGTCATTTACACGGTTTGAGTCCCTTCAGGCACGCTATATTGATTGTTTTTAACGTTTTTTAATGAGTCCTTTCATTTCGTAGGGAACGATAGTACCCAAACAAAAGGAGGCGGGGGGCAAAGGGCAGTGCCCCCCCCCCCTCCTGTATTGTAGTACTTAATATTAGGACCGGCAATGAAACTATTACCTAAGTTTATAAACAACAATTACATAAATAAAAAAATATACTCACTTTAAATAAAACAAGTCAAGTCGGTTTTACTTTTTTTTTAAGTAAGTTTTTTTGCTCTATTTTGAGTTGCATAAATATCATGTAAACATGCGATTACAGCATTCGCGAGTGATTTGCTGTTATCCATTGAAGAGTTCCATTGTCTATCTCCGAAGATCTTCATCAGATCTTCACCAAATTTTAATGGAACCACGTCGGGAGAATATTCTTTCAACAACAACAAAAACATTAAAATCGGTTCACAATAGGGTATTTGTCTGAAAAAATCTTATTAGTCCGTCAGTTAGATTATCAAAAAATATTTGACCCGTATTTTTAAACCAAAATAGACGAAGATACGACACTTTTAAATTTGGCAAAACGTCACGAGCAACTACAATTTTTACTTGCTTCTGACGTCACAAACACCCTCTCTTGAGTTTTGATGCGTTTTATCTTTCCAAATATTCACAGATTTAACAAAAGAAAAAATTCGTGTCCATTATTTTTCAAAACTCTAACTGGCGGAGTAGGTAATTAGATTTGCAATTTATTGATGCTGTCAACATTGGCGACGATATCATAACCACCTCCTTTTTTTTAAGCCGGCTTAAAAACATACACCTCGTATTGAGAACCTCCTCTTATTTTTGAAAATGGGGTAGAAAAAAACACCTCTCAAGTGGGACTATTGCAATAGACCGCTGGACAAGCCACCCCAAAAATGGGTTTTACCTGAAATCAGCAGTCCAGGAAAGCGGGTTGTTAACAAAGCAAAAGCTAGTCATGTCGTACTGGTATTATAGTACAACACGACTAAGAAGACTCACACCGATAATTGAGCCCTCATCAACCTATCTCCCTCCCTATCACCCGTCAGCAACGTCCTAAGCCGAGGTCCGAGTCCCACTAGGGGTCGCCCTTAGTACTGTTGTTGCTAGTAGTCATGATGTTAGTGTAGTATAAGTAGTTAGCTTAGGTTAAGTATTTTACTTCCCCCTATTGGCTGGAGACACTTCAGGTCTCGACAATAACTGTCCGGTTACGTAGATACAGTCCGCAAAGACTATCAACAAGTAGTCTAATTGAAAAAAACTATTAATAAGTTACATCAATGTACAACCGATGACAATCTCTCATTTTCGCGCCACTCACACTTATTGCGTCAGCGTAAAGAGCATTTTTTACTGCAGTCCTAATGAATAAAAAAAAATCTAAATAAATCTTTATTTTACAAAAAAAATAAACTTTAAAAAAAAGTAAAAACCGACTTCAAAGAAATACTAAAAGGAGTAAAATAATTACCATAATATAAAATTAACAGTTTCAGAAGTCGGTGGCTTCTATTTGCTTCAGTGTAGAGTTGCACCGACTTCTGAAACTGTTAATTTTATATTATGGTAATTATTTTACTCCTTTTAGTATTTCTTTGAAGTCGGTTTTTACTTTTTTTTAAAGTTTATTTTTTATTAAATACGTTTTAGTGTCATAATTTTAACCCCCTCCTTCATAACCCTTCTTTATGGCTTTGACGTGGTCGGGCATAAAAAGTCCTTTCAAATGATACCTTACACGATATAATGAAAACATTCCAAAGGGGGGGAGGGGAGGATACGCACCCCCTCCTCTTTTCCAGTAGTCAGTTCCCAACAACAAATATAAACAAAGCAATATTAGTAATTTGAGAATTTTGCTTTGATCCGATGAGGAGTTCCGTTCCATATCTCTGAAGTTCATGGTCTAATCATAACAAAATTTATATGGGACCAATCGGGAAGAATACCCTTTCGAACAAAAAAAGAATTTTTCAAATCGGTTCATAAATGACGGAGATATGAGGAAACAAACATAAAAAAAAAAATAAAAAAAAAAATACAACCGAATTGAGAACCTCCTCCTTTTTGAAGTCGGTTAATAAACTTACATTTGGCACTAACTTCCACACTAGGATTCCTGTGTCGTGGAAGCTAGGCGAAACCACTACATAAAATATACATATTAACAAAATACATGACATGACGACACGTTTGGTGCAGTGGCTAAGCGATTGGCTTCTGCGCTAGGGGTCGTGGGTTCGATTCCCACACGGAACAAAAATTTGTATGGCCTACAGGTGGTTGTTTCGGGTCTGGGCGTTTGTTTGTGAGATTTGTGTCTGTAAACGCACCCACGATACAAGAGAAATCTTAGTGTGGGGCAATGTTTTTATAAAAAAGAGAAAAGATACAATAATAAATACAATATTCTGCCAATGTATTTCGAATTTAAGCTTGAAAGGCAGACGCCGTTTTCTTCCGGCAATAGAAGTTATCCGGTCCATTTAACACCCCCTCCCATAGACCAGTTTTATTTTTACCATATTTCACAATAGTTTTGCGCCCACCTGGGACAGTCCATGACTGTACTCCAATAGTGCAGCCGTGGATAGTCCCGGGGTGGTACCCCACCCCATTTTAGATTAAAGCTCTCAAAGGGGCCTCTGCGCGTTGGACCTGTGTCCCCGTGTATGCCTTCTAAAGGACCGGACATCTTCCGCACGGAAGATGAGCCGTGATGTCCAAAGAAATACAATATAAAACTTACAAAAATACTATACATAAACAATAAAATATTAACCCTAATTCACACGAGGAGTCGGCGTCGTGTGTCGCGCGGTGTCTAGTAGCCGGCCCCGAAATCGTCGGAAAGCTACACCTCTCGGCCAAAATTCCTCCTTCATGAACGTCGACAGCTGTTCAGGCACTGTCACCACAAAGGAATTGAAATTAACATTGTGACGAGACTCCAACCGTTCGACTCTCAGGGTGGAGTTGGTCTTCACTAGGATGTACTCTACAATCTCCTGGACCTTTGTAGAGTAATGTAGCCGAGACACGTATAGCAGCGTCGTTGGTACAGCAGGGCTGAATGTTTATTCGTGATCTTGAAGTCGCACTCAGTTCGGAAGCGATCGGTTTTACGAAGTTTGATGACGCGACTGCCACCGTTCTGGCGTATTTGAAAACACCACAGTAATTCATTAGTGTAGCTTGATGACAAGCAGCTAATTTCTTTTTCTAAAATTTACATAACAAAAGATTTTGTGTAGAAAGTTTTGAGTAAAAGCAATTTGTAAATGATTGTTCGTTATTTTTTAAGAAGTCTGACTAGTTATATTTAAGCAATTTTATACGTTCTGGCCAGGGCCGAAGCTAACACCATGGCAGCTGGGGGCCCTGCACACGTAGGGCCCCAAGACCCCTAGTTGCGGCTCTGTATCTGTACTCCATTTATTAAAGCAAAAGAGGCCCATCTAGCCGCAAATGTCTTTTGAACCATTTCTCCAACTAGAACTTTAGCTCATCTTGATTGACCGTTAATGTTCATAAAATCATGATACTGGGCCCTAATTCTCCTAAAATAAATCTTGATAAATCACAACCGAACCAAGGCCGAACCGTTCATTCAGACAGTTCTCAATTTCAAAAGCTATCAAATTGTTTCACACAAAAAAAAAACATTTTGAAAGTTTTCGAAAACAAAAACTGACTGACGGTTGTGGTTCGATTGCGTTTGGCAACAATTTATTTTAGGAGAATTGGGCCCCTGTATTGAAGGCATGCTGGAAACGAAAATGTTGGTTATTTCTATGCATTTCCATCCTAAAATGAGTCTGTTTCGAGTAGCACCAGTTTTTAGGGTTACGTACCCAAAGGGTAAAACGGGACCCTACTACTAAGGCTCCGCTGTCCGTCTGTCACCAGGCTCTATCTCGTGAACCGTGATAATTAGACAGTTGAAATTTTCACAGATGATGTATTTCTGTTGTCGCTATAACAACAAATACTAAAAAACAGAATAAAATAAATGTTTAAGGGGGCTCCCATACAACAAACGTGATTTTTTTGCTCGTTTTTGCTCGATATTGATAACGGCAACAGGTAGACGCTTGAAATATTCACAGAATATTTAGTTTAATATTCACTTGAAAAATAAATAATTAAATTAAAATAAAACAAATATATTTGAGGGATAAACAAATATATACGACAGACATGATTTTTTTCCCGTTTTTATAGATAATGGTACGGAACTCTTCGTTCGCGAGTCCGACTCGCACTTGGCCGGTTTTTTTTCCTTTTCCTTCTCTAGTATTTGTCCTGTACCGTGGTTGCGTTTACAGACACAGATCTTTACATGCACAAACGCCCAGATCCGGAACAGCTGTCTGTAGACCATATAAATATTTGTTCCGTGCAGGAATCGAACCCACGACCCGTAGTGCAGAACCCAATCGCTCAGCCACTGCACCGAACGTGTCGCCAAAATGGTACCAAACGTTTGTAAACAACCAATTGCGATCACCAATCCGTCTGACAAGCGTGGTGATTATCGCAATTCCCTCTTTAACCGTTCATTAGGAAGCCCATATTCACCAGTTGCCGTTCAGGGCCGAATAACCTTTTATAGGACAGAAATGAAAGGAGACCTGACACGCTTCATACATTTTTGAACCTAAATCTAAAGTAGCCGGTCAAAGAAAAGTATATACATATTATGATAGTACGGTACATGACTACCTAAACATTTTTTATAAAACGTCATTTCTCTAGGTCTGATATCTGAGTCACTACATAAGGTTAAAATGTTCGATTTTAGTGAGAAAAATTCAAGAATTTAAGCGTTAAGATATTAACTAACAGTACCTACATAGTATCTTAATGTTCGTAAGTAAAATACATATATACTATATACTAACACGCCATATATAGCGTATTAAGATACGACGATACGATAACAACACTGGAGATAGAATGGCCGTCCGATGAATGAAACTGAAGTTGCATGGATAATTAAAAAGCAGGGTAGTCACACAGGCATGCGTTCTTTCGGATTTCATGGCTACCTGCCTCAGGCTGCCTCTAAAACGATAACAAGTAACGTTTGCCACATGTTTTTCACTTAAATTCTTTTTAGTTTGGACTGAAATGGAATATTTTAACCTTATGTAGTGACTCAGATATCAGACTTAGAGGAATGACGTCATATTAAAAAATGTTTAGGTATACATGTACTAACATAATATATGCATAATTTTTTTGGCCGGCTACTTTACTTTTTGGTCCATTTTGTCAGATGTCCTTTGTACAGCGCTTGTAACCACCCCACTACTCTACACTACACACGACTTTAATGTCAATTTTATCGGAACCATTGTAAGAATGATCAACCTTATGCTAAAAACGCATCGACTTTAAACGGGCACAGCGCACAAACGCGACCACCAACATGAATTTAGTATTCAGTATTTAATTCATTCTGGTTTAACATGTTTCGAGGCCCTGGGTTAAAGAAGAAGTGGAGGCACTTGTAATGTTTTTAAAAAAGTACCTCGTGTATGTAAACCTTTTTCTCTCCGTCAAAACTGACAGGTGTCAAACTTCTCTTAAAATAAAATAAAATATTAGCCTGTAACTGTCCCACTGCTGGGCAAAGGCCTCTTCTCGTACAGAGAAGGAACGAGCATTGATCGCCACGCTTGCTCATTGCGGGTTGGCGATTTCAGACCATTAAAGTCCAGGTTTCCTCACGATGTTTTCCTTCATCGTATATCAGTGGCGTCTTAGATTAACTAAGAAAGTACATAAGAGATTGAAAAAGTCACATTGGTACATGCCTGGGTTTGAACCCGCAACCCCATGCTTAACAAGCGGGTCTGTAACATCCAGGCCACCACGACATTTTTTTTCACAAATTTTTCTTATAAAAAAAAACAAAAACTTATATTGTTGAGGCCCCTCTCTTGTGAAGGCCCTGGAATCAAAGCCCCTGAATCCGGCCCTGGTAATGTGAGTATACATAATATATGAGCGTAAATACTTTTGTATTCAGTGTAGAAAGTTTAACTAAAAGAAACAAAACAAAATGTTTTGTCTATGAATATTGTAATATTTTTTTAAAGATGTCTTGTGAAAACTAATTAACATTACAATGAGTGAGTTTGAATGTCTGTTGCTGTTGTTAGTTTTGAAGAGTTGTTGAAAGCATGGATAAAATATTTTTTGAATAGTTAAAAATGTTTTCGAATTGTAGTTTGAAGAAATAAAAATAAAATGTGAGAATTCAGGTTTGGTACGGACTATGATTTCGAAAATTTTAACATAATCAACCCATTCTGCCGTCCTATGTCTAAAAGACCGTAAAGTGACATTTTATCAAATTTGAATTTATAAACTACGTAAAAGCGCAAAATTTTGTCTATCGACCAGTCTGGTCCGTGTTTTTCTATCATTTGTCAATTACGAGATCCAAAGACTTTTACTGAGATATTACCATAATATTATATAATACCATACCATATTGTAGATGGTCAAATTTCAGTACAAAAAAAGCATGACATAAAAACAAAAACATTAATTTTGAAAACCGTATTAGTCCTGTAACTCATTAAAAGTTATACAATGAACTTAAAGTAGCCCAATAACTTGGTATAATCAAAAACATCTGTATATCTTAAGAATTTCTAGGGACACTTTCGACGTTTTTGCTCATAACTCAATTCCTCGAGGAGTCAACATATCCTGAGGATGCCCCGTGCAGGGGCAAAACATGTGTCGTGTATTGGTTTGGTTGCATGTTGCATTACTTTTTCACTCTTTCTGCATGTGCATAAACTTGTGGGCGGGAGGGTGGTGCTGTATACTGCATCCAAACTAGCGATCTTGTTCAGCGGAAATAAAGCTAGATATTGTATTTGCATTTTTGTATGTCATGGATTTCCGCAAAGTAACGCCTGATTCCATCATTTAGACAATAGATAACAGAAAATCATTGTGCGGCGTGCGTTATGGCGCATGCGTGCGCAATCACACGCATGCGCGGTGTGCTGCTGGGTTTGGGCGCCATGATATTGTTTTTGTTTTAATTTTGGTGTTTTATTTAAATTGCATAAATTTCGATGTATGAAACTGCACATAACTAGGTATTAAAACACTCGTGTGATACTACTTATTAAAAACCTCGCCTACGCCTCGGTTTTTAAACTCACACTGGTGTTTTGATAACGGATAGAAATATACTTTATTGTACACCAAAATTGTAACACAGCTCTTATCAATATCATACATTGAAGGGTACAACGGCGGTCTTATCGCTGATAGCGATATCTACCAGACAACCTTTGGATGAACAGGAAGACAATGAATAAGATAGGGGAGGTAGTCCGTGGTGTACTGCTGCAAAATATACACTACACACAATACAAGACATAATACTTACATATAAAACTATATACAACGTGTTACAAAAGTACCCCTAAAGCCGAAAGGGGGTTAAAAGGTCTCTCGTAAAGAGTCTATTGGCAATATTTTAAAATGAAAATAGGACACAAAAAAAAATTGGACAATTCATAAAATAAAATCACTGAAAAGCAACCCTGAAAACATAAAAGTGAAGAGTAGACTACCCAGAAAGTTATTTAGATTCTTACCTAATTTCCTCTGAGAGGTAAATAACAACAACTACTTGATTAACATTTTCTTTTATAGGGGGAAGTATGTAACACGTTGTATATATTTTATTATGTGATAGGGAAAACAAGGTAGATTGATGATGAGGTACTGATATCATGAGAAATTAGAAACGTGTTGAGAGAAGAAATGATCTTTAACTATTTTTTAAAAGAATCCATTGACTGTGCTTGTGTTACTGGCATGAAATATTAAAAACGTAATCCCTCTTTTACGCCAACCTCGATGTTTTCTTTGCCATCAATATTAATTAGAAATCAACTTTCATATAGGTGTTGATAGAATAATGACAGATGAAACAAATAGCGCCATTAGAAGCGTGAGGTCGAGACCTACAAGACGAGCGGTGCGTGCAACTTTCGCTTGTTATAATTGCAACCCTGGCTCATAGGCGTGTGTTTTAATTAGTGTTTTGATTGAAATATAGATTTAGCTTTTTATTGTATTGTCAAATATGATAAAAGGGTGTGTCAGTTGGTGTGAAAATACGAAGGCTAAAATAAATTAATCACTACATAGTATAAAACAAAGTCGCTTCCCGCTGTCTGTCCCTATGTATGCTTAGATCTTTAAAAGTACGCAACGGATTTTGATGCGGGTTTTTTTATAGGTAGAGTGATTCAAGAGGAAGGTTTTTTTATTAAGCTATAAAACGTACACGTGCGAAGCCGGGGCGGGTCGCTAGTGTTTCATATAATATTTGGTCCTTGTATTTTTATTTCGAATATTATTGTTTCAAAGACAACTTACTTGAGTGAAACATTTCACAGAAACACAATTCAATGAATTTTAATCAATTTTTTTTTAACAAACTTATCAAACATTAGAATTATTTTTTAACGAATATGTTCGTTCGCAACCCGAGTACCCCGACACGGATAGGTTAGGTTCGAAGGGGATGACGGGGGCTAAAGTGAGCGAGCAAAGCAAGCGAACGGAGCCCCCGTCAATAATTTCATTCATTCACTTTCACGTCATTCATTCATTCACTTTAATTATGCATTAGTCGAGCAATAAATCTAGTATCAAACACATAGAGACAGACAGCGGAAAGCGACTTTGTTTTATACTATGTAGTGATTTTCTGGGAAACGACATTCTATGAAATTTCTGTCTGCGAAACAAGGGGACACCGGAAATCTCTCGATATCTCTATCACTTGGATTCGTGTGCTCCATCTCAGGGTCTGAACCCTGTCTACGCTTATCATCAGGTGCAACTAGGGTCAAACGTGACCAAGTAATTTTTTTTAAACCAGTATTCACTTTTATCACCCTCTTTTCGTTTGCAGATAAACTCTTCTCAACAAGCGAAGCCACAGCACGCGCTATGTCATACCACAACCGTACATTAGCGCCATGTCAGCGGTGAAACATGAGGTACCATGGCACCAAAAGTACCAGAGAGATAGACGGCAGACGACGGTCTTGCGGAGGAGGAAGAATGCGCTAGAGAAAACAAAATGGCGGCTCAGCAAATGGTTGATACCGCTGGTTATATTGAATGTAACGGGGCCTGTTCATGGTGAATGTAGGTATTAGTGATACTCTTATTATTTGTAGCGTATTTTGAGTGTAACTCGACCACGAATGTTGACGCAAGGAGCGAAATTGAGCGATTGCCATTGGTTGTTCGATCAGGTACATTGATGTAGCTTATTAGTTGCGTTCTACTGTAGTGTTTCTTCCAGTTCGGATGCGGTAGAATGAATATCAGATAGGGGGCTGGCAACAAGCATCTTGCGAAAATATAGTTTCCATTGATGGCAAAGTTTAAAACTCACTCTCCATAAAATCAGAAGCTTGCCATTACGAGTAACAATAACTCTTCTTTGTAGTTGGTCAGCACAGTGCGTTGCATCGCGAAAATAATTAACAATATGTCTATACTGGTATATCTATAACAGTGTGCGTTCATGTTCATCTTGCGCATTCAACTTTCAATTCCTCTTGCGTCAAGCGCATGCAATATTGATTGCCATAAGACGCATGCAGCTTATCGTCTACACCGGTACGCCTCGGTCAGTCGTCAAGATGGACGCGTGTGAACTTGTAGCTATCTGTGCGGCATATTTAGACGGATTAGCGTGCGCTAGGGGCATGCGCTTTTGTCGAATTAGTATTAAGGCATGCGCTATTGCATACGCTATGGCACTTCATGCATGCTTCAGACAAAGACGCAAGATTAACATGAAAGCGCACTGGTGTAGACATAGCATACTAGTGCCCTACATGAGCGGTGCATCTTACAGAGCGACGCGTATAGTTTGTTTACAGCGGTTTAACTGCAGCAGAAATTTGAATTTAGCCTTAGTCATACTATAAAAGCTGTATTACAACGCCGCTGCTAAAACACGTCAAATCCGTCGTAACGTGCTGCTTTTACACACGCCGCAACGCAATGCGCCGCCCTGCTAGGATGAAGCCTAAGGGTGACTCATCAATATGGCGCTGTAGAGGAACGAGGTGTGGTGTTCCTCCAACACAAAGGGAGGATCCTCCTACCAGTGGGAGTCTTATGCCTGGCCGGCTACTGCCCAACAGTTGAGGTTGTATATACAGGTTGTCCCACGACTTTGCCACATGGAGGGGAAGTACCTTAAATACTGTAGATAGAATAATTTACTGAATGATGACTTCATTTTTATTTTAAAAACAATACGAACGGCACTCAAAGAATTTTAAATAATCACCCATCTGAACCGGGAATCGAACCCGCTAAATGTGAAAACAAAAAAAACTGTAATTTTATTGTACTAATCGAAAGGCTCGATCAGATACATTTATTTCTTCTACATAACATAGCATCTAAAATAAAAGGAACACCATGAAATTTAACATTTATTTGAAATAATATGACGCGTTTAACTGTGCGACTTACAAACAATTTTATTTATTAAATGCTCAAAATGTGTCTCTTCCTTCCTATTGTATACAAATTGTAACTCTTTTAATAATCTCGCTTATCGTTGATTTATTTGTTTTCATGGTGAATATTTGAAATAATACTTCGAAATAGTAATAAAGCAGAAAGTAGTACATAAAGTCAGTTGTTATAAGCACGACATAGTCAGAGAATATGCTATTCATTATTCTGAACAAAATTTTAAATTAAATGTTAAATTTCATGGTGTTCCTTTTATTTTAGATGTTATGTTATTTAGAAGAAATAAATGTATCTGATCGAACCTTTCGATTAGTACAATAAAATTACAGTTTTTATTGTTTTCACATTTAGCGGGTTCGATTCCCGGTTCAGACAGGTGATTATTTAAAATTCTTTGAATGCAGTTCGTATTGTTTTTAAAATAAAAATGAAGTCTTCATTCAGTAAATTTTTCTATCTACAGTATTTAAGGTACTTCCCCTCCATGTGGCAAAGTCGTGGGACGCCCTGTATACTATCTGCGTGTTAATAATTCGCATGTGGCGTGATAGATGCCGCCACAGAGCTATGATGTGCTTTAGATAAGCTAACTTTCTAATGCTATATTTTTTCTACAAACAACTTTGAGCTGCGCGAGTACCTGATAGACGGAAGAATGAGCGGGTTAGCAGTGTGGTGAGGAGCGAGTCAGCCACGTATCGCGTGATCCCTACTATGTTTTAAACAAAGTGGATCCACACAAAGCGCAGCGCGGCACGTTTTGTTTGTTTCCTCATTATAAACTACTAGCTTTTGCCACTTTTGCCCGCAGCTCCGCTTGCGTGAAATTTTGAACCTGTTAAGTGACGATTTTCCATACAAACTATCATTCCCTATTTAACTCCCTTAGAGGTTGAATTTCGGAAAAACCTTCCTTATTCCTTGTCTACATTATAAAGGAAACCTCTGTGCAAAATTTCAGCTTTCTAGGACTAAGGGTTTGGGCTTGGCGTTGATGAGTCAGTCAATCAGTCAGTCAGGACCTTTCTTTTTATTTATATAGATTAGGAGCGAATTGACTAAATAGAGCCTAGCACAGCACAGCGTAGCATAGATCAATACAGATTAGTCATCCTTACGACACAAAACTGCCCTTCTGTTTTCTCAAAACTAACTTGAAATCAGCAAGAAAAAATAATCTGTCGTTCTCAATTTCCAGCCCTGACCAGTCGCATGCTAGCTTCACTTCTGGGATACCCTAGCACGTGTAACTTGGGCTCAGAAGTGCGACCATGTACCCTGTCTGTAACATGCTGGCTTCGAGGCGGTACCAGGGTGCGAGGATGTGGAGGAAGCTGGCTGTTCTCATGCTGCGTATCTGCTGAACCGAGCAGAAACGATATTCTGGATAACAGGTAACTACATCCCATCCTCGTCGCCACGTGTTGTATACTTGTACGGAAGTGAGAGGACACCCGTCAATCAAACTCGCTAGCCTGTTGCACACTGCTTTAATTTCTATTATTCAACCGCGGGGCAGGGAGGCGGGACGCAGCCCGCACACCTACATCTATGCACTTGTACACATACGTAACACATTCATGTTTGTCTATCATACGTGTGAAGCAGTTGAACGCTTGCCTTCTATGGAGGACGGGGCTGAGTTCGATCGTGGCTCACACATATCGAGTTAACACTGAATAACACATACTCGTATCGAGTTCTAATCCACGTATGAATTCGAAAAATAATGGAGTCTTAAAGCAAAATTAAATTTTGAATATACACGCTGACATTTAATTGGATAATTTGCTAGAGCAAACGTTGTTCAGAGCATGGTCTACCACAATTAAAATGCATCACATAAAAAAAGTCGTTGGTCTTTAAAAAAAACTCAAAAAAAAAACACCACCAAAGACAAGAGGGGGGACCTGCGCTGCGCAGTCGGCGCCATGATGGTTCAAGATATTCTTTAAAAAAAATTGTTGCTTTAGAATGGTAGTAGCCAGTACCAATTAAAAGTCAGCGTAAGTATATTTTTCTATTTTGAGTGAATAAACAACACGATTAAAGCAATCGCAAGTGATTTGCTGTTATCCATTGAAAAGTTCCATTGTCTATCTCCGACGGTCTATATTAAATGTCCACCAAATGGAACCACCTCGAGACAAAACTCTTACAAACAAAAAAATAATCATTACAATCGGTCCACAATTGGCTACGACATTGATGAACAAACATAAAAAAATAGATTGGGAACCTCTTCCTTTTTTTTGAAGTCAGTGGAAGTTTTACTAGAATGTTCTTTTTTTAACTCTTTTCGATGTTCCTTGCGGACCTTTTCTACGTTACCGCCCGTTACGCAATATCTGGCCATTTTTGGCGAAACCTGAAGGGTCTCCATCCAATGGTGTGGAAGTAAAATACTTAACCTAATCTAATTACCTGTACTCAGGGTTGGAAAAAATTATGATTTAAAAAAAAACGACTAAAACACGATTTTATTAAAAAATCCTAATTAATCACGATTTTTTCGATTTTTTTTTGTTTGATTATTCAATTTAACTATAATTATGTATGTCACTGTGATGGTTCAGTTTTGCTACCATTGATAGTAAAACTTAAGTCAGAATCAAAACCATTCAAAAGTGTGATGTTCGCAGAAGAAATAGTAAAAAATGTGTCACCACTAGAGTGATGGGTGTCACAGAAAAATATCTTTAGTGAAGATGAACAGTCAACATTTTTCCAGTGGTGAAGCAATTGTTTGGGGCGATAGCTTCTGGAATTGTTCAGAGCAAATTAAGAAACCGACTGGGAATTGAAAAGGCTGGAAAACTAGTTGTTTTTTATTCAAATATTAGATATAATAATGATATTTGATTTCTTAGATTTAGACTACCCTAGTTTGTAACTTAATTATAATTTCTAAATCTGTTTTTTTTTTATGTTGATTTCTGTGGAAGAAAGTGAAATTTAACATTTTTGATTAAATCTTTGATTTTTATTGAAAACATCATTAGATTTAAATCGTGATTTAAATCATGATTTAAATCAAAATGATTAATTCATGCCAAACCTGCTTGTACTACACTAAAATCATGACTACTAGCAATAGCAGCACTGAGGGCGACCTCTAGCGGGACTCGAACTTCAGAATGGGGGGGAGACAGCTTGGTAAGGGCTGAATTATCCGTGTGAATTTTACGATCAAAGGTTTGTTAACCTTTCAGAGCCATTTCGCACTGTCGACTGGTCGCCGGAGACTTGGTCGACGGCGACTGTAACTTTCTACAAGCTTAGTTTTAGTATAAACTAAACCTTAAACTAGTTTGTTCAGAATCACTGGGAGAATCGATTGACATATTTTTTACACCACATTTTTTTTATTCTTAAATTTCAATTTTGTTTCAGTAGGTTTCTACCCATAACAGTTGATGGGAATAGACACCTTGAGGCTTGAGATGGTCCACTCGATCAATTTCCGTATATTAAACAACCCCTGCATAGCATATCTCAGGCATTTCATACATTACTAGGGAACTTTACGCGACATAAACTACGGTATAACTTGGAGATTTATTTAAAAAAAACACATATTCAGGCAGTTCTGATGATAATCTTGTTGGGGTGTCTCGGTATTTGTATCAGTATATTAAAAATAACGTTGTACAGTTTAAATAAATATTTATTTCTGATATCTTATTATCGTATCACAACAATGTGTGCACTATCATGTTGTCTCTGCATCACCCTAAGGTCGACTGGTAGAAAATGCCTAAGACATTAAGTCCGCTTCTGTAGTATTTTTGTGCATAAAGAATAAATAAATTAAAAAAAAAATGGTTTTTACGCACTTGGTCGCCGGTCGCCGGGCGACTATGCTTATGTTTTGGTCGCCGAGAGACCAAGTCTCCGGCGAACAGTCGACAGTGCGTAATAGCTCTTATACAAACATATTTGGTCGGACTACACATCAACATCTTTTTGTTTTCAGTATATCATCATCAGAATGGAAGTACAAGGTGGTGCCGCCGAAGCTGCGCCAAGTGCCACAGCGCAGCGTGGTGCCAGCCAACGTGTTCCGGAGAAGAGCTGATGATGATGTTGCACAGGTGTGTAGGTATTATTACCAAGCTTTTATTTAACTTGCAATGATTATACAGGGTGTTAACGAATTCGTGTAATTCCTTCAAAACGCGTGATCTACTTACTGGTGACACTGATTGACCCTGCATACGCTTTTTTAAGAATCAACAAAAAAAAGTTAAAAAAATCAACCAAGGTATTCTGTATCTGAGTAATTTTTGCGTCCCAAGTTAACTGTCTGCGTGGAGCGATATCGCGCTAGTCGTGCCCGTCAGCTGTCACCGTGCCTTCTGTCATTTATACAAGGCATCGAAATTTTCTACCAAATTAAAAAAAAATGGGAAAAAAGTTTATTTTTATTTTAATCAATCTAAATCCCGTGTGGGATTAGACTATACCATTAATATATCATGTAGTTTGAAGGAATTAGACGAATTCGTTTACACCCTGTATGTATGTTAGTTTGTCTAGGTCAAATCTTGCAACAGAATTTTAAAACTGTTATACCCAACCGATTGAGCTGAAATTTTGCGTACCTACACGTTTAGCTTGGATGACAATGCATGGTTACATAAGTGACGTCATTTTAAATCCAATATGGCGGACTCCCAAAGATGGCGAATAGTTATTTTTTATGCACCCCCATGATACGGGTATCAATTAAAAGGGATTGATAAGAAAACTCTTTTTTTTTAAGTTTAGATAAACACTTTTAAATTCAAATCACACCAGTAGAGGAGAGGAGATCTACTTTCATGGCCCTGGCTTGTATGTAGTAATGTTGTGCGTCGGTTCGTTAAGCTACACGATGGCTGATGCATGCGTGCCATCTGTTTGGACAGGTCCACTCAAACTGCTCTGGAACTTTCCTCGAAACGCCAGTCCAGGCGTTGCTCTGAATAGTCCTCACACAATTTTTTGCTACAGAAAATACGTCTGGACTTTAAAAGAGACCTTGACCCCTGAGTTTGTTTCTTCCGGACTTTCTTCTCAGAGGTAGTCATAGGAAGAGCCGACTACATCTAGCACCCTTTGACCGCCACGGACGTCTATGGACGTCAAATTAAAACGTGCTCACAACGCCTCCGACGGCATGGCACGTCGAAAACACCATTTTTTTATAGTTCAAAAGTTTGACGTCCATAGACGTGCGTGGCGGTCAAAAGGTTAAAAAACAAACCGATAGGTAAAATTGACTTTTAAATAATATTTATTTTGCAGAATAAATAATTTCATTTCATTTCACCATGATTCATGTCATGAGACATAAACGTATTTTTTTAATACCGTTTCCAGATAGAGTGCGGCCTGTCTTCAACGAAGATGATTCAGAAGAGAATCATAGGCGGTCGAGAGGCAAGGTTCGCTGAGTTTCCCTGGCAGGCACACGTACGGATCTCAGAGTTTCAGTGTGGTGGTGTACTGGGTATGTGTCTATAATACTACTTATTATATCACTAGGAAGAAAACCTTTATTGAATATCAACCTACACAGTCTTCTTCTCTCTTGTTGGCCCGAGCTAAATGATAATAGCTCATGCCGTGGTAAAAAGATTAGCCAGTCAGCAAGGTGCTGACTGCCCAGGGTGCGCCGGACATACCCCGCTGAGGTTGGAGACTCCGTGGATCTTACACACTGAAAACTCCTAGATATCAGAAGGACCGGAGAAAGTGGTCCTCGTCACCAATAACCACACATATCTCATTAGAAAGCAATTTTAATGTACTGCAATAGTTATTACGGCTGTGGCGGCATCTATCGCGCCACATACGAACTACGCTGCACTGCAGTTGTGTAGCAGATTAACTCGCAAAGATGACGTCACGAACAATCCTACATCGCGGTATCAAAATGTAACACGCAACCGTTGGGCAGTAGCCCACCAAACACAAGACCCGCCTGGCTGGAGGATTCTCCTTGGTCGTTGGAACACCATAACTTGTTCCACAAAGTGAGAAAAAAAAAAACTATTTGAAGTTACTTTAGCTTTTCAATGACATAATATGAATCGGCATTATTGATTTTAAAGACCAGATTCCATACGTTCTTACCGATTCCCCTTGTAAATATCGGGTGTAAAAAGACCCTTAATGATAACGAAAACCACGTATTCTACCTATCATTGGGATCATTTTTTTCGAACAAGCCATACCTGGGAAATCATTGGTTTTGGAGATATTGAAGGTCAAAGTACACATTTTTTTTTAGTTTTTTCCAGAAACGATTTCCAAATATTAATACTAAATTTTCTTCCATACAAACATTATCAAAAATTTCCTAACAAATTACGCATTTGAAGTTACAAAAACGCAATGAATATCAAACGCACACGACCGCCTTGGCTCGGCTGTGTGGCCGCTGCCCTGCACGCATGCAAACGCGCGGCATCGTCACAACCATAATTTGCGCGCTACAAATAAGCGTTTTTTTTCATGCCAAAAAATTAAAGTCGTTTCCCAGCAATTATTTTTGGTCAATGTAATTTAGTTTGATGTACAGAGTGCGTAGATTTCGGCTATGTGATGGGTCTTTTTACACCCTGTATATTCAAGAGCAATGAGTCCAGGTCACCAACATAAACCTTAATATCTTAGAAATTAAGAATGATAGCTTATTCACGTCGTGACCCCCCTGACTTCTTTAATCCTTCCTGCAGGAGCTCAACTCTGCTCTCAGATCGAAACTAACAGCGACATCGCCAAACATTTCAGTGTCTCGCTGGTACGTCGCCACGGCAGCCCACTGCGTGTCCCGAGCTCGTCCTCGCGACATTACTGTGTGGCTGGGTGCGCTGGACACCAGCGCTGGTGCTCATACTGCTAGGAAACTTGGGTAAGTTGGAAGTCTTATTTTATTTTTAACTAGCTTTTGCCTGCGGCTTCGCTCGCGTTAATTAAGCTCAAAAAAACTCTTAACACACTACTAAAGTTTCTATAATAATATTATTCAATCGTGATTCGAAAGACACGTGGCGCCATCTATGAACGTTATTGTTATTTTCCTCGGGAACAGTACTTTTTTTCGGGATGAAAGGTAGGTACCCTACATCTGACAACGTACTTATATGCAAAATTTCAGGATGATCGGTTCAGTGGTTTAGGCGTGAAAAGGTAACAAACAAACAAACTTACTTTTGCATTTATAATATTAGTTAGGAAGTTAGGAATAGGATGGTAACCCGGTCTTATTTTCCTATGTAGTTCCTATTATACAAAATTCGTGTAATTCCTTCAAACCACGTGATCTACTGGTGACTAAGATTGACAAAAAGGATTTCAAAAAAAAAAACTGGTACATAGCTTTCTGTTTCCGAATCATTTTAGCGCCCCGAGTTAACTAACTGCTCGGAGCGATATCGCGCTAGTCGTGCCTGCCAGCTGTGTAGCCGTTTTTCATTAATCTATGCGTGGCATCGAAATGACAATCAGTTTTATTTTGCATTTTTTTTTATTCCTTCTTTGTTTATTTCGATAAGTATTAAAACTTAAGTGGCAGTGGGCCAGGCACATTGCTCGCAGAACAGTTGGCCAATGGGGCCGGAAGGTTCTGGAGTTGCGGCCACGTACCGGAAGGCGCAGCGTGGGTAGACGCAAGGTGAACCGATAACCTTGTGAAGGTCGAAGAAATCCGCTGGATGCGAGAAGCACAGGGCCAGTCAATGTGGGGTGATGCTTGGGGAAGGCCTATGTCCAGTAGTGGACATCTTTCGGTTGATAGTGGAGGCCGAGGCTATACTGCTAATCCACAGACCATAATACAATACTGTTTTCTAAAAACCATCTTTGTTTTCACAGGGTCGTCCAAAAAATCCTGCATCCACTCTTCCAATTCCGTATGACGCAACCAGATCGTTACGACATAGCTCTCCTAAAACTCTCCCGTCCCATCACCTACACTACCCACATCCTGCCGATATGTCTCCCGGAGAGAGACATGGAGCTGAGAGGCAGGGCTGGCGTGATCGCCGGCTGGGGGAAGACTGACGCAAGTACTGGACATACGGGAACTAATCTGCTGAGGTCTGCAACGGTGCCTATACTCAGTAAGTTTCTGGACCTTAAATTCAAACTATTTGTACGATTAAGAAATAAGATAGCTCAAAGTCACCTATAGGACAATGGAAAGGGCTATGCTCGGATCCCCTACGTGATCATATCATAAATGATGAGATACAAATATGCAAATACAATATCTAGCTTTAATTCCGCTGAACAAGATCGCTAGTTTGGATGCAATATGCAGCACCCGCCCACAAGTATATGCACATGCAGAAAGAGTGAAAAAATAATGCAACATGCAACCAAACCAATACACGACATGTGTTTCGCCCCTGCACGGGGCATCCTCAGGATATGTTGACTCCTCTACCGCTAGGACGCAAAAGTTTCTCGTCCTAGCGGTCGAGGATTCGCGTTCTAGCGGTCCGCAAAGTAACGCCTGATTCCATCATTTATCATTTAGAAATGATGAGATCCGCAGAACCAGAGTAACCGATAAAGCTCGAAGAATTACCAAACTTAAGTGGCAGTGGGTAGGGTGGGCACATTGCTCTTCTGCGAGCAAAGTGGATAGCCGATGAGGCTGATATGTTCTGGAGTAGCGAACGTGTACCGCAAGACGCAGCGAGGGTAAGCCCCCACAATGGGACCGATGACCTGGTGAAGATCTCAAGAATGCGCTGGATTGGAGAAGCACGAAACCGAGAGATTTGGTAGACGACACGTTTGGTGCAGTGGCTAAGCGATTGGCTTCTGCGCTACGGGTCGTGGGTTCGATTCCCACGCGGAACAAAAATTTGTATGACCTACAGATGGTTGTTTCGGGTCTGGGCGTTTGTTTGTGAGATTTGTGTCTGTAAACGCACCCACGATACAAGAGAAATCTTAGCGTGGGGCAACGTTTTTCTAAAAAAACAAAACAAACAAAAACAAGATATGACGATGCTTGAGTAAGGTCTTCGGCTGAATGATGATGATATGATTCTGACTCTAACGTTTTCTATTTAGCCAAGTGAAGTTCTAGCTGGACTGCCTACCGTGTAGCCACGGGCTAGAATATAATACTTCCTCACCGCACCGCTGGTAATAGACGTGTGTTGTAAGATTCCCAGCACGCGACGAGGTAGGAACAATACTATTCGTTTGGCTATCTACTACCTGAACATTAAAGCCAAGCCAAGCAGTTTACTGTGTTCCGTCGTGTGTATGTGAGAGCCAGAGGGGTATAGGGGAATCCCTCTACATCTCAGTAACATGGATTTGCGTGCTCCATCTTAGACCCTGTCTGCGCTTACCATCAGATGCACTGGGGTCAAACACGATCAAGTTTAATAAAAAAAACTTTCATCATTTGTCCACAGGCAAAGAACAGTGCATCAACTGGCACAGGAGTAAACAGATCTCGGTGGAGATTCACTCGGAGATGATCTGCGCTGGACACTCAGATGGACACCAGGATGCTTGCTTAGGTACACCTACTTTTCGTTTTAGACTCCCCTACTTCGCTTCAATTTCGGTCAATATTGAATGTATTCACCGCAGAATAAAAGGACGTTCAACAGTTTTATATTGATATGCTCGTATTTGGTGAGCGACAGCCCCCTTCGCCCGGGGAAGGCGAAGGGTTAAGCCGGACCCTTACCGGCTAAAAACCCACGGTGTTCCTTCGCCTGACCTTTGGCCAAGGTCGCGGGATTCGCAGCTGCATGCACCGCGACCCCGGCAGGCCTCGGTCTGCCAGCCCCTGGTGACTCTCCTTCTGTAAGGCATTGTACGTCCTCCTGAGAGACGCGCACGGAACACAGCCTGCCGCCTTCTTAGGCCTGTTACTGGTCCGGCGACGAGTGGGCTGGTAACCCTAAGCATAACTGTCCTTAGGCAGTTACATCTTGTAATCGACACAACAACACAACATAATCGTTCAGGAGTGATTCTATCATTACAGTTACAGCTAATATTATCAGTATGTCAGGATTGCGAGCAAGGTAAAAGTAAATAAAACCAACATAGACTCCACCACTGAGAGTACTTGTATTAGTAACATGAACTAGATCACAATATCATTCTTTACACAATTATTACAAGATCATAAAATAAGGACAAGCTAGACAGATATAAAAGGTCAGACTTCTTCAGCTGATCTACACAGAATGCTCCGCTTCGTCGAATGACCACCGCCTTTATAACATCGGGTAGGTTGATACATGTCGACGACTACCTTCCTTTGTCAACATTGCCCAGCGCTACCCGCTACCGATAACAATCTTGGACATTGCCTCAAGAGACTTGGTTCTCCTGAAATTGTGTATCTGTTACTCAATCGAGTCTTCAACCAGCCAATTGTGTCTTCCAGGTGACTCCGGCGGCCCGCTTATAGTCCTGGACAACGGACGCTACTACCTAGTAGGCATCACGTCAGCCGGCTTCGGCTGCGGAGTAGACCACCAGCCTGGCATCTACCACAACGTGAAGGTCACCAGCACTTGGATACGGGGCGTCGTGTCAGAGCATATGAACTACATTGATTTTTAAACCAAGGCAATGGAACCGATTCTCTTGTTCACCAACTTACCTAGAGAATTGCTATCTCTTACTAACATACAGAGAGAGAAAGGGACGGTGATAGATAAGAACTAAGTTAGAGAAGTCAAACTAGTTTACGCTTTGAACTTCACCGTGTTCTTCTTAGTCGACACGTTCTGACGTGTCGACTAAATTTGTATGGATAGTTCAACTTTTGACAGCTCTTATTTATGTCCGTCTCTTTCATAATTCATCAGAGTGAAAAAGATGGCAATAGCCTGAATTAAATTTAGTTTGTGCACAACATAATCGATACACTGGCACCAGAAACTTACTTGATGATGTCCTATTCGTTTGAATAAGTAATGTTTATAAAGACTGCGGAGCTAATAGTATCACAATTAATTAATCTTCGTTCATTAATACCGCGCCGTAACTGCAAGTGGACTGTATAGTATATGCAGTCGGCAGTTGTCACGCAGTTACACTGACTGCATCTTAACTGCCTTCACGCTGCATTTGGCAGGCTAGTGACTGAACTGTCAACTGAACTGACTTGCGAACTGGGGCCCAATTCTCCTAAAATAAAATGTTGCCAAACGCAATCGAACCACAACCGTCAGTCAGCTTTTGTTTTCGAAAACTTTCAAAATGATTGATTTTATTTTTTGTATCAAACAATTCGACATCTTTTGAAATTAAGAACTGTCTGAATGAACGGTTCGGCCTTGGTTCGGTTGTGATTTATCAAGATTTATTTTAGGAGAATTAGGCCCCTGTTCCAATTTCCATTCAATGTTCGTCTCATCCATAAAGGATGAGCAGAAGGCACAACTTTGGGATAGAGTACAACGAAATACGTTAGTGTACTTTTCGATTTTGTTCTGGAACAAATTGTTTGGAGGTGATGCCTGCCTTTTATTTGTTAATCCATCTCTGATCGAAGACCTGGCTGTAACTATTAAGATAACAATAATCCATTACAAGGGACATCTCTAAAAGGACACACCACCATGCAAGATGGACGTCATGGACGTACGTCGGCGCTGGAAGACAGCCTCCACATCGTTTAGGCCCGACTGGTCCAATTCTCATTTTATCCAATGGGCAAAAAAAGATTCAATTCGCTGTTGATCCAAGTCGCGGGTGGTCCAATTCGCCGAGAAGTAACCGTAGTCATCCCCCTGATTCAAAACAATTCGATTAGTCGGTTGTCGAGCGATTCGGTAGGTAAGCTAGATTTACTCGTGACGAGAATCGTAGACGGAACGAGACAACAAACCGAATTTATCGACAACTGCTTATCGAAAAGGTTCTGAATCGGGGGGCTAAACTGTTGGGGATCACCCGCGAATTGGACCAACCGCAAATTGGACCTTTTTTGGCCCATTGGATGAAATGAGAATTGGTCCAACCGCGCTTTAACGCCTCCACAGTACTGGATGATTGCACCGCATTCATGTACGACCGTGTGTAGTCCGCCATCCAACGCCGACGTGCGTCCGAGACGTCCATCTTGCACGCATTCCTTATAATGGAATATTTTATTAAATCCTATAAATGACTTAATTGTAAATTGTAAATGTTGTTAATGACTGTATATTTAATACTTTAAAATGTTATTATGTTAAGTGAGCGATCAGGCTTGATCTAATCGAACCTGGGGCATAATATGAATTCCAATTGTCAGGCAGTTTAGCCCCGGCCACACATTATAAGAAATTTCTGCCAGAAAATTTCTGACACGTGCGCGAATACCCTCTGCGCATACATTTTGTAATAGAGCCAACAGGCAGCCGGATCTGGCAAATTATGACGGAGTGCGGGGTCTAGTACAAAATTTATGTACAGAGAAATCGCACGTCAGAAATTTTCTGACAAGAATTTCTGTAATATGCGGTCAGGCTAAGTCAGTTAGAGTGCGCGCAAGATAACTCTGCGCGCGACTGAGGGCGTGCTAAACGTTGCCATGATCGCAAAAGTTCAAATTACCGCTTTTTAAGCTTAACTTTTTTATCGCTAAACATAATTTTCCCGTTAAATATTCCTACAATCAGGTAGTTCTACTATCAAAATTGATAAAACGGCACACACTTTGGTGGACCATGATTAGTTCCGATTTCGGCCGCGCGCAGACTTATCTTGCGCGCACTCTAGCTGTCATTTTACAAACATGGCGCCTGACAATTAAATTTTATATTAAGCTCTCTGATCGCGCTGTGATTATACCTGACTTGCCATTTCCTTGCATTTTCATGTAAATTAAATTCATAATCTCTTAATTTGATCTCCCTTATAATTTATTTATTTATTAAAAGTTACTGTGCAATCGTTTTAAAAATAAATTGTTAAAAATATTAAGAATTTTATTTACATCTTTTTAAAGATTAGAATGCTTTGTAATTGAGTTTAAAAGCGTATCGCACAAAAATGGGAGCTAATCTACTACTACTATGCCTAGCCCTTTCCCAACTATGTTGGGTTAGCTTCCAATCTTACTAGATGCGGCTGAATACTAGTATTTTACACGGAGCGACTGTCCTCGAGCCTCCGTAACCCAGTTACTGGGCAAGGTTAGACCGGTTGTCAAGACTTTCAACGGCGGCTAATCAATAACACTTAAAAACTACGTTCGATAATCTGGTAGGTAGTTGCTAAACGATCTCGCAGCATCCGCTTGTACTGTCCATCATTGGCCCATAATATTTAGACTGACGTCTATCGGTTTTTATTAACTTTGTAAACGGAGAATACATCCACGTGCTCGGGCAGGTAGGTAGATGTTTGGCGAACCTAGACTGCTGAAGTATGCAATGGATTGGAACCAGCTTCCGCCAGATTTTTGCATTTTTTATACACTAAGCACAGGTCCTTGGCACCCTTAATCCGCAGCTGTTGTGTTGTGCTAAGGTCTAATAACATTCGTTCTTTCCACGTAGACGGACATTAAACGTAACACAAAATATGTAACTTGAAAGGAATAACGAAACGATAATGACAGCTGATGACTGTCACGTTAACTTGGTGTCATTTGAATTTGACATTGTCAAAACAGTATTGTTTTCATAAAATTCATAATACGATCTTGAATTAAATATTTAAAATATGCCTTTAATATTAATTTGTGGCACACCAGTGAGTGGAAAAACATCAAGAGCAAAAGAATTAAAAGACTTCTTTGAGAATAAACATGGAAAAAAGGTGGAAATCGTTTCTGAAGACGAGGCAATTGTAAAGTTAGGTTATGACAAAAACTCCACATATTTAGACTCGCAGAAAGAGAAAAGAGTAAGAGGATACCTTAAATCGGAGGTAATAAGGCTCATTGGCAAGGATAATGTCGTTATATTGGATGGAAGTAACTATATTAAAGGTAAGACAACATACAACACCATTATAGTTTCTACTGTTTTACAGAATACTTCTGCTCTATCCCTTGTTCAAATAACTGAAATTATTGTCCTTGACTTATAAGAAACGTTACAGAACATATTCTAGAACTCTCAAAGCAAGTATATCAAAAATATAAATGTAAAAATAACATAGCGCAACTTCATCGCCACAGCCCATAATTGTCTGCTTTTAACAAGTATTACAACTAATGTGACCATACGATTAGTGGGTCGTCTTAGGGGCGAAGTTCCCGCCTTTGTGTCCTGTTGTCCCCAAAAAATTTAAGGCCTGTGTTAAAAAAAGGCAATCCCGGGCAATTAAATATAAAACAGGCACATATTTATTAATTGCATCAGAAAACATTTTGATAGCATCGTCATTCAGCCGAAAGACATCCACTGCTAGACAAAGGCCTCCCCCATAAAAAGGGGGGGAGTTGCCATAATCGCGATGCTTGGCAGGCAGGTTGGCAATCGCAGTATGGTTGTTAAAGTACTCGGAGAACGCTGCTGCCCATCCTCTAGAGAAACTCCTAGTCGCCTCTTACGACACCCAACGGGATTAGTTGGGGTAGTGCTATTCTTCAAGTCCGGCACTACAGGAGACTTTTGATAACATCAACAAGTAATGCCAACATATCACACATTCATTGGTTAAAAACCAAACCTTATAAATATGTTAAAGCAAATTGCTTTTCAAAAAATTTTGAATCAGCCTTCCAGACTACATTTTTCAATTTAGATTTGGCTTCTGCGCTACGGGTCGTGGGTTCGATTCCCACACGGAACAAAAATTTGTATGGCCTACAGATGATTGTTTCGGGTCTGGGCGTTTGTGTATGTGAGATTTGTGTCTGTAAACGCACTCACGATACAAGAGAAATGTTAGTGAGGGGAAGTCTCAAAAAAAAAAAACATTTATATTTATGATAAGGTATAAGGTATAACGGGCTGGTATCCGCAACTCCACGTCTAAGCGCGTATTTTGCGTGATGGGTGGTAAGTATGGTTACTCGATCCACCCTAACTCCTCGAAGAAGGCCAGCACACCCTTGATGTTACTGGTGATCTCTCGGAGAGTACCTGGGTTTCCGAAGTACTTGGCCCTGTATGTGGCGACCTCAGGGCAGTTTAGTAGCACGTGGGCTGCCGTCTCGTCCTCCTCCATGCATGCTCTGCACAGTGGGCTGTCTGTAACTCCAATGACAAAGAGGTGTTTGTTAAATGAACCATGGCCAGTGATGGCCGCTGTGACTGTCCGCAGTTGTAGCTTTGACAGCCGGAGGGCTTTTTTAGTGAGTCGACCGTCAATGGCGGGAAGCGCCTCCCTGGCTTGCCTGCACTCGCCATGGTTTATCCATAACTCGTTGTGTTGGTCTCTGGTGCGTTTCCTTACCAGGGTGCGTAGGTATCCGAAGGGGAGTGGTACTATGGGTTCGGGACCCACCGCATCCATGCTCGATCCCCTTCTGGCGAGCTCATCTGCTGCATCATTGCCTCGGGAACCGCTGTGTCCTTTGATCCATTGAATGGTTATATTATTGAGGTTACCCACCTGGTTCAGAGTTTGGTGACACTCGTGTACCAGCCCAGAATTAACTGTGTGGCTGCTTAGTGCTTGCAGGACTGCCATGCTGTCCGAGAGTATTCGGATTGAGTGGCCCTCAACCTTCCTGGCCATGATTGCTGACGCAGCTAGGGAGATACCCAAACACTCAGCCTGGAAGACCGTGTTATGAGCCCCCAATGGTGTGGCTATGTGTACGTTGAGGTCTTCTGAGAAGACCCCGGCACCTGTGCCTGTACCTGTTTTGGATCCATCCGTGAAGATCCGCAGCTCCGCGGGACATAAACCTTCGCATCGGTGATCTTCGTACAGTTGGATTTTGTATTTTTTGTCAAAAATGAATTGTTTGGGTATCCGGTCGTTTATAGCTCTTATAAGAGGGAACTCGCTAGCGAGTTCCTCTAGCAACGAGGTGTGTTGTGTGTTACCTTTGCTCCAGAGGTTCAGTGTTTTCAGGCGTATTGCTGCCACCGCTGCTTCCTGTTGTATAAAGAGGTGCAGCGGTGGCAGTCCCAGCATGGCTTCTAGTGCTGCAGTCGGTGTGGTCCTCATGCAGCCTGTGGTTGCCATGCAGGCAAGTCTTTGTATGCGCTGTAGTTTGTTTGATGCTGTGCTCAGCTTGGTTCTGGGCCACCACACCACAGCCCCGTAGGCGAGCATGGGGCGAATCACCGCACTGTACAGCCATAGTGTGATTTTGGGGGATAATCCCCATTTCTTACCTATCATTCTTCTGCACTGCCAGAAGGTGATGCAGGCCTTGTTTAGTTTGTTGTCTAGGTGGTTGCTCCATTTTAGTTTGCTGTCCAGGATCACCCCGAGATACTTAACTTCATTGGACAGCTGGAGTTCCGTTATATTTATGATTAGTTACAGTTTATTCACATGCATTTTTTGGGATTGCCTGACTAGTTTTGGACCCAAACGGACCCCTTAATCATGAGCTGACCACGTGGCAAGGTCGCGAGTCAAACAATTCATAATCATAAATATAATATGAACATTGCGTCCATCTGACCCAAAGGTCTCAGCAAAAGTGGGACCAAATAGCGCACCATGTACTGTTTTTATAGACGGATTCGACGGGTCATGGAGTAAACATGTACGATTACCCCCATGACTTCACTCACAAATCTCTAAAAATACTGTGTTCTCCATACAGGCTACCGCTATGAACTCTACTGTGCGTCAAAAGCATCAAAATCAACACAGTGCACTGTATACACTATCAGAAACCATGATGAGGCGTGGGAGGCTAATATTAAGAGGCAAAGTGACACAGATGCTGACAGTGCAGACGTACTGAATGATAGTGTACCTTATACTGAAGAGGTGTTCAATGCTTTGACGAGATTAAGGTAAGGGATATAGAAATATAATTCAAAGTATTTAAACAAGATAAATAAAATTTGCATCTTTTTTGTACATGGCCAGTGGCGGCGTAGTCTGGGTTGCCACCCGGAGCAGTTTTCTACCGAGCACCTCCCAAAATAAAATAACATACAAAACATGCGATGCATATTTTTTGTGCTGTGCTGCGGACGATTTTCTTAGTCAAAGTGCATGACAGTGGCTCTCCGCGGACGCGGTCTGTCGCCCCTTAAGGCTAAGCGTATGCTGAGACGCAAGTGACGCAGTGCAGCACAGTACAGATTTCGCTGCGCAGGGCAGGCGAGGCAGACATAGGCCACTACCGCATGCTGCGACGCAGCTCGAAGACACATTCGATTTTTAACTAGTACAAAAAATAAACGCGTTCGTGTTGACGAACGTTTTTATTTAATAGTCTGGATGATTAATATCATACAAACAAGGTTCACAACGCACTAATTCAATTAAATGTTCTGTCATTGCAATAAAATTCGAATTAGCGGTAAAAAACGCCTGTCGACATGCACGCGTCGCGCAGAAATCTGTGCGGCACTACAATGAGGCGCAGAGCAGGGCAGGCGCATGTGTGCGTCGCACGCGTCTGCGCCGCAGCGTACGCAGCTATTAGTACGTTCATACATTACAGAATCTGCTCTGCGCTGCGCTGCGTGCACCTGTGTCACCTGCGTCTTAGTATACGTTTAGCCTAAAGCTTGGCAACCGGGGCAGACCGCCCCCTTACGCCGCCACTGCCTGTGGCATCACATTGTTTTTTTTAAATGTCGCAACATTATACTGAGAAAGAAGCCTTTTTTGACTGCATGCAGGTTGTTTCAATTTGCGTTGTGAATGCCTGCGTGAGTCTAAAATAAATATTTTTTCTTTCTTTCAAACTTCAATGTGAAAGTTGTGTGTGTACCCTAGCGAAAGATTCCTCATTCCATTTTTGTAATTCTATTTTATATTTTCTTATTATTTATTATTTTATATTAAGTAATTCACTCTGGGTTCTGTTGAAGCATTTTCACCGTACGGGCTCTTACAAACACCACGATTTTTTCAGGCGCTGCCGACGCGCATCGCACGCAACTATAACGCACTATAAACGCGATGTTATCGCAACCAATTTACTTATTCACACGTTCATAAAATTGTAGTATGCAGACGACGACTTTTTCGCGAGCTGTCGACGCGCTCGTAGCGCCTAGTTACATCGATACAGACGCGCTGGCACAGCGCGTCTTTTTAGCTGCAAACACATACGTACAGCGCGTTTTAATCCAAGGAGAGTTGCTTACGCGCGTCTGTAGCGCGATACACGCTCCTTCGCGCGCGTGCTACACGCGTTTTACTTTGCAAGGAGAGTTGCTCACGCGCGTTTGTAACGCGTTTCTCGTGAGTTTGCAGCGATGCAATCGCAAGTAATCTGCCTATTTCAAGTTTAGCAGCGCCGACAACGCGCGGTAGAGAAACGCGCGTTGACGGCGCCTGAAAAAAACGTGGTGTGCAAGAGCTCTAAGTTGATTCCTGACGTTTCTCTACAAAACGTTACCATACAAAGAATAATAAAATATAAAAAAAATACGTGGATTATAAACCTATTTTACGGTTTTTGATGATGTCGTTTAAGTTTTTTCGATACCAGTCTCCTTACGGCTACAATTTACGAAATTACCGAGGTGTCAGGACTCATTTATGGGTAAAAAAATATCGTTTTTTATAGTTTTAAACATAAACTATTAGGTACCTAAACAAGCAATTGAAATATTTTAAAAGATAATTTATATTAATTCCAGGTTTGAAGAGCCAAACTCCAACAACAGATGGGACAGTCCACTGTTCACAGTGCAGCCTACAGATGAACTGAATCTGGAAGATGTGTACAAAGTACTGTTTGAGAAGAAGCCTCCACCACCTAATATGAGTACACAAAATGTAAGTATTGTGGTTATAATAATATGGCAGTTTGTTTGAACTTTTCGGATAGGAGAATAAAATTGTTTGTTATACTGCCGACTTAAAAAAAAACTGAAAAGAATAAAATAATTACCATATCATAAAATTAACACCTTCAGAAGTTGGTGCTAATCCACCCTGAACTAAATTGAAGGCACGGACTTCTAAAACTGTAAATTTTACGATATGGTAAGTACTCTTTTCAGTTTTTAAGTTATTTTATTTTTTATTTTGTGTGGCATAAAAAATACATAAAAATGCGATTACGGCGATGTGATTTGCTATTATCCATTGAAGAGTTACATTGTCTATCTCCTATCAGATCTTCACTGAATTCAAATAAGACCTTCGGAGAATACTCTTCCAAACAAAACAGAATCATTAAAATCGGCAACAATATCATAACATCCTCCTTTTTTTGAAGCAGACTAAACACTACCCATATTTATCATCTTTCAGCCACCGTTAACATCAACTAACTTCCTATATGAACTGGACAAAGTCACACAGTCAATATCGAAGCAAATTCTAGAAGCCAAACAACTAAATATGGATGGAGAGGTCAAATTCCCTGAATACCCCGGTTGTATACTAGAAGCTGGGTACACTCAGTTCGTGAACCCACAGAAACTGCTCCGGCTAAGACGACAGTTCCTCACATATGCTAAGATGAACCATTCCAATGATGGAGCTAATAAGATTGGCAGATATTATATACAGTATTTGAATAAAACTCTGACGGATTAGTTGGTTGTTTTTTTTTTCATTTTCAGACACATTGAGCGTATCTTGCGCGGCTTTTTTCGTCGCGTTATGTACGATTTCCACCAACCGGGCCACGTAACTGCGCTGCGCAGCGCAGAGCATCATAGCTAGTGATGGTTAATAAAACGTATAGCGCCAAAATATAACAGACTACGTGTACATAGCGTATAGCGTTTGCTATAGCGGCTCTGACTTCGCGCTAATTATAACGCCTCAACCTACTCAACGAATAAAAGTCTAAACGCGCATAGCGGGGCCAGAACGAGATAGCAAGATAGCGTAGCGACTAGCAATAGCGCGTAAGGGAATGAAATATTATTATATTCTTTAGTGTACAGCCCGTTGCGAGATAACATTTACCGCGCATCATCAAGTCCGTTTAGAGTGTTGTTAAATAAAATTATAGCGTCTCCGCGTTCAGACTGCGCCCGAGTTTTGTAACACCGCGTTATAATGATAGCGTATAAAATAACAGACTATATGAATATATTTTATAGTTTATAACACGTCTACAGTTTATAGCGGATTTGAACATCACTAATCATAGCGGATGCTCGAGCATGCGCGCGACGGCTACAATCTGCTGGAACCCGGGCGCAAGCGCGCGCGTGTTCGCATATCCGCATTTCTACCTGCTGTGTGGCCGAGCGAAGCCGACCGGACGCGATGACAGCCGAGCGCCGCCGTCCACGTACGCGAGCAGCCGACCGGCTGCCGCGGCATACGCGCGGATCTAACCGAGTTCCAAGCAGTTTAAATTCCATGCAAACATGTAACTTAACTATTGTATAGAAGCCTGAATTTCCTTTAGCACAGTGTCAGAGATGTGCAAAATAGTATATTAAAAGTATTTAAATTAAAAATGCAAATGCTTGGTTATATTTTTATTTCAAATAAAAATACAAAATGGTTTTCAATTAAAGTATTTAAATACAAAATACGTATTTTCAAAATAGGTTTTTCAAATAAAATACCTTTTTCACTGATTTTAACACTAGTATTTGGTCAAACATTTCCTCTTTCATGTTGAATCTGCGAATTCATGAGTTATAGCGATTTAAAGATTGGAAAAATCATCCATATACACACATGCATATAAAGAACAAGTCCTAATGTAAGATTCTCTCACAGTCTAAACCGCTAAAGGTAGAAACTTGAAATTTCGACAGTAGTTGTTTTTTATAGCGAACGCGCACTGTAAGGGAGTGAAAAGAAGTGATAAAGTTTATTTGAAAAATCTTATTTCCAGTATTTATAAACTTGAAACTTGGCACAAATACTCTTTAAAGTAAATAACAAGAATTTAAGAATGAAAAATATGAAACATGAATTTAAAAAATTAACAAAACCATTTTGCATTTTACAAATATTAAATATTTTTAAAAAGTATTTCAAATAAAATAGAAAATACATTTTGAAAAAAAGTATTTCAAATTCAAAATAAAAATAGGTATTTTGTATTTTAAATACATGTATTTCAAATAATTCACATCTCTGGTCACAGTGTGAAATGCGCTCCGGCGTGGCCCGTTTGTTGGAAATCGTACATTACGCGTATGTATCGCGCTACATACAAATTCTCCTACGCGGCATCGCCACACGCATTATAAGTCGTTAGGTCGAGCGTAAAGCTTTGTTCGGTTGATGGAAACACACAAAGCTGCGTTGAGCGATTCAACGCAATCTTTAAGTAAGGGTACGTTCACATCACAAGCGTTTAACGCGCGTTGAATTTTTGTATAGTGTTCACATGGTGCGCACTTGTCAGGCGTTGAACGCGCGTTGCCGTAGCGGCCGTGGTTCATTTTCTACAGAGTGAGTTCTACATTTGTCGAAGATGGACGTAGAAACAGTTTTAACGGTGATTTTATATCGACGGCAAAAACAACGCGACAGAAGACGGAGATATTGGGTCCACCCAATATGTCCGTCTTCTTATCGGAATAAACGCTACTTGCCATGTCCCATATCGCAGGACGTTTCTCTATTTCATCTATAAATAATTCTGTATTAAAAGCTTCCGTTTCCATTTCGGACGATTTCTGGATGAACCGAGCGAATCCTAAAATACGTCTATACGCGTCAAAAGCGTGCGCTCATCTGAACGGTAACATAGACAATCAATGATCTCAACGCGCGCTGACAACAGTCGAGCGCTGGCGCAACGTTCAACGCGCGCTGACAACAGTCGAGCGCTGGCGCAGCGTTCAACGCGCGTTAGCAAAACGCGCGTTGAACGCTTGTCATGTGAACGTACTCTAACTGCATACACATTTTTTACTGCACCGCACGACGCATTCTGGTGCTCCCACACTGCTGTTAAAAATGTTTACAAACATTAGTAAACATTTTATAAAGAAACATAAATAAAAAAAATCTATTAAAATATTATCTAAAATCTATTAATAGATAGATTATATTTATTATTATCCGATATTTTTATCTTTTTCTTACATTTTTAGTCAATGTATTAATGTTAGAAAATGTTTGTAAACATTTTTTAACACCAGTGTGGGAGCACCATTCCACATCGTTGTGCGTTTCGATCAACAGGCCCACGCTTCATAGGGCCTAGAAGTTTCGCTCGCATCTTGCGTTCGATCGCCATAGTCTTCGTAACGCCGGCTCGGCGTATGTTTTGCGGCTACAGCCACACCTAAGCGTAGCTGTGTCCTCGAGACTTTTCCTTAGGTTAAACAACTCTCATTTGAGAACTAGGTGTCGTTTTGAAACCATTTGAGAGTAAAGGCGGATGTACACGAAATCACACAGTACAGTCACAGTAGACATATAAGCTAAAGCAGTACTTCAACTACCTACAATCGTCCGATTTGACACACTCACACAGACACGCACTGCAACAAGACAAATAAGGTATTTTCGGGATACAGTTCCATACAAAAACAAAAAACTACTCAGTATACAGAGCGTGTCTGTGTGAGTGTTTCAATTCATGAGATTATAGTAAGTTGAGGTACTGCTTTAGCTTATATGTCTACTGTGGTACATACAGTGATACTTTGACAGGTACTGTATCATAGATGGGTTACGTATTATAATACCTAAGTTTATTCCAACTATTTTCAAGATAACTACGGTCAAAAGACCTACCGTTTAAAATACCTAAAGATCGTTTCACCGATTTTCGTAATAACTAATAAACGAAATCCATAAAGGAGAGTTCATCTACGGTTTATTCAACTACAATTAATTCACCTAAGGTTGATTAAACTAACGGACGATTCACCTACTGTTGACTCTGGAATTTGAGGCACCCCGACACGGATAGGTTAGGTTCGAAGGGGATGACGGGGGCTAAAGCGAGTGAACGAATCCCCCGTCATCCCCTTCGTGTTAGGTTACTTTAAACCCTGCAGAAAGAAATAGGAGCCCCGCTCAGCGGGGCTCCGTCAACTCTGCTTTCGAAACCCAAACAACCTTACAAAACTAATATGTTTGATGTAAATCTTAACTTAAAATTAAAAAAAATACCAGGTAATTCATACATAGTTAAAATATCCAATATCTTAAAAAACATTAGATTAATCGTTCGTTAGTGCGATTAATTTTAGTTTAATCAAGATTAAGTAAGTTAAACAGTAGTTGAGTCGACCAACATGCGTTATGAACATATGTGAATCAACCGTAGTTATCTTGAAAATAGTTAGAATAAACTTAGGTATACGTAACCCATAGATGTGCACAAAAAAAATGTAACATAATAGTCAAATTACGATCAGAAGCAAATGACGCATCACTTATGGACCATTTACACGAGGCCAATAATTGACGAGTCATTCCACTAAGCCATGGCCCATGTATTTCTAAGTAAATGCTAAGAATAATAAAAACATTTTTGTTTCAAATTTTCCTACTGTTTTTACTACACAAGTCCCACAATAAAAACTTTACAACATGCAACCAATAACTAATTTAAATCAGTACATGTAATACTTTAGCCCAACTGCTTCTATCCCAGTAGTGGGCAAACCGAATATAATACATGAAAAATATACTTTTTGTGGTTTGTATTATGTTTCATTGTCATCATGAAACTTAAAGGCTGGCGTCGACTACAGCTGAAACGCGTCGAATCGAGTCGAGTCGCATTAGTTCCGTGTGAAGCGAAACGGTCAGTAATCGCAAGTCGTTAAAACAGAAATTCGCGTGACAAGCGATGCGCGCGAGTTAGGCGAAGCGTATGCTGAGACGCAGGTGACGCAGGTGCACGCAGCGCAGCGCAGAGCAGATTTTGTAATGTATGAACGTACTAAGAGCTGCGTACGCTGCGGCGCAGACGCGTGCGACGCAGACATGCATCTGCCCTGCTCTGCGCCTCGTTGTAGTGCCGGCACAGATTTCTGCGCGACGCGTGCATGTCGACATTGTGTTTTTTACCGCTAATTCAAATTTTATTGCAATGACAGAACATTTAATTGAATTAGTGCGTTGTGAACCTTGTTTGTATGATACTAATCATCCAGACTATTAAATAAAAACGTTCGTCAACTCGAACGTGTCTATTCTTTGTACTAGTTAAAACTCGAATGTGTCTTCGAGCTGCGTCGCAGCATGCGGTCGTGGCTATGTCTGCCTCGCCTGCCCTGCGCGGCGAAATCTGTACTGTGCTGCGCTGCGTCACCTGCGTCTCAGCATACGCTTAGCCTAATCGACGCAGTTTTATAGTAAATGTATAGGAGGCGAATTATTGCGGTTCTATTCGACTCGACTCGGCAAGCCTAGTGGACGCCAGCTTTTCTAATGATGATGAAGATGCATTCGTAATGCATTGGTCGACACAATGAGCTTAATATGTCAATCGGGTTTTACAGACCGTTCGACAACTGTCATTAATGAAGCTTAGTTCAGATGGTCGCGCGTCGACGGAGCATGCATGAGCATAGAGTCCGATATGGCTCTAAGTAAACGCGGATGGCGGCGCTACTTGTGAAGGAAAACGTCAAAAACCTGTGATATTCACTATATTTCACGTTAGTTCTCTATTTCGCCACATTCATTAACATCCATATTAGACTGGTTTTTTTTTTTTCTATGGACCTTCGCATTGGTACAAAGTGCTCAGGCAACCATAGTCTATAGTTACCTGGGGCCCAATTCTCCTAAAATAAATAAATTGTTGCCAAACGCAATCGAACCATAACCGTCTGTCAGTTTTTGTTTTCGAAAACTTTCAAAATGATTGATTTTGTTTTTTGTGTCAAACAATTTGATAGCTTTTGAAATTGAGAACTGTCTGAATGAACGGTTCGGCCTTGGTTCGGTTGTGATTTATCAAGATTTATTTTAGAAGAATTGGGCCCCTGACCACTTTGTTGCGAACAATACAATTTATTTGACAGACCCAGTTTTTTTATCTTCTCTTTTTTTGTTATTATTTTAATTTTTGTCGTTTCGTTTCTCTATGCGTCATTTTTTTTCTTTCTTTTGTGAATAGCCGCGTTATATTGTGACAATCTGAACATAGTCTTAATACATCAAAATGAAGATCTTTGTGATTCTTTACATTACTTTAGTATACGTCTTGTCGTTTACAATATTAGTTCTAAAATAAAGCGTTTTGTCGAGACAATAAAATACCTAACTTAGAATTTAAATTAATGCATAATATTAACTAACATATATTTTTTTCTTACAAATCGACTGGCTAGAAAAATTAATTCTATATCAATAAGCGCTCTTGCTTTGCTGTCAGATATTTCTTAAGGTGCGTACGAATTAGAAGCAGCCTCGGGTTGAGGCACGCACGGCTCGCCAATTTGCTCAAATTCGTACGTGTGCGAGTACGACGCCGCGAGGCACTCAGTCGGTTTTTTGGCAGTGCTCAAAGGTGCCTCGATGCGCACGCTGAGCGTAATATGGATGTGTATCCGAGCATATTTCTACACACAAAGTTGTCAAGTGTCGTATTCTGTTGAAGTAAATGCACACCATATGAAATCCGATTCTTAGACAACTGTTTCATCCACCACCGAGGTGTTTTTCTTTTTGTTGTTAATAATGCGGTGAATTATGATAAAAGCCGCAGCAGCTGTAGTCGCGTTCGACGCCATTTTGTCGCATTCGGTTTGTACGTTGCCTCAACGTACAAACCGAATGTGCAACTAAGCAGCCTCACCGCACGCATTGCGCGCGGCGAGGCTGCCTCGGGCTGAACGGCTCTAATTCGTAAGCACCTTTAAATAAACGTCGCTATCAGATATCAATTCATTCAACATATAAATTATTAGTAGTAAATATTACACATCGAGTTTTAGAAAGAGATATCGCCTAGCTTCAAGTTTGTAGAGCGTCATCTCTGTCGCACGAAGCACTAACAGTCCGGTATCTATCACATATGTACGAGTGACAGAGACAACGCTCTACAAAGCCGAAGTTAGCCGATATCTCTTTCTAAAGATCGATGTGTAATATTTACTGCCAGGTACTGTACTTATTTAGTAGCTACGGAAACTTTCAGGGGTGTCGTATACTCATTATAACAATTATTATTTATAGAACTGTTACAAATAATAAAAGGAAATTAATAAACTCTGTATTGAACCTACTCTTACTTTTCATTGTTACTTTTAGGTCACAGAGCCAGACTTAGAGAAGGGCAACAGGAGCCACCACAAGAGAACAAAAGTTCTCTCAGACAGAAGTTCTCAGACCTTGACCGGCCGTCTACAAAGAAGAAAAGACTTCTTTGTAGACGGCCGGTCAAAGCCAAATAATCCGATTGAAATAAGTATAAGAATCTATTCGTATTTCGATCGCATAAGTTAAGGCTCCAGTACACGTTGGCCGAGCGCGTTCGGCAAGTGCGTTCGGCCAACGTGTACTGGGCCGTTTTGTGTGTATTTGGCGTTTGCGGCCAACACTCGCCGACGACCCGATTAGTGTCGGTTTTTTGTACACAAATCAAAGAAATTTGGCGCAAGCCGCAAACAGCGTTCACAAGTTGGCCGAGTGTTCAGTTCATAGTTACGCGTCGGAATAGACTGTAGTGTCGCGCTTAATTGTTTCAACGATTGTTTCACGAACATGGCGCTCTTCTCTGGTGCACAAGTAAATAAAATTTGAAAGCGCTTGATAAGTATATTGTAGCGGCCGTGATCACCCTGATGACGTCCATCTTTATCTAACGACCAATGCAGAATGAAACACGCCAACGTGTGGTACTCCACGAAAATCTGCCGAGCGCACTCGCCGAGCGCGCTCGTCCAACGTGTACTGGAGCCTTAATATATCACATTTTTCTAGCCAGTTAACAAATCAAACCTCATTTAAGGTTATTCATCAGTTAATGATAGTTGACTATAGTATTGTTATTAATAAATTCTACTTTTGATATAGTGTAAATGAGTAGAGTAACTCTTTGCACTAAAATAACTTTACATAAAAACAATACTATGTACTGTTATCTGTCATTTACTGATGTATAACCATAATGCTTCGGCCGCACCTGCGTTTATCGTCACAAAGTCACAATGCGAAGCTTCGTTATGTTTTTTGCGCTAAAAAATATCGCGCTGAGCGGTGGTCACATTAGCTGCCTAGTAATATTAAAATATTCGTGCAATAATCCAAGATGGCCGCAATAAAATATCCAGACGTTTTGACGTTGGACAACGACTTTTTTAATTCTAATGTGCGCTAACAAATTATTGAATGAATTTATTTGAAGAATCTCTCCACTTCAATGTTTAGAAAGAGCGTCTAATCAGTCCGAGAGCAACAGCCGAAACGAACAACGCTGGTCCGACCATGCAGCACGATGTTTTACACGCTAAGTATCGCCCGAGCGATAATTTGTACGCAGCCCGAACTATCACGACGATAGCCGATGATGTTGTACGAAGCTTCGTGACGATAAACGCAAGTCCGGCTCCAGCATTAAAATTAAATAATCGTCATAAACAAATATACTTTTATTCAACTTTATACCCTTGTACGTTAAATCTAAGTTAGTTTTAGATTATTATACTCAATTATGACTATGTATCACTTATGCGGACGTGTACAGTCCGATGTGCTTACGATCTTTTTGTAATGATACAAACGTGATAAATTGTATTGGTTTTGTTCTGTTAGAGAATTTTGTATGTTATTTTGATTTTACTAGCATAAGGGTGCTTTTCCACCAAAGATGTGCTATGCATCGTTGCTATGGATGCGTTTGATATCCACCAATCATATTCATCGGTCCACATAGTATAGCACTGGTGGAAACTGATTCAACTAAGCTACGTTTTTTATATGGAAGGATGTATGATGTGGATGCGTGCTATGGATGCAAGCTATGGATGCGTGCATGGATGGTCGCGAGTGGTGTAGCTATGTGCAGAGCACCGTGCCACCGCTCCCCGTACCTTCCCTATTGTCGATACGTCGCATAGCTCGAGCTGCGCATCTTCCTCGCACAGCTACATAGCTTAGCATCAGTGGAAACGGTCACATAGTTTCGTCGCTTAGCTTTTACATTCTCGCAGCATAGCTGCATAGCACATCTCTGGTGGAAAGGCACCCTAAGTCTACCACGCTATGTTGGTGCGGGTTGGTGAACTACTCGCAACATCCCAGTATATTTTGGAGGGTTTTTTTGGTTTTTTATCACATTTATATCGATACAAAGATATGAGCTACAAGCTCTTAGTGGCCATCACGTTCACATCCATACAAATTCAACCATAGACCATATAAAACCTCCATGTTGTTTGATTTTTTTTTAATACCTTCTTTATAATACTAATATTAAATACTTGTAGGTTTGCAAAAGTATTCAAATTCTATTGCAATGCGATTTCCAATACACAGTTGATGTCACCTTATATTATACAGGGTGTTAACGAAATCGTGTATAATTTCTTCAAACCGCGTGATCTACTGGTGACACAGATTAACTCTAAATGAGAATTTTTGAAAATCAAACAAAAAAAATCTAAAAAAAATTTTCGTTTTCAATTTCTGAGTCTTTTTAGAGCCTCGAGTTATCTGACTGAAAAGAGCGATATCGCGTTAGTCGTTCCTGCCAACCGTGTCACCGTACTTTCATTATCTATATGCGTGGCATCGAAATGTTCACACAAATAAAATTATTTTTTTGCAAAAAAAAACTTGTTTTTTTACTGAATCCTTATTAGATGGTTTAGATATGATCGGTAACAAAGCCGCATGAAAAAAAAAGTTTTTTTTTATCAATCTAAATCCCGTGCGGGACCTGTCTACACCAGTAGTAAATCATGTGGTTTTAAGGAATTACACGAATTCATTATCACCCTGCATAAAATGTAGGATCACACCTTTTTCATCATCATTCACTTCACGCATTTCACCTCCTTTTTACTTTTTATAATGTACTATAAACCTCTTTCTCTATCACAGGCCACATATTTGGAACACACTCGATACTCAAATTTAAAAATTCGAAAAGTAAAATGCAAGGTGTTTTTGCGTGGATTCTCAAAGGAACGACGAAAGGGTGCGGACTGCCGGACGGCTGAATAGCTATGCAATATAGTACCTACTTATATTGAAGTCTAGCGGTTTAGTTCATAAGCCAAGCCCCCAGCAACTCACCTGAAGCTTGACATTCAAACACAATTGTATGTCATTTTATTAAACTAAGCAGACTTAGCTAGTAATACGGGCCAGGATAAAACTTGTATTGATGTGTACGCGATATTCGGCCTAAAATCAAAAATCTCCTTGTTAATAATAAAAAAAACTATTACGTTTCAGTCGCTATCGCGTTTGCGATTAATTTATAATTCTTGTGAGTCACAAAAGTATTCGAAATGGCAAGCGGAAATAGAAAACCCTATCAAAAACATTTATGTAAAAAAAGCTAACTCTCGCGAATTTTTTGCCGCAAAACGTTGTGAGATCTTAGACAAGTCTCTACTAATGTATAGACAAGTCTGGCATATCATTTATTTGTGGTTTTTGCTTTCATCTGTAACAAAGATATAGGGGGCTTAAATGTGCCTCTACTTGACAGAGTAAAATTGCCACTACACTTAAATGACTCACAAGAATTAAAACAAAAAAAAAATACTTTGTGATAACAGCTTATGTACTAGTTTTCGTAAACAAATAATTACTTAAATAATAAAGTTATATTGTCTATTGATTCACGGACGGACAGATAGACTGAAAATAATACAATAACTCTATAATACGATGATACAGTGCGTTCAATCTACGAAGGCGCGCCCCACTTCTTTGTGTATTCGGTAGCCGCGTGACTCATATGCACACATCTCTCTAGAATAACCGCAGGGCAGCTTGTGGCGAGCTGTTGGTGAGTGGCGACACTGCGTACCTTATTGCCTCAGAGAGTCGGTCAGGGCCTCGTCTCCAGTTTGCCTTTATTGGCTGGCTGGAGTGGAACCCCAAGAGTGCCCGCAGGACTCTCAACTCTGTCTTGCCTTTATCAACCGGCCAGAGGGGGGCCGCCAGAGCTATATGCTCGGGGGTGGAAGTGTCTAATGGCGTAATAGCGGGGAAACCCACTCCGGGTCTTTAAGATCCGCGACGGCGAAACCGGGGCCACACCTCTCTACACCTCTAGCCGCTCACACGTTTGTTGCCCCCTTCGCCTATGTACTGGCGGCTTTTCAGGGGGCCCAGCTACGGAGCTGGCGAGTCACCGTCTGCCAACACTTTTCAGTTTTAAACTTGAAAGGCAGACGTCGTTTTCTTCCGGCAATAGAAGTTATCCAGTCCAATTAACACCCCTTCCCACAGACCAGATATTTTTCACCATATTTCACAATAGTCGGTAGCCGCGTGGTGCGTATGCACACATTTCTTATTATTATCTGATATTAGTGTGCGTATGCACACATCTAACTATTGTATGGCGATACAACTAACACAATAGCTATTTATAATGCACACTTTTGCACTGTAGCTATTTAGACAAAGAGTGGGGCGCATCTTCGTGGATTTAAATTCGTGGAGTCGTCGTCAAATTGTGTCGTATCGAGTGCCGTGAAAAAACGGCCTCATTCTTTTGTATAACATCAGGTACAACTTTCTTTCTGTAAAACTGGGGCCATGCTAACACCTAACGCCACTAATTACCGCATTAATTTGCACAAATCCCTAAATTATGATCCACACTAACACTTAACGCCAATAATTCCGTACATTATCATCTCACTCAAAGAGAGGTTACACATATTTTATAAGGAACAAACTTAAAAATAATTATGAATACTTAGATCGCAAGACTAAAATGACTGCGAACAGTTTTTAATTTAGATTTCTTGCATATAAAGTTATCAACATTTTCTAAAATATTTCAGGGGATTGGCGTTGATAACCGAAATAAAGGCTTTTGCCTAGTTCAGTTACAGATGATTAATTCATTTGTAATTAGAAAACTTAGCCTATGAATAATATTTTTAAAAACGCATTAGTTGACAACAATACAAGGTTTTTGCGCAAATTAATGGCGTTAGGCGTAAGTATGGCCCCAGCATTAGAATTTGTGCAAATTAACAGCGTTAGGCGATAATGTAGCCCCGGCATAACGCCTAATACTTTTTTAACGATAAATACAAGCGACAATAATTTTCAGTTCATCTGTTCATCCGCTATCAACGTTTGTTACAAATATATTCTGAGAGCTATTTACTGCAATATTACTGACCTTTCATAATCTCTACTATAACTATTGTCCTTATCATATTGTGATGTAGAGATCTTTGTATTATACATGGCTTTAAGCTGCCCAGTCATTTTAGATCAGCTATGCTCAACATGTAGGCTATGCGATTTAAATCATAAGGCCAATTCTCGTAATTAAAAATGTTCAAAATATAGTTTCGATCTAGTCTCAGTCTAGTCTCAATCTCATAAATATGACAAATGGTATTCTTGTTCGTTAACAAACAACGTCAAACGTGAGATTATATTGAAATGAGATTAAAAGTTGACTGAAGCCAAGGGTATTCTGGTTACATTATGTACTGAGCCATTTTGACAAGTTGGAATTCTCATTTATTTCTAGAATTTATATTATAACTGTTGATATTGATATGCTATCGGTAATAGATTTTAAGTTGACTGAATTGACATTATATCGAGATAGACTGAGATGATACTGAAACCGGACCGAACTTTAAGTGTACCAGAATACCATTTTTATTCAATTCATAATTTAATCTCAGTTCGGTCAAACTTCAGTCTTACTTCAAATTAATTAAGAGAATTGGGCTTCAGGTAGTGATAAATGAATATACAGGTTGTCCCGAAACGCAACGTCAATTCGGTAACAAATGATAGGGCAGATTACGTCTGTTAAGAAAAATAAAATAATTTGTTTATCGTTTTCGAGTTGTAAAGGTACCATGAATAAAATTGAACCTCATAAATCTAACTAATAAGTGTATTTAAAAAAAAACTGCAACTTTTTTTTCTGTTTTCTATCTGACTACAGGATGTAAACAAATTCGTGTAATTTCTTCAAACTTCTATCGATTAATGATATAGATTAACACCGCACGGGATTTAGATTGATTAAAAATAAACTTTTTTTTTCCAAATAAATATTTTATGTGATATAAAATTTCAATAACATGCATTAATGAATGAAGGCACGGCGACACAGCTGACGGGCATGAGTAGCAAGATATAGCTCCACGCAGTCAATTAACTCGGGACGCTAATATTACTCAGATAGAGAATACCATGGTTCATTTTTTGAAAACTTTTTTTCGTTTATTCTGAAAAAACCTATACACTACTATACAGTGTCAATCAGTGTCACAAGTAGATCACGCGGTTTGAAGGAATTACACGAATTCGTTTACACCCTGTCTAAATGTTTTTAAACTTTCGTGATTTGTACACATTATTAAAAGTATAGATCAGGATAAAAGGTATTTTGTGCCTATTTGACTATCCTATTATCATTAAATGATAACTTCAACAATGGTTGTTCCCGACTTGACGTTCAGTTTCGGGGCATCCTGTGTCAAATGAAATAATTCGTAACGTTCTGAAATATAATTTCTAATAGCACGATTAGTGTAATAAACTCTTCCAATTTGAAGTCAATTAAAAAAAAATTGGAGATCGCTGTTCTAAAACGATCAATTTTGAAATAATGTTTTGGAGAAAGTCTCTTACGCGGCGTCCTACGTGAGCGATCTAGAAGCGACGCGAAGCGGCGCGGCGCGACGCGAAAACAACAAACAGTCGATACCTATTGAAGTGGCCTACGTGACCAAACGCAAGTGGAGTGCGGTGCGGCGGTTTTCTCGCGAACTGGATGTGGTGCCGTACAGTGCTACTGAATGACGGCGGCGCGCGGCGGCCGGTTCGCGAGCTCGTAGGACAAAGCCGCTACTTCGCACCGCATCGCATTGAATTCGCGTGTCACCGCATCGGAACCGCCTACGCCTGACGCCGCGTCAGATATTTGGGTTCATAACGAGTTAATCTTGCTGTGACTCGGAGCGACGTATTAAAAAGAAAACCGTCGCATTTTGACAACTGAAGTTATTCGGATAAAAATCGGGTTTCTTTTCCTAGCAAATTAATTAAAAATTTCACAGACAAAGTTAAAATAAAAACATAATCAATGGTTGTATGCGGTGAGAATTAGGTGTAACCTATTTATTTAAAGAGGATAAAGTTTTAACGATTATTTCAGTTTTTCGACAATAAGGTTACCAACGTTGTTTAAAAAAATACTACTTAGTGGTCAGGGGGCTTACTATGACCTCTTATGAAAACGCTCAAATGCTAGTAAGCGAGCTTACACACGAGCGGCATGTTCCCAATGGCAGAGGTAACTGCAGCCGTCGACGCGCGTCGGCGGCAACCGTCGACGCGTCGACGGCAGCCGTCGACATTACAACTTTGAAGATTAGCGGCAGCGGCAACAACTGCAAGTGTCGCTATAGGTCGACTGCTGCCGTCGACGCGTCGACGGTTGCCGCCGACGCGCGTCGACGGCTGCAGTTACCTCTGCCGTTGGGAACATGCCGCTCGTGTGTAAGAGCTCGAAGTCAACTTCCGTTCAAAAGCAGGCCTGCTTCTGAATCGCTAAAAATCGTACCATGTCAGTACTAAATGTGAACGACTATTGAACCAAGTTGAACGGTAATACTTGTTCACGGTACGAAAAGTCTATACAAAAAAAAAAGGTGAACGGATTTCGTAAACGTCAACGTAGCAGGCCTGCTCTAACGATGTCATAGTACAAAAAAGCAGGGCAGTTCAACTTCCAGGCAACTTCTGTCCTGCTTTAAGAGGTCATAGTAAGCCCCCTGGTATTGGTAGAAGTGGTAATGATCGCAATCAATGATCACTTTTAACCTAACCTAGCAAAGTCGACGTAGCTCCGACTTTAGACTAATCTTAAGAGTTTAGACCTAGTTTTAGCCAAAAGCAACCGGCTACACCCTAGTTTTAGTCGTCATTAAATACACTTAATTCTCACCAATCACCATCGGCCTAGTTATAGCCAGCTAAGACTGGATGTAACCGGAATTTGGCTTTTAGCCGTAACATATCGATTAGTCAGAAAATCCATTTTATTTCTTATTTTTTTATTTAGACTTTCTCTCAAACCATTACTGCAAAATGTATCACCCTTCAGTATGTTTATTATTATAATAAATAACGTATTAATATTATGTACTACGCATCTACATGCAGTTACAACATATTATATTCATATAACATCATAGACTGAGAGTTTTGTGCTATTTTGTTTAACTTCCAGCGCGACTGTGGCGCTACAGTTGCGCGACAGTTGCGCGACAGTGGAACCACAGTTGCGCAACTGTGGAGCGACAGTTGCCCGACTTTCAGAAGTTTCTGTTCATATAATTCTCTTATTTCCTTTAAAGTTACTTTTACACAGTAATTGTGTTTAATTAATAAATAATGTACTACGCATTTACATACAGTAAGGTTTGCGACACACGAAGAACACAGAGTCGTATTCGTGTTGCATCATAGAGTGGGGGTTCTGTGCGTATTTTGTTTTGACGCCGGTTTGCTCTTTCTGTGAAAGAAAAAAAATTAGTATATGAGGTGCTTAGTTTTAAATAGGCTGTCCATTAAAATAAGCATGTATTTATTTAATTTTCTAAACATTCTAAAACTCCTTTTAAAAAAACGGGTCGGTTAAGAGTCGAAGTTGGTACATCATAGATTACGACCGACTTCTGAAACTGTTAATTTTTTAGTACGGTTATTATTTTAATCCTTTAAGGTTCAGACAAATGAGAAACTTTTGTAAAAAAATATGTTTTTTTCGTGCTTTTATTAGTTGTTTTGTGACATAATAAAATATAAGCATCGAATTAATAACGTCCTTTCCTTTGTTCTTTTCCTTTTCGAAGTCTGTTATAAATTATAATTATTTATTTATTATTACTTCTATGCACTATGGTGGTACATAAGGTGGACTTAATGCCATAAGGCATTCTCTACCAGTCAACCTTTGGGTTAAAAGGAATAGCATCGAAATGGTAGGTACAGCAAAAAAATAAATATTGACAATGTTGAACAGAATTTAAAACGAATTCGTAAGATATAAATTACATGAAATACATAATTATACGAATAATAAAATATATAGATATTATAATATACACGGCTAAATAATAATTACCAGAAAAAATTTAAGGGCACGGTCAGTTACTGTAATAGAACATATAAAGAGAAAAAAAAAGAAAATTATTTTGTTTGAAAACTGTACTTCAAAAACATAAATAATTGGTAAGAAAGTTCAATCACATTGACAATGATATTCGTACGCGCACGCACACACGCAACCCTTTTATCTATTCATTCAAAAAAAAGCCCGCGCAATACATAGGCTGCGCACGAGACGGACGGCGCCAACTAGTCTGGCTCCCGCACCACCCTTACCCCACTCCCACGCGCCCACTCCGGCGCGTGCGTGAGCCGCCCGCCGCAGTCGGCCGCCCGCAGTAATTAGGTCAAGTTGCGTGACGCGCGGTGCAAGCGCAACCTCTCGTTACCGCGTACATACCGGTTTTTGTTGAATACGTAATTACATGTTGTGTTGATGAATACTAAATAGGCTTAATATTCGGTAAACTAAGGTCAAAGCAGACTGCATCGCGCCCTCTCCACCGAACCCGACTTCTCAGAACGCAACAGAGAGGTTATTAAGTTTACGCGAGCGCGCAATACGTACGTATTACCTATTAACATCTGTTATTGAATTGATAACTACGATGGCTTATCAGTTCACGTCTCGAGAGTACCCTTTGTGTTAATACTTCATAGAAGGCCGGCACGCAGGTGAATCTTATCTAGACAGATCGGAGCGAAAGTACCTAACCGAGGAGTTCGGGAGTCGGTGGACAGGCTGCGGCGGCCTAATTGCCCGGCCCGCGTGCAGCCTGACGTCACACCCATGGATTTTTACATGTGAAGTGAAATCAAACGGAGAGTGTACGTGAGTGAGCCCGATAGTCGCAAACTTTTAAAACAACTCGAAGTAAAAGGGCAAAGTGATGTTCTAATATCATTAAATAACTATCTTGTATAAAGTGCTCGCTTGTGTGTTGACAACAAAGGGCGGTGGCCATTTTGAAAAATTGCTGAACTGTAAGTTTTTAATAATACATTAAATTACCACCCTTATCAGCTGATTTCAATCCTTATCAGCTGATCCTAATCACTGTTAGCTAATCCCTTCAAATTCAAATCCCCATTATCGCAGAACAAATTCTAACTTTTTAAATACGTGGAGTGGAGTGAAGGAGAAAGCACGACTGTGTGTGTGTGTTGCACGGATTTCGCGCTATCGACTCGCTCGCACGCATTACATACCGGTATAACTGACTGACGCATGACTCACACAAGCGTATAATGGTGCATGATGTGTGTAGCTTACGCGCGGTGGGATGAATTTCATTGATAGTCCGTGTTGTTGACGTAGTATTTCTAGTATTAAAGTATTATGTCCATAAAATTATTCATATTTTCAGGATCAAACAAAAGTAAATAACTTTGTTAGATTTAAATAAATTAAATTAATGATTTTACATTTCAATAAGTATACCGCTTCCGTATGTACCCTTAAATTTTTTATGGTGAATTAAAAATATTCGTGTATATAAAATACAAAACTATAAGAAAATCTAAATGTAATTATGACTAAGACTAAATTAGATGATTAGGAGTGCAGCGACTTCAAGTAGTATTCCTTAACTTTGCGTTTGAACGAGAATTTATTTATTAAATAATTCTTCATAATATAAAAAAAAATCGACGAAAAACACACGCATAATCAATGTACAGTCGCGGACTTGAAATGTTTACCACCCTAAGGTCTATAATTGCTTGCACATTACTTTTTCATAAGGTCGCTAGGCCGCTCGCAAAGAATTGACAGGGCAAAGATATTTTTATCTTAATTGACTTAAAAAGTTAATACAAGGTTAGTCAGAAAGGGGGTACTAATCCGCAGACCACTTAAAGTATCACTACTGACGGTTTTAAAGCAAGTGTTAAAACTGCAAAATTCGAAAATTTTTATTTCCATGTAAAATTATTTTTATTTTAGTTTTTTCAAAATTTCTTCATCCCTGCTGTAGTTATGAATTCAGAAAATGGTGCTTCTAATTCGTGACCTCAAATATGACCTAAAATGTAAACACAGCTGGGGCCTAATTCTCCTAAAATAAATCTTGAAAAATCACAACCGAACCAAGGCCGAACCGTTCATTCAGACAGTTCTCAATTTCAAAAGCTGTCTTATTGTTTGACACAAAAAACAAAATCAATCATTTTGAAAATTTTCGAAAACAATAACTGACTGACGGTTGTGGTTCGATTGCGTTTGGCAACAATTTATTTTAGGGGAATTAGGCCCCTGATCATACCTGAGGATAGATAGATTTTAGCGTATTTTTTATGTAATTTTTGAACAGCTATTTCTCTTAAACTATTGACTTTTGGGGAAAGTGGTAGTACAAAAGTTATTCATTATTATGGGTACTTTACCACCCTTTCCGATTAGTACCCCCTTTTTGACTAACCTTGTATAAAGAGGATATAAAAGAAATCAATCTACTATAAAATTAGCTCTGTACAACTTTTGACAAAAAGGAGTTCATGACATCAAAAAGTGGTTAATAGCCTTTTTGCTAGAATTGACGCTTCAAATTTTTAAAACTAATCCGTAATTCAATATGCCATCTTAAACCTTATTGCACACAGTGTGAGAAGGAATCGAATTTGAAATCTGATAAACATTTCAAGTCCGCGGCCGTACATATCGTTAAGTTAGGTTACTTACCAATATATCAAATCCTATATCTCTAATAATCTCCAGTAATATGTCATATGGGGGCTCAATACTGTTTTCCGTTGGCATGTCACTGCAAAAAAAACATTATTTTATAGGTACATGATGACATCAACAACAGCCTTTATTCCCCGAAGGATTGAGCAGAAGTTATAGTACACCATCATTCTGCTGTTATGTTTAAGTCCTATGTAATAGAGGGCGAGTCTATCGTCATCAACCGGGCACAGACTCGTGGCTGCTACTGAGAAATTCAACACGGAAAAACCCAATAACACTGCTCGACCGTGGATCGAACCCAGGACCTAACGCTCAGCATTTGCGCTTGCGCCCACTAGACCAACGAGGCATTCAGTTTTGAAATGTCTAATAAAATTTTGACCATGTTGAAAGAAAAAGAAAGAAACATTTTTTATTCGCGCCAACATGACGCATAAAAATAAAAAAAAACTATACACAAAACCAAAAAGAAACTATTGGGAAAAATATGCGTCACGTCCACGCAAAACAGCCATCGCTCAGCATAATGCTATGACTCATGTGCAAGACAGAGCCACAGCGCTGGTTTTCAGCGAAAGCCGAATATTCAACTCCCTTTTAACAAGAGACCTATGTCCTATGTCCAGCAGTGGACTAAGGACCAAAACATTCTTAGCGTTGTTGAGGATGGTGATTGGACTCTTCGATGAATAAGACAAGTAGGCTGTATTATAAAAATATGTTGTATTCGGTACATGCAAATTTACAAAGTCGGAAAACACAGTCGTTGGTATGCCCGTTCGCTAGCGAGATTTAACGGACACTGGTGGACGGCGGGAAGCGCGCGCGCTCGCCGCGTCGCCCTCCCGCGCGCCTCGCCCCGCCCCGCTGTCGTCTGCCATGGCAACACATACGTTCGCGCGTGAACAAGCGTATCTTGCGTCGCGTGCATGAAACTTCTAGGCCCTATTACAATTGGCGTAACGATAATAAAATACGCGTGGTGAGACCGCGCAGGAGAATTTTTATGAAGCGCGATGCATACACGTAACGCAACGAAACATGAGCCACGCAAGATGCGCTCACTGTGTCTGAAGTTTTTTTTTTATCGTGTGGAAATCCTTATCGATACCCTTCGCCCGGGATAGGCGAAGGATTATGCCGAACTCTTACCGGCTAAAAACGGTGTTCCTTCTCTTGACCTTTGACCGGGGTCGCGGGATTTGCAGCTTTATGCACCACGACCCCGGCTGCCTCGTCCTCAGACCTCTCCTTCCGGCCTTGCCCCACGTCCTCTTGAGAGGAGCACGAGGCCGCAGGCCACACACTACGGTGGCCGGAGGTCGACGCGCGCCCTCCGATGGCAGTCGCCTCTCTCTCCCTCTCCGTTCCCTCCTTGGTCGGTCATCAGCTCCTCGCAAAAGGAGGCGACGACTTCCCTCGCTCCCAACCATGGACAGAACCACGTTCGAAGCGAGAGATGACTAAACTAGGCTAAGTGGAACTTCTCTCACCTATAATGATACAGTAGTGGTCCCAAATTGATCCAATAGCCGCCCGGCTGCAATATCATGTATATCCTCTCTATAAACTCTATAACGTTCGGTGCACAGTCTATAAAGAAACAGGTAGCTACGCATGACCATTCGTCTGCTTCTGTGTATACCTGCAATTAAAATAAACATAATCAGAAAGACGTTCTGCTTGTGGCTCTAACTTGCTTTTTTATTAGTTTTGGAAACAATAAACCATCGTCTTGAGTATAAAGCTGCGTGTCCGATTGGTCGGCATCGGAGAGTAAGGAGAAGAGACGGGCATATGAAAAAAAAATATCGATGTATATCGTATCGATATTTTTAAATACCTTCGATACAAATAGAGTAAAAATATCGATATTATATTCGAAATTTGAATATTAAATATTTGAAATTTCAATAATTTAAGACATATCTGGCAATTGATCAGCTGTCACACACAGATGAAAATGAGGTATGCAGACTACAAATACGCCCAAATTTTTTGGTTGTATTCAAGGCGAAATTACTTACCTTCAGAAAGTCGCCAGCCGTCATAGAAAAGTTATGGTTCGGTCGATTGCCCGATGGACATACATCAGGGAAACGTGCTGATATTAGTTGATGTTCACATGTTATATTGTTCACGTATTGATGGACCCAAGGGTGGACTGTGTATTTGTTTATCTGGAATATACAAAAAAAGAAAGGCATTAAAATTTTAAAGGTTTTTAAAACGAAAACGAGACTTTAAAAGAGCCTGGTGGCTTACTCCGAAAATTGATTTGCCGGATTCGGCAGCCTGCGGGCTTTTGTAAAAATGTATGCGCAAAAGGCCTCCGCGCACACGCCAGAAATTTCTTTAAATTTGCAGCCGGGCTGTACTCTTCGAAGCATGAAGGGGTCTCGATTTGTAAGGAACGGTCACCCATCCAAGTACCGACCGCGGCAAGCGTAGCAAAATTTTGCAAATCGTATAATCTGCGAAATTCTAATTAGCGACGATCCCTCACCATCCGATTTCAATTGAGCTGAAGTTTTGCATTCGAATGTCGTTTTTTTTTTTGACATTTCGTCGACGTCTGAAATCTTCTAAAATTACACAGCATGACTGATTACACTTTACGTCTGAAAATCATGAACTGCTCATCGTTCTGTACAACTTTTACTATGGGACAACACTAAATTAATGAAAAAAAAAACTGCTGTTCCGTAAAAATTAATTAATGTTGCTTAACAAAATGTTTAGAACACCAGTTTTTTTCCAAGTTTTTGTACGTGTTGTAAGTGTTGTGATTTTCGGATGTAAAGAGACCAACCAGTGATATATTTATTTAAAAATCAGAACGACATAAAGCCAATTACACATATTAACTGAAATTACTAGAATATTAAATATTAACCCTTTCAGTCTTCTCGTAATACACCAAGCATTCAAACAAAATCACTTTCCATTCATCAGCAAATAGATCCAGTGAAGGATTAGATTCCAGGAGAGCGTTGAGCATGTTCAAGATCCCTGGAATGGGTAACATACATCGCGCAACGGTGCGATAACGCGGCTGTGCAAACAAATTATCAAAATATCATGCTGTAGATTAGTATGGGGTATCAATTGTAACACAAACTCACTTCAGTACACCTGTTGAGTATGAAGTTGCTGGCGAACAACATGAACAAGGAGAACTCGTTCCCTTGACACGTGTAGCCGCGAGCCGCCACCTCCCAGGCCAGCCGGCCCAGTCCAGCGCCCGGCACTAACACGCGCACCTGCGACCGGTCGCTGGAACACAGAGGGGAAGGTCAGCACAGTTATAGCTCAAAATGGTATGCTTATTTCCAAGGTATAAAGGTTAGAAGAGAAGCTATGAAGAAGTGGAAGCCCGTTATTTAAAAAAAAGTCCCTCGTGATTAGGCTTGCCAACGGTCCCGCGAGAGCCGGGTCGTCTCGTTTCTAGAGCTTTAGAGGATGCGTCCTGCGAAAGACGTGTGCGAGACGCCGATTGTCCCGTTTTATCGTACCTACGACTAAACCTTCGGGCAAAGTCGGAATTTAGTGAACGCACGTTTTGTTTAGCTAGAAGAGTGGAGATCGTGACCGCGAGTCTCGCGTCGAACGAACGAAAAAATAATGTCTAACTATATTTTTTGCCTCCCTATACTTTGACAGTTTGGTCCCGCTTTTTTTTGCCACGTCCGGCATTCATAAAGGTTAGCAAGCCTATGGTCGTGATTGTGAACTTATTCCTCTTTGTCAGAACGGAAATGATTGAAAATTAAAATAAAAAAAAAACTCATCTTGTGGAGACCCCTCTAGCGGGTTCCCCGGGACTAAAGCCCCTTAAATGCGGCCCTGCTTATTTCCGTTAAAAGATTTAGTGTTTGAGTATAATTTTTTTATTAAAAATCTCGAACCTTTTACAAAAGATTATAAGCAACAATGAAACAACCAATGAGATATTTAAAAAAATGGCCATGTTTTAAGCGTTTAAAAATTGTTTACTAGACAGTGTGCTGACGTCATAACAATGCCATTGTAAGGCTGCTCTTCCGCCAGAGATGTGTGCTACGGTGTTTCAAACCAACCAATAGGATCGCTTTATTCTAATAACCTTGACACATGTTTGAAAATCAAGCGATCCCATTGGTGGGTTTCACACACATCTGTAGCACACATCTCTGGTGGAAAAGCAGCCTAACTCTACACCACTCAATACAATATCCGTTTACCGTGACAAAGACAGAAATTGGCCGTTTTTTTTTTCACGTGTCAGTGCCTATTTTTTCTTTAAAATAATATTCTTTTGTATTTTTTTAGTAGTTGTCATATTATTATACACCCTATTGTCTTTATACGTTAAAACGAAATTTAGTTACTGCGTTCTACCTCATCTTAAATTCTGAACACTCTCATACCTGAATTCATCCAATGAGAACCGCTCTTCCATCTCATCTAGTATAGGCTTGTAACACTGTTCCCGCTCCGCAGCACCCATGTCGCTCCAATCGCGGACTATGTTTTTTAAAACTGATTGTACCTGTAGAGAATATTATTTCGTCACTAAAGAGCAAATCGCACAACTATCGGCCGACAGTTGGCCGATTTTATAGTAATCTAGTCAGATTAGAGCTTGTACAGATGAGGCGATTCACGTGCGTAAAGTGACGCGGGTATATGCGCCTTAATTGCGTTATATGCGCGAGCATTTGGGGCAATCCTGTTCCATTTTTGTGAAAACACTACGTCCTCTCATATTAACTATCGCGCGTATACTGAACGGAGCAATGACATCCCTATACTCGCGCGCAGAACGCGAGTCGAGGTTTTGGCGACTTGCACACGATTCGCGCCCAAACCGCAAAATGCGTGACTGCGTGTAGACGAAATCTTCTTATATATAAAGAGACTGGTACTGACTGACATTTGATTCATCAAAGCAGAGCCTAAACCACTAAAGCTGGAAATATGAAATTTGGACAGTAGGTTCCTTACGTGACGAAAACATCCACTAAGAAGGGATTTCCCGAAATTCAACCCCTAAGGGGGTGAAAAGGGTGATTAACGTTTGTATGCAAGTCCGTCATTTTTGAAGTAAGAAGCATGAAATTAAGTATTAAGGTTTCTGGTTAGGAGTAAATGTACACGTGTTTGAGCGTTTTTGGAAATTCAACCTCTAAGGGGGTGAAATAAGTGTTGTAAGTTTGTATGAGAAATCTGGTAATTTTGAAGTAAGAAGCATGGAATTCAATATTTAGGTTACTGGTCAGAAATAAACGTACACGTGTTTCAGGGTTTTTGGAAATTCAACCCCTAAAGGGGTGAAATAAGTGTTGTAAGTTTGTATGAGAAATCTGGTACTTTTGAAGTAAGAAACATGGAATTCAATATTTAGGTTACTGGTCAGAAATTCTATAATGTATGTATTCTATAATGTAAAATTTCACGCAAGCGAAGCTGCGGGCAACAGCTAGTGTATATATAAACCTATGTATCTCACAATCGCGCGATTGGCTGTACGCAACTCGACTCGCGCGTAAAACGCCTCATCTAAACAAGCTTCACTCAAACAGGCGAACCAGCTCGGAACGCGGGACGCGATACACTCGCGCCGATTGCGTCAGGTAACTTGTGTGGACGTCTAGACGTGTTCAAATTGGCGCGAGCAGTCGCTTGAATTGAAGCGACCGGGTTGGCTGGTTAAGGGCTTGTTTGCCAGTAACATAATATTAGTTTTAATTGCTTTGTATAATTTTTGCATGCTGTGGTCTCTCATAATTGAAGGAGTACACTGGCTATATAATCTAAGCGAATTATTACCATTATATTTTTGTGTATATCCTTTGTCAGAGATCCTTAAGTAAATAAATAAATAAATAAATAAATAAAGGGTTGATTGGTAGCTTCGGAGGAGCCGCGCCGTGCCCTCATCTCAGAAGTAGGCGGTGACCTGTCGCTGTCGGCCGTGGTCGAGTCCATGGTCGACAGCGAGGAGTCCTGGGACGCGATGGTGTCCTTCTGCGACACGGTCATGTCGCAGGAGGAGGATGCGGAAAGGGAGTGGGAGATTACCTCCACTCATCCGGCCCGCAGCAGACGCACCGGGCGTCGGCGAAGGGCGGACAACTCCCTCTTCCAGCCCCCCTAAATGGGGCCAGGGGCGACGGACTTGGGGAAGTCAGTCGCCCCCCACACATCAGGACCCGAGGCGGCGGCGCGAAGTGTTCCAAGCGCGCCCCTCTTAGACGGCGCGGGCAGTCTAACACCTCACTCCCCCCGCTAACTCGAGGAGGCCCGCTGTGGCGGGCCGGCACCAGCCGGGGGTTGCGGAAGTATCGTAAGTTCCCGCGACCCCCGGCGCTGTTGTGAGATGGAACACCGGGGTGGTTTTAGTCAGTTAGAGTCTGACAGACCCCTCCGCTCACCCTAGGCCGGAGGACATCCATGAGGATTACCAGAGAGCTAAAAAAAGGGTTTATTGGTAAGGGTCTCTAGTCACGTCTGCGCCCAGTCCGCACCGCGTCCTCGCCCGACGTCTGTTCTGTGTGGCCTGCGCCTTATAATTTTAATACCTAACCATTAAAAATCCGACTATCAATATCGTCCAATGAAAAGTCTGCCTTTAAGGTACGCGTCCATTGCCCCGCGCCGGACGCACCGCACGCACGGCAGCAACGGATTTTAGTTTTGCGTTCACAAATGCGTTCGGTGCGGCCGGCGCGGATAGTGGACGCAGCGCTATGTGAATTCATACAAAGCAAACAAAAATCCGTTGCGTGCCGTGCGTGCGGTGCGTCCTGCGCGAGCCAATGGACGCGTACCTTTAAGGGGCCGTCCATTAATCACGTGAGGTTCGAAAGGGGGGGGAGGGGGTTTGGCAAAAATCACGAAATATCACAAGGGTGGAGGGGGTGTAGTAAGATATCTCGTGTATTTATTTTTCGTCAAACGCGCCATTTCTAAACTGAAAAGCGAAAATTTCTGCAACCTTTCTGTCTAGACATTTTAATCATGGTCCTTAATTTCAGAATAAAAATACTTTATGACTGTATTTAAGATAATTTTCTAAAAATTTTAAGATTCTTTGTAGGTACTAAAAATACACGTGATTTTGGGTGGGGGAGGGGGGGTAGTCTTAAACGTCACCATGTATCACCAAGGGGGAGGGGGGGTTAAAAAATGCTAAAAAAAACATCACGTAATTAATGAAAGCAAAATTGAAAAAAATACTATCCATACCTTTTCAACATCATGCTGCATTTTATGTTGCTTCTGCGACGCTATTTCACAATTATTATAGTTACACCCAAAACTTTCAGATCCATTTGTCCCAGAAGTATCTGTCACAGTGTGGTCAACGTTTTCGAACATAGTGTCCACGTCTTTTATTATTAGGTGCACCACGCTGTTGTTTATGTCGAGACATTTCTTGAATTTCGCGAGATATGTCTTGTATTTTTCTAGACGGCGCTGATGATTTTGAGGTAATATTGATATTATTTTCTCTGATTTGTGGATTCTGTCTAAACTGCATAGCCTGAAAAAAAAGAAGAAAATGACTCGTTGAACGTTTACATTCAACTACGGGCCGTGCACGGGCGGGCGTTGAACGTTTACAATCAACTAGGGATCGTGCAAGGCGGGCGCAATGATTTCGAAAGTAAGTTGACACCACCCATCCGTCTGGTCACCTGTCGTCGACTTAAGGTCATGGCACATTATACCGGAACCGCAACTGCACAGCTGCAGCACGGCGTCGCCTCGAATTTAGGCTACGGCTAGCCGCCAGCGCGCTAACTACGCGTCGTCCGTACGGCCGCGAGGTACAAGGTTGCTGTCACCGCGAACACAGTAGTTATATGGCATTTGTAATTGAACGCCTACACTTATACACGCCTAGGACTTGCACGTTTTCATAACGACGTTGTTTCGCTGGCGACTCTGAATCGGCAAGCTGCGAGTCGAGTTGTATGGTAGCGGCAAGCGCACTGACTGCCCGCCGTAGGCTTTTTCATATTGACATTATGAAACATATTATACGACCCACGATTTAATGCTCTAATTTGAATGACAAGTTAATTGCTGTGTTGTAGCGTGCCGATGCGGTGCCGGTATAGTATGCCATGACCCTTACTACAATTACAATGGTGTGTATAGTCCGAAGCCCAAGACCCAGCAGTGGGACAGTAGTGGGCTAACTACGCTTATGTTAAGCTAAGTGTGATATACTACATATACAGGTCATAAACTAATTCGTATAATTCCTTAAAACCAATGATCTACCACTGGTGTAGATTGACCACGCATGGGATGAAGGTTGATTAAAAAAAAAGCTTTTTTTTTTTGATGCGTTAGGGCTAAGTGGTCGTTCCTAGACAAGCCAAAAAGGTTTTTTTTATAAAATGCATTTTTTTTGCCTGTTTATTTTGTTATTTCATTGAATATTTCGATACCACTCATAAATGAATTAAAGCACGGCGCGGCGGCGTCACAGCTGGCGGACACGACTAGCGCGATATCGCTCTTTGCAGTCAGTTAACTGGGGGCTCTAAAATGACTAAGAACCGATTTTACCTACGTCAGATAACGTTATCTGAGGAATAAATTCGTCATTTTGACAGATTTCCTATACAAAAGATGTCAAAAAGTTTAATTTATTCCTCGCATAAAGCTATCTGACGTTGGTAAAATCGGCCCTAAGAAATAGAAAACCAAGTTTTTTTTGTTTTTTTTTTTTTTTTAGTTGTTTTTCTAAAAAAAGCATTTATTGTTAATCAGTGTCAGGAGTAGATCACGCGGTTTCAAGGAATTACACGAATTCATTTACACCCTTTATATCTGCCTTACCCCTCAAGAGAGCAATAGTGACGTCTGATTCATAATTAAATCATGCCTTAAACGTTCGACACGTGTCAAGCAGACACAAGGACAAGGAAAACAATATGATTCAATAATCTCATTAAATATAGTCATTGAATAGCACGTGCCGGCAAAAAATAGCCTGTAGAGGTGAACTTCATAAACGATTTTAAATCAAAACCCATTTATTGAAAATATGTACACACAATATTGAAAATATGTTCACACAAATTACGAGATGGGCAGCGATGGAGTCCAAAAAAAACCAATTAAATATAATAAAAGATTTATTTTAAAGTTACAATATTGAACTTAGTAACTAAAGCTTAATTTTAAGATGTCCTAACGTCCCGATGTTAGGTGACAAAAGGCGCCGCGAAATGTCGGCGATCAGTTTTTATTAATCAATGAAGCCGTGTTGCATAATCCCAGTAAGCGGAAATCGAACGATGGTGCGCTGCGTGTTAAAGTTGTATCTGAGGGCATGCTCGGATATAACACCTCCCTCGTAAGATGAGCAACTATTTGTCAATGCCTATTGCAAAAGTTGCGGCTCGTTTAGCTGGTTCTGATAGTTCAATAACTTCTTTATTGCTTTTCGTTAGCAATGCCTTTACTCGTCGTGTAAAATACACGCTAAGCAGTGCACCTGCACTTAACAATGCAATCAGCATTAGGTACAAAGGTATTGTTGTGTGGTAAATACTCGATGAATCCGCAGAATCGGTTTCGACAGAAGTCTCCATTGTGATTTGTCTTTGTATATTATTCAGTGAACTTAAGTCAATTGACGACAGGTGATAATTTGGCTCGTTCTTCTGAGTATAATTAGTCATCCGTGGGAACGCTGTTATTTCAATGATGACACCGTTAACCTTGTCATCGATGTTGACCAATGTAATTTCGGGTGATCTTATCTTGCAGGATTTTGGTATAGTTGCTAAGAAGCTGCCTTGTAATAGTTGATGTTTTTCTTGTCCACAGGATAGCTGAACTTTAGTAGGTTTCGGGAATGAAATAATGTAATGTCTGCTATCTAGCTCTAAAAGAGCCTCCTTAGTCAGAGAGATAGGCGTGATTTGACACGTTGCATCTATCTCCTGAAACTGGATTAATTTATCTATGCAATCTAATCCGGAGCGGATGTGATGGCTTATTTTCTGTTCGCATATATGCCATGTATCTACCTTCGGGCATTCTGCCTCTATGTACACGAACTCCTTTAAGTTGGTTGCTACATAAGGATAAGCGGGAAGGATAACATTATTCTCTTTATTTGGTACGGGGCAGAGTCTATATAATTTAAAGGTAGTGGGGAGTGTGATAGGGAATTTTAGGACAACCACGATCTTTCTATCAACGTAATAAGAACCTAAACTAATTATGTCGTAATAATATCTGATATCTAAATCTATTATATGATCTACGCTATATAAGTGCCGTAATTTGCTTATCATAGTTTTTAAATCCCTAACACTTAATATAGAATGGTGCAATGATCTTGAACGACTAAATGCTAATATATTCTCTAACCTATTAATTTCACTGGCTAACTCCTGTATGTTATCGCTAAGAATAACAAAGAGTTGCGCAAGGTGTGCATATCTTAACGCTCGCTCATTATCCGAGGTAGTCAAGTTAATGACATACTTAAGAGCTTTATCTAATTTTTGCTGATTTATAGTTAAATTGTGTAGTAACTGAGTTTGTTGTACTGTAAATTCTTTAAATAATGAAATATGTTCATTTAACTTGTTAGAAATAAGCTTATCATTTTTCTTTAAAGTTCTCATAACATTCTCGAATCTTAAAGCGTCATCGTGATCTAGATTACCGGAAATTGATTTTATTAAAGTACCCAAAGGATTAAATATACCTCGTTTGACTCTACTAGGTTGCAAGGTTTCTAATTGTAATAGGATTCTATTTAACTTATCATGCATATATTTAATTTGAATATTAAATGAAGGTAGGCTGTTGTTAGATAAGATATGCGTAGTTTCAACCAATTGTGTCTGTAAGGCGTAGATCTGTCTTTCTATCAATAGTAAGTTAATGTCTTGTAGAAACGTATGGTGATGGGATATGATTTTTGTAGCTCCTAAGTCGTAAGGTAGAATTCCAGGTCCGTTATCAAGGCTGTCAAGTCGGATCTCTTGAGCTTGGGCCAGGGATGTTATTATCATCACTAGGTACCTGTAACAATGGGGGGTCTTTATTTTTCTTAGGTCGTTTCAGTCTAGTCTTAGCTACGGGTCCGCGTTTCTTAGATGTGAAAATATGAATAGGTAAGTCAGCTATAACTTTGTCATGGGTAAAACGACTAGCAAGTTTTTGTCGCGATGCAGCTGGATTTCGTATATAAATTTCCTGATTTTGCGAATAATCTATTTCAGGTTCCCTACTGCTGTTACGTTGCATCATTAAAGATTCGCGTTCGGCGAGTGATGAGTCATGAACAAGTGCATATACTGATTCCATTCTACTCCGGTGGTCTTGAACGTACTGTTGCAATAATCGTTCCGTCATATTTACGTCTGTTGGGTCCCGTGGGTCGAAATGTCCGGTGATAAGGTCAAAGGGTCTACATTTGGTCAAACTATGAATAGAGCTGTTATAGGCTAATAGTGCATAAGGCACTAAATTAACTGCCAATTCATTTTTATGCTGTAATTTTAATATACGTAAATGTTCGATAAGTGTGTTATGGAAACGCTCTATCATACCGTTTTCGTTCGGGGCATGAGCAGCAGTAGTGCGATGCTGTATTTTATGTAATCGTAAGAACTCGCTAACGACTTGGTTTGTGAATTCGGTCCCCTGATCCGTTACTAAAGTCATTGGATAACCATGATGAGTACTAAATTTTAGCAGAGACTTTACTATGTTCGGGGCGGTACAATCTGACATACGATAGGCCTGGGCGTACTTAGTAAATGAATCTATAAATGTTAGATATTTTTCCTGCTCTATAGTTAAAACGTCAGCGTGGATAATATCGAATGGTTTTGCCGGTGGTGGTACTATTCTAAATTGTTGGCGAATCGGGTTACGATCGTATTTAGCACAACCGCACACAACGCACTCATTTATATATTTTGTTATGTCGACTTTCATTTTAGGCCAAAAGTATTGCTGAGATAAAGCCAGATAGGTTTCATTTATGCCACGATGGTTGGTTTTACCTTCGTGGTATTTGCGTATTATATCCTGTTGGTTTAAGAACTCGGATACATTAATAATTTGTTTTTTAACAAGAAATAATTTCATAGAATTTTTAAATGCTCTTTGTATTATAGGAACAATTTCGTACATTTTATCAATAGGTTGGACTAAGATGGCTGTGCGGATGTTGGGGTCCACATGCTTTTTAATTATATCTACAATATCTTGATCAAAGTTGGGGCTTACGCATACGTCGGTTATGACTTGAAGGTAAGTGTCGAAGGGTTTTATTACCTTTGGTTTAGGTTTAGCCGGGTGGTTAATTATATTTATAATAATTTGTTTGCGAAATTTATTTAGTGGGTCATCACTTATAGGAATATTGAGTATTGGATTTTCTACACTAGTATGTGCGGTTTCAGTATCTGATATGTGTGGTGCAGTTAAAGTCGATGAGCTGTGACGTTCGCGGACTTCTGAAGAATTTTCTATCGACATAGCTTCAGGTGCTGTTATAGTTGACGAAGAGCTATGGCGACGTCCTGGTGTCTCGGATGTATTAACTATTAAAGAAATCGTTTCATCATTGTGGATTTCAATCCGTGACAGCGCATCGGCATTAGTGTTACAAATACCTTTTTTATAAATGACTGTAAAATCAAATTCAGATAATTTTAATCTCCATCTAGTAAGACGCGAGTTAGGCTCTCTAAGGTTCATGAGCCACTGTAATGGCTTATGATCCGTGACTACTTTGAACTTTCGCCCAAAGAGGTATGGCCTAAAGTATTTGGTGGCCCACACAATACCTAGAAGCTCTTTCTCGATTGTCGAGTAATTGGTCTCACTACTATTTAATGTTCTAGATGCAAAAGCTATTGGTCGGTCATTCCCTATAGGGCCCTGTGATAGCACGGCTCCAAGTGCGAACTGCGATGCGTCAGTGGTCAAAACAAACTCCTTTGAAAAGTCGGGATACTGTAAAATAGGGTCGTTGGTCAAAAGAGACTTACAGTGTTCGAAATTACGTATGTAATCAGGTGTTATTGTAATCTTGGATCCCTTCTTCAGACATGTTGTAAGGAATTTAGTAGTTTTTGCAAAGTCTGGTATAAATTTGCGGTAGTAACCTAATAAGCCTAAAAAGGATTTAATTTGTTTGGTAGTTTTAGGTATTGGATAATTTGAAATCGCATAAATTTTATCAGGATTCGGTTTCACACCATTGGGGGTAATAATATGACCTAAATACGGTGTTTCGCGTTTCAGAAACTCTGACTTATCCATTTGGATCTTGAAATTAGACTCCCTAAGTCGCTGAAATACACTACGCACGTTACAAATAATTTCCTGGAGTGACGTCCCAAATACCAGGATATCATCCAAGTATACTACACAGATCTTATTCAGTAGTCCTCGGAGGACATTATCCATCACCCTCTGGAAGGTTGATGGTGAATTTTTGAGGCCCATCGGCATTCTCAAGAATTCGTAATGGCCATGCTCTACGTTAAACGCAGTTTTATGAATGTCCTTGGGATCTAGCTCCACTTGGTAAAATCCACTAGTCAAATCTAGCGTAGCGAAATACTGACACTTCCCTAGTTTGTCTAATATATCGGTGATATTCGGAATGGGGTACTTATCATCAATCGTCTTGTCATTTAACTTACGGAAGTCAATGACTAAGCGCCATTTTACTTTACCAGATGCGTCACTTTTCTTCGGCACAACCCATATGGGCGCGCTCCACGCAGATGTGGAAGGTCGAATTATTCCTTGATCTAGCATTTTTCTAATTTGAGTTTGTACCTCTTCCCTGTGTATATTGGGGTATCTATAAGTTTTGCTATGGACCGGTAATTCGTCAGTAGTATTAATAGTGTGCTTAATTCTATTAGTGAATGTTAAGGGCTCATCTTCTAAATAAAATACGTCCGAGTACTCAGTACATAAGTTAATTAAATTGACTGTCTCCTCTGGATTTAAATGATCTATGCGCAACCGCGATAAGACTTCTCGAGTTCGAGCATTGTTATTGGAAGTATCAAGTTTCGTTGCAGGTACAGTCTGTTCGTTAAATATGTTGGCGTGAATTGGTACTGACAACGAAAAAATTATGTCATTATCTGTCGGATTTGTTACTTCTAATGATGCTTGATTATTGTTTGCGACTGTCAGACAGTCACTTATATGACAGTTACATATAATTTGCTGATCGACAAGAATGTCACCTTGACTTATATCAGTGGGTACACGTATTAATTTCGAAGATTTTGCCGGAATAATACTTTCATGTAAATTAAGGTATGGAGACTTATACATGTATATAGGGTTCCTGGCGAACTCAGTATTAAGTATAAACGATCCCAAATCGACTTTGGCTAACCAACGTGTAAGAAGATCGCACCCTATTAGTCCATCGAAATACTCATGGAACTTATAAACGTATAACTTAATTGGAACTTTATCATTTAATTCTTTAAAACACGGTATAGTAATTGAGTATTCATTCCTAGAAGAGGAATTAAAGTTTGTGACCACAAATGGGTCAGGGTCTAGACGAACATTTGAAAAATACTCTTTTGTGATATCAGGGCTTATAAAGGATTGATTAGCCCCGGTATCTATCAAAAAGTGTAAAGGCCGGAAATCAGGCCTCACGTATAATTTTAAATAAGGTAACTGTCTTTTATTATGAATATTTATCTCTATTCTGGGGCACTCTTCAGGCTGCCCTGGGTAAAATTTTGGGGATTAGCGGCCTCGGAAGAAGGTTCTATACCCTCTGTAGGCTGTATTTCAGGGATTTCCTGCGACAGTTGGTAAGTATCGTACTCATGTTCGTAGTCATAGTCACAATAGTCATAGTAATTTTGATCGTAGTCGTAGTCGTCATAAGTCTCATGGCTATTTATTTGTCTAGTCTTAAAGTAGTTGTTAGGTGGTGGATTACCTTGCGTTCTCCAGTCATGTCTAGTCGGGGGTAAAGGGCGTGCAACAGGGTGGCTAATACCACTCATAGGTCGGGGTTGGTTATTATTATATTGCGGTAGAACTGGTTGATGTGGCGTAACCCTAAAACCGGTAGACATATTAGATCGCGGTAGTGCCCTAAACATCTGTTGTGTTCTAGACGGTCCCTGGAACGGTCTAGGCTGTTGCATACTAGATTGCTGCATAAAAGGACTTCTTGTTTGAAACGGAAACGTTTGCGGTACATTTTTATGCATTTGCTGCGAAGTAGATGCATGTCCGGGTAAAAATGGTTTTCTAGGGTGTTGGGGTGGAAGCTTCTGCTGGAGGTAAACGATATTCATTTCCTCTTGAGCATATTCTAGAGCTTTCTCTAATGAGGGTGGACGCATACACCTAATCCTTGACCCTAATGGTTCCTCTAAACCTTTCAAATACGTTTGAAGCGCTAATTTTTTATATAGCAAGCGCTTAGCTTCCACTGTAGTTTCGACATTATCGTGCAATTCGACATAAGTCATTATAGTACTTAGCATATTTTGTACGCGTTCATAAAAAATGTGAGGTGTATCTGATCCTTGGGTTAACAACGATAGGTCACTATATAATGCAGATTCGTCTCTATGATCTGAAAAGTTATGAATCAATGTGTTCCTTATGCCATTCCAATCTCTAGGAATGCCGTTCGTCACTAGGGTTCTAGCGGCGGCTCCCGTAATTTTATTTAATATGCCATTTAATAAGGCTAAGTTGGACAATTCATGTCCGGGCGTTGGATTGACGTAATTAACAACTAAGCGATCACAAAGTGATAAAAATCTTATTAAAGTATTACAATTACCATCAAACTCAGGTACCAACCTTAGTGCTTTGACGATTTTATTAATAATTTCGTCCTGATTGACGACGCCTTGCTGCTCCATTATTAAATCTAAGTTACCTACTTCTAAGTTACGAAAAGTGTCCCTCTGCGCGATGCGGGAGGACGATCGTAGACTTTGGGGTTCGACTCCCCTGGAGGATCGCGATGATCGTGGGTGGAAAATTTTGAAGGAAGTAGCGGCCGACTATATGGAATTGTGCAACTCACATATACATATCGATGGCTCTTCGTAGTATCGATTTCTGGATACTCAGGATCTCCAACGGCTGCTCTCGGTTCTTCTCAGATTGCCGACGATGCACGTTAAAACGTGGACAGCGCGCGCGTGTGTCCAATAGGATCTCGGAATAGCTTACACGCACTGACTCGACAATCCTACCGACTGCGCCAATTACGAGATGGGCAGCGATGGAGTCCAAAAAAAACCAATTAAATATAATAAAAGATTTATTTTAAAGTTACAATATTGAACTTAGTAACTAAAGCTTAATTTTAAGATGTCCTAACGTCCCGATGTTAGGTGACAAAAGGCGCCGCGAAATGTCGGCGATCAGTTTTTATTAATCAATGAAGCCGTGTTGCATAATCCCAGTAAGCGGAAATCGAACGATGGTGCGCTGCGTGTTAAAGTTGTATCTGAGGGCATGCTCGGATATAACACACACAATAGCGGAATGTTTACATTTTTTTTTATTATTATTATTTGGAACTGCTATGACGGTTTTTTTTTATTCAAAAGAACATTCAATTAGGACTGCATGTTGAAGAAAAAAATGGTTTTCCTAAGGGATTAGAGGTAAATTGAGCCCAGTTTTGATTTTGCAAAGTTTTTGCCCTTTTGTGTTTTTGATAAAAACTTTGTTTTATTTATGTGGTGGTAGTTTGGCCTTAGTGTATTCAATGCATTTGAAGAACAAAGATTTTGTACAGGCTAAAATATGACAAAAGTTACGAAGGATGTTACAGTGATGGATGAAAGTCATACCTATCGGGGTGTATCGTAAGAGGTGACCATTTATAACGATGTATTTAAGCTCTATGCGAATTATTCCGAAGTTAAAAGTCTATTTTAAATGGACTGTTAGTTCTTTTTGAACGTCAATGTTAGAAAAGACAGCCCCCAAAAACGCCAGCCTTTGACCGCTTCCTAGTGTGTATGCTGTAAAGAAGAAACGGCGCAACAAACTCCCCAGCAACACAGTTCTGTCTGTCAAGTGAATAAATTGAGCCTATACACACAAACAAAAAAATATTAATAGGCATGTTGACAGCATCAATAAATTACAAATCTAATTAGTCCGCCAGTTAGAGTTTTGAAAAATAATGGACACGTAATTTTTCTTTTGTTAAATCTATGAATATTTGGAATGATAAAACGCATCAAAAGTCGAGAGTGGGGGCTTGTGACGTCAGAAGCAAGTAAAAATTGTACTTGCTTGTGACGTTTTGCCAATTTTAAAAGTGTTGTATCTTCGTCAATTTTGGTTTACGTAACAAAAGAAAAAATCCGGGACAAATATTTTTTGATAATCTGACGGACTAATTAGATTTTTTTCAGTCAAATTACAATATTACAATAATAAAATTACGTATTATGTGGACTCAGCAGTCATTGTTCCGATAGTCGTTACGGCCAATGGCCTCATAGCCAAGAGCCTCGATCAACACCTAAAGAGGCTCACGTTGGATGGCTGGATCAAGGGCTTGATGCAAAAAGCAGTACTCCTAGATACGGCACGCATAGTGAGGAGGTTCCTTTCTCTGGAGCCCTGACTGCCGGCGGCTTGGACCTTGTTCCCGATGCCAGTGGGATACTATTTTTTATATTTTTAAATGTTTTTATTTTTATATTAGAATATTTAAAAATGTAACAAAATATGTAAAAAATGAATAAAGGATACCATAAATTACGTAAATTGAGGAAGATAAAAAAGTATAGGTACAATAACAAAATACACAATAATTAATTAATTATGCAAATTAATCATGAAAAAAAATAAAACAATTATGTACGAATTAAGACAAAATTATAATTGTGTAATTAAAAGATTTGAAGAGAATGAGTGATTGAGATTGAATCTCATTCCAAATAAGTGAACAAAACATTCGTTTTTTTACTAATTTAACGCGGCGTCTAACGTAGGCGGTTCAAAGCGAACGCGATTATTTTGCGAAGCGATCCGATGCCCACGCGAATTCAATACGATGCGGTGCGAAACGGCTTTGTCCTACGAGCTCGCGAACCCCCCGCCGCGCACCGCCGTCATTCAGTAGCAATGTATGGCACCGCATCCAGTTCGCGCGAAAATATCAAGCCAACTGATCGCGTTCGCTTCGCTTCGCGCCGCGCCGCAACGCACTCCACGTGCATTTGGTCACGTAGGCCACTTCAATATCGACTGTTTGTTGTTTTAGTATATACTAAACCTGAAAGCTTGAATACAAGCTTAGTTTTAGTATACACTAAACCTGAAACTAGTTTGTTCAGAACAGTGGCGTGCGTTTCATAAAGACAGAAAGACACTGCCTACCCTACCTAACTCAGATAAATATTTATAATCTTGTTCTGATATCTAATATTATTTTATCTACGAGTACTTACTATCATAAACAAAAAAAAACATAATTTAGCTCCATATTTCGAGTTTCGGGTATCATTGTACGAAGGAGCTAACATCTGGCATACCTGCTCTGTGTGCCCGATGTCAGCTCGTTCACACAATTCGACGCAATTTCGCATTGTGCTGCGCTAGCGCCACTGATTGCCTCGGTAAAGACACAAACTATTCGTGTCTAAATGTATATAAGTGTGCTCTCGTCGTCATGCGGATTTAATGAGTGTGCGTTCCTATAGACACGAGGCACACAATGTCACAAATAACGCACACAACCGCACAGAGTAGCCACTGTCTTAATTTTTACAACACGACAAGTTACGACCCTTACCGAAGTTTTCCGAACCGAAGTTAGCTATGCAACTATTTTAAAAAGTTGCATTGTTTCATTTAATTTTTGCTACATACACAACACCATTTTTTGGTCGTATTATTTTTATACTGAGCTTAATACTGAGTCGAGTCGTCATTTGTTTGTTTTGTTTTGGTTGTGATCTTTGTTATCAGGTATTTAAGATTTTAACGTTGATAATAGTGTGAAAAATGGATAATATTCACTGTGAAAGTTGTTCAGGTGGTATGTGTATAGAGAAAATAAAAAATTCTTACTTAATTTAAGTTTTTACTTAAATTGTTTAACGAAATTTTCACAGAAACTGATGTGCTTTACGAAATTATGCAAAAAAGACATGTGATGTGATATACTGTGTCAAAAAAATTAACGAGTTTGAATCGTTTTGGAATCCTTCAGATCTAGATTTGAATTCATTTTTGAAGGCGTTAAAAGAATAACAGGACCGCCAAAACGAAAACGTAATGTCGTGGACGCAAAAATCAATTAGAAACGGAGTTTTATTGAAATTAGAGACAATATATCTAACGAATGTCGCGACCGTTATAAAAATCTGAAAGAGTTAAAATTTTTTGGACTTCTATCATGCGAAAATTTCAATCAATATAATGACAATTTTCCGGTTGAATTAGTAGCGCAATTCGTAAATGTTTATAAATCACACGACTTTAACTTAGACCGCCTTATCAATGAGCTCAAATGTGTTTATAAATCTGTCGAATTCAAAAACCTTAGTATTTACAAAATTATAGAACATTTTTACGAAAATAACATAAATACAGTTTTTCCCGAAATACTGCGATTGGCAAAATTAATTGTAACAGTTCCCGCGAGCAGTGCTTCAACCGAAAGGTCATTCTCGTCGCTGAAATGTATACACACCTACTTAAGGAATACCCAAGGACAGCGATGACTTACAGATCTTTCCATAATTTCAATAGAAAAACACCTGCTTACGGAAATGAAACGCCTTCCCAACTTTTACGATTCTATATTGCAGACTTTCTTACAGAAAGATAGACGTGTAGATTTAATATACAAATAAAATAAAATCCTATAATATTTTTTTAGATCCTTATACACATACCACCATCTTTTCACTGCTATTATTTAATTTGCAAATACAGAACAACAAAAAAACGGGCCGAAAGGCCACATCGAATATCCGTAAATTGATATGTCCATAAAATCAGTAAATCTATACAAGGTTAGTCGGAAAGGGGGTACTAATCCGCAGGCCACTTAAAGTATCACTGATGACTGTCTTATAGCAAGTGTTAAAATTTCAAAATTCGGTAAAAAAAAAATCAATGCAAAATGATTTTTATTTAAGTTTTTTCAAAAATTCTTCATCCCTACTTTAGTTACAAAATCAGAAAATGTTGCTTCTAATTCATGACCCCAAATATGACCTAAAATGTAAACACAGCTGATCATAACTGGGGATAGCTAGATTTTAGAGCTTTTTTTTTGAGATCTTTGATCACCTATTTCTCATATACTATTGACTTTTGGAAAAAGTTGTAGAACAAAAGTTATTCATTATCATGGGTACTTTAACCCCCTTTCGGATTAGTACCCCCTTTCTGACTAACCTTGTATAGGATATTTGAGGTGGCAATTACGAGTACCTACATCATTATTTAATCGACGAGACGACGAACTAAAGCCAACATGCAGTATTTTTGGTAAGAAATAGCTTCAAAATTTTCTGCCTACCCTGTCTAAAAACTCTGTGCACGCCACTGGTTCAGAATCACTATGAGAATCGATTGACATATTTTTTACAGCACTTTACTTTTTTTTCATAGATTTCAATTTTGTTTCAGTAGGTTTCTACCCATAACAGTTGACGGGAATAGATAACTTGAGGCTTGAGATGGTCCGCTCGGTCAGTTTCCATGTATTAGACAACCCCTGCATAGCACATCTCAGGCATTTCACACTTTACTAGGGAACTTAACGCGACATAAACTACGTTGTAACTTGGAGATTTATTAAAAAAAAACACATATTCAGGCAGTTGTGATGAAAATCTTGTTGGGGTGTCTCGGTTCTTGTATATACTAAAATAACGTTGTATATTGCTAGTAGATCTAAGAGAAGGGTCATCGCATTACGTTTGCGCTAAGGGCGAGAGTTCTTGGCATCAGGTTAAAAACAGTGTCATAAAACATGCTACCTAGTTCGTAGTTAGTGTTTTCAGGGGGTCTTGTATTAATGCTGGTTTTACGAAGGTGCATTTTCTAAGAAAACCCTACATTTAAACTGAGCCCTTCACAAGGGCACCCGGCATCGCGAATGCGACTAGAGGGTCCCGGCCGGAGGTCACGTTGCACTGGACATGTTAACTCATAGAACAATTGATTAACGCTACAACCATATAAACACGTGTCCTAGATATGACGTTCTCTCGCCTGATGCCAATTTACGTCATGAGGTAAAAGCATGGAATAAATATAACTTTTACTCAAATACAATGTAAATGATAAATATAGGTAGATCTTGCATCATGTATTGTATTACTAATATGTATTTGTTGTTCAATTTAGATAAAGTATTTAAACATTGGTAAAATTTCAATGATAATTGTTGTAAACCAACTTACAAGCATCTTTTCCTTGTAGCCTTCCCAAATATGTTGGAGTCAGAGGGCCTACTCCCTAAGTCCGTCAACGAAGTTAGTCGCCCGTCCGAAAGTAGACCGAAACGTAGGAGTGAACAAAACAAGTGTCAAGTTCAACTTTTCGGACGGGCAAAAACACATCGGTAGTAGGGACAACTGTCAAATGGTGTTGTCATTCATTCTTAGTTCGGGTCCCGAAATAATCGTATGTCCGTAGGTGATAGGGAGTAGGAAACGCTCGTAACTAAGGCCGAAACCACGGACTTCGTGCTTAGGGAGTAGACCCCCATCTTCCAGTCTAACCAGATGCGGCTGAATACCAGTATTTTACAAGGAGCGACTGCCATCAGACCTCCGCAACCCAATTACTGGGCAATGCCGATATCCTAAGATTAGACCGGTTGTCACTTTCGGACTTCTGACTACCCGTAACGACTGTTATAGGTATTCGTATATCAGCCGGGACCAGTGGCGAAGGCTCCATACAACTCGATTCCTATCGGCTTCCCTTTCGAAACGAGTAGTTCGTGGAATTCACGCATCACACTTGAGCAAGGTAAGCATTTTTTGGTCCGGCTTCCCTTTTAAGAAAATTCACCCTTCGCCACTGGCCGGGACTGACAGTTTAACGTCCTTTCCGTTGCACTGAAGGGTCTCGATGTGTAACGAACGATCACCCATCAACGGACTGTCCGCGGCAAGCGCAGCTTAACTTTGCAAATCCTATGATCCGCACGATTGTTAATTAGCCACGAGCCCCTCAAAGATCTCGCCTCACTATAATTCTTATGTATCGATCGTGGGTGCACTATAGACACAAATCTGCGCCAATCATGTCGTCGTATGCAAATAAAACATGGTGATATTACATAGAGATACTAAATAAATACAATTAGCGTGCCACGTGTTCTGCCTGATAAGGGCATGCAAAATAATATAGTATTTATCATTACATTCATAATTTATTATTATTTGTATCTCTTTATATTCACGACTAATCTTACGTGCGGAAGATATCCTTTGGAATACGAGGGACACAAGTCCAACGCGCAGAGGCCCCTTTGAAAACTTTAATCTAAAATGGGATGGAGCACCAACCGGGGACTATCCACGGCTGCACTATTGGAGTGCAGTCATAGACCGTTCCAGGTGGGTGCAAGACTATAGTAAAATATGGTAAAAAATATCTGGTCTATGGAAAGGAGTGTTTAGTGGACTGCTTAACTTCTATTGCCAGAAGAAAACGGCGTCTGCCTATCAAGTTTAAAATTGAATTGTGTTGGCAGACGGTGACTCGCCAGCTCACTAGCTGGGCCTCCTGAAAAGCCGCCAGTACGTAGGCGAAGGGGCAACAACGTGTGAGCGGCTAAAGGTGTGACCCCGGTTTCACCGTCGCGGATCTAGAAGACCCGGAGTGGGTTTCCCCGCTATCACGCCATTTCCTAATTCATTAAATTATTATCACCCAATTTGAAAATTCAATCAGATGAGCTCGCCAGAAGGGGATCGAGCATGGATGCGGTGGGTCCCGAACCCATAGTACCACTCCCCTTCGGATATCTACGCACCCTGGTAAGGAAACGCACCAGAGACCAACACAACGAGTTATGGATAAACCATGGCGAGTGCAGGCCGGCCAAGGAGGCGCTTCCCGCCATTGACGGTCGTCTCACTAAAAAAGCCCTCCGGCTGTCAAAGCTACAACTGCGTACAGTCACAGTAGCCATCACTGGCCATGGTTCATTTAACAAACACCTCCTTGTCATTGGAGTTACAGACAGCCCACTGTGCAGAGCATGCATGGAGGAGGACGAGACGGCAGCCCACGTGCTATTAAACTGCCCTGAGGTCGCCACATACAGGGCCAAGTACTTCGGAAACCCAGGTACTCTCCGAGAGATAACCAGTAACATCAAGGGTGTGCTGGCCTTTTTCGAGGAGTTAGGGTGGATCGAGTAACTTACCACCCATCACGCAAAATACGCGCTCAGACGTGGAGTTGCGGATACCAGCCCGTTATACCGTTATAACCTTTTACGTTATACGTTATACCGTTATAATATATATCACCCAATTTTTGAATTTGACCACTTCTGAATCTGAAGTAATTCTAGTCCATCCATTTAATATAGCATAACATCACGCCTGTATTCCCGAAGGATTGGGCAGAGGTGTATAGTATACCCTCATTTCACCGTTATACAGGATGTTAACGAATTCGTGTAATTCCTTAAAACCACATGATCTGGTGATGACTGGTGTAGACAGGCCCCGCACGGGATTTAGCTTGATTAAAAATAACAAATAAAATTCTTTTTTTTTTTCAAGCGGCTTTGTTACCGATCGTATCTAAACCACCTAATAAGGATTCAGTAAAAAAATAAGAAATTCTTTTTTTGCAAAAAAATAATTTATTTGTGTGAACATTTCAATGCCACGCATAAATTAATGAAAGTACGGCGACACGGCTGGCAGGCCGGACTAACGCGATATCGCTTTTTGCAGTCAGATAACTCAAGGCTCTAAAATGACTCGGAAATAGAAAACCAAAATTTTTTTATGAATTTTTTTTTCTTTGGTTTTCAACAATTCCCATTTATGGTTAATCTGTGTCACCAGTAGATCACGTGATTTGAAGGAATTACACGAATTCGTTTACACCCTGTATATAATACCATGTAATAGGGAGCGAGCCTACTCCATCAACTGGGCACAAATCCCAATAACAGTTTGCCCGGCCTGTACCTTATGCTCAGCAGTTGCGCTTGCGACCACTAAACCAACAAAGCAGTAGTTTTCCAATGAAACAATTTAAAATAATGTGTAATGAATTATTGTGGCTAATCGGATGCCGTTGTGGCCTTGTTCGTATTTGTTGGTGTGTCCTGAGACACGTAGGCCTCCTCCAGCTTTCTCTTCCTGGCAAGACACTTAAAGCGGGCCGACTACCTACCTACTAACGAAATTTTATCATCATCATCATTCAGCCGAAAGACGTCCACTGCTGGACATACGGCCTGTCCACATCTCCACGTCACGACGTCGTCAACGTGGAACTGTGCGGTGACGTGGCACGGTGCGTTGACATAACGTGCAAATTTACGTTCCCACGTCGTAAAAATGCACGTCAGGATCATTGTTAGATGTATCGTTGACCATGTAGATCCTGAATTTTAATAAGAGAAACAGTAAGGTATGGTTTTAAAGCATCGAAGCACATAGACGGAGACTAATTCGCGGGGGTGGAGAGCGCGGGCGGAGCGCATATACGTGTGCTTGCGGCTTGAGGCGGAACGTGTTACGATACGGTAACGTAAATTTGCACGTTACGTCAACGCACCGTGCCGCGTTACCGCACCGTTCCACGTTGACGACGTCGTGACGTGGAGATGTGGACGGGCCCATAGGCGTCCCCCAAACCCCCCCCTGGTTTGCCGTAATCGCCACGCTTGGCAGGCGGGTTGGCGATCGCTGTATGGTTGTTAAAGTACTCAGAGAACGCTGCTGCTCATCTCTAGAGAATCCCTTAGTCGCCTTTTACGAGACCCACGGAAAGAGATGGGGTAGTGCTATTATCTATCATGAAATGTTATGGTACGGTCAGCAACAAAAGTAGCTGAACATTTGAGTTTTTATACTTGGCATTAATTAGAAAACTAATTGTTTTAAAACAATAACTTTAATAGGTACCTAGAGTTACTAGATACAGCTCTAAGTATGTCTTAAAGTTTTTGTTTCCTATCAATTATTTATCTAAATAATGCAAAGTTTAAAAACTCAAATGTTCAGCTATTTTTGTTGCTGACCGTACACCACAATGAGCAAACAGATTGGGGAATACCATATTATATTAGTTAGTTATTAATTAGTTAATAGAGCAAAGAATGTTGTCTTGCCCACACTCATCAACAAAATATCTTAATGGCCATAAATCTCAGGGGATTATCAAGATAATGGACACTTGCTTGGCTTTACATGAATATGTAGAGTTAAAACACTTAATGTTTTCTTAGAAAAACATCCTAAATGGCAGTGAAAATTGTGTTATGGGCAGAACAGATAGATTGCGTTTTCTTTTGAGATGTATACATATTTTTTGCCTATATGGTTTAAATTTTTATTAGCGCGTGTATCTTCTATATCGTCAGTGTGCTTGCCAAAATCCATATGTGCACGACGTAAAAAATCTGCCGTATGCACGAAAACTACAAAAAAAAAGTATATTTTGAGGTAATGAAATAACACAAAAAAAAATTATCACTGTATAAAACAAGATGTTTTGTTAGCGTTTTGAAATTTTAAGTTTCTCTTATAAACTTACTAATTATCAGATAAAACAGTCTGCTTCCTGTAAACTTGATAAAACTCACATATGGGTTTTGGCAAGCGCAACGACGATATGCGAGGTAGAAAAAAATTCACCATTCAAAAGTTAAAACACTGTTAGACACTGGTGTTAAGTGAATGTGATTAGCATTATTGTTATCATGTATTTGTAAATGTTGTATAATTAAATAAAAAAAACTAATTTACTAATTTGTTGACTTCATCTAAATTAATTTTGAGAACAACATGGAATTAATGTAAAACATGTTTTTTTTAGGGTTCTGTACCCAAAGGGTAAAACGCGACCCTATTACTAAGACTCCGCTGCTCGTCCGTCTGTCACCAGGCAGTATCTCATGAACCGTGATAGTTAGGCAGTTGAAATTTTCACAGATGATGTATTTCTGTTGCCGCTATAACAACAAATACAAAAATACAGAATAAAATAAATATTTAAGGGGGCTCCCAAACAACAGACATGATTTTTTTCCGTTTTTGTAGATCCCTTCGTGCGGGATTCGAACTCGCACTTTTTTTAATATTTATTTATTATAATTATTATAAATATTTTATAATCATGTATTTAACAATACAGTGGATGGTATTTCTGGACACGGCATGTATTTTTAAGAGGTTCCCCTATGCGGAAACCTGACCACCAGTAGCTTGGACTCTCTCGATGCCAGTGGACTACTATTTTATTTATATGTTTATTTATTTGTAGACAGGTAGAAATATTTTAAAATGTAAAGGAGTAATTTTTTTTTTGGATGGGGGTACTAATCCGAAGCCCACTTATAGTATCGCTGATGACTATTTGAAAGCAAGTGTTAAAATTTCAAAATTCGATATATTTTTTTTCCAAATAAAATGATTTTTGTTATAGTTTTTTCAAAAATTCTTCATCCCTGCTTTAGTTACAAATTCAGAAAATGGTGCTTCTAATTCATGATCCCAAATATGAAATAAAATGTAAACACAGCTGATCATAACTAAGGATAGATAGATCTTAGAGATTTTTTTTTGAGATTTTTGAACAACTGTTTCTCTTAAACTATTGACTTTTGGGAAAAGTTGTAGAACAAAAGTTATTCATTATTATGTGTACTTTAACACCCTTTCGGATTAGTACCCCCTTTCTGACTAACCTTGTATTTATAGACAGTCATGCATTGTTAATTTTACTATTTTACCAGATGTAGGGATGTACCGGATATGTGGAAGAACTAAGTATTGTGTTCCATCAACAAATAGGGAGGATCCTCCAACCAGGTGGGTCATACGCCTGGCTACTGTCTAACAGTTGACGTTGGGCGGTTGTATGTATACTATCTGCGTGTTACATTTTGATAAGGAATATTCCGATTTGTCCCCTGAACTGTCCCCTTCGGGGGACAATCAGGAATAAAGAATCAATCTATCCGCCTGTCACCAAGACAAACGGACAGATCGAACAAATTATTTCTGGTCTGTCCCCTGCTGTTCTTTAGGGGGACAAATAGAAATGAAAAAGTTTCGATCTGTCCCCCTGTTACTGACGAGGGGACAGATCAGGGGGACAGATCGGAATATTCCTTTGATAATGCAATACAGGATTCTTATTTTTTTTTTTGTATCTCGATAAGTTGTCCCTTGTGTTTCTATGGTGAACTACACAGTCGCAGCACTGTATAGTTCTCATGTGGCATGATAGATGTCGCTACAGATCAATCTGAGACTGTCCCACAGAATCTAAAATGGTTAGTCACCCTACTGTAGTCATATTTTATTATATCAACAGGTGGAGGGTGTGGTTAAAAACACTAGGAAGTGGTGAATGGGGGGCACTTTTAGGGGCTGTCTTATATGTATGTAACATTGACATTCAAAAATAACTAAGTAATGAACAATAATGTTTTGCCATACAACGTGGCAATGCTGCCAGCCTTCTGGGCACGTTACCAGACGACAGCGATGCGGAGGAATATTTTGATGCCCTATTTTAGTTTATAGTTTTATTAGGTTTTTTTTTTATTTGTAAGTATGTACTTTTATTTGTAACTATGTAAAATATTGTTTGTGTAAATATTATAACAATCTTAATAAAATTATTTTATTCGCAGGACTAAGTAATTTTGGTCTATTTTGAATAAATGAGTTTTGAAGGTTTATTTATTTCTAGGATCCTAATAATGCATATTAGGCATATTGACAGCATCAATATATTGCAAATCTAATTAGTCCGCCAGTTAGAGTTTTGAAAAATAATGGGCACATATTTTTTCTTTTGTTAAATCTATGAATATTTAGAAAGATAAAACGCATCAAAACTCGAGAGTGGGGGCTTGTGACGTCAGAAGCAAGTAAAATTTGTACTTGCTTGTGACATTTTGCCAATTTTAAGTGTTGTATCTTCGTCAATTTTGGTTTACGTAACAAAAGAATGGGTCAAATATTTTTTGGTAATCTAACTGACGGACTAATTAGATTTTTTCCATCAAATATCCTATTATGTTGTCATTTTAAATACTAGGATTTTTTTATTTTATTTTTTTATTTGTTCCATATAACTAAAACTACCAAAAAGCTAACTGTGTCAAGTGGTTTTGAGAGAAATAAAAGTGTATTTTATTTATTATAAATTTTAATATAATATACTAAAGTATTAAGCATCTAAAATCTAGTTTATTTAAAATTAGTTCTAAAACATACTCCTTAATATGTTTAAACTCATTCCGCGTAAATCCCGCCCTTATGTCTCAACACCTTATGGACTAAACTATTGCAAAGAGGATATAAACAAAGGAGTTTTGGTTTCTATCTAAATAGGTTAATTGGATCGTACGATTTGTTCAAACAAAGAAGTTGTTGCTACCCAAAACTTAAACGTTGTTTCACGCCTCAACCTATTTATAGATTCACCAGAAACATCTTCCAAGGGCTGAAAATGTGTATAATACGCGTATAAATTGAATAATTACTTACTTATAATATTTGAAAGCGGTGACAACGGCGCGAAAGTGCTCTCGCTCTTTTGCTTCATCAATTTCGTTTGCTGCCGATGTAGAAGACATTTTTCAAGAGTTATTTTGCACACACAAAGTCTTATATTAATATATAGTATAAAACGAAAGCACAAATTCGTAAGGAATTTATAGAATTCTTTTTTTTTTTTTTTTATTTTTTTTATTTGGCGACTGAGCCGTCCGGTGACGACTATTCAGCCAGTGTCATGTTGTGACGGCAGCGAGGCGACCGTCGAACTTTCACTTTGTGGTAGACTATGTTAGTAGCTGAAAGGACAAGACAATTTGTTGTTAGTAAACATACATTTTTTTTTCTTTTTTTTTAAAATAAATAATTATAGTTAATTTAATAAAACAATACAAATATATATACATACTATGACACACCCTTATTCACAACTTAATATTATTCTCATTTAAAAATTTTGTTAAAATTTTGACTAATTTAGGGGAAAAGTGGGTCAGTAGAGAATGGAAATTAATAGGAAGGGGGATTTTAATTTTGGGGAGCTTATGATACAGGTCTATGGATTGGGAATTTGCGGGACAAGAAAAAAAGATATGGTCAAGGGTACCTTCCTCCAGACCACACTCGCATAAAGAACTGTCACGGACGTGGATCTTCTTCAGAAATACTGGACTACAACAGTGCCCGAGTCTTAGTCTACATAAAGATGAAACAGTTCTTTTGCATAGTTTTTGGCTTTTGAAAAACCACGGTTTCCGCTGGACGTTACTTTGTATGGCAGCGTAATAAGATCCCTTGGTTTTTGAAGTCTCCTTCCATATTTTTGCCCATGAGTCGTATAATTTGGGTTTGGCACCATTCCGCAAATCGTAATTATGGGCTATGTAGTGCTTCCGATCAACTGGATGTGATGTGGCATACTTAGCCAACGAATCGGCGCACTCATTGCCTACAATACCCGAGTGACCAGGAATCCAAGCTATCTCGATGACCAAGCCATTTTGGGAACAGTCTAGTAACAAATTTTTAATTTCAACTATAATCTGACTATGTAGCTTATTGTAAAGTAGATTTTGGTTTAAGGCCTGAATACTGCTACGAGAATCCGAAAAAATAACCGATTTGGAAATTTGGTGAGATTTAATGAAGTGTATGGCTTCTAAGATACCAATACACTCTCCAGTAAAAACTGATGCTTCTGGCGGACATTGAAAGAGCAAAGCGATTCTGGAATTTTGAAAATATACTGCCACCCCTGTGCAGTCTGTTGGAGATAATTTAGATGCATCAGTAAAAAAGAAATTCCAACCTTCCCAGTAGTGTTTGATACTAAACTCAAAGTCGCCTTTTACGTCCTGGGAATTTTTCGATAGACCGAGTCCCAAAACGACTTTAGGTTCGAAATGCACTGTCTCATATGCGGAGGAAAAGATCGGGAGAATTGAATATTGAGAAACAGGTGAGGAGAGGTGTTTAAGCTCCCTGTACCTATTTATCAATAGAGGAATTGATTTATGGTTCCAATAAGAAGAATTGTTAATAGAAAGGTCGATTTGCTCTAAAACAGGGAGTAAAGGATGGGACGAAAGGGAGAATACTTTAGACAAAAAACGATCTGCCAAATATTGTCTTCTTAGGTTTAGAGGCGGTTCTGCACATTCAACCTGAAGCGCATTTATGGGTGAGGATTTCATGGCACCAATAACAATTCTCAGACATCTGGCTTGGATGCTATCTAATTTTCTAAGCGCTTCCTTGTTACAAGGCTCAATTAGAAAGCTGCAGTAGTCCAAAACACTCCTGACCAGCGCATTGTATACTAGTTTTAGGGTGTAGGGGTGGGCACCCCACCACACCCCAGACAAAGCCTTGAGGATCGACACGGAGCGTTCGCACTTTTTGACCGAGTTATTAATGTGGTCAACCCCAGACAATTTGGAATCCAAAGTAACTCCCAGAAACCTGGCCCTTTCCTTGACTGGGATACTCTGTCCGTCAATGTTAATATCGACTTGAGGAATCGAACGTTTGCGAGTAAATATGACCGCTGTACTCTTTGGAGCACTTAAGGATAACCCGTGATCATGAAGCCATTGGTTCAGTGAGGACAGAGAGACATTCATCGATAGGGCGGCATCCTGAATGGAACTGCTAGTGACCAATAATGCTATATCGTCGGCATACTGAAGAATTTTGCAGTTAAAATTTAAGGATGAGGAGAGCTTAACCGTATATATATTATATAATAGGGGACTGAGAACAGATCCTTGAGGTAACCCTCTCCAGACCGTTCTTTGTTCCGAGTCAACCCCAGGAACTCTCAATTGAATGACGCGATTGGCAAAGATGCTACTAATGATGCGACAAATCCTAACCGGGATTCTCAGCTCATGCAGCTTCTGCCTGAGAACAGGGAGGAGGACCGAATCATACGCAGCTGCTATGTCCAGAAAAACGACAACCACCGACTCATTTCTACTAAGGGCCAACCGGATCACTGATGTGAGAGTACCTACACTATCAGCTGTACCCAGGCCTTTCCTGAAGCCGAATTGAGTCGCTGGAAGCAGACCACTGCCCTCCACCAACCACTCCAAACGATTTTTAATTAAGTGTTCTAAAAGTTTTATTAGTATGGACGATAAAGCAATTGGTCTATATGAGCAAGGATCATTAGGATCTTTGCCGGGTTTTAATAAAGGGATGACAACTTGAACCTTCCAATCTGTGGGAATGAAACCGGAAGTAAAACAAAAGTTAACCAAGTCCAGGTAATATTGGTGAGTTTTAATACCAGCCTTGGCAATAAAAGAGTAAGGGAATCCATCCACTCCAGGTGCTGAGTCTTTGACGTGAGTTAAGACCGCTTTTAATTCTTCCAAATTAAATGGCATGTCCATTGGGTCATAAGTCTCAGCCATAACGCCGTCAGTGCAACAATCCTCTTCACTTGGTACATAAGCTGGAGCGATTTTAGAAAAAAATTGGTATCCTAAGTGTTCTGAGAGGATGTTTGCAGAGACAGGGGCAAGGCTGCTCCTAAACCGTTTCACCTTCCGCCACACTATCGACGCTGGAGTGGATGGATTCAAAGAACTGCAGAACTTCCGCCAACTTTCTCTTTTCTTCTTTCTAAATAATTTTCTGGACTTGGCCAACAAGTGCTTGAAGAAAACGAGGTTATCCAGGTTCATATCAGCGTTATAGGTCTTTTCCGCCTCATTCCTGGCCCTGATCATGTCAGTGCATTCCTTATCCCACCATGGCGGAGAAGGGATTTTATCAGATCGGGTATTTTTAGAAGGGAAGCAATCATCTGCAGTAGAAGAGATAGTGGAAGAAAAGGACATGAAACATTCCTGGGCGTTATGCTTGTTAATTTTGGGAAGTGAAGACATTCTCAAGTCTAAAATTTTGGAATATAAATCCCAATCCACTGAATTTAATCGGTATTTTAAAAGGGGAGGAGAGACTTTAACAGGAAGATTTTTCGAGGGAAATTCAACCATGATGGGGTAGTGATCACTTCCATAAGTCATACCCAAGCGAGTCCAAACGAGGAGACTAGATATATTGGATGAGCAGAATGACAAGTCGACACAACTATTATTCTGACCTGGTGCAGACATACGCGTGGGGCAGCCATCGTTCATAATACATAAATTCAGATCATCCAATATATCCACCAAGCCTGTGCCAAAGTTATCACATGAGTCCGATCCCCATCGATAATGATGACAGTTAAAATCACCCATGACAAGTATTGGACCATTAACACTACATAATAAGTTTCTAATTACCGAAAGATATTCGAGTTGTGGGTGCGCAATATAAAAAGAAAAAATATTTATGTCCTCAGCCTTCACAGCAACAACATTTATGTTGTCACCAACAAAGGGTAGAGGAATTGGGGAGAATGACACCTTGTTGTTGATAAACAAGGCACATCCTCCATATCCATCAGACCTGTCATGTCGAACATCACTGAAACATGGAATCCTGAAATTACTATCAGGTAAAAGCCATGTCTCAGCAATGCCACAGATTGATGGTTTATATTTATTAATTAGAAAGAATAGATCAGGCTTCCTGGGAGTAATACTCCTCACGTTCCATTGAAGAAATGTCAGGGGATGGAATGTTATGAATAAAATTTAAAATTGATGAAAGTTTTAAGGCAACGTGGTCAGGTATTGAGTGTGTAGGATTAGCAAGAACAGCCATAAGCATGTTCGTGATTAAACTAAGAATGTTTTTGGAGGAGTCCTGGCTATACATTACTGGCTCTGCAACTTCCGATGGAAGAGCGCAGCCATTTTTGGAAGGGGAAAAGGAATAATTTTGAGTAAGAGCTTGATGTGCCTGTTTATCATAGCCAGGCGAAAGGGGGACACGGGGTTTAGGGTTAAGAAAGACCGTTTTACGGTATGATTTTTGGGAATCAACAATTGGACTTGAGGAACGGGTTTGGGATTGGCTTACAGTAGCTTTGTTACGTGGGAGAGATTTTGAGACATCGGCATATGATCTAGAAACAGGGGGGAAGACCCGACTTGCCTCCGCATATGAAATTGATTTGTCCGCCATCAGAGCTTTGATACTCTTCTGTCGGCCCAATTCAGGACAAGCACTGTCATTTGCGAAATGGTTGCCAGAACATGAGATACAAAAACCTAACTCAGGGGAAATTTGACATCCATCACCAGGATGATCTTCACCACACTTGAAGCAACGGGGCTTAGCACGGCAAACTGTTCGGGTGTGGCCAAAACGACAGCAATGGTAGCACTGAATAGTAGGGAAAGTGTATCTTTCTACTGGCAGAGCGGAATAAAAGCAGTACACTCGTTTTGGTAATACCTGACCATCAAAGGTAAGTACTACTGTCTGTGTAGGTTTCCACTCAGGCACACCTGAAGAGGTCACCTTGCGGCTCATTCTCCTGGCTTTGATTGCAGGACCACATCCAACAGGCACCTTGATATTTCCTATTATTTCCTCTTCGGACCATTCTGTAGGGATATCCCTAACAATACCCATCCGTGTGATATTAAATTGAGGGATGGAGACATTATAACGCTTCAAGAGGACAGCATTAACCAAAAAACTGTTTGCATCCTGATGAGACACAAACTCGACAGACAGGCGATTTCTACCTAAACGTTTGACCCCATCGGGGCGTATGTTGTTAATGTTATTTTGCATCAAGAACATACCAAATTTGACTGGATGTAGTACAGTACCTGAAGTCTGTTCGTCTTTGAGTGAAACATGTACAATGTACGGCGGATTGTCTTTAACAGTATAAGTTTGCCTACCAATGATGTTCTTGGCTAACTTGGGAGGATTGATTACAGTAGTCGGAGGAGAAGTAGCAGGCCTCTTTCTACTAATGGATTCCGTGTCCATCTCTTTTTCATGTTCGTTGTCATTATGGGGGAGAGTGACGGTTAATACCGGAGTGTAATCGAAGGAGGTAGGATCAGGAGGGTCAGGGGGCTTTTTTTTATCCATCGTCGAAAATGGAGAAAATCTCTTAAACTATAAATAAACAAATACAAAAACTAACCTTAACTTAATAAAACAAACACTAAGAATAGTCTCGATTGAAGTTCACAATGTTTCACAATGAATTAGCTTCACTAAAATCGAAAAGATTCGAAGTACACACAAAAGCACGTGTTAAACCTTCACCACTACCAACGAAAGTCCTATATAGAATTCTTATATTTTTAATAAATTTTAACAGCGGCCAAGCCTATCGTATGACGGAAGATCGACAGATGCAATGATGCACAGATTAAGAAAAGATATGGACAGATGTTAGTGACCATAGAGTGAATTAATTTGGGTTCCTTCTATTTGGCAGAATCTTGATACTCCGATTTATAGTTGGCATAACTCACATGGCATAATCTTATTTAATCGAATATTTTTAAGGCATAAAAAATATTTAGCATAACTTTTGTTTGGCAGAATATTTACGTGTCCGAATTTACAATGGCATACTTTTATCTTGGCAGAATTTTGTTTCGCATAATTACCTTTGCCATAATTAATATTATGCATAATTTTGTTTAGCATGACATTTATTTAGAGATACGATTATTTGGTATGGGTGCATACAAGCATACAAATTTGTGTCATAAAAAGTCAATACGTTGTGCTGCAAAATTTTGTGACAGAAACGAATCGCTGCGAAACCGAGTTTACGCAGTCTTGTCTGCCCTACCCCTAGAGTGTAATTTAAACCCGCGTAGGCGCGGAGGGGTAGGGCGGCCCGCGAGCTGAGGAGCAGGTGGTTTGAAGGCCCGCCACCGCGGCTGAGGCTGGCCGGCGCCGGCCAGCAAGCCGAAGCTGCGGTGGTGAGCGTTAAAAGCATCTGTGACGATAAGCTCGCGGGGCGCCGCCCAAACCCCGCAGCGCCGGAGCCGTGACAGAAACAATGCTTGCTGCATGTTGCATGCCTGCTTGCATGCTGCATGCCTGCTGCATGTTGCATGCCTGCTTGCATGCTGCATGCATGCTGCATGTTGCATGCAGCATGCATGCAGCATAAAGCAGCAAAAAATCAGTTCTGCCTTTTAATGACTATCGATATAAAATGTATGCCAAAAGACGATTCTGACTGTGAATTTTCTGCGATATGATGTTTCTGCTTTTTAATTATTATGGATATAAACATTATGCCTAAAGATGATTCTGACTAACAAAATTATGAGTTTTGAATGTATGACAACTGAGTGTATGCGAAATGATTTTCTGCGAAATGAAGTTTATGCTATCCGTTGTTATGCAAAACAATATTATGACGTAAAAAGTTCTGCTATAAAAGGTAGACCCAATTAATTTACGTTACGTTACCTTTACGTTACATTTGCGACACGACGTTATAGCTATTAACGAGTAAGTAAACTGATTCCAATAAGAATTTATAGCATATTGGAATATGTTGACTTTATTCCATACAAAGCATTTAAAGCCTACCCCACATTGAGGAGAATTGTCGCGCACCATGCATGTTACGACTGCTACAAGCGACTTTGAGACACCGCGATTCCTTAAAGGCCGGTCAGACCGGTCACACCGGATGCGTAGCGTGACGTGACGTGCGACGTGACGTGCGCACGCGCGTGCGAGCCTTGTCACACTGGCTAAGACCGGTGCAGCACACGTCGCGCTCGCACGCATCACGTCACGCAGGTGACGCAGGTAACTGCTGCACGTGCGTGCGAGCCACCTCGTAAACTGTATTCTGTTTGTAAATAAATACAACCTGCCGTGCGTGCGCACGTGCAGCAATGACCGATGCGTGTGCGTGCGTGCCCGGTCTGGCATCTAACAGGGAGCGCCATATAATACAACGTCATCACTGCAGACGCGTGTGCGACGTTGCCGTTCCGCTATGGACGCGCGCGTACTCGGTTTGTGAGTAGCTGCGGCTCTGCGTGCGTGGGTCACGCACGTCCGCACATGTACACGTCACGCATCTGGTCTGGCATCTTTCTTACAGTTTCATACATTACAACTGGTGCGTGCACGCGTCACGTCACGCCACGCATCTGGTGTGCTCCGCCCATATAAATTGCATTGCAATTATTTTCGAGTAATATGTCTATGAAATCATATTCCATTGTAACGACACGTCTGCGTTGTGAGATGTCCAAAGAAGACTGCCAAAAGCGGAAGCTGCGGTGTCCACTGCGGCGGCCGCGGCGGACACCGTCATTCCCCACGCTCCGCAGCATGCGCCGCACCGCACGACGCCCCGCGTCTTCATAAACGGAACTACACAGTACTATGTTTGTATTTGTGCGTGCAACGCTGCGGCTGGCGCCGCGGGCCCCGCCTGCCGCTTCACGTGCCGCTTCTCCGTGAACAGAGAAAATGTGCAACGCGCCGCGCGACGCTACGCCACACACGGCCCTGAACGAGGCCTTACACACTGGCGCCAAAAATAATGTCTTGACAAAGAGGTTTTTTTTCTTTTCGACTTCTTGCTTCTTGTAGATGTCCGGGGTAAACGGGGCTCCGTTTGGGTCGAGATCGACTCGCGACCTCGCCGCGTGATCAGCTCATGATTAAGGGATTCGTTTGGGTCCGAAACTAGTGGGGCAATCCAGCAAAATGCATGTGAGTTAATCGTAACTAAACATAAATATGAATGTGTTTCACGAAAGTTATAATACAATAATACAAAGTACTTAAGTGTGTAATAAATACTTAGAAAGGTGCCGTATTATCTGTTGGCGGTAGGTATATGCTCTAAGGTTGGCGGCGGTGGCGATTTAAGTTTAGTTCCTAAAAATGCCACCGCCAGCTTCGCTTGTTTTACTGTAGTTATCTGTGCTTGCTGTGGACTTAGCGTGAAACGAAACGTCCGCAATATGTCGGCCGAAATGTGTTTGTCAACATTCTATTGATTTTTCTTGTATAATAAAAAAAAACAAGATAATTAATTTATAAAACATAAAAATCAATCACATTTAGTTATTAAATTAATAAACCTCATTCACGTTACTAACAAAGTGCAATTAGATGTAAAAAAAAGTGTAAACATTGTTACTTTCACAAAAACTCGCTTCCTTCTACTGCGACTTAGAAAATAATCATTAATTCATAGTCCTAACTCATAATGTAATATCAAATACATTGAACGTTGTGCGACATGTCTATAACCAGTTAAGTGTTAAAAAAAAGGTCGAAAGATATATTTGTTAATAAAATAAATACTGCATGGCCGTATGATAGTGAAGGGGTAAAAAATCAATATTTCTGCAGTATCTTGGTTGCTAGGCTGTGAGTTACTCTATGCGGTGCAACATAAACGCATGACGATATTATTCTCTTAAATATGACATGAATAACAAAGTTATTTCAACAAAAATATTTTAAAATGATGGAAGGAATTATTTCAAACAGAGTGACACCTCTACTCAAATGTATGGTGTTGTTCCTGTTTATTTTTACGGCAAAGGTACTCACTTCTCGGCCTCAAGAATCTCAGGACCTAAGGAATGGCATTCAACACCTAAAACCTTCTCATTATGTTAGAACTTTTACTAAATACCACCATAGAAGAACAATACAATGGAATAATCAACAAGATTTGAATAATTACTGGCCAGTTATAAATGATCAGCCAAGAGTTATAGGAAAAAGAAATGCTGATGTTGTTCCAAACTATGTTGAAGTCCGAGATGTCTCCAAAAGGTATCAACATGCAAAATTATTGAAAAAAAGAAGCATACCAGATATTATTCTTGAAAAGATTACTAAAGAGGTTGCAGTAAAACATAAATACGGGCCAGTACAGCATGTGAAAATAGAAAAAAGAAGCTTAGACATTCCAAATTCAAATGAATTTGTGGGTACCTCACATGAAATGCCGAGACTAGATCAGTTCACCTCCGACTCTGTTAGAGATAACATTGTTGGCTCTTCCGACAAAAAGGCAATAAGTTCTGGTAAAGAGAATAATGGGAAGAATGGATTGTCTAATGATATAAAGACGTATAAAGTAAAGGCAGCTGTGATACCAACTGAAGCCACCACTACAATGGGTCCTACGATATCTTGTTTGTACAAAATTCATGATAGTGTGGCCATGAGTGTCACTCCTTCATATGATGATGAGAGGAATGCTCAACTGATGGTGGAGAACGATAGTTTCGGTAGGTATCGCTTAGTCTTAATAGATTCTCATCAGAACAATGTTTCTGATTGGTTTGTTTTATTGCATAACATCTATCTAATGGTAAGGATACACGGTGACACTGACATTCAACACAATGTAATCGCGACACTGTAATTAAACCCAAGCTAATGCGCAACTCAGTGTAACGGCGATGTACACACTACGACACTTGGTGTCGACACTGAGTGTCGAGTGTAATGTGTCGTCGTGTATTCTTACCGTAATGCAGTTTCAGAAGTATGTGCTAATCCATACTGAACCAAATTAAAGGCACTGACTTATAAAACTGTTAATTTATAATATGGTTACTGTTTTACTCTTTTTAGTGTTTTTTGAAGTCAATTTTATTTTTCTATTTGTGTTGCATAAACAAAACATAAACATGCGATTACAGCTATAGCAAGTGATTTACTGTTATCCATTGAAGAGTTCCATTGTCTATCTCCAAAGGTCTTCAATCAAATTTAAATAGGACCGTAAAGGTAGAAAAGTCTGTAAAATAAAAAACATTAAAATCATTCACAATTGACAATGATAAAGCTGATCAAACTTATAAAAAGAAACACATTGAATTGAGGACCTCCTCCTTTTTTGGAAGTTGGTTAAAAAGAAATATGGGCAAAAGTAATAATTCAAATTAAGGATCAGTTTACACTGAGACGCGACGCTGCGCGCACATTTTAATAGAGCGACTCAAAATATAACTTTATTTACTACACGAAAAGATACACATTTCATTGTGAGAATTCAGAATACGTTGCACCATGCAGCGCTGCGCCTAGAGGCGTAGCGCCGCTCTTGCACGTCGCGCGTACCGGCGATGCGCCGCAGCCTGAGGCCGCCGTTCATGCTCTTGCAAATGGTAGACAGCGGGTGGACGCGGCGGGGCGAGGGCACGCGGCGAATGTAGACACGTTCCGCTGCGCCACACGGCGTCTCGCTGCTCCGCGCGGCGTCTTGCTGCGCAGCGACGCGTCTTGCTGCGCCGCGACGCGTCATGCCTCGCAGCGAGGCGTCGTGCTGCCAACGATTTTACGATGCGCCTCGTGACGTTGCGATGCGTCTTGCGGCAGCACGCGGCGCAGCGCGAAATCACTGGCCTCTTTCAGTAACGTCGCGTCTCGGCGTGAACTGACTCTAAAGTAGAACTTTTATCGTATAGACAGCTGCTATTATTAAATATTTTTTTCTAGAAACAGGCCCAATATCAGAGACGACTCTGCCCAATGGAGAGGTGGCCCAGGTGGAACAGTGCACGGACACCAGAGCCTCCTGCTACACACTGTGGCATCAAGATCAGGATGGGAATATCACTGTACTTGGACAAGGTAAGGTGCACCCAACCTAAGCAGCTTATACTTGTCTATGGCATTCTGATTGATGAGGTCATTGACTTAGAAAGAAACACATGGACTAAGAGTCTAGTATAAAATTCACGAAAAAAGTGTCCTGAGTTGACAATTAACAACTATTCTAGTTATACACTATACACTAGGGTCCAATTCACTTCCATTTTTTTGTTGAAATATTCTGTACTTGTGTACAAAAAAAGTAATAAGTATCTCTAGAAGTTTTGGTCCTACTGAGATAAAAGTAGGCTTATTCGGAGGGCAACAATATTGTCTATCGTCTACATTATGATACAATGGGTTCACATTTTCATAACTTTAAGACAGAGAATATCTCAACAAAAAATCAAAATGACTGCCAAATAGCGGGGAAGTGGATTGGACCCTAGTGAGTAGTGTATTTGTGTACTAGAATAGTTGCTCTATAAGTACCTAGAATATCGCTAGTCCATAACCGAACACATTGTATATAATTATACAACCGCCCAACAACAACCATTGGTCGGCCAAGCATAAGACGCCGCCTGGTTTGAGCCCTCCCTTTTCGTTGGAGAAACACCTCACCTCGTTCCTCTACAAGCCTACTCCCAATCCTTCAATTCTTCAGTGGTAGGCAGCGGCCAGAGAGGGGTAAACGGGCGCCGCTCCCTTTTTTTCTACATCATTTCATCTTCCCAGGTTGCTGGCGCTCATCTCAGTCGGAGGGTCGAAGCTCTTGCGACAGATGCACCAGAGTGACTGCCCGTCTCCCTGGCACCAAGTTCTGTTGCTGCACCAATACCTACTGCAATGCGGATTTCTGTAAGTATGCCTCTATTTTTCTAACTCCTATAGATTCACTAAAAGATGCGCGTGTTGCATTTGTCGCAGATCGACTGGCTGACTCATCAAAACCTATTGAGTCCTACTTTCCATTGGCTAAAATATTGAAATTTGGCACGAAGGAAGATCTCACAGCACAAGTAAAGGAAAAAGTCCAGAATCATTCAGTTCTAGGTGAAATTATTACGTGAAAAAGTTAATTTTGTGGTGTTTTTTTGCATATATTGTATATGAAAAATCCCACAGAATAGAACAAAAAACTAGTGGAACTACCCACGTAGCTACCCCGCGTGTGTCACAATATGCGAGGATTCGCAACACTGGCTTAGGCAGAAACCACACGATGCGATGCGGCTCCGGCGCGGCGCCTGAGCGGTGCTGCTGCGGTGTAATACATACAAATTTCCATGCCTACCACACGGTGCGGTGCGACGCCGAGCCGCCCGCTCGTCGGATCAAGACGAGGGGGGAGGGTGTATGCGCCGGAGAGGCGTCGGCGTCGCTCCGACGTCGCAGATCACAGATGTGTTGACGAAGACCCGTTTCACACGGTGCGGTGCGGCGCCGCACCGCGTGGCTCTTGCTACGCCGCGTACAGAGTTGTGAATTATTTGAAATACATGTATTTAAAATACAAATACAAAATACCTATTTTTATTTTGCATTTGAAATACTTTTTTTCAAAATGTATTTTCTATTTTATTTGAAATACTTTTTAAAAGTATTTAATATTTGTAAAATGCAAAATGGTTTTGCAAATTTTTTTAATTCATGTTTCATATCTTTCATTCTTAAATTCTTGTTATTTACTATAAGGAGTATTTGTGTCAAATTTCAAGTTTATAAATACTGGAAATAAGATTTTTCAAATAAACTTTATCACCTCTTTTCACTCCCATAGGGTGCGCATTCGCTATAAAAAACAACTACTCTCCAAATTTCAAGGTTCTACCTTTAGCGGTTTAGGCTGTGCGAGAATATTACATTAGGACTTCTTCTTTATAAATATGCATGTATTTGTATATAGATGATTTTTCCAATCTTTAAATCGCTATATCTCATCAATTCGCAGATTCAACATGAAAGAGGAACTCTTTGTTCAAATATTAGTGTTAAAATCAGTGAAAAAAGGTATTTTATTTGAAAAACCTATTTTGAAAATACGTATTTTGCATTTTGTATTTAAATACTTTCATTGAAAACCATTTTGTATTTTTATTTGAAATAAAAATATAACCAAGCATTTGCATTTTGAATTTAAATACTTTTAATATACTATTTTGCACATCTCTGGCCGCGTACTACGTGTGCACGCTGATGCGGCATAATGTTCGCTTAGCTTCTCCCTCACGCGATTACCTACTTGATGTGATACGACGTTTTGAACCCATTCGTAAAATATTAGAATAATGCTTACGAGCGATTACGCACTGCATCTGATCCGAATCCGTGAAAATACGAATATAAAAAACTCGGACCGAATTCGGATATTGCTTTACGCACTGCATCCGATCCGAATCCGTGAAAATACCGATCTAGAGTAAAAATCTCGGACTGAATTCGGATGTTGCTTACGCACTATTCCGATCTCTGATTCAAATTCAAACAATTCAGTACTACGGCTACTTCGATCCGTCAATTGTTCTTCTGAATTTGAAACTCACGGATGACGGATAGAAATCGGATGACGGATGCCGGATGTAGTGCGTAAACTACCATACAAATAGTTCTATGGCTACTTCGGAACGTATTTTCACGGATTCGGATCGGACGCAGTGCGTAACCGCTGGTATTGTGCAATTTTAACGTGTAAAATTATAGCAGGACGAATAATGTATCTCACAGAGGTGTATAAAGTATAAAAATTTGATATCTTACAATATGTCAGTTGGACGACGGTGGTTCCCGTACTAAGGAAGTATAAGGGCACTCCCATTTTTTTTTCTATTTCGTGTTTAAAATAAACCGCAACGATAAATTTTTCGCGTAATAATTTCATTTAACGGTAGTAAAACTGTACGACAATCATAAGGCGCTAGTCTTACTCGCATTGCACTTGTCCAGTTTTTTAGGTGTAACTGAACACTGACCGACAAGAGGGTATAAATATTCATCTTACAAAATTCTCCCTTCGCCAGTAACCCTCAAAGAAGAAACGGTGACAATGAAAGCAGAATCAACAATGGACAGCGGCGCCCAAAACATGGTGGCAGCATCCAACATCCTCGCATCATTCATACTGGCGCTAGTGGCTATACTGGTGATGGCGCTGCTTGTCACCAGGTTGTATTGTCGACGTCGACACCACAGCGATGACGACACATTGCATATCGAGAAAGGTAAGAGATAGTGCATCATCCATCATCCTTGCGTCATCCATACTGGCGCTAGTGGCCATACTGGTGATGGCGCTGCTTGTCACCAGATTGTATTGTCGACGTCGATACCACAGCGATGACGACACATTATTGTGAAAGGTAAGTTACAGCATCCAACATCCAAGCGTCATCTATACTGGCGCTAGTGGCTATTGAAGGCACCGACTTCTGAAACTGTTAATTTTATAATATGGTAATTAATTTACTCTTTTCAGTTTTTTAACGTTTTGGTTTTATATTTTATTTTTATATTTTAAGTGGCATACACAATACATAAACATGCGATTACAGCAATCGCGAGTAATTTACTGTTATCCATTAAAGAGTTCCATTGTCTATCTCCGAAGGTCTTCATCAGATCTTCAACAAATTTAAATTGGATCATCTCGGAAAATTACTCTTTAAAATCAACAAAGAATCATTAAAATCGGTTCACAATTAGCGACGATATCGCAGAATAAAAAAAAATACACGTCGAAACACCTCCTTTTTTGAGAGTTGGTTAAAAAGGAAGAAAGGAATAAAATTAGTTATTCGCGCGAACATGACGCATAAAAATAAAATAAAAGTATAAACAAAACTAAACAGAAACTTTTGGGAAAAATATGCACATCCCAGCAAAACGGCCATCGCTCAGCAAATTGCTGTGTTTCACGTGCGAGACAGAGCCACAGTGCTGGTTTTCTGCGATAGGCAGCGAAAAGACTGCTGCCAGCCCTGTGTGTATCTCTTTTTAGAGACACACACAGGGCAGGCAGCAATTTCAATCTTTTGATTGAAAAGGCATAGGTTTGTGTACTTAAAAGCAGCAAGTTGAGGTTGAAGTTGATTAATTTTTGATATTGTTTTTAGGTGATGTGATGGGCAGTGGTCCCGATGCGCTGGCAACCGGACTGACATGTGTGGATAATCTTACACTGATTGAACATATTGGTGAGTTTAGATTTAATTAACTATAATTTGCCTTTTGGTTTAAATCATCTAAATAATGAACAAGTGCTAATGTAAGATTCTCGCACAGTCTAAACCACGAAGTTCAACGTCTATTTTGACTGGACTTACTAGTCTAGTCACAGTAACACTGTTACAGACAACTTGGTAAATATTTGAGAGTGAGAGATTTAATAAGATACGAGGCAGAGAATCTGCCTCGGATCTTATTAAATCTCTCACTCGACGTGCTTTCAATCGACGAAGACGCGCCCCACTCCTTTTCATGAGAGGTAGCCGCGTGGTGCGCATACACACATCTTTTATTATTATCTTATATTAGTGTGTGTATGCACACATACAACTAACACAATAGCTATTTATAATGCACACATATGCATGTGGCGGCATCTATCCACGCCACATGCGAACTATGCAACACGCTGGTTGTGTAGACGACCACAGCGACAATATGACAATATCGACAATTCGCATAGATGACAGTTTCTACATCACGCTATCATGATTTAACACGCAGATAGTATACTGGGTGTTAACGAATTTGTGTAATTCCTTCAAACCACGTGGTCTACAGGTGACACAGATTAACCCAAAATGGGAATTTTTGAAACTATTACTACAAAAAAAAAATTTAAAAAAAAACTTGATTTTCTATTTCTGAGTCATTTTAGAGCCTTGAGTTATCTGACTGCAAAGAGTGATATCGCGTTAGTCGTGCCTGTCAGCCGTGTCGCCGTGCTTTCATTAATTTATGCGTGGCATCGAAATGTTCACACAAATAAAACTTTTTTTTTTGCAAAAAAATTAATTCTTATTTTTTTACTGAATCCTTATAAGGTGGTTTAGATACGATCGGTAACAAAGCCGCATGAAAAAATAATGTTTTTATTTTTAATTAAGCTAAATCCCGTGCGGGGCCTGTCTACATCAGTATTAGATCATGTGGTTTTAAGGAATTACACGAATTCGTTAACGCCCTGTATATGTTACGGGTAAAACCCGAAATTTACCCGGGTACAACTAAGTGCAACTAGTAGCAGTTGGGTAGAACTAGGTGTAGCTTAAGTCGACGGAGCCCCGCTGTGCGGGGTCCTATTTCTGTCTGCAGGGTTTAAAGTAACCTACCACGAAGAGGATCACGGGGGCTTCGTTCCCCTTAACCACCGGTGTGCGGGTACACCTAGTTCTACCCGCTATGATGAAGGGTAAACCTAGTTTTAACCGAAGATAAGTAGGATACATCTAAGTTTAACCGCATGTGGCCGGCTGCACCTAATTGTACCCGGGTAAACCTAGGTGTACCCGCCATTCGGGCTTTACCCGTAACATATATACAACCTCCCAACATTAACTGTTGGGCAGTAGCCCGCCAGGCACAAGACTCCGCCTGGTTGGAGGATCCTCCCTTTGGTTGGGGGAACACGACACCTCGTTCCCCACATGCACTGTAGCGATTCAGACAAAGCGCGCGTGTGCAAGGGGCGCGTGTTCGTGTTTTAAACCCACGATAGTCCGTATTAAATCTATTCGTTTATCCACAGGTCAAGGGAAATTCGGCTCAGTCTGGCGCGGCAGTCTTGGCACCTCTCCTGTTGCTGTGAAACTATACTCCAACTCCAGCACTTGGCAGAGAGAGGCTGCGGTGTACGCGTTGCCGCATTTGGCTCATCCTAACATATTGAGATATTATGGTGAGTTCAATAATAGTACCAATTCTTTTATTCGAGAATTGCCATAATTTACTTACAGATAGCGCGAGAAAAGGACGGTGATAGATAAGAACTAAGTTAGAGATGTCAAATCAGTTTACGCAAGGCGTACAGCAGTTGTCGTTTTATCTATATCTTATGTCAAATTTGACGTTTAGAATAGATAAATTTCTCGACTCGATAAAAAGATCCGTGCTCGCACAGCTGTATCCAGTGGCGTGCACTCCATACATGCAAATAAGCTCTGCATACCCTGTAGTTCCATACATACATACATGCCCCTCTAAATGATAACTATAATTTAAAAAAAAAACATGGTAATTTAGCTTACGCGCCATCTATTACTTTATTTTGTTACGCGCCATCTATTACTTTATTTTGGAACTAACTCAATGGAGCGGCGAACATTTGTGCCCCCGCGCACCGCGCAGGCAGCGCTCCCAGTGAGCATAAGCTGTACTACGCCTTGCTTATTCTTCATACGACGCATCTCGTGTAGTACGCAGCAAAAGTGTGACTGTTGCGTGAAAATGTTTGCGCGTGTTGGAGTTTTAGAAGCATAGCTTACATTGTAAACCGTCCAAATTGAGAACCCGTTAAAGCATCGCTGAATTGTTGATTGCAGAGGGTCGACTTATTTTAGTCGGATTAACCAAATGATTCATTCGTTCGTATTAATTAGTTCGTAACGTAATAAATTGCAGTTTTTTCGCCTTATTGTTTTTTTTTGGCGCAAGTGATTGACTGTCGAGTAATTATTTAGTAAGTTTATTGTAAAAATGGAAAATTATACCTGTGAGACCTGTGCTGGCGAAATGTGTTTAAATAAATTAAAATCAGCCGCGTTTTCACGTTATCTTTTGATGAAATAGTTAAATTGATTGCAAAGGGAAGGTGTGTACCCGGGTTGGATTTAACTCAAAGAAAAGGTAATAAATACTACTCGTTATTTTCATAAAATGTTTTATGCTGACTATTACTGGCTAACTCGTTGTGTAAACACAAAAACATTGTATTGTTTCCCTTGCATTTTGTTTATAAATCAAGTTAAAAATAATGTTTGGACCTAGCAGACGCTCAGATTTAAATAATTTTCACAAAGCAGCTGCTAAGCATGATTCTTCAGAAAAACATCTAGAATCCTGCTTAAAAGTTCCAAACTTTTGGTAAAGGTAGAATAGAGACTAGTTTGAATAGCCGGTTAAAGTTAGATATTGAAAGGCACAACGCGAAAGATGACAGAAATAGAAACATCTTCAAACGGTTGATTGATGTATTTAGTTTGTTTTCTAGGTAAACCTGAATTAGCATTCCGTGGTCATGACGAACCCAGCTTTTTTTTTGTGCATACCCTGTCTGAAATCTCTGTGCACGCCACTGGCTGTATCGATAGTATAGTACCACCCAATCGAAATTTCGGAAAAATATTTAACGTACAGACAAAGTGTACTTTGAGTTTTATTAATAGTATAGATTATTATTTATTTATTTAAACTTTATGCAACAAAAAAGTACAAAGGCGGACTTAATGCCTTGAGCGATTACGCACTGCATCCGATCCGAATCCGTGAAAATACGGATATAAAAAACTCGGACCAAATTCAGATATTGCTTTACGCACTGCATCCGATCCGAATCCGTGAAAATACCGATCTAGAGTAAAAATCTCGGACCGAATTCGGATGTTGCTTACGCACTATTCCGATCTCTGATTCAAATTCAAACAATTCAGGGGCCATCTTTGGCATATCCGTTTGGCGTCTGATTTGAATCCGAGGTAATGCGAAAACGTTCATACAAACAGTACTACGGCTACTTCGGTCCGTAAATTTTTCTTCCGAATTAGAAACTCACGGATGACGGATAGAAATCGTATGATGGATGTAGTGCGTAAACTACCATACAAATAGTTCTATGGCTACTTCGGAACGTATTTTCACGGATTCGGATTAGTGGTGGCTAATAAAACGTATAGCGCCAAAATATAACAGACTATGTGTACATAGCGTATAGCGTTTGCTATAGCGGTTCTGACTTCGCGCTATATTATAACGCCTCAACCTACTCAACGAATAAAAGTCTAAACGCGCACAGCGGGGCCAGAACGAGATAGCAAGATAGCGTAGCGACTAACAACAGCGCGTAAGGGAATGAAATATTATTATATTCTTTAGTGTACAGCGCGTTGCGAGATAACATTTACCGCGCATCATCAAGTCCGTTTAGCGTGTTGTTAAATAAAATTATAACATCTCTGCGTTCAGACTGCGCCTGAGTTTTGTAACACCGCGTTATAATGATAGCGTATAAAATAACAGACTATATGAATATATTTTATAGTTTATAACACGTCTACAGTTTATAGCGGATTTGAACATCACTAATTCGGATCGGATGCAGTGCGTAACCGCTGTTAGGCGTTCTCTACCAGTCAATCAAAGGTGGTGAAATGCAAATTATTGTTTTTTTTTATTTTTATTCAGGCAGCGACAGCCGGGCGACATTAACAGAAGGCGGTCGTGAACACTTGATCGTAGTAGAGCTATGTACCGGCACGCTCCGCGCTCGACTGCAGCGCGCTCCGCTCGCTTGGCTCGAGTTCGCTCACATCGCTCACGGGCTCGCATCCGCTCTGGCGCATCTACATACTCCCAGTAAGTTATATTTGACTAAGGGCTGAATTTTCAATCGTCAGATAACTTTTAACTGACGAATAAATATTGCTGTTTGACATATTTCCTATACAAAAGCTGTCAAAACGCCAAACTTATTTCTCAGTTAAAAATTATCTGACGATTGAAAAATCGGCCCTAAAATAAAGAAAAGTCAACCATATTTACTTTGGCTAAATTCTATTTAAAATGTGGTACATTTCGGTAAAATTTGTGGGTTTCACCCAATATACAGGACTATATTATAATCAGCATCCAATCAATTCTTTGTAGGTATTAGAAATTAGGAAGATTACATTTTTTTAAATGGTAATTTTTTTTGTATTTGCGTTATCTATCCGACACATTATTTCCGGTTGTTCTCGTCTTGCCAACGGTGAATACTTGCACAGACACAACCTGGTGGCCAGGATTATTCATCAGGAACTTGCTTTAAAATACAACCTTGTTATTATCTATTTGTAGGTCACTTAAGGGCACCATATTTCTGACATATTTAAGTGCCAAATAAATAGAGGAGCAAGTTCAAAAAAAAAAAATGCAGCTTTTGGCTATGCCGCAAAGGTTCTATCCCCTTATTGGATGGTGATTAAAAAATCATTCTGTATAAAAATGCTCCGGGCATTATCCTTTTCTTAAGAAGAAGACGTAATGTTCAATTAAATTTGTTTAAACTCATCAAAAAGACGCCACAAGTCGAAACTTCTTCATTCTTCAGTAATTCGAAGTGTCTTTAACTATTTATACGTGTATCTAATCCACTGCTCCTTTCGTAGGTGGCAGCAAACCATGCGTAGTACACCGTGACGTGAACAGCAGCAATGTACTCGTAACAGCCAATGGCGAGGCGCGCCTGGCTGACTTGGGGTTAGCGCAGCTGTTACACGCCACCAGGGACAGAGCCGCGCCTACACGGATCACTGAGGTAAACATCAACTACGATAACACGGCACGCCCCTCCAAAATCTGTTTTCAATGTGTGTGTGCTTATGCCAACAAGTCACCATGTTTGATTTTTAGTAGATTTATTGCTCGACTAGTGTATACAGTCACGATCCACCGAGTTCTCCCGTCGTATAGCCAGTCGTCTCTCCAGACTCCGCAGTCACACCGATAATTCAGCCCTCATCAAGCTGTCTCCCCCCCCCCCCCCCCGTAAGTCCCCGCCAGCAACGCCCTAAGCCGAGGTGCTCGTCCCACTAGGGGTCGCCCTTAGTGCTGTTGTTGCAGGTAGTCATGATGTTAGTGTAGTACAGTCACCATCAAATATATCGGGACGAACAGACTGATCAAAATGATCTGAACAACTAAAGAAATTAAACTTTAACTCAATGGGGTAAAGTTCTTGTTAGAATGACAGTTGTCGTGTACCGTGTTCATTCCGAAACAACCCTTGTGTCATTGAGACACAGTTTAATTTTATTAGTTGTTCAGATCATGCAGTGTGGTAGTCATGCCTTCGCCCATATATGCAATGTATTCCTAATTATTGTTAGTATAATACAAACCTTATATCAACATAGACGTGTATTATTACTCCCGTCCTTACAATCATTTTGAACACTCTGTTCGTCCCGATATATTTGATGCTGACTGTACAAGTATTTGTATTTTATTTCCCCACCATTGGCTAGAGACCTTTTAGGTCTCGTCAATAACTGCCCGGTTACGTAAAAACGGTCCGCAAGGATTATCTGCACCAGCTCAATAGAAAAAAAAAGAAAAAAAAAGTCTAGTGCATAATTAAAGTTCGCGCTCGACAAGGTGCGTGTGTCATTAATACAAACCTCCAAACGGTACCATACTGTTAATTTAGCGACGTCAAATCTGTCGAGCGACTGTAACATGTATTTGTTTATAATAATATAATAATAATAAATTTATTTCAGACTAGGTCCATATTTTTTTCATACAAAAAACGAAAAGACACACCTTATTTTATAAATCTAAAAGACGCACGGTGAGTGGTCATCCAGTGCCACATCATTGGACTGTCCATTCTATTCGCCATGATTGCCACCAAGCCAATGAGCTTATATAATACTAGAGGAGCAGCGTCCTTATACCAAATTCAGAAAAACGTAACCACTTACGAGTTTAAAGTGGTAGCTTTGAAACGGATACATAAATTATGTCAATATGTCAAAATACTATATTTGTCTCATTTCTTCTTCCGTCAAACTAATTATGTTGGAATGAGACAAGACATTGTTATCGGAAAAACGGCCAGAGTTGCCAATGATCTACATAATTTCCCCAGAATGAATGAAGGTGTTAATTAAATCAATTACTATGAAAGGTCGAATTATGTACATTAAGGAAGAAAAAAAAATGCGTCGTCATAAATATAATATTTATTTTTTATTAATATTATATTTCAATAATTTAGACTTAAAAGGAACATACATTGGTCATTCACTAAACTCCCAACAGTCTGGCAAAATCAAAATCGTTTTAACTGGTAACACTGACGGCAAAAACAATGTTTGATAAATTTATTTGGTCTCGTAATGTTTTTTTTTGGATAATCTTATGAAAAATTAGCACCAAGTGCTTTATTAATCTTTTCAGATCGTGACATGCAAATTTTAACTGCACATTTCACCATTTTAATATTTTTATCGCTAAGCAATCACTCACTTGACGTCAAGCTTACAACTGAAGTCAGATATGCCTGCGGACATATACGAAGTAGTAACGCGTTGGTGCTGTACACTGCTGATCTAGTCCTATATAACATCATTGCACCAAGCTGTTAGAGCTACCGCGCACTCGCCGCATCAGGGATGCTATTCGTGTCCTCATAATAGCGTGAAAATCAGGCACGCCATGCTCCGCGTACATCCCTGATGCACTGCAAAAGCGCGGTAGTCCCAACATAACCCTGAAGGCGTTATTATATTGGACTCGCAGAGCATTGTACGAGCTTTTTGTATAGCCGACCCATAGGGCGCACGTGTACATAATTTGGCAATACGCTCTAAAGAGTGTAATTTTTACCTCCCTAGTACAACGTGCAAACCTACGGGCCAGCATGTTACATCGAACTGCCAATGCTCTGCGTTCCCTTTCCACGTCCACATCGTCGGACAGACTATCGGTGACCCAATGCCCCAGGTACTTGTGTTTAACACGTTCAGTGCCCTGTAGTCGCATTCGCCATGCCGGGCTCTTCGAGGGTTCACTTTTAGCGCAAACGTAATGCCGAGTAAGGTCTTGGAAGGTCCACTAGCAGTATGTATGGCGGGATGGCGTATGAGCTCTATGAAAAGTGTGGTGAACTTGAATGTTGTAGTATCACCTTCATGATCGTCATCTTCACCGACTGGCCATTTTATATTTTATACTTTTTTTAATGAGGACAGAGAGAGATTGGAATTCGAATTTAGACTTGCTTTTGGGATTGTTTTTTTACACCATGGCGTAATTTTTGGGGTAATGTAGTATCACCTTCATGATCGTCATCTTCACCGACTGGCCATTTTATATTTTATACTTTTTTTAATGAGGACAGAGAGAGATTGGAATTCGAATTTAGACTTGCTTTTGGGATTGTTTTTTTACACCATGGCGTAATTTTTGGGGTAATGTAGTATCACCTTCATGATCGTCATCTTCACCGACTGGCCATTTTATATTTTATACTTTTTTTAATGAGGACAGAGAGAGATTGGAATTCGAATTTAGACTTGCTTTTGGGATTGTTTTTTTACACCATGGCGTAATTTTTGGGGTAATGTAGTATCACCTTCATGATCGTCATCTTCACCGACTGGCCATTTTATATTTTATACTTTTTTTAATGAGGACAGAGAGAGATTGGAATTCGAATTTAGACTTGCTTTTGGGATTGTTTTTTTACACCATGGCGTAATTTTTGGGGTAATGTAGTATCACCTTCATGATCGTCATCTTCACCGACTGGCCATTTTATATTTTATACTTTTTTTAATGAGGACAGAGAGAGATTGGAATTCGAATTTAGACTTGCTTTTGGGATTGTTTTTTTACACCATGGCGTAATTTTTGGGGTAATGTAGTATCACCTTCATGATCGTCATCTTCACCGACTGGCCATTTTATATTTTATACTTTTTTTAATGAGGATAGAGAGAGATTGGAATTCGAATTTAGACTTGCTTTTGGGATTGTTTTTTTACACCATGGCGTAATTTTTGGGGTAATGTAGTATCACCTTCATGATCGTCATCTTCACCGACTGGCCATTTTATATTTTATACTTTTTTTAATGAGGACAGAGAGAGATTGGAATTCGAATTTAGACTTGCTTTTGGGATTGTTTTTTTACACCATGGCGTAATTTTTGGGGTAATGTAGTATCACCTTCATGATCGTCATCTTCACCGACTGGCCATTTTATATTTTATACTTTTTTTAATGAGGACAGAGAGAGATTGGAATTCGAATTTAGACTTGCTTTTGGGATTGTTTTTTTACACCATGGCGTAATTTTTGGGGTAATGTAGTATCACCTTCATGATCGTCATCTTCACCGACTGGCCATTTTATATTTTATACTTTTTTTAATGAGGACAGAGAGAGATTGGAATTCGAATTTAGACTTGCTTTTGGGATTGTTTTTTTACACCATGGCGTAATTTTTGGGGTAATGTAGTATCACCTTCATGATCGTCATCTTCACCGACTGGCCATTTTATATTTTATACTTTTTTTAATGAGGACAGAGAGAGATTGGAATTCGAATTTAGACTTGCTTTTGGGATTGTTTTTTTACACCATGGCGTAATTTTTGGGGTAATGTAGTATCACCTTCATGATCGTCATCTTCACCGACTGGCCATTTTATATTTTATACTTTTTTTAATGAGGATAGAGAGAGATTGGAATTCGAATTTAGACTTGCTTTTGGGATTGTTTTTTTACACCATGGCGTAATTTTTGGGGTAATGTAGTATCACCTTCATGATCGTCATCTTCACCGACTGGCCATTTTATATTTTATACTTTTTTTAATGAGGACAGAGAGAGATTGGAATTCGAATTTAGACTTGCTTTTGGGATTGTTTTTTTACACCATGGCGTAATTTTTGGGGTAATGTAGTATCACCTTCATGATCGTCATCTTCACCGACTGGCCATTTTATATTTTATACTTTTTTTAATGAGGACAGAGAGAGATTGGAATTCGAATTTAGACTTGCTTTTGGGATTGTTTTTTTACACCATGGCGTAATTTTTGGGGTAATGTAGTATCACCTTCATGATCGTCATCTTCACCGACTGGCCATTTTATATTTTATACTTTTTTTAATGAGGACAGAGAGAGATTGGAATTCGAATTTAGACTTGCTTTTGGGATTGTTTTTTTACACCATGGCGTAATTTTTGGGGTAATGTAGTATCACCTTCATGATCGTCATCTTCACCGACTGGCCATTTTATATTTTATACTTTTTTTAATGAGGACAGAGAGAGATTGGAATTCGAATTTAGACTTGCTTTTGGGATTGTTTTTTTACACCATGGCGTAATTTTTGGGGTAATGTAGTATCACCTTCATGATCGTCATCTTCACCGACTGGCCATTTTATATTTTATACTTTTTTTAATGAGGACAGAGAGAGATTGGAATTCGAATTTAGACTTGCTTTTGGGATTGTTTTTTTACACCATGGCGTAATTTTTGGGGTAATGTAGTATCACCTTCATGATCGTCATCTTCACCGACTGGCCATTTTATATTTTATACTTTTTTTAATGAGGACAGAGAGAGATTGGAATTCGAATTTAGACTTGCTTTTGGGATTGTTTTTTTACACCATGGCGTAATTTTTGGGGTAATGTAGTATCACCTTCATGATCGTCATCTTCACCGACTGGCCATTTTTATATTTTATACTTTTTTTGATAATGACAGAGGGAATTCTAATTTAGACTTGGTTTTTTGGGGAGATTGTTTTTTTTTTTTTTTGATCAATCCCAAAAGCAAGTCTAAATTCGAATTCCAATCTCTCTCTGTCCTCATTAAAAAAAGTATAAAATATAAAAATGGCCAGTCGGTGAAGATGACGATCATGAAGGTGATACTACAATGTATTAAAGGAGATGTTTCAGAAATGTATGGACCCTGGGCTAGCACCATGTACACTATATGTAAATATAGCTGTCCAATAAAGTAACCGTTGTATTATGTTAATTTTCTATAATTTTACTTTGTTTAATTGTACATTCAAGTTAACTTGGTCAAGGAGAGCAACACAACATATAAAAATATGGTGGATCGAAATTATGTGAAAAGTCATTTTGATAATTGTTGACATGTCAATGACCCCATGGTGTTTATTTCTTGTGTACTCACATAACCTATCTACGTTGTTTATAGACGAAAATACTTGGATTTCGTTATATTTATAATGAAATAGAACTACAGGTGTTGTACTCGATTACGTCACACACATCACGAAACCTAGGACTGTAAAATTTGTCAAACTCATGTTAATGTCAAACACAACTGTCATGGCTACCAGAAAAAAAGGGTTAACATATTAAAAAACGTCCCCAAATAATAATTCCAGTACAATTGTACTCTTCTTCAAATTAATTTATTTGTATTTTTATGGTATTCCCCTATCTTTTTCCTATTTTTCTATATACTGTACATAGTGGTGGCCCAAAATCAAACATCTCCTTTGTCCTACATTTGCAGAATGCACACATGTGCGTTGAACTACTATTTTGAAAAGAGTATTCATGGAGTTTCTTGCGGGCTCTTCTCCATGGAACCTACCTTTTGGATCCGTGCGCCTAGTATTGACGTTTTAAAAGTGCCTAAAATCTGGTCTATTTGAAATAAGAAACTTTGACTTTGACAACCTCGGGGGATGTCGATCAATGTCGCCAGACATCTTGTCTCGCGATCTTTTTCTTTGAAACGGTAAAGATTATTAGTTGCAGCATTACATCTTTCGTCCATATCGTGCAGGTAGTCTAAATTTTTTATCCTCTCTTTTGTTTTTTTATTTTGTTTTTGTTTCTGTAACTGCTTGTGTAAGTCCAAAATAAATAATTTTCTTTCTTTCTTTCTTTTCTTTCATATTTTTGCGCAACACACGTCTACACTACTTTTATCCCTCAAGTGAAGCAACACTCCGACAAGGGACAAGTTGCGCGATGTTGCGAGACTTGTCGAGCAACTTTTTTCTTTTTGTTATTATCGTCATGGATACTCTTCGCCAGCCGGAGGCGAAGGGTTATGCCGGACATTTACCGGCTAAAAACCCACGGTGTTCCTTCTCCTGACACTTGGCCGGGGTCGCGGGATTCCTAGTTGCATGCATCGCGACCCCAGCAGACCTTTCCTTTTGTGGGGCCTTGCCCCACGTCCTTCTGAGAGGCATCTTCTCGAGCCTGTGGGTCTACTCCCTAAGCACGAAGTCCGTGGTTTTGGCCTTAGTTACGAGCGTTTCCTACTCCCTATCACCTACGGACATACGATTATTTCGGAGCCCGAACTAAGAATGAATGACAACACGATTTGACAGTTGTCCCTACTACCGATGTGTTTTTGCCCTTCCGAAAAGTTGAACTTGACACTTGTTTTGTTCACTCCTACGTTTCGGGCTACTTTCGGACGGGCGACTAACTTCGTTGACGGACTTAGGGAGTAGGCCTCTTGTTACTATTCGGGCGACGGATCCCCTAACTCACCGCCCGCAGGCCACACACTACGGTGGCCGGAGATCGGTGCCCGGTGCGTCTGGCACGGAAAGGAACAGTGGCAGCCGCCTCCCTCGCTCTCTCTGCTCTTTCTTTGGTCTTCACCATCTCCTTGCAAAAGGAGGCGACGGCTTCCCACACACGTCATGTGATATCGCCCGACTTCGTTAGACTTCGCTTTATATCTATAGCGACGTGTCGCGGGACATTTGTCCCCTAGTGAATGCGAGGTTTCAGACTTTTTAAAGAAATAAAAACCTTAAAGCAAAATTGACATAATAGTTTTTTGTCTCACAGGCAGGTACACTTCGCTACCTGTCCCCGGAAGCCCTGGAGGGAGCCCTAGACCTGAGCGGCGCCCGCGCGGCCCTGTGTGCCGTGGACGTGTTCGCGCTGGGGCTGGTGCTGTGGGAGATGTTGTGGCGCACGCGGGGCGCCCACGCCGGTGCATTGCCGCCCTACGCGCCGCCCTATCAGCACCATGGACTGCCGCAGAGACCCAGTTTGGCGCAGATGCAGGTCTGTATCACAGTCTACCTATATATTACTCCTTACAGTCGGTCAACGTGAAACATTAGCGCAAAATAACCATGCGGAGGTTGCGGGGGAAGTCGGCGAAGCTTATGTCCCGAGGTGCAGTATGGCAACTTGGGACATAAATTCCAGGGCTTCCATTTTCTGATTTCGAATATAAGTGAAATAGTTCATACGACAGAATGTACATACAATAATTGCGTTTTATTAATATAAGGAAATATGAAGTAGGTTCATAAAAAAAAAATGGTGGCCATGTTTTTTTTTTAAAAATTCTTCATCTACGGTTTTCACGTGACCTAGTGCTGGCTACCAAAAAATACTAATTGTTTTTCATCGAAATCAATTTCATGGTTTTCGTGACTTCTGATGAGGTCAAAATGAGGTCGAAACTCAAGTTCAAGATGGTGGCTATGAAAATTTCAAATTAGTCGCCATGGACGTCATTTCCACAGTTTTCTAGGGTGCTGATGCCGAAAATGAGGTCAAAATCCATTTCCAAGATAGCGGCTATAGAAATTTCAAATTAATCGTCATGGATGTCATTTCCATGGTTTTTCGGGGATGCTGATGCTGATTTTATAGGAACCTTACAACTAAACAAGACCCCACAAAACTGTTTGTCTGTTATAGGGTTATGTTTTAAGCCTCGTTTCCAACTCATCATTTAAAACATTACCATTTCGTTCACAATTGTCATTCCAATCTCAACCTTAAGTTCGTTCCAACAGAGCTTAGTCTCGCGCAACAAGGCACGCCCCCCACTGCCCAAGGGGCCAGTACAACAGTCTCGCGCTCAAAAGGTAGCAGCCGACACCTGTGACGAATGCTGGGATCATGATGCTGAAGCCAGGTAACTACATATCGGGTGCAAAAAGACCCATAATGATAACGAAAACCACATATTCTACCCATCATTGGGATCATTTTTTTCTACCAGACAATACCTGGGAAACCATTGGTTTTGGAGATATTGAAGGTCAAAGCATACATTTTTTTTTAGTTTTTTCCCAAAACGTATTATTCTAAGTGATAATACTAAACTTTCTTCTTCTAAACAACCTTATCAAAAATTTCAATTTTTCCTCACAAATTACGCATTTGAAGTTACAAAAACGCAACGACCGCCTTGGCTCAGCTGTGTGGCCGCTGCACGCATGCAAACGCGCGGCATCGCCACAACCACACATTGCGCGTTACAAAATAAAGCGTTTTTTTATGCCAAAAAATAAAAGTCGTTTCCCAGCAATTATTTTTGGTCAATGTAGTTTAGTTTGATGTACAGAGTGCGTAGATTTTGGCTATGTGATGGGTCTTTTTACTCCCTGTATAAGAAACAATAAAAGTTTTTTTTATTTTTACTTGGTCGCATTTAACCTTAGTCCACGGAGTAAATACAAAGAGGAGATGTTATAATGCGATTTTTTCTATAATACGATGAGTGACATTTCGCGGGACGAAGGGAACGTTTCACCCCGCCTACTTTTATATTTTCCATCTAGCAGTGAATAGGAAAAACTAAAATCTTCGGATATGATAGATAACTAACGAAAGTTATAATCAGGGAGCGGAATCTTATGGCAAAACAATTGAAAGGTCATAGAGACGTGTCATTATTTTTTATCGAGTATTCAAGCTATCGATACTTTTTGACAGCTGAGAATACAGACTGGTAGACAGACATATTAGCAATTTTTTAGAAACACAAAATAATAGATCAACACCAAATGTCAAATTGAAATAGATATGACGTAATTAATTTTTCATAGTACCGTAATCAAAAGAGATCAAATACCATAATACTGTCTATAGCGTTAATTTCCCGAGTCGCGGTAGTTATCAGAATTTTTTGATAGCTAAGACAATGTTTTATTTATGTGTCATTAAAGATTATTTATGTGTAAAGAATAAAAATTAAAAATATTTGTTAAGTTAATTAACAATAAAGTTCATAACTAAAAAGTATCGATAGCTTGAATACTCAATAAAAAATAATGACCTGTCTCTATCACCTTTCAATTGTTTTGCCATAAGATTCCGCTCTCTGGTTATAATACAAAAAATGGATTATTTTATCCTCAATAGGATTTTGCAACTAACCATAAAATATTTTTATTTGTCAGATTAACAGCAGTATGTGTAGAAGAACGCATGGCTGAACTGAAACAGATGCTCCACGCGCAAGGCCCTCTCATACATGACAACAATTTACACCCACATCCACCTGGTAAGTCCTGAAAATAGGCACTATAACTGTTTGTCGGGAAACACAGTACGTTCAATCCAGAAACACGCGCCCCACTCCTTTTTGTGAGAGAAAGCCGCGTGGTTTGTTCTGACGTCGTGGTGGCCCGGAGGTTACAGACCCGCTCTTTAAGCACCTTGTTGCGGGATCAAACCCAGGCAAGTACCAATGTGACTTTTTCAGTGTCATATGTACTTTCTTAGTTAATCTAAGACACCGCTGACACACGGTGAAGGAAAACATCGTGAGGAAACCTGGACTTAATGGTCACTGCCAACCCGCAATGAACAAGCGTGGTGATCAATGCTTGTTCCTTCTCTGTCTGAGAAGAGGACTTTGCCCTGCAGTAGGACAGTTACAATATGTTGTTTTTTTAGGATTATTGTGTGGCGGTACAACTAAAATAACAGCTATTTATAAAACACACTTGCACTGTAGCGATTTAGACAAAGAGTGGGGCGCGTCTTCGTGTTTTGAACTATCTTTACAGCAGGATAGTTTTCAGTAGACTAATATAGGATTTTTTTTGAAGCAGGAAATGTGCAGGTTGTTTGCTGTTTTCCTTAATCGTATAGTTTTCGTTTATGAAAACTGTTAATATGTTTGATTATTTTTGTCAAACAATTTGACAGTTTTTATCAAAACAATAACTGAATTCGTCTAGTGCTATGTTTTATAATACGTGCAAGTGACATTGTGGTCAATTCGACTTCATCGGAGTGCCAAAATCATTAGCAAGTATTATTGCGCAAGTCACTGCACTCCATTGCTTGTACAGTTCTTAAAACTTGCAGAAGTCGATTAGCTGCTGGACATCCTCCACTGCTTGAATGTCGGTTGCAGAAGTCAACGTGCGCAGTAACATTTGCTCGTGGATTTGGTATTTTATTCCATGTACTACTAATTTATAATGGAATTTTTGCTCTTTCCAGCAGACTCCAACGTCCCATCTCCCCCGGAATCGGACAAGAATTCAAACTGCACCACCACACAGAATTGTGATGTACACACACCCTTACTGTACCCCCAACCACACATAGGTAGGAACGCGTGTATAGAACGAAACACACACACAAACACACAACAGGCTACCGTAGAGCTTATACACAAGAGTTTGAAAGACATCACAGCTCCCGTCGAAACACATAGGGTCCCTAATATCGAAGAAAATTGTCTCTCAGTAGCTCGAGTTTCTAGTCATACACGAATACCAGTTCTCGAAAACTCTGGTCTATCAGAAATCAGGTCTTATCAAAGACCGCTAGAATATGTCCAGAATGACGTCACAGCTCATGACGTAGATAGGGGCCCGAAGCAAACGAATTTACTCCAAGATGTTAAAGTTGAAAAACCTAAATGGGGCATCAAAAAGTTTTTTGAGAAGTTAAATAGAAATAAAATGGAGACTGAAGTGAAGTTAGCTGAGAATTCTCAGAGAACTTTGACTTCGATTGTTGATAAGCCTTCCAATATCAATGATAGGGATAGACCTTCCAATTTGACTATAAATCAGGACCGAAGCCCTTACAACTTCGAAGGGCCATGTACCCTATCACCACCCAACAAGACCTTATCACCAACAATGATGATGGAATCAGATAACAAAGTTTTCGGCTTCAAAGAGCTTCCTAACAGAGAGAACGAAGCCCGAACACCGAGTCAAATCTTCGCCGTAATAGTACCAAAAGCGAAACCCCCAGATTTTATCGAAATGAAGAACAAACGAGGCAGTTCTGAAAGCTTAAACAAAAGATCTGTTAAAACATCGTTGTCTTCACAAAGCATTCTAAAATCAAATTCCGAATCTGAAGATTCAACTGTCAAAAAAAGATTGAGTTGTGACAACAGAATTATCAACAGCGGCAGTTCTTCTCGAGCGAGTATAAACTTAGAACTACAATACATAGATACACAAGAAAGTTACAACGGTAACATAAGCCCTTTTGATATTAACTCGGATTGCTCAAGCAGCGAAGACGAGCATCTAATGCTGCTATCCGAAAACGGGGGCTCGAAAATAACAATGCAAACGATACCAAAATCGGATGCAGAGAAGAAAAAATACCAAAATGAAGTACTGAAAGAATCGAGCCAAGTCACTGATTTCACGTTTAATAAGTTCCAGAATAAATACACTAATTTCGACAATGAGTTTAGCGATCCGAACGATAAAGAGAATTTGGTTAATGGTTACAGTGGCGATAACCCTGTTTACTTAGCCGCTTTGAACGGAGAAATTGATACAACAGAACTAAAATATCCCGGAAACCGTTCACCAAAACCAACTTTGAAGAACTTAGCTATCAAAAGACAGCATTCCTTAGAGCAGGTCAGTGAGATATTCTCTTCTGCTGGTGAAGTTAATCTTCTAAACCCTGCTGGAAGGGTCAAAACTCCTGGGGATCTCCCTGTAGCTGTTAGAAGGGCGAGAAGGGATAGGGCGTTGCAGAAAGGTAGGGCTAGTGAATGTAATAGATTGAGTTTGTACGATGATAGAATGATGTTTGGAAATAGTTTATAAATGTACTAAGGTCCTACTAAAAGGTAAATTGGATCAAAGGACGTTGACGTCCACTTTTCAAACGTCCGGGACGTTTTGCGAAAGACATTTTGAGAAGTGGACTCTTTGCACCTCGGATCCAATTCTCCTAAAAGAAATCTTGATTAATCGCAACCGAAACAAGACCGAACCGTTCATTCAGACAGTTTTCAAAAGCTGTCAAATTTTTTGACACAAAAAACAAAATCAATCATTTTGACAGTTCTCGTAAACAAAAAGTAAGGCCCGGACTCCACCAAAGCGGAGACGAGACGAGCGGAGCGGAGATGTGTTTTGAAAAACCAATACAATTTCGTTATGCACAATCTCGTCTCCACTCAGCTTAAGTGAATACGTATATACGATTGTAACGCAAAATGCCTAGACGTTTTATAAAAAAATTTAAAAATGATGTCGTTAATTTATTTATTGACACACCAACGACTTATTCACTAAATTATTACATTAAATATATTCTTCTTTAACAGTTTTGCGGTGTATTCGTCACTTATAGGTGTGCACAGCACTTGTATTATCGATAATAAAAACTAAAATGGAAATACATATAATATGATAATAACAAAATTAAAATTTACATTGAATTTAAAATGTCAAGTTTAAAATAAAAATACAGTATAATTCAAAAATGTAAAAAAAGATCAATTAAATTGGAATAGAAAAACAATTATAAATTAAAACTATAAAAATAACAAATCAATTAAGACACATTACATTAATTAAAAGAATAGAATAATAGAATGCATATTTAAGTTAGCATTATTTGTTTCAAAACTTTAGTTAGCTTAAAAGAAAGGTTGAAAAGAAAGAGGATATTTACTATTCTCATATCGTCACTTTACAAAACAGCTAGGCATTTTATAAAACTGCTATGTTTATGATTATTATCAACATACAACTCTACGGTGTTAAACAATTAAATCTTAAGAATTTTGGAAAGTAATAAAAAAATACTTGAATCTCGAAAAGTTGTTCCATGTCCGATATCGAGGAACTCCACAAAATCCTTAAGAGTTATTTTTTTAACAGCCCGTATATTATGACGTCATAGTCGAGTCAAGGGTAATCTACAAAATATTATTATTATAAGCGTTAATTAAATATTAATATCGTGTCGATGTTATAAATAAGTACGGTGAGCAAAAAAGATTACAGGCAGCTACCTATATTAAGGCTACACATTTCTGTCACACTCGCTTTATTTCCATGTTAGGGACTGATGATATTAGTCAGCATTAATTCTTAAAACGCTGAATGGTTTTAAACACTCATTTCCAATGAAAAAAAATAACAGTGAAAAGTTTCGATGTGTATACGAAAACATTCACGGTGCGTGATACCGTACCGGCTGTGCGTGGTGTCATCTGTAAAATCACGCACCGTGGAAGCCAAATTACGAGGGTGCGTGATTCGAAGCAATTTTTTCATTCCAAAATAACAAGTGAAAGAGAACTTTCACCGCACGCACCTTTGAAATTACCGACTCACGGCGCACCGCTCCGCGTTACGACGGACGAGTATCTTCCAATGATGCGTCGGTGCGAGCTCGTGCGGAGCGGTGCGCGATATCACGCACCACGCGAAAGAAACATAAGATAAAATCGACTTTGGCCATAGGAAACAGCCAAAAACGAAGAATAACAGAAATAAATAGCCAAAAAAAAGCCTATAAAATTGATGGTATAAACTATTGCAATATATGAACAAAAATTGATTAACTATAAAAAAGTGTCATTTCCTAATGCATTTATAGGTATAGTCAGTAAAATCATTCGCTATATCAAAAGCATAATGCTTTTATAGAAATCGTTACCTCACGTTGAAAATAAGAAATATAAATTAAAGTCCGATCACTTAATTGAGACCGTTCCTGAGGTAGGTGCGCGGTGCGGGAGGGGTGACAGTTGTCACAAGTTAAGGCGTTTCCCCCACCGAAAGTGGCGCCACTTCAGAAAAAAAGCATTATTTCCGTCAACACACAACATGTTGAAATTTCGTACGTACAACATTTTAGTCAAGTGTTGTGGAAATTTTCAAACACCAAAAAACAACACTTGACATCCTAAGTTAGAAGTTTTAGTAATTAATGCTAAAAACGGCCGTTTTTGGTACTTATCGCTAAAACTTCGAATCCAGAAGCTCTAGTGTTGATATTTGGTGTTCGAAAATTTCTACAACACTTGACTAAAATGTTGTACGCACGAAGTTTCAATATGTTGTGTGTTGTCAGAAATAATGTTTTTTTCTGAAATGGCGACACTGAAATGGAGCTCGCGCATCGCGTCACCACACCCCCTGCCGCACCGCGCAACTACCTCAGGAACGGTCACAGATAAGCGGTCGGGCTATAGTAATACATTGTGCTTTTATCAATTCATTATTAATATTTGAATTCGATTTTTATGATGACCGTACAAATTTAATATTTGCCTATTACAATTTGTTAAAATTTGAATTTAAAATGAAATAAATTTTGCATGCTATTTATTACAATTCCATAATATCTAGTTTACCCGGTTATTCTATACATTCTCCTATTTTTAATGCATTTCAATTAAGGTATATTTAAGAAAGCATTTGAATGCAGTAGATATATTATCAGGTTCATTTATTTTAACTGTTGATAATAATAATTTACGCGAAGTGAGAATGAGAAGTTTTTAAAACTAGGGTCCATAATAATAGATAGCTCTCATTTGAGAGCTCTCCCAAGAGGAACTCATGAATTATACTCTTTTTACCCAAAGATGAGTTCTGACAGCTCGGTCATTTCGTAAATTGTAGCCGTAGAGACTGCTATCGAAATAACTTAAACGACGTCATCAAAAACTTTATTTTTTTTATTTTTTAATGTTTTGTATTCTTTTTGTTGTAAATTTTGTAGGGAAACGTCAGGATTTAACTTACGGTGAAAAAGGTATAAAATTCCATTAATGTGACAAGGTTAAAATAAAATAAAAAAACGACTCGTGTCCAAACGAGACTTTAAAAGGATCTCTCAAATGATATGCTGTTTATTTAAATGTCCCTAAGATATGTATAAAACAACAGCTCTCATGTAAGAGAGAAATCTGTTATTATAGTCTGATAGAATTAAATGAACGGTTTTTAGTTTTATTTCAGTGTCTCGTATCTATGGTCGAATAAAAGTCTTAAGTAATTACTAAAGCCTTATTTTTTACATTTATCGGCCTACAGACGTCCACTGATGTCCACTGCTAAACTTGAGCCTCCAAATGACCGCTAAATTGTAGACATAATAGTAGTATGTATGTAGTTCAAGATTGTTGGCAGGCAAATATAAAAAAAAAACTTAAAGGCAAATTCGATTTTCAGCATTATCGCTAAGTAATAATGCTCAAAATTTAATCTTACATTGTTACATTACACGCGAATACTCCCGGTGAGGGAGCGTCTTAAGACTTACTTTGCCATAGATACATGTGTAAGACTGTTCAATGTTTTTTTTAAATACTAGTTCGAAAGTAAAAATAGTTTTTTTGTGACAAAACTCTGTTTGAGCTTGTTTATCAAGCTCATAGGACAAAATTAAGTACACTCGGAAACAATGAATCCGGGTTACCAACATAAATAAACCTTAATATCTTTGAAACTAAGAATGATAGCTTCATCATCATCATCATTCAGCCGAAAGACGTCCACTACTGGACATAGGCCTCCCCCAAGCATCGCCACATCGAGCGGTCCTGTGCCTCTCGCATCCAACGGACTCCCGCGACCTTCACCCTCACATCGGTCCACCTTGTAGGAGGCCTACCCACGCTGCGTCTTCCGGTACGCGGTCGCCACTCCAGAACCTTTCGGCCCCATCGGCCATCCGTTCTGCGAGCAATGTCCCGCCCAATGCCACTTTAGTTTGGCAATTCTTCGAGCTATGTCGGTTGCTTTGGTTCTCTTGCGGATCTCATCATTTCTTATACGATCACGCAGGGTAACTCCGAGCTTAGCCCTCTCCATGATGATAGCTTACAAATGAAAAGTATTTTATAGACAGATACATATACATACATTCAGATACATCTAGAGAGTTCTTTTACGGAAATCAAATGTCACTCTGACAGATGACAGTTCTGTTCGTAAGACTTGTCAAAGCAGATTTAATACTAAGTATTTCTATAGATCCGGATTTATTGATCCCGAGCGTATTAAAACTCAGTTTTTAAAGTATCAAATATATTCTAATTCCGTGTAAATTATAATTGTGATCTTATTTGTAAATAGTTTTAAGTTCCTATAAATAATCGGAAGCCATGTTTTTTTTATTTGTTTTTTTTTAAACTTGTTAAGTTTAAGTTACATTGACAAACATTATGTTTTTGTTTTTAAAATAACATTTATTATTATTAAAACACATAGTTTGTAACTCTATTATTATATTTAGCATTAACATTATTGTAAATATTTCCTTCGTGAATTCGACATTTTTATTAAATTTTATAATTGTGGTGTGTTAATTATGATATTACGGTTATAAGTACACGATGCGGTTGTTTCTAACATTAACCGGTTAATGTGCGAAATGCCCAGTTTTACTGTGAAGTAAACAATCAAACTAATAAACGTTAATGGGTGCAATTTCGCACAGTGACCGGTCGATTACAGAAACGTAATTTAAGTCATTCCAGTGCAACAAAGATATTATGCAGAATAACTAAAAAATAACAATTCGTATTAAATACTGTTGAAAGATAAATTAGAGTCGTGATTTTAAAAGGTAGGAAAAGGTAGTTGTTAAAGAAAAAGATAAATAAAATACAGGGTGGTAATTTGAGATGGGGCATGAAGGGCAACTACCTTAACCATTCTAGCTACAGGAAAACGTCCTTAGAAGACCACCCTTAACTTTTGGGATAATTTAAATCGGCATTCACAGATTTTGAAAAAAAAGTACAGTCAGCGAGAAAAAGGGCTGTTTTCACAAAACTTTTTTATGATGCCAATCGATCCCATTTTCCTTAGGGATCAAAAGACTCTTCCGGACTAACTGAGGTTGGAGTACTAGAAAAGTCAGAAATCGCAAAAAACTTATTTGAGATGGGGTAGTAATAGGGGCAGCTACCTTAATCGTTGTGGCTAGAGGAAAATGTTTTTAAGAGACTATCCATGTTTTTTGAAAATATTTCGAACTGCATTCACAGATTTTGAAAATAAAATAATTTATTTTTTCAGCCTTAACGTCACTTTTAACAAAATGTTGTTTTTCGTGATTTTTGACGTTTCTAGTACTTTTACCTCAGTAGGTCCGTAAGAGTATTTTGTTTCTTATGGGAAATAGGATCGATTGGCATCATAAAAGAGTTTTGTAAGAACTGACCATTTTTTTGCTGACTGTACCAATTTTTTTTTTTCAATATCTTTTTATGCAGTTCGAAATAATGTCAAAAACTATGACCAGTCTCCTATCAAAATTTTCCCGTAGCGACAACGATTAAGGTAGCTGCCCTTATAACTAACCCATCTCAAATAGTTTTTTGTTATTTCTGACGTTTCTAGTACTCAAACCTCAGTTGGTCCGGAAGAATTTTTTGATCCTTATGGGAAATGGGATCGATTGGCATCATAAAAAAGTTTTGTTAAAACAGCCATTTTTTTCGCTGACTGTACTTTTTTTTCAAAATCCGTGAATGCCGATTGAAATTATCTCAAAAGTTAGGGGTGGTCTTCTAAAAACGTTTTCCTGTAGCTACAATGGTTAAGGTAGTTGCCCTTCATGCCCCATTTCAAATTACCACCCTGTATATCCTGGTTTAGTAGAGAATGTTATGAAAGAAAGATTTTAAAGTCACGATTTTAAAAGTCATACATAGCAAGCAAACTATAACGTGTTAATAAGAAATATATTTAAAAAGTGTATCTTTAACATACTGTATACATATTAACGCAAATTATAACAAGATGGCTGATGAGTGAACAAATTGTGACGTCATTAGTTAATCGGAATCTTTCTTAATGAAGCCTCGTATCCACTAGGCAACAATTGACGCGCTACATATTGCTCAACATGTAGCCACACGATGTTCTACAAGGTGCAACAAATTCATGCGTACAAATTCTTTCGGGGTCAAGTTTCGCGTCATCTGGCAATGTTGCCGAACAAATTGCCGGCTTAATTGACGTTTTAAAATGGTTTTTGATGAAAAAAATTCCGTCATTATTGTTGTGATTTATGCCGCTCTGGCTTTAAAAATAAATGTGCAGAGCGATGGATATACGATTGGCTGGAAACCCTTCAGGTCTCGCCAATAACTGCCGGACAAGCAGTCGAAAAGATTGTTATACGAGGTAAAGCTACACTTGGCTGCGGTCAGGCTGTAATGAATGACAATGGGGTAACACACTAGGGAACTAATGGCGCTACCATCGCTGATACCAAAACAATTTCATTGGTTAAAGTTTGTTTGATATTATTGGTCGTGACAATTTAAAGTACACACAATGCCGCCGGCATTGCCGCGCGGCTTGCTGGCGGGTGTTTAACCAGGCCGCGGCGCCGGGTATAACGCCTATTAACTTACACCCGCGTGGCTATAAACCGGCGGCATGTGTGTAGAAGCCATAACTCATTTTGATTGGTTGTGTAATTGGTACCAACAGAAGTGCTGCCATCTACTTTCGTTTTGCCTGTTCGTGTTGCCCATTGTGGAACGACCACAGTAAAACTACTCCAGACAGTTGACAGTGCTTAAAAGCAGCTCGCATACGAGGGATGGTCTAAGATAAACCCAGCTTTTAAAGTATCCCCATCTCTTTTTGTTATATGATATAAGAAAGTGATGGATATATTTTAAATCTGGGTTTCCCCTGATCTAGAGTTTCGATCAAGGAAAGTTTTTGTTCCTTAAATAAATTTGCGTCAATATGTATACGGGCTGCACCAATAAACGTTGTAAATGTATACCATAGATCATAGAGCGATTATAGATTGTTGCGAGTTATGCGAGACGCGACGAGGTGGAATAATGCATTTGATATATTCAGATTTGAAGACACTCAGTTAGGTACTAACCCCAGTAATTTTTTGTTACAAAATATTTATGGTTCCAATTTTCCCAGTGAGAAAACTAGATTTTTATTTATGTAGAAATAGGAGATAATAATCATCCTTCTTGAATTCTAGACTAAAACACACTCGATAGCTGACCTTTGAGTTTCAAGGATTCAACCTTGAGATTGAAAATTAGATCTGATTGTGGAACGGAAAAAATACCTTTTTTTTCGTGATATAAATTTTATGATGCTACATGAATATGAATAGTATTTTCCTTATTCCAAATGTGACCAAATGTATACCAGTGAACCAATTTTGTTAGCCAAATACCCAGTTTCAATCAACCAACGTCGACGACTGGACAACGTCTTGAGCTCAACGTCGCATACATTTTGTATAGATGCAAGAGCTCCGTCGCTTCTGGACTGGTCACTGACGCTCACTATCCCTACCGTGGTTCACTGACGCTAACTGCCCCGACCCTGGACACTGAGGCTAAATGTCCCGGACACTGACGCTAATTGTCTTTGCCCTGGACACTGGCGTATTTCTAGAATATACAAGGCCAGAACGCATCCATATGAAACTAGCCGCGTATATTTTAGAATGTTGTAAATTAAAACTTCGGTTCTAAAATATACACAGATTTTGCGTACTGATCGCGTATACTTTAGAATGTTCAGGGTGAAAAAACGGATTCAAAACTATACAGTGTCAGTTACATTTATAAAGTGACTTGACTTTTCCAAACGGCTTTGTTAGGAAACAACGCTTAAAATATGACTTAACTTATGAGATGTATATGAATGACCTTTAAACTTATTAGTTCCCACTTTAAAAAGGCACTTTAAAAATTAATAATTTACTTTAATTTTAATAATTCTAACTTTAAAATTTTACTTTCAACTTCAAAGTTTCCCGCGATAGGAAATAAACTGACAAACAGATAGCTGAAAGGTAGGTTAGGTTAGAACTGTGGCCAGTCAACGCACGAGCCGAGCGAGCGAAGCGAGCGGTGCCGCGGCAGCGGCCGGCGAGTGCCAGAAACGATTCGCTTCGCTGATCGCTTTCCAGCATTCGTCTAATGCTACTTTAGAATAGAGCATGGCGGCGCAGGTATTCAAAATTATACGCGATTAATACGCACTGCGTGCTGGATGGTACTAGTGAAGTATATTTTAGAATCGAATGCTAGAAATTATCAATTCTAAAATATACACGATAATTGCGGAATACTGATGTATAGTTTAGAATGCTCGATCGTCAAATGTGTATTCTGAAGTATACGCGATTAGTTCGGGCGGCTGCGTACTGGCGTTGTATACTTTTGAAGTACGCTGGACACTGACGCTAATTGTCCTTGCCCTGGATACTGACGCTAACTCGCCCGGCCCTGGTCACTGACGCTGTACTTGCCCGGGATAGTCCTATATTATCAATGCATTATTCTATGACGTCAAGTGATGCATGTAATGTACAAACGCGATAGAGGTAGCTTTCACTTAGCTTTGTTGATATTATTGTAACTCGACCACGTCGATCACCGAATATAACGAATATGTTTTTGTAATATGTTGTTTTATTTCATTATAATAATATTCTCAAAGGGGCTTCTGCGCGTCGGACCTGTGTCCCCGTGTATGCCTTCCAAAGGACCGGACATCTTCCGCATGGAGGATGAGCCGTGATTTAAAGAGAGATAATAATAATAATAGATTTATTTTCTCCTCACAATAACAGACACAATTACAGTTTTACTTATATCTATATAAATACAGGGTATTTCACGGTCTAGAATATGTGAGGAGCTGGTGTCTGAGTTAGGCATGAAAATGCCTGTATTACAAATCACCAGGTTTCATTATGACTAATCTTCGATATTTCGAGATGATGCAGTTCCCGGCAGCACATGAGAAATTTTTGACGCTTGCACGAAGGCACTTTGCACATACATTTTGTACTAGAGCCCGCAGGCTGCCAGATCCTACAAACTCTGACAGAGTACGGGGTCTAGTACAAAATGTGTGTGCACAGTGCCTTCCAGCGAGCGTAAAAAATTTTCTGACAACCATTTTCTTACAATGTGCCGGCTGACTACGGACAAACTCATCCTGATGTCAGACGCATGCTTGCTGCCTGCGAGGATAGCTCAGACAGCCGTACAGCGTCACTTTCCTTCAAAGTCCAGTTTAGACGTTGCCCTACATTTCTCTCAATTATTATGACATGCTTCTTGAGAAATGTCTGGACTTTAAAAGAGACCTTGACCCCTGAGTTTGTTTCGGCATTTCTTCTCAGCGGTAGTCCGGAAGTACGGTGGGTCCCGAACCCATAGTACCACTCCCCTTCGGATACGCACCAGAGACTAACACAACGAATAGTGGATAAACTATGGCGAGTGCAGGCAGGCCAAGGAGGCGCTTCCCGCCATTGACGATCGTCTCATTAAACAAGCCCTCCGGCTGTCAAAGCAACAACTGCGTACAGTCACAGCAGCCATCACTGGCCATGGTTCATTTAACAAACACCTCTTTGTCATTGGAGTTACAGACAGCCCACTGTGCAGAGCATGCATGGAGGAGAACGAGACGGCAGCCCACGTGCTACTAAACTGCCCTGAGGTCGCCATATACTTGTATATATAAGTACTTCGGAAACCCAGGTACGGAGAGTATCTGGGTTTCCGAGAGATCACCAGCAACATCTAGGGTGTGCTGGCCTGTTTCGAGGAGTTAGGGTAGATCGAGTAACTACACTTACCACCCATCACGCAAAATACGGTCTTAGACGTGTAGTTGCGGACACCAGCCCGTTATACCTTAGTCCGGAAGTGCTGACGCCACCTAAGTACCTAGTATAATAAAAAATAAGACATAAAAGTGGCTAAAAATAATCCTACTAACAGAATAGAATTAATTTGAGCGGTTGAACACTTGTCTTTCATGCAAGGAGGTTCAGACTTGGACCTCTGACTTTTCGAATTCATTTGGAGACAAGAATTTCTTTCTTTGTTCTTTTCTTTTTAAAAAACGTTGCCCCACACTAAGATTACTCTTGTATCGTGGGTGCGTTTACAGACACAAATCTCACAAACAAACGCCCAGACCCGGAACAACCATCTGTAGGCCATACAAATTTTTGTTCCGTGTGGGAATCGAACCCACGACCCGCAGCGCAGAAGCCAATCGCTTAGCCACTGCACCAAACGTGTCGTCTTCTGTCAATTTAGAAACGGTATATTTCGGTATCGGTACCTAAACCTTTTTAATTATGGGTTTTCTTTGATGAACACTGCGCCACCCTGTCCTAGCCGAGATAGCATCAATGATTTATTAATCCCCGATGCAAAAAGAGGGGTGTTATTAGTATTATTCATTCATCACTCGATATTTTTCGGTACCGAAATTGTAAAAAGGTTAAATAAAATGGCCTAACCTTTGAAAGAAAACGGTATCCCTATATTTTAAAGGTATGTTATGTTTTCTTATACGTAGGTCATTAAAATGCACAAATCAGTAAAAAATCCCCTTTATTTCATAATTACAATAACAAATAAACGTTCATACATAATTCAGTATTGAAATGTATCATGAAATAATGTTCCAATATTTTAGACATCAATTGATTATTAATAGAATTTCAAAGCAACGACATTTTAACTGAACACCTAAATTATTCACACAGATCATCGCACAGATCACCGTATGATCGCACAGTAAATTATTCTAACTCTACAGTGCAACAAATCTAATAATTAATAGTAATACCTTTTAACAGCGGTTAGATTTTCAGATTTTATTGGACTAGGCATGTCTTCGGTACCGTGATTGGCCGCCGAATTTGATCACTAGCCAATCGGATTGCTTGGCGAGCTTTCGTTTAGACACCATTGGTCGAATGTGAAGCGTCAAACTGTATTACTAAGATTTGTTGCACTGTAGCATGCGTTTTTCCAGTTGAAAAACAATTGACAGAAAATGACTGATGACTGATTAGATTACTGATAATTATAATGTTGTTGCTTCAAAACTCTATTATTGGTAGGTATACATCGATATAGTCTTCTACAACATTTAGTATTTGAATGGGCTATAAGTACTATAGTAGAAAAGATGCAATCACACTATTGATACCGCTCCGATACTCGAAAAAATGTTGAAAAATCTTTTTATATTTTTTCAAAATTGAGTTGTTTCCTTTTTTTCGCAGACTGATTGAGAGAGCAATGATTTGTATATTTAGTTCGACTCGTGGTGATGCCAAAGAAAAACTTTTTTTTACAATATTTTCATTTTCCAATGAAAAGTTTGCTCTGCCGGGCTAGCTAAGTAGGTATGAATATAGCAAAGCCAACTCTGCATCCGAATTGCGTATCACATTCGTAATTTCAATAGCTTTCATTTTGACAATACAACAATATTCATTGCGTGGTACATAGTTGTGGAGAAATCGGATTTTTGCTATGGAAATTGTTGACTTGTTAAAATCAAAGCCATAGAGATTACGAGTGTTTTGCGCATTTAGGATGGTGATTGGAATAATGACAACACTGCAAGGATTTTTACAGTAATTGCTGGCAGTGTTGCCATAATTCCTCTGCAGAGTTAGCTTGGCCTGACTCTATGACCAGCATGACTGGTTAATCGCTTTACAGCCGAAAACAATGTACTCTGGTCATCATTCTGCACAACTTTTAGGACGTTTGTCCACCGCCGCCGTCACCGAGAACGAGATGAAGTTGCCGATGTAGCGATACATAGGTACATTACTATGACTGCGTGTCCACCGCACGTCCGTCATCCGAGCGCCATCATCTCCACCGAGGCCACCAAGATTGTGAGTAGTTCTGCGCTACCGCTAGAACTCCGCCGAGATCGTGACGGTCCGAAATGCCGGCAATACAAAACGCGTCTGCTCTTGTCCACTACATCCGAGATTGACGGCGCGCGTGCACGGATTTTTGTTTTATATTGGGAACCATCGAGATCGGTCGCGGTGGACACACGATAGCCGTCACATCGTTCCGAATTTAGTCCCAAATAATCTCGTTTCTCGGTGACAGCAGCGGTGGACAAACGTTCATAGTTTTCGGATGGAAAATGACTTACCAGTCATCCTGTATAGTCAGCATTTTTAAATCTGTCCTACAACAACCTATCTTCCTGTAAAATATGATCTCTGCTTTACTTGACGAGAAGAGAGCGGTATCTTTATAATAGTGTGACATTAATATTTCTGTATTGGGGTTAAAACATCGATATATTTAATCTAACCGTAACTATGACATCTGACTTAGCCCGTAAGGTGGAATATCTGTACGAAATTAATAATTATAATGGTATGCGTAGTCAGCAGTGTAAATTATATAAGTATGTACATTTTGATGAAAATATATTTTGTATAGAAATTAATTATTTTGAGAACTAGTGAAGGGACTACTTAAATATATTTTTACAGAATGACAGTCGTATAAAATACATTATTTTCTTAGAATAAATATGACCAATTTTTATATTGAGTCAATCATTAGGTACTGTCAGCATCAAATATATCGGGACGAACAATTACTTAAACAACTAAAGAAATTAAACTTTATCTCAATGTGATAAAATTCTTTTCAAAATGACAGTCATGTACTGTGTTCATTCTGAAACACACCTTGTCTCATTGAGATATAGTTTAATTTTCTTAGTTGTTCAGATCATTTTGAACAGTCTGTTCGACCCGATATATTTGTAGCTGACTGTATGTATACAAGGTGTAACATAAATAACGCACAACCTCTTAAGGGGTCACTGTACTCATCATTATGAACAACTTTTACTGTGGGACCAAACCTGAAATCGCGAAAAAAAAACCAGCTGTTCCCTACATTTATAGGAGCATAACTCGTCAAAATGTAGGGAACAGCAGATTTTTTTTCGCGATTTCTGGTTTGGTCCCGTAGTAAAAGTTGTTCATAATGATGAGTACAGTGACCCCTTGAAAGGTTGTACGTTATTTATGTTGCACCTTGTATAGTTGAGTTTGAAAAACATTAAATTTATTCACTATCTCTAAATAGTATAAATTGAAGTCACTTTTCATCTGTTTGGCCGCTTATATTTTCTAAACTACTCAATAGATTTTAATGCAGTTTTCATCATAATTTAGGTGATTTCTTCAGGGCGGTTTTAAGCTATAAAACGGACACAAGCGACGCCAGGCGGGTCGCTAGTCTCACAATACTGACTGCGCATACCTTCCTAAACTACATATCACATAAAGAATTACCAGCAATCAACTAAATTACCACTTAAACAATAAAGACTTAAAAAAAAAACCTAACTATAATATGAAAATAAAAAAAACCTTTGTTTTAAACTAAAAATATAGGTAACAATGTTTTAATTCTTTGAGTAAGCGAGTTTGTGAGCATTTTTTGTATGCCTCGATCTTAGCGCGACGCGGTATACGTAGTCGGGAGTGGCCATGCGAAATATTTCCCCTCTGTCATCTCGATTAGGCCCGCTTTGACACGAACTGTCAAATGGGGCCTAATTTTGTTTAATTTTTAATGAGTGAAATGTGAATGTCGTAGCTACAGTGTAGAATGTATATGTGTGAGACCTTCCTTTCGCAAAAAAATACAGACTTTTTTGAAATTTTAAAGAGAACGCTATGGCCACCACCACTGCGATGTCGACCCCGTTGCTCTAAGGCCTCGATAAAAGATTTTTTTTACGAATAAGGCCAATGCAGTCTTTCTCTGTACTTCAGAATTTAAAACCCAGCCAATTTTATGTTCGTTAAATTCAAAAGTCATCGAGGATATGAGCAAAATATTTTTTTACAATAAAAGAACGAACAAACATCAATTTGTCTTTTTATATTAATGCCTCGCTAAGAGCAAAATTCATTTATTAATTTTATTGAATTATTTCAATGAGGCTAGTTTTTATTATTCAAGATAAATATTGTTTTTAACATTTTTTGAAATTGATTTAAAAATTGAACAATCTCGCTTTGTTTTGAGGCCGTTGATATAAAACTGAAACCACAAGAGCGGACCTTTTTTAAAATCAAAACTTATTCTCTAAGGTATGTTACAAACGCCGTACGGCGTGAAGCTGTACGCGGCATATTATGGAAATGCACTGTACAGGTTGTAAACAAATTCGTGTAATTTCTTCAAATCACGAGATCAGATCAAAAATCAACAAAGATTAACCTGGTGACACAGATTGAACTAGCACTAGTTTTTTTCAGATGCAGCAAATATATTTTTTCAAAAGTTCTGTCAAATTTTCTGTTTCTGAGTAATTTTAGCGCCCCAAGTTACCTGACTGAACAGAGAGATATCGCCCTAGTCATGCCCGCCAGCTGTGTCACCGTGTTTTCATTTATTTACGCGTGGCATAGAAATGCCATAACAAAAAAAAACATTATTTTACAAAACAATTTTTAACTCTTTTTTTTTTAAACCTTGGGTGGTTTAGATACGATCACTTAACCCAACCGCAAGAAAAAAAATGTTTTTACTTTTTTATGTTTAATCAATCTAAATCCCGTGCAGGTTTAATCTATACCTACCTGTAATCGATCATGTGGTTTTAAGGAATTACATGAATTCGTTTACTGTAGTGATCTCTCTCACACGCTTGAGACGACATCAGACGAGATTGTTTGTGAGTGTCGTCACGCTGGACGCGACCTACGACGTTTGTAACAGATCACGGACTTAATATTTTAATTTCATTATGTAAATCAAAAATATCAATAAGTCTTGTGGATAGTCATATCTACTCTAAGACTGACCGCACATAATCATTTAGTGGCCCGTGTACGGTCACCCTAACGGCCTTACAGCTGCTCATTCTCCATCAGTAAAGCTAAACCTCCCCTAACGTTTACAAGTGGTAAAAAAACTAACGTATCTCAGGTAAACCCGAGGGACTAACATGTTATAAATATCACTTCCATACAATATGTGGTATTATAGGTAAAGAGTATAAATCAGACAAGCTTAAGAAATAGGAACCGCTCGAGTTTCGACAAATGCGCATAGCATTCTTAGAGTGGGAATAAATGATATCAAAGTTTTTGTATTATAACAAAATGAACTTTATTAATGTGTAATCTAAATTCAAGCACGTGATACGCGCGACCGCCGCGCTCTTTTACAATGCTTCAATTTTTCTTGGATAATACCTACGCTCTTATTATGGTTCAGTAATATTATATTCACAAGGCGAATAGTTGCGCAGACAGGGTTCACGAATACAAGTAACAGAGATATTCCCCTATACCCCTCTGGCTCTCACATACACACGACGGAACACAGTAAACTGCTTGACTTTAATGTTCAGGTGGTAGCTAGCTAGGCGGACCGTATAGATCCTACCACTTCGCGTGCTGGGTTTTGTATAATCTTACAACACGCGTCTATTCCTAGCATGAAGTGAGGAAAGTTTTAAAGTTTTTACGCCGTGTTTTAAAGTTGGTTCGCATTCTGTCAACTTTAAATTCTGCAACCATAGCAGCGCTTTGTAGCTTGTCTGATTCATACTCTAAAGTTTTATATAAGATAAGAATATTATAAGTTATATATTATACACCCAAAACATTTCTTTGACACAGACTTTGAACATTCCTTTGAGACGTGAAATATAGAAGAATTCATTAATATCAATATTATGTTTTATTTAAAAGATTTCATGGATATGCGAGTTCAATAACTTTGGTCAAGGCACTTAGAGCAATGCGGTTGACATAGTCGGGAGTGGCCATACGGAACATTTCCCCTCTGTTAATTCACTTAGTCCCCATTTGACAGTTCCTGTCAAATGGGGACTAATTTTGTCTTATTATTAACTAGGTTTTGCCCGTGGCTTCACTCGCGTTAATTAAGCTCAAAAAAACTCACTACTAAAGTTTCTATAATAATATATCATTCAATCGTGATTCTAAAGACACGTGGCGCCATCTATGAACGTTATTGTTGTTTTCCTCGGGAATAGAACGTTTTTTCGGGATGAAAGGTACCAATGTCCATTTATGTACACCTGACATCGTATATGCAAAAGGACATCTGACAAAATGGACCAAAAAATTAAGTAGCCGGCCAAAGAAAATGATGCATATATTATGATAGTACATGAATACCTAAACATTTTTTAATATGACGTCATTCCTCTAGGTCTGATATCTGAGTCACTACATAAGGTTAAAATATTCCATTTCAGTCAAACTATAAAAAGATTTGTATGTGAAAAACATATGCCAAACGTAGCCATCGCACAACAAGTTATTTACATTCTAAATAAAACATTTTAACCTTATGTAGTGACTCAGATAACAGACCTAGAGGAATGACGTAATAATAAAAAATGTTTAGGTAGTCATGTACTATCATAATATGTGTATACTTTTCTTTGGCCGGCTACTTTGGATTTTGGTCCAAAAATTTATGAAGCTTGTCAGGTCTCCTTTCAGCATGATCGGTTCAGTGGTTTAGGCGTGAAAAGGTAACAAACAAACAAACTTACATTCGCATTTATAATATTATAGTTAGGATTAGGATGTGTGAATGTTACGGTATAGAATGCATGTGTGAGACCCCCCTCCCCCCGCAAAAAAGACTTTTTTGAATTGAAAGAGAACGCTAGCCACTTCCGACTAAAACGTAAACGGCGTTGCTCTAAGTCAAGGCATAATTAATTCATTTTAGTATTTTCGCGATAAAATTTGATCTTAACTAAAATTAAACCAATACCCATACATGAAATCTCCCAGCCTCTCGCTAAAAATATGAAAATGCAACATTTATGATAATATTAAAAAACGAATTTTATCTGATTGAAATTCTAATATAATTCTAACATATAGATAAAATTTAAATAGTCATTTTCTCGTTTTAAAAACCTTTGTTTCTGGCTCAAAATATACAAAAAACTACTTTCCTTATCATTTGAACGTTAAACCAAACCCAGTGTTAAGCGCAGTTCAGACTATGCTGTAAAACATATTGCATCATAAGCTGTAACTATATAGCATGACGTTCACACTATACGCTATATCGCAACCCGGTCTACTATGTATAGCAAGTTATTTGACGGCGATCCGTCAGGCGACGGACGGGGTAGAAGTGAGGCGGGGTAGGGATCGAAGAATCGTACGATATAGCTCTGAAAATCGCTCAAGTTTATCGCCTATAGCAAGCCAATACTTTATAGTATAGCGTTGTGTGAACATGTCCATATAAAATATAGCTTTTGCCTGCGGCTTCGCTCGCGTAAACATTACATTATTGTAATTTATTTACGGATCCCTAATTTTTTGATACTAAAATATAACCTATAGCACTCAGGGATAACGTAGCTTCCTATTGGTGAAAGAATTTTTGAAATCGGATGATTAGTTTTGCAGATTACCTCCTACATACAAACAAACAAACAAACAAATTCTACCTCTTTATAATATTAGTATAGATATGTTGAGCGATATCGTTGTGTTGTACAATATTGCTATATGCTATATATTATAGCGTAGTCTGAACTGTGCTTAAGGAGTAGGTTTTATGTTCATTTCGAAGCCAAAACAAAGGGTTTTGAAACCAGAATATGCCTTGAGAACATTAATTGCACAATAAAATTACAAATTATTGTAATGTGTTAACAAATTATGGACTTTATGGACTTCAAATAAATGGACCAACCCATAATGCATAAATAAATATAATATAAGTACCACAGTGCATTAAATTGCGAAAAAACCGGAAAAAATATCTGACCAAGAATTGAAAGATAAAATAAAATAATAGCAGTCGGATAAGTCAAAGAAAATTTACACATAAACAACACCCTCCTTTTATGAAGTGGGTTTAAAATACACTGTGACAGTAGAACAATTATATATTACACCATAACTAGTTTGTTCACGGGCTCGGTTATTGTCCAAATAGCCGGCCCGTGAACGGTCGGTGTCGACATCGAGTGATCCCTTATTGGCTACGTCTTGTACAGCTTTGTTACCTGGAAAAATGTAATTAAAAAAGTTAATTAATACACCAAAAAACCCCTTAAAAAGAACTGAAAAGATGTATAGTGTGTTCAATCCACGAAGATAAAGATAAAAGATAAAGACGCGCCCCTCTTCTTTTTGCGGTCGGTAGCCGCGTGATGCGTATGCGCACTTCTCTTTTATTAATCTTATTTCTTATCAATTACATTTTTAAATACTATAAAGAATATACATTTAAAAATATAAAAATAGGGGTCCACCGGCATCGGAAGCCAAGCTACCGGTGGTTAGGGCTCCAGAGACAGGAACCTCCTCGCAATACGCGTCGTATCGAGGAGGACTGTTTTCGTAGAGTTTGCGCCAGATAGGTCTGCGCGCGACGGAGGGTGCGCTAGATGTCACCATGATCGCAAACATTCAAAGTACCGCTTTTTAAGGAAAAGTTTAATAATTCGTGAGCATTCAAATTGGGCAGCCCTCTCTTGCTGTTTTTTTTTATAATCTTTCTAAACGTAAATGACATCAGAATTTCAAATATTTGACAACATATTTTCTTTTATCAAATCAGCATCATAGGTGATTTCAAAACGAACTTACGATGACTTCTTAAATCAGAGCTTTTTATTACTACGGACATAAGCCTAATTTTTTTTCGTCGTTTCTTTTTTCCATATTTAAAGACATGCAAGACTTTCGATTAATCTCACTAATACTCAGATAAATTACTGAAGAATCACCACAGCAAGCGGTAAAAAAAGACTCACGTTACGTGTTTCTATGCTGCGCACGCGCGGCGATCCTGTAGGCTACGAAGGGCCAGATGATCAGTAGCGCCAGGGTCGGCACGCTCAGCTCCTGCCACGGCCATCGCCAACCGCGTGATACTTGCTGCAATATTAAACATTATAATATAACACAGCGTACCTTTGTCTTCAAGTTAGGTCAATTCAAATCTTTGTGACCATGGAGGGATCTATTTGACCGCTTTATTTCTGCTGGCATGCGACTCGAGTTTAGTAACGATGACGGCCGACAGTAAGGTTAACCGAAAACCAACCTTATTTTTACAACGTTAAGGTTCCTGTCTAGCAAAATTTATGAAAAAAATAACAACAGATTTTTTCTTTTCCTGTGCATCTTTCAAACGTTTTCTTATTATTTTTCTCCATATTTTTAATGCGAATATGTCTGCTTATTAATGTTTAAAAAAACTCTTAAATTTTTCAGGAATAAGTGTACCGATATTCACCCCATTTTTAGTATTTTCGTGAGGAGAGACTACGGAAAATTAATATTGACGGCTTCGTCGGTCTAGTGCAGAGGTTCTCAAACTTATTTCGTCTACCGCCCACTTTGAGAATCAATTAGTTTCTAGCTTAATAAACTTACATCAAGTATCCTTCGGTCTCCCTCCACAGCCTTCCTGAGCGCCGCCACGTCGGCCTCCAGTCGCGCTAGTGTACCAGGCAGCTGTTCCAACACCTTCAGATCTGATACATTCATACATCATTAGTCGTTGAACAGAAAATTGGAATACTGTAATATTTTAAGGGTATACTATACATGTACAGGGCAATCTTCCGTGACATAAATGTTTAACCTTTTAAACTAATACTTAGGGTCAATTCATACTAGAGTCGAAGCGCATCGAAGCGTCAAACCTTCACAATTAAAGCGAAGTTGCACGGATGCGTGCGTATTCGCGTGAATTCGCGCGCAATCGCACGCTTTTACATATTGCTCCAGTGAACAACTCCGACACAGATCAGTTTTCGATTGACTGACGAGTGACGACGCATTGGTTCGCGTAATCAGCGTTGGTTGCGTCTTCTTTTTATTAACCAACTTCAAAAAGGAGGAGGTTCTCAACTCGTCTGTTTTTTTTTTTTTTGTGTGTTTGTTACGCGATATCTCCCCCAATTATGAATGGATTTTGATGATTCTTTTTTTGTTTGGTAGCCCATACTTCAGAGGTGGTCCTATATAAATTTTATTGATATTGGTGCAGCACTTTTTGGAAAAATCAACAAAAACAAAAAAAAACACAAATCGTATGTAGACGACGTTCTAGTTGTAGTGCTGATCCGAGAATTTGTACACTATTTTAATTGTAATTTGTGGCACTAAAAAGTATAAAATAAAAAAACTTTAAAAAAGTAAAAACCGACTTCAAAAAAAACTAAACGGAGTAAAATAATTATCATTTAATAAAACCACCAGTTTCAGAAGTCGGTGTTCTACGCTGAAACAAATTGAATGCACCGACTTCTGAAACTGGTGGTTTTATTAAATGATAATTATTTTACTCCGTTTAGTTTTTTTTGAAGTCGGTTTTTACTTTTTTAATCTCAAAAGAAATATGTGCATTACGTTGATAAGGATTAATTTGCGCTTCGACTCTGCGCTAGTATGAATTGACCTTTGGTCAGAAAATTACATATCTACTATCAGAGGCCTAGCTAGGGGGAGGAGGGCTAAAAAAAGAAGGTTAAAAAAACCCAGGTTAAAACAATAAACCGTTGTATTAATTGAGCAATGTTATTTCCTTTTTTTGATCACTCTCTACTCCTCTCTTCACACAAACACACATACACACACTCATAAATACACCCTCACACACAGATACACAAACCCTCTCACACACACACACACACGCTGGCACGCAAATTTTCTTTTCTTTTTTTTATTCTTTCCTTTAATGAGATTGTAAAATTAACAGCGTTATGTGCCCTCTAAGTTTGTATATGAACAGGGGATGGGAACTGCTACTCCTTAACACAGGTTATTGTATAACCTAGCTAGGAAAGCAGTGTCACAACTTCCTGTATAGAGATTACTGTAAAATTCGTCTGTATACATTAAGCCTACTTTTTTTATATCCGCACCGGGTGCCACCCATGCTAGCTACGTCCCAGCTATTAAGGGGAAGCAAAAAAGAAAATACCTTGATCAGAAGTCACGCCTGGTCACCGAGTGATAGCAGAACAAGAAACAATAAAAATATGAGCCAATAACGTGAGCAAGCAGCCATCGACAAAAATTGTAATATTAAGTAAGCGTGGTACGGACATGTAATGCGGAGAGAAGAAAGTCATGTTACCAGAACTGCTATCCAACCTCTAAAATTTTATGAGCAAAAACGTGGAAAATGTTGTCCCTAGAAATTCTGAAGACAGGTGTTTTTTTTTTTACCAAATTATTGGGCTACTTTAAGCTCATTGTATAACTTTTAATGAGTTACAGAACTAATTTTGTTTTCAAATTAAAGGTTTTGTTTTTTTAGTCATACTTTTCTGTACTTGAGTTGTGACCATCTACAATATGGTATGGTATGATATGTGTTATCGCTAGTGGGTAACACTGGGCAATGTTGATAAAGGGAGGTAGTCGTCGACATGGATGAACGCACCCGAGGTTATAAAGGCGGCGGTCATTCGACGAAGCGGGAGCATTCCGTGTTGATCAGCTGAAGAAGTCTGACCTTTTATATCTGATTAGCTTGTCCTTATTTTATGATCTTGTAATAATTGTGTAAAGTAATATATTGTGATCTAGTTTATGTTACTAATACTAACCCAAATACAAGTACTCTCAGTGGTGGAGAGTCTATGTTGGTTTTATTTACTGTGTTTACCTTGCTCGCAATCCTGACATATCGATATTAGCTATAACTGTAATGATAGAATCACCCCTGAACGATTATGTTGTTGTGTCATTTACATATGGTAATGTATCTGTAAAAGTCTCTGGATCTCATAACTGACAAATGATAGAAAAATACAGACCAAACTGGTCTATAGAGAAAAAGTTGCGCTTTTACGTAGGATATAAAACTCAAATTTGACAAAATGTCACTTAACGGTTTTTTAGAAATCTAACAGCAAAGAAGAGTGTTAAATACGAATACAAGTGGAGGTAGGTCAAAGAAAAGATGAATGGATTGTGTGAAAGATGATGGGGAAGATAGAAGTGAGTACTGGAATGACTCATCTCCGATGAGAATCGGAGAGGAATAGAGATCAACTACGATAGCATGACACGTCCGTCCATTGACACTGCAAGTAGAAATGTGTGAGAAAGCATATTTACAACGCGTCATTCGTTCAATGCAGACGTGTGCATTCTGCAACTGTAGGCCAAACATAAACAAAAACATGTTACAGACGCTCGACAGATTTGACGTCACTAACAGTATGGTACCGTTTGGAGGTTTGTATGAATAACACACGTGCGCCTTGTCGAGCGCGAACTTTAATTATGCACTAGTCGATCTATCTAGCAATAAGAGTCTATCGAGTAAGGTCTATCGAGCAATAAGAGCGGTTACGCACTGCATCCAATCCGGATCCGTGAAAATACGGATATGACCGAATTCGTATATTGCTTTTCGCACTGCATCAGATCCGAATTCGTGAAAATACGGATCTAAAGTCTAAAAATCTCGGATCGAATTCGGATATTGCTTACGCACTAATCCGATCTCTGATCCAAATCCAAGCAATTCAGGAGCCATCTATGGCATAATGTCCGATTTAAAGCCGAGGTAATGCGAAAGCGTTCATACAAACAGTACTACGGCTACTTCGGTCCGTCAATATTTCTTCATAATTAGAGACTCAGAGCGGTTACGCACTGCATCCGATCCCAATCCGAGAAAATACGTTCCGAAGTAGCCATAGAACTATTTGTATGGTAGTTTACGCACTACATCCGACTTCCGTCATCCGATTTCTCTCCGTGATCCGTGCGTTTCCAATTCGGAAGAAATATTGACGGACCGAAGTAGCCGTAGTTGTATAAATATAAACGCTTTCGCATTACCTCGGAATCAAATCGGACGCCAAATGGATATGCAAAAGATGGCCCCTGAATTGTTTGAATTTGGATCAGAGATAGGATAAGTGCGTAAGCGATATCCGAATTAGGTCCGAGTTTTTTAGACTCTAGATTCGTATTTTCACGTATTCGGATCGGATGCAGTACGCAAAGCGATATCCGAATCCAGTCCGAGTTTTTATATTCTTATTTTCACGGATCTGGATCGGACGCAGTGCGTAATCGCTGTCACGGATGACAGAGAAATCGGATGACGGAAGTCGGATCTAGTGCTTAAACTACCATATGAATAGTTCTATGACTACTTCGGAACGTATTTTCTCGGATTCAAATCGGATGCAGTGCGTAACCGCTCTAAATCTACTAAATATCAAACACAAACATGGTGACTCGTTAGCATATGCACACACACATTGAAGACAGATGTTGGAGGGATGTGCCATGTTATCGTAATTGACTACTAAGTAAGTAAGTTACTCAAGTTATTGAAGCAAGTAGAGTCTACTTGCTACAATAACTTGAGTAACAAGACAAGATAACTTGAGTGACAAGTTATTGAAGCAAGTAGAGTCTACTTGCTTCAATAACTTGAGTAACTTAACTTGCAAGTGAATTAAGCACATAAGGAACCCAATAAAAAAAAACTTACGTGTAAGTTGTGATGTGATTTGATGCGCATGTCCATTGCTAAGTCTTGGCGCGGTCTGTCTGTGTTGTTGTTGCGCTGGCGCAGGCGGTGCGGCCTCCGGTTCACTCTGTAATCATCCAAGATAGCATAGAGACTCTGGTCTACGTACTGAAGACACCAAAGAGGGCTCGGACGAATAAGGAAAGATATCGCGCGCTAAACAAACAAATTAAGCACCGTTTTTGAACAAAATGTTTTTTTCTATTTCAATGCTTATTGATGGTCCGGCCGTTTCTACGTAACCGGGAAGCTTTTGGCGAGACCTCAAGGGTCTCTAGTCAATGGTGGGAAGTAAAATACTTAACCTAAGCTAACAACTTGTACTACACTAACATCATGACTATCTGCAACAACAGCACTAAGGGCGACCCCTAGTGGGACGAGCACCTCGGCTTAGGACGCGTTGTTAGCGGGGACTTGGGGAGACAGCTTGATGAGGGCTGAATTATCTGTGTGACTGCGGAGTCTGAAGAGACGACCGGCTCTAAGACGGGAGAGCTCGGTGGATCGTGACTGGCGGCGGTGGGACATCGCGACTGGCTATATCTTGGTGCTTCAATTTGTCATTTAGCGCGCGATATCCTTTTTCAATTATTCGTCCAAAAGATCGGGTAAATTCCGTGTACAACTACTTTTTTTTTCAAACAATTAACTATGGAACTTATCGTTCTGCCGAGCCGCGGACGTTCTGCGCGGACTCTGACGATTAAGGGGTCTTCCGGATTTCCGGAACATCAGGTGCAAATGTTGCACCTCTGCCCACACTATGTCGTGTCTTGTGACCTGTCCCAGTTGCCCATATACCTGTACACGGAGAACCCTGTTATACTTTTAGTTGGATGCGTTAAGCATCCTAGGCGCAACTTGGGAGAGGCCTACAGTTAGGACTGCCATCTGTCAACCAGAAGATCGAAAACCCCGGATTTTTTGCCCGGCCGCAAAATATCAGAAAATGTTAGAAATTTTCTGACGCGTGCGCAAAGACCCTCTGCGCATACATTTTGTACTAGAGCCAAACAGGCTGCCAGATCTGGCAAATTCTGATAGTGTACGGGTTGTAGTACTAAATACATATATGAGCAGAGTAGCGCGTAAGAATTTTTCTGGCAGAAATTTCTGAAAATGTGCACTGAGAACCGGACTTTTTGCTCGCGATATCGCGAGACGTATCCAACAGTCAGCAAAACCTCTGGCCATAGGGAGCTTCCGCACTAGGGATTAAAGGTCGGTGACTGGACCACTTGCTGCCCCAGACCCTCTAGCTACAGGCATGACGATCCGGGGTTTTACGTGGACTCTTTATACAAACAAAACCCCCAGACGCTACTCGGGAGACCCTCAAAACTCGGACAAACACGTACCCGGACGGATGGCAGCCCTACCTATGTCTAACAAACTGCGATAGGCTGAGGTGATGATGCGTCCTGGGACGAGCGCATCAAATATTCAAGTACAATACGGCCAACGTATCTTGGCAAGTCTGAAGTCAGCTGATTAGCTGCGCAGGAGACAAATTCGTTTCTAAAAGATTCATTGCGCAGCCAAACAACTTCAGACTCGCTAAGATACATCGGCCGTATTGTACAAAACGTGGTAAAATAGCTGTTTCATGTTTATAGATGACAATAGTCCCAGAACGCATCCTACGTGTAAAATACTATGCAAACTATAATATAACTGCTTTCTCGTCTAATAGAAATAAGCTCGTACCGCAACGGAAAAAACAACAATTCGAGCGTTTTTAGAAAGAACATCGTAAGCGACTTTTTTTATTTGAATGCCCCATTGCTGAGTAAAGACCGCCCCTTTTGCCTTCCAATCCTCTCTAAGCGACGTATACGGTTTTTTTTATCGTAAGGTCTTGTTCAAAGCGAGTTCTAGAGAGATGAATTTGTAACTCTTTTTAATAAACTTAGCATTTTTCTTTCGTCAGAGTAACCCACGCTGGTTTCTGAAAGACGATTCAACTGATTAGTGAATTTATTCAAACTCAAACCTCATTTATTCAAAATAGACTAGAATTACTTAGTTCTTTTTGAACGTCGGTTTTACAATATAGACATCCCCCAAAAAGCCCTCCCTTCACCGCTTCCTAGTGTTTATGCTATGAAGAAGAAACGGCGCAACAAACTCCCCAGCAACACAGATATGTCTGTCAAGTGAATAAATTAATTGACTCTATACAAAGAAAATCATAATATTTTTTACAATAAAAAAATTATGCACATAAAGGAAAAGTAAAAATTAAGATAGTACATAAGTAGGTATATAAATCAATTATTGACCAAAATATTAATAGCCACATTAATTGACATCCGATTTGACAACTGATTCACTGATCATAGATTTGATTAGAGTGCCAGGAGGTAACTCTAAAGCTTAAAGGTACAAGTCCGAGACAGGCTGCAAACTACAGACTGCACGCAAGTCGCCATCGGAATAGCGCCTTTAAGGTGTGCACTTTAAAGGTGCTATTCCGACAGCGACTGCAAAACTGCAACCGCAGACCGCAGCCGCAGATCGCACCGCAAGCGATACTACTTGTGCAGTTTGCGTCTGCAGCCCGTCTCAGACTTGTATCTTCACCCTCTTATTACAAAAGATGGTTTAAACCAAGACTAAGGTAAACCCAGGTTTAAAATATACCCATCACTTTCTTATGTCATACAACAAACAGAGACGGGGCTATTTTAAAACCTAGGTTTTTCTTAGATCTTTTGTAATAAGGGGGTCAGTCTAAACCAGGTGGCAACCTTTTTTCAACAGGGGCCAGATAAACGTAAGAAATTATGCAGCGGGCCAGAATTCCAAAAAAAGTGTCTTTTTTCTGCCAAATCTAACATTTTTGGCTCAAATGTTACGGCTATTTGTTATGGACCTCTTCATTAAAAGGGAAGATTCTGGCCCGCGGGCTGTTGTTTCCGAAATAAAGGTAAGCCACCTTTATTTCGGAAACAACAGCCAACAACCTTTTCCAAAGAAGCAACCGCCGTAATGATAAAAACACCGATCGTGTCGCTTACGATATTCTTCCAAAAAACACCCAAAATTCTGAACTGAAATAAACACCACCACCTATCCATTAGTCACCAGCACACTCACACACAACACCAAGATTAGTACAAGTTCATACGTACTACACTAACATCAACTGTGTCTATGTACTCGTCCTCGGAGTCGTGTCGCTGTCGTATCGGAGGTGGCGAGGGGCCCCGCACCGGGGACGACGCGCCGCTTACTGAGCGCGAACCTAAGGAGAAATGGGGTGAATAAGGCATTTTGAAATATCAGGTGTTAAAAGACCCTTAACAATAACGAAAACCACGTATTCTACCCATCATTGGGATCATTTTTTTCTTTTAGACCATACCTGGGAAATCATTGGTTTTGGAGATATTGAAGGCCAAAGTATACATTTTTTTTTAGTTTTTTTCCAAAAACTATTTCCAAGTCATAATACTAAACTTTCTTCCATACAAACATTATCAAAAATATCAATTTTTCCTAACAAATTACGCATTTGAAGTTACAAAAACGCAATGAATATCAAACGCACACGACCGACTTGGCTCGGCTGTGTGGCCGCTGCACGCATGCAAACGCGCGGCATCGCCACAACCATAATTTGCGCGCTACAAAAAAAGCGTTTTTTTTCATGCCAAAAAATAAAAGTCGTTTCCCAGCAATTATTTTTGGTCAGTGTAATTTAGTTTGATGTACAGAGTGCGTAGATTTCGGCTATGTGATGGGTCTTTTTACACCCTGTATGGGTAGTGGACAAAATGGTATTGTCTTGTTTTTCATAATATTTGTCAAAAAACACCACAAAATGTTTACAAAAGCATGTGAAAATACATATTTATCCAGAGACACAACAAAACTTGCTGTATTGCAATGTACCTCAACACTTCATAAAAAAAATAGTTACATGATGCTCATAAAAATATATATTAAAATCCCTGAATCACTCAGAGAACTTCCTCTTAGAAAATTTAGCAAACATTTACGACTACGTAATTGGCTCTTGGACAGGTGTTTTTACACAATTCACGAATTTTTAGATCATAAAAATAATAATAGCAACAAAGTTGTGTCTTAGCATAATGTTTAAAACATTGTAATTTAATTAATTCAGTCTTACATAATATTAAATCTAAAACTTCCTAGTCTATGTATATTACGAGTATAAAGGTAATTAACAAAATTTTAATTATTTTATATTAATTTGCATGCCGCTGTGCCGGCGAAACATGTTGATCTGTACCTGCATTATTTTAAGACCCATGTACCTACCGTGTTTCTCGCAAATAAATTTCTATTCTATAAAATAATTTGCACTGTTATTGTTTTCCATAATCATCCCCCCTCATAATATTTACTTGCACTATCATTATTTATACTAATAACGCTTGTCATATCAACTTATTAGGCATAACTTTTATTTGCCATAAAATAAGTTTCCATAATAACATGTGTTATAATCATTAGTTTCTATAAGTAACACATCACATAATCGATACTTGACATAAGCAACTATTATAATACGTAACCCAATAAACAGTTAGTCAAAATCGAAACGGTTAGGTTAGGTTAGAACTGCGACCACACAACGCGCGAAGACGAGCGAGCGAAGCGAGCGTGCCGCGGTAGCGGCCGCCGAGCGCCAGATTTCCTCTTTTGCAAAGCAAGCATGCATGGTAGATTAGGTTTGTAAATTTTATGGAAAACGACATTTTGAAAATGAAAAATATGGGTAGTAAATTTGTGGATTTAAATTATTATGACACTTGATCGATTATGACCAATGAAATTAGTGAAAATAATTTTATGTAATTTCACGATTATGGCAACTGAAGCGTTATTTCTAATGGAATTATGGCAAATACAAGTATGGTATATAAATTTATTGCATTTTAAATTATGGCAAACATTAGTAAACCGGAAAAAATATGGGATCTAAGCAGAAAAGCTGCCTTCTATAATGAGTATATTGAAGAGATATTGTATCTCACGAAGTCCGGTGTTTTTCTTTCTTCTATTTGTGCAATAGCCCAGTCGCCAGGTAGTTTTAGCTTGCAGAAGGTCGGTCAGTCCTGAATTTTAGATTTATGTATTATGTTTGTGAGATTTGTGTCTGTAAACGCACCCACGATACAAAAGAAATCTTAGTGTGGGACAACGTTTTTTTAAAAAGAAAAAGAAAAGAAAGAAAGTTTAGGTGTTCTTATGAAACATTTTCGACCTTAACTACCATATATGACCTCGGCGCACTCCGCCATCTTGGATTAAAGACACAATTTTTTTTTTTTTTAAATTAAATGACTCCTTATCCATGGGTTTTACACCAAAAATAGTTCCGACCAATTTTGTAGAGAATTAAATCCCCTACATTGTACATCTGCGTCAAGTTTTCTGTAGCTAATAGTTAACAACATATTGCGCTTTAAAGTAGACAAAAAAACACAATTCTTAAGCATTTCTTAGTTTACATACCCGACTCAAAAAGAGAGGTGTTAGTTTGAAGCCTATATTAATCCCACGAAGCAAAAAGAGGGATGTGTTATAAATTTGAAGCTTACATCTGTATGACTTTTCTGTCTTAAACCTTCGAAGTTCGTTTTTCGGAGTAGGCACCCTTTAGACTAAAGGTCACAGCTCATTAGAGCCACCCGGCACCCGACCCGCATCGCCTCGTCGCTCGGCGTCCACTCGTTGTCAGCAGGTGGTTCACGGGTGGACGCCGCTTTATCACCAGTAAACGTAGCGTGGTCAAACAGAGGACCGATGTGCGCGGTCCACTCGATGGCAGCGCTCGGTTCACTCGGGACTTAGCGTTGACAATGCGCAGCGACTCAAGGCAAGCATGCGAGCAGCGAGTTGTCACAATGGTCAACTCGTCGTCCGCGCGTGGACGGCATACGCCCGAAGCGATCCGGTGACGCTACGGAGTTAATGTAGTGAGCGCACATCCATACAAGTTCATATAAAGAATACTAACCGCACGAGGCGAGGCGATACGGGTCGGATGCCGGTGGCTCTAATGAACTGTGACCTTAATTCACCTGACTGAAGAAGTTCAGTAGCAGTTAAGTTTCGATCAAAACAACGCCTTTCGTATTCTCCAAATCGGCGATCGCTGTCAGATACGCTCGTGTGAACTAACTGTAACGTCACTACAACGTAATCGACGCGTCATAAATTACTTGAATTACGCCTATTGGTCGTTGTTAAGAAAGAAAGTTCCTATCGTCATTGTCTACTTACAAAAGGGCAGCTGAATGACGCCACGCCACAGGCGTGTTGTGCTTGGACCTGACCCTCGCTAGCACGTCGCCAGCGACCAGCTCCAGGTCGTTGTTAGGAAAGCTCTGGTCGTCATCGTCTACTGATAAGAGTGACGCTACGTCAGTATGTACTCACAGGCAGGCGTGTTGTGCTCGGACCTGACCCTCGCTAGCACGTCGCCCGCGACCAGCTCCAGGTCGTTGTTAGGAAAGCTCTGGTCGTCATCGTCTACTGATAAGAGTGACGCTACGTCAGTATGTACTCACAGGCAGGCGTGTTGTGCTTGGACCTGACCCTCGCTAGCACGTCGCCAGCGACCAGCTCCAGGTCGTTGTTAGGAAAGCTCTGGTCGTCATCGTCTACTGATAAGAGTGACGCTACGTCAGTATGTACTCACAGGCAGGCGTGTTGTGCTCGGACCTGACCCTCGCTAGCACGTCGCCCGCGACCAGCTCCAGGTCGTTGTTAGGAAAGCTCTGCTCATCATCGTCCACTGATAAGAATGACGCTACGTCAGTATGTACTCACAGGCAGGCGTGTTGTGCTCGGACCTGACCCTCGCTAGCACGTCGCCCGCGACCAGCTCCAGGTCGTTGTTAGGAAAGCTCTGCTCATCATCGTCCACTGATAAGAATGACGCTACGTCAGTATGTACTCACAGGCAGGCGTGTTGTGCTCGGACCTGACCCTCGCTAGCACGTCGCCCGCGACCAGCTCCAGGTCGTTGTTAGGAAAGCTCTGCTCATCATCGTCCACTGATAAGAATGACGCTACGTCAGTATGTACTCACAGGCAGGCGTGTTGTGCTCGGACCTGACCCTCGCTAGCACGTCGCCCGCGACCAGCTCCAGGTCGTTGTTAGGAAAGCTCTGCTCATCATCGTCCACTGATAAGAATGACGCTACGTCAGTATGTACTCACAGGCAGGCGTGTTGTGCTCGGACCTGACCCTCGCTAGCACGTCGCCCGCGACCAGCTCCAGGTCGTTGTTAGGAAAGCTCTGCTCATCATCGTCCACTGATAAGAATGACGCTACGTCAGTATGTACTCACAGGCAGGCGTGTTGTGCTCGGACCTGACCCTCGCTAGCACGTCGCCCGCGACCAGCTCCAGGTCGTTGTTAGGAAAGCTCTGCTCATCATCGTCCACTGATAAGAATGACGCTACGTCAGTATGTACTCACAGGCAGGCGTGTTGTGCTCGGACCTGACCCTCGCTAGCACGTCGCCCGCGACCAGCTCCAGGTCGTTGTTAGGAAAGCTCTGGTCGTCATCGTCTACTGATAAGAATGATGCTACATCCTGGTTGTATGACATCGTTTCTACTATCTGTGGACAAACAAAAACATATTGTTAGTTTTAGATATTGGTATTTTTAAATATTTGGTTGGTAAACAAGTCGAAGGTCCACCTGATTGTAAGTGGTTACCGCCGCCTACACACACACATGTTGTAAACACTACAGACTGTTTTTGATGGTAAATGCTGCGAAACATTCACTTAATATTTCTGAAAATCAGGCGTTCATCATCATAACCATCCAGCAGAACGCTGAATGATGATGATGATGCTGGACATAGGCCTCCTCCAAACAATGTTGGGGGAGTTTTCCATAATCGTCACGCTTGGCAGGCGGGTTGGCGATCGCAGTATGTTTGTTATAGTACTCAGAAAACGCTGATGCCCATCCTCTAGTGAATCCCTTAATCGCCGTTTACGACACCCACGGGAAGAGATGGGGTAGTGCTATTATTTACGTACGGCACCACACGGACGAACAAAATGAAAATCAGGCGTAACTTTGCCGAAATCTAAAAAAAACAAATATACAGTTACAATAATATGGTTAATTCCGTCGTAAAAAATTTAAAGGGAACCGATTGTCTTGGTATGGGCATGTGATGAGGAAGGACGAAAAGCATGTGACTAAAGGTCATGGCACATTATACCGGCACCGCAACTGCACAGCTGCAGCACGGCGTCACCTCGAATTTAGGCTATGGCTAGCCGCCAGCGCGCTAACGACGCGTCGTCCGCGAGGTGCAAGCTCGCAGTCCGCGCACTGGCCGCGAGGTGCAAGCTTGCTGTCACCGCGAACAGTAGTTATATGGCATTTGTGATTGAACGCCTAAACTTACACATGCCTAAGATTGCAAGTTTTCATAATTTCGCGTTTTACATTGCGCGAACTAGCAATAATCGCTATTGCTTTCGACGAAGAACAGGAAAATAAAAGGAGCGCGGGCGACGGCGCTACGACGTTGTTCCGCTGGGAACTAGGAGTCGGCACGCAGTAAGCACGCGGTCCGCTCGCTTGTAGCGCGCGGGCTGCGAGTCGAGTTGTATGGTAGCGGCAAGCGCAATGAATGCCCGCCGTTGGCTTTTTCAAATTGACATTATGGAATAATGACACACGATTTAATGCTCTAATTTGAATGACAAGTTAATTGCTGGGTTGGAGCGGTGCCGTTGCGGTGCCGGTATAGTATGCCATGACCCTTAGTCGGAAAGGGGGTACTAATCCGAAAGGGTGTTAAGGAACCCATAATAATGAGTAACTTTTGTTCTACAACTTTCCCTAGAAGTCATTCGTTTAAGAGAAATTGCTGTACACAGATATCATAACAAACGACGGCGGAAACCAACGGCGGGCAGTCAGCGCGCTTGGCGCTACCATACAACTCGACTCGCAGCCTGCGCTCTGCAAGCGAGCGGACCGCGTGCTTACTGCGCGCCGACTCCGAGTCGCCAGCGAAACAACGTCGTTATGAAAACGTGCAAGTCCTTGGCGCGTGAAAGTGTAGGCGTGCAATCACAAATGCCATATAACTACTGTGTTCGCGGTGACAGCACGCTTGCACCTCGAGGCCAGCGCGCGGGCTGCGAGCTTACACCTCGCGGGCGACGCGTAGTTAGCGCGCTGGCGGCTAGTCGTAGTCTAAATTCGAGGCGACGCCGTGGTGCAGCTGTGCAGTTGCGGTGCCGGTATAATGTAATGGATGCTGGAGATGCCGCAGATACAGCATCCAAGCTAGCGTACTAGTTTGGCGGAATTAACACTAAATATTGTAATTGCATATTTATGTTTCAGAAACAGCTGACAACTTGTATCGGCAAAATTGTTTACGAATCAATACATGGATTAAGGAAGTCACAGAGAATCACCGAGTTTATTTGCAGCAACACTTATCAAGTTAGCACCTCAACAACCTAGTACGACTTACCTACTTAGGTCAAGGCTCTAATGTATCTAATTGAAGTTGTCGTAGAGCAATAAACAAATGGAGAGTCCATAGATGCAGGGAACACCATTTTGGGAAATCCTGTTTACATGACAGGGAAACAAAAATTTTACGAAACAGTGCTGTGATCATATTTTTTTCATAGCCGTAGCTTGTATACCGATGATGTTATAGTCAGGGAACACTGAAGGCATATGAGATTTTCCAAAGGATGATTGATGGGCACAAATGTATGGAGTCTGGTACTGGCACCAATCGGAATGAATGATATACCGTTGGAAAGGTGTTTTTGTGTAGATTAAGAATAACCATGGCGCTAGTCCCGATTTACTGTCCGATCGAAGTAATCCTGCTTGAAATTTATTTATTTTTGTTACATCCTATTAAGTACACATACTTTTACTGTCATTTTTCTCCATTTTGGCATGGTATTACATTAATGTTTATTCATTTATAAATACATATACAATTACATTTTTAAATATTTCAATACAAAAAAAATAAAAAAAACATTTAAAAATATAAAAATATAGTAGCCCACCGGCATCGGGAACAGGGTCCAAGCTACCGGCGGTCAGGGCCTCAGAGAGAGGAACTTCCTAACAATGCGCGCCGTGTCCAGAAGCACCGCTTTCTGTATCAGCCCCTTGATCCAGCTGCCCAACGAGAGCCTCTTTAGATGTTGGTCGAGGCTCTTGGCTATTAAACCATTGGCCGTAACGACTATCGGCACAATGATTGCTGAATCAACATCCCACATGGCGACAACCTCGTGTGCCAAGTCTTGATATTTAATTTCTTTATCTTTCTCGGCTTTCACAAGGTTCTCGTCATGCGGAACCGTGATATCAACAATCATTGTGAGACGCTCCGATCGATCTATCACCACGATGTCAGGCTTATTGGCTACAATAGTCCTGTCGGTGATGATAGATCGATCCCAGTACAATGTGACATGACCATTCTCGAGAACTGGGTCGGGCACATACATGTAGTATGGTACTTCTGAGTCCACAAGGTTGTATTTGAGAGCAAGTTGCTGGTGGATAATCCTAGCTACGAGGTTGTGCCTGTGCAAATACTCACCGTTAGCAAGACGAGAACAACCAGAGACAATATGTCGGATAGATTCACCGGGACAGTGGCATGCCCGACAGATGTCAACCGTGCCGTCTTTCACAATATATTTTCTGTAGTTGTTCGTCATCATTACTTCGTCCATAATTGCACAAACAAAACCTTCGGTTTCACCAAATAGGTCACCGAAACGTAACCAGGCCACGGACGCTAGGAAATCTACATCGGGCCCATGAAGGGCCCGGTAGAAGCGTCCGTGAAGCTCCTTGCTCCGCCATACCTCCATGCGGTCATTAGTATCAAGTACTACAGGTTTGCGCCAGTTCTCTTTCGCCAAGGAGAGCGGGGTGAATCCTTTGTCCACTGCGACCACGTCTCGATGCATCCCCACGTCGGCTTGGGAGAAGTACTCCCTGAGACTGCACACCTCGCGGTTGTGGAGGGTCTTAGCATTTAAAAAGCCTCGGCCCCCACACTTCCGCGGGATGTACAGTCTCATTACCGATGAGCGTGGGTGATGCATGCGATTAGCAGTCAGCAGCGAACGGACCCTCCTATCCAGGGCGTCAAGTTCGGTCTGAGTCCACTTGAGTATGCCGAAGGAGTACATCAGGACCGGCATGACCCAACCGTTAAAGGCGCGCACCTTATTTCCGCCTGACAAAAGACTGTTAAATACTTTTTTCAGGCGGCCAAAGAAGCGCTCCTTCAACGATTGCTTCATGCCAGTCTCATTGACGCCTAACGCCTCCGACATACCCAAGTATTTGTAGGTTTCGGTTGAGGAGAGGGATCTAAGGTGTATGGAATCCGAGAGTTGGGTTCCCACGGATTCCATAATCCTCCCTCGCTTTACATGCATGACTGCACATTTGTCCACACCAAATTCTATCCTGATGGAATTACTGAAAGTTTCAGTTACCTTCAGTAACTCCAGCAGTTGCAAATTGTTGGGGGCAAAGAGTTTCAGATCATCCATTACATTAATATTTTTCATTGTCAAGGTAAATAAAACAAGTTCGAAGGAAGTTTTATCATGTATTGTATGTAAGTATACAGTGTGTAAAAAGATCCGAATAGCCGAAATCTACGCACTCTGTACATCAAACTAAATTGCATTGACCAAAAATAATTGCTGCGAAACGAATTTTATTTTTAGGCATAAAAAAAAACGCGTCCGATTTGTTTAATAGATAGATCACCCCTAACTGAAAAATACTAAACCGATTTTGTTGTGATTTTCATCCGTTAACTGAATTTTATTTAGCTCAAAATCTGTGCAAATATCATCAAAATCGGTCAAGCGAAACCGGCGATATGATTTTTTTAAATTCTATTTCGAACTGAATATCCAGTATCTTCTGAAGACTATATTTCAAAACGGACAATTGATACGGGTTTGTTGCCATAGTAGTTTTTTGTACTCTTGAAAAGAACTATCCAACGATGGTAAATTCATTTTGATTGGACATGAGTACCAAAACGCCCATCCTCCTTTGTGTCAAGGTTGACAACGTATCAGCAATTCGCTTGGTGTTGTAATTGCAAATAGGTGGTAACTATCCATCAGATGGGTCGTGGACTTGTTTGCATTATGAGCAGATGGTTAGGCCGCGTTTCCACTGACGCGGAGCTGGGCGGAGAGGAGCGGAGAAGAGCGGTGAAAAGTGGTCAGTGTTTCCACTCAAGCGGAGCTGGGCGGAGAGGAGCGGAGCTGGGCGGAGAGGAGCGGAGCTGGGCGGAGAGAACATCAGAGAGATCAATGAACTTCTCATCCATTTTGATACGTATGCACCTAGTGACGTAACGAAACTGCACGCGAGTCACGCACCGCCCCGCTCCGTACCGCCCCGCTGTCCTCCGCTCTGCACCCCAATGCTCGCTGTCCTCCGCACTGCACCGCCTCGATGTATGAATATCCGCTCAGCTCTGCTCCACCCCGCTCGTACTGTTTCCATTGAAGCGGAGCGGAGATTTCAAGCATAGTTATTGGTCAATTTGTGCACCGCTAAGCTCCTCTCCGCCCAGCTCCGCGTCAGTGGAAACGCGGCCTTAGGGTTGGTCATTCTGTATATTTTTTATTATGGACTCCATGATTCGAAGTGTAGTTTTGTGTTGCTTACCTTGTGTAATTCGCCGACATAAGCCTGCATTGCTTCCTCGCGTGTCATGTTGCCCAGTTTGTTCCAAGACTCCCATTTTGCTCTGGAATTAAAGAAGAGTGATATTAAAATTCTGGCACATTTTTAATAGGCATGAGATTATACAGGGTGTCCCTGGAAGTATGGATCAAATCGAATAGGGGCGTGGGCAATGTCATTTTCAAACTTTTTTACCCTGAGAATGTTGATTACGGTTCAAAAGTTATGACCAATTATTGTTTTTTTTTTCAATCACTTCGCATAGAAAAAAATCATAAAAAAACCAACAGAGCTATCTTTTTTTTTCAGGACTTTGGCGAACAGTAGGCCTTTCTTGTGGTAATACTTTTACGCAGCTAGAAAACATGTGTTTAATAAGAAAAAACATTTACTGCAAAGGCTTTTTTGGTCTGGCAAAAATTTTACTCAAGTTTTTACTACTCCAAGTTTTGCCCTACCTTGCCCACGCCCCTATTCGATTTGATTCATACTTCCAGGGACATTCTGTATAGCATATTCCCAGCGGGGACTCATTATAAGTCTTGTCGGGCGCACCTTGGGCAGTCAGCCTCGCTACCAACCTTGCTGACTGGATCTTGTGGTGCGGGCCCTACTAAGGGGGGCCGGGGAGGGGGGAATATTTATCATTCAGCGAAATTCGTTTACAGAGCAATTTTCTAATTCAATGGCGGAATCCACTGGACATAGACCTCCCAAGTGGCGCCACATTACTTGGTCTTCCACCTTCCGCATCCCATTCCATCCAGCTACCATTTTAACTTAAAACTTTTTTTTTGTGGTACTTTCCTCTTTCTATCTATGTAGCCTATGTTTAAATACCACCTGGACTGACTAACCTTTTCACCAAGGCATGTCTATTCGGCATGTACGAAGATGAGGAAATGGAGATTCACGATTGGCGTTGCAGCTCAGAATTTCCTCGGATGTCGTAAGAAGCGACAGTGCCTGACAACTGCAGTGAAACATTTGACCTAAACTTGTATTTTTAATCAGACCATGGTATAATAGTATGCTACGCCAGGAATTCTTTTCGCGTGACCGTTACGGTTACGTCACGTGATTGGCTCAAGACTACGTCGTCGTAATCTTTTGACTAAATAGATGAATAACACGAAATAGCAAATAGACAGGCTAGTCAGCAAATTTATTTATTATGAATTAAAAATCTCTTTAAGGCACTTGTCCCACCGCGAACGATGAGCGAGTAGAGCTAGAAGCTAGAAACGGTTTGTCACTGGGCTATAAGCGAGTGTGCGAGTGCGACGGGCGATTACTCGCACCACTCGCAAATGACCGCTGGTTGGTCTCTCGGCATGAGTTCTGACCGCCAAGCGAGCATCCCTGAGCGACTATTATCTTTGAAAGCTCTTATCGCTCAGCGACAAACTAGTGGAGCGAGTCCTCGCCGGCAGTGTGAACAGTCAGCGATCAGCTATTAATATATGCATCTCTTTTTGCGGGAGGGGACGAGTAGGGGCGAAGTCGGGGGCGACGGTCCAGTAGTGAGTGACGCGGTGGATACAGCAGTCACTAAGACCTCACCAACCCGTAGGGCACCATCGTCACCACCAGTCGGCAGTAAATTATCGCCGACGGCCGCGACCGTCCCGGATCCCGTGAACCATCCCATCCTCGTCGCCACTGAGGAATCTCTGGACACTGGGAACCCCGGGAAATCGGCTGCAGTAAAACCACATCAATCGCGTAACAGATTTATTGAGAGACTAGCTCACACATGTCAGGTTGACATACCCACTGGTTGCATAGACAATATAATGTAGAAACACCTACATCACAGTTTACACGGAATGTATATCTATTGTACGTTTCTTGAGCGAGAAAATAGCTGATAGTTAGTCGCTTCCTCGCCGGGCGGTGAGACAACTTCCTAACTGTATTGAAGATTAATCAATGGCAGCATTGTTCGTGACATTCGTGACGAAGTCTGGGGCCATGGTGGGAAGAGAATACTTGGTGTAGCATATTATTATACCATGCATCAGATGAAGTAAAATGACAGGTCAACTGTCAAACAACAATGCACTACTGTTAAAAAACAATGGTGGAACCTTTTACTACTACTTCGTCTGATTAAAAACACAACATTAGGCATGCTGTTATTTGTGACATCATAAACCCACGCTTTTGCGCGTAGCGTGGCTGTGCGCTGCATTGGATTCTGGCCTTTAACATATACTACATAAGGACTGACCTGTTGACTACATCCCAGAAGCCCGGCTTGGGCTTGTCGCAGGGTCCTTCTGTGGCTTGTTTGAAGTAACTGTAGAAACGCAGCATCAACTCATTGCTCGGCTGATATGATCCTGAAAAGAGGAAATAGGATTTTTAAATATTTGTTTGTAGCTTTAGTAATTAACTTAAGAATTTTCCCAACTATGTTACCGGATGAATACCAGTATTTTACACGGAGCCACTGACATCCGAAGATATCCTAAGATTAGACCGGTTGTCAAACTTTCGGGCTTCTGACTACCCGTAACGACAATAGGTATTCGTAGAACACCCGGGATCGACAGTTTAACGTGGTCTCTGAGACACGAAGAGGTCTCGATGTGCAACGAACGGTCACCCATCCACTGACTGACCGCGGCAAGCGCAGCTTAACCTTGCAAATCATGTGATCCGCGCGGTTGTTCATTTTAGCCACGATCCCCTCCTGATTAACTTAAGAATAATATTGATAATTTAATATGTAGGTATAAGGTCGACATCAAACCCTGAACTTTTTAAATAAGGTGTGTTGTAAATTATGACACTATAAGTTAAGTCCAAACGGACAAAGGTCAAGAACATCAATTCTTCCTTAAATTCCTTTGTTGATTGGCCGGTTGAAGGGCCATCGCAAACTGGGCGACTTGTCACCGCGTTTAGTCGCGGCGACCAGACGCGGCGTTGTCGTTTGCATCTGGCGTCTTGTCGCCGCGGCTAGACGCGGAACTGTCGCTTGCATAGGCGACTAGTCGTTACGACAGACGTCGTGCGAGAAGCGAGCATTAGTAGTAGAGTATTCGAGAGGGACGGCCGTGTTGTTTCACAGCGAGACTTACGGTGCGCCGGCGCGCGACTGTCGTCGTGTGTACGCGTGCACAGCGCGACTGGACGCGGCGACAAGAAGCGAGCGCGCGCGACTCCCCTAGCTTGACTCTGACGCCCAGTGTGCGGAGTTTTGAACAAAATATAAGAAAATTGTCGGCCGCAGCCTGTAGTCGCGTCTATAGTCGGACTATTAATTCGATGCAGTGACTTGACAGTTCAAAGCAAAATAATGATACCATACTAAAACTAATAGTGTTGGGGTAGTGAACGATTTTACGAAAAGAACGAATACAAAAAATAGTTCAATTTAAACAAATCTCTACAAATTCGTTTGCAATATAAGAATAAAAAGGAGAAGGAACTTAGATACTCTCTGTATTTAAGTTTAAAATAATGAAATTAAATTAACGAGTATTTATATATTTATTGGTGAAAGATGATTTAATCCAAAGCCGAATTCCCAAGTTTATTGTGCTTTGTGATGTTTACGTAATATATTTGTGTTTAATGTTAAGGTATTTTTTTACGTAAGCTATTAACGACAAACATAAATTAATTAATTAACTTATTTACTAATATTCTAGACTTTCTCTAACTGTAAAGATATTTGTTATTGTTACCTACATTTAGTAACTATTGTTTGGTTTAGTTGTGTGCGTCTTTTGTGCAAGAATGAATAATTTTCTTTCTTTTCTATTCTTACTTCTAATAGCAATAAAATAAAAAAATAAAATCATTTCATGTAACGTTTTCTTGGTTGACTGATGGAGAATGCCATATAGCATTAAGTCCGCTTTATGTACCACAATTGTGCATTGAAGTATAGAATAAATAACCTTATTTCAGTTACTTGTTGCATCAAAAAAGTCATATCAGTAGTTACTTGTGGTTAAGAGTCTTAACCACAAGTAACTACTGATATGACTTTTTTGATGCAAATCTTAACTTAAGACTATGTTTTAATATTGTTATATCGTGTTTTGATCATCAAGTTATTAAATTCAAGAAAAAGTATGCATATATGTGCATTATTAAGTTCATTCGATTTCATTCATTCTATTTTTCACCTCACTACCTTTTTTTTGTCATAAACTGGTAACCCTCCAACTGTCAAGTTACTGCATGGAATTAATAGTCAGACTATAGTCGCCGAGTTGATAAAATCGACACCGAAGAGCAAGTACGCGCCAATTCTTTAAAAGCTTCAATACCTTCATTTGTAACTGTGCAATCCTAACTAATATAATAAATGCGAAAGTAAGTCTTGTTTGTTACCTTTTCACGCCTAAACCACTGAACCGATCATCCTGAAATTTTGCATTCGTTGTCAGGTGTACAGAAACGGACATAGTGTACCTTTCATCCCGAAAAATAGTACTGTTCCCGAAGAAAACAACAATAATGTTCTTATGATAATAGATGGCGCCACGTGTCTTTCGAATCATGATTGAATTATTTTATTATAGAAACTTTAGTAGTGTGTTAAGAGTTGATTGTCACATTCTAAAGGTACAAGTCCGAGACTGCACGCAAGTCGCCATCGGAATAGCGCCTTAATAATAATAATAAATCTTTATTTCGGACCCATGATCCATACACAATGCACAATAAATTAAAAATACAAAAATCATCATCTGCCTAGCCTTTTCTCAACTATGTTGGGGTCGGCTTCCAGTCGAACCGGATGCAGCTGAATATCAGTATTTTACATGGAGCGACTGCCTATCAGACCTCCACAACCCAGTGACTGGGTAATACGATACTCTTGGTAAGACTGGTTGTCAGACTTTCTGGCTTCTGACCAACAGTAACGACTGTCAAAGATCTACAAATGACAGCCGGGACCAACGGCTTTACGTGCTTTCCGAGGCACGGAGGAAACTCGCTATGGTAAATGGTCACCCATCCACAGACCAACCTCGGCAAGCGTGGCTTAACCCGGAAGATCGGTCTATGCGGCTGTAATTATTTAGCCACGAGCTCCTCTTAAATTAAAAAAATTAAAATAAAAAAACAACAAAACACTTATGCAGCTATTTCCAACCACCGTATAAAGGTGTTGGTAGCATACATCCTATCAGCAAGTTCCTTAACTATACTGTTTCTACACGTACCAACCCTGGACATGAATGAAGAAATTCTGCTTCTCTGAATGGCATTAAACGCGTTCAGCCGCGCCTCCACGAACATTCCAGATGCACTACAATAGCGCTTCAACCCCATGAGGTGTCTGAAAATGTTATTGTACTGAACGCGTATGCCATCCCAAGACTTCTTTGTGTACTCAGTCCAGAGCTGGCACGTATAGAAACTCTGACAGTACGTCCTGAATAGGTGCACGTTAGTGCGCATCCCGGCCTTAAAAAATCTTCTGGCTAACATATTGCCTACAACTGAGAGTGCACGACGCTGGCGATCAATGTCCGCATCATCTCCAGAGATGTGCAAAATAGTTTATTAAAAGTATTTAAATTCAAAATGCAAATGCTTGGTTATTTTTTTATTTCAAATAAAAATACATAATGGTTTTCTATGGAAGTATTTAAATACAAAATGCAAAATACGTATTTTCAAAATAGGTTTTTCAAATAAAATAACTTTTTTCACAGATTTTAACACTAGTACCTATTTGATCAAAGAGTTCCTTTTTCATGTTGAATCTGCGAATCATCATTCATGAGTTAAAGCGATTTAAAGATATAATTATTATCTACTTATCATCTACATTTTAAGTACTTATACACATACATACATATAAAGAACAAGTCCTAATGTAAGATTCTCGCACAGCCTAAACTGCTAAAGGTAGAAACTTGAAATTTGGAGAGTAGTTGTTTTTTATAACGAAAGCGCACCCTAAAGGAGTGAAAAGGGGTGATAAAGTTTATTTGAAAAATCTTATTTCCAGTATTTATAAACTTGAAACTTTTCACAAATACTCTTATAGTAAATAACAAGAATTTAAGAATGAAAAATATGAAACATGAATTTATTATTATTAAAAAAATTAACAATACCATTTTGCATTTTACAAATATTAAATATTTATACATATATAGTATTTCAAATAAAATAGAAAATACATTTTGAAAAAAAGCATTTCAAATGCAAAATAAAAATAGGTATTTTGCATTTTGTATTTGTATTTGAAATACATGTATTTCAAATAATTCACATCTCTGAATCATCTCTCATATCCGATGTCAGAATGTGATCAAGGTACTTGCACCTCTCCACAACCTTCACAGTCTGTCCTCCTATACATACAGGTGAAACATTTTGAGGCCCCTTTCCCGACCTGAATATCATCAGTTTATTTAAGGTGTGCACTTTAAAGGTGCTATTCCGACAGCGACTGCAAAACTGCAACCGCAGACCGCAGCCGCAGATCGCACCGCAAGCGATACTAGTATTGCAGTTTGCGGTCTGCAGACCCTCTCGGACTTGTACCTACTGCTTTTGCCCGCGGTTTCGGCCGCGTTAATTACGCGGCCGAAACCGCGGGCAAAAGCTAGTAGTGTTATAGTGACCGCCACCCAAAGCTTTTAGTTTCCAGGAATTACCAATTACATTTGTACTTTTTAGTAACTTTTTTTGTAAGAAAATCCTTTTTTTTTTATCTTAACCTTTACGCTTGTGGCGGCATCTATCTCGCCACATGCGAACTATCCTACATCGCGCAATCAAGATTTAACACGCAGATATTATATATACAACCTCCCAACATCAACCGTTGGGCAGTAGCCCGCCAGGCACAAGACTCCGCCTGGTTGGAGGATCCTCCCTTTGGTTGGAGGAACACCACACCATGGTTTCTCCACACGCTTAATGAGAAACTATGTGTTTGTTTTTTTAGTTTTTTTTTGTGACCTTCTCCGAAAATTGAACGAAAGTATTTCAAATCCGACGATCTATTCGATTTTGGCGATTTGACATTTTGTCTTTCGTTCACACTATTCCCAATGTTATTTGGTTTGACATCTAGTACAATACGGCCGACATATCTTGGCGAGTCTGAAGTTAGTTGTTTGGCTGCGCAATGAATCTTTTAGAAACGAAATTGTCTACTGCGCAGCTAATGTTCGTGTTTGACAATACTTTGATCGTATATTACAAGTTTGTTGTTTCGTTTTGATCCGAAACTTCGAGATTCGTTTTTGGCAGAGGTGTGAGACGAATAAGTAAACGCCACGTCAAAACTCATAAATCTGTCAGTCAAGGCAAAGTTGGATTAAAGTTTAATTTATGATTTATGAATGTAATCTATCTCAAAACCTTGATAGTTTAGCCTTCTAGTTGCAAAATAGCCCGCTTGTCTCTCGTTTACTCGTTTATGCAAATTATAGACAACAGTTATGTTTATGTAATAGTCAACAGTTATTATTACCTGCCTTCAGTAAGATTAATACAGAGTGTAAAGTAAACGAATTCGTGTAATTACTTAAAACCATAATTATGATCTATTATTAATATGGATTAAACCCGCACGGGATTTACCGTGAATAAAAAAATAAAATGTTTTTTTTTTTTGAGTGATCGTATCTAAACCACCTAAAAAGGTTTCAATAAAAACACAAGCAAGCAAAATATTTGCAATAAAAAAATGTAATGGATTTCAATGCCACGCATAAATATCGCTCCGCGCAATCAGTTACCTCGGGCAGTAAAATGACTCGAAAACAGAATACAATGTACTTTTATTTTTATTTAACCTGCAAAAAATCCCTGCAGGGTCAATCTGATTCACCAGTAGATCACGCGGTTTCAAGGAACTACGTCAATTCAGATACACTGTGTATTTGATGCGAAAGGATAAGGGCGCTTTCAAATTAGACGGTTGTTGTCGGACTGTAGCCGTGCCGCAGCGGTGCAGCTGTCGAGTTGAAAATGTGTATTTTTTCACACAGTTGCTGCGGCCTGAGAGCAGTGCGTCGTCCGTACCGCGTACGCACGGCAGCAGGTCGGGCGTCACACTGCTCTCTCGTGGCGTCAACTGTATGTAAAATACAACCGCCCGTTTGCAGCTCAACAGCCGCACCGCTGCGGCACGGCTGCACCTCCACGGTAACCGTCCAATTTGAAAGCGCCCTAAGGGGCATATTTCACAAGTTATTTTTTTCACGATATTTCACGATTTAAGGGGTATATTTTCAAGAGTTTTAATGATTAATGTTGGTGGCTGTAAGAGAAAACGCAGGCCAAAGATAAGATGTATGGATTGTGTGACAGACAACATGGATAAGGAAGTGAACACCGAGGGAGGTTGAAGAAAAGGACAAGAATGGCTTGATTCCACATTGAAATCTTATTTTCTTCTCTTGTGTGTACGAGCTATACGATATAGCTCATACCGTGGTGAAAAGATTAGCCAGTCAGCAAGGTTGGTAGCGGGGCTGACTACCCAGGGTGCGCCGGACATTCGATGGTGACCTCTCGCTTCCGGCCGTGGTTCTATCCATGGAGACATGAGCTAGAGTGCGTGGGAAGCCGTCACCTCCAAGGAGGGAGTGGAGAGGGAGAAAGAGGCGACGGCCACTCTCCTTTCTCGCGCCAGACGCACCGGGCACCGCCGGAGGGCGCGCGACGATCTCCGGCCACTCTAGTGTGTGGCCTGCGGATGACGGGTCCCCCCGTCGCCCGATCACTAATAGGCCCGAAAAGTTCCGTGCGCGCTTCTCAGGAGGACGTGGGGTAAGGCCCCATAGAAGGAGAGGTCCGCCATGGGCTGGCGGATCGAGGCCTGCCGGGGTTGCGGTGCATGCAGCTGTGAATCCCGCGACCCCGGCCAAAAGTCAGGAGAAGGAACACCGTGGGTTTTTAGCCGGTAAGAGTCCGGCATAACCCTTCGCCTTCCCCAGGCGAAGGGTATTCATGAGGATTTTCCCATGATAAAAAAGGGTGCTCCGGACATACTTAAGCATCGTCACTTGTCGAGGCTATTTGAAATCTTATAGAAGCACCAGGGGCCTAATTCTCCTAAAATAAATCTTGATAAATCACAACCGAACCAAGGCCGAACCGTTCATTCAGACAGTTCTCAATTTCAAAAGCTATCAAATTGTTTGACACAAAAAACAAAATCAATCATTTTGAAAGTTTTCGAAAACAAAAACTGAATGACGGTTGTGGTTCGATTGCGTTTGGCAACAATTTATTTTAGGAGAATTGGGCCCCAGAGGGTCAATCCAACTAACAAAATTGTTTCTAAACCACAAACAAACCTCAACTATCAGTCAAGTATTCGTATACGAAAACTGTCAAATGTTTGGTGGTGTCAAACAATTTGATAGTTTTTGTAATCGAAAACTGTCTGAATGAACAGTTCAGCTGCAGTTCGATTGCGATTAATCAACATTTCTGTTAGGATAATAATAATTGACCCCCTGATAGCATGCAGCTGATTTGTTTATAACAATTAGATCATTGATTGATCAATTAACAAATTTTAAACGAGATAAACTGCCTCCATTATGTACAAGGTCAGTTACATAGCAGTACATAACTAATATAAAATACATAAATTATCCGGTTAAGTGAAACAAGATTCATGTCCCAAGGAAACATGAACTGGCCTCTTTGCATTATAATGTAAACTTTTAAGATTTATCTAGAATGATCTATGATCTACGAGTAGCTAGATGTACGGGCTGTACCTACTGCGTCATTGTTGTATGCCAAATGGTTCCTTGCCAAGGATAGAGAACCTCCTCTCTGCCCATGGGTCTCGCCAAAAAAGCGAATTTAAAACCGTGTGGGGACGGACTACTAGAATATAAATAGGTGTAACTACACTGGTGGTCTTTCGTCACACCAGCCCTCATCAAGCTGTCTCCCCCCCAAGCCCCCGCCAACAACGCCCTAAGCCGACGTCCGAGTCCCACTAGGGGTCGCCCTTAGTGCTGTTGTTGCTAGTAGTCATGATGTTAGCGTACTACAAGTAGTTAGCTTAGGTTAAGTATTTTACTTGCCCACCATTGGCTGGAGACCCTTCAGGTCTCGCCAATAACTGCCGTAGAAACGGTCCCCCAGGACAATCTAGAGCAGTCCAACAGAAGAAAAAAAAGGTGCTCTTTCAATATGCGCTTTCAACTTGCGTAGACGCATGCGTCATATGCGCTGACGGAAGTAATGCATGCGTTAGCGCAAGCGTCTTTGACTGGTCTGACTGATCGTCTATTTTTTGTTATTGAATTATTTATTAAAATTGCGCGTGTTGCGTGTGCGTCACAAATGAGGGAAACGATGCAAGAGAGTGCGTGTGTTATTGCGTGCGCCACAGGGTTTGATGCATGCGCTATTGCCAGCGAACATGAGGCATGCGCACAGGCATACGTCTAGGTAACTAGCGCATGCGTATAACGCATGTTGAAAGCACATCAGTGCAGTTACACTTAAGGCCAAAGACACTTAACGTATCTTACTCAGTAATGCGCGCGGACGATAGCCGGGTATCCACTTAGGTTCGCCGTGGTTTGCGAACACTGTGCTCCGCGAACGTGAACGTGTACAGTGTACACACTTAGGCTGCAACATCAGTGGTCCTGTCGGAGCACTAACATTCCGCGCTCCGGTCTCCAGTCGACACACGACAGACGGTCGGCGCAAACATGCCGCCTCCAGAATTAGTAGGAAGTGCAGCTTATATTTATATATATAGCTTACATTTTTCATCGGACCACTCCATGTTCGCGAACTTAACAAACACGTCGTGACACGCTCGCGTCCACGAACAAACTGCGCTCCCCTTTGAGATCGCGCAAAAAACCGCTTCCCGAGCGCTCCGCCGTGCTCCGATCGTGCTCCAGTCGCGCTCCGCGATCACGACGTATCCATTATGTTTGGTTTGCGGAGCGGGCGCGTTCGCAAACCACGGCGAACCTAAGTGGATACCCGGCGCTCGGCGTAACAACGTAAAATACGCGTGATGAGGCTACGCATGAGAATTTGTATGTAGCGCGATGTATACGCGTACCGCGACGAATCATGAGCTACGCAGAATACGCTCAGTATTTCTGCATCCCTAAAGGTCATGGCACATTATACCGGCACCACAACTGCACAGCTGCATTAGCGGCGTCGCCTCGAATTTAGGGCACGGCTAGCCGCCAGCGCGCTTACTACGCGTCGTCCGCGAGGTGTAAGCTCGCAGTCCGCGCGCCGGCCTCGAGGGGCAAGCTTGCTGTCACCGCGAACACAGTAGTTATATGGCATTTGTGAAAGGAGCGCGGACGGCGGCGCAACGACGTGCTTTCGCTGGCAACTCGGAGTCGGCGCGCCATAAGCACGCGGTCCGCTCGCCCAGAGCGCGCGGGCTCCAGGTTGAGTTGTATAGTAGCGGCAAGCGCGCTGACTGCTCGCCGTTGGCTTTTTCATATTGACATTATGAAATATATTATACGACACACGATTTAATGCTCTAATGTGAATGACAAGTTAATTGCTGGGTTGGAGCGGTGCCGTTGCGGTGCCGGTATAGTGTACCATGACCTTAATACTCCACACGAATACACGATTAGGTTATTGTAATTTATATTAGAACCGAAGATCAGAATCAAATCATTTTGCGTACAGATAGTTGTGTTATTGTTTAGTACATATAAAGGAAAAAATATATACACTGCAATTATGATAAACGGAGTTGTTAGCTGCAAATCATCGTACTGTCCACATGATAACAACTTAGCATACAATCATAAAACAAACCCTAGAACTATTGAGATAAAGTACATTTTACAGTGTTGTAATTATGCCTTGTTACGACAAACTTTGAACTCTTGACCTAAGCATACTGTTTACGTCTAAATGTAAATGTTGCTATAAAATATCAATACAACAATGTATCTGTTTTGTTTATACTACAAATATACTATGAAAAAATAATAATAGCAATCATTCAATGCTTTTAATAAAGTATAGATTTTTGAGGTCATTAGAGCCACCCGACACCCGACCCGCATCGCCTCGTCTCTCGGCGTCCACTCATTGACAGCAGGTGGTTCACGGGTGGACGCCGCGTTATCACCAGTAAACGTCGCGTGGTCAACCAGAGGAGTCGTCGGAGGAATCCACTCGATGGCAGCGCGCGGTTCACTGGGGACTTGTGCGTTGGCAATGCACAGCATCGCAAGGCAAGCATGCGAGCAGCGAGTTGTCACTGAGTGGTCAACTCGTCGTCCGCGCGTGGACGGCATACGCTCGAGGCGATCCTACGGACGTGACGCTACGGAGTTGATGTAATGAGCGCACATCCATACAAGTTCATATAAAGAATACTAACCGCATGAGGCGAGGCGATGCGGGTCGGATCCGGGTTGCTCTAATGAGCTGTGACCTTTATTCTATTATGGATCTTTTAAGGATTTTTTGTGTCGTCATGTCACCTCGAATTTATTTCACCTGACAATATCACCCAGGTAAATTAGTTCGACATATTTGGTCTCCTTTGTTCACCTTTGAACAAAGTGGAATAAACCATTTTTGAACATGTTTTTTTTTAATTATCTAAAATTTCATATACAGGGTGAAATTATAAACACTCGACAAACCGAAATGGGAGATTGTACTCATCACTATGAACAACTTTTACTATGGGACCAAACCGGAAATCGCGAATAAAAAATCTGCTGTTCCCTACATTTTGACGAGTTATGCGAACATAAATGTAAGGAACATCTGTTTTTTATTAAACAGGTCGACAGGAACTGGCAGAAAAAGACTGCCGTTGGCGATAATATAATCACAGTCTACAATGTATGTATGTCTCGTGTAGTGCCGGACTTAAAGAATAGCACTGCCCTATCTCTTCCCGTGAGCGACTAAGGGATTCTCTAGAGGATGGGCAGCAGCGTTCTCTGAGTACTTTGTAGTATCACCTTCTTCATCGTCATTTCACCTACTGGCCATTTATACATACTGATAGATAATATAGATACTGATAGATAATACAGATAGATAATGGTACGGAACCCTTCGTGCGTGAATCCGACTTGCATTTGGCCGTTTTTTTTTTATTGGACCTTAGGTGGTTTAGATACGATCACTTACCCCTATCACAAAAAAATTAGTATTTTTTCTAATTTTTATGGAGCTAAGTCCCGACTTCCGAGCTTGAATAATCGTTACCAGTAGTAGATCATGTGGTTTTAAAGAATTACACGAATTCGTTTACACCCTGTATAAATGAATAAATGGTTATGCCTTTACACCCTGTATAAATGAATAAATGGCCTTAAAAGACAAGGCGGTGTTTTAGATTTGGAATTCCTGTCTAAAAAGTCTGTCATCTGTTTGACGACACGTTTGGTGCAGTGGCTAAGCGATTGGCTTCTGCGCTACGGGTCGTGGGTTCGATTCCCACACGGAACAAAAATTTGTATGGCCTACAGATGGTTGTTCCGGGTCTGGGCGTTTGTTTGTGAGATTTGTGTCTGTAAACGCACCCACGATACAAGAGAAATCTTAGTGTGCGGCAATGTGTTTTAAAAAAACAAGCCTTTAACATTTCTTAATTACATCTAATTCGCCTTTCATGTCACCCAGAGGAAAATACCAGTATGATGAATGGCTTATTAGCTTTAATATTCTAGTATCTAATTATATCTACAACAGAATTTATTTATAGAAGGAATTTTATCCATTGTTTTACTTTATGTTTGCCTCAAGCACTCGACTGTAGTAGGTATAACTTTAGTCGTGTGATAATAAACATTACGAGGTCTCCGATCTTTGATAACATTATTTTATGTATACAGGGTGTAAACGAATTCGTGTAATTCTATAGAACCACATGATCTACTGGTGTAGATCGCCCCGCACGGGGTTTAGCTTGATTAAAAATAAAAAACCGTGAAACCGAAGGAACACCGTGGATTTTTAGTCCGGCATATCCCTTCGCATTCCCCGGGCGAAGGGAAACCATGAGGATATTCCCAAGAAAAAAAAAGGAGTTAAGTCATCATATATAAACCACCTCACAAAGATTCAATATGAGAATAAGCAAAAATATTGTTTGTAAAAATATATTTTAGTTTCAGTGAACATTTCGATGCCACGCATAAATGAATGAAAACACGGCAACACAGCTGGCGGGCACAACCAGCAGAATATCGCTCTTAGCAGTCAATTAACTCGTGGCTCTAAAATGACAAATTAATGAAAATCATTTTTTTTATTTATTTACTTTTTTATATATAAAAAAACCATTTAGGGTTAATCTGTGTCACCAGTAGATCACGCGGTTTGAAGGAATTACACGAATTCGTTTACACCCTGTATATTACATATCTGAGATTCATAAATGTTTTTTTCTATAAAGAGGCATGACAATTATGACCGGAAGCTGCTACTTATGCAGATTACATCTGAGTATACGTTGAACTCATTTTTATAATATACATAAACATTCAATTTATACTGGCCTTGGTGCGTGTATGAATCATAAACAATAAGAAATAAACACAATCTGATCTTTTTACAATGTTTTTCTCGACATTTGTAACCAAATTTTTTTTCTTTGGTTTTTTTCCCTCATTATGGAGACTCACATTGTATTTTTTTATTTTTTATACAAACTTAGTCGGAAAGGGGGTAGGTACTAATCCGCAGGCCACTTAAAGTATCACTGATGACGGTTTTAAAGCTAGTGTTAAAATTTCAAAATTCGATAATTTTTATTTCCATGTAAATTAATTTAATTTAAATTTTTTCAACAATTCTTCGTCCCTACTTTAGTTACGAATTCAGAATTTGGAGCTTCTAATTCGTGATCCCAAATATGACCTAAAATTTAAACACATCTGATCAATTGATCATAGCTGAGGATAATAGATTTGAGCATATTTTTTTAGGGTGCATGAAGAGCCTCCACGAGTGACGATACTTAAGTACGTCCGGCGCACCCTGGGCAGTCAGCCCCGCTACCAACCTTGCTGACTGGCTAATCTTTTCACCTCGGCATGATCTATTCTTGTATAGCTCGTGCCGACACGATAGAAGAAGAAGCATATTTTTTATGTAATTTTTGAACAGCTATTTCTCTTAAACTATTGACTTTTGGGGAAAGTTGTAGAACAAAGTTATATTACGGGTACTTTAAAATCCTTTCGGATTAGGATCCTTTCGGATTTTATTTATTAGTATTATATTATTATTTAAGCCGTTGGTCCCGGCTGTCATTTGTAGATCTTTGACAGTCGTTACTGTTGGTCAGAAGCCAGAAAGTTTGACAACCAGTCTTACCAAGAGTATCGTATTACCCAGTTACTGGGTTGTGGAGGTCTGATAGGCAGTCGCTCCGTGTAAAATACTGATATTCAGCTGCATCCGGTTCGACTGGAAGCCGACCCCAACATAGTTGGGAAAAGGCTAGGCAGATGATGATATTATTATTTTGCAACGTTAGTGCGAGGCCTATTGCGGCGTATCGCGTCGCCTCAAAAGATTAAATTACACAAAAGCTCATCAAAAGTGACAAAAAAAAAGTAACTAATGGCCATTAGGGCTAGGTTAATGCATCAAATGAATTTCACGGGTACATCCGTAAACTTACGAAACTTCCAAACTAGCGCTACATAAACTTAATAAAGTCGCGTTTAAAAAGATTCCGTAGAAAAGAGAAAGTATATTTCGTGCCATAGTGTTTTTGTAAACTACTATAGCTACTAGTTACTTACCTGTCAAGGTTTTTGTACGAATAAGTAGTATACAACGTGTAACATAGCAAACCCTGAAATGGTTATAAAGAACTAGCTTTTGCCCGTAGCTTCGCTTGCGTGAAATTTTGAAACCGTTAAGTGACGATTTTCCGTACAAACTTTCATCCCCTATTTAATTCCCTTAGGGGTTGAATTTCTAAAAATCCCTTTTTAGTGGACGCCTACGTTACAAAAGGAACCTACAATCAAAATTTCAACTTTCTAACCCCAGCGGTTTAGGCTGTGCGTTGATAGATCAGTCAGTCAGCTTCTCCTTTTATATGTATAGATCATTAGAAGATCCCCCCCCCCCTTGATTCTTGTGAACCACTTTTTAGAAGAAATAATAACTTTGACCTCTCTTTATATCCTCGAAACTAGCTTTTGCCCGCAGCTTCGCTTGTGTGAAATTTTAAACCCTTGTTAAGCCCCTTTTTAGGTGTAGTTTTATCCATACAGTCCATCTTTTATTATTTACTTTGAAGAGTGTTTGTGCCAAATTTCAAGTCAATAACCCAATGAAATAAGAATTTTCATGCAAATCTCCTAACTTCAAAAAAACTTTCATTAGCTCTTTCACCCCTTGGGTAGAATTTCCAAAAACGCTCAAACATGTTATCGCTAGTGGGTAACACTGGGCAATGTTGATAAAGGAAGGTAGTCGTCGATATGGATGAACGCACCCGAGGTTATAAAGGCGGCGGTCATTCGACGAAGCGAGAGCATTCCGTGTTGATCAGCTGAAGAAGTCTGACCTTTTATATCTGATTAGCTTTTGTCCTTATTTTATGATCTTGTAATAATTGTGTAAAGTAATATATTGTGATCTAGTTTATGTTACTAATACTAACCCAAATACAAGTACTCTCAGTGGTAGAGAGTCTATGTTGGTTTTATTTACTGTGTTTACCTTGCTCGCAATCCTGACATACCGATATTAGCTATAACTGTAATGATAGAATCACCCCTGAACGATTAAATTGTAGTGTCGTTTACAAACACGTGATGTTTATTAGTTTTTGAATTAGATAGATAGAAGATAAAATGGTAACGAAGTACATTGAATATTTTCCAGAAAAAATAAATGCAAATTGTTGGGAAAACGCTACAGATGTCAAAAAGAGAGTTTTTAGAATTTTTGTCTTTCTGTTTGTATGTTTGAGCTTCACGCCGAAACTACTGGACAGATTTTGTTGATTTAACGATGGAGACATTAGATTAGCGTTACTTATTTTGATGTGCAATAAATTATTTCCCATTTTAAACCTCCCTTTTTCTAAAAGAACTAACAAAATGGCTTATAATGAATTGTTTTATTATTGTGTAGGAATCCATTAATTTTAATCATGAAAAGTCATTAGGTGCGTATTGTGGCAAATATTTAATTGACTTATAATTATTGTGAATATTAATTGTTAGTGTACCTATTAATAAATAATAAGAAAATAATTAATGAATAATAATTAATGAAGGCATAACTACCTAATTAGACAACTATCAGATAGATATAGGTATATAAATAAAAATGAATCGCCGAAATGTATGTACGCGCATAACTTCCGAATGACTGCACCAAATTGGATAATTCTTTTTTTTGTGTTCGTTATTGTCAGGACAAGGTTTGTATAAAAGAAAATTTCGAAAATATACATGAAAAAAAATGGCGGTACGAAGTTCGCCGGGTCAGCTAGTATTATACAGGGTGTAAACGAATTCGTGTAATTCCTTCAAATCGCGTGATCTACTGGTGACACTGATTGACCCTGCATAGTTTTTTTTCAGAATAAACAAAACGAAGTTTTCAAAAAATGAACCATGGTATTCGAGTAATTTTAGTGTCCCAATTAATTGACTGCGTGGAGCGATATCGCACTAGTCGTGTCTGGTGCCCGTCAGTGGTCGCCGTGCCTTCATTCATAAATGTTTGTGATAGAAAAGAACAATGGGTAATTTTGTTTGGAACCCGTACCCACCTTGTAGCATTTTAGACTAGGTGTCATTTAGAAGAGGCATAAGTGAACAACTCAAAAATGAATGAACGAATGAATGAATGAATGGGAGACCGAAGTTATGATCACTTCTATTTTGCATTTTTAATCATTGAAGTAGTGTTATAATAGTTGTTTTATAGGCCCAATGAATAACCAGTCGTTCTGTTTCATAGAGAGAGACCCAGCTTCCTAAGGTTTACTTTTTGCTACGGAAAATATTAATTAAAACGCCATGAATTCTATTAAGTACAGTTTGTTTATTTATTAAGGTACACAAAACAAACATCATCACTAAATGGTATTGTTGCTCTCAATGATTATTTCATCCCAAGCATTTGCCGGACCAACGAAGTTTATTTTTTCGAATTTTATTAAAAACTAAGTAAAAAGTGTTTTTTTTTTAAATTAATTATCATTTAAGCACCGCCTAGTTACTAAAATAATCTTTATTTAGTTATTCATAGAATACCTTATATGTTTTTTTTTCTGTTTTGCAATAATATCAATATTTTTATTTAAAATGACTCCTACATTCGGCGTGTGCACATATTTGTTCTCTTCCGCTTTGTGTGTTTAATGTGGATGTGGAATTTTCGGTTGTGTTAAGGTTCGCGCACATTATGTCGGGTCGCAGCGAGGCGGAGCGGGCCGCAGCGCACCGCAAAATGCTTACTTAGCACATTAGTGACGGGCCGGGTCGCAGCGCATTGACGGATTTTGAGTAGTTGCAGTGTACTGCCCTGCCAGACTTGCAAATCATATAGCTCTTTGTATCCATGAACAAAATTAATCAAAAGCTCTTCATCCATTCTTGTGAACACCACAGGAGCACGCAAATACCAAAAAACGCAAATATCGTAAAATGAACACGTGCGCGCGTGCACTCCAATCCACTTGCTATAGCATACTGTGTCGGGGCGCAGCGGGGTGGGGCGGGCCGCACCGCACGCAACCAAAATCCGCGGTGGAATATGCGGCCTGCTTCGCGTGTGTAGTGTGTATAGTGTGCGATAGTTCATATAAAATACATACGAGCAATTTGAGCGGATTTTTGCGCTGCGACCCGACCTGCTGCGGCCCGTCATAATATGCGCGAACCTTTAAACTTCAGAAAGTGCGGTAGAGTTGAGCGTATTCTTCCTCCAGTCTTCCTGTTTAGTTTTCCATGCGGTAACTTCATTCATGCATGCATTCCCAATTCCCATTAGAAAACCTACTCTATAGTAAAATATATACGCATAGATGTTTAGGTGCATACGAAGGTGTATAGATACACCGACGTATATGTAGGTACCTATAGCAGAATATTGGGCTAGTTCACGGGATATGATTGACTGCGCGCGAGGTGAATTCACAAAGGCTTTTCTGCATATTTCAACGTCGAATAACTTTTTTCTCCCGTCAGATACAGAGTTGTCGCCATACAAAATATTTATGTAGTTTTAAAGACCTTTCTAATGGTACTAGTCTCAATTTGCTACAAGGTGGGTACGTTTTGTTCCATGTCCTTTGTGAAAAAAAAAACTTAATTTTTATGTTTAATCAATCTAAATCCCATGCGCGGTTAATCTATACCATTAATAGATCATGTGGTTTGAAGGAATTACACGAATTTGTTTACACCCTGTATAATCGATAACATTTAATTAACATTTAATAATTTTGTGACAACACTAGTCTACATGCATGTCAATACTCTGACAAAGCTATGCTGATCGCTACCTGCTATCATTTGTAATAACCTGATAACCTATGTATCTACTACATTTTGCTGCAAATACATAAAGATTACTTTACTTTTACTTTTGTCACGACTAATTCATTTAATCAAATTGAATCCCGACACGACAAAGCAGGCTTTTAAGCCTATTTTCGAGACCTAGGAAAGCTTCTCACGATAAAGATAGTTAAGATCATAATAACAATGGCGTCCATAATTTTGACAGTGCCGGTCGTAAAGAGAAAGTTGTGATACATCGCCATGACCGTTTTGATAGAGTTAGCGAAGTAAAAGTTTACTCTAGCCGTTCTTAATAGTTGGTAAACTATTTTTTTAGCGCCACTTTTGTTAAATATGCCACAAAAAGATTTTGAGCTCCATTTCTGTTATCAAGCCTGAAAATAAATACAAGGACCTTAGAATCTTTAATGTAATTAAGGAAAAAGAAAATCAACTACAAAAAAAAATACAAGAGTAAAACAATTACCATAATTATTATGAAATTAATAGTTTCAGAAGTCGGTGCTACTCCACGCTGAACCAAATGTACGCACCGACTTCTGAAACTGTAAATTTTATAGTATGTTAAAGCTAGTTTTAAATATTTCCAGTTTACAGACACGCCCCCTCTTATTACAAACAATGGTCTAAGAAAAACCCTGGTGTTAAAATATTTTTTGTTGTATTATGTTAGAAAGTGATGGGTATATTTTAAATCTGGGTTTATCTTAGTTCCGGTTTAAACCACTTTTTGTACCAAGGGTGGCCAAGTCTACAGATTTATTATGTGCATAGACAGATGATAGATTCCGACGTCTTTCATAAAATTTCCACGTTCCAAGTTCACTTCATTCACTCTCACATTGATTATTTGAAATAATAACTATTTAATCTAAATTAAATATCAAGACTTGGCACACGAGGTTGTCGCCATGTGGGATGTTGATTCAGCAGTCATTGTGGCGATAGTAGTTACGGCGAATGGCTTAATAGCCAAGAGCCTCGACCAACACCTAAAGAGGCTCTCGTTGGGCGGCTGGATCAAGGGCCTGATACAGAAAGCGGTACTTCTCGACACGGCACGTATTGTTAGGAGGTTCCTCTATCTGAGGCCCTAACCATCGGTAGCTTCGACCCTGTTACCGATGCCGGTGGGTTACTATTTTTTGTATTTTTAAATGTATATTGTTTTTTTTTATGATACCTATATGTATTTAAAAATATAATTTATAAGTATTTACGATGAATAAAGGAACTATAATCTTAACTCTCTAAATACTAGTAAGCAGGCGCTTATTAACTTCGTATGCACGAACTAATAATTCAACACAGTGACAACAGAAACTAGTCGCCTGTCTTGATATACCGGTCCTGCATTATGTCTAGACCTTGAATTAAAAGTAGACTATCGATTATCAGATTAAGTTTAAAGCTAACAGGAGCTTTAAAGTTCCATCGAGGTTTCTATCACTAAAATTATGATATTAAATCATACCGCCTAAGAGCGATTACGCACTGCATCCGATCCGAATCCGTGAAAATACGGATATAAAAAACTCGGACCGAATTCGGATATTGCTTTACGCACTGCATCCGATCCGAATCCGTGAAAATACCGATCTAGAGTAAAAATCTCGGACCGAATTCGGATGTTGCTTACGCACTATTCCGATCTCTGATTCAAATCCAAGCATGTCAGGCATCTTTGGCATATCCATTTGGCGTCCGATTTGAATCCGAGGTGACGCGAAAGCTTTCATACAAACAATACTACGGCTACTTCGGTCCGTCAATATTTCTTCCGAATTGGAGACTCACGGATGACGGATAGAAATCGGATGACGTATGACGGATGTAGTGCGTAAACTACCATACAAATAGTTCTATGGCTACTTCGGAACGTATTTTCACGGATTCGGATCGGATGCAGTGCGTAACCGCTGTAAGAGTCAAAATACACGTCCGATAGTTGCTTCCCGGAGCCGGATCCAACTGATCTGATGGGATTCATGAAATACACGTACAATTCTCGTGTCGTTTTTTTCTGGACGATGACGACGCCCCGACGATGCTTACGATTCTGACATCTGATCCGATAGATAGATAAATCCGGTCTGATCGTACGTGTAATTCATGTTCAAACAAATGTAAGGCGCGGAGGCCTTCAGATAGTCTGATCAGGCTATCGGAGGCTAATGGTGATATTACACGGTTCACTTCTGCCTTTCAATTTGGATGAAGCAACCAAATTGAACCACGTAAACATAAAGGTGAATCATTCAATATCATTGATCAATAGCATAAGCTTTAATTTTTGCATCTTTCAACCAAAGTGAATCAATTTAGTTGAACCGTGTAATATCACCAAAACAGAAATAGAAATCAGAGGACTTACTGATCGATAGGGACCTTGTCCTAACCGATTATCATTCGTACCACGAGTCGTTAATAAGTGTGGTACATCAGTGCTATAGGAGTACCTACGCAGCGTTCTGTGGTGTAGTGAATATTAAATATGTGCAGTATAGCACACTGACTGTTACTGGATTGCGTGGTGACTGTAGAGTGAAACGCCGGGTACTTCTTGAGTTTTCTTTATTGTTGCTTCTATTACAATATCTGCCTGTAGACTGTGTCGAGCGCGCAATTTTGCGCCTAATTTATACAATTTTAACAACAAAAAATCTAAATTCGCTATTGGACGACCAATCACAGCTAAGTATTTTTATCCAATAAGATTCAAGTACGTTTTTGGTAAGATTTCGGCGCAGACGCTTACCTACGACGAAACCTTACCGTAACGTAAGCCGCGACACATTTTATGCGTTTTTAAAGCGATTAAGTTAAGTTAATCCTATCAAACTATACATTTCTATGCTTAGAAACCTATTACTTATATAAGAAAAATGTAAACAATAACAAAACTTAACAAAACATTATCAGTCGTACTTACGTATACTAAGGTAAAGTTACACAAACTATGCTAACAAACTATGCTTACAAACTATAACACTAATCAAAACACTATATACATGTTGAATAATTAGTTGTCCCGCACAATAACACTAATCAAAACACTATGCACATGTTAAATAATTAGTTGTCCCGCACATCTCTCCCGCCGTGTGACTACGTCGCATCAGTCTTCGGTGCGGGCACGTCGTCTGTGGGCAGGGGCAGGATCACCAGCTTCCTCACCGGCCTCCGCAGCACGCCTCCCTTGGTCTTGATGTCCACTGTCCTCACGATGTTGTCCGGACCTGGGTACGTCGCGATGACTCTTCCACGAATCCACACGTTGCGGGGTAGGTTGCCGTCGACTATCTGGACAAGGTCGTTGATCTTTACAGCTGGCCCTTGTCCGTGTGGCTCCCGCCGGTGTTGGAGGTCAGGAAGGTACTCCCTCACCCATCGCGTCCAGAAGACATCTGCCAGTCGCTGCGCGCAGCGCCAACTGGATCTCGAGACTGCGTCTTGGTCGGTGAACGTGCCTGGCCGCGGCACTAGTCCTGGCCCTCCCAGCAGGAAGTGGTTGGGAGTCAGGGCTTCCGGGTCGTCCGCGCTGACAGAGACATGTGTCAGCGGACGGCTGTTGACTGTATACTCCACTTCGGCGAGCAGAGTGGCGAGGACTTCTTCTGTCGGGTGGCGCTCGTGCAGTGTCGCTGCGAGCGCTGTCTTGACTGAGCGGACCATGCGTTCCCATGCTCCTCCCATGAATGGCGCTCCGGGCGGTATGTAACGCCAGGAGATGGTCTTCTTTGCAGCTTCTTCGGTCGTCGCGTCGTCGATGGCCTGTCGGAGCTCTTTGTCGGCCGCCTTCAAGTTAGTCCCGTTGTCGGACCATATCTCGGTGGGGCATCCTCGTCGGGCGATCATCCTCCGCAGTGCGAGTACGGCTGAGTCGGCGCTGAGCGAGCCTGCTATTTCCAGGTGTATGGCTCGCGTGGTGAGACACGTGAAGATTGCCACGTATCTTTTCTGTCGCGTGCGTCCGACTGTCACGGAGAGGGGTCCGAAGTAATCTACCCCGGTAAATGTGAAGGGTCGCTTGTGATGAGCTAGGCGACACGCTGGTAGGTCTCCTGTTCTCGGGTGGGGCGGCGCTTGCGTCTTCATTCTGCAGAACAGACATCTTCTCAGGATAACGCGTGTGATGGGACGGACGCGCAGCACCCAATACTGTTGCCTACATTCATTTACTGTTGCCTCCACTCCGGCGTGATGCAGTCGGCGATGTATCGACTGCACCCAGAGTCTCACCGTTGGATGATCCCCGTCGAGCACCATCGGACTCTTCAAGTCTTCTGTTACGTTCTGCACGGCTTGAATTCGACTTCTCAGCCTAACGGCTCTGTTGGCGTACTCGACGCTCAGCTGCTGTAATCGGCTCCCCTTTTCTATTGGTTTTCTGTTCTTCAGGTTCTCGATGTCTTCCGTGAAGGAGTCTTCTTGTGAGGAACGCATGAGGAGCTCCTCGGCTTTCTTAAGGTTTTCTGCGGAGACCGGGAGGAAGTTTCTGCCTTGTACTGTTTCCTTCGTCAATGTCTTCTGTTGCTTTGTTGCGGGTTTGCCGATCTTCCTCCAGCTCGGGTCCTTTTCCTTATTCTTCGCTGTTCTTCTGTGGTTGACGCTTTGCTTAGGACTCCTGCAGAGCTGGATGAACTGTAGCACCCTCGCGGTCGTGTAGCGAAGTCTGTCCCAGTTGGAGAAGTGGGACACTTCGGGCAGGCCTTCTGATAATTTCGGTCTCGCGTCCTCCTTCACGTGATGTGTTCTTTCTTCACCGGTAGGCTCTTCTGCCGCTGGTGTCGCTGCTTCTGTTGGCCACGACTCCTCCGAGTGATAGAGGAAGTCGGGCCCCTTGTACCAGCGGTGGTTTCTGTTGAAGTCCACCGGGACGTCGCGTGTGGCGTCGTCCGCTACGTTCATCTTCGTCGGTACCCAGCGCCACTCGTTGACTTTCGTTGTTTCTTCTATGGCCGCTAGACGGTGAGCCACGTACGGTTTGTATGAGCGTGACCCCGTCCGTATCCAGGTGAGCACTGTCTTGCTGTCTGTCCAGAACACCTTTCGTTCTGGTTTCTTCTCGTGCTCTTCTATTACTGCGTCAGCCAGTCTTGTCCCCATCACCGCCGCTTGTAGCTCCAGCCTCGGTATCGATGTGAGCTTCAGTGGCGCCACCTTCGCTTTGGCCATGATCAGTGATAGGCCGACTTCACCGTTCGGTGCCACCGTCCTCCAGAACAGGACAGTGGAGTAGGCGGACTCGCTCGCGTCGGTGAAGATGTGCAGCTGTAGTGAAGTGGCGTCGCTGTACTGTAGATATCGCCTCGGGATCGTGACGTTGGAGAGATTCTTGAGGTGCGTCATCCAGCTTTCCCACTGTTCGGTCAGGTCCTCATCGATCTTGTCATCCCACGCTGTTCCTCTGCGCCATACTTCTTGCAGAAGCTGCTTCGCCCTTATGGTTACAGGTGAGGCGAAACCAAGCGGGTCGAAGAGCGACATCACGATTCTTAGCGCTTCTCGCTTCGTAGGTCTTCTTCCTTCCAGCAGTGTCGGTGGGATGCGTGCGAGGTTGAGGTTGAACGTGAGTTCGTCTGTGCCGAGCTTCCAGATGACGCCCAGTACTCGCTCCATCTTCTCTTCTGTCTTGTAGAGTTCTATCTCTTCTGTGGGTTCGTCTTCCCCGAGTGCTTCTAGTAGCGACGGTGAGTTGGATTTCCATTGTTTCAACTCGAAGCTGGCGTCTGCGTGCACTTCTCGCACGCCCTTCGTTATTCGCACGGCGTCTTCAAGGCTTCTGAAGCTGTCCAAGTAGTCGTCGACGTAATGTTTCTCCACGATCGCAGCTGCGGCTTCAGGGTGAGTGTCTTCGTGCTGCTTGGCGTTCAAGTTCTTTATGTATATCGCTGTTGAAGGGGAACTTGAGGCGCCGAAGATCAGCGACGTCATCCTGTACTCTTCTGGAGCCTGGTCGTCTCGTCGGTCCCCGCGCCATAGGTATCGCAGGGAATCTCTGTCTTGTGCGCGCAGCTTCACCTGCATGAACATTTCTTTGATGTCTGCTGTCACTGCGATCGCGTGCTGTCGGAACCTCATCACTACGCCTGGCAACGATTGGAGAAGATCAGGTCCCTTGAGTAGCATGTCGTTGAGAGCTACTCCCTTCGTCTTGGCTGCTGCGTCGTGGACAACTCGTAGCTTCTCCGGCTTCATGGGGTTTATCACTCCAAAGTGTGGCAAGTACCAAGTTTTGCCCGGTGTCTTCTGTTTTGGAGCGAGTTCCGCGTATCCTTTCACGACGAGTGCTTCCATCTGTTCTGTATATTTCTGTTTCAGCTTCGGGTCGCGGTCGATCTTCTTTTCGATATTGAAGAGTCGTTTCAGCGAATTATCGTAGTTGTCAGGAAGGGTGATGTCTTCCTTACGCCAGAGAAGACCGGTTTCATATCTTCTGTCTTCTATTTTAGTCGTGGTCTTCTCTAGTACGCGCAGCGCTTGCTCTTCTGGGTCTGTTTTCGGCTTCTTGGGGTTGATGCAGAGCGCGTCCACTTCAAAGTATTGCTTCATGAGGTCTTCTAGGCTATCTTCTGCTTCTTCTGTTACGTGTGACACGAAGACGACACGTTTGGTGCAGTGGCTAAGCGATTGGCTTCTGCGCCACGGGTCGTGGGTTCGATTCCCACACGGAACAAAAATTTGTATGGCCTACAGATGGTTGTTTCGGGTCTGGGCGTTTGTTTGTGAGATTTGTGTCTGTAAACGCACCCACGATACAAGAGAAATCTTAGTGTGGGGCAACGTTTTTAAAAAAAAAAAAAAAAAAAAAAAAAAAAAAAAAAAAAAAAAAAAAAAAAAAGTCAATGTTGCGTCCCATGGTCCGTGTCTGGCTACCATGGAGCACCCAACCTAGCGGCGTGAGAGATGCCACAGGTTGGTTGTTGTCACCTCTTCTTACTTCTGATGTGAGCAGAAGATGCCAGTTATCTTGTCCTATCAATACTTGAGGCTTCACGTTTGAGTACGTAAGGTGTTCGCGGATATCTGACAGGTGCTTGCATCCTTCGACTAATTCTCTTGAGACCCGTTGAGACGAAACTTGTAAATTCTTCACTGTGCGCGCCTGTACTTGTTCTTCACGGTTGTTGGGCCCCTTCAGCTGTATGGTGACCCTTCTTGATGCTGACTCTGATGTCTTCATGTCGTTGATGGTTTCTATCTTCAGTGGGTCGATGGGTCCTGTTGCTCCAATTGTAGTGACCACGCTATCGTCGACTAGCGTGACCGTCGATCCATCGTCCATCAACGCGAATGTGTTCACTGTTCCTCGTGGCCCCTTCACTTGTACTGGTATGATCTTCAGATAGGACTGCTTTCTCTTGGTGGTCCAAGCGGAGTTGATGACTTCTGTCTTCTCTTTGTCTTCTTTCGGTTGCGGCTTGTCTGTAGTCTTCGTATAGTGCAACATCTTGTGGTGAAAGTACTTGCAGTTGTTGACGCCGCACGGTTTCGTTTTGCAGTTGTGCATGTTGTTTCTGTAGCGAAGGCATCGAAAGCAGAGGCGCTTGGACTTGGCCATGTCCCATCTTGCGTTTTCATCCAGCTTCTTGAATCGTTCACAGTCTGTCGATGCGTGACCGGTTTCTTCACACACCGGACACTTCGGCGTGTATGTCTTCTCGGTGACGTTGTGAACCTTCTGTGGTCTTCTCTGTGTGGTGGCCGTGGTGTGTGGTACCACTTGTTCGGGGAGTGCGTACGGTCCGCACAGCTCCGCTTCTCTCTTGAGGAACTTCTCTATTTTCATCAGGTCAGGATCTTCTTTCGGTTGCGTCGTAGCGAAGTCGTAATATCTGTAGCGCAGCGTCGGAGTAAACTTGTCTACGAGCGTCTTCGATACTTCTGGGTTGAACATGTAGTTCATGCAACTCAATGTTTTCAAAGTCGCCACGATGTTGGAGATTTTCGTAGCGAAGATACATATGTCGCGCGGTGATTCTGTTAAGCGTGGTAGTCCGCGCAGCGTCTCCATTTCCATCATGGCGATTGATTCCGGTCTTCCAAATCTTGATTCCAACGTCTTCATAATTTCTGTAGGGTGCGCGCTGGTGATCAGAAGACCTTCGACTGCTTCTTTAGCCTTTCCCTTTAGGTTTCTTCTTAGGCGGTTCGTGTTCTCGACCATAGAGAACATTTCTTCTGTTTCGAAATAGGCGGCGCGGAAGGGTAGCCACTCTTGATGTGACCCGTTGAAGGTAGGTAGCTCTATGAACTTCGGTCGTTGAGCTGCCTTTACAGCGCGCGTAATAGCTTCCGCTAGCACCGTGAAGTCAGGTTGCACTCCCGCCGGTGTTTCCTGTGCGCGCTGTGACTGTTGATGACGTCCTTCTGTTGATCTGACTGGATTCTGTTCCGTGCTGATGACTACCGGCGCTTCTGTTGGGCGGTGCGGTGCGTCGGCGATCGCTAGCACGGGTCGCGTCACTTGGTTTTCCAGCCAGTCGTCGACACGTTCGTTAGCTGCTAACTTGGTGTATTCGGAGCCGTCATCTTCTTCATCTTCTGTGTCTTCTGTCTCGAGCGTAGCTAGGCGTGCCGTAGCTAGTTCGACCTGTAGACGCAGCAACTCTTCCTTTGCCTTGGCTATCTTGTACTGTTTATTTCGGCTGTGAGTGGATCCCCCCCCTCCCCCCTTCTTGCTAGGGGGACGGGGTGGCGATGGTCTGCCCGGCTCTGGCAGATTGGCGATGATCCTCTTCACTCTTCTCACTGTGGATGTTTCCGCATCCTTATCTCTTCTTGTATCGGTGACAGCTACAGGTGGATTCATCGGTTGCTTCTGTTCCGCGCCGATCGGCAGTGTCGGTGCGGCGGAGGGCGTTGCAGAAGGAGCGGTGGCGGTTGCGGTCGCGGGGGACGGTTGCGCCGTCACGGAGGGGGCTGTTTGAGTACGTTCTGTGTCCTCCGTGGCGGTAGTACCGGTGACTGTAGAACCCGTGGCCGTTTCCGCGCTGGTGTCGGTCGCCGAGGTAGCGGCAGTGTCCTCGGACGATGACGGTGTCTGTTCCGCGTGTGGCTTGCGGCCTCTTCCTTCTGAGCGCGTAACTGGCATTTTGCAACAAAATTCTTCGTATAACTCGTTCACGTAAAATTGGACGCTTCACGTTATTCTCTCTTCGCGTAACACGTTCACTTGAAACGGGGCGCTTCACGTTATTCTTTCTTCGTGTGACAGGTTCACGTAGAATGGGGCACGTTACGTTATTCTTTCTTCGTGTAGCACGTTCACGTAGAATGGGGCACTTTACGTTATTCTTTCTTCTGTAGCACGTTCACGTAGAATGGGGCACTTTACGTTATTCTTTCTTCTGTAGCACGTTCACGTAGAATGGGGCACGTTATTCTTTCTTCTGTAGCACGTTCACGTAGAATGGGGCACTTTACGTTATTCTGTCTTCGTAATTATTTACGTAGCGTTTTTCTTTCTTCACGTAATTGCTTACGTAACGTTTTGAGGTGCTTCCCGTTCTTCTGTCTTCACGTAATTATTTACGTAACGTTTTGAGGTGCTTCCCGTTCTTCTATATTCACGTAATTATTTACGTAACGTTTTGAGGTGCTTCCCGTTCTTCTTTCTTCACGTAATTATTTACGTAACGTTTTGAGGTGCTTCCCGTTCTTCTTTCTTCACGTAATTATTTACGTAACGTTTTGAGGTGCTTCCCGTTCTTCTTTCTTCACGTAATTATTTACGTAACGTTTTGAGGTGCTTCCCGTTCTTCTTTCTTCCTGTAGATACGTAATTTACGCGAAGAGGCTGCTTGCGATTCTTGACCACGTAGATCCGGCTCGAAGGACCATTAAATGTGCAGTATAGCACACTGACTGTTACTGGATTGCGTGGTGACTGTAGAGTGAAACGCCGGGTACTTCTTGAGTTTTCTTTATTGTTGCTTCTATTACAATATCTGCCTGTAGACTGTGTCGAGCGCGCAATTTTGCGCCTAATTTATACAATTTTAACAACAAAAAATCTAAATTCGCTATTGGACGACCAATCACAGCTAAGTATTTTTATCCAATAAGATTCAAGTACGTTTTTGGTAAGATTTCGGCGCAGACGCTTACCTACGACGAAACCTTACCGTAACGTAAGCCGCGACACATTTTATGCGTTTTTAAAGCGATTAAGTTAAGTTAATCCTATCAAACTATACATTTCTATGCTTAGAAACCTATTACTTATATAAGAAAAATGTAAACAATAACAAAACTTAACAAAACATTATCAGTCGTACTTACGTATACTAAGGTAAAGTTACACAAACTATGCTAACAAACTATGCTTACAAACTATAACACTAATCAAAACACTATATACATGTTGAATAATTAGTTGTCCCGCACAATAACACTAATCAAAACACTATGCACATGTTAAATAATTAGTTGTCCCGCACAAAATAGATCTTGAGTAATAAGGATTTGGACATCGATATAGTATATCTACACCAGTGCACTTTCATGTTCATCTTGCGCTTTCAACTTTCAATTCCTCTTGCGTCAAGCGCATGCAATATGGATTGCCATAAGACGCATGCAGCTTGTCGTCTACACCGGTGCGCCTCGGTCAGTCGTCAGTCGACATACAATAGACGGATTAGCGTGCGCTAGGGCATGCGCTTTTTTTTTTAAAGTAACGCTGCCCCTCTCCTTATGATTTCTCTTGTATCGTGGGTGCGTTTACAGACACAGATCTTCACATGCACAGACACCCACACCCAGAACAACTATCTATAGGCCATACAAATATTTGTTCCGTGCAGGAATCGAACCCACGACCCGTAGCGCAGAAGCCAATCGCTCAGCCACTGCACCAAACGTGTCGTCATGTCGTCGTCATTATGTCTTGGAGCCACTACCTCAATGTTTGGATGTGTCTCAAGCTGGCTTCCCACGGTGCGTGATAGTGGGCACCGGCCGTCTATGGTATTATCCGTAAAATCACGCACCGTGGGAAGCCACATTATAATAATAATAATATAATAATTTATTTCAATTAATCCATAGATCCATTGTGTTAGTAAAGTACCTTATACCTAGTGTTAGTACATACATAAATTATGGTAACAATTTGGGTATGAGTCCCTTTGTGAAGAAGACGAAACCAGTTTCTCAACCGGCCATCCTCTCCACAAAATGCCTCATAAAAGGGGAAAACACATTCTCAGTCACTGTTTTCAGAATGCTGTTGCCACTGGCCCGGGTTCTAGCTGCCACAGACGCTATTTTCTTCCGCACAATTGCGTGGAAGCCAGTGGAAGTCAGTACGGTTCTGCGTAAACATTTCTGACGCACTACAGAACCGGGGCAGTCTCAACAGCATTCTAAAAACATTGTTGTACTGGACGCGCAGGACATCTAGCGACCTTTTGGTGTAGCTGGTCCACAGACCACCCGTGTACAGACCCTGGCAATACGCTTTGAAAAGCGTTATTTTTACTTTCCGTGCAGCGGGCGAATCTACGAGCCAACATGTTACCGCGGACCGCCAAAGCCCTGCGCTCCCTCTCCATATCCACATTGTCTTTCAGGTCGTCGGCAAGCATATGTCCTAGATATTATGAGGGTGTGTGACTCCGTACGCGTCCGAGTTACCACGGACGAGTCTCTTCCCATGGTGCGTCGGTGCGAGCTCGTACGTCGCGGTGCGCGTTATCACGCACCGTGGGAAGCCGGTATCCGACGACACTTGGACAGTGATATCATTAAAAATTACCCATTCAACCTTGAAGCCAAGCTTGGACTCAAAGTTGCGTCCAATGTTGAGCCGCGGTATTATACCATATGTTATTATCTTCGCTGCATTCCCATTCCTACATCAGTGTTAACTTATACTAAATGACACACATGACCTCAGACTCAAAGCGAGTGTTATCATATAGACGCAAATTGTATGCCATAATAAGCATAATACTTAGTCAAACATCGTCACCTGCGGACAATGGACATGTTAAACCTTGGATTCAATAAGGGACAAATGGAGCATCATGCCGCGGGACATCTTCGTGTATGTCGGGAACGATGTGAATGTCTCGGGAACAATGTGAATGTCCTGAGAACAATGTGAATGTCCAGGGAACAACGTGAGTGTCTTGGGAACAATGTGAATGTCCTGAGAACAATGTGAATGTCCTGGGAACAATGTGAATGTCCTGAGAACAATGTGAATGTCCTGGGAACAATATGAATGTCCCGGGAACAATGTCCCTGACCAATTTACTCGCACACACCAGGTTAGTGTCACCCGGGGAAGATACTCATACTGTCTGTCTATATCCGTGTCTAACCTATAATAACTACAAATCCATACTAAAATTAATAAGTGCGAAAGTGTTTGTCTGTCTGTTTGTGACTTCTACACGACTAAACTGCTAAATCAATGTTGATTAAAGTTGGCACAAAGAAAGCCTGGAACCCGGAGAACAACGTAGGATTTTCAGAGCGGTTACGCACTGCATCCGATCCGAATCCGTGAAAATACGTTCCGAAGTAGTCATAGAACTATTTGTAAGGTAGTTTACGCACTAGATCCGACTTCCGTCATCCGATTTCTCTCCGTCATCCGTGAGTCTCCAATTCGGAAGAAATATTGACGGACCGAAGTAGCCGTAGTACTGTTTGTATGAACGCTTTCGCGATTCAAATTGGACATATGCCAAAGATGGCCCCTGAATGGATTTGGATCAGAGATCGGATTAGTGCGTAAGCGTCCGTATTCGGTCCGAGTGTTTCAGACTCCAGATCCGTATTTTCCCGAATTCGGATCGGATGCAGTGCGAAAAGCAACATCCGAATTCGGTCCAAGTTTTTTATACCGTACTTTCACGGATCCGGATCGGACGCAGTGCATAACCGCTCTTAGACTGGCTACACATTGGTGCCGATTCTCTTGTTCACCAACTTAACTAAAATTAGAGAATTGCTATCTTTTACTAACAGATAGCGCGAGAAAAGGACGGTGATAGACAACAACTAAGTTAGAGATGTCAAATTAGTTTACGCCTTGAACTTCACCGTGTTTTTAGTCGACACGTTTTAAATGTCGTCTAAATTTGTATGGAACTTTAAGTTCAACTAAATTTGACAGCTCTTAGTTACGTTTGTCTCTTTCTTCGTCTATCAGAGTGAAAAAGATGGCAATAGCCTAAATTAAGTTTAGTTTGTGCATAAGAGAATCGGCACCATTTCTGACGTGTGCGCGAAGACTGTCTGCGCATACATTTTGTACTAGAGCCAACAGGCTGCTGGATCCGGCAAATTCTGACAGTGGGCGGGGTCTAGTACAAAATGTATGAGCATAGTCGCGCGTCAGAAAATTTCTGACAGAAATTTCTGATAATCTGCGGCCGGGCTTATCGTCAGACGACATACTCCGTGAGAACGGTCAATGATCTTATGCTCTTAAAACGAGTTACTAATAAAAATACTTTATTTACTTATTACTCATTAAACTGCCAAAACTGCATTACCAAAATATTTTAATATTGAAGGTTGAAAGACACGTTATTAATTATTTACAGGGCCGTACTCAGAACCGACTACGGGTGCAACGGTCAAAAATGATTTACAGGGACGTACTCAGAGCCAACGTCGGGTGCAACGGTCAACTTTTATTATTCATATCAGCGAATAACGCAAAACGTATTTTTTTTAATGGTAATACCTTGACCTTTATTTCGACTAAAGTGTTGTGTAACTGACGAGAACAATGACATGAATTCATTAAGTTTCGACACTCATATTTAATTAGTTTTTTTTTTCTTAACTTATTTATTTTCTTCCTAGCCTTTTGCCAACGATGTTGGGGTCAGCTTCCAGTCTAACCAGTGGGTCTACTCCCTAAGCACGAAGTCCGTGGTTTCGGGTTTAGTTACGAGCGTTTCCTACTCCCTATCACCTACGGACATACGATTATTTCGGGGCCCGAACTAAAAATGAATGACAACACGATTTGACAGTTCTTCCTATTACCGATGTGTTTTTGCCCGTCCGAAAAGTTGAACTTGACACTTGTTTTGTTCACTTCTATGTTTCGGGGTACTTTCGGACGGCCAACTTCGTTGACGGACTTAGGGAGTAGGCCCCCAGATACGGTTGAATTTACACGGAGCGACTGCCATCAGACCTCCGCAACCCAGTTATTGGGCAATGCCGATGTCCTAAGGTTAGACCGGTTGTCAGACTTTTGAGCTTCTGACTATCCGTAACGACTGTCATAGGTATTCGTATGGCACCCGGGACCGACGGCTTAACGTGCTCTCTGAGGCCACGGATGGACTGGGGGGGGGGGGGGGGGGGGGGGGAAGCATAGCTGAACATTTTTTTTTTCTTGGGAGTTTCGTCATTGATGCCCTTCGCCTGGGGAAAACGAAGGGGTATGCCGGACTCTTACCGGCTAAAAACCCACGATGTTCCTTCTCCTGACCCTTGGCCGGGGTCGCGGGATTCGCAGCTGCATGCACCGCGACCTCGGCAGGCCTCGGTCCGCCAGCCCCTGACGGACCTCTCCTACTGTAGGGCCTAGCCCCACATCCTCCTGAGAGGCGCGCACGGAACACTGCGCGCCGCCTTCTCGGGTCTATTACTGGTCGGGGGGTCCCCTAACCCACCGGTCGCAGTTATTGTAAACTGCTCTAAATTGTGTAAACTGAATTCCTGGTCCCAATGTGTCAATGTCAATTTAAATGTACTGTTAAACAGTCTGTTAAAATGTTTAACAGGACATTACTAACTAACAGAGTATGGTGAAATTGGGTCTTAACCTTGTAAATCATATATGATCTGTGCGGTTGTGAATTAACCACGAATCCCCACTTGACATTACATAGCACGAACTTAATAACTTTACCCACCATATCTGTTCTAAACGTGCCCCAATTACTAAGCACTAATTGAAACCATACTTGTCACAAAAAATAGTTACAAAGGTAATGAATTTATGATTTCATAGCGGGCCAAACTGTGAGTAACAAATGTACTCGCGTTGATAACATTTCATTACAACATCGACCTATTATGACAAATAGGACATCGTTCATCGATCGTTCATGTCATCATGCTATTAAACGATTGAACGTAAAATGTAATTCGGTATATAATTGAACAATTTTGAATAACGTGCCAGGGTGTACCTGGATCGAATTAAAATCAAAATAACATCTTGTGAACACGAATTCTTATGTTCGTTCGGTTTTTGAAGGACATCATAATTGTGCATAAGATATTTGACAAAAACCCTTAACGAAGTCAACGCCTACATGCTTCGAAAAAGGTAAAGATAAGAATGATGATGCAGGTAATACAGGATCGACTGTAAAACACGAAAATATTGAACGTTTTGTCGATTGGATTACATTGTTGTCTTTGAGTAGAAAAGTAAAGTTGGTTGAATGTTAAAAGGCATTATGTATAATACAATTTATTTGACATGCAAATGGAAACAATACATAATAATAATGCCAAAAGATGTAACCGTTACCTAAATAAAAATACATAACAAGCACCGAGTATGAATGTGTGTGTCACTTTATACTATAGGTACTATTAATTAATAAATAGCTCAGCCTGTAACTGTCCCACTGCAGAGCAAAGGCATACAGAGAAGAAACGAGCATTGCTCAATATACGCTGGCTCACTGCGGATTGACGATTTCAGAAAATTAAATTAAGTCCAGGTTTCCTCACGATGTTTTCCTTCACCGTATGTCAGTTGCGTCTTAGATTAATTAAGAAAGTAGGCTAAATAAAAAAACGTTAAAAAAAAGTAAAAACCGACTTCATAATTATCATATAAAATTATCAGCTTCAGAAGTCGGTGCGTTCAATTTGTTTTGACGTAGAATTACACCGATTTCTGAAACTGATAATTTTATTACATGATAATTATTTTATTCCGTACTTAGTTTCTTTTTTTAAGTCTCTCTTTACTTTTTTTAATGTTTTTTATTTAATACTTTTAGTGGCATAAATTACAATTACAATAAAGTACAAATTCTCGGACCTACGACGAGAACGTCGTCTATATACGAGCTGTGTATTTTTTTTTTGTTTTTTTATATATTTTCAAAAAGCGCTGAATCAATTTCGACAAAATTTACATGGGACCAAACGGGTAGTACACCCCCTCAAGCAAAAAAATTTTTTTTAAGTCGATTCGTAAATGACGGAGTTCAGAGGTAATAAAAAGAGGAAAAAAAAAACTACCGAATTGAGAACCTCCTCTTTTTTAAAGTCGGTTAAAAAGTACAGCAATGCGTCGCATTCGCATGTGAATGGATCATCACTGCTGTGTTTTAGCAGCAATGGGACAAATTTTCCCAACATGCAACACCAACAGCACTGTGACGACCTCGTCTAGTTATAAGAAAATATCGACAAAATTGATAGGAAACCGACAACTTCTCTGACCTGACACTAAACATCTGAATCCATCGAAAGAGAACAACAAAACATCGATACAATCACTTGGAAACGACTCAGTGCACTCGTGACCGAGAAACGATTACGTAAAATTATCTTATGATTGCTTTCTTATGTAACTTTCGCGCTTAAAGTAACCAGTTCCTTGGGTTACTGTCAATCAAAAGTAGAATCGTATCGATTTACTTTCCGCACACAATTGCGAATAGCTAGTAGACTGGTCACTGGTAGGAAATGCCTAACGCATTAAATCCGCCTCTATACTAATTTTGTGCATCACTACATGGTATAAATTTGGCATGGCCAAGACAGCGATGTCACAACTAGATAAAGTATGGAGAGACAGGAACATCACCAATCGGACCAAGATACATCTGGTCCGCACACTTGTCTTCTCCATTGCTCTCTATGGTGCAGAGACGTGGACGTTCAAAGCCGCTGACAGGCAAAGAATTGACGCCTTTGAAATGTGGTGTTGGCGCCGCCTATTGAGGATACCATGGACAGCCCACCGCACAAATGTCTCGATCCTAAAACAGCTGAAAATAGAGAAGACACCACGTCTGTCCTCAACCAGCCTGCAACGCATTATGCGATACTTCGGCCATATTGCTCGCAGAGGTGCCGATAACCTGGAACGTCTAATGGTAACAGGAAAAATAGAGGGCAAAAGACCTAGAGGCCGAAGTCCAAAACGATGGTCTGATCAGATATCCGAACAACTCGCGATACCTATAAGCGCCGCAATCCACCAGGCAACTGATCGCAACAGATGGAGACAGACCGTAGACAAGTTGAAATGGAGTCACGATCCTCAGTAGTGAGGAAACGATTAAGAAGAAGACATAGTATAAAACAAAGTCGCTTCCCGCTGTCTGTCTGTCCCTATGTATGCTTAGATCTTTAAAACTACGCAACGGATTTTGATGCAGTTTTTTAACCGACTACAAAAAGGAGGAGGTTATCAATTCGTCTGAATGTTGTTTTTTTTTGTGTGTTTGTTACGCGATATTTCCGCCAATTATTAATGGATTTTGATGATTCTTTTTTTGTTTGGTAGGCCATACTTCAGAGGTGATCCCATATAAAATTTAACGAAATTGATACAGCGCTTTTTGAAAAAATCAACAAAAACAAAAAAAACATATACTTAGATGACGTTTTGGTTTGTTCCCTTCAGCAAAAGTTTTGATGAGGACATTCAATCTCTGTTTTAACTGTCATCACAGAAACATTAGCCACGAACAAAGAAGGTTGTATGTATTTGTAAGGAGCCGTCATGATAATTATATATTAATAGGTACCTATTTTTAAAGAAAACTAATTGGTTGCTATTTTACGAGTACCATTATAACTTCGCCCCTCTGAAGTGAGGAACAGAACACTCAAAGCCTGGTTTCAGAGCGGCAAAGTTATTTTACGAATATTGTAAGTTTTTTAAAGCCATACTTTTTCCTAGTAAGATGACGACAATGCGTATTTCTAGAATATACAAGGCCAGAACGCATTCATATGAAACTAGTCGCGTATATTTTAGAATGTTGTAAATTGAAACTTCGTTTCTAAAATATACACGGATTTTGCGTGCTGATCGCGTATACTTTAGAATGTTCAGGCTGAAAAAACGGATTCAAAACTATACAGTGTCAGTTACATTTAAGAAGTGACTTAACTTTTTCAAACGGGTTTGTTAGAAAACAACATTTAAAATATGAATGAACATACGGAATATAATAAAATGTGACCTTTAAAAAATAATTGTTGCGATAAAAGATAATATTCAAAGATTTTAATAATTCTGTGTTGGTTCATCACGTCATCATAATTAACTTAAAGAGATTTTCCTTAACTAATTCCCAGCCACAAAGTGTTTAAAATATTGAGGGCAAAGTACAATAGTCTGTCGAGTCTGAAGTTAGTTGTTTGGCTGCGCAATGAAGCTTTTAGAAACGAAATTGTCTACTGCGCAGCTAATCAGCTACCTTCAGACTCGCCAAGATACGTCGACCGTATTGTATTATTTACCTACAGTGTTATTGACATCTTCTAACCTTTTAACCTTGAATACACTGAATTAAATAAAGATACCCAAATTACGTATTGAAAAATGAATTTCGTTGCGTGAGAGGTGACATTGGGCATACACGCAGTGTCAAGTTTTATTATCCAATGACTTTCAAGTCATACATAATATGTACGACATTAAGCACATGAAGATTATATATTATTATCATATCAAGTAGATATATGCAATTAGCATCTTGATTACTTTAGGAATCGTGCAGTCAAATTGAGCTCTACAGATGTGAGCAACTCAACGAGGAAGGAACTGGGGGTCTACTCCCTAAGCACGAAGTTAGTGGTTTCGGCCTTAGTTACGAGCGTTTCCTACTCCCTATCACTTATGGACATACGATTATTTCGGCGCCCGAACTAAGAATGAATGACAACACGATTTAACAGTTGTCCCTAATATCGATGTGTTTTTGCCCGTACAAAAAGTTGAACATGACACTTGTTTTGTTCACTCCTACGTTTCGGGCTACTTTCGGACGGGCGACTAACTTCGTTGACGGACTTAGGGAGTAGGCCCCCTGATACGGAACTCCTTTGTTAACAAATCATCACCATCTCCCTTCGCAGCCTTTTCCCAGGTATGTTGCGATCAAACAAGTCTACTCCGAAAATCGAACTTGGAACTTTCGACTGACGGATCGCAAGTTTTCCAATGACGAAAGCGTTTCGGATCCGACGATCGGTTAGATTTTGGCGGTTTGACATTTTGTCTTTCGCACACTCTACTCCTAAATGTTAATTTACATCTAGTTCGTACGTTGTTTGTCAATACTTTGATCGTACAAGATCGCTGTTTCCTTTCGATCCCAAACTTCGACTTTCGTTTATCAGAGTAGCTTCCAATCTCAACTGCTATCAAGTCTCTGGTTTTAAGCTAAAAGTCTACTGAATTAGAAACTGTATACAAGATTAATCGAAAAGGGGGTACTAATCCGAGAAGGCATAGTAACCATAATAATAAATAACTTTAGTTCTGCAACTTTCCCCAAAAGTCAATAGTTTAAGAGAAAAACTTGTTCAAAGATTTAATAAAAAATGCGCTAAAATCTATGTATTCTCTGCTATGATCAGCTGAGTTTACATTTTAGGTCATATTTGGGGTCACGGATTAAAAGCTCTATTTTCTGAATTTGTAAATAAAGCAGGTATGAAGAATTTTTAACACTTGCTTTAAAACAATCATCAGTGATACTTTAAGTGGCTTGTGGATTAGTACCCCCTTTCCGACTAACCTTGTAGATATTTACAACCTCAATTCTCTCCGAGAATCAGTCAAAAATCCAAATTATACTCTGTAAGCCCAAATTGTGGTTTTTATATCGTTTGTTAGGCTGTAATCTCAAAACCGCGTGTAACCACAAATTACAATCATCTCGCTTGTAGAACGCAGTAAATTACAGCTTACACTCAAGGACAGAAATAAACAGATAGAATGCCCTTTCTATACTGTTGTAAGATCAACAAAATTATTTGTTTGAGCCTTCTAATACTAGAGGTTTTTTGAGCTCTATTCGGCCTGTCGCAGGGCCAATTATTGTAGGCGATGGAGTAAAGAAAAACACGTACGTATTACACAGGAAAAAACTTTGATGCCAGCAAACCGAAAATTTAAGCCGAGCGATTGACATTAGCTGTCACAACTGACGGTAAAAAAGGCGGGGCCGTCGACATTAGCAAGTGACAACGACATGGATTTTTTCTGATAGAGAGGTAATGCGAGGAAGAAAGACACGATTTAAGAAAAAAAAACATTCGCGCCGTATTGAGAACATCAGCTTTGGTTTTTTTAAGTCGGTTAGGGCTTGCGCAGACGAGGGACAATGGCGGACAAAATGTCCGTGGTGCGCTATTATTAGTACTACTATAAGGTTGCACTTTGTCCGCGCAATACCCCATGTCGCCAGTGGCGTGCACTCCATACATGCAAATAAGCTCTGCATACCCTGCAGTTCTATACATGCCCCTCTAAGAGATAAATAACTATAATTAAAAGAAATCATGGTAATTTAGTTTTCACGCCATCTATTGCTTTTTTTGGAACTAACTCGGAGCGGGGAATACCCGCCGCATGCCGCCGCGACCGCGCATTGCAGTGCCTCCCGTGAGCATAAGCTGTACTACGCCTGGCTTATTCTTCATACAACGCATCTCGTGTAGTACACAGCAAAAGAGTGACTGTGTGCGTGAAAATGTGTGCGTGTGTTGGAGTTTTGGAGGCATAGCTTACATTGCAAACCGTCCAAATTGAGAACCCGTAAATGCACCGTTTAATTGTTGATTGCAGAGAGTCGACTTATTTTAGTCGGATTAACCAAATGATTCATTCGTTCGTATTAATTAGTTCGTAACGTAATAAATTGCAAAGTTTTTTCGCCTTATTGTTTTTTTTTGGCGCAAGTGATTGACTGTCGAGTAATTATTTAGTAAGTTTATTGTAAAAATGGAAAATTATACCTGTGAGACCTGTGCTGGCGAAATGTGTTTAAATAAATTAAAATCGGCCGCGTTTTCACGTTATCTTTTGAGGAAACAGTTAAATTGATTGCAAAGGGAAGGCGTGTACCCGGGTTGGATTTAACTCAAAGAAAAGGTAATAAATACTACTCGTTATTTTCATAAAATGTTTTATGCTGACTATTACTGGCTAATTCGTTGTGTACACAAATACATTGGATTGTTTCCCTTGCATTTTGTTTATAAATCAAGTTAAAAATAATGTTTGGACCTAGCGGATACTCAGATTTAAATAATTTTCACAAAGCGGCTGCTAAGCATGATTCTTCAGAAAAACATCTAGAATCCTGCTTAAAAGTTCCAAACTTTTGATAAAGGTAGAATAGAGACTAGTTTGAATAGCCAGTTAAAGTTAGATATTGAAGGGCACAACGCGAAAGACGACAGAAATAGAAACATCTTCAAACGGTTGATTGATGTAGTTTGTTTTCTAGGTAAATCTGAATTAGCATTCCGTGGTCATGACGAACCCAGCTTTTTTTTTGTGCATACCCTGTCTGAAATCTCTGTGCACGCCACTGCATGTCGCCCACTAAACAAACACTTCCACACAATAGGCATAACGGACAGCCCTCTGTGCGGAGCATGTATGGGGGCCAAAGAGACGGTCGCACACGTGCTCCTGGAATGCACAGGGGTCACCCAAATACGAGAAACAACCCTTGGCACACCGAAATCACTCGCAAATGTTCTGAGCGGACTGAGAGCCCTAATGTGCTTCTGGAAGGAGGTGGGCTGGCTACAATGATGGCCGCCATGGCCCACGTACAATGGTCCTTTTAAAGGACTAAGTGCGGAAACCACATCTCCTAACATAGAACATAGATACCCCATGTCGCCTGGCGGTATACGTGGACAAAGTGCAACCTAATGACAGTAATAATATGAGCGCACCGAGCACATTTTGTCCGCCATTGTCCCTCGTCTGCGCAAACCCTTGCAAATGCAGAAGGCAACTCAGAATAATGTCAAAATAGGTCAGTTTAGAAGGTACTTTATAGATAGAAAGGTCAAAAACTAATAAGCAAAGCGTAACACGCTACAAAGAATAATAATCGTAAAAAAAATGCCTTTCAAACACACGAGACCCTACGGTTCGGATTATCTACGAAGCAAAAACTAGTAACTCACAAATACTTCTTATGTACCTACAAAATATTCTATAAATAGACGCTACACAGATCTATCAAGGCTTTACGCTCGTATTTTTAACTTGTAAGTACCTACGGCACAGGAGGTTAGTCACCCAAGTTATTTCAAGTACCTATCGGAGGTTTTTTTGAAGTTAAATTGTATCTTCTAAGCAGCTAAACATGTACAGTCCGCGCGCTCGCTCCGAGGAATCGGTGGCTGAGGAAACGGGCGGTTTGCGCCGCGCCCGACCGTTGCTCCATACCCCACACTCTCCCAGTACTAGTGTTGACCTTGACGCGAGAGTACGCTTAGTGAAAAAAAAGTACGGACGTAAGTGTGTCCGTACTGTCCGTTTTTTATAATCTTATAATTCCTCGGAGCTCGCGCGCGGACTGTACATGCAAGATGATTAGGTGAGTCGAACCCGCTGTCCCAACATTTTCCACAATAAGATCCCTCTTCGGAAGACGCCTATATGACTCCTCCTCTCATGTTGGCAGTTTGGCTTAAGATATACAAAAACAGCTCATGCCGTGGTAGAAAGCTTAGCCAGTACCACATTTACCGGTACCGGGGCTGCAGGGCCGTCTCTACCCGGGGTTGCAAGGAATGCAGGGAACCCGGTTGCCGATGCATAAGGCTGAGCATAAACCAGAGCTGTGCGAGGAAAATGTGCAGTGCGAAAATGTGTAGCGAGCATGTGAAACGGTGTGACCCTTTCCACCAGAGCTGTGCGAGGAATGTGTAATGTGTTAATGTGTACAAATGAGCGGTGCGAGGATAGGTAGCGGACTGAGGGAGAATAATACACATTCCTAGCGACACATTCCTCGCAACACATTCCTCGCTACACATTCCTCGCAACACATTCCTCGCAACACATCCCTTGCTCGCATTTCTTGCTTGTTTTCATTTTATTTACCAGAGCTGCGCAGAGCGAAGCTAGGTAAATGAAGTGATTCTATTGGTGCTTACAAAACACATTCCGCGCTACGCAGCTTAGCACAGCTCTGGTGGATGCTCAGCCTAAGGGACGTTTCGGCGTCGGTCTCTGAAGGCGGTTGTTTTGGCTTTGAGAACGCCAATTTTTTTAATTACTCAGCTTCAAGCGCCGACGGGGTCGAGAGGAGCATGCTGAAATGGCTTGAGGGTGCCAGAGCTGGGTTCGCACCCCGGGTAACTTAGAGATGGCCTTCCACGCAAGGCCTGACCCTGGCTGGCGGCCCAGGGTGCGCCGGACGCACCGAAGTATCGTCACTCATAAAGGCTCTTCAAATTCACCCCAATATGACCTATATCCAACAATGAACTGCAGTGAACCGATATTACTTCGCTTTCAACCTTAAACATAACACCGCATTTTAAATAAACTAATTATAGTCCAAATTTAATTTTAACACTCAGCTTGCCGAATCAAACCAGTTTGACGTGTACGGAATATACCAAAACCGGTTGCACCCACTTTCGATTTTACCATTATCTTTTATCCAGATGATCGTGCAGCACTTTGTAACGAAACGTTAGCGCCATAGCCTACAGCTGTGATCCCGGCTACATAGTGGCCAACCGTCGTTAGCACAGAGATCGACAAAAACATAAGCTATACCTATTGGGAGCTAGTCTATATCTGTTGATCGGGTTAGGGGGAAACTGACCTCTGGTCCGCGGCCCAAATTACACGGAGTAGGAACGGTAGTGCAAAAGTTGGCCGAATGCGTGGGCCAGAATACCATAGGAAATAAGTATCGTAGTTAAATCGACCCATTGGGATTTAATTTCATTAAAATGAAAAAAAGGTGCGAAATAAAACTTAAGTATCAAAATTGATTGATTCAATTTCAAAACCTGTATTTTTACCATTATTGAGCTAAGTAGTAAGTTGCTGCACCTAGGTCCAGTTCATTTCTGCTTTCCTGGTAGTTTTAATAAATAAACTATTATGACAGTTGAATTTTATAACGTCTATCGATATCATTTATTAAGTATCCTTTCATGCTCTTCTCTATGTTTCATCGTTGGTGTGTTTCGAGGAATACCCCATATTATAAGCTGGCCAGCACGCGGGCGCAAACACGCATGACAATGAAAAGGCCCTTAATCCGCCCGCTGTCACCCGCGCCACGCGGGTGGTACCCCGGCCGTCGCCCGCTGTCACCCCGGGTGGGCAACGACAATACATTTATTCGCTGTCCCGCACAGCAAGAGCAGGACAGCGAATAAATGTATTGTCGTTGCACTTTGACTGTGATTGACCTCTTGACCGCACTACCGTATTTGGACTAAGGCCAAAAACCTTCCAATTTTTTTATTATTTGACTTGTTCGCGTTTTACCCTAGTTGCAAGCGCAGACAAGGTCTTAGATGGAGCACACCAATCCAAGTAACAGAGATATAGAAGGATTCCCCTGTAACCGCTGACTCTCACATACACACGACGGAACACAGTAAACTGCTTGGCGCCGGACTTTAATGTGAGGGTGGTAGCTAGCCAGACGGACCAATATCTATTCTCACTTCCGGGCGTGGTTCTGTGCATGGTCGGGAGCGAGAGTGCGTGGGAAGCCATCGCCTCTTTCTGCGAGGAGGTGATGGTGAACAAAGAGAGAGCGGAGAGGGAGAGAGAGGCAGCTGCCACTCTCCCTTCCCGCGCCAGACGCACCGGGCGCCGGAGGGCGCGCGATGATCTCCGGCCAACGCAGTGTGTGGCCTGCGGGCGGCGGGTTAGGGGACCCGTCGCCCGACCAGTAACAGGCCCGAGAAGGCGGCGCGCTGTGTTCCGTGCGCGCCTCTCAGGAGGACGTGGGGCAAGGCCCCACTGAAGAGGTCTGCCAGGGGCTGGCGGACCGAGACCTGCCGGGGTCGCGGTGCATGCAGTTGCGAATCCCGCGACCCCGGCCAAGGGTCAGGAGAAGGAACACCGTGGGTTTTTAGCCGGTAAGAGTCCGGCATACCCCTTCGCCTTCCCCGGGCGATAGGCATCCATGAGGATATTCCCACGAAAAAAAAAAGGGCCAATATCTATACCTACCACCAAGCGCACGGAACTGCCCAGCAGTGGGGCAGTGGGACAGTGGGATGATTATATACGTAGAATACCTTTTACTTAGCGTATGTACTTGCATCATGTATGTACCATCTTGCTTACAGAATATTTGCGGTACTCAATGCAATGATTGCGACATCGTTGGGCAATTTGTAACAAAATGTTATTCACTGTCTGCCTATTTGTGCAATGTTTGTCTGAAGGCTCTATTCATATCTAGGTTTACATTTAGACATGAATTTTATTGCATACCTACTAGCTAGCCATTTAATTTTGTATAAAATGTAAACAAATCTATGATCGTGAAACATTAATTTTGCTTTAAGAATGGTTTAACTATAAAAAAATTTAAAAATGGTGATGTTCTTCAAAAAGTACAGGTGCGTAGTACTTTCAACCGGTGTGCGTGTATGACAAGATGTATGACCGTGGACGAAGCGAAAGGAGTATGTAAGGATCGTAGCATGTGGCGTTCTACAGTTTCTGCCTACCCCCATGGGAAAAAGACGTGAGTTTATGTTAACCCTGTAGATGGCAGAAGGTTTTAGGAAAGATAAATAACTCGCACTTTGGCGTTTTTTTTTTCTTCTTTATTACTTACTCAATAAAATACCTAGTATTAAACATAAATATTTCGCAAGGTTTAAAAATAAAAATATAATAAAAAATAGGCGGCCGCGACATCTTCTAAAAAGTTTGTGTTAAATTATACATATTATTGCCCTTTCGCTTTAAAGGGTCAAAAACACATTTTTAAATAATGAAAGAATAATTTTAAGGTTTTCTATAAGAACAAAATAAATTATTTAATTTTAAAACAATAAAATAAAACTACTTACATAATACCGGGTGGAAGGGACATCGTAACGTATACGTGTACCATGGATCCAGTACATGATTCTGAACCCCCCAGCGTTGGAATTTTTCGTCGCTTTTTTCTTAATTTTTACGATTTTTTTTGCAGTTTTTTTTAATTTATAGTGTATAAAATCATTATTGTTTTCCATCCCAATGCGATAAAAAAGAAAAAAACAATTATTTCACAATTTTCACGTAAAACAGCAATGAAAATCAAACTTAAAAAGTGCTCCCGATCAGCTGTTTTGGTAAAGTTCACGAACCGAGGTTATCGCAACAAAGTAAGTGAGTGCAACAAAGTAGGCAGTGTAGGCACTAGTCACTGAGCGCGCGCTCACTCAAAGAAGCCGACATGCCGCTGCGCCGACGCGCGGTATCGACAAAGCTATAGCGGCCAGTGCCTATGAATCTAACAGATGCGTTATTACGTAAATTAATATCAGATTGACTACTTTTATTTAGACTTTTTATCTGGGATTATTAATGATCTCTGATAGTATGTCCAATACTGTTATCAATTTTAATAAATTGAATGTAAAAAAATAAGTTTTTTTAGTAATTAACCTTTTTTTAGGCAATTTTTGTTATAAACATTTGTTTTTGCATTAACACCTTTGTTTAACCGATGTAATCTGATCTTTAGTAAATTTTAACCCTATCCATTTTCGCAATTTATTTTGTCAGTACAACTTAATGCGTTGGCACAGTCTATCATTTTATTGGTCTGTGCATGATCTAGGTGCCTACGAGCACAGTAGATAAATATAGGTTATCTAAGGCCGCCCGCCGAGTTATTAGCCTACTCTTGCGTTGATACCCAGGGTTGTCACTTTTACTTTTAGTTAATATTTTCGAACAAGCAGCACTTGATCTAAATTTATAAAATAAAAAGCATATTATGATTGAATATTTTACCAATTTATAAATTTAGTAAAAATAAAAAGCTATATATGCCATAGTATATGCCATAGTAAGTTGCTCATTCTCCTTTGAACTTGAAGGTAGCGTGATGGACTATTTCCCAGGTTTCCCAGTTTTGTATACAAAAGTCGTTATATTTACAAAATGAAACCATATCAAAAATAACTGTTGCATTTAGTATAATACACATCACCTTACAATAATAAACAAAAAGAACAGACCTCTTAACACATTTTTTTCATACGATAAGCGAAACAAAAACAAGTGTCAAGTGGCCGATCCGAACGCCGGCCAAAAAAATGCGATGTACACACAAGTATATAAGTCGATCGTCAGACTACCGGAACCATATTTGGATTGAACAACACATCAGACAATAGAAAACATAATAATTTCAAAAGTAATTAATTTGCAATATTAATTATTGTGAAATTGTCCTTATTACAACTATACCTACGCGAAAAATATGTTTACCAAAACGATGTTTCGTACTCAATCCTCTATTTTATAGTAAAACTAGACTTCTTAAAATAAACTTTAGCTCTAAACATAGTATTCAGAAAAATGCGACTCGGCTACGCTCTTAATAAAGCAAATAAACTGTGAAATAAACAATACAATACCATATTTTCTAATAATATTTAAGTATAAGTAGGTACTTACATTTCTGGTTGAGTAGGAAGTATGAAGAATGATAAGTCCGGGTTTGCGAAATCATTATTGAGGCACCCGAAAACACTACAATTTTTTTTTCCCCTTTTTGAAGTCATGATACTCGTAATTTACGACAAGTGTCCGCCGCCCGCGCCGGCGAGAGTTGACGAACGCAAGCGGTCATGTAGCGTACGCGCGTGCTCACAGTCGCGCTGCACAGCCCGCACTGCCGCCACCTTATTCCCCCATATATTATGCTAGCGTGTGCGTGAAATCGCGTGCCGACATGGCGCGCGGCGCGCACGCACACATTCAAACCGAGAGCGGCACGTTTGTATGAAGATGTTTTACTGTATATTTGTCTACTGTGCTACGAGTCTATGACGGCTTGTCGGCGAAATTGTAAAGGAAGTAAAATTTTGAATTTCGCCGATTTTTGATCAGTTCAGTTTCCGATTTGCGTTCATTGTAAACGGTTGTGTTGTTTTTCGTGATTTTGGATTTGAGCGTATTAGTTATTATCAGTAGAGTTGTTTTTTTGTCTGTGTTGTACTGTGTGTGTTTTGAACGAAAATGCCTCGGATACGTAACAGTCGTAACGATACGTTTAGTGCCCGTAACTAGAGAGATGCCGGTGGCCCACTTCCGGGATGCGTGGTACCAACACGATGGCGCTCCCCCACACGTGACTCTTCCAGTGCGACAGCCTTACACCTTACAGCGACTTTTGGTGACCAGTAGATTGGGAGGTTCGATCCACAACCCTGGCCAGCGCGATCACCAGACTTGACCCCACTAGATTTTTGTCTGTGGGGTCAAGATAGGGACTTTGTTACGGAGTGCAATACGGCAGCAGAAATGCGAGATCGCTTGCCACGCTCCGTGCGGAGTATGTCCGAGACCCCACCTTATTGCCCCGTGTCCACGCTGAAACTCTGCGCCGCGCTAGGATTTGTGAGCAAGTTGGTGGCGGCCACTTTGAACCCTATCTTATTAGGAGTCCCTCACCACTAATAAGAGAGATTAAGGTGAGTGTTAATTTGTTTGCAACTAATTGCCATGTAGGTAGGTAGGTACTAGGTACCTCATCGGAATCATTAGGTAGGTACCTACTTATGTTATTTTATGAGCGAACGAGCAATGTTTTGTTTTTTGTTGTAAGCAATCAGTCAATTGAACTAAATTTCAAGTTCGGTTTATCAATGTGTTTGTTAGGTGATTTCTTTATCAGTAGTGTAAACGTAGGTATGCTACTTTTCACGTTTACAAAAGCTTTGTGCGGCAACGCGACTCCGTGCCGAACTCAGACTTGTGATGTGTGCGTGCGTATGCGTGTAGGCACTGTACTGACTGTACCGCCGCCGCGCCGCGCCGCGCGCCTGTACCGCGTTAGCGGAGTAATGGCTTGCGGTTGTGATTGTGACTCGTTGTTTGCATTCGCAGTACATTGCGCGCTTAAAAATGACAACATCTGTAACCTATCATTTGTGATATTAATGACTTACGTAAATTAATTTAAGGCTCTATGAGGAACCTTTTCACGAAGTTTGTGTTACGATGTCCCTTCCACGCTGTATACAATCAAAAAAGAAAGAAAGAAATATTATCATTTTTTTTTAATTAGACGTTCACGCATGTCAATTCAGTCTCAGGGATTTTGAAACGAACTTTAGTGATGTCAAATTTGACGTTTACAATAGATAAATTTCTCGAATCGACTCGATAAAAGCTCCGCTCGCACCGCAGCATCGCTTTTCCGCGTACGAAAAAAAAACAAGTTTCAACCTTGACCGTAATTTCCAAAATTGTTGTCCTTGTTTAATGGTTTTACGGATGGGAACCGGTTACGCAACTACTTTACATCACTGCCGTCAAAATATACCATCCGTATAACCTAAGTAAAATCGGATGGCGGCGTTATTTCCACAGCAACAAAGTAAAGCTATGTAATCTAATTACTGGTTTCAATGTATTGTACTCGTATGCAACACAGTACATTGACTTGTAGGGTATATAATTAAATATATGTAAGTATGTATGTTTAACTGGATATGGCGCAAAGATCAGAGGTGATAGGGTTAACTCTTTGTTTTTTTTGGTGTAGAATTTGTAATTCTTTTTCTATTATCTATTTAGTTGAACAAATACTTGAATAGGTATAGTACTCGTTAATTTAAAGCTATTTATTCATTAGAAACGTTGCCAGATGACGCGAAACATGCCGCTGAAAGAATTAGTACGCATCATTTTGTTATACGTTGTCTCTCATCATGTTGGTACATGTTGCCTAGGGAATACGAGTCTTTAAAACTACCCTTTGCTCGCAACTACGCCTGCGTGAAGTAAGAATAAACCCACACAGAATCATCATCGTCAAAATTCAGCCGAAAGACGTCCACTGCTGGACATAGGCCTCCCCCAAGCCATGTTGGGGGGGTTTGCCATAATCGCCACGCTTGGCGATCGTAGTACGGTAGTTAAAATACTCAGAGAACGCTGCTGCCCATTCTCTAGTGAATCCCTTAGTCATCTTTTACGACACCCATGTGGAGATGGGGTAGTGCTATTCTTTACGTCCGGCACCACACGGTACCCACACAGATTATTTCTACATGTTTTTAAGTCAATCATGCCACGCAAAAAGAAGAAGACTCAAAACGCACTAGCGGCCAGCCGCAATGCGGCGTGCCGTGCCGCAGCCCCAAAACAACCAGAGCGGTTGACGGCTGGCCGCAAATTAGTGCGTCGATATCATGCGGTTTCATGTAAACATCGATGTGCGGCCTGCCGCAAGCGCCACGCCGCATAGCGGTCGGCCGCTAGTGCGTTTACGAGCAAAGGCCATTACTGTTCAACTGCTGGGTACGAGCCTCTTCTCAGAATGAGACTAAGGACTTAATGCACCAAGCTGGCCTGGTGCGTGTTGGCGAACTACACACGATGGTGTGTGTACTCCGAAAACGTTTGGAGCCCTCTCAGGTGTGCAGGATTGACCGGCGGGGGCGACCTCTCGCGTCCGGTCCTGGTTCAATCCATGGTCCGGAGCGAGGGGGCATGGGAACCAGTCACCTCCTTCTGCGAAGCAGTAATGCTAGCGAAGAAAGAGGCGGAACGCGTGAGGGAGGGGCAAACCTCACGCCGCAGCCGCCGCAACAGAAGGAGACGCCCCGGGCGTCGGGAGTCGCAGGGCGATTCCCGGCCACCGTAGGCGCGGGTCTGCGGATAGCGAGCGTTAGGTGGCTCGCCGTCCGATCAGAACCAGGCCCGGGTCGACGGCGCGTTGTGTTCCACGCGCGCCTCAAAGAGATGTCAGCTTAGTAGATGGGGGCCCGCTACGGCCAGTGCCTGCCAGGGTTGCGGAATTTGTTCGAAAGAGTTACCGCGGCCCTGGAACGTAAAGGGCATTAGGAGGAACACGGATGGGTTTTAGTCAGTAAGAGTCTGACACTCCCTTCCGCTCCGCCCAGAGCGGAAGGAGTCATATGATGATTTCCCATACATAAAAAAAGTGTGCAGGATTCCTCCTCAAGATATTTTTTCTTCACCATCAACGTAAGTGATAATCAAATTCAAAACATGTACATAAAATATGGATACTCTAATAAACCCAAGGAGTTCTGCTAGCCCTCTTACTTCATAGCTAGCTATAATAACACAAAAATCGTGAATGATACAAACTTAAACCGAAAAGCGTTCATTCACCTAGATACTCCAACTTGTTTTGGATGTTATCGTCATAAATGCGTAAAATTCCACTCAGCCGGCACTACGCGTCGACCAGATCGATGCTTTGACGTCATTCGATTTTAATTTTAAGCCCTTTTTAGCTTTATTTGTAGCTTCTTTTTCCTAGAAGCGAAAATAGACACAAATAAAAACTTAGTTATGACGCTCAATGCCTGGGAACCACGTCATGCTCGTGAATGCCGTCTGTCGGGACCGGTCAACTCTTAAGGAGTCTATTTGTTACTCTTATACGAGTATGCTAGGGGTCGCTCGCGTGGATGTCGTTTATCGCGTATTCCGCGTTTTTCGGGGTAAAAGTAGCTTGTACCCTTCTCCGGATTCCAGACTATCTCTGTACCAAGTTTCATCCAAATCGGTTCAGGAGTTTAGCCAGATGAGCCCAATGAGCTGTGGGCCAAAATAACCACTTTATGGAGCCCTGACACAGCCAGAAGGCCTCGCGGCAGACCTCGAAGAAGATGGCAGGACGAGCTAGACAAAACCAATGACCAGTGGTCCACTTTGGCTCTGGATCGAAGAAACTGGAAGTCATGGGGAGAGGCCTTTGCCCAGCAGTGGAATGACGCAGGCTACAAATGAATGAATGAAATGAATTTTCATACAAATTAGTGCCCGTCCACGTGTTTTTGTTGTGGTGTAGTTGTAGTACCTACGTGTGAAATAGGCCTAAAATAAAAAACATGATTGAGGCGTCCCCACTCTAAAAATTCGCAATATATTCTGAATCCGATACACTCAGCCCAAGGTTATCAATGCTTGCATAAAATAATAACAGTTATAAACAAAACAAAACAAAACTTCCGACTCGTTTCGGTCTGATTACAAACATGCATATTATTTAAAATTACACTTGAAACTAATTAAGGCAAAGATCTTAAACTAAGCACAATTTCTCGCTGCTGGTATGGCAATAAAACGTGTAAAACTAACAACAAAAAAACCGGCCAAGTGCGAGTCGGACTCGCGCACGAAGGGTTCCGTATCATTATCTACGTCGTCTGATACGTTACAACTGAGGCGTAAACTTACGCATATTATGCAATACATTTTACTGTTGGGCCATAAGATAGACAGTCCATCGGTACGAGAACATGTTAACCGGACCAGTATATGCGTGCCACTGGACGAAGGCGGCACCGACTACTAGCTCACCCTATCACCTAGCGCTCAGCTCATTCCAGCAAGAGCCCAACTGCCACAGCAATCGCTTTATTAAATAAATTTGTTGAGAACTGCCCAGATACGACATATTTTTACGACATATTTTCTGATAATAGTAATGTATTAAAAAATAAAAATATTGTTGTTTCTTAGCAAAAATTTCAACGTGTAATGCTTTGATCTATAATTTTAATTATCCGATCGCAGCCGCGCGCGATCTATCGCGTGTGGGAGACGCGCGCGGCTGATGCGTCAATAGTCAGAGTATGAAAATGTATGGCACCGTTTCCGACGTCTGCGACAGACGCGTGCGGCTAACGACAGATTAGTCAGTACATTATAGACACGACTATTGACGCATCAGGCGCGCGCGTCAGCCGCACGCGATCGATCGCGCGCGGCTGCGACCGGCCGCGATGCACGGAATTGTACCTTTACTGGGTTGCGAAGGTCTGATGGCAGTCGCCTCGTGTAAAATATAGTATTTAGCCAGATCTAGTTAGACTGGAAGCTGACCCCAACATAGTTGGGGAAACGCTAGACAGAACATCGGAACATTTGGCAGACGATCTTCGCGCACCCGTCAGAATATTTCTGACAGAAATCCTTACTAATATTATAAATGCGGAAGTAACTCTGTCTGTTACCTAATTACGACTAAACTACTGAACCGATTTTGATGAAACTGGTACAGAGATGGTCTGGAACCTGGAGAAGATTAGCAAACTGAATTTCGACAAATACTACTACTATGAAACTCTGACATTACGCTACTCCGACAATTATGGAATTTCGACACTGGGGTTTAAAGTAACCTAACACGAAGGGGATGCCTGGGCATCGTTCGCTCGCTTTGCTCGCTTACTCTAGCCCCCGTCATCCCCTTCGAACCTAACCTATCCGTGTCGGGGTGCCCCAAATTAGGTGTCGAAGTTCCATAATTGTCGGAGTAGCGTAATGTCGGAGTTCCATTGTGTCAAAGTGAAATCTTGTCGTAGAAAGATTTGTCAAAATTCAGTTTGGTAGTCCCCGAAGAAGGATATAGGCTACTTTTACCCCGGAAAACGAGGACTACGCGATAAACGACATCCACGCGAGCGACCCCTAGTTCCTTACTATGTGCGGCCGGCCTAATCGTGAGATAAAAACATTAACACGCAAATTAATGATAGTGTTTCTACACTACAGCGGAATTTTAGAGTGCTAAAACTATGCGCCGGATTCACCTCGAATTCAGTAATAAATTAGCAACAGCATGCGTGCCTTGACCTCAATTAAAACTTGATAGTTATTTTTGGAGTTGATTGCCAACAAAAATATGGATACATCCTTTTTAATCGAATAATTTATTCATGTCTGTTTAAGGCTCAATGATTTATTCTCATATCTCTGTTCACCCTAAGATGAGTACAGAGTCCTGACAGCTCTGTCACTTCTTAAATTGTAGCCGTCAGGAGTCTGCTATCGAAAAAACGTAAGCGACATCATCAAAAACCGTAAAATAGTTATATTATTCATGTTTAGTTTTTTTGAATATTTGATATTCTTTATAACGTTTTGTAGAAAAACGTCAGGAATCAACTTACGGTGAAAAGGGTACAACAGCAAATTTTTTTGTCTATCATTCTTATATTTGTAATCTATCTACCTATAATTAGAAAGAGAAATGTCCTGTCTGACTGACAGACAGACAGATTAATTCAAAGTAAATAATGTAGACTTTTCGATTTTTTTAATTTTACTAAAGGGGGGTAAAGTTTGTAGGGGATAATTTTGTTGCGTGGTCCGACTGACATAAAAGTTACTAAAAATAATCTTTGTAAGAAATAATAAATTACGTATCTTAGGATTTTCCAAATTCAGCCTCTAAGAGGGCGAAAAGGGCAATGCAATTTAAAAAAAAAACACGCAATCGAAGCTGCGAGCAAAAGCTAGTATACAATATGTATTTCAAAATACACACTTCGCAAAAATCTCATTTCTGTAGCATAAAAAGTTAACAAATACTTTCAAATGTTATCTAAAGTAACTCCTTTCAATTTTACGATCTACATTTACTAAGAGCACTGTGAAATAAAAACGAAATAAAAACATTTTTGCTCTCTCGAGACACACTATAATGTATGTTATTATCAAAACGCAATATTAAGGCTTGTTTTACACGTACAAAACTACACCACAACCACACCACACAAACACGTGGCGGGCACTAACACTTCACACGGATCACGTTTTGTCGCCAAATTCAACGGTGTTGGCGATACCGACCACATCGCAACCACCAGCGACACCGCGCACTAGCGGCCGGGCACCTCACAAACACAATTTTACGTCGACGCAACGACACCGACCGCACGCAGATAGCCGGAGGCCCGGAGTCTATCTGTCTGTCTGCAAACACTAGCTACAAAGTAACCACATCACAAATAATGGTGATTCTATTGTGCTGCTGCAGATTGTCCTTGGGGACCCCTTCTACGTAACCGGGCAGTTATTGGCGAGACCTGAAGGGTCTCCAGCCAAAGGGGGGGAAGTAAAATACTTAACCGAAGCTAACTACTTGTACTACACTAACATCATGACTACCTGAAACAACGGCACTAAGGGCGACCCCTAGTGGGACTCGGACCTCGACTTAGGGCGTTGCTGGCGGGGGCTTCGGGGGGGAGACAGCTTGATGAGGGCTGAATCATCGGTGTGAACTAGCGACAACGCAACCACATTGATATTTTGTAGTTACCACAACGCAACTACAAGAAGCTGCAGCGACACTATTCACATGTAACCACTGCGTGACCACTTTTTGTCGCTGCGATGTGGTGAGGTTGTGGTACCTACGTGTGAATTCTCCCTAAAGGAACAAAAAGTGAAGACTCCTTTCATTGACTTACTTATTCTAAGTCAATGACTCCTTTGCAATAAATTACATAATTTTAAATTGCAGAACGGTTCTCGGTCATTTCAAGAAAGACCGAACTAAAAAAATATCAACATGGTAAATGACACATCCGCACAGCCCGAGTGCTGCGAGCGATCTTAGTTTTTGTTGCCAATATTTTTTGTAATGCAAGATTGTTAACCAATTCACTAAAGCATACTCATTTGAATCGTTGAAATCGCATTAAATTAGCTTGAGAGAATTTAAGTAAAAGGTTAAAAACGGTGCTTGTAATATTCTTTTTAACAGCAGCATTATTGATTTAAATAAAAACCAATCAACGTTTTCATTAGACAACGAATGAAGTAACAACATATTTTTATAAATTTTTACTCTAATAAATATGTCTCCGGGTCCTCAGTCTATGTTTGAAAAGATTTCAAACATAGACTTTTAGCGTGGGTCTTGTCTTGATGAGAGTAGTTCAAAAATAATTTAGCGCTATAAAATGAAACTCTCGATGAAGAAACCGTAAGGGAAACGTAAAAGAAGCTGAATTGGGAGACTGAAGACCTTGGTCTTTTCTAAACCAATAACCACGGTCAACCTTGGCCAGAGGTGCCTACGAGCATAACTAGGAGGTACCAAAAGGATTCTGTGAGAGCGTCCAGCAGTGTAGTCTCTCTTTCTCCTAGGCTCTTCCCATCTATGCTGGGGCCAGCTTCCAGTCTAACCAGATGCGGCAGAATACCAGTATTTTACACGGAGCGACTGCCATCAGACCTCCGTCACCCAGTGACTGGGCAAGACCGATATCCTAAGCTCAGACCGGTTGTCACACTTTCGGTCTTCTGACTATCCGTAACGACTGTCATATTTATTCGTATGACACCTGAGGCAGACGGTTTAACGTGCTCTCCGATGTACGGAGAGGTCTCGATGTGTACCGAATGGTCACGGTATTCACGGCTGACCACGTGTCACGAGCCCCTCCAGCAGTGTAGTACATCGTCAAAAAAGAAATTAATCTATTTCTAAAGTTAATGCAGGGGTGCATTAAAAGAGGCTCCACGTGTGACAATACTAAAGTACGTCTGGCGCTCTCTAGGGAGTCAGCCCCGCTACCAACCTTGCTGACTGGCTAATCTTTTCACCACAGCATGAGCTTTTCTGGAGAGAAGAAGCAAGGGTGCACTAAAAGAGCCTCCACGAGTGACGATACTCAAGTATGTCGAGCGCACTCTAGACAGTCAGCCCCGCTACCAACCTTGCTGACTGGCTAATCTTTTCACACAGCATGAGCTATTCTGGAGAGAAGAAGCAAGGGTGCACTAAAAGAGCCTCCACGAGTGACGATACTCAAGTACGTCGAGCGCACCCTGGACAGTCAGCCCCACTACCAACCTTGCTGACTGGCTAATCTTTTCACTACGGCATGAGCTATTCTGGAGAGAAGAAGCAAGAGTGCACTAAAACAGCCTCCACGAGTGACGATACTCAAGTATGTCGAGCGCACCCTGGACAGTCAGCCCCGCTACCAACCTTGCTGACTGGCTAATCGTTTCACCACGGCATGAGCTATTCTCGAGAAAAGAAGCAAGGGTGCACTAAAAGAGCCGCCACGAGTGACGATACTCAAGTATGTCGAGCGCACCCTGGGCAGTCAGCCCCGCTACCAACCTTGCTGACTGGCTAATCTTTTCACCACGGCATGAGCTATTCTGTAGAGAATAAGCAAGGGTGCACTAAAACAGCCTCCACGAGTGACGATACTCAAGTATGTCGAGCGCACCCTGGACAGTCAGCCCCGCTACCAACCTTGCTGACTGGCTAATCGTTTCACCACAGCATGAGCTATTCTGGAGAGAAGAAGCAAGAGTGCACTAAAACAGCCTCCACGAGTGACGATACTCAAGTATGTCGAGCGCACCCTGGACAGTCAGCGCCGCTACCAATCTTGCTGACTGGCTAATCATTTCACCACGGCATGAGCTATTCTCGAGAGAAGAAGCAAGGGTGCACTAAAAGAGCCTCCACGAGTGACGATACTCAAGTATGTCGAGCGCACCCTGGACAGTCAGCCCCGCTACCAACCTTGCTGACTGGCTAATCTTTTCACCACGGCATGAGCTATTCTGGAGAGAAGAAGCAAGAGTGCACTAAAACAGCCTCCACGAGTGACGATACTCAAGTATGTCGAGCGCACCCTGGACAGTCAGCCCCGCTACCAACCTTGCTGACTGGCTAATCGTTTCACCACGGCATGAGCTATTCTGGAGAGAACAAGGCAATGCACACCAGCATATAACAAGCCAGCCAATGTCAGATTCTAAGGATTTCAAAGAAACAAGTTTTTACTTGCAACGCTTCCGCGACATTGCACATTTACGTAACACTATTGTAGTTCTGTCCCACGCCCTCCACACAATGGGACTGATTTGCTCAGACATGGATGTAATAATACCGTACTCTTCAAGCACTAGAAACTTAGCCCTAGTTCCAACAGTGTGGGAAGTCCAGCGGATGTAATTGCCAGGGACTTAATAGAGACTAGTTGTTCCACCAACTTAAGAGAATGAATTCTCTTTAATAAAAAGAGATGTCTTCGAATGCAAGTTATGAGTTGTTGCAAGTCATGTAATAAACGCCTAGCGAGGTCAATTGCGGAAACCTGCGCACCTGAGAAGGATCTAAAACATTCTCGTCTCTGTGTGTAGTACGCAACTCGCTCCCGCGCTGGGAGCCTACTCCGAAAAAAGTGATTTTCCGACCACGATAGTGTTTCGAATCCGAGGATGGATTCAATTTTCGTGATTTGACATTTTGTCTTCCGTTCACCCTACTTCCAAGCGTTATTTGACATCTAGTAGTTCGTTGTTTTACAATACTTTGATTGTTTACAGGTTGAAATTGTAAACACTCGACAAACCGAAATGGGAGATTGTTCTCCTCACTATGAACAACTTTTACTATGGGACCAAAACGGGAATCGCGCGAAGAATGTTCGCATAACTCGTCAAAATGTAGGGAACAGCAGATTTTTTTTTAGCGATTTCCGTTTTGGTCTCGTAGTAAAAGTTGTTCATAGTGATGAGTACAATCTCCCATTTCGGTTTGTCGAGTGTTTACAATTTCAATCTGTATATTGTATAAACGAAGCAACGACGAACATCGAAATCCGATGTTTGTTTTTCGGAGTAGGACCCTCAGCCCAGCCCAGTGAACTAAGGTCGAAACTCTACTTATACAGAGAAGTCCGTGTGCCCAACAGTGGGACAGGAAGCTAAGGTCAATTGCGGACCATAAACCTCTTTCGGACATATAAATAGTCATTAAAACAAAGTTCAATGAACGCAGATCGCATCGTTGAAAATATCGACTAATCCCAATGAATTATTAATTATAAGTAGGTACAAGAGGCCACTCAAGTTGGAAACTAAGTATGTGAAGGAGAGTCTCTACAAAGTTGCAACCACTTGATCTACATCGCAAAAGTACCCAGTATTAGGAGCTCGACACACGAAACGCGGCGCGGCGTGATGAGACGCGACGACCGCGGCTTCCGAATTTTGTATGCATTTGCATGCGAAAATGCACATCGAACGCGATGCGGGGTGGCAACGCATGTCGAGAGCGGTGAGATCAATATTGTAGAATTTATACACACATACATAAACACACGCGGAGGAGCTCGTGGCTAAATAATTACAGCCGCATAGACCGATCTTCCGGGTTAAGCCACGCTTGCCGAGGTTGGTCTGTGGATGGGTGACCATTTACCATAGCGAGTTTCCTTCGTGCCTCGGAAAGCACGTAAAGCCGTTGGTCCCGGCTGTTATTTGTAGATCTTTGACAGTCGTTACTGTTGGTCAGAAGCCAGAAAGTCTGACAACCAGTCTTACCAAGAGTATCGTATTACCCAGTTACTGGGTTATGAAGGTCTGATAGGCAGTAGCTCAATGTAAAATATTGATATTCAGCTGCATCCGGTTCGACTGGAAGCCGACCCCAACATAGTTGGGAAAAGGCTAGGCAGATGATACATAAACACACGCCTTTTTCCCAAGGGGTTAGGCAGAAACTGCAGAACTCCACATGCTACGATCCTTACATACTCATTTCGCTTCGTCCACGTTCACACATCTTGGAATCACGCATATTATAAGTTTGTTATGATGGTTACTTTACTCTATATTTTTTTGTTAAATAATTGTCATTTGATGCTATGATTTACAGGTTTATTTAATTAAAAAATATACGATTTTGCCGAAATATCTCTTTACTTTTTAATAGGAGACACCTGGCCCGTTCTAATAAATTGGTCCGGGAGATTTTAACCATGCACATTTTAAAAAGTTGACATCTGGCCCGCAGGCCAGTTTTTGCGTGGGCCAGATGTTCCTTAACCTGCTGGTTGAGAGTACTACAGTCCTTCATGAAGAACATCATCAATAACATCGATGGATGTCCTTCAAGGGCGTCCTTTACTGGCGTTTCCATTGAAATCCGCCTTATAAATTCCTTTGGTTAATCGCCGTTCACTCATTCTCTCAACATGACCAAACCACCTAAGTAATCTCCTTTAAATTTTTGTCACTACATCATCTTTTAAACTGCAACTTATGGTTGAAAAATCGATGATTGGACAATAAACCAGTAAAATGGAACTTTAAAAGCGGCAACCGCTATAGTGATGGGTAACTCGTATATTTCAAACGAGTATGATGGAGGACCTAGTTTTATCTCGTTAGATTATCATGAGGCAGTTCTCATTTGAGGAGAGGATAGGTGAGAAAGACTTCACTGCGATGCGGGAAGGAAAAAAAGAGCGCCGAGTGCCGGAAAGAATGACCACTCCTCACCAAATATTTGAATACCAATCACTTACACACACACTCGCTCATCGGTCAGATACACACTCGCGCTTATACAAATAATAAATTGGGAATTAGATGAGGTGGTTCAAAGTTAAAATACGAGTAACTCCCTCATTTTGCATTTTGAGGAACTCAATCGAGGTAACTCACGAATGAGGGGCGCATCACTAAACCGCTGCCTCCTTGGCAACGCATACCGAAACCGGCGTGCGCCGGTCTCGAACCGCACCGCGTTTGCTGTGTGAAGCTCCTTATTAAAAAGATATCAAGCACGCAATCTTAATGATAAGTCTAATCTTCATCATTAGCGTCTTATTGTAATCTTTTATCACAATTACAGTCTTTAGTTGGAGTGTTGCTGTGAGTTTTTATGGATGTATAATTTGACAATATAATTTATCTGATTACCACCTCTAGATGTGGGCCGTGTTTAGATTTTTGAAGGATAATATGGTGATAACCAGTGCGCTTTCATGTTCATCTTGCGCTTTCAACTTTCAATTCCTCTTCGTCAAGCGCATGCAATATTGATTGCCATACGACGCATGCAGCTTATCGTCTACACCAGTGCGCCTCGGTCAGTCGTCAGTCGACATACAATAGACGGATTAGCGTGCGCTAGGGGCATGCGCTTTTGTCGAACTACTATTAAGACATGCGCTATTGCATGCGCTATGGCGCTTCACGCATGCCTCAGACTAAGACGCAAGATGAAAATGAAAGCGCACTGGTGTAGACATAGCTATACGAGGTGTAGGGTGCCAGACCATTAACAGGGCCGAGAAGGTGCCGTGTACCGCGCACGCCTCTCTGGAGGACGTGGGACTAGGCACCACAGACGGTGAGGTCCGCTAGGGGCTGGCAAACCGAGGCCTGCCGGGGTCGCGGTTAGGGTTACCATCTGACCGGATAAAGCCGGTCTAGACCGGATTTTTACGTGTTAGACCGGACTCCGCCCGGATTTTACGTCAGACCGGACTCCGCCCGGATTTTACGTCAGACCGGATTTTTGTCATACTTGCATGTCCTCCCGCCCGCTCAAGCGACGGGTGCCGCACGCACTGAGCCCGGAAGTCCCGGAACGCAAGCACACCGCAAGTGCGGGCGCGGCGCAAATGTGGAGAGAGTCTTTTCTCTCATGACTTCTCAGTGGACCAAAGAGAGAAACAGACTTGCAGTGGAGTCAGTGAGAGCCATATTGCTTACGCAATATAGGTAACTATAAACACTTATAATTTTATTGCGAAATAGCTGGAAAAAACAACTTTTTGCATGCGGATGCTAGCAACCAAAAATATGGGTCTAGATAATATAAGTAAATAAAAATGTACTTAAATACTATGATTTTTATTTAATACAGGTGCGTGACCGGACTTTTTTTTCAAAATCAAGATTTTTAGACATGTCAGATAGGATTTTGCATTTTTAGGCCTGGTAACCCTAGTCGCGGTGCATGTATCTACGAATCCTGCTACCCGGGTCTGGAGAAGGAACGCCGTGGGTTTTTAGCCGGTAAGAGTCCGGCATAATCCCCCGCCGTCCCCGGGCGGAGGGTATCCACGGGGATAAACCAAAGATAAAAAAGTATGCTCTCAGCCAGTTGACAGGCAAGACAAGGCTTGCCTGTGGGCTAATTCAGGTCTTTAATCGTATGAAATATTTGGATTACGGTCGACATTTTAACGTTCTGAATCAGGGAGTGGCTGTCATGGCATGTCAAGTGTTGTGATTGGTCGTAAAAAGTTTGGTCGACCACTCACATTCGTTGGCATGAGATTTGACAAATTAAATTGATCTGCGTTTTAAAAACCGAGGGAAAAGAAAAAAAACATTAATCCTACCGCGGCAAGCATTCTATGCACCTACTATAATATAACTTAAGGACAAGACCGACGCAAAAATTCTATGTTTGAAAACTTTTCTCTACACATTTTTTGAAAAAAAAAAAAAAACAAAAAAAAACATTACTTCATTATTTATCTAGTGAAAACGTTGATTAGTTTTTTTTAAAATAAATACTTAAATGCTGCTGTAAAAAATTATACTGCTAGCACCGTTTTTAACTTATTTACTTAAATTCCCTCAAGCAAATTTAATGCGATTTCAACATTTTTTTTTTTTTAAAGATATGTTTTTGCTCTAGTGAATTATAGGTAAAAAATTAAAACCAACTAAAATTAAGATATCTCGCAGCACTCGGACTGTTCATAATATGTGTCATTTTCGGTCTTGTCCTTAAAAATCAACTAACCGTTTCTTTCGGCTTCACAAAACGGTCACACACTATCGTTGTAAACCCATACATTTTGTATGGTCATGAATATAGGGAAAAGTTATTACGCAACCACTTTCCTATCTTGTGTAACACTGTGGAGCGTAGGGTAATTATTTACTAGCTTTTACCGCTTCGGCGGGATAATTACTATTTAATTGTTCGAATGCGTAGTGCAGTTCTATGGGGAAAATACAAAGGTAAGATAAAAGATGCGTGATGACTACTCGAAGTTAGTCACGGCTTATACGCAATTCTTTGACGCTTTTTTTTTTTAATTTGACGTCACGTCTGTTGCAGTGGCTAGGCGATTGGCTTCTGCGCTACAGGCTATGGGTTCGAAACCCACACGGAACAAAAATTTGTATGGCCTACAGATGGTTGTTTCGGGTCTGGATGTTTGTTTGTGAGATTTGTGTCTGTAAACGCACCCACGATACAAGATAAAACTTAGTGTGAGGCAATGTTTAAAAAAAAACGGGGTCTATAAACCGTACAGCGCCCTTCGTGTTCAATATAAAGGCTGGCGTCAGAGTAGAGTCGAATAGAATCGCAATAATTCGCCTCCTATAGATTTACTACAAAACTGCGTCGTTTAGCGACGAGCCGAGACGCGCCGAGTCGCATCACTCGCGTGCATTGGTTGTCATGCGAATTTCTGTTTTAATGACTTGCGATTACTGACCGTTTCGCCTCGATTCGTCTTATACGACTCCACTCGATTCGACGCGTTTCGGCTGTAGTCGACGTCAGGCTTAATAATGTTTTCAGGGTGCTGATGGGGCTGTCTCGCTACTCTAGCACATCAGTGCGAAAAAGTTGTGCATCCTTGAAGCGCACGTAATATAGCAAATATTGAATAGCACAGCGATATCGTGCATACATTTTATACGTACACGTTCCCACAACGCTATGCTATAAAGTATTGGCTTGCTGTATGCGATAAACTTGAGCAATTCTCAGAGCTATATTCGTACAATTCTCCGATCCCCACCCCGCCTCACTTCTACCCCGTCCGTCGCCCGACGGATGGCCGTCAAATAATTTGCTATACATAGTAGACCAGCTTGCGATATAGCGTATAGTGTGAACGTCATGCTATACAGGGTGTAAACGAATTCGTGTAATTCCTTCAAACCACCATGATCTATTAATGGTATAGATTAACCCCGCACGGGATTTAGATTGATTAAAAATAAAAATAAACTTTTTTTTCACTGATATTTTTTATATTTGGTAGAAAATTTCGATGCTATGCATTAATGAATGAAGACACAGCGACACACCTTACGGGCACGAGTAGCACGATATCGCTCCACGAAGTCAGTTAACTTGGGATGCTAAAATTACTCAGATACAGAACACCATGGTTAATTTTTTGAAAACTTTTTTTTGTTGATACTGAAAAAACCTACGCTGAGTCAATCAGTGTCACCAGTAGATCACACGGTTTGAAGGAATTACACGAATTCGATATCACCCTGTATAGTTATAGCTTATGACGCAAACGCAAAATGCTTTACCGTGGGCCCGAGGTACCCAAAAGATGTTAACCACGCCTTTCTGATGGTATTATGAGTCAATAATGTTGTTCAACATGAGGGCAATTCCGTCAATTTAACTAATTTTGTTTTTCGTAACAAAATAAATCAATTAACTTTAGGACTTCCTTGTAAACAATACCTCAAGGCCTCTACACACCAAAGCCCGGCGGCGGCTTTACCCGGCGGGTTATGCCGCCGGGCTTGTTTTGCGTCATGTTCGCTCGCTTAGTTACTCAATCCTCAATATCTTTAATGCGTTCCAAAATGTACATGGTAAATTTACATTGGTTGATGGGTATGTAATAGTCACAATTTTGGACCCTGACGGGCACAGCATAGAAATGCGGAAGAGAGGAGGAAGTAGCACTGAGTGTTTGCTTCTAATACTAAATTTATATATTGCACATTATGTTATGGTTTCTAATAGTCTAATCATTTAAAATGAACATTGATTTACGTAGGTATACGACTAGTTCGCGTTAGTTGGCCGCAATAATCCGCCGGCATAACCCGCCGGGTAAAACCGCCGGGCCGGGCTTTGATGTGTAGAGCCCTTTAGGTTGAACTGGCAACGTTTATTAATTATTGTGTGAGGGTATAAGACACTTCTCACTTCACGAAGCTCCTAGACAAAGCACGACATACGGCGATTGGGGTATGGTATAACAAAAGTCGCAACGCCGTATTCTTAGGGCTTGTTACCCTAGAGATTTTTTGAGTTGTGAATTTCCGTAAATAATGAATATCTCGAAAACTAAGCTTTATTCAACAAACTATAGCTATCAGTGGCGTAGGGTGAATTTTCTTAAAAGGGAAGCCGGACCAAAAAATGCTTACCTTGCTCAAGTGTGATGCGTGAATTCCAGTAACTACTCGTTTCGAAAGGGAAGCCGATAGGAATCGAGTTGTATGGAACCTTCGCCACTGATAGCTATACTTTAGCTTTTCTTCTCCAATTAGGCATCGGAATCGATGGTTAATATCTTTCGGGAACTTCGGGTCCACGGTGTATAGCGAAATAGTACAGAATAGTCTGAACTGCGCTTGATGCGCAGGTAGCGGGCCAGCTCCAATAGCATCCTTATCATGATTCAGCTTGCGCATACATCAGCACGCATACGCATGCAATAGAATGCTTTCTTAGCTCAAAGCACACAATTTCACAGGTGATGTTATATGTTAAGAGATGTGGTTTCCGCACTCAGTCCTTTAAGTGGACCATTGTACGTGGGCCATGACGGCCAACATTCCAGCCAGCCCACCTCCTTCCAGAAGCAGATTAGGGCTCTCAGTCCGCTCGGAACATTTGCGAGTGATTTCGGTGCACCAAGGGTTTTTTCTCGTATTCGGGTGACCCCTGTGCATTCCAGGAGCACGTGTGCGACCGTTTCTTCGGCCCCCATACATGCTCTGCACAGAGGGCTGTCCGTTATGCCTATCGTGTGGAAGTGTTTGTTTAGTGAGCAGTGCCCGGTTATCGTTCCAGTCACCATTCGCAGGCTGCTCCTGTCCAGGCGCAGCAGGCGCTTTGTCAGTCTGCCATCCATGAGTGGCATGGCCTCCTTGGACTGCCTGCAGCCTAGGGCTGAAGTCCACCAGTTCTGTGCTTGTGTGTGGGTAAACTCCTGGAGCCACCTACGTAGTTGGTTGAAGGGGATGGGTACTATAGGTTCAGGCCCAAAGGCTATCGTGCCAGATGCCCTCCTGGCCAGTTCGTCGGCTGCATCGTTACCTAGTGATCCATTGTGTCCTTTTCACAGGTGATGCGAATAACTCAGTCTATAACCATTCAGCAATTGCAAATTGACGCTGATTAAATGTGATTACTCCCTTAACGACTCTACAATAAAGCGTCGCAATCAATATGATGTATTGTGAAACAGCCATTTGTGTTCAAGGATTTAACGATCGTTAGTTATTGCTAATCTTCTATCTATCAATGCAGGAATTCTAATGTTCCAATGTTGGAACTTCATTGTTGGGAAAACTTTCTTCGAAAATATGTAGGCTAGTTGTAGTAATGGCGATGGTTCATTTTAAATAAGGTAAAAGCACTAATGCCCGACAGTGAACTAAAGGATGACACTTTCGAATAAAACCTTTTCTACTAAGAATAATAATCATTGAATTTACTTCAAGATTGCTGTAACAGACACCTAGATATCTAAGATATGCGGTCAAAAATTTTCATTCACGTATTTAAGCAAATTTAAGCGATAAGCGAGCCTGACTCGCACTTTTTTAACCTTTTCACATGACAGACTAAAAGGAAGAAATCGTAGCTTGGCGCCGCGAGCACGCTTCTGCTTTTTTGACTCAAAGGGTTAAAGTATTCAATGACTAAAATAGTTATAGGCCAATCAAATTAGCTAAACCTGGACATAATTCGATAACTGTAATTTTCTTTTTCTATGACATAAAGTATTGTTAATTATAGTTAAAATAAAAAGAATTAAACATTTTAAAGCGCCGCGTCAGTGTAAAAAAAATGAAAAACTAAATTATCAACACATTTTGATTTCGTAAGTACAGCATAATAAATAACTTTGTAAAAGTACCTTTATTATGATATGACGCTTGTATTCCAGTAAAAAACGTCTAAATTAAACTAATTAATCATTCGGGACTATCATTAATGAAGAAGGTTCAGTAAGTTACAGATTTTTTGGATTATCTTACCAGAAATTATAGATAACTATAATTCAACAGTTTATTCTGCATAGTTTAACATGTGTGTTAATAAATTATTAAAAATTAAACAGATTCTCTTTGCGGAATTATAAAGTCACAAATATTTGTAATTTTTGGAATGCCAAAATACATAACTACTTCAAAAGTGTTTAATTCATGCCTTCAAAATATGTTTAGTACCTTAGTAAACAAATTAAACAATAAATGTTCACGATTATTCATTTATTGATATTTTTTCTTTGTTACATTTCAATATAAACGTTATTCCTTGTAACTTAAGGTCGTAATTTCTTTGTGTCCCATTTCCCGACCGTGCTATCGCGAGTAACGAGCGATTTTTGTATCTCACTATTTATTACTGTTTTTGCCCGCTACTTCGACCGCGTGAATGTCGGTTATTATCACGGATGCTGACGAAGTCACGAATTAAAAATTAGCCTTTGTAAGTTCCCTAGGGGTCGAGCTATCTTCTTCTTAATTATACAGCGTGTCCCAGAAAGTAGTGTCAAGCGGAAGTCCAGAGGTAGAACATCCTTTGAGGTACCCAAATCACCCCCATGTATGTTCCGCGATTTTTTGTAGTTTTCGAGATATGAATGTTTTTCATGTTTTTTAATCAAACTCTGACTATAACGACATTTTTGATCATAGTGACGTGAATAGTTGAGATACATGAGTATTTTTTTTTCTAAATTTGCTTATTAGTGACCCTATCGAATGCATAAACATTTGTAACCATAGATGTAACGAATGCGTTACAAAAAAATATTGAATTGTCATAAAGTTAAAATCCTGCATGTTTCCTAAATCTTTGTGGGTGATTTAAAAATAAATCTCCCTAAACTTTTTTTGTCAGATGTATTTTAAAAACTTATCCATTTTATCAGCTATTTACCCTGTAAATTTCATCGAGCTATCTCTACGACATCACAATAAAAAATTCATTCAAAGCATACAATATCGAAAATTCCAGTTGTAAAAGGGTGAATGAAAAATTGATTTAAAACTAACTAATAATGTCTTTTTTAGTAACCCTCGACGCAAAAAGAGGGGTGTTATAAGTTTAACGTGTGTGTCTTTGTGTCTGTCTGTGGCATCGTAGCTCCTAAACGGATTTTGATTTAGTTTTTTCTTTTGTATGAAAGGTAACTTTATCGAGAGTATTCTTAGCTTTGATTCAAGAAAATCTGTTCAGCCGTTTGAAGATCGTCAGCTCTTTTCTGGTTGTTGAAGGGATATGAGCAAATTCTACTGGTCTGATCGATTCGAAATTTACTATCCTGTGACTTCAATGATATTACAATAACATGGTAACCTTGACCTGATACTCAAGCATCATCTGAAACAGAATGATACCCAACTTACAGTAGAGGTATTGTGTGCCTATTGATTCTTTAAGTTTATGATAAGTTGTAATGACCTCCTTCTTGTTACATGTCATCAATATCATTGAAGTCACAGGATAGTAAATTTCGAAACGATCAGATCAGTAGAAGTTGCTCATATCCCTTCGACAACCAGAAAAGAGCTGACGATCTTCAAACGGCTGAACAGATTTTCTTGAATCAAAGCTAAGAATACTCTCGATAAAGTTACCTTTCATACAAAAGAAAAAACTAAATCAAAATCCGTTTAGGAGCTACGATGCCACAGACAGACACAAAGACACACACGTTAAACTTATAACACCCCTCTTTTTGCGTCGAGGGTTACTAAAAAAGAATTATTAGTTAGTTTTAAATCGTCACTATGATCAAAAATGTCGTTGTAGTCAGAGTTTGATTAAAAAACGTGAAAAAAATTCATATCTCGAAAACTACAAAAAATCGCGGAACATATATGGGGGTGATTTGGGTACCTCAAAGGATGTTCTACCTCTGGACTTCCGCTTGACACTACTTTCTGGGACACGCTGTATAAAGGGTGTCCCTGGAAGTATGGATCAAATCGAATAGGGGCGGGGGCAATGTCATTTCCAAACTTTGTAACCCTGATAATGTCGGTGCAATTTTTTACGATTCAGAAGTTATGACCAATTATTGTTTTTTTTTTCAATCACTTTGCATAGAAAAAATCATAAAAGAAACTATCAGAGCTATCATTTTTTTTAGGACTTTGGCGAACAGTAGGCCTTTCTTGTTGTAGTACTTTTACGCAGCTAGAAAACATGTGTTAAATAAGAAAAAACATTTACTGCAAAGGCTTTTTTGGTCTGGCAATTTTACTCAAGTTTTTACTACTACAAGTTTTGAAATGACCTTGCCCACGCCTCTCGTCTTGAGATTCCGCGGTAGTTGGGACGAAAAGATTCTACACAGCTTCCCGAACGCTGCCCAGCCGAGTCGGATTCGACGATTAACCTCTTTCTCGAAGTTGGACCTACCTAGCTGGACAGTTTGCCCTAGGTAAACATAATCGTCGACAACTTCGAGTGTAGAGTCTCCGATCTTCATGAGAGTGGGTGTTACAAGGATATTTGACATGATCTTTGTCTTATCCATGTTCATTTTAAGACCCACTCTTTCGGAAGCTCTACTAAGGTCATCGAGCATTGTACTGAGGTCCTCCATGGTTTCAGACATGATGACTATGTCGTCGGCAAACCGAAGATGAGTGATGTACTCGCCGTTAATGTTGATGCCTAGCCCTTTCCAATCCAGAACCTTGAAGACATCCTCCAGTGCAGCGGCGAACACTTTCGGAGAGATGACGTCTCCCTGCCTCACACCTCGCTGCAGAAGGATAGGTTTCAAGGTCCTGATCCTGTAATCGGACTGACATAGTGGCGTTTTCATACAAACACTTCAGCACTTCGATGTACCGATAATCAATCTGGCACCATTGAAGAGACTGCAGTACAGCCCAGGTCTCGATCGAATCGAAAGCTTTCTCGTAGTCCACAAACGCTAAGCAAAGAGGCAGGTTATATTCTTCGGTCTTCTGTATAACCTGCCGCAGCGTATGTATGTGATCTACGGTGCTAAAGCCTTTTCGGAATCCGGCTTGTTCGGGAGGCTGGAAGTCGTCAAAACTGCGCGCGAGACGGTTCGTGATGACTCTTGAAAACAGCTTGTAGACATGACTCAGAAGTGAGATGGGCCTGTAGTTCTTCAATAGGGTATTTTCACCCTTTTTGAAGAAAAGTATCACCACACCTCTGTTCCATGCCTGTGGCGTTTTCCCCTCGAGTATGACGGAATTAAACAGCTTCTGAAGGGCCTTATGGACCGGTTTTCCACCCGCCTTCAGAAGTTCGGCCGTAATTCCGTCATCGCCCGGCGCCTTGTTGTTTTTAAGGTACTTCAGAGCCATCCTAATCTCGTACAGGCTGACGTCCGGGATGTCTTCGGTATAGTGTCGGATCAATCTAGCTCTTGGGTCGTTTGCCAGATTCGCAACGGGTTCGCTTGTTGAAGTGTACAACTGTCCATAGAACTTCTCGACCTCTCTCAAAAGCTCTGGTTTGGCGGATACGATTCTGCCGTCATCGGTCTTCAGTTTCATAAGCTGACTCTGTCCAATAGACAAATCTCTTGCAAAAACTTTGGAGCCCTTGTTCCGCTCAATCGACTCCTTAATACGCTCTGTATTAAATCGGCGTAGATCGCACTTCAAGGACTTAGAGATCCGTCTATTGAGCTGCCGGTACATAAGCGCGTCATCTGGAGACTGCAGAATCATCTCGTGCCTTGCGTCCATGAGCTTAAGAGTAGGGTCAGAGAGCTTTTCGGTTCTATTTCTACGACGGGTCTTGAAGATCTTAGACCCGACAGTATGGACAGTTTCCACAAACCCATCGTTGTAATCGTCCACGGAGCTCCCTAGGCATTCGAAACGATTCTGAAGTTCAATCTGAAAGCTCTCGGGGTTATGGACCTGGATCGGTGCAGGACGGAGCGTAGACTTCATCAGTCGAGATCTTTCCAGCTTGATATTTAGATTCAATGTGCCTCTTACCATGCGGTGATCGCTTCCGGTTTTCACCGCGTTGATCACAGAGACATCTTTGAATATTTGCTTCCTCGTCGACATAATGAAGTCAATCTCATTTTTAGTTGCACCATCAGGGTTCAGCCAGGTCCATTTCCTATGCTCACGCTTTCTGAAGAAGGAGTTCGTCATAAAGAGCCCCTCCTTCTCCACAAAGCTGGCCAGTCGATGGGCCCGGTGATTGCGACTTCCAAGTCCAAATTGCCCCACTTGCAGTTCATCATCGTCTCGCTTGCCCAGTTTAGCGTTAAAGTCCCCCATGACAAAAGTGAAGTGAGTTTTAGAGCCATGCATGGCTCTGGAGATATCCTCATACATGGTCTCCACCTCATCGTCGGAGTGTGCCGAGGTCGGGGCGTATACCTGTACGACCTTCAACGAATACCCTTTGGATATTCTGAGTATAAGGTACGCCACTCTGGTCGACACACTCTCGATCTTCACCACGTTGTTCACAAGGGACTTGTGGACGATAAACCCGACACCACCCTGGGACTGTCTATCGCCCTCCCGGAAATAGAGCAAGTTACCGGATTTGAGGAATATCGAGTCCGGGACTCTCTTCGGATTTCAGATAACCCTATAATATCCCAGCGTAACCTGCTCAATTCTTCCTCGAGTTCGGTAATCTTCTCGTCGGTCCGTAGTGTACGCATGTTGTACGTTGCCAGGTCCAGTCGTCGTTGTTTGTGGTAGCCGGATCTCTGCCGGGGATTCTTAGCACCCCACGCCCTGCCGTTACCTAGACCGCTACCTTGACCAGGGCTAGCAGTGCCGCCGGAGACTAGGGGCCGTTTCTTCTTTGTGCTATCCATGTTGGGGGGGTTTGCCATAATTGCCACACTTGGCAGGCGGGTTGGCGATCGCAGTATGGTACGGTATATGTATAACAGCAAATAAAACTCATTATACAAGGTTAGTCGTAAAGGGGGTAGGCACTAAAGTATTAAAGTACCAATAATAATGAATAACTTTTGTTCTACAACTTTCCCCAAAAGTCAATAGTTTAAGAGGAATAGCTCTTCAAAGATTTCTTAAAAAATACGCTAAAGTCTATTTATACTCAGTTATAGCAGCTCAGCAAGCTGGTTTAATCAGCATCATTATAAGTTTGATGGAAATCGGTTCAGCCGTTGCGTAATTATCAGCTGTTTTCTCAGTTAGGTAGGTGTGCATTGTACGGCGTTGCAGCTATTGTAAGATCATGGAAGTAAATTTGCTACTTAAGTTAACTGAGAAAACAGCCGGGCCCACGTTGTATAAAATATCAAGTATCGAAAATGTATCAAATACGATTTATTTTCAATAGCAAGTTTCCTAGTTAGGTATTTATACGAATAGTAATAGTGAAATATTTATTGAACTAGACTCGTAAAAACAAACACAATAGAATTTCATAACCACTTATTTTTTTTTTAATTTCAGTGATGTATCGATTGTTCTTTTCGATGTATCGAGTTTGAAATTAATATATTTTTTTAAATATTAATTTGATTTATATCGATACTTTTTGGGACTTCCTGCATCCCTAAGTGAGGCCGCACACCGGCACCACACGCTACACGCAACATACATTTAGGGCGCCACAATTATTGCGATAAAATTTACGCGGCGACAAATGTATCGTGTATGCGCACATCGGAAACACAGTTGTAACGTGGCACTAGCAACAGAATGTCGACATCATCGTCTGACGACGACGATTTTTTGATGTGGCGATTAATGAGAAAAAATAGACGTTATTGGGTTCATCCGTTTAATCAAAATTGTATAGGTTAGGTATAGGTAGGTACTTCCTTTCATTAGATTTTTCGCCGATCTTAGTCCATATCATTTCTGTAATCCATCTGTTGCTATACACAGTGAGCGTGTGATTATATAAATAGGGTTTTTTTCAACCTCTGCAATAAACTCAACGTAAAATTCAATGTTGTCTTTCATTTTTGTAAAGCGCGGCAAACCTCTCACCACAAACTGCACCTACTACAACTGTGTCCTTGATGTGCGGGTTTACATACAAATATACGGGGGCGATAAATGTGTCGCGGTTCAAATGTGGCGCTACAATTATTGTAATACAAATGAATCTCTGGTTTTTTTTTTTTTTTTTTTTTTCTATTGGACTGCAGTAGGTCGTCCTAGGGGACGGTTTCTACGTAACCGGGCAGTTATTGGCGAGACCTGAAGGGTCTCCAGCCAATGGGGGGAAGTAAAATACTTAACCTAAGCTAACTACTTGTACTACACTAACATCATGACTACCTGCAACAACAGCACTAAGGGCGACCCCTAGTGGGACTCGGACCTCGGCTTAGGGCGTTGCTGGCGTGGACATAGGGGGGGGGGAGACAGCTTGATGAGGGCTGAATTATCGGGGTGACGAATCTCTGGTGTGCGGCCTCACTAACTCGATAAGACATCTTGCCCTTGACGCCGCGCCCCGCCCCGCACCCACCGCATGCATCCCGCTCCAATACTTTTTCGCGCGTATCATCAATAATATTTTCAATTTTAAAAGCGTAACATTAACATGTTTAATTTTGATGAAAACATGATTGTAATACACAAAAACCTATTATTAAACAAAAAAATCACAGTTTCGATTTTTAACTACTGAGAAAAACATTATTATTAAAACGTAAGAAATAAATGTTTAATTTTTGTCTTAAATGTCTAAAAAGACGCACTAAAGCTTAATCAGATACAACCACCATAGTTACCATTTTTGCTTATCTAGATATTGAGAACAGATGAATACTTTGAAGAAAAACATACAAGGTCAGGTGGGGTAAGAGGGACGCCAGGTGAAGAGGAACAGTAACTCTTAAATAGAAAACTATAAAGCCCAGCTCTATGGTTACTCTGTCGATAAAACAGTATTAGGTATAGTTTCAATATTTTATGGATAGATGCCACTACAACACAGTAAGTACGTGAGTAAAACAGAAAGAAAAAATCAGTTGACAAACTATAAAAATGTGACCTAGCGGTGTTTTTTGTGGGTGATTTTTTAAGGGATTAAAACATCTGTGATAGCCGCAATTTTGTTGGTAAGTGTAATTCTAATGTTGAATCTTTATTTTCCGCATGATAAGTTGTTTGTAGCATGTGTTTTTAGTGCTTTTTCGATGTCATCAAAAACATAAGCTACAAAATACCAAGCCGGGAAAGAGGAACTACCATACCAGGTTAAGAGAAACATATGTTCCTCTTTCCCGGTTTTAGGGGTAACAAACATTTTGCAAGTTGAAAATCACCTATCTAGATTAGGTAGGTAGAAATACATGGTTTAACTCATCTTGGCGCGCGGAGCTATTTGTACATGCGCTTATAATTATTATACAGCTTTAATTTGTGTGGTAGTGACTCGGGCCAATTGACAGTCATTCATCGTACCCATACAAGGCACTATGTGTGCGCCCCAAAATGTGTTGATATCTCTATACAACAAGCTTGTTAGTTGTTCCTGTAAATTATTTTTACCGTATTGGAGGTACATATATATATTTGTTACAGAAAAAGTAAAATGCCTCGAAATTATATAAGAAAAACGGAACGGAGCTCTTACCCGAAAGAAAAATTGTTAGAAGCAGTGGCGGCTGTTAAAAGTGGTGCATTGTCGGGTTATGCAGCCTCAAAACATTATGGAATACCATACTATACCATTATTTTGGTCATTATGTATAAACGCAGTGCAGTATATTCGTTCATGCATAACGATCACAGTGAAAAAATGACAGAAAAGTGTTTTAAGTTTTTTGTACGTTTGTTAAGTAAAACAAAGATTTTTACAATTATTTGTGTTTGTTTTTATTCAGTTGAGTTACTCACGGTTGGAAAACCGATTTAGATACATTTATAATAAATACACACCACACTCACTTAGTGACATTCATCGTTTATTTTCCTTAATATTTTTATTAAAAACCAAATTACAGTATAATGTTTTTAACATTCGTAGTTTACAACCCCTGACCTTACTAATATGTTCCTCTTACCCCAATTTTTTTTTATTGTTCGGTATTGCTAAATTAAACCATATTTTAACTATGGTATAGTTTCATTTCCATTACGTCGAAAGGCAGTTCTCAAATTTTTAGAGATACATGTAAAAATACGTGTTTTTACTTGTACGAATCGAAGCGTTTCTCTTACCCCAAATTTCGGGAAAGAGGAACAATTAGAAGACCTGGCTTTGTAGTCAGATTGTTCCGTTATTACTGGAAGAATCAATTTCTGTGTTAAAATAACAGTTAGCATGGTTCGTTAGCGAAACTTTGTTTGTATTGCTATTAGAATACGTACATATTTTTAATAGGTAGAGGTCGTAATGTTCAAAAACCAGTAAACTATGTTCCTCTTACCCCACCTGACCTCATACGAATTTGGTTTCAGTTTAATTTTGCTATTAGGTGATAGCATTTGAATGCCCCTCAAAATTATACTAACAAGGTATTTGGTTACCTATTTTGCTTTTAGAAAAAAGCTAAGTAGTGTACGAAATCTCATTTTTTTTTAAATAAACGGTTACCACCGCGGGTTTTTTACATCATATATCTAATTAATATTTGATACTTAATATCAATACCCCATAAAATAATAAAAACAACGAGTTATCGAATTATGTCCAGGTTTAGCTAATTTGACTGGCCTATTATTTGTATTTATTTAACCCTTTGGCTCGACGAGATTTTGACATTTGTCATACCCGCTGACTCGGGGAGTTGTCGCGTCAATTAATTGAATTAAGTCACCAAATGCAGGAATTTGCACGCAAGTTTTAAGTATGAATTTAATGTGAAAAATATTTTATTTCATTAATATTGTACCTAATATGTCTAGTAAATTTCTTTAAAAATGTGCTGTTTACGTGAAGCTACGTCAACATAATGCGAAATTAGAATAAAATAGATATTTAATATACCTATATCCAAATATTAGTTGAGATAGATTAGCTCAAAAACAATAATTAACGTACCTAGTTACGTGTTGAAACGCTGAAGGGACAAGCTAAACATAGTTTCTTTTTCTTTTCATTTTCACTTTTACCATTATTCAAATACAAAAACGGATAAAAAAACACAATTCAATTCAGTAAAAATTGTACGTCGACTTAATTCGAACTTAGTGCTGACCATCAATCCAAAATTGTTAATACAATACAAATGTTGCATTCAACCAAATCGATACTCATTCAGCCTAATCGAAACTCAATCATCCTAATCGAAAAATAATCATTAAATAAATAAAATCGCTCGAAAGTTAATTAATGACATTTATTTATTTTCGGCATAGCTACAAATAAATAATTTCACGTGAATAGAAATTATTTTTCAAAAACCTAAAGTATTGGCACAGATTAAATATTAGTACAAGTAGAATGAACACGAAGATATTTTAAGTAGGTATCTAATAGAAATAATTAGAATGTATTACCACATTCTCTCCTATATTACTACATGCAGTCGGTCAACGCGGTACTTACTATTCTGTGGCGGTACATTGTCGCAGAGCATTCGTGCTAGGGTCACAGAATAGTAACAGAAGCAACACTTCGCGCAACAATTAATAGAAATAGCGACTCTTGCTACAAAGCAACAAAGTGCAATTCAGCTCGCATAAGCGCTCAGTACCTAACGCTATATTCACCTAAACGTTGCCGCTCTCTTCTAACGCGCAACTCTGTCGCTGTCTGGCGCGGAGTGACGCGCTAGCTGTGGCGCTAGGGTTTTCGGCTTGCCGCTGCTACTATACGTCTATCTACCTACTTGACCACGGAATCTATCTTTATGTTTGATGCCTATGATTACACGGTCAATTAGGTAGATAGACAATGAATAATTAAGTTCGTCATTTGTAATTTACTAATGAAAACAAACCTTTAATTTTTAGGCTACCTAGATACCTCTTTGTTTAACATTCCTCAATAACTTACATTAATAATATTTTCATATTTTGCAATAATTAAAATGTTCGTAGAACAAAAACATCAAAAATTCTGGTTGTTTACATTTTCACTATACTAATTCTTAATTATCTCCTAAACGCGTGGACCGATTTGCATGATTTAAACGGATATAATGGTTTTAGACCTCGATCTCTCATTTGACACCAAAATCGTTAAGTTATCTCAACAAATAAAAAATCACATTTTCAAGTTGCGCTCGTAATTATGTAAATCAATGTAATCAAACATTAAACGTTAAAACTACGGTTCTATATGACTGTACCTACTTGTTACCTAATTAACTTGTAGATAGGGTTTAGTTGCCGACATAATGCACATGAAAACAAAGTTTTATCATCGTTTTTAAATTAATTTGAACTTATTTTTCCTCATCTGCAGGTAATGAAAAAAATGACACTGTCGTCTCCGTATTTCGACACACATCCATCAAATGAGCAACGTTTTAGACCAGCCATTCTTGTTGCTCACTAAACTTATTTAAAATAATAGGTACATAAGCGCGCGCGCGAGCGTTGACAGCCCACTGGCGAGGTGGCCGCGTAGCCACGCGAAATTGTAGGCACTTATCGCTGTAGGTACGGCCGAGTGGTGGAGGCCTGCTAGGGTTTGCTGAGGAAAGCGAGCAGCAGAGAGGCGGAGCTTATGTCCTAATCTGCCATACCGCAGCTCGGGACATAAATTCCTGGGCCTTTGCTTCCTGATTTCAAATAGAAGTGAAATAGTTCATAAGATAGAGGACGTACTACTATAATCAGGTTTTAATAATGTTAGAGGACATAAGGTCGGTCACAAAACAAACATGGCTAAGATCGATTTCTAAATCTAAGATAGCGGCTACGAAAACTTACTACTTATTCATCATGGGTGATATTTCCATGGTTTTCATGGCTCCTGTTGCAGAAAATGAGGTCAAAACATGAAAAGTTCACTAGTCGTCATGGGTGTCAATTCTGTAGTTTTCGGTGGCGCTGAGGCCGAAAATGGGGACAAAATGAAATTCCAAGATAGCGGCTACAAAAATTTGCAATTAGTCGTCATGGGTGTCAAAATCGTGATTTTCGGGGGTGTTAATGCCGAAAATGAGATTAAAATCCAAATCCAAGATGGCGGTTACGCAAATTGGCTAGCTGTCATGGGTGTCAATCCCATGATTTAAGGGCTAGTAAATTTCATTTAACTAGGTACCTAGTGAACTTTCATGACGGCTATCTTGGATTTAGGAGTAGAATTTATTTTCGGCTTCAGCACCCCCGAAATCTATGGAAATAATATAATTATGAAATAATAAGTAAATTTTCAAGGCCGCCATCTTGAATTTAAGAATAACTTATGTCTACCTACTGCTGCAAGGCTTATCCGCTGCGACTATCAGCTCGACAAAATGTTAAGGTCTAAAAAATGTTGTAAAAGTGCCAAGTAAAGATGGCTGAACTACTATTGCCTTTGCACCCCTGTCCAAATAAAACGAGCAAAATTTCATAAAGCGTTTAAAATCGATCTCGAAATAAAATCCAACTTCAAAACCCAGAGGTGCCTAGTCTGAGGTGAAACATTTAAGAGTTCGTGTAATGTTACAATTATTCGCCATTTTCACATAACAGCATGTTCATTGCTCGTTTTACGTTCTAACTTATTCGAATTCTAACTACTACATTATAAGTAAATGCTTCCGGTCAGCATCCGACTTAAGATGGCCCAAGGCCTCATCAATGTCTCGCATCGAAAATGCCAAAAGCTTTCCGCCATTAAATCTTCCCCGAAGTCAAATACTCACTACGCCTATGTCAGATATACTGGGCACCCTATACCATCTACGCCTTCAAAAAATAAAGTCTATAATGTATGACCTCTTCACCCTCTTCACCTCTCTTCTGTTTTTTTTTCGCTTATTCACAACCGTCAACCATCCTGGACATAATAAAATTAATATTCTATGTAGGTACCTATGCAATTTAAAATTAGTACATGAAGGCGTAGGCGAGGTACCTAGATTTCGCACTATTAAGATCCCGTTTAACAATTTTAAACCTTATTACAAGGAACGTTTCGTAGATAATTATTATTTTACTGCCGATATTGCGTCAAATTAGAATTTATTTTTTGAATTTTGAATAAAGAATATCAGTCTACGGATGCATTGGATTCCACGGTGAAGTTTCGGTACGAATATTTATTGATGTAGCCACAGAGGATTATGATTTATGATGAATCTAAATCTATTTTATTTTATTTAAATGTACCTACTGACTTATTACGATATTTAAAAAAAAGTATCTTTGATTGCTTGATTTTAATTTTAACATAGATAGAATGTTAAATTACATCAAACATGTAAAATATTTACTATAATTAAAAAAATCGATTTTTGGTGTTACTTATTTTTTATTAAATCGATTCGAACAAAATCACAACGAAATAATCGATTCACATAATCACTTTCTCACATCATTAACCATAAAAAAGTAATATGGCGGCTGATTCCGAATCCCAAATTGAGTAGTGATAACAAAGATTTCGTGATATTTTACGTACGTTTACGTTTTACGTTAAAAAATGGGCTTTTTCTAGTAGTATATCGCATTTGTCTATAGATGATGGATTGTTTTTAACCACGCCTACTGTGTAATTTGTGATATTAGTGATAAATGAACAACAACAAAAGTTCAACTGGCGGGAAGCTTTTACTTTGGATATCAAAAACTTTGTTATCACTACTAAAATTACCAAAACTATGGATGATTTCCTCGAGTTAATAAATGATTTACTCATTTTGTGATGATTGGTAGTCCAGAATCCATTCTTTTTATGATTTTTAGCGTCCACCACGACTGTCATCAAATGGCGGTTATCGCATTATACATTCAGTTTTGTAAAGGTAAATATTAAAACTCGTGCGCTAAATAGGATTGATTCAATGGTACTCAAACTTGAGCTTTTTATTTAGTTCTTATAAATTTCATCCAATAACAAGATCCGATAAGTAGATAATTAAATGTTTACATTATTAATTAGGATGTCGTATGACCTAATTCTGGGCCCCGATCGGGGTCGAAAACGAGTTTACGGTAGTTCTTGTGTTCGTCCCCTTTCGGGGCCCGCTACGGACTATACGGTTAAAATACTGGTCATAAGTTTAAGTTTTGTTTCATCGTGTCCACATCTCCACGTCACGACGTCGTCAACGTGGAACGGTGCGGTAACGTGGCACGGTGCGTTGACGTAACGTGCAAATTTACGTTACCGTATCGTAAAAATGCACGTCAGATATGTTTTATGCACAAACAAAGAGACATAGACTATTGAACGCTGTTAATGTATTTACATAAGTTGCATTCGAAAAGGTTTTACTTAGTTGCAAAAGTGGCCAGTTCTTCAAATGTATAATGAAGTTGTGTTTGTTCATTTTAAGTAATATTACTCAATAATTCTATTTAATAGACTATGGTAACATTACAACAGTCGTGTACAACTCATCAATTTATCTGTTAAATGAGCGGAGATGTCCAGAGCCTGGTTTAGGCTGCTTTTACGCCAGAGATGTGTGCAACGGATTTGTGTCAAATCAACCAATAGGATTGTTTAATTTTCAAACATGTGTCAAGGTTAGTAAAAAAAAGCGATCCTATTGGCCGGTTTGAAACACATCCGTAGCACACATCTCTAGCGGAAAAGCAGCCTAAACCAGGTCCTTAGTCAATGATATTATATACAAAATAAAGATATGTCATTGACGCACCAAAAATGACAATTCAAAATTACAACAATTGTTGTAATTGGAAATTGCTATCTCTTTCACTCTCGTATTTATTTAGTATCTTCGTCTTACTCATTAGAGATACTAGTGAAAATAATGCAGGTTCGAATTTTAAACACCATTTTCTATGAACGTAACATATCTACTTCTTTTTGTTATAATATCATTGTCCTTAGTGGTCAATCAGACTGCACTAGCGGGTGCGGGGGCGGGCGCGGGCGCTTCGGTCTTGGCGTCTGCGTATTCACAGTAGTGCCGAACGAGCTATCGTACGACACTTCGGCGGGTGAATTAAACAGACGCTATATCACTGTGAACGATACGGCGCACAGTGGGCTGAAAATCGATCTTCATAGACATTCGGATCAACTTTGTAAAACTTTTATTTTTTTGGCAGAAATGGGTTTAGGTATCGTACATTGATCAATTTAATGTTATTTGAGTTTTTCAATAAACGTTTTTCTTTACTTTATAGCACTTGGTTGAAAAAAATGTATGGAAAAATACATAAAAAAGGATATATTTCGACTTTCGTACAAGTGCCCCTAATTTCCTTTGGCACGATTATACCCCTTATTTTTCTGCATTTTTTGACATATCACATAATGCGGGCACGCGTTAGATTTTGGGAGAAAAAAAATCAAATGTCTTTTTAGAATATAAAAAAGGTTTTAATCTGTTTATAATTGACATTAGGTACTTAATGGTTACAAATGAATTATATGAATAGAAATGTAATAGCTACCGGTTAAACATAACAAATTTTATGGAAATTAATTAATATTTTTATAATTTTATAACGAGGATGGTTAAATAATGAGATCATGATCCATTGGCCATTATCTATCATAAGGAGATCTAATGTCCTATTACTGAGATAAATTAGATCTCATCAACTAACTACCCCCCTTCCTACGTAGTTTTTTCGAACCTTAAGTATAAATCGTGTGCATTTAATCACTATTTTCAATTGACTTTGTTTTTTCAAAGAGTAATAACCTATTTTTCTAAAATGGAACGAGTGAATTTAGTTCATAATCTTGACTTGTATGTTGTTTTAAAGCAGTCCAGCAAGCTTGGTAACTACCTTGCATTGCTGGAAAGTGTTGTGTTTCAGTTCAATTTGAATCTTTCGGAAGAAGACTCCAATCGGTACAATACAGTTTTTGATGATATCAGCTCCGTAAATCTTCGACAGTTTAAGTGATAGCAGCAATCCAAGCGCTTTCTCTGGGATAAAAGCACATTTATTGTGCTTTTGAGTTTTAATTAGTTGAGAAAATGTTGCTACTTCTTCAGGATGTTTCATTAAATAATCAATGACTTCAGCCAAATTTACTTTGCCGTCTTTCTTTAACTTGCTTACTGTAGCGTAAGCTAGTTCGTCACTGTCTTGTTGATTCTGTTCTTCAATCCTGCGTTTTTTCTGTTTAGTACACAAATCTACAAATGGTTTACGAGGACCTAAACGCTTAGTTAGTGTTCCAACAGATACAGATTGGCTGGTTGCAGGTGCTTGATACTCTGTAATGGCATCCTCTGCAGCTTGTTGCGAAACAACACAAGATGGCCAATCCACTGTTAACGCCAACCAGTCTCCATATTGTTTCTTAAATGTTTCAGAGTATCCTTTGGCATTCTTCCATCTTTTTATGACAGCTTGGCTGAATCTTCGACAAAATTCCTTTAAAGTATCGCTGTCTTCTTCAGAAAGATTTAAATTGAACTGAAACACAACACTTTCCAGCAATGCAAGGTAGTTACCCAGCTTGCCGGACTGCTTTAAAACAACATACAAGTCAAGATTATGAACTAAATTCACTCGTTCCATTTTAGAAAAATAGGTTATTACTCTTTGAAAAAACAAAGTCAATTGAAAATAGTGATTAAATGCACACGATTTACTTAAGGTTCGAAAAAACTACGTAGGAAGGGGGGTAGTTAGTTGATGAGATCTAATTTACCTCAGTAATAGGACATTAGATCTCATTATGATAGATAATGGCCAATGGATCATGATCTCATTATTTAACCATCCTCGTTATTAAATTACAAAAATATTAATTAATTTCCATAAAATTTGTTATGTTTAACCGGTAGCTATTACATTTCTATTCATATAATTCATTTATAACCATTAAGTACCTAATGTCAATTATAAACAGATTAAAACCTTTTTTATATTCTAAAAAGACATTTGATTTTTTTTCTCCCAAAATCTAACGCGTGCCCGCATTATGTGATATGTCAAAAAATGCAGAAAAATAAGGGGTATAATCGTGCCAAAGGAAATTAGGGGCACTTGTACGAAAGTCGAAATATATCCTTTTTTATGTATTTTTCCATACATTTTTTTCAACCAAGTGCTATAAAGTAAAGAAAAACGTTTATTGAAAAACTCAAATAGCATTAAATTGATCAATATACGATACCTAAACCCATTTCTGCCAAAAAAATAAAAGTTTTACAAAGTTGATCCGAATGTCTATGAAGATCGATTTTCAGCCCACTGTGCGGCGGACTGAGCCATTAGAAACACCCGCGCCACCGCACCCGCGCCCGCCGCATGCACGCGCGCAACTCGCGGGCGCACTGTGAATGCAACTGATGTCTACATACATTTGATTTACACGCGTCCGCGCTAGCACCCGCGCCCGCCTCCACTCTGAAATACGGCTTAGGGTTCAACCCGCTGTGCCGTGTTTGTGCATGTGAGAGTTCACTTACATGAGAACACAATTAGGGCATAATAATAAAACAATAACACATTCAAAAAAATCTTAAAAGAGGGTAAAATATGAAATTGCATAGGTACTTTTATAATAAACTAGCGACCCGCCCCGGCTTCGTACGTGTACGTTTTATAGCTTAAAACCTTCCTCTTGAATCACTCTATCTATTAAAAAAACCGCATCAAAATCGGTTGCGTAGTTTTAAAGATCTAAGCATACATAGAGACAGACAGCGGGAAGCAACTTTGTTTTATATACGTACTGACAAGTTCTTATCACGTAAATAACACAGATTAACTAGATATGGTATGAGTATGACAAAGTGAAACCAGTTATTTCAATTAGACTATGTACAGGCAATTTTGAACTGTCGAGAATTTACTGCTGCGTTCCAAAGAGTAGTTTCCTATGGAGAAGAATGGGCAATAAAGACAAACGTTACTCTTTTTCAAAAAATTGTTACAATAATTGTATTTGTTAGTTGCAAAAAAATATGTTTGTTTTGGTGAGCATAGTTTAGTGGTTTTGTGTTATTTGATTTTTATTTTTCTTAGTATTTGATTAAATATATTCATGGAATTAGTTTCTTTTATGATTATGCACTTATGTATTTTTTTGGTAACATGTTATTACACATTATGTTTTTGCGACATCATAAATTCTTATTATACTTTTTCCCATAGTTTGTAATTTGTGTCTATAAATACCTACATTTGCAATACAGAATATTTTGTCTCAAGTTAAAAAGATCAAAAATAATAAGTAGTTAGTACATTAATATTTTGATATAATGAATATGCAATGCGTTGAATGTTCGATCAAATAAACATTTGATATTTTGAACATTAAATCTAACAAACATTCAATATTTTGAACACTCGATATATTGAGTGTTCGATTGATTGAATGTTCGATTTACTAACCATTCGATGAAATGAATGTTCGACTATTTAGACATTTGATTTAAAGTGTTTGATCAAATGATATTTGATGTTATGGCATAGTACACCCCATAAACCTTTATTATGTCTTAATTTCACAAGAGCATAAATAAACATTGTGTAGGAATTAGTTAATAATATCAATCAATTTGTTAAGTTATGCTCAAATCTATTTAGTTCTTATCAATGTTACCTAAACTTTGGACCTGATAAAAATTACTTTTGTTGATACAAGGCACATATTTAACTATTGAAAAATTACCACATACATTAAGTACTATGAAGAAATATCCTACATTTGGAAGTCAACAACTTTTTTTATTTCTTTTGTAATCTGCTATCTTTCTATTTTTCATACTATAAGATGTGTTGGGGCATTAATTTGGTAGATTGAGTGTCATTATAGTGGGTGCCTGGTGAGGGCAACAAACAAAATGAACACAGATAACACAGACAAATTAAATAAAATAGGTACTAAATTTATCAAATTAATACAGATACCAAATAATTATCATTTATGTTATGTACCAGTTCAAGTTAATTAGATTCGAAAATCGAACATGAAAAGAACTGCTAAAAAATATGTAGGTACCTATTGACGATGCCCTACCAACATTTTAAGCACTTAAGATGTTTACATTACCATACAATATGCTAGACGCATCATAATACCCGTTTGCGTCACATCTCATTTCTGGTATCATTAGAAAGAGATTAACCGCGATAAATTTATATAATAACTTACTGCAGACGTAACTAAATAATCGATAATAAACAACAGTGCCGAGAACAAAAAAACAAAAAAAAAAAACTTACCACTCTTCGGCAAACTCCGAATAACGTTGACCGCAGCGTTAAATTTCTCTTCCAAAGACATATTTGGCACGTATCAAATACAATCACAAACACTAAATATTAATTTAAAACAACACGCACTTTGGACTTGATAATTGGTGACTGAATAAACACACCAAATCACTGCACGACTAACGACATGTTTTCAACACAATCACTCTTAATGAATATTTAATTGTAATGAACGCTCCGTGGCGTATTTACAACAAAAGTATTTTTGAAGATACAACGATGAAAAGGAACAAAAACTGCGAAGAACGAATAGGACCGCCTTCGAACGAAATGAAATGAATGCAAGTGAATTTTATTGACATTTGTGAAGTTAAGGGATGTAGTACAATGTATTTTGAAACAACTATCGATATCGATGTCTTTGATGGAAAATTCCAGTCTGTTTTGGCAATATTTTTAGTGCATACAAAACACAAATGTTTAACTTGAGTAATTTTCCACGAAACTAATTCTTTTAAAGGTACTCAGTTAAACAATAAAATTCTTTTTTTATCTCGTTAATGTTTGACACGTTACTCGTGTTTTTGTCATGTATTTAGGTATGAAATTAAATAAATGTATCCGTCAACAACTATGCTATACCTGTGTTTTTGGCTTTTAATTGGATTACTGTAATATTAGATTATAAATAATTTTGTTATAATTACTCATTCACTAGTGCATGCCAAATTCTTACATCTCTGATTCTTCCAGCAGACTAAATTTATTTTTCATTTAATGTTTTCGCTTGTCGATATCGATGTTATTTGATCATAATTTCATCATAGCAACACTATGAGTAGTTGACGTATCATGTTACATTGCCATAAGCAAAAATGTTTTTCAAGAGGTTTATAAGTTCGAAATGTTCGGATACACGCAATAAACGCATAAATAGTTAACAATTATTTTTTATCTGTAGTAGACTAAATAATTTTTCTTTCCGCTCTTGTCAAATTGAAGCGAGTCCCCGTCGATTCTTATACCGATTATTTCCTAATTAAAGGTAATAAAATCCAGAGTTTTTAACGAAATCCTAGTGTTTAAGTGTGTTTTTGGAACGTTTTAGTGCCTGGAGGTGGAATCGCGACATATTTGCAGTATTATTTTAATATTTTTGTTCGGTGTATTCGCGAAACCCGCACCCATATTATTTTCGCACAAGTGTTGAAATATTTGCTTTTCCAGTGATATTAAGTGCGTAAACTACTAGTAATTTCCATTACACTACAACATAAGTGTGTTCGCCTTTAAAACGGGCCTAAGTGCTAAGCAATTCAGTAATAACCGCTCGTGGTCATGTATTCATACAATTTTCTTGGTTAAAAAGTCGGCAAGTGCAGCAAACTGCTCTTAAACCTTCTCCAGACAGGTTATTTCACTGCGGTAACCCTTTATGATCAATTTACCACCGTTATTGATTATTAGAAGTGCATTTCCAGATGTATTTATAGCTAGGTCTTCAATGCATTTGCGCACTGGAGACCCATTTATAGACATCTAACTACACGTCAAACGTGTTATCTTTTGAAAAACGAATGTACCTATATCTTCAACGACGTTATAGTGCTGTGGCTTTCAATTTCCTGCAATTCCAAGTTCCAAACGTTACTCTCTCAAAAGGGTATTTATTGTACGTCTTTACGTCGTATAAGTCTCAAATCTAGTGTTTGTGTTTTTCTCAAAGGAGTATTGATTTTCCAGTGCATAGACTCAAATTCTAGAATGCTTGAACTTGATATTTTGGTGTCATCATTATTTTGTTGTTTGTAAAATTAGAAGCAATAATTATATATTAGAAGCCTATTTACGGATTTAAAACCACCTATTAGCCGTCTGACCCAAGCCAAGATAATAAATATGTGACTATCACTAGTCTCACCATCCATTTAATGATGGGTCCCACTGACTTTGTTTTATCTATAATTTCATTGCTATTATTGGTTGTTGCAAAGTCATCGATAGGCAAATATTACTTGAAAGATTACACGCAATATTAGCGTTATTTTAGAATAACATTTAAAATGTATGCACTTGTAAACGCAATAAATTCAAAAATGCTTTATTTGAACATACCTTCAATAAAGCATTTTGAAAATACTTTAAACACATAGGTTATTTATCGGTTTCAGATAAAACTAGGTATTTAAATATCATACTATATCTCCAAATTTGTTTACCCCACAGGAATTCTCTCATCTCTCAAAATAACATCCAGCAAGGACTCCAAGATGCCAGAACTGACAGAGCTGGACAAAGCCACCGCCTCCATGACTGAGAAGCGCAAGGAGGAGACCGCATCCTCGGACAGTGACTCCGACGACACCATCCCAGAACTGGAGGATGCTGGTAAGATATTTGTAAACTATTGTAGACTAAAGGAAAGATCTCATTTTTAAGAAAATACACATCCATGTCCTTTGTTCCAAATCCTTGAGATGTTGAGTCTGGCTATATATTGGAAACATCATCATCCTCCTGACCTTGACGGGAATAGACACCTTGAGGCTTGAGATGGTCCGCTTGGTCAGTTTCCGTGTATTAGACAACCCCTGCATAGCACATCTCAGACATTTCACACTTTACTAGGGAACTTAACGCGACATAAACTACGGTGTAACTTGGAGATTTATAAAAAAAAAACACATATTCAGGCAGTTCTGATGAAAATCTTGTTGGGGTGGTTTTTGTATAAACTAAAAATAACATTGTATTTGGGGTTGGCGTAGCATTTTTTTTTCCATACTTATCATACTTCTTATTTCACTTGTCATACTGCAAATGTTTTGGCTAAGTTGTATGACCTGTCAAACTCAACTCAAAACTCATTTATTCAAAATAGACTAGAATTACTTAGTTCTTTTTGAACGTTCGTTTTACAATATTATAGACATCTCACAAAAAGCCCTCCCTTCGCCGCTTCCTAGTGTTTTTGCTGTGAAGAAGAAACGGCGCAACAAACTCCCCAGCAACACAGTTATGTCTGTCAAGTGAATAAATTAATTGACTCTATACAACGAAAATCATCATATTTTTTACAAATAAATTATGCAATTACAGGTAAAAACAAATTAAAGATAAAGTATATAAATCAATTCTGTATGAATTGGGTTAAATCATAATCGTATCTAACTAATATAGATACCTACATACATAAACCTATATCTAAAAACTATTGGTTACCAGGGAACTACCTGTCTGCGTCAACCCTCCTTGGGAATACTTTTGTTGGTGTTGCTCAGAACAGATCAGTTACTCATATAAAATCAACAATGAGTAATTCCAAGTCTATATTGCTTTCACGGTAAGTTGATTAATTTGGCAGATGTCAGTTCATGACATGAAAATAAATTGTAACGGCGATTGTTTATGACAATTTAATTCAATATGTATTAAATCAATTTAAAAGATTAGTAAAGCGTTACCCAGAAGGTTGTTTTAAAATCAGAAACATAGAAACAATACAGTTTTATGTGTTTAACGCCATAATTATATATTACATAAATGATTTTGAAAAACCCCGACGCGTTTTCAAACTTGCGTCAGATGGTACCAGTTGCCGGAGACGTGCGTATCGATAAAATAATTTCGATAAATTTATATTTAACTGAATGAATATTTTAACCATCGTAATAATTATAGACGATAGGCTCAGTTGATTGAATAATTAAAATAAGGCTCATTATAGCCCAGTTGCCTTGCAAAAGGTCGGTCAGTCCTAAATTTTGGATACGTGTTATGGATATGTGTTCTTATAAAAATTACAAATTTTGTACCTTGAGTGACCTCGGCGCGCTCTGCCATCTTGGGTTAAAAAGAACCCAAAAATGAGTTTTTATTAAATAACTCCTTATGGGTTTAATGCCAAAAATTATTCACATCAATTTTGTAGAAAATTAAATTCTTATTTTTCATTCCCGACTCAAAATCAGAGGTATTTTATAGGTTTGAAGCCCATGTCTGTCTTTCTGTTTGGCTGTCTATTTCTCTCTCTGTCTGTGTGTCTGTTTGTGGGCTTTTCATAAAAACACCTAACATAACACATCCAAAATTCAGGACCGACGAACCTTTCGCAAGATAAACCTCTTTTTCGCGACCCGGCTACTGGGCTTATTATTGGTGATAAATAAACATTTATTTTCACTCATCCCATACCTGCTGGATTCATTATCACATCAGCACGTAATCGTCTGTTGTTGAAGATATGCATGCTAATTGACTTAATCCTAATTACTTAAATCACAAGTATTTGAAATGTACCTACATAAAATCACATTACAATAATTTGTCAAATTCTCGCTGAAATTTTACAAATTGTATCGATAGTTGAATCGACTACAGTCACATGTCTAGCAACTCCTATTGACATGTGTCATTTTAATCTTCTTATCGTGAAAACAATATACCAAACTATCAATTTGTGTGTATCGAGAACAATGGGCATCATTTCGAAAAATTGATTAGTTTTTAATAAATGTAAGAAAAACAAAATTCTATTTTCTTTAAATTGAGACTTTTTCTTTAGTTTGCCGTTTAACATTACTTCCTAGAATTTGATCCTTATAAACGACACTATGGGATGGTGCAATAATACAGCGAGTGTTATTTTTCAATTCCCTGCTAGGATTATTGTATTTTATTAAATTAGTATAAAGTTTTAATTTTTATCAAAATTCGACCTGAGACTCCTTTGAGCAATTTTCGTTATTCCCTATACTTATGGATTGGCCCATCATATCCATTGCCTGCCTCTTTTCCTTTTTTATATTTAACCATGGAATCCACTTTTAAAAGTTTTGGATCATTTCCCGGTTCTTTCCCAGAGCATATGGCCAAACCATTTCTGTTTTAACTTTTTATGTTTACTTTTTTCGAGGAGGAGCTTGTGGCTAAATAATTACAGCCGCATAGACCGATCTTCCGGGTTAAGCCACGCTTGCCGAGGTTGGTCTGTGGATGGGTGACCACTTACCATAGCGAGTTTCCTCCGTGCCTCGGAAAGCACGTAAAGCCGTTGGTCCTAGCTGTCATTTGTAGATCTTTGACAGTCGTTACTGTTGGTCAGAAGCCAGAAAGTCTGACAACCAGTCTTACCAAGAGTATCGTATTACCCAGTTACTGGGTTGTGGAGGTCTGATAGGCAGTCGCTCCATGTAAAATACTGATATTCAGCTGCATCCGGTTCCACTGGAAGCCGACCCCAACATAGTTGGGAAAAGGCTAGGCAGATGATGATGTTTACTTTTTTCGTCAAATAAAAGACGACAATACCTATGTTAAGGTTTTTGTACAATATTGGTTCTTATTTGTTGACAGGCGCACCAGGTACTGGTGGCATCTCCAACCCGATCGCGGGCATCGACATTGTCTCCAAAGCCAAACAGTCACGTGGTGAGAAGAAAGCGCGCAAGATCATGAGCAAACTTGGCCTCAAGCCTGTAAGTATACAACCTTCTTGTTAACTGACTGCCTACCTACCTACCACAATGTCTTCTTCTTCTTCCTGCCCTTATCCCATGTTACTTGGGATCGGCGCAACACGTTTTCTTCTTCCATTCCGTCCTGTCACCCGTCATGATATCACTGACTCCCTTCTCTTTCATATCATTCTTCACACAATCTATCCATCTTTTCTTTGGCCTCCCTCTTCCTCTCCATCCATCCACATTTATATTCATAACTCTTTTGGTCACATGCGTTTCATCCCTCCTCTTCACATGCCCATACCAAGACAAACGGTTCCCTTTCAACTTTTCTGTGACTGGCGCTACTTTCAAACTTCCTCTAATATACTCATTCCTGACCTTATCCATTCTGGTCACTCCACACATCCATCTCAACATTCTCATCTCCGCTACATGCAATCTTTTTTCATCCATCTTCTTCACCGCCCAACATTCCGATCCTACCTACCACAATGTCTGGACTTTAAAAGAGACTTTGACCTCTGAGTTTGTTTCGGCTTCTGAGAACTAGTCAGACAGGAAATGCCGGCGCCATCTAGTCTTATTGTCTAAACATACTATGCCGAAGGTACGCGCCTGCAATACTATTTGAATTACTGACGACACATTATGCCGAAATTACGTTGCGTTATAGCGTACAGCCGAACTTCGGTCGGGCGTAAGTTCAGCGACAATTCGGCGGCAACGTATTCTGTAGAGCACACATTATACGCGACCGAAGTTCGGTTCTATTGCCGACGAAGATCCGGGGCGGGGAGCAGCGGGAGGCAGGCATGCCCGCGCCCCGCGTGTCCGCCCACAAGTTTTCGCAACTGAATTTCTGCCGCGTAAGTTCGGCACTTATGGTGTGTCATATCAGCCGAATACGTCGGAACGTAAAATCAGCCGCGGAACTTCAGTCGCGTACCTTCGGCATAGTGTGTTTGGACACTTAAAAATAACTTTATAATGACTTGTAGTGTCTCTAACAGATTTATTTACAATAATAAATATGATTTATCATTTCGTCGGCTAAAAGTGATAAACTGATAACTCCATTTGAACGATTTCACAGGTAATGAATAAAATTCAATAATTTCTAGGTAGTTAGTTAGGTAATTATTTATTTTGCAAAAGAAGAGCTTTCTGAGTGATATTAGACTACCATCAATAAACGTGATTTTTGTTTTAATTCAATATAATTAATTGAAAAAACAGTTTCATTAGTTGTCTGTGAAATCATATTGAAATGGAGTTATCAGTTTATCACTTTTAGCCGACGATTTACTGATGTGCTAAAATAACAAAATAGAGGGGACTGTTGCATAATGTGCACATTTTGTAATTTATTTTTAGGGATATCCAAAATGGTCTGCAAATAAAAATCTTTTGCATTTTACGTGACTATTGTTTAAAAAAAGCAAAATTGGAGAACATTTTAGAAACAAAATAAAAACGCTCCTTGTCCATAAGACGAAACATTGCATTCATTTCATCATGGTTGGAATTCCACTATCTGAATTGGGCTTTTGTTTGTAGTCGCAGACACCAATGACAGATAGCCTAACCACAACCCACAACTGATTTGAACAAGGTTCATATTAGCGGTTAGCTTATCAAAAAATTCAAAGTTTATGAAACTGTCCTTAATAAGGAATTTAAAACACGAGTGTGAGTTTAAAAACCGACCCGTAGGCAAGCTAATAGTATCACAATCTACTACAGTTTATTTATTCAGTTAACCAATTTAATACAATACATTTATTCGCCACAAGATATCGTATACAAGGATAATAATAAATAAACTACCAGGTACTACTTAAACATATAAGTTATTGTTCTTCAACTTACATTCATAAACTCTCGCCTTTTTACCCACGGGGTTAGGCAGAAACTGTAGAACGCCACATGCTACGATCCTTACATACTCCTTTCGCTTCGTAAACGGTCTTCAACATGTTATATCAAAAATTATTCTACTATAAAAACCCCTCAATTCCAGGTACAAGGTGTCAACAGAGTCACGATCAGGAAATCCAAGAACATCCTCTTCGTGATCAACTCTCCAGATGTATACAAGAACCCCCACTCCGACACCTACATCGTGTTCGGAGAGGCCAAGATCGAGGACTTGTCTCAACAAGCCACCATGGCCGCTGCTGAGAGGTTCAAGGCACCTGAGAGTGCTGCCGCTGGCAATGATGCTGCTGCAGCTGGCACGGTATGTTCTGAAAACTTATCACTAGCATTAAAAATCTCAATATTTAATCATTTTTTTAGATACAATCATTATCTAGATAATTGTATAAGTTTTGTAATCTTGGACGCTAATGATGATTCAAAATTCGTTATTATTGATTTATTATGAAATTTACCTTGGCTGTGTCTGAAGTGTCCAAGAATGAATGAAAGGCTATGCAGGGGCCCTTGGGCACACAGAGTTTAGGGCCCTTTTAGAAGGCCAATAAAAGTTGGCCGCAATTTTTCTCAATTAAAGGGAACTTTTGCTGAGTAACCCTGGCAATCTATGTGCTTTTTTAATGATGCATTGAACTAAGAAACCAATGTGTTCTTTAATATGATGAAAAATACATAGGCACTAGGTTTCGGCATTTTGGGGCCCCCCATCAGCCTGGGGGCCCTCGGCTCGTGCCCCACGTGCCCTTATGGTAAAGATGGCATTGCACACACATTGAAGACAAATGCAACTTAGGAATGGTAAGATGAAATTATGCCGCTTGTTCGCTAAAACTGATTGTGTCTATACGTGAAAAAAACATGAAATTTTGGTAATTACTATTTATGGCGTGAAAAAAACTCAATGCCTGTAACCATTTAATTCACAGACGGTAGCTCCCATCGCCGAGGAAGAAGATGAGGAAGGTGTAGACGAGACGGGAGTCGACGAGAAGGACGTAGAGATCGTGATGTCACAAGCGAACGTGTCGCGAGCGCGAGCCGTGCGCGCTCTACGGAACAACCAGTCCGACATCGTCAACGCTATCATGGTACGTATGACCGCCGCCGTGTGAGCGAGACACCAATACATTTTTACATTGCTGTGCACAAGAAGACTGCCTCTGTGTGAGCGAGACAGCAGTACATTGGTACAGACGCCAGCATATCAAGCTACTACAATCTGTCAAATTTCTTTAATAGATTTTCATCTTTATCGCTAAAGCATTAGGTTCAAGGTTGATTAGGAAAATTTGACAGTTTCGGGTAGTTTGATGTGCAGGCGTCTGTTCTGTACATTGCTGCCAAAACTCATCTGCGAAATAATACCCCTTTGCCAGGTGTGCTGACTCCTGACACCTGCTTATAATCATGCTGGACATGCAGGTTCATTCGGTTGGAGCAATGCTCCTACATGTTACGCTGCTAAATCAGGGGCCCAATTCTCCTAAAATAAATTGTTGCTAAACGCAATCGAAACACAACCGTCAGACAGTTTTTGTTTTCGAAAACAATTCGACAGCTTTTGAAATTGAGAACTGTCTGAATGAACGGTTCGGCCTTGGTTCGGTTGTGATTTATCAAGATTTATTTTAGAAGAATTAGGCCCCAGTTTCCCTCTCACCGTTTTGCAAATGGTTACAAGGTGCGAAGGTCTATGAAGTGACCATAGCAAGTGCTAAGTAGTGATGCAATGTGATTTAAATATCGATCTATCGACACCAGACAGATATCGATAATATCGCACATTTTTTTTTTCAATATTTTGTGAATTATGGGAAAATTATTAAGCAATTTGCTTCCTTTTTTTAAATAATACCATACTTTGCTAAAAACTTAAATTAAGTATTGTGATCAACAAAATGAAAAGATCATTTTGTTGATCACAATACTTAATTTTTAATACTTTGATATTATATTTTTTATGATAATAGCAAATCATGAGTGGCAACACTCGCACCACAAAAATCGGTGTTTGTTAAAGGCATATTTCAAGAGAATTAAATGCCAGCATATCGATAGAAATGTCAATATTTTCGCCTCGATATTGTCGGTTGACCGAAATATCGTTGGTAGGGTACCAGCACTATGTTGCCCTTGTTATGAAAGTAGTTTGAACATAAAGTAAACCACTTGTAATCATACAATTTGACAAACTTTTTTTTTTATATAAACTTTGCCGCACACTAAGGTTTCTCTTGTATCGTGAGTGCGTTTACAGACACAAATCTCACAAACAAACGCCCAGACCTGAAACAACCACCTGTAGGCCATACAAATTTTTGTTCCGTGTGGGAATCGAACCCACGACCCGTAGCGTAGAAGCCAATCGCTTAGCCACTGCACCAAACGTGTCGTCGCTAGCGATAGCATTTGGTATCCATATTACTCAATATCTGTGCACTAAGTATATCGTAATGTTTCTAAACTACCTGTACTCTTCTTCCACAGGAGCTGACGATGTAAAGATCGTGAGCATAGTCAAGAGTATGTTAACTTCCTAGTTTTAAGTCTCCGTTGACATAATCCACACGAGCGGGAGTGAGACAGTATACTCGTCTCTCGCTCGCACACTCAAACTGAAGAATCCAAAGTAAGGTCGAGGACGACGAATGATTTGTACGGTACGGGAATGTATATAGGCTTATTTACTTCAATACAATAAAATTATGGTAATACTTTTGTGTGTTTTATTTACTGTTTCGGTATATGTACGTGTAGGTGTAGTAGTGATGAGTAAACGTAGAGACAAACTGATCTGATCCCACGTATGCAATGTCTGCGATGCATTAAGGCCCCTACACACAGTGCCGGCCGCCGGCAAGCCGCGGTGCACTCTGCGGCTATACAAGCCTTGTGCTTTGCCGCACAAACAAGCCGCCGCCATGGCCGCCCGGGTATCCCGGCGTGCCGCGCGGTCAGTTGATGACAGGAGATAGAGAAATGGCGCCGATTTTGAGAACGAACGAAAACTCCTCATCAAATATCTGCATCCAAATCACTTACACACTCACTCACCCATAACTCAAACACACGCGCGCTTATACAATAAATTGAGAAATTAGATGAGGTGGTTCAAGTTCAAAGTTGAAATACCGAGACTTTGCAGGGAGGGTGAATTTAAAAAAAAAAGTGTTTTATAAAGTTACCTACTGGTAGACTGAACTTGATCATATTGCGAGGCTGCCCCGCGACTAAACTAAGCAGCCTCGCAATGTCGATACCCAGCTTTACTACTTGTATGTACTATTATTCTGTGGCTTTACAACAGGGATATTGCGTTTAATTTCTCTAGGCTAGTACGTAGTCGGATACTACTACGTAGTCCGTTGAAAGTGAGCTACACCAAATGGCAGTGTGCTCACTGTTCTTTGTATTCGTAGGCTTCGTAGCATTCACAAGAAAACGAAATAAGGATTTCGACTGATTAAGTTGACGTTGGTAAGTTAGTCGAGCAGGCAGCGATGATCAAGAAAACGCATTTGGAGCAAATTGAGTTTTAGTAGTATTTTTTATCTCACGAAGACGCGTGAATTATTGCAATATGAACCTTTTATCTTTAAAAGCCACACTACACTGTGTGACAAGTCTTCGTGACTAGGTACCTACGGGCTACCTCTTTCCGCCTGTCCACATCTCCACGTCACGAAGTCGTCAACGTGGAACGGTGCGGTAACGCGTCACGGTGCGTTGACGTAACGTGCAAATTTACGTTACCGTATCGTAACACGTTCAGCCTCTAGCCGCAAGCGCACACGTATATGCGCTCCGCCCGCGCTCTCTACGCCCGCGAGTTAGTCGCCGTCTATGTGGTCTGATGCTTTAAAACCATATCTTACTCTTTCTCTTATTAAAATTCAGGATCTACATGGTCAACGATAAATCTAACAATGATCCTGACGTGCATTTTTACGATACGGTAACGTAAATAATTATGCACGTTTATAGATGCGAAGCCGGTTGACAAAGTTGTCAACCGCGCGGTTGACAACCATATTTTTGGATAACAACCGTTGTCTACCATTTTCGACGGCTTGAAATGGATAATAACCTGTTTTTTTTAATGGAATCAGTTTTTGTCCTTAGGTAATAGATAGAATAAATAGCCCCACTTTAAGGGAATCGATTGTTTTTTTAAAATTAATTATAGATTCTTTATTTTAATGTAAAGTAACTTTTATGAGAGATTTCTTTTAGCGTAGATACCTTAATTTTGAAATAATTACTTCCGAATTGAGTAATTGGGTAGTAGTGGCAACGTCGCTCAAGGTCTAGCGACAACCCGCGCGCAAAATAATTTGTAATTAAGTAGGTACCTAATTATTTACGAGTTTCGTATAACGTAGGTAGGTATCTACCTACCGGATAAAACGGGGTAAATAGAGACCCACGGGTGAATAGATACAAAACTTTAAACGAGTTTTCATGGTTGTATTAATGTGTCAGTTCAGTAGTAACAAGGTAACAAAATTCTTAATTTTAATTCAGTAAAAATATTCGAGTCCTTCTAAGAAACAAACAACATTTTCAGTTTCACTATCGTGAAAAACCATTTTTAAAGTTACAAATAAAATATTTTAGGCTCAAAACATAACCAACCTTTTAGCTTGCAGTCGGATAAACGACCGGTAGTCAACCGTTGTTTATAGGTTGTTATCGGCTACTTTGGATAATTATCGGTTGTCAACCGCTGTTTTACAACTATATGCACGTTACGTCAACGCACCGTGCCACGTTACCGCACCGTTCCACGTTGACGAAGTCGTGACGTGGAGATGTGGACACGCTCTTTCTTCCTAGCAGTTCACTGCGATAGTTTGCGCCCCAAAGTGTCGCGCCGTCAATAGAACATACTTCAAAAGGTAACAAATTCGAAGTAAAGCCCCAAGAAATAAAACTCCAATAATTAAATTAGCTTATTATTTTATTAGTGCAATAAGGCATCCATCACATGTTTGGTATAACCGCACGCATACAGTGAAATGCATTGACTTAATATAATTAAAATGATAACATTGTTACGGCCAAATCCGTAGGCCTAGCGCTGTGCTTAGAGTTGAAATTGACAAAACAGAAATATTCAACTTTGAAAATGACACATTTTTTGAAAAGTCAGCCGTTATCATTGATTGACTGAAACGTTTTGGTATAATAATAGTCGAATTCAATGGTAAAATTTCGCCATCAAATACCCATTCTATAAAATTGTCATCATTCAAAGTCCTAATGATAATAGACGTCATAATGATAACTGCATTCGACAAGGAATTAACTGGGTTATTTGAACATATTTTTGAGACAGATAATAAGGAAGCTTTCTTGAGGATTACTAGCGATCCTTCTAGCATTGATAGATAAGAAAAAACAATTTTATTTAATAATGTGGATTGTAACTTCCATAAAAATTATGTGTCAGTTGTTAAATAGCTTAGTTACCCTGACAATAGGTAAAAACTGTAGCATAACACTCCTTGTAATCAAGCAAAATGCAGTACACTTCCCCCACATCTTTAAAATATGTTTTATAACGCAAACAGACTAAGCTTATGTGATGCCACGCAACATTATCATGAAACAGACTGCGTCTAATCGCGTATATACTCAACTAGCGACCCTTTTATAGCTTAACCGGGTGCGTACCGCCCGTCTTCCCAGAACACTTAATTGTCTTATCTATTGTGTCTATAATTACCGTGCTTGAGGTTTGAAAACCTCTTGAATCACTATCTATTAAAAAAAACCGCATCAAAATCCGTTGCGTAGCGTAGTTTTAAAGATTTAAGCATACATAGGGACCAGTGGGGTAGGGTGAATTTTCTTAAAAGGGAAGCCGAACCAAAAAATGCTTACCTTGCTCAAGTGTGATGCGTGAATTCCAGTAACTACTCGTTTCGAAAGGGAAGCCGATAGGAATCGAGTTGTATGGAGCCTTCGCCACTTATAGGGATAGACAGCGGGAAGCGACTTTGTTTTATACTATGTAGTGATGTAGACGAGCTGACACACACATTTCACGCATCAGTGACGTCACAGAAAATAAATCTGTTTCTAAATAGTGTTATTCCATGAAAGACAACACCATATACGTCGCGTCACATAACCTTAATCTGTTTACGTCTTTAGGCGTTTTATTACAAAAGATCATAGATATAACCGTAAATAAACATACAATTAATACTTTTATTCGATAGAGTCCGCTGGGGAGCGTACGTCGTCTATCTTGAGTATCATCTTGACGAGCTGAGTCGCGAGTGATATCTGCTGTTTCTTCGAGTGAAGGGACTCAATTACGTTCATTGTCTTCATGTCATTTGAACCTGGTGGAAGATAAAGTGTTATTAGTAATTATAATGAACGTATGATATGGATGTCGTTTAATCGTTAACCCTTTAACCGCCTCAGTCGGATAAATCCGACAAAAAAAATCGTCTCTATTTCGACCATGTCGGATATACCTGTGTCCGTTACTATCCATATAGAGGTTAATAAACTCGTCGGATATATCCGACTGGAGCGGTTAAAGGGTTAAGATATTTCGGGGTTTTCGGGACAAAAGTAGCCAATGTCCTTCGTCGGATTCCAGACTATCTCTGTATCAAGTTTTATCAAAATCGGTTCAGCGATTTACTCGTAAGCGTGAAAGCGTAACAGACAGACATAGAGTTACTTTCGCATTTATATATAAGTAGGGATGAATGTGCACGTCATGCTCGAGTTAGCAGTTAAGCCAGCTCTTAATATGGCATATTTTACAAATTAAGGCAATCCTAAAAGGCATATTTTTCTATGTAACCTCCATATTTCTCACACTTGAAATTGTCATGATCTACTATTTCAAAAAGAGTATTCATGAAATGTCTTGTTCTTCTCCACAGAAACTACCTTTTGGAACCGTGTACCTAATTTTGACGTTTTAAAAGTGCATGAAATCTGATCTATCTTCACACCACCTCTTCGCCTGTACTGGCGATTTTTCTGAGGCTCCATCTAGTTAGTTGGCAAGTCACCTGACCTTTCCAGGTGAGGTTCGTACCCAGAAGTGGGTCAGTACGGGTTTATTATGCTTACCATGGCCCATGCAGTCGATACCCAAGTTGTAGTTGCTCTCAGACACCTGCCGCGACTTCACTTCGGAGAGAGTGTCAATGGGGGACAGACCACTGGAACAAATAATTGTTATTAAATAAAATAATATTATAGCAGCTACGTAACTATGAATAGAAGCAAAATTATTAAATGGAGACTCTTGTAATTTATAATGCTACTCATGTGTGTAGCGAATATTTTGGGGCAAAGCAGCTCAGTTAAAAATGAAAATATTTATCTTTTCACTAAATCTGGAAGTAAAGAATGGGGCTATGGGGTAATTTTCTCCTTTTTGGGGGCCCAAATAAGTGTAGCCTTGGCATTAGGGTAATTTTACCCTTGTTAAGGCTCAAATAAGTCTTACCGGGCCTTGGTCATCCTATTTCATTAGACATTGTTATCAAGTTAGCTGAATAGAGAATATTTATCTATTCTTGCCTGTGGCAGGGTGGGGCAAACGCCTCATCCGCCCTGGCTACGCCCATAACACGACCCCAAAGATAAATTAATCTTTTTTTTTAAATGTATCAGTTATTATAATTCCGTACCTGTTCTCAGCCAGCGCCAGCGGGATGGCCTCGAGCGCGTCGGCGAAGGCGCGGTACGCGTACTGGTCCAGCGACGACACCTTGTCTGCTGCGCGCGCCACCGCTACCGAGCACGAGATCTCCGCCGCTCCCCCGCCGTACACCACGCGGGAGTCCTGGGATTACGAATACTTGTATTAAGTCACATCAAATCGAAGTCCTTAGCACCCTGATTCAGAAATATTAGGTTAGTCAGTTGTCGAGCGATTTAGTATTTGAGTCATATAAAAGCAAAGGCAGCAACATCCACTTTTACTGAAAAGGCAGTAGACGTTTTTTTTTTGTTTACGTTGCATGCAGCAATTTTTAGTTATAATAAGTTACAAGCTCGTGGCTTAATAATTACAGCCGCATAGACCGATCTTCCGGGTTAAGCCACGCTTGCAGAGGTTGGTCTGTGGATGGGTGACCATTTACCATAACGAGTTTCCTCCGTGCCTCGGAAAGCACGTAAAGCCGTTGGTCCCGGCTGTCATTTGTAGATCTTTGACAGTCGTTACTGTTGGTCAGAAGCCAGAAAGTCTGACAACCAGTCTTACCAAGAGTATCGTATTACCCAGTTACTGGGTTGTGGAGGTCTGATAGGCAGTCGCTCCATGTAAAATACTGATATTCAGCTGCATCCGGTTCGACTGGAAGCCGACCCCAACATACTTGGGAAAAGGCTAGGCAGATGAATAAGTTACAAGCATAGATAACTAATGATGTTAGAATCAGATATTGTAAAACAGAATTCCCTAATAAAGTCTACATTTACCAAAATAAGGTAATACATTTAGGATGTTGCTATTTTTGCATCCAATTTGTGGATGTTGCTGGTTTTGCACTAGAGAGCAAAGTACACAGAACCACTATTGGTTCAAACAGTGACACCTGATTGGTCAACGAAGGAAGTTTCTGTCTATGCCGAAACTATGAACGTCAACTATCAACCTCAATTTAGAAAGTCTATTTTGTATAGGATTATGCTGGTTTTGATACGATTTTAATATTCGGTCAAGTAAAGTTGACAGAATACTACCATTCTGCATTAAAAGTTGAAAAATGAAAAAAATGAGATGTTGCTGCCTTTGCTTATACATATATGACTCATTTGTTTATTATTTGCTTGATAGTAGGCCTGCATTTGACCACCATCTCGCCTGATGTTGAGCGAGAGAGGGAGGTTCCTGTACGTAGTACTATTTATTACTAGCCGTTTGCTCGCGGTTCCACTCGCATCCTAGGGGAACTACTTGATGTACGTGGATAAAAAGTTACCTATAACTAATCCAGGACATGGTCTAACCGTGTGCCAAAGTTCATCTAAATCCATTAAGCCGTTATTGATTAGCAAACATCTAAATACACAAATATGTAAAGCTTCAAAGATATAATATTAGTAGGAGATAGGATTCTGTGTACATGAATGGAACGCAATTAAATAAATACCAGCATGGTGACTCTCATCATCTGCCTAGCCTTTTCCCAACTATGTTGGGGTCGGCTTCCAGTCGAAGCGGATGCAGCTGAATATCAGTATTTTACATGGAGCGACTGCCTATCAGACCTCCACAACCCAGTAACTGGGTAATACGATACTCTTGGTAAGACTGGTTGTCAGACTTTCTGGCTTCTGACCAACAGTAACGACTGTCAAAGATCTACAAATGACAGCCGGGACCAACGGCTTTACGTGCTTTCCGAGGCACGGAGGAAACTCGCTATGGTAAATGGTCACCCATCCACAGACCAACCTCGGCAAGCGTGGCTTAACCCGGAAGATCGGTCTATGCGGCTGTAATTATTTAGCCACGAGCTCCTCCAGCATGGTGACTCTATTATCTACAATTTAGAGTACAAAACTTGTCCAAACAATATACTTAGTACCAGCCTACATAATTCTATTTAATTTAACTGCAAAAGGTTGCCAACTTGTGGACTTATCCTCACCTGCACCAAACTGCGCACAATACACAAGGCGTCATGCATGGAGCGCTTGGCTTCATCAACAATCATGCGGTTACCGCCTCGCATCAGCACGGTCACAGCGCGGCTGTTGGAACACTCCTCGATCACCAACATCTCCTCCTTTGTGGTGCCGAATGCTGGAGAGGAAATATAAAATTAAGTACACATCACGCCACGGGATGATAATATTCAGTTCCTGGGGGGTCTATTCCCTAAGCAAGTGCAATGCACTATAGATGCTTTAAAAAGAAAATATCTTATCAATTATTACTGCAAAAATATGACCTTATTACTCTTAAATCCAGACGCACCCTACTTGAGATGATGACCCTATTTAGTACATGTCGTAATAAAGTCGACTACTGTACTGATCTAGTGAACAGTTTGTGCTACCCACAGAACAGATAAAGAGGTTAGAAAGGAAATAGTTCCTGATTTGTATTAGAACGTGTGTCGCCGCTTTTCTCCCACTCTTTAACTCTACTACAAGCAAGAGCCCAATACGTACGCGCATTACGCACACAAATAAACCACACGCACATAGATTTCGAGTTTGCTATTAGTTGTCACACTAACGCAAATACTGCGTTCGACGTACACTCACACACGCGCAAATTCAAATTTATTTCTCATACATGTTACGGCGACCAAAAGGTCGATTACTTATATCGATAAAATTACTGTAATTTTGTTACAATAAGGGCCGATTTTTCAATCCTCAGATAAAATGCCTGATAACTACCTGACGAATAAAGTTATTTGGCTGTTTAACTGCCTGATAATTGTTTGTCAATTTTTCAATTGCCATTTATCTCACGAATTACTATCTGACCGATTTCATTGACTTTAGCAACGCTAACTTCAGGGAGGTGAGATAAATATATGGCATAAACGAACGTTAGAGCAGGCCAGACTATTTCAATTACCTGCACAGAGTCTAGAGTAGGTACATTAATTACCTGTATGGCAAAAATGACACTGTCAGACTATCTTCCTGTCATGTCGCGTTATATATTTTGATGGTGAATCAATATTATAATATATTTATATGTTTATTACAATGGAATCAAAAAAATAGAGAGCGTTCGGCGAATTTTAATAGTGCTGTAATTCAATTCCTCATAAGTTTAATCGAAAAATACAAACACGTTATAGAAATAAGAAGACCGATGCGGTGACGAATAAAGACAAAGAAAAGGATCTGCATGGAGAAAAACTGAGAGCTCATTAAATTCAGGTGGAATCTCAACCAGTGTCCTTTCATGGAATACATTAAAACTTAAGTATGAGGGAATTAAAAAAAGTACCAAAAAAAGTCCTCTATGCAGACAGGAAATGTACAGAACCGAAGCCCGAAAGTCTGACTACCAGTTCCACCAAGAGCTATCGTGTTATCTACTAACTGGGTGATGGAGGTCAGATAGGCAGTCGCTTCATATAAAATACTGGTATTCGACTGCATCCGGTCAGACTGGCAGACGATCCCAAATTCCCAACATAGTTCGCTAGGAAGATTTACACTATCAATTACTACAGCACTGTTATGTAGCCATGAACCCATTTCGCAGTAATTTTTTGTATAATAAACGATTGAAAACTTAACCTTTGTTTGATGCTTGATTTTATCCTCTACCATTATTTATAAGTAAATATTGCACAGACTCTAAAAGTCTGAATTGGCGATGGAATTCTTTTGAATCCCACACTGTAAAATGATTGGGCATGTTTTTTTTTATCATGCCTTTATCCTCATTGATTCCCTCCGCCCGGGAAAGGCGAAGGGTTATGTATGCCGGACTCTCACTAGCTAAAAACCCACGGTGTGCCTTCTCCTCACCTATGGCCGGGGTCGTGGGATTCGCAGCTGCATGCACTGCATCCCCGGCAGGCCTCGGTCCGCCAGCCCCTGTCGGACCTCTCCTTCTGTGGGGCTTCGTTCCACGTCCTTCTGAGAGGCGCGCACGGAATACTGCGCGCCGCCTTCTCGGGCCTGTTACTGGTCGGGCGTCAGGTCCAATAACCCGCCACCCGCAGGCCACACACTAGTGTGGCCGGAGAAAGTCGCGCGCCCTCCGGCGGAAAATGATTGGGCCTGGATGTGACAATTCTTACTTTCCTTCCTGGATTTATGAATTCATTTATCAGAGCTTCTTGCTCAATTATTGCCAGATCATCAGTGCTATCAAATAATATACATCCATTTTACTTTGATGAAAACGCAAACCCAAGAATTGTCTAGAAAAATTATATTTTTTGTTTACATCATCAGTCATCGAATAAAACTATCTACTGAATAAGCGGTTATCTGGCCGTCAAAGGGAAAGATAAAGTTATTCCTCAGGTAGTCAAATTATTAGTCGAATAAAGCCTATCTGACGATTGAAAAAATAATTTTTTTGCCATCTGTTGAATAAATGCTATTTGTCTGTTTATCTGAGGATTGAAAAATCGGCCCTAAGTTTTGCAATTTTTCACTCTAATTTTGAGACCTTCGAACGGGGTACGAATAGTGTGAACTTCCTCAACACATAAATAATAATGTCAAATTAAGGGGAACATCCGATATAGCCGTGAAATTCAAATTTTCTTTAGTTTTTTGCTAATTGCAGGTCTGTTTTACGTCATAATTATGTTGTTTGCACCCGTAACGATACTAAGTTTGCTAAAAATAATCAATAAAATCATGTCAATTATTATGAATCATCATCATAATGCACTACATAACATGTTTTTTTCGGAAACAATTCTATTTTCGAGCATCGTAAACCTAGAAAAGTAGGTATACTTACGACTTTCATATTGAATTTATGTATTATTGAGTAACCGTTACCGGCGCAAATCGCATTTTGAATAGTAGGTATAAACGTAAATAAAAGCTACAATTTGCAAAAAACTAAAGAAATTTCGATTTTTGTTTTCCCGTAGGCGTATTAACATAATATGTATAATTTAATTAATTTAATTTGAATAACCCTGTTAATTGTAATTGCATAATTTTCTGCAAAATGTTAAGAACAAATTGTGCCACATTTAATAGGTATCCATTCAATTCTACCAGTTGTCTCAATCCAGATTTCTTTTGTCTGGACCTGTTGGAAACCTAAAAATAAAATTTAAAATATAATTCGTGGCAATAAACAAAGTTATTTTAATTATAATATTACTGATAATAATCATTTGTAGATATACACACATATTTAATACCGATATTGTTTACAACTTGGTACAACACTATCGATACGTATGGATTTCGCTGAATTAAAACAATTGCTCGCTGCACTCGACTTTCGAATTGAACGCAGTACATTGCGCTGTCGCTCACGTAGTACAAGATGGTACCCATGTATTGCAAGCAATGAATAATTTTGCATCTGTTTGCGATTATATCGTTTTTTTCTACAAATTACATAATACTATTGCAATAATTACAAATATCACTGATATTATAAGGTTTTTGGACATGCCGGTGAAAAGAAATCCCTTCTCTGGCTACACTACTCAACTAGCTTCTTTTCCGTCACGTTATAATAATGCAAGACGGCATAATTCTTTTTTTTCGCGGATCTCCGTACGCTGTCACAATAAGAGCGCGACTGTTGACCGGTAAAACAAATTTCGGTTGACATATGAGCGTCTGCTCATATGTGCGGCGCGCCTGCCCCGCCCACAAGGCCCTTCTAACGTCTTTTATCTGTTCTGTGGTGCTACCTGATTCCTCGTACCGTACATGATCGAGAGGTTCGATCGAGAGACTTGTTTGCAACTACTTTTTGTAGAACCAAATCAGGGGTAAGCTCACCGCTGCATCGATTAGTTGACACCTACAATAAACAGTTTAGCACAACTGATATTATGTTTTTCAGCAAGGCTATATTTAGAAAAGAAATTGATACTATTTAAGTGATCAGAACCATAATAGTTAAGTAATGTTTACTTTTATTCTGTTTATTATTTTATCGTTCTTTCTAACAACTAGTAGATCTGTTTAGTAATATGTGGATAACGTTGTGAGTCGTGTATTTGTTACCTCTATTATTAAGTTCTAACCTATGTTTATTTATTATTACACTGCTGTTTGTTGTCCCTAATTAAATAAGCACGAAGTCCGTGGTTTCAGCCTTAGTTACGAGCGTTTCCTACTCCCTATCACATATGGACATACGATTATTTCGGGGCCCAAACTAAGAATGAATGACAACACGATTTGACACTTGTCCCTACTACCGATATGTTTTTGCTCGTCCGAAAAGTTGAACTTGACACTTGTTTTGTTCACTTCTACGTTTCGGGCTACTTTCGGACGGGCGACTAACTTCGTTGACGGACTTAGGGAGTAGGCCGTGTACTACCTAGCCTTTATCTATTTCCTTGGTTTTTTCACTGTTGCTTATTATTTTTTTAAAAGTTTGGAGTTTAAAAACAGTCAAATACGTTATCGTAACTTCCCATTCTTAAGTTGCATTTACCAAGAGATACTGCAGTCGAACTAAAAATAAATTCAAGACTGAGTAGTCTTGATGAGAATTCAAGAATTCTAGAATGAGTATTCTTTGACACTTCAGACACAGCCAAGGTAGATTTCATAATAAATCAATAATAACGAATTTTGAATCATCATTAGCGTCCAAGAATACACAACTAACAGCCAGTTTCTTCATCAACAACTAAAGTAATTAGTAAAAGTATTAATCTTTACTTGACCTTTAATGATACTTCGGCAAATGTGTTTCTTCATTCAAGGAACAGCTGAAGTTAAAGTCAAAGGAACTGCCATAACACAAACGTCGTACAATACGGCTGACGTATCTTGGCGAGCCTGAAGTCGTTTAGGCTCAAAATGTCCCTTTCCCAAAATGTCCCCATTCTTAAGCTTATACGTACAATCCTCTACAACAACTCCAGACGTGTATTTACAGAGATTGTTAGACAAAATTACAGATATAATATAAAATAAAACAACTTGTTTAATAAGATCTATCTGTATAATCAACTTATCTGTAATTTTGTCTAACAATCTCTGTAAATACACGTCTGGAGTTGTTGTAGAGGATTGTACGTATAAGCTTAAGAATGGGGACATTTTGGGAAAGGGACATTTTGGGAAAGGGACATTTTGGGAAAGGGACATTTTGGGAAAGGGACTTTTTGGGAAAGGGACATTTTGGGAAAGGGACATTATGGGAAAGGGACATTTTGGGAAAGGGACTTTTTGGGAAAGGGACTTTTTGGGAAAGGGACTTTTTGGGAAAGGGACTTTTAGGGAAAGGGACATTCTGGGAAAGGGATATTTTGGTACCAGGGGACATTTTGGGAAAGGGACATTTTGAGCCTAAACGTCTGAAGTTAGCTGATTAACTGCGCAGGAGACAATATCGTTTCTAAAAAATTCATTGCGCAGCCAAACAACGAACTTCCGACTAGCCAAGATACGTCGGCCGTATTGTAATTTCCCCAAAAAATCGTAGGGAGCTTTTTTTACAGATGGCATCACTGCAATTTTACTGTCAACTATTGCCAAATGTCAAAGTTCTTTGTGACGTTACTTTGGCTGTTACTTTTGATGAAGAAACTAGCCGAAGTTTTTAATCAATAATCCTATTGAAAAACGGTAAGGTACTTACTAAGCTCCCTAACGAGTCCACAGGAGCCAAGTTTGTCCGGAGTCAGCTCCTCAAACCTTGGCACGATGCGTCCTCCAGTGGCGATGGCGATGAGCTCCATCTCGGGGCCTCCCACCCATCGCACGGCTGGCAGACCTTCGGCTAAGAGAAGGTGGTTCGCCTCGTCATCGAAACCCCACTGGCAGATTGCTAGGGAGGCGCCGGCATCCTACAAAGACCAAAAGAATAGTAAATTTTGTGTAAAAAACAAACAACATAATGGTTCAGGGGTGATTCTATCGTTATAGTTATAACCAATATCGTTATGTCAGAATTGCGAGCAAGGTAAATGTAGTAAATAAAACCAACATAGACTCTCCACCTCTGAGAGTACTTGTATTTGAGTTAGTATTAGTAACATGAACTAGATCACAATATAATACTTTACACAATTATTACAATATCAATTATTACAAGCTAGACAGATATAAAAGGTCAGAATTCTTCAGCTGATCTACACAGAATGCTCTCGCTTCGTCGAATGACCACCGCCTTTATAACATAGGGTGCGTTGATCCATATCGACGACTAGCTTCCTTTGTCAACATTGCCCAGTGTTACCCGCTAGCGATAACATTTGGTAGTAGTTCATTTTTGTCATAATTTTTCTGGGATATAGTCCCTACTAACATTATAAATGCGAAAGTAACTCTGTCTGTTACGTTTTCACCGATTTTGATGAAACTTTGTACAGTCGGGCAACTGCCATCAAACCTTTGCAACCCAGTTACTAGGCAATGCCGATATCCTAAGATTAAACTGGTTTTCAGACTTTCGGGCTCCTGATTGCCCATAGCTACTGTCATAGGTATTCGTATGACACCGAAGTCTGACGATTAAAAGTGGTCTCCGAGGCAAGGAGCAGTCTCGATGTGTAACAAACAATCACCCATCACAGACCGACCGCGGCAAATGCAGCTAATATAGGGAATATGCATGTAATCCAAAACTCTTTCATTATTTAAATATTCATTGTACAGGAGTCAAGAAACAAATTGCATTGTTTTTAAATTTTTTAACGCATTACTTATTTTACAATTCATTATTTTATGTTACGTTTTTTTTGTGGAACGGAATGCAATCTCGAAACGCGTCGTCTTCGAAAATGCCAGAAGTGACATCGAAATCCACGTGAATAAATTTTTAAATAATCTTTTCTTCGCAAAGTGTTTGATTTCTCACTAAGGTAAGTGCGATTTCTGCTTGAATAAAGCACAAGAAATAATTTAATTTCTATGATTTGTGGCTAAAAAGATGTCAACAAAGCAGTATCGTGGATAATGATGTCACATTATGGCCGCGACAATAAAGGATGTTTGAACTGTAGAAGAAAATTGTTGAAGTTTAATAATTGTTTTGAGCAACAAACAATAGTAACATTTGACTTTTAATACTTTTCTTAGGTTTATATGTTTATACTAGCTTTCGCCCGCAGCTTCGCTTGCGTGAAATTTTGAACCCGTTAAGTGACGATTTTCCATACAAACTTTCATCCCCTATTTAACTCCCTTAGAGGTTGAATTTCGAAAAATCCCTTCTTAGTGGATGCCTACGTTACAAAAGGAACCTACTGTCAAAATTTCAACTTTCTATCCCCAGCGGTTTAGGCTGTGCGTTGATAGATCAGTCAGTCAGCTTCTCCTTTTATATGTATAAATTAATGTGCTTTATTGATTAAGAGAAAAAATATTACATGCATATTCCCTATCAGCCACGAGGCTGCAGAAGTTGCAGCTGATTATAAGTATATGTTCCTTACCTTGACTCGTCGCACCATCTCCAAGAACTTGTCGTGTTCATACGTGCGCAGTTCGCGGTACTCCTCGACGGAGCCGACCTGCAGCTTATGCTTGGTCTTAGGCTTGGGCGGCTCAAACGGGCAGGTTAGGATGGCGAGTTTCACATCCTGGATAATAATAGACAAGAAAATACATGTAGTTGACGCCTTTTTTAGGATTTTTTTTGAGGTTGAATAATTTTGCTCATGTTTTTTGAAGTCGGTTCTATCAAAAAATTTTATTTCACGTAAACCAATACAGGCGCATATGAAAAGTCGGATTTAGGTGCACGGTTCCAATTAGTCGTTTCCTATGGAGAAGAGGCGGCAAGAAACTCCATGGTTACTCTTTTAAAAATGATATCTTTAACAACTTCAGTAAGTACAGTACTATGATTTAGGATAGTTAAGAGAGAACAATGTAGTCTTGACCACAGACCTGTGAGTAAAGTAATACCAAGTCTTGAGTACAAAAATTTACCAAAAAGAAAAAAATAACACAATATGAATAATAGTAATTTACACAATTATATGTAAAGGCAAGTCCACGAAGTTCTCACATTTACAAAGATCAAATGAAGCTGAAATATAAAAAAACAATTGACATGATTTTAAATGTCATCAGAACTTAGAAAGGTTAAAAATTAATGTATTTATGTCTGGTCGTCTTCCGTGCGTTCGCACATCGTTCATCCGATTGAGTTGAAACTTTGTACTGTTGTTCTCGGCACATGCGCGACGGTATCCGACATGAAGAAGACCGCGAGGGCAGATCTAGTAAATAGTCAACTTACCCTCAAAATCTTAGGCATCTGCGGGTGGCTCATAGTCTTGTCAATGACGACTCCCTTCACCAACATAGAGTCTTCCATGCGGCCGCCGACCTTGCCTTCCACTTTGATCAGCTCGAAGTTCACGTCGCGCTTCTCCAAGTCAGCTACCGAGAGGATGGCCTGAGGATGACAAGATTTGAAGAAATAAATACATACTCACGTGTGGGGATGGGCTAAAATATAAAACTTGCTCACCGCACGCTGGGAATAGACGCGTGTTGTAAGGCCTCATTTACACAGGGTAAGTAACGGAACTAGTGTAAATTGATTGCGACGGCGCTGTACTGACTCCAAATCAATTTACACATCAACTTACACTAGGTAAGTATCGGGTCAGGACTGACTTGTCTCGAGTTTGGAGTCAGTTACTTACCCTGTGTAAATGAGGCCTAAGTGTGGCGCCACACCATGCCGAAATTACGCGACCGAACTTCGGCGTCTATGTTTTTTATATGGGTAAAACGCGACGTAATTTCAGCCTGGTGCGTCGCGGGTAATTTAAAAAGCATTGCAGGCGTAATCATGCCGAACTTCGGTCGCGTATCTTCGGCATAGTGTGTTTAGACACTAAGATTCAATAAAACCCAGCACGCTTGGTGGTAAGATCTATACGGTCCACCTGGCTAGCTACCACCCTCACATTAAAGTCCGGCGCCAAGCAGCTTACTGTGTTCCGTCGTGTGTATGTAAGAGCCAGAGGGGTATAGGGGAATCCCTCTATATCTCTGTTACTTGGATTCGTGTGCTCCATCTTAGGCCCTATCTGCGCTTACCAGTGCGACGAGGGTCAAAGACGATGAAGTAATAAAAAAACCTCACTCCCTCCGCTAAGCTGAGGAGGCCCGTAGAGGCGGCACCAGCTGGGGGTTGCAGAAGTATCGTAAGTTTCCTGGACCCGGCGCAGGTGTGAGATGGAACACCGGGCTGGTTTTTAGTCAGTAAGAGTCTGACAGACCCCTCCGCCCACCCCAGGGCGGAGGACATCCAAGAGGATATATTATATGGGAACAAAAAAAACTACCCTAACTCTAACGCATCATCCTACGTGAGCGATCTACAATCGACGCGAAGCGGCGGGGCGCGACGCGAAAACAACAAACAGTCGATACCTATTGAAGTGACCTACGTGACCAAACGCACGTGGAGTGCGGTGCGGCGCGGCGCGAAGCGAAGCGAACGCTGTCCGTTGGCTTGATATTTTCACGCGAACTGGATGCGGTGCCGTACAGTGCTACTGAATGACGGCGGCGCGCGGCGAGCGGTCCGCGAGCTCGTAGGACAAAGCCGGCGCTTCGCACCGCATCGTTTCGCAATTCGCGTCGCTTTAAACCGCCTACGTAAGACGTCGCGTAAGTGTCCAAACACACTATGGCGAAGATACGCGACAGAAGTTCCGCGGCTGATTTTATATTCCGACGTATTCGGCTCATATGATACATCAGAAGTGCCGAACTTACGCGGCAGAAATTCAATTGCGCAAACTTGTGGGCGGACACGCGGGGCGCGAGCATGCGCCTCCCACTGCTCCCCGGATCTTCGTCGAAAATCTAACCAAACTTCGGTCGCGTATAATGTGTGCTCTACAGAATACTTTACCGCCAAATTGTCGCTGAACTTACGCCCGACCGAAGTTCGGCTGTACGCTATAACGCGACGTAATTTCGGCATAATGTGTCGTCAGTAATTCAAATAGCATTGCAGGCGTAATCATGCCGAAATTCGGTCGCGTATCTTCAGCATAGTATGTTTATTAGACCCTAAAAAGGCCTTCTGTCTTATGAAGAATCTAACAGAACTTACATCCACAGCAATCTCAGCCATCAGTCGGTGGCACTTGACAACCACCTTACTGCCCAGCGTTGTCATGGCAACGTTGATCAGATGCTCCCTAGTATTTTTGTTGACGGGGAACGCTTCACTGATGGCGTCCAAGTGGGTTAGAGCAGTAGCTGATGCCATCTCGAAGCCGTCTGCGATACGGATGGGGTGGATACCCTTGTCCAGGAGGATGGAGGCCTGTTCCAGGAGAGCACCTGTGGAAGAGTTTGCCTTTAGTTGGGTTGATATGTGATTCTGGATATTTAAATGGGGGGGGAGGGGAGAACTAACCAAATGGAAAGGGAATATTCCGATCTGTCCTCTCGTTGGTAACAGGGGAACAGATCAATACTTTTTATTTCTATTTGTCCCCCAAAGAGCAGCAGGGGACAGACCAGAAATAATTCGTTCGATCTGTCCATTCGTCATGGTGACAGGGGAACAGATCGATTTTTTTATTCCTGACTGGCCCCCCGAAGGCTTTGTGGGCGGGAGGGTGGTGCTGCATACTGCATCCAAACTAGCGATCTTGTTCAGCGGAATTAAAGCTAGATATTGTATTTGCATATTTGTATGTCATGGATTGCCACAAAGTAACACCTGATTCCATCATTTAAACAGCCGATTGTTTCATTCACAATTTAAAGGTCTATTAGTAAAAAGACCATTTTCAGATGAGTACATGTGACGCAGAAGACTATTCAAATAAAAATACCCAAATCTCAACTTACCAGCCAAAACCACAACACCAGTGGTTCCATCACCAATCTCATCATCCTGGCTCTGGGCTAACTGCACCAACAGCTTGCCGATCTGATGTTCCACGTCCATCAGCTTCAGGATGGTGGCTCCATCGTTGGTGACAGTCACGTCGCCGTCAGGGGAGACCATGAGCTTGTCCAAGCCACGAGGACCGAGGGAGGTGCGGAGGATGCCGGCGATCAGGCGGGCCGCTGTGATGTGCGACTGTTGAGGGTAGAGAATGTTTTAAGTGGTATATGCAACTGAATGGTTGTTTTTTTTTATTAATCTGCAGTCATGTGTTTATTTTTACGATACAGTGAGCTAAGATAAGAAGGTATTGTGGTGTGAAAAATTGATTATTTTTTATTTCTTTTACTTGAATTTTACTACAATAGGAAAAATTGGTAAAAAAAAAAATGAGAAGCGGAAGTCCAGAGGTAGAAAGTCCTTAGAGAAGAATATTCCGATCTGTCCCCTCGTCGGTAACAGGGGAACAGATCGAAACTTTTTATTTCTTTCTATTTGTCCCCCTAAAGAACAGCAGGGGACAGACCAGAAATAATTTGTTCGATCTGTCCGTTCGTCTTGGTGTCAGGGGAACAGATTGATTTTTTTATCCCTGATTGGCCCCCCGAAGTGGACAGATTAGGGCGACGGAGCGTAATATTCCCTTAGAGGTACCTGAATCACCACCATGTATGTTCTGCGATTTTTTATAGTTTTCTAGTTAAAAAAAAATTATGTATTCAATACCAAATTCTGACTTTATGACAGTTTTGATAATAGTGTCATGAATAGTAGAGAAACATGAATGTTTTTTTTTTCAAAAACTATTCACTACACTATGATCAAAAATGTAATTTAAGTCAGAGTTTGGTTAAAACATGACAAGAAATCATAACTCGAAAACTACAAAAAATTGCAGAACATACATGGGGGTGATTTGGATACATCTAAAGGATGCTCTATCTCTGGAATTCTGCTTGGAACTACTTTTTGGGATAGCCTGTATATCTTACATATTATACACCAGTATAGGAGTACCATCAGATATTTTATGTTCATATGCATGTTCCACTGTTTATTATAGAACTTATTAGACACTTCAGACACAGCCAAGGTAGATTTCATGGTAAATCAATACACTATGTGAAATTATAGTCATCATCAGTGTCAAAAAGTGAGAATGATACACAATATTAGTTCATTTAAACTGGAATTTGAATATTATTTTTAAAATATTAAGTTTATTATGTTAAATAGCAAAATGAAGGTGTACTCAGCACCTCTGCCCAACCCTTCGGGGAATATAAGCATGATGTTAAGTTTGTATGTTCTTACTACTCTACTACTTCTTACTACTCAAACATATAGATACAACATAGTTATATTCCATTTCATTTAACATTGAACTATAGTGGCCCAACAAGGGACAAAATATCTTTAAAACTATTTCTTCATGTAGTTTCAACTCATATTTAATGACCATTAAGGTTGATAAAAGGATAAAACTTAATGCCTTAGGCATAAGTCCACCTCTGTATTAATTTTGTGCTTAATGGATAAATAAAGAAATAAATACTCTAATGAATGAATTGCTGGAAGCAAACTTATTATTTATTTCTATACATTTCCTTGCTAAAATGGTTTTATTTGTCTAGTGTCATATTAAATAGATTATAGGTACTTCATAGAAGTTTTCGAATTCTTTAAATATTATCAAGGATGATCCAAAGACTTCACAAAGCAAAGTTAGGTTATCCAAATACAACAAAGAAAATATTATTAAAAAAAATGTATTTGTGTAAATTTGACTTGAAACCTCTTTTTTCATCGTTAAACAGTATAAAAGTGAGATTATTAGCCATCATACGAGGATGGGTAGAAGATAACTCGATCAAAATCGTACAGGTTGCCCAATTTCGGATCATGTGATTCATAGCACCTGATTTTTAAAATGCATGTAACTTGATAAAATAGCATCAAATCTTATACTTCTTGGTAGTTTGAGGTTTTGTTGGGCTTAAATTACAATTTTAATACATGTTTTATTTATAAAGTCATATTTTTGGTCATTATTCTCGATTCTTCGAAATTATGTTGACAAAAGTTTAGGTTATGCTTTTTATATCGTAATTTCGGGGGTAATGCATAACGTATGATTAGGTGCACTATGTGAGACCCTAAATTAGTACTATTTCAGTGATACTAGTTTTATTTATATTAGCAAAATCCGGATAAATTACCTTCAAGGCATCGGTACCGGTAAGCCGTTTCTGCCTATCTTGGTCCCTTAAAATTATAAATGGACGACCATATTCGTCGAAGGCTACCGCTCCTGGGAACAGAGCCATTTTTTACGATTTTATCACTTCACAAACTTAAGATGAAAGCAGATTTCGTTTCGATTATTTCACCAAACTCGAAACAAAAACCAAATGACAGTTTCATAAATTGATTTTGACAATTAGATCCAACCAACCATAGACAAAATATTTTGAAATTCCGTTTCAAGCAGAAACTTGTTTCCACCAAAGACGTGGAAATTATTTAGGTCTTCACAGGTTTTTTTTTTCAGTTTTGCCCACGTTGGTTACACATCAAAGAAATTAAGTGTATTATAATATCTATGCTATAACTATTTATCTATTTATACAACACTCATATCATCAAAAGCTGCATTCATATAAACTGGATAGGTCATAGGTATTCAGTATGTTCGCGAACTAATAGCGCTCTTGCTTATAGGGGGCTTACCATGACGTCTTAAGAAAACGTTCAAATGCCAGCCAGTCAAGTTGCGTTCAAAAGCAGGTCTGCTTCTGAATCGCTAAAAATCGCACCATGACAGTACTAAAGGTGAACGACTATTGAACCAAGTTGAACGGTAATGCTTGTTCATGGTACGAAGAGTCTATACAAAAAAAAAGGTGAACGGATTTCGTGATTTCGAAAACGTCAACGTAGCAGGCCTGCAACAGGCCTGCTTTAACGATGTCATAGTACAAAAAAGCAGGGCAGTTCAACTTCCAGGCAACTTCTGCCCTGCTTTAGGAGGTCATAGTAAGCCCCCAGTTATTCAAATTTTGCCGCACCTAAGTGGTGAAACATTTGTAATATGTTGAATTGTTTGTATGGACCTAATAACATTTAGGTATAAATATGAATCTTTTTTTAATTTCAGTAAGACAAAAGATTTTGGCCCCTTTGCCGCCCTTGGTTCCAGCCTACTCAGCATGCTGGTAAAACTACCACTACTCCGCGCTCCTTTTCTATTCACGAACTGTAACACGCTTGAGATCTTTATCAAATTAATTATTCTACTATTATAAATTGGACGCACTGCTGCTTTGTTAGTAATGCGGCACCACTCCACTCCATTCTAAATAATAATCCTCCAATCTGAGTTGTTCGTCGGACAACGTCGTTAAACGGAAATTGCGCTATCCTCAAGCCGCAGTAGTTCTCTATGACGCCGATTTCGAGGTAAACCTCAGAGAACGTCGGCTTTGAGTGTTCTTTCTGTGAGTCTGACCATGGTCGTAGCCAGGATTTTGTCTAGGCTGGGGCAAAGCAGCTCAGTCAAACAATTTTTTTAATCTTTTCACTAAAACTTGAAGCGGGGAATGGGGTTATGGGGGACAATGCCTATGCCCACCACCTTTTGAGGCCTAAATAGGTATAGCCAGGCATTGGTCTGCCTAGCCTATTGTTAGTAGAAATATAAGTAGAGTTGATTGAACCTAGACTATTCATATATTCTTCCCTGTGCCGGTGGGGCAAGCGCGCCCCCCTACCCTTTTCTCCCGACCATGGACAGAACCACGGCCGCGAAAAAACCCGCGTTACAGGGAAAGGACCTTACTGGGGGCTTACCATGACCTCTTAAAGCAGGGCAGAAGTTGCCTGGAAGTTGAACTGCCCTGCTTTTTTGTACTATGTCATCGTCAGGCCAGGGGGCTTACCATGACGTCTTAAGAAAACGCTCAAATGCCAGCCAGTCAATATCCGTTCAAAAAAGGTTCAAAAGCAGGCCTGCTGCTGAATCGCTAAAAATCGTACCATGACAGTACAAAAGGTGAACGACTATTCAACCAAGTTGAACGGATAAGCTTGTTCATGGTACGAAAAGTCTATACAAAAAAAACAGGTGAACGGATTTCGTAAACGTCAACGTAGCAGGCCTGCCGCAGGCCTGCTCTAACGATGTCATAGTACAAAAAAGCAGGGCAGTTCAACTTCCAGGCAACTTCTGCCCTGCTTTAAGAGGTCATGGTAACGCTACGTTCACACGGAGTCACGTTTTGCCGAATCTTATTTTCATCGGATCTGGAAAAACCGAATGTTGTGTTCACACGGCACATCTTGCGTTGCCGTATACGACGGCCCCGAATTGGGATCCCGTGTGAACACACGTCCCATGTCCCTCCCCACCCACTCTCCCGCTTGTGCGACCCGACGTGTATTCGGTTTCAAGATCCGGCAAATAACCGAATCTACACCTGCTTGTATCGTATGAACGCATGTATTGAATGCGCTATGCCACTGCACCGGATCCTACATTTTGCAGTACGGCCGGATCGGTTTGTAGTCGCCAAATCGGATGTCAACTTCAGCAAGATTCGGTTTTTTTGCCGTGTCTTGAAACTGAATGCATGTGTGAAGTCATGTATTGAAATACTGTTGCCACTAATCCGAATCCTGCAAAAAACCGATTCGGTAGAAAAACACACGACGCCGTGTGAACGTACCGTAAGGCCCCCTGCTACCTTGACGTTTACGAAATCCGTTCACCTTTTTTTTTGTATAGACTCTTCGTACCATGAACAAGCTTATCCGTTCAACTTGGTTGAATAGTCGTTCACCTTTTGTACTGTCATGGTACGATTTTTAGCGATTCAGAAGCAGGCCTGCTTTTGAACGGATATTGACTGGCTGGCATTTGAACGTTTTCATAAGACGTCATGGTAAGCCCCCTGGTCTGTAGTTTCCGCCGTATTCCAGTAGTTCCATCATGGTTCATCCAACGTTACAATATAATTGGTACTAAAATAAAATTAATTACACAAAGACATTCAAACGTAGCCATTTTAATCTCATAATTCATACCATTGAATGACTACATATACCTAAAGTTTCAATAAAAACATTGTATTTTAAAATATTGTACGTTCACTAGCAGCACGTTTGCTGCTTCCACGAATTTGGTTTAGCATGATCATAAAGAGTGACGAGGACGTACAATAGGCCAAAGACGCATAATCCAAGCGTAGTACTGTATAAAACTCGATCACGAAGACCTGCTTTCAGGAATATCGGGCGGCCATCTTCACATTGAAAATCAGCTTGTAACTTCTTAAATTTTGCTAAGTTTGACCGCAGCGGAGGCGTTGTTGATATGCCTCTATGTAAATATTTTACAACGGATGCGAGTAACATTATAATTTGTCCCGTTCGCTATCAGTTCCTTGAATCGAATGATTTTGAATTTGTTTGACAGTAGGTTTTTTTTTTGGAACCCTTTTTCCTAGTGGCCTGTATTTTCATACCATACTTTTTAGGTGATAGAAACCTATAGAAACTTATAAGCTTTTGAATAACCACCTCATTGGTCACATGCGCGGCTACCAGGCGTCAGTTTTTGGGTTCACTTCTCACGCCATGTCATTGGGTTTCTCTGTTTCTCTATTTGGAAATTTTCAGTAGCCCTTAGCCCAGAATATTATAGGTTTGTGTATTTTTTTTGTCACACCGGTGAACGCTACTGCCCCTCACTGGGGGCTTACTATGACCTCTTAAAGCAGGACAGAAGTTGCCTAGAAGTTGAACTACCCTGCTTTTTTGTACTATGACATCGTTAAAGTAGGCCTGCTACGTTGACGTTTACGAAATCCGTTCACCTTTTTTTTATAGACTTTTCGTACCATGAACAGGCTTATCCGTTCAACTTGGTTCAATAGTCGTTCACCTTTAGTACTGTCATGGTACGATTTTTAGCGATTCAGAAGCAGGCTTGCTTTTGAACTGCTTTTGAACGGAAGTTGACTGGCTGGCATTTGAGCGTTTTCTTAAGAGGTCATGGTAAGCCCCCTGTTCTGCTGGCGTATATAAACTCGGTCTAGAATTTCATAATCTCACTATTTAAGATTGTGTCGCTTAAGACTCGCTATATCATCTAAGACTCCGTAAAACATATCTATTCAGGAAAAGACGAAATTGATCAAAAACTAAATACCAAGGTACAGTATATTTTTATTTCTGAATATTTGTAAAAAAAAAACAACAAAAATCCACAAAAATATGATTTTATTGCAACCATCATAATTAATACGTAATTTATTCATAATTATATGGAATTTATACGAACTATCCGTCACAATTTCACTATCCTTATTGTCCACACTCCGGTCAATTCGTACAACTTTTAGCGAGCGAGCAGCCTTACTCCGAAGACTTCCTCGCTCGTTTTCGCCGTTAAATATCGAATCTTTCAAAAGCCAACGACTTCCCTTCTTCCTCATATTCTTCTTTCGTGACACAGAAGGAATAGAAATCTGGATCCCTGAATATTTTCTTCCCTCCTTCCCAAGCGTATGTTATAGGATTTACTGCTTTTGTGACATTGACATCAAAATGATCTAGAGCTAACGAACGAACCTCGTTGAATACTCTGTCTCTAAATCCAGGAAATAAAGCGTTGCCACCGTACAACACGATATTTTCAAGTAAACTTTCAGTGTTTTCTTCAGGGCAAGCGGTGATAGAGTGCATTATGGCCTCCGGTATTCCCATCTGTGGTATTCCTACATCGGAAGGATGAAATAGCAACTCTGGTATGGCAAATCTTTCGTTGTTAAGTCGAAGAGTTTGTTGTTCCAAATCTTCGTCAGGTTTCACGATGTTTCGGAGGTATCCGCGACGGATTGATGTGTAGTCTGGTAGAACGTAGTCTTTGACTATTGTGTTTTCAGAACCTGGAATGAAAAAGAAGGTTTTTATTCTGAGGAAGTATGGGACTTAAAGTACACTACGCGTGAAATAACTTTGCCCGTCTGAAGTGAGGAACAGAACGCTGAAAGTCTGGTTTCAAAGCGGCAAATTATTCTACGCGTACTGTAGTTGGAGAGTAAAAAATTACATAGGCAAGTGCTAGTCATCTTCGTCGACCGGCAAGGTTGACCTTGAAGTTCTCCTCGAAGTCTTTTTCTAAAAAGTCTCAAAGAAGGTACATCTAGCATAACCCCGAAAATTTAAACAACAAATAAGTTATCGGAGACTTAGAACTTTCTGAGGAAAAACTGGTAATGGCAGAGTTGTCCAGTTAGGTTGGAGATTCTCAAGGAAGTCAAAAATATCTGCGGCAGAATTGCATCTAGCGACAATGATGACTAGGCCCAGTTCACGCGACATTACATCGGGGATCCTCCGCACATTCACGTGGTTAATTTCCATCGGTCCTGTGCACTAATGTGAATTACCATTACAGTTTGCCTCTATTAAAATTTGGGCAGTTCCGGATTCTCTGCACCAATGATACATAGACTGGCGATGTTATAGAGTTGCTGAAATATTTCTATGTACAACTCGGCTACTATGACTGTAAAGCTCCAGATCGAGCGTACGATACGAGCACGTCGCCGTCGGCACGGACTGAAGCGAAATTTACAACGCAACATTGAATATTGGGGCTACAGGGCGTGGTTTAGACAATACGATACGAGGAGTCTAGGGTCTTCAGGTTTAGGTAGAAACTAAAATGGCGGCTGCTGAGGCGGGAGAGAGGACGAACATGTGTATTATTATTTTTTTGTTGGTCTGCTGTATATGGTCCTAGGTAGGGTTTTCGCCCCGGGTACCCGGAACCGGGAATTCCCGGGAATTTGGGGATTTTAGGACCCGGGAATTATTTGGCGGGAATCCCGGGTACCCGGGAATTATTTGGAATGAAGAAATGATGATGAAAAATGAAGGGTCTGCACGCTTCCGATGATTTTAGAGCATTTTCTGTCTCTCTCGCGTGAAACGGACATTGTACTGCGTGGTGTGAACTTACAATGGGGTAAATGTATCGTGATGTCAGCACATGGTACTGTTGTCTCTGTCTAGTAAATAAATTCAAACGCTTGATTTTTTTTTTGTAAATGTTTCATTTGTTGAAACTATTCACAATGCTTATCTTTTGTGCAATTTCGAGGTTTATAATGAAAATATACAGGGTGTAAACGAATTCGTGTAATTTCTTCAAACAGCGTGATCTACTACTGGTCACAGATTAACCCTAATAGAAATGGTTTTTATTTTAAGTAAATACAAAATAGGTTATTTAAAAAAAAAACTATTTTCGAGACCTTTTTGCGCCCCTAGTGAACCGACTGCAAAGAACGATTTCGTGCTAGTCGGGCTTGCCAGCTGTGTCACCGTGCTTTCATTCATTGATTAGTGGCGTCGAAATGTTCTTAAGAATAAAATTTTAATTCAGCATTTTTTTTTATTTGTTCCTTATAGCTGGTTGTGTTTCGATCACTTAAAGGTACCGCAAGAAAAAAAACATTAGTTTTTTATTTTTAATCAATCTAAATCCCGTGCTCGGTCATTCTACACCAGTAGTATTTAGATCATGTGATTTTAAGGTATTACACGAATTTGGTAACAACCTTTATAGTCATTGACCCTATTGTTATTCCGTAATATTTTGCCCTATTATATGAAGAGACGACTTTTTTTTCATTAAAGAAACTCGCGACGTCGCACAACAAATGACTGCAACTGTTCCTAGTTAAGTACATTTTTTAAATAAGTTTAAGATTTTTTATTATAATGATGTATTAAGAAAAGTCGATTGTTATGTTAGATAATTTATCAATTTATCATGTTTAAAGTACTTACACAAGTTGAATGTTGAAATATACGAGAAAAACTATATTTATACAAAAAACATGAAAATTCCCGGGTACCCGGGAATTCCCGGGAATTATGAGAAAAAATTCCCGATTCCCGGGAACTCAAATAGGCCGGGAACGCGAAAACCCTAGTCCTAGGGGACCGTTTCCACGTAACCTGGCAGTTATTGGCGAGACATGAAGGGTCTCCAGCCAATGGGGGGGAAGTAAAATACTTAACCTAAGCTAACTACTTCTACTACACTAACATCATGACTAACTGCAACAACAGCACTAAGGGCTACCCCTAGTGGGACTCGGACCTCGGCTTAGGGCGTTGCTGGCGAGGACTTAGGGGGGGGGGGGGGGGGGAGACAGCTTGATGAGGGCTGAATTGTCGGTGTGACTGCGGAGTCTGAAGAGACGACCGGCTCTAAGACGGGAGAGCTCGGTGAATCGTGACCGGCGGCGGTTGGAGGTCGCGACGGGCCTCGTCGGCGAGGACGGTATGCCGGACGGCGGCAGACGTTGTTTATTGTGCTGATCAAGACGAACTGCAGCGTGCCAGGCCTTTTATAGGTGCACCCCGCCAGTCGCCACCACTACCACTGTCACAATATGAATACGTAAAGGTATAGCTGAAGATTATAGTAGCCGTGAAACTATGAAAGATTTTTTCTTCTAGTATTATACCTCAGCGATCTGCCTAGCCTTTTCCCTACTATGTTGTGGTCAGTTCCCAGTCTAACCAGATACGGCTGAATACCAGTATTTTACACGGAGCGATTGCCATCATATCTCCATAACCCAGTCACTGGGCAATGCCGATATCCTAAGGTTAGGCCGGTTGTCAGACTTTCGGGCTTCTGACTACCCGTAACGACTGTCATAGGTATTCTTATGACACCGGGGACCGACGGTTTAACGTGCTCTCCGAGACACGGACGGTACAGTATACCACAGTGTCTGAAGACCAAAGTCATCGACTACTGCGCGTTATCAGTGATTATAACATACGGCACCGAAACGTGGTCCCTCACTGCTGGCCTCTTATATAAGCTCTGAGTTACTCAACGAGCTATGGAAAGGGATGTGCTCGGAGTTTCTCGACGTGACAATTCGTGACACGAAGTTTCAGCTCATGTATGGCACGGTTTCCAACCACGAAAGTGTTTCGGATTTCGCGATTTGACTTTTTGTCTTTCCTTTACCTTTCTCGCAAATGTTAATTGACATCTATTAGTTCGTTGTTTGACAAAACTTGGATCGGATATTTATAAGTTCGATGTTCGTCGTTATTTCGTTTCGATTCGAAACTCCGACGTTCGTTTTTCCGACTAGGATTTCTGGAAGGTCCGTAGAAGATCAGATCTAAGTCCTACACACGCAAGTTGAAGAGGCAATGGACAGGCGACGTTGCTCGGAGAACCGACCTTTGGGGAAGGAAGGTCCTAGAATGGAAAGTATGGAAACCACGAATCGGGAATCGGATGGAGAGACAACCTAATGAGGGTCGCAGGAAGCCGTTGGATGGAAACAGCTCAAAACAGTTTGAATTGGTTGGTTGGTATAGAGGAGGCCTATTACTAGCAGTCGACGGAAAAATGGTAAGACTACGATGATGAAAGTAGCCATGGCGTATGGCGCCACGTGCCCTCAGCTAATTGGAGTTTTTCCATTATATGTCGTGGCAATGTCACAGCGATGGCACCGGTGGTACCGTGCTACGTTTTTCCACTAGGCCTGGCCAAGGTCCTCCAGTCTCTGCCGTAGAGTAGTTTGAGTTGTGATATATTGGAATCTATGAAAACACGGTCTGAACTTAGCTGTAGAGCTTTATCAAATATGAACATCCGAACCGAATTCACTTTCATCATCTTCTTCTTCTTTCATGTCAGTACGAGCTATACGAAAATAGCTCATGCTGTGGTGAAAAGATTAGCCAGTCAGCAAGGTTTGTAGCGGGGCTGACTGCCCAGGGTGCACCGGACATACTTAAGTATCGTCACTCGTGGAGGCTCTTTTCCTGCACCCCAACTACGTACTTTCATCATAGATTTCATACTTTACTCACACCATTTTCTCAATTACAGATATGGTTTGGTGCCGTACAAAAAATCTTTCTCAGACTTACAAAACAATGGTTAGTTTTGAATCAGTGATTTATTTTCAACATATAACATCATGCCTGTATACCTCACAGGGTTGGGCAGAGGTGGTACACTCTCATTTTGCCGTTATGTTTAAGTCTCATGTAATAGGAGGTGACCATATTGCCACCAATCGGGTACAAATCCAGATTCTGGGCTGCTACTAAGAAATTCCACACGGAAAAAACCCAAAAACACTTTGACCAACCTGGGGATTTATTTTCTAATAATGAGTTAGTATGCTATCATAGAAAATGTGCAACAAAACCTTACCTTTTTTCCTTGTTATCTGCATATCTCCCATAAAGTCTTGAGTAACAAAACATGAATCCTCCTTCGCCTGATTGATAACATAAGTCTCATCCATCACATTTAACTGCCTATACGACAAAACCTCTTTCAAATGATTAGTCAGTACTTTACCACCAACATCTATCCTCCTTATGCCATCGCGGTACTTTTTACCATTAATATATGGGACTATGTTTGTGAAACTATAACCCGAGTCTACGACAACCGTACATTTGTTCTTATGGTCCTTACGGTACTTGTACTCAGCTAAATCTGTGGCGTTAATACGTAACAATGATTGACATTCGTATTCTTCGAAGAATATTTCGGTTATCGCTTCTTGAATGGAGGCAAAGTTGAATAATGGTTCTGTTATGATTAAAGGTGTTTCGCTAAAGTTGACGGGGCAGCATTCCTTGCTGAACATGTAGTCCCATATCGTTTTTTGAGTGTCCCAGTTGATAAGAAAACCTCTTTGGAAAGGTAGAATGTAAAAAAGTCCGGACGCATCTCTGCAGTCGTCAATCTGTGAGCCGACGAACGGACGTCGTCTTTCTGACTTTGCTTTCATGATGCAGTTGGGGACTACCTTTGGCTCCATGTTGGAGAAACCCACTTTCGCTGAATAGCCCCCATTATCGAGGATATAACAAGAAGTTTCGGTCATTTTTGTTGTTATTTACTTTTAGGTTACCGGTGGAAAGTACACCAAATTAAGGCGTTTTCACATTCAAAAAAGCTTTGTTTGCATCATTTCTAGTGATTAGATTCAAAACACACACGGTACACTGTTAATTTATTATTTATATTGATATAATCAGAATCACAATCCTAGACTCGAAAAGAAAACAACAAACGTCATTTTGACGTTTTTATTGTTGTCTTAAATTCCTGCTTGTACAACTTGATGTTCGAGCACTAGTCTTTTTAGTCACATATTATTTTTACTGGCAACAATCTGGTCCATTTCCCTTTGAATCTTTTTTTTTTTTTTAACTTAAAAAATGTCTTAAACTATCCAAGAACAAACGGCATCGTCGTTGGGGTGCATGAAAAGAACCTCCACGAGTAATGATATGTCACTAGGTCTGGCGCACCCTGGGGCCTGGGGTGGGCAGTCAGCCTCGCGACCAACTTTGCTGACTGGCTTTTCTTTCAGAGGGTATTAGCTCGGTATTAACTATTATTGTATAGTTCGTGCCTACATAAGAGAAGGAGAACGGCCAGTAAACATGGTATATTTCCGGTTTTAATTTCTATTATCTCTCTTAATTTGAATTAAATTCTTCCATTAGCCACAACAAAGCACAGCAACATGCGGACCACGCCACGCCCGCCCGTTTCAATACTAATTTTATGTAGCCATTTCCATTCCTTTTATATGTAGTATATCTCGAACTTAGGTTCGAATCAATCCTCTGTCTCACTCATACTCATGCTTTAGATTCCTCAACTAGAATAGTCATCATCTTAAGTTGAGTTAGGGAAAAGGTAACTTAAGTAAAAATTAAAATAAATGTACAGATAATTCTAATACGGAATTTATTAAATCATAAGTTATGATTAAATGTACACTTTGCTAGCTTAAAACTAAAACTTTTTGATGTAACACAGATGCTTGAAGTTTACCTGAAAAAAGAAAGAAAATGATTCATTAACATAGGTACATAAAATGAACAAATACATCAATATTTGAGGGAGAGGCCAGAAAGCTTTATCATCAGCGTATAAAAGTTCTGTTTTATATTGGGCTTTTCTTTCGTCCATTGATCACCATAAAGAGTACTTCAGGGGTATATTCTTGAATAACATCTTAAGTATCCTATATAGGATTTCAGAGTTTCATAAATAGAGATTGGATATTTGAAAGCATATTCACCTAAACTTGAGACATTGGCTAATATGGAATGCGCTTTTGTGTCGAAAAAACACAAACCACTCCTTTTCTTACTCTCTACATACACACATAGTTGCATGGAGGGTTAAACATTAATTTTAAATAATTATGCAATCCAAGAATCCTGGGGTTCTTTTAAATAAATCTTTTTAATAAGTTGCTTCCATACTATACACCCTACATAGTTATGCATTCCCAGTGTTCCTGGCATTCTGTTTTTTTTTTTACAAAAAATAATAAGCCGCTTCTATACTTTCAGAGGTAAAAATTAACTTTAGGTAAATATGCATTGAATATCCGATCCCTACTCATAAGTCATGAATAAAGAGTCTATATTGGTTTATGAAGCTCAATGGACACCACCTCCTTTAAACAGGTGCTCAGAAGCAGTTGCACTCAAAAAATACTCTGTATTTTTGCACATGACTTTTTTATTTGGATAAGGGGCTAGGGAGGGCTAACGAAATTTATTATATTTTTTATATAGTTGTTTGACTGAATAGAAGGAAAGGCGAAGCAGAGTATTTTTGTCATTTTGGATTTATAACCTGTAACAGCTCAAATTATGACTCCATCAGCAGTAATTGTTAATGACCCTGACCATCTTTTCTAAAAGTTATCTTAATTACAACTAATGATGTACTTATGTCATTAATTACAACTAATTCTCTTTCGTGTTGACACAAGCTATTCTCATAAAGCTCCTCATCTCCATTAATCAGATGATGTTTTTTAGCAACTTTGTAAACCCCCTTTCCTTCCTGGTGAGGCTTTAGACTAATCCCCCCCCCCCCCCCCAATCACGTGTATTTTTTGGTACTAAGTATCTTAAAAATGTTCTGAATATCTTTAAATACAGGTAATAATCTAATTTAATTCTGGAAAATTAACCACTGATAAAAAGGTACAGACAGACATTAAGGTAGTAGGTCAACAAAAAAATAAATACATGTTATGTCTCACTACAACCCCTTATAATATTTCGTGATTTTTTCCTAACACCCTCCCCCTTTTCGAGCCTCACGTGATTAAAGGACTATCTCTGAGGAAGTTCAGTAGCAGGACTGACTGCCTGGGGTATGTTAGATGTACTTAATTAAAGTATAGTTCATACTTCTCTACATAATTAAAACAAAGTTGCTTCTCGCCGTCTATATTCTTAGATCTTATAAACTATGCAACGGATTTTGCAAATTGTTGGTGAATCTGTAGATAGTTAGTTGTTATAATTTAATTCATGCATGTAAGACTAAAACTATACTTACTTCTTGAGGAGTTGATGACGGCAGATAAGGTAAGGGGCAGCAAGACCGGAGCCAAAGAATGCGATGAAGTAGACTGTGAGCTTGTAGCGGTTGGAGATGTCGAAGGGCAGGTTCTGAAACATTAATATCGGAATATTTTAGAATTGTGGCTATACTCAATGGACAAATGAAAAAATAAAGACATTAAAAAAAATGTTAACTTGTAATGTAAAACAAAATTATATTTCAGAACGAAAGCAAGAAAAAAAAAACAAATATTTACTATGCATTTTTGCATCATCAAAACCTGTCGTATTATGTTACTACATGTGATGAAACTTGTCCAGTAAATTATGTACTACTATACTACTTCTGAACTTTAATTAACATCAGAAAATTACAATAATCGTATGAAGGTTGGTTCTGATTCTGTTGGAACATAACCTGACATTGTGGTAGGACAAAAATCTTTTATGTTGACTACTATACATAATAGAGATTTGATAATGTTAATGAAATTAAAATACAGAATTGTAATTAATTAATAATTTTACTTTAATAAAAACAATTGACGCATATTATCAGATTATGTAATGACGTAAAATTTAAATGTAGAACTTACCTCGCCAGGGACACCACCGTGTGAGTGATTCCTCACCATGGTGGTCATCACATTCCTGCCCAGTTTGTTGGAAATACGAGCTATGGGAGCAAACATCTTGTTATTTCGAGGTTTCCCTGACAAATCTCACGAAAAACAGAAAATTCGATTTACTTCAGGAAAAGTAGTGAAGTTTTTGCGGAAACTACCACTGCGTTCCCGTTTCCCATTGTTTTTATTTTATGGTAGATTCTGTAAATGAACGCATCTGTAATTTTGAATGAAATGAAACCACATCTTAATTTTTAAACATTTTAATTGAGATTTATCTACATAGTAACAAAATTATTTGATTAATAATTAGTCTTACTGCTGGCATTCTACCTGGAACAAAAAAAAAGTAATATTAGTAGGCTCAAAGTTTTAACTGCTAAAAATACTTTTGAATAAAATATTGGCGCAACAAAATAACATTATAACAATAAACACCTTTACCTTAAGGAAAACGGTATTGTGTGCAATGGAAGAAGCCTGCATTAAATGAAGAAGGGCTAAGCAAGAAATACAACAACAGTACGGAACAGTATTAACTTAAGACTATTATATTACATGGACCTAAAACCTAGATATTTGCAATCTCTTCTTAATCTAGGAATATAAATGTGTCTACTATAATACTGGGTAACCAGTTTATTATCGCCGTTCATGATGGCGCTGCTAGTAAAGGCAAGTCAACAATAAAAATTATTTATTGAATAAATCCCAAATTCAATACTTGAATTAATTTAGTTCGCTATTTCACCGCCTACCAAGATATACTGGGCACACTATATTTAAGGGAGTACGTATTATTTCTATGTAGGACATTCAACACATGAAATATTATCCAAGGATATATTTATCGGTTTGAGTTCATGTTTCAGTACAATGAGCAATAAATAAACTATCTATTTAACGAGCAGTCGTTACAGTCGTTCGTGTCAGTAATAATGAGTCAAGTTTTATGGTATTCAGTCTTAGGAATATACGACTGTACGATGTTCTATGAGCTTAGTAACTATTACGCCTCTGAAAACGATCTATTAGTAACAACTTTATTTAAAAAACAAACAAGTTTAGTCTTTATAGTACACAAAAACAAGTCAATCGGTCATTTTAAAGCGTATTTGTATAATGTAAACTTGACTGACAAGAAAGAAAAGCACAAAAAAAAAACAATAATCTATCCTTACCTAATAAAACTGTTTGAAGAAAATAAACACGAAAAATGCTATCCTAACCATCCGTACAGAATCCTGATCGCTCCATGGCAGTTTACTGGGACCTCAAGATCCACTGTTACGATTTCTAGACCAATAAGACTGCCGTAATTTCTTAACCAAAATAATAAAAAATCTGGGAACGTTACTGTTTAGGAATAATTTATTAAAGCTCGTAATAGTGCGTGTTTTTCTGTGGTTTCTGTTGACTCCCACAAAAGAATGGCGTGAAGTACCAACAATATTTAAATGGAATGTAACTAACAAACATAGATAACTGCATGTCGAATTGTCTTTTTTTTTTGTAGACGACTATTTCGCAGACGTAGAATTTTATCTTAGCTATTTCGTTGCTTCTCTTTTAAACCCAAAGGTTGACTGGTACAGAATGCCATTTATGGTATTAAAGGTACCTACAAGTCCGAGACGGGCTACAGACCGCAAACTGCAAAAGTAGTATCGCTTGAGGTCCGATCTGCGGCTGCGGTCTGCGGTTGCAGTTTTGCAGTCGCTGTCGGAATAGCACCTTTAAAGTGCATACCTTAAAGGCGCTATTCCGATGGCGACTTGCGGTCTTGGACTTGTACCTTAAGTCCGCATATCACCATAGTCCATATAAGTATAAATAAATAAATGTTTCATTGGTCTAGCAGTCGCAAGCGCGACTACTGAGCGTGAGGTCTTGGGTTCGATCCCCAGGTTGGGCAAAGCTTAATACTTTGTATATTGGGTATTTCCGTGTGGAATTTCTCAGGAGCAGCCTGGAGTCTGGGTGGCCCGGTTGGTGGCATAGGCTCGCCCCTTATTACATGGGACTGGAAACATAACGGCGAAATTTGGGTGTACCATACAACGTGTTACATAATTCCCCTTAAAAAAGAAAATGTTAATCAAGTAATCTTATATGGCTGTTGTCATTTACCTCTCAGAGGAAATTAGGTAAGAATGTAAATGACTTTCTGGGTAGTCTACTCTTTACTTTTATGTTTTCAGGGTTGCGTTTCAGTGATGATTTTATTTTATTTTCCTTGTTTTTTTATCTTGTTTGTTTGAATTGTCCTTGTTTTTGGGTCTTACTTTTATTTTAAAATATTGCCAATATTGTCGTGGTGGCCCGGAGGTTACAGACCCGCTTGTTAAGCACTGGGTTGTGGGTTCAAACCAGGGTTGTTGCGAACATCAGCATCCGCTGATCTTCAGCATCTTTTTCAACATCAGCATCAGCATCCGCATTGATCGATGCTGATATTAATGCTGATATTCGAGTCGTGACATGACCGCAGAGGGGGCGGGACTTATATCCCGTGTAGTTTTTGCTTGCGAGTTTTGATCAATCCAAGGGCAGACCGGGATTGTGTTTGCAAACAAATACAAACTTGTCTCATTCATTACGTTATTAACCGACTTCAAAAAGGAGGAGGTTCTCAATTCGGTTGTATTTTTTTTATGTTTATTACCTCTTATCTCCGTCATTTATAAACCGATTTGAAAAATTATTTTTTTGTTCGAATGGGTATACTTCCCGATTGGTCCCATATACATATTGTTATGATTAGACCATGAAATTCAGAGATATGGAACGGAACTCCTCATCGGATCAAAGCAAAATTCTCAAATTACTAATATTGCTTTGTTTATATTTGTTGTTGGGAACTGACTACTGGAAAAGAGGAGGGGGTGCGTCTCCTCCCCCTCCTTTGGAATGTTTTCATTATATCGTGTAAGGTATCATTCGAAAGGGCTTTTTATACCCGACTACGTCAAAGCCAAAAAGAAGGGTTATGAAGAGGAGGGGGTTAAATATATGGCACTAAAACGTATTTATTAAAAAATAAACTTAAAAAAAACTAAAAACCGACTTCAAAGAAAAATTAAAAGGAGTAAAATAATTACCATAATATAAAATTAACATTTTCAGAAGTCGGTGGCTTCTATTTGTTTCAGTGTAGAGTTGCACCGTTTATACATTAATACGTAACTGCGCGTGAAAGTTTTTTTTCGTAAACTTTTGAGTTTGATAAATAATGCCGACCCCGTTGAAAAGTGGATTATGTACCTTTGATTAAATTCCAATACCTATTAATTAAACGAAATATTGGTAGCAGATTATGCACTAGGTAGTCTAGGTACTTAATTACTAATCTAGTACTATACTAATTATTACTAAACTACTAAGTTTGATTATATTTTTTATTAAAATCCCAAAATTTTTGAGACAATCGTTTATTTCAGTAGGTACCAAGGAAAACTGTGCAACTTTTAGATATATATTCAAAATGGTCACTACTTTTTCCCTGCTTTTTTAAGAAAATAATGAAAATCAGCATCAGCATCAGCATCAGCATCCGCTGATGTCAATGGTAAAACATCAGCATCAGCATCCGCTGATGTGAAAAAAATATGCATCAGCAACAACCCTGGTTCAAACCCAGGCATGTACCAATGTGACTTTTTCAATGTCATATGTACTTTCTTAGTTAATCTAAGACGCCATTGACATACGGTGAAGGAAAACATCGTGAGGAAACCTGGACTTTAACGGTCTGAAATCGCCAACCCGCAATGAGCAAGCGTGGCGATCAATGCTCGTTCCTTCTCTCTACGAGAAGAGGCCTTTGCCCAGCAGTGGGACAGTTACAGGCTAATATTTATTTTATTTATTATTTATTGCCAATAGATTGTTTACAAGGGACCTTTTAATCCCTTTTTCGGTTTTAGGGGTATTTTTGTAACACGTTGTATACACCTCTGCCAACCCTTCGGGGAATAAAGGCGTGATGATATGTTATGTTAAATAAATATGTTACTCTAACAACTGTGCGTGTTCAACAACGATAAAAATGTGCTAGGCATTCGCGAAAAGGGTATCACCTGTCACCTGAGTTACAAATGACACACCCAATTTACTAGCAAACAAATAACAATTTAGCTAATAACCTCTTTTTATTAGCACTATAGAAATTGGATTGAGTAGGCACTTTGGGAGCGAGAAAATAAACACTTTTTACATTGACTTAGAAATGTTCTTTTTATGGATAGAGCATTGATTAACAATGGGAGTGATAAAAAGTTATTTTCAAAGCTAAAGAACCATTTCGTGGTTTTAGTTGCGTTGTAAAAACAATAATAAATCTTATCAGACTAAGGGCCTATTCTTCAAACGTTTTGCCAGATTTTGAAAAAAAATTGTCAAACCGCCATATTTATTCCTTAGATTGGTATCATGATGGCCGCTGAAGCAGACGAGTCTTTTAGCGGAGACCGCTAATCGGTAAACGTAATGAGGCATGCGCCCCAGTTAAATAGACCGACGATCTAAAGATGAAGAATCTGGAAGATGAAATGTTGCGGACCGAGTAGCAGTGTTGTATCTAGGGTCTGGCCATAGAGGCGGCTGCCAGTAGCGCAGGACCTAGGAGAGCGCAATTAAGCCCGCTCAATACATATTACATCATAACAGAAAAAATACGCAGCAGATCTCGCGTTAAAATTTGATATTGATTTAAAAGCAAATATTCATGTCTGGAGATTGAGACCTTAATTTTTAACAAGATTCTTAATCAATTTTTTATTTAGCATGTTTTTTTGGGGGGCACAAAATTTTATCCTTGTGCTGGGCGATCATAACCCTAGCTATGACACTGCCTAGTAGTTATTTGAAATTCTTCTGACCTTACTTCGATAACATCCTACTCATATTATGAATGAGAAAGTTTGTGATGATGGATGGATCAATGTTGTTACTCGATCACGAACTGTTGATAGAATTTGGATGAAATTTGGCATACAGATAGGCCATTTCCTGGATTAAAACATAGGATACTTTTTATCCGGGTACATGAGATAGTTCCCTTAGGATGTGAGTGAAAAAGCGGTCAACAGCTAGTATTTTACAAGAAAGCTTTAGGATAAACGAAGTCAAGTTAAAAAAGACGAGTAATTCTTATCAAGATATCCCAACTTTGTGATCGCTTTTTGTAATATTTGTATAACATTAAACATAGCATAACATCACGCCTGTATGCTTCGATCAAATCCTGTATGCAACGAAGGGTAAGAGCGTGTCCTCATCTCCACGTCAGGACGTCGTCAACGTGAAACGGTGCGGTAACGTGGCACGGTGCGTTGACGCACGGCTCTAGCCGCAAGCACACACGTATATGCGCTCCACCTGCGCTCTCCACGCCCGCGAGTTCGTCGCTGTCTATGTGCTCCGATGCTTTAAAACCATACCTTACTGTTTCTCTTATTTAAATTTAGGATCTACATGGTCAACGATAAATCTAACAATGATTCTGACGTGCATTTTTACGGTACGGTAACGTGAATTTGCACGTTTCGTCAACGCGCCGTGCGACGACACCGCACCGTTCCACGTTGACGATGTCGTGATGTGGAGATGTGGACAAGCCGTGAGGTATAGTAGTAGTACATCCATATTTCGCCATTATGTTTAAGTCCCATGTAATTGTAATAGGGGGTGAACCCATTGCCATCGTCCGACAAATCCAGACGGAGCTGCTACTGAGCAATTCCACACGGAAAAACCCAATATCACTTTGCCCGACCTGGGAACCTCTTGCTCAGCTGTCAACTAAACCAACGAGGCAGTGAAACTGTAATTACTGTGGAAGTTAAGATCCAAAGTACTTACCAAGTTTAGCTCTTGTTCATCTGGTGCCACACCACAACGAAGGGAGCCGCGAAGCCGGTGCCGAAGAACCAAAACATGTGGAAGGTCAGGCGAGCGCGGTTGTTGATGTCGAATGGAAGGTTCTGGAATTAGAAGGCGTTTTGTTTTAGTTTTTGTTAAGTAGGCATGATGACAATCTTCAATCTGTATGTCAATGGAATGTACTGGATTTTGACGAGAAGCCATCGAATACAGGTTGATAAATAATTTACTTTGAAGTAAGAATTTTGTGGGTTTACTTGGAAATTGAACAACTATCCGAAATTCGCGTTTTATTTTATTTTCCATGTAAAAAGATAATTTTTCACCTTCACAGTTTTACGATCATAGTCTTAATACTGTGATCGCGAGATCCTAACAAGTTTAAACATTTCTTATCTAGATGCCCACTTATTCATTCATCACCCAGAAGGAATGCTGTTAGGTGTTCGAAATAATCAAGTAAAACCCCTGATTGTGTAGGTCATGCTCAGTATAGACTAAAAGCATTTTCTCAAGATCATTACCGAGATGATGACATAAGCACTATACTTGATCTTAACAGGGGGCTAATTCGACTAAAAACATTGTTGCCAAACACAAACGAACCATAACCGTCAGTCAGTTTTTGTTTACGAAAACTGTCAAAATGATTGTTTTTGTTTTTTTGTGTCAAACAATTTGACAGCTTCTGAAATTGAAAACTAACTGAATGAACGGTTCGGCCTCGGTTCGGTTGCGATTTATCAAAATTTATTTTAGTAGAATTAGGCCCCAGATAAACATTGAATACCTCCTGTAGAACCACCCAAGTCTATTTTTTTATCCCAAATAGTAAATTGACAGGTACAAATTGTACCTATAGGTACTCGATGTGGACGGATATAAAGTACATTTGCCGGTTATCAAACGCCACTAACAGTTCAACATAATCTTGTTTTCCTCATCCTAACATGATGAAAACCAATACAAGTAGCCCTTTCAAATGGATTAGATTTTTACGATTATAGCAAGAGGTAAGTAATATATGTTTGAAAGGCCATTAGGGGTCATTTCATTTTGCGTCTACTTCTACAAGGTTAGTTGGAAAGGGGGTACTAATCCGAAGGCCACTTAAAGTATCACTGATGGCGGTTTTAAAGCATGTGTTAAAATTTAAAAATCAATAGTTTTTATTTCCATGTAATAGTTATTTGTTATACAAGAGTGCAAAGTTGCTTTTTAACCACGTGCTCAATTTTGATGACCGAGCAAGCGAAGGATCCTAGAATTGAATCACGAGCGAAGCGAGTGATTCAAAAATTAGAATCCTGAGCGTTAGCGAGGGAATCAAAAGAGCACGAGGTGAAAAATCTTTGCACTCGAGTGCAACACGTAACTTTTCATCCCACCTCAGCGAGGAAATGACCTAATGTAAAAAAAATAAACTTCCTCGTCGCTAGAATCACTCATTTTAGGTTTTTCACTTGTTTTCAATTTTCTTGTTTTTAACCTAAGGTTTTAACAATGACGTGAAAAGAAATAGGCACGCGTAAAGCAAATAAAAAAAAGGAATACACCAAGAAGGTTCCGAGTCTGAGTTTTAACAAATTAAAAAAGGTTGTGTGATAAATTCGGCACCATGAAGGTAGAAGTAAATTAAGTTTAATGAAGTTTTGAATTCACAAACTTGGTGCACACGATGTTCTAAATTCAATTTACCTACTTTATTTCTCTAGCGGATAAAAATGGCTTTTGCACTCAGATATCGAAGAGCAAAAATACTCTTTCCGAGATGGGGGGCTGAAAAATAAATTTTATTCAATTTCAATAGAATTCAGAAAATGGAGCGTCTAATTAATTTGTGACCCCGACCCGAAAATGACTTAAAATGTAAACACAGCTGATCATAGCTGAGTATTGATAGATTTTAGCATATTCTTTATGTAATTTTTGAACAGCTCTTTCTCTGAAACTATTGAGTTATGGAGAAAGTGGTAGAACAAAAGTTACCCATTATTATAGGTACTTTAACACCCTTTCGGATTAGTACCCCCTTTCTGACTAACCTTGTATAGCATTCAGAGGAGCTCGTGGCTAATTGACAACTGCCAAGGTTAAGCAGCGCTTGCCGCGGTCAGTCCGTGGATGGGTGACCATTCGTTACACATCGAGACCCCTCCGTGCCTCGGAGACCACGTTAAACCGTCGGTCCCTGGTGTCCTATGAATACCTATGACAGTCATTACGGGTAGTCAGAAGCCCGAAATGCTGACAACCGTTCTAACTTCAGGATATCGGCATTGCCTAGTTACTGGGTTGCGGAGGTCTGGTGGCAGTTGCTCCGTGTAAAATACTGGTATTCAGCCGCATCTGGGGGTCTACTCCCTAAGCACGAAGTCCGTGGTTTCGGCCTTAGTTACGAGCGTTTCCTACTCCCTATCAGTGGCAAAGGCTCCATACAACTCGATTCCTATCGGCTTCCCTTTCGAAACGAGTAGTTACTGGAATTCACGCATCACACTTGAGCAAGGTAAGCATTTTTTGGTCCGGCTTCCCTTTTAAGAAAATTCACCCTACGCCACTGCTCCCTATCACCTACGGACATACTTTTATTTCGGGGCCCGAACTAAGAATGAATGACAACACGATTTGACAGTTGTCCCTACTACCGATGTGTTTTTGCCCATGCGAAAAGTTGAACTTGACACTTGTTTTGTACACTCCTACGTTTCGGGCTACTTTCGGACTGGCTAACTTCGTTGACAGACCTAGGGAGTAGGCCCCCTGACCCTAATATAGCTGGGAAAAGGCTAGGGAAAACAGAACGTCTTTAATAGCATTCAGTTATAATCCACGCATTGTTCATCATCATCATCTGCCTAGCCTTTTCCCAACTATGTTGGGGTCGGCTTCCAGTCGAACCGGATGCAGCTGAATATCAGTATTTTACATGGAGCGACTGCCTATCAGACCTCCACAACCCAGTAACTGGGTAATACGATACTCTTGGTAAGACTGGTTGTCAGACTTTCTGGCTTCTGACCAACAGTAACGGCTGTCAAAGATCTACAAATGACAGCCGGGACCAACGGCTTTACGTGCTTTCCGAGGCACGGAGGAAACTCGCTATGGTAAATGGTCACCCATCCACAGGCCAACCTCGGCAAGCGTGGCTTAACCCGGAAGATCGGTCTATGCGGCTGTAATTATTTAGCCACGAGCTCCTCTATAATCCACGCATTGTTAATGTTCAACAAGTAGGTATGTGCAAATGCACAAACACGGCTTTTGTAAACATGCATTCAGTCAGCGTCGATGTTATGACTTGCGGCCGTGGGTGTGTGGACATAACGATATTTGCATTCGTCATAAGTCATAATAGTAGGGTTTATATTACGAGCTCATTGGTTCTTTAGTCTTCCTCACTGATCCGGAATTTATAGGAAAATATTATGCATACTGTTCAATACTTTTTTTTATCAGGAAAAGAAGGTATAGTTTGTGCAAAATGCGATTTTTCTTGGCTGTGTCGCCGAAATGAAATGAAATTGTTTATTCTGCAAATTGGATATTTAAAAATCACTTTTACATGTCGGTTTATTTTTTTTAAGCTAGATTCGTCGGCGTTTCCTATCTGACTACCTCTGAAAAGAAAGGCCGAAACAAACTCAGGGGTCAAAGTCTGTTTTAAAGTCCAGACATATTTTCTGTAACAATTTGTGTGAGGACAATGCAGGGCAACGCCTGGACTGGCCTTTTGAGGAAAGTTCTAGAGCAGTTTGAGAGGACTTGTCCCAACCGATGGCACGCATGTATCAGCCATCGTGAAGCTCAACCCTATCTTAGGGAGCTCAACGACCCGACGCACAACATTACTACCAGCCAGGACCATGAACGTAGGCCATAAAATACTCAAACCGCCAGACAGTTATGAAAATGCTGAAACCGATCTGTGGTTGCCAACAGAAAACCTATACATTTTCTTTCTACCTATCGAGCAGTGTAGTGACGTCAAAGGTTTGCCTTACTAGTGATAGAAAGGACAATGCATAATAGTGTTCTAAATTTTTAACAGAGTTTAAGATACACCTCAATCGTTGTGTAGAAAAAAAAAAACAAAACATTGGGAGAACCTCGGAAAATAGAATTAAGGGGAATAATAATTCAGTGTTATTTTAGGAACGAATTGCTACCTAATATAACTTTTCATTGATTTATTAACGGCCGAAACCAACCTAACTATCGATGGTTTGCTGTACTAGAGATAGAAATTTGACATTAGTTCGATGGAGCATAAATGTCAAATTTCTATCTCTAGTAGGTAAGGCAAACCGCCGATAGGTAAGTTCTTGAAAACAGCTGTTTATGTAAAAAAGATGTGCAGATAGCATACTCGTTTGTGCTAAAGCCGGGTCCGCTGCGCCGTGTTTTTGTGTTTGCAAAAAGGATAACATTATTTGCTAACCGAATAGGGGCGTGGCCTAACAGTTTTGTTAGAAAATTGGCGCTGCGGACCCGGATTTATAACCACATGCTGTGTTCACTAATGCGTTTGCCAAGCAACTTGATTGTGGACATATTCCTCGCGACGTTTTGATAGTAATCATCAACATATTCCTCTTGGAGTGGAAGTTTACCTACGTTACTTTGCGCAAATTAGTTTTAAAAGGAATGAATCGAGTTTTTATTAATTCTCACTTGATTCGCTACGTAATCTTGTTATGAGTACTACGCATTGGTATATGCAAGACCTAAGTAAGCATTAGATTGGAAAACAATAAAGTCAGTATACCACTCTTATCTTATCAAGTATCTTTAGTACTTATTTATCAAACGAGAACCTACTTTCTAGCTTCACTTAACTTTAATAAAATTCACTCTATAACACAGCAAATCATAACAGCTCACTACCTTCTCTACTGCTTAACCCTTTATAGGGCAGATTTTACATGGCACATATGAAACCACAATTCCTTGACGTCACTGGCGATCATGTTGGCTAAATTCATGTTGGTGGTCGCGTTTGTGCGCTGTGCCCGTTTAAGGCCGATGCGTTTTTTATAGCGTAAATATGATCATTCTTACAGCGGTTACGCACTGCATCCGATCCGAATCCGTGAAAATACGTTCCGAAACTTCCGAAGTAGCCATAGAACTATTTGTACGGTAGTTTACGCAATACATCCGGCATCCGTCATCCGATTTCTATCCGTCATCCGTGAGTTTCTAATTCGGAAGAACAATTGACAGACCGAAGTAGCCGTAGTAATGTTTGTATGAACGCTTTTGCATTACCTCGGATTCAAATCAGACGCCAAACGGATATGCCAAAGATGGCCCCTGAATTGTTTGAATTTGAATCTGAGATCGGAATAGTGTGTAAAGCAATATCCGAATTCGGTCCGAGTTTTTTATGTCCGTATTTTCACGGATTCGGATCGGATGCAGTGCTCTTACAATAGTTTCGATAAAATTGACATGAAAGTCAGACTAGTAGGGGTGGTTACAAGCACTGTACAAATAGCATTTCTGTCCTTACCTTCCTCATTAGTCATTACCATAACGACGGCGACCAGTAAAAACCTAGTACATAGTAATTGGTCAAACATGTTTTATGTCATACCTATTTAGCAAGAAAATCTCGCAACCCATAATTTTGAGTGGTCTGAGTTCAATTTGAATGCAAATAAATAAGTTGATTATGAATAATGCACCTGTTACTCTACTGATAACCCCGTATTTAACGACAAAAATCCTAATTTTGTTGAAGAAATCCTCGCATTTCGCATTTAACACCTTCGAGAATTCATGTTCAAATATTAATAAAATGATTTAGTAGGTATGGTTCATTTAAAATAAAAATAAATCAGGAAACGGTTTTTCCATCTCCTGTAAAATTTTGCTTTTGGCAATAACGAGGTTTTCACCGGGACCGACGGTAATGACAATACTTAGCGAACTTACAAACTTAGCACAAATTTTAAGGGCACAAAAACGTGCTCCCATCCCCAAAAAAGAGATTACGTAACATAAAAAAACTGGACTCACCTCTCCAGGGATTCCTCCATGGGATCCGTTCCTGATGAAACTTCTCATCACATTTCTTCCCGCCTGGTTCGAAATTCTAGCGAGCGGGCCCAACATTTTAACTTTTTCTTCTTTACTTAGTTAACAAAATGGCCAGGTACACAGGTAGATAAGATAGCCGTATCGATATTGGGTAGAAACTGACCGGGCGGCGGACTGATAAGCTTATACTGAAGTGTTTCAACCTAGGTATAATCCGTCAATGTGGTATTGATGGACTGTGTGTACTGTTTGAGTGTAAATGAGAACCTTTTTCAAGCGATTGGGTTGTAATGTTATGAATGGTTCAGGAAAACAGTCGTTTATTAAAACGTCTGGATTCTTTCGTATGTTTTTGGTTTTATCAGAATTTCCTTAAGTTAGGGTTGTAATTGTAAGTGGCATGCTAATTAAGTTGTTATTTTATTTATAAGTCAGGTATATTAATGCTATTCTTCAATGATGTAGGCAGGGGTCATTCCGTGATCATGCCAATTTTGGGATACCATAGTAGGTAAATAGATCATTTTATTAAGTACTCTCCACTCATTGGATAGGTGAACGATGAATACAGTAAATAAAGAATGTAGTGAAGTCACGATTGGCACAGTGGCTGAGCGCTTGGCTATTGCGCAACGCATCGCTGATTCGATTCCTGCACGGAAATGTATGTCCTGCAAATAATTGTTCCGGGTTTGTAGGAGTGAAGATTTGTGTTTGCAAACGCACCCATGATCTTAGCCCACCATACAGGAGTATTCCAAGAGGGGGGCAACAATTAAAAAAAGAAAAACATTTGAATTATTGTCTCGTCTCCCTCCAAACTCTCTAAGAACAATAAATGTTCAATAAGTGACTGTGCTATTGTTAGAATAACTACTTCATCATAGTTCAGTTTCATGCTAGCAGGATGCAATTAAGCTGATAAGAAGGGATCTATTTTAAACTTGCTAGGTTTATATAACACGGTAAATAAGCATTTTTCCAAATTCCCGGCACTGCAGCGCGTAGGAACTGTGACTGCCACATACACTGTCGCGTACTTAAGGAAGGATAAATTAAACAAAATACATTTTTAGTGTAAACAATTAACCGAGAGTTATTATTTAGAGACTTTTCCCTGAATATTATTTAAAGTTTCAGCTTCATGCGTTAAATCAAGCATGTTGAAATAATAACATTCTCTTGATTTAGCGCGATACTAATCAACCACTTCTACTTTTTATAATCACTAGTAATAATTTTATTTTATTTTTAATACTAAATAAATATTAGCCTGTAACTGTCCCACAGCTGGGCAAAGGCCTCTTCTCGTACAGAGAAGGAACGAGCATTGATCAATTTTATTTTATTTTTAATACTAAATATGAGATAAATATCACACGTTAGTACGCAAATAAAATAATAACTTTACTTCACGAGCTGTTAGAATGTGGCTTGCAAAATGTTGTAGTAGTGTTTTCTTTCAGTGGAATGGCAATTTGAGAATGACATTTTTGCGTTCAAAAGTGGCAACATCGAATCTGCCATTTTAAAAAAAAGAAACAGTCGGCCACGCTTGCTACAGAAATCATTTCACTTTTCGGGGGCCTATTTTCCCCCTTTACGTTTAGTTCCAATATTGCTGTAATTACTTCATTACCAGAGCAAAACTTTGAATCGTAAGTCAAAATTAGAAATGGCCGACTTAGACGATTTCTTCGCGAAAAAAGATCGCAAAAAGTCGAAGGCAGTGAAAAAGTTCGCTACCGCAGATGAGTTAGCCAAAAAATTGGACGACCCAAAACAGAAATCAGATGTTAGGCCGAAGAAGGAGCGGCCGGTTCAGGAAGGAGAGGAAGGAGGCCGAGCAGGGGTAAGTTTTAATATCAAACATACATATTTTAACACAATACCAAAGACATCTTTGTGTCTCGGCGATTCGTGGTCATTCTCCGCGATTAGTGAAGCCCTGTTTATTTCGCAGTCACTAATGTCTACTTTTCGTGTCTGTATAGCGTTTGACCTGGTTTCGTTTGAACATCTAGCAATTTTTATTCAGTAGGTCGCCAATCATATAGCCTAATTTTGCGATATTAACATGATTTTCGAGAGGCACTTTCAATAATAAGTGTCTTTATCGACAAGACATGTCCACAGATGTAACTTACAATGCATTGTCATTCATGGTATGAAATATAATAGGTTATGTTAAACATTTAATGAAATATTTTGACCAATTGATTTATGGTGTTCTCACTAAGTTGAAAGAGTGAAAATCTATATCTAAAAACCAATCAATGACAAAAATAATTGTTTGAATAAAGAAGGCAACAACAATCCTCTTGAAATTAGTCATGGGATATCCATAGATACCAATCATACATTTTTAATACATCTTTTCTTAATGCCAAGGAAAAAATGTTCAGCCAAAATAAGTTTTCAGAATAAACATGTAGGTATTTACAATAAAATTAAGTATTGTTAATCTTAACATCAAATGATAACAAACAAAAAGCTAATGTAAACAAATTAACAGTTATAATTTATGTAATTATATTCACAATAATTGTAGAACTAATTGTAATTGACTAAGTAGGTTTTATTTTCATGTTGAGTTTGAGGAAAACAATAATGTTAGATAATACATGACTTAATGAATAATATTAGACTGTTTTGTGTTTATTATACTTTTATAACATGCATGTATGCAATACATACAAGCATTTTAAAACAGCACATTCTTCTTCATCTTCTTCTGTCGGCACCAGCTATAAGAGCTCATGCTGTGGTGAAAAGATTAGCCAGTCAGCAAGGTTGGTAGCGAGGCTGACTGCCCAGGGTGCGCTGGACATGTGTATGTACTAAGTATTGTCACTCGTTAGGCTCTTTTCATGCACCCCACAGTATATTCTGATTGGATAGTAAATACATTTTGATAAATTGTGTAAATCAACATTAATATACACATGTCATAGCGATGTGACAAAATTCAGCAATCCACAGTAGAATGAAGTCAATTCAAGTTATTTATTTTGTGAACACAGGGTAAACGGATGTTATTTACAAAAATTAGGTCTTTACCATGTCCCGCTGCAAGGCATACCTACAAAATATTTATGAAATAAACACAAACTCAAAACTCGTTTATTCAAAGTGGACTAGTATTACTTAATTCTTTTTGAAAGTCAAATTTAGGTAGGTACAAAAGACTGCCCCCAAAAGCGCCCACCCTTCACTGCTATAATGTCATAATTTCAAGGAGAACATTGTTAGATGTTGACAAAAAGAATTGTGTTAGAATAAGAGGTAGTAAATGTCAAGTCACAAATTCAACAACAGTCAACTTGAAACATTTGAAGTCAACAGCTTTAGTAATATTGTCAAATGGCTTTAGAATTATCACATTGCCCATGCTTTTATGTGTCTGAAAGGGGGTACTATTCAAAAAGGTTGTTATAGTACCCATAATAATAAATAAGTTTTGTTGTACAAGTTTCCCCAAAAGTCAATAGTTTAAGAGAAATAGCTGTGCCAACACTTCCTAAAAGATACACTAAAACCTATCTATCCTCAGCTATGATCAGCTGTGTTTACATTTTAGGTCGTATTTGGGGGTCATGGATTAGGAGCTCCATTTTCTGAATTCCTAACTAAAGCAGGGATGAAAACTTTAGAAAAAACTAAAATGCGCAACACGTTTTCTTCTTCCATTTAGTTCTGTCACCCGTCATGATATCACTGACACCCTTCTCTTTCATATCATTCATCACACAATCCATCCATCTTTTCTTTGGCCTTCCTCTTCCTCTCCATCCATCTACATTTATATTCATAACTCTTTTGGTCACATGCGTTTCATCCCTCCTCTTCACATGCCCATACCAAGACAAACGGTTCCCTTTCAACTTTTCTGTCACTGGGGCTACTTTCAAACTTCCTCTAATATACTCATTCCTGACCTTATCCATTCTGGTCACTCCACACGTCCATCTCAACATTCTCATCTCCGCTACATGCAATCTTTTTTCATCCGTCTTCTTCACGGCCCAACATTCCGATCCATACAGTACAACAGGTCTTATCATGTACTTGTAGATTTTCCGCTTTAGCTTGAGAGGCATCCGTGGGTCGCAAGTTATTCCAGTGACCTGTCGCCATTTCATCCATCTTAAAATATATATATGAAATAAAAATGATTGAATTTTCAAATTTTAACACTTGCTTTAAAACTGTCATCAGTGATACTTTCAAATAGCATGCGATATAGTACCTCCTTTCAGATTAACCTTGTACTTTTCCTTCTTTTACATTCATGCATCTTTTGACACAGTAAACTCATGTTGAATTTGATCAATAATATCTACACATTGATCTGTTGTTACTGTGAATGTGACATGTCCACATTGTCAACATATTATGCATGCTCTAAAGGAATAAATAAAATATTATGTTACGTTTTTCTTGTATACACAACATCTGTCGCTGGTGTGTAATATATGTGCATATTTTTTAAATACGTACTCAAATTGCTGGGAACTTAACTAGTAATTACTCTTGAGAACTTTTCACGCATGGATAAGGAGTAGGGGCAAGAAAGAAGAAAGAGAGAAAGAGTGGCGTGCGCTTAGGCGCTTAGCGGGCGCGTGTCGTCTGAACGCGCCCTTAGAGTCATGCTGTGCCGACTTAGTACATAAGTTCGTGACAGGGATTAAAGTATGGAAAGTAGTGCCATCTAGCCGTGATAGTGATATAACAAAATGAAGAGGTTGTCATCCTTAAAAAATATAATTTATGAATTATATTGCTTTACAAATAAACATAATTTTATTTAAAAAGTAAAACACATATAGAATTTTACAAACAATACATATATAAAAACAATTTTTATGACCATTATAGTCGTTTATTTTCTCATTCAAATGAAAATTGTAACTTTTGTATAATAACAGCGCTTTTGTGCTGACCACCCTGAGAAAAATGTCGGCACGTTACTGATACGGATTCAAATTTCAATATTTTAAGTGATTAGATTCCTTAAAATACAACTGAATGTGTGAAAGTTATTTCCCTAGCATCGTTGAGTTTTATAAATAAAACGTAAGTATCAAAATATGGGGTATTCCTCGAAACGCACCAACGATGAAACAGAGAAGAGCATGAAAGGATACGTAATAAATGATATAATCGATAGACGTTTTAAAATTTAATAACTGCCCTAATTGTTTATTTATTAAAACTACCAGGATAGCAGAAATGAACTGGAGCTAGGTGCTTAAGCAACTTAATACTTAGCTCAAAATTGAACCACGGAACTCTCAAAAGGTGCTGTGATTCAACTATTTTTAAAGTTGGACAACTGCCCCTAGTAAAGACTCATGGTCCAACTAGTTGGACAGAGCAGTTGGACCACTACCTCGGACTGGCTTTTTTACATGACTGCCCAAAAAAAGTAGCTTTTGTAGTAAAAAAGTAGTGTTTTCAGTGTTCATGTATGTATGTATTTTTGTATGTTTCTTTATTCCACCATAATTTCTGAACGCCTGAACCGATTTCGATGTGTTTGGTACCGTTAGAACCCTTGTATTTTCCCAGGTTACAAAGACTTTGAAAATTTAAAAAATGATAATTGTGTCTAGGGTTTGATTTAAAGCCAAAATCAAGTAATAAATTGTAATTGTCAGTTTGTATAATCCTCAATAAAACCAATTGTTTACATTTACTTTAGTATTACTGATTACCGTAACAGTAAACAATATTGTTTAATTTTAGGTGATTGTGATCAAGTAATAAATTAATTACAAATTAACTGTATTTTACTTATGACACCTTAGCATTGTAAGAAAGAAAATTAAAATTTTCTGTACAATACCCATTTTCTGTTTTCCTACACTTGATATTGTAATTAATGTGTTAGTGTAAAAAACCGCTAAATTGAATTCACGATTATTCAATTTAGCGGATTTTTTACGATACACTTTAATTTCCTCCATTCAAGTACGAAAGTACCAAAGTTAAACTATATATACGTACGTACCTATCCATTAAGATCTATACATAAATACATCTATATCTGCTATATCTAGACTTTAGTTCGATGAACGACTACCAGGGCGGCGCTGCTGTCGCCCGATTTAACCTAAAACGTGAAGTTAGCTCTCTATCTTATAGATATACTGTACTCTTTGCTTAGAGTGTTAATAAGTAGAAGAAGATAATAATAGAGTGCGCGCAAGATAACTCTGCGCGCGACTGAGGGCGTCCTCAACGTTACAATCATCGCAAAAGTTATAATTACCGCTTTTTAAGCTTATATTTTTTTATCGCCAAACACATTTTTCCCGTTAAACATTCCTACAATCAGGTAGTGCCATTCAAAATTAATAAAACGGCACACACTTTGGTGGACCACGATTAGTTAGCTAGAACCCCCTAGTCGCCGCAGCGGCCGCCTACAGTCCCTCTCTAATAAGTAAAGTTCGTCGTCCCAGGCACACACTTTTAGAACCCGATGACGAAATAACCCTCCTCCAGAAGGCGAGTAAATCGACCAGCACACTACACAATACCCGCCGCCGTCCGGCATACCGTCCTCGCCGACGATGTCCATCGCGACGTCCCACCGCCGCCGGTCACGATCCACTGAGCTCTCCCGTCGTAGAGCCGATCGTCTCTTCAGACTCTGCAGTCACACCGATAATTCAGTCCTCATCAAGCTGTCTCCCCCCCCCCCCCCATAAGTCCCCGCCAGCAACGCTCTAAGCCGAGGTCCGAGTCCCACTAGGGGTCGCCCTTAGTGCTGTTGTTGCAGGTAGTCATGATGTTAGTGTAGTACAAGTAGTTAGCTTAGGTTAAGTATTTTACTCCCCCCATTGGCTGGAGACCCTTCAGGTCTCGCCAATAACTGCCCGGTTACGTAGAAATGGTCCCCTAGGACCACTTACAGCAATAAAATAGAAAAAAAAACCAACATACAAATATCTGATATGCAGGTGTTTTTGTTGAAAATATTTTATCATTTCCCTGCAATATTATGACATTATGCAAATGTTTTCATCTCTGATGTGATAAATACTAGTTGTTTGTCGACATCTTTGACACTAATAAAAACGTTACTTTTAAGTCCAAAGAAAGGATATAATTAGTGTCCTTCTTTCATTCTGGGGAAATTATGTAGATAATTTCCCCAGAATGAAAGGTGTTAATTAAATCAATTACTATGAAAGATCGAATTATGTAAGTACATTAAGGAAGAAAATAAATGCGTCGTCATAAATATAATATTTATTTTTTATTAATTATATTTCAATAATTTAGACTTAAAAGGAACATACATTGGTCATTCACTAAACTCCCAATAGTCTGGCAAAATCAAAATCGTTTTTACTGGTAACACTGACGGCAAAAACAATGTTTGATAAATTTATTTGGTCTCGTAATGTTTTTTTTGGATAATCTTATGAAAAATTAGCACCAAATGCTTTATTAATCTTTTCAGATCGTGACATGCAAATTTTAACTGCACATTTCACCATTTTAATATTGTCTAAGCTAACCCGAAGGATAGCTAATAAAATAACAGAATTTACTAGTAGGATTAATAGTTTTCTTTTGCTTTCTGGGGCGTTATTTATTAAAAACAGGATGGTACATAAGAACTGAATACTTTAATACGATCAATAAATTATTACAATGCAGGAATATCAAACACAATCATAATTACAATCTTTAAACAAAGCAACTATTAAGTTCGTACAAACCAAAGATCGCAGCAAAAGAAGGGCGAGTAACCGCACCGCATACTGTTATACATATAGACCGTTTTGACAGGTCGTGAAGTAAATATGTCAGACCACCGCCACGACGTCATTATATCGCTAACAATTGTGTAAGGTCACCCATCCCCGCATTGACCGCGGTAAGCGCAGCTTAACCTTGCTCCGCACGGTTGTTGATTAGCCACGAGCCCCTCTAAGTTACAAACATAAATAAATTATAATAAAGGTCGTATAGTATCTGAATCTTAATAATAATTCGGTAAACCAGATTAGTGACCTTTGATCTTAAACTAGTAATAATTATACTGTATTCAGAGAGCCGTGAGATAAAAGGTAAACAACATTTGACTACTCTTAATGAAAAGATTTTCTGTAAAATATTTCAAAACATCAATTTCTAACAAAAAGAAATAGGTAATGTGACGTTAATTTACATAAAACACTTCTTCCTGTAAGTAAGTTTAGAATTTTTCATTGGCTAGTTTCGTAGGTATTTCACTAAAAAGAGACAGTAAGATTGTTTACCTTATGTCTCTTGCCTACTTGAATACGGTATAGTTTGCAATCGAAAAACGAACGGCACATCAGGACTCCTCCGTGCAGTGGCGTGCACAGAGATTTCAGACAGGGTATGCACAAAAAAAAAAGCTGGGTTCGTCATGACCACGGAATGCTAATTCAGATTTAAGCTAGAAAACAAACTACATCAATCAACCGTTTGAAGATGTTTCTATTTCTGTCGTCTTTCGCGTTGTGCCTTTCAATATCTAACTTTAACTGGCTATTCAAACTAGTCTCTATTCTACCTTTATCAAAAGTTTGGAACTTTTAAGCAGGATTCTAGATGTTTTTCTGAAGAATCGTGCTTAGCAGCCGCTTTGTGAAAATTATTTAAATCTGAGTATCCGCTAGGTCCAAACATTATTTTTAACTTGATTTATAAACAAAATGCAAGGGAAACAATCCAATGTATTTGTGTACACAACGAGTTAGCCAGTAATAGTCGGCATAAAACATTTTATGAAAATAACGAGTAGTATTTATTACCTTTTCTTTGAGTTAAATCCAACCCGGGTACACGCCTTCCCTTTGCAATCAATTTAACTGTTTCCTCAAAAGATAACGTGAAAACGCGGCCGATTTTAATTTATTTAAACACATTTCGCCAGCACAGGTCTCACAGGTATAATTTTCCATTTTTACAATAAACTTACTAAATAATTACTCGACAGTCAATCACTTGCGCCAAAAAAAACAATAAGGCGAAAAAACTTTGCAATTTATTACGTTACGAACTAATTAATACGAACGAATGAATCATTTGGTTAATCCGACTAAAATAAGTCGACTCTCTGCAATCAACAATTAGACGGTGCATTTACGGGTTCTCAATTTGGACGGTTTGCAATGTAAGATATGCTTCCAAAACTCCAACACACGCACACATTTTTAACCGACTTCAAAAAGGAGGAGGTTCTCAATTCGGTTGTATTTTTTTTTTTTTTTTTTTATTTGTGTTACCTCATATCTCCGTCATTTATGAACCGATTTGAAAAATTCTTTTTTTGTTCGAAAGGGTACACTTCCCGATTGGTCCCATTTAAATTTTGTTATGATCAGACCATGAACTTCAGAGATATGGAACGGAACTCCTCATCGGATCAAAGCAAAATTCTCAAATTACTAATATTGCTTTGTTTATATTTGTTGTTGGGAACTGACTACTGGAAAAGAGGAGGGGGTGCGTGCCCCCCCTCCCCCCCCTTTGGAATGTTTTCATTGTATCGTGTAAGGTATCATTTGAAATGACTTTTTATGCCCGACTACGTCAAAGCCAAAAAGAAGGGTTATGAAGGAGGGGGTTAAAATTATGACACTAAAACGTATTTAATAAAAAATAAACTTTAAAAAAAGTAAAAACCGACTTCAAAGAAATACTAAAAGGAGTAAAATAATTACCATAATATAAAATTAACAGTTTCAGAAGTCGGTGCAAATCTACACTGAAGCAAATAGAAGCCACCGACTTCTGAAACTGTTAATTTTATATTATGGTAATTATTTTACTCCTTTTAGTATTTCTTTGAAGTCGGTTTTTACTTTTTTTAAAGTTTATTTTTCACGCACACAGTCACTCTTTTGCTGTGTACTACACGAGATGCGTTGTATGAAGAATAAGCCAGCCTTAGTACAGCTTATGCTCACGGGAGGCGCTGCAATGCGCGGTCGCGGTGGCATGCGGCGGGTATTCCCCGCTCCGAGTTAGTTCCAAAAAAAGCAATAGATGGCGTGAAAACTAAATTAACATGATTTCTTTTAATTATAGTTATTTATCACTTATAGGGGCATGTATTATTGGAACTGCAGGGTATGCAGAGCTTATTTGCATGTATGGAGTGCACGCCACTGCCTCCGTGCCTCGGAGAGAGGGTATCATACGAATACCTATGAAAGTCATTGCGGGCAGTCAAAAGCCCGAAAGTCTGACAACTAGTAACCTTAGGATATTGGCCTTGCTTAGTAACTGGGTTGCGGAGTTCTGATGGCAGTCGCTCCGTATAAAATGCTGGTATTGAGCCGGATCTGGTTAGACTGGAATCTGACCCTTTTTTTTTTTTTTTTTATCTTGGGAAAATCCTCATGGATACCCTTCGCCTGGGACAGGCGAAGGGTTATGCCGGACTCTTACCGGCTAAAAACCCACGGTGTTCCTACTCCTGACCCTTGGCCGGGGTCACGGGATTCGCAGCTGCATGCACCGCAACCCCGGCAGGCCTCGGTCCGCCAGCCCCTGGCGGACCTCTCCTTCTGTGGGGCCTTGCCCCACGTCCTCCTGAGAGGCGCGCACGGAACACATGCGCGCCGCCTTCTCGGGCCTGTTACTGGTCGGGCGACGGGTCCCCTAACCCGTCGCCCGCAGGCCACACACTAGGGTGGCCGGAGATCGTCGCGCGCCCCCCGGCGGCGCCCGGTGCGTCTGGCGCGGGAAGGGAGAGTGGCCGTCGCCTCTCTCTCCCTCTCCGCTCCGTCCTTGGTCGCCATCACCACCTCGCAAAAGGAGGTGACGGCTTCCCACGCACTCTCGCTCCCGACCATGGACAGAACCACGGCCGGAAGCGAGAGGTCACCACCGATCGCCGCGACTAGTTCACGGCGCTGCGTCGCCCACGCACGGCACTCCTGCAACGTGTGCAGCGCCGTGTCTTCCGGGCAGTCGACGCAGTGGTGACATCCGGGCGTCTGCTCCCGGCCTATGCGACACAGGTACTTCCCGAAACATCCATGTCCCGAAAGCACCTGCGTCAGCCGGAAGCTGAGGGCGCCATGCCGCCTCTCCAGCCACTCCTCCATAACGGGTCTTACCGCCGCTATTGCGGCGTGCCCTAACTGGAATCTGACCCTAACATAGTGGGGAAAAGGCTCGGTAGATCAACTAGTTTGCAATCGCCGCATTTTCAAGCGTTTGCAGCGCATGCCTTGTTATCGCCAGAGCGAAAAGATTCATCCTGTTTCGGACCTCCTTTCAAAACAATGCACCAGCATTATGCCATCGTCCAAAATAATACTTTTCGTGTCATTACAATACGGCCAACGTATCTTGGCGAGTCTGAAGTAAGCTGATTAGCTGCGCAGCAGACAATTTCGTTTCTAAAAGATTACTTCAGAATCGCCCAGATACGTCGGCCGTATTGTTGGCAGAACGAACGTTGCAGCTCAGAATTTCCTGTGAGCAGTATTAAAATTATTTATTCGTTTTTCGTAACTTTCAACCCAATTAAAGCAACGCCTATATCCTAAGGTTAGATCGGTTGTTATACTTTCGGGCTTCTGACTATCTGTCAGTCAACTGCCTCCCCACCATTGGCTGGAGACCCTGCAGGTGTCACCAATAACTACCTGGTCACGTAGAAGCAATCCAAGCAAGCAAGGACCGCGTACAAGCGGTCTAGTAGAATAAGAAAGAGATTTCGTTGGCTAAAACACAAGTCAAAATCAAATATTTTTTATTTCAAGTAGACCAGATTACTGGTGCTTTCAAAAGGTCAACACTAGGTGCTCAGTTCCAAGTAGTAGGTCCTATGGAGAAGAGCCTGGAAGAACTAGATGACAACTCTTTAAAAAAATAATGATTTGACAATTTTCATTGTAATAAAATGTAAGAACAATACAGAGATAATGACACTGAAAGTAAAAATGTGTGAGAAAGTATATTTACAACGCGTCATTCGTTCAACGTTGATATGTGCATTCTGCAACTGTAGCTGTTTACTAAATACCAAACACAAACATGGTTACTCGTTAACATATGCTCACACATATTGAAGACATGTTGGAGGGGCGTATCATTTTATCGTAGTTGATGATCTCTTCATGCGGTTAACAACATAAAAAGTAATAAGAAAGTTAGCCTTTTAAAACGATTAGTATAAAAATAAGTCTCAACATTATTATCTTATCTTTACAGGAAGAAGAAGAATGGAAGGAGTATGAAGAACCGGTGAAAGACTACACTGGCCTCAAGATCCAGGTGCTTCAGGGGGGCAACGGAGCCCCCGAGTCGGGCCGCGACTCCGCCTCGGAGGACACCCCGTCCGAGGGCGGGAAGGTCAAGGGACCATGGAATAAGCCTGTATGTATCTTAGGAATACGAATGCTTAGTCGCCATTTATTCTTTTTTGCGATAATTTTTGCTACTTCGCGGTATGTACGGTCATGCACCGTGACCGCTGCAGGCCTCCTCGATTCGCCAGCCCCTGGCGGACCTCTCCTTCTGTGGGGCCTTATCCCACATCCTCTTGAGCGGCGCGCGCGGCCTGTTACTGGTCGGGCGACGGGTCCCCTAACCCGCCGCCCGCAGGCCACACATTATGGTGGCAGGAGATAGTCGCGTCTCCGGCGCTCGGTGCTTCTGTCGCGGGAAGGGAGAGTGGCAGCCGCCTCCCTCCTCCGCTCCCTCTTTGATCGCTATCACCTCCTCGCAAAAAGAGGCGACAGCTTCCCACGCCATACTTAGCCACCCTACTTTATCTCTAGTTACTGATAGATCCTACCACGAAGCAAATAAGGAGTTTGTCTAAGCAACTGTGCTCTGTGATACAAACTTGGTTCTGACGTCATAACAGTGGGCGTGGCCTTTGTCAATCTGTCGACATTCGTCCTGTGCACACTACGTTCGCGCTTGAAAGAAAAATATGACTAGGGTATTTGACTGAAAAAATCTAACTAGTCTCAGTTAGATTATCAAAAAAATATTTGACCCGTATTTTTTCTTTTGTTACGTAGACCAAAATTGACGAAGATACGACAATTTTAAAATTGGCAAAACGTCCCAAGCAAGTACAATTTTAACTTGCTTCTGACGTCACAAGCCCCCACTCTCGAGTTTTGATGCATTTTATCTTTCCAAATATTCATAGATTTAACAAAAGAAAAAATACGTGTTCATTATTTTTCAAAACTAACTGGTGGACTAATTAGATTTGCAATTTATTGATGCTGTCAACATGCCTATTGTTGTGTGCTATCTTGCAAAAGTTACAAGGGTAAACGTTCTAGCCATGGATGGCATCACATTGTAATTTTATACGTAATTTATTACATTTGTGTAATGTTTCGTTGCAGCATCAACCGGAGTCTGAGACCCCCGCGCCGCCGCCAGTAGAGGAGCCGAAGCCGCGCGAAACCAAGGCGGCGACTTACGTGCCGCCATCTTCGCGTCAGCGGCCCGTCGAGAACGTGCGCAGGAGTACGGTAAGTCATCTGTTGCAACTGTTGACACGTTCAGGTGCCGGGTGACCTTCAAGGAGGGTGTGGCGGTATTACGCAATACCAGTAGCGAAGGGTGAATTTTCGTAAAAGGGAAGCCGGACCAAAAAATGCTTACCTTGCTCAAGTGTGATGCGTGAATTCCAGTAACTACTCGTGTCGAAAGGGAAGCCGATAGGAATCGAGTTGTATGGAGCCTTCGCCACTGCGCAATACACAGGTCGTGTAGCAGACTACAGTGACAATAATGACAACTGTCAAAGTTGACGCCATGACAGTTCCTACATCGTGATATCAAGATGTGACACCCAACATAAACCGTTGGGTTTATAGTCGCCGCAGCGCCCGACTACAGTCCCTCTCTCATCAGTAAAGTTCGCCGTCCCAGGCAGACACTTCTAGAGCCCGATGACGAAATAACCCTCCTCCAGGAGGCGAGTAAATCGACCAGCACACTACACAACGCCCGCCGCCGTCGGGCATACTGTCCTCGCCGACGAGCCCCGTCGCGACGTCGACGACGGTCACGATCCACCGAGCTCTCCCGTTGTAGAGCCGCGAGTCTCCTCAGACTCCGAAGTCACACCGATAACTCAGCCCTCATCAAGATGTCTCCCCCCCCTAAGCCCCCGCCAGCAACGCCCTAAGCCTCGCGCTCCCCCCACTAGGGGTCGCCCTTAGTGCTGTTGTTGCAGGTAGTCATGATGTGACGTGTAGTTCAAGTAGTTAGCTTAGCTTATGTATTTTACTTCCCCCAAATTGGCTGGAGACCCTTCAGGTCTCGCCAATAACTACCCGGTTACGTAGAAGGGGTTCCCAAGGACCATCTACAGCAGTACAATAGGAAAAAAAGCATTGGGCACTAGCCCGCCAGGCACAAGACTCCGCCTGGTTGGAGGGTCGTCCCTGTTGTTGGAGGAACACCACACCTCGTTCCTCCACAAGGGCACCTTCTAGTTGCATTCGCGATGCCGGGTGCCCTCGTGGAGGGCTCATGTTAAATTTAAGTTTTAGAAAATACATCACATCCGCGCAAAACGGCCATCGCTCAGCATAATGCTGTGCCTCACGTGCGAGACAGAGCCACAGCGCTGGTTTCCAGCGACAGCCGACGTTGACATAACATTAGCAGCCTCGAAGTTCATGGAGACGATATTCATGATGAAAATTCAGTTACAAAAAGTCCGTCAGTCCTGAATTTTGGATGTGTTATGTTTAGGTGTTCTAATGAAAATATCAAGTTATCGACCTTGAGTGACCTCGGCGCGCTCCGCCATCTTGGATTAAAGACCCCAAAAATTAGTTCTTATTAAATAACTCCTATCTATAGGTTTTACGCCGAAAATAAATCAGACCAATTTTGTAGACAATTAAATTCCCTACAATTCTAAGTACTTTTTCTATAGTTAATAGTTTACGATAAATTGCGCTTGCGCTTTAAAGTAGGCAAAAACACCATTTAAAGCATTTTTTAGTTTTCATTCTCGACTCAAAAAGAGAGGTGTTGTACGTTTGAAACCTATTTTTAACCCACGACGCAAAAAGAAGGATGTTTTATAAGTTTGAAACCTGTCTGTCTGTATGGCTGACTTCTTCTTCTTTTCGAATCGATGGTAATAATCCTTTTTTTTACAGTACTTTGGCCCAATATGTAGCCACATTTATCGCGGCATCAGTGGCATTTTTCATGTCCTCTAAAGTGCAAGTGTAGGGACACTTTGGGCACTGAAGCAAATGGGCCATCGTCTGGTCAGGAGCACCGCACTCGCACTGTGTGTCGAAGGGATCTATGATCCCCCATTTTTAACCGACTTCAAAAACGAGGAGGTTCTCAATTCGTCAGAATGTTTTTTTTTTTTTTTTGTATGTTTGTTACGCGATATCTCCTCCAATTATGAATGGATTTTAATGATTCTTTTTCTGTTTGGTAGATCATACTTCAGAGGTGGTCCCATATAAATTTTATCGAAATAGATTCAGCGCTTTTTGAAATAATCAACAAAAACAAAAAAAAAATACTTAGATGACGTTTTCGTTTGTGGTTCCCTTATGCAAAAGTTTTGATAAGGACTTTCAATCTCTGTTTTAACTGTGATCACAGAAACATTAGCCAAGAACAAAGAAGTTTGTATGTGTTTGTAAGGAGCCGTCATGATAATTTAGGCCAAGCAAATTAGCTAAACCTGGACATAATTCGATAACTGTAATTTTCTTTTTCTATGACATAAAGTGTTGTTAATTATAGTTAAAATAAATAGAATTAAAAATTTTAAAGCTCCGCGTCAGTGTAAAAAAAATTAAAAACTAAATTATCAACACATTTTGATTTCGTAAGTACAGCATAATAAATAACTTTGTAAAAGTACCTTTATTATGATATGACGCTTGTATTCCAGTAAAAAACGTCTAAATTAAACTAATTAATCTTTCGGGACTATCATTAATGAAGAAGGTTCAGTAAGTTACAGATTTTGTGGATTATCTTACCAGAAATTATAGATAACTATAATTCAACAGTTTATTCTGCATAGTTTAACATGTGTGTTAATAAATTATTAAAAATTAAACAGATTCTCTTTGCGGAAATATAAAGTCACAAATATTTGTAATTTTTGGAATGCCAAAATACATAACTACTTCAAAAGTGTTTAATTCATGCCTTCAAAATATGTTTAGTACCTTAGTAAACAAATTAAACAATAAATGTTCACGATTATTCATTTATTGATATTTTTTCTTTGTTACATTTCAATATAAACGTTATTCCTTGTAGGTTAAGGTCGTAATTTCTTTGTGTCCCATTTCCCGACCATGCTATCGCGAGTAACGAGCGATTTTTGTATCTCACTATTATTACTAGTTTTTGCCCGCTACTTCGACCGCGTGAATGTCGGTTATTATCACGGATGCTGACGAAGTCACGAATTAAAAATTTGCCTTTGTCCTTCCCTAGGGGTCGAGCTATCTTCTTCTTAATTATATAAAGGGTGTCCCTGGAAGTATGGATCAAATCGAATAGGGGCGTGGGCAATGTCATGTCCAAACTTTGTAACCCTGAGAATGTCGGTGCAATTTTTTACGATTCAGAAGTTATGACCAATAATTGTTTTTTTTTTTCAATCACTTTGCATAGAAAAAATCATAAAAAAAACTATCAGAGCTATCATTTTTTTTAGGACTTTGGCGAACAGTATGCCTTTCTTGTTGTAGTACTTTTACGCAGCTAGAAAACATGTGTTAAATAAGAAAAAACATTTACTGCAAAGGCTTTTTTGGTCTGGCAATTTTACTCAAGTTTTTACTACTACAAGTTTTGAAATGACCTTGCCCATGCCTCTATTTGATTTGATCCATACTTCCAGGGACAACCTGTATAGATTATAAACTACTATTCAATTGTTTCCACTTTACAAAAAATAAAATGTGTAGATAACTAATAGACTAAACGTTGGGCAGTTCGCTCACACCGCGGCATTTTTCTTATTTTTAGCACTTCTAAACGAAAGGTCCGATTCGAACACGAAGCGTATTTGCTTCGTGGATTCGAATAATTTAAAGAGCATTTTACATGTACATAATCAACCTTGATTATGAAGCTATTTACTTGGATAAGGATTAATATCATGATAGGAATGTCTTCATCTTTCGATTCTACTCGTGTTTTGATTGACTCATTTGAACAAAAAAACGGTTGATGTGACTTAACTATAATAATTAGACATATACCCTCATGGACTTTTTTGTGGATAATGAAGAGTGCTATAAACATGTAGTACAATATTTTTATGTATCGTCAATAGTTTTCGCAGCGTACGCCAAATAATATTTTTTTAAGCAAATTTTTGATACCTTGGGTTACATTATTGTAATTTTCTTACGGATCCCTAATTTTTTGATAATAAAATATAGCCTATGGCACTCACGGATAACGTAGCTTAGCTAGCCTATTGGTGAAAGAATTTTTGAAATTGGATGAGTAGTTTCGGAGATTACCTCCAATATACAAACAAACTTTACCTCTTTATAATATTATATACTTACCTAGTAAGAATTCGATAGGCTATATAGTCAATGATTGTCAAACTTTTATGAACACGTGGCACCGCGGATCGACTAGGGCCGAAATTTATTGAAATACTTATTGTGTTCATTAGATCGATAATAACTAAATTGTTCAGGATGAGGTATTATGATGATTTTACTGTTTTGTGATAGGTACTGTTTTCCAATTTTTTTGTAAATTTGGTAGACCAGGTATATGTATCATCATCATCATCATTCAGCCGAAAGACGTCCACTGCTGGACATAGGCCTCCCCCAAGCATCGCCACATCGACCGGTCCTGTGTTTCTCGCATCCAGCGGTTTCCCGCGACCTTCACCAGATCATCGGTCCACCTTGTGGGAGGCCTAACCACGCTGCGTCTTCCGGTACGCGGTCGCCACTCCAGAACCTTTCGGCCCCATCGGCCATCCGTTCTGCGAGCAATGTGCCCCGCCCACTGCCACTTAAGTTTGGCAATTCTTCGAGCTATGTCGGTTACCTTGGTTCTCCTGCGAATCTCATCATTTCAGATATGATCACGCAGGGTAACTCCGAGCATAGCCCTCTTCATTGCCCTTTGGGTGACCTTGAGCCTTCTTATGAGGCCCATTGTGAGCGACCACGTTTCAGTACCGTATGTAATCACTGGCAACACGCACTGGTCAAAGACTTTCGTCTTGAGACTCCGCGGTTGTTGGGACGAAAAGATTCTACACAGCTTCCCGAACGCTGCCCAGCCGAGTCGGATTCGACGATTAACCTCTTTCTCGAAGTTGGACCTACCTAACTGGACAGTTTGCCCTAGGTAAACATAATCGTCGACAACTTCGAGTGTAGAGTCTCCGATCTTCATGGGAGTGGGTGTTACATGCATATTTGATATGATCTTTGTCTTATCCATGTTCATTTTAAGACCCACTCTTTCGGAAGCTCTACTAAGGTCATCGAGCATTGTACTGAGGTCCTCCATGGTTTCAGACATGATGACTATGTCGTCGGCAAACCGAAGATGAGTGATGTACTCGCCGTTAATGTTGATGCCTAGCCCTTTCCAATCCAGAACCTTGAAGACATCCTCCAGTGCAGCGGCGAACAGTTTCGGAGAGATGACGTCTCCCTGCCTCACACCTCGCTGCAGAAGGATAGGTTTCAAGGTCTGATCCTGTAATCGGACTGACATAGTGGCGTTTTCATACAAACACTTCAGCACTTCGATGTACCGATAGTCAATCTGGCACCGTTGAAGAGACTGCAGTACAGCCCAGGTCTCGATCGAATCGAAAGCTTTCTCGTAGTCCACAAACGCTAAGCAAAGAGGCAGGTTATATTCTTCGGTCTTCTGTATAACCTGCCGCAGCGTATGTATGTGATCTACGGTGCTAAAGCCTTTTCGGAATCCGGCTTGTTCGGGAGGCTGGAAGTCGTCAAAACGGTTCGGGATGACTCTTGAAAACAGCTTGTAGACATGACTCAGAAGTGAGATGGGCCTGTAGTTCTTCAATAGGGTATTATCACCCTTTTTGAAGAAAAGTATCACCACACCTCTGTTCCATGCCTGTGGCGTTTTCCCCTCGAGTATGACGGAATTAAACAGCTTCTGAAGGGCCTTATGGACCGGTTTTCCACCCGCCTTCAGAAGTTCGGCCGTAATTCCGTCATCGCCGGCGCCTTGTTCTTTTTAAGGTACTTCAGAGCCATCCTAATCTCGTACAGGCTGACGTCCGGGATGTCTTCGGTATAGTGTCGGATCAATCTAGCTCTTGGGTCGTTTGCCAGATTCGCAACGGGTTCGCTTGTTGAAGTGTACAACTGTCCATAGAACTTCTCGACCTCTCTCAAAAGCTCTAGTTTGGTGGATACGATTCTGCCGTCATCGGTCTTCAGTTTCATAAGCTGACTCTGCCCAATAGACAAATCTCTTGCAAAAACTTTGGAGCCCTTGTTCCGCTCAATCGACTCCTTAAAACGCTCTGTATTAAATCGGCGTAGATCGCACTTCAAGGACTTAGAGATCCGTCTATTGAGCTGCCGGTACATAAGCGCGTCATCTGGAGACTGCAGAATCATCTCGTGGCTTGCGTCCATGAGCTTAAGAGTAGGGTCAGAGAGCTTTTCGGTTCTATTTCTACGACGGGTCTTGAAGATCTTAGACCCGACAGTATGGACAGTTTCCACAAACCCATCGTTGTAATCGTCCACGGAGCTCCCTAGGCATTCGAAACGATTCTGAAGTTCTATCTGAAAGCTCTCGGGGTTATGGACCTGGATCGGTGCAGGACGGAGCGTAGACTTCATCAGTCGAGATCTTTCCAGCTTGATATTTAGACTCAATGTGCCTCTTACCATGCGGTGATCGCTTCCGGTTTTCACCGCGTTGATCACAGAGACATCTTTGAATATTTGCTTCCTCGTCGACATAATGAAGTCAATCTCATTTTTAGTTGCACCATCAGGGTTCAGCCAGGTCCATTTCCTATGCTCACGCTTTCTGAAGAAGGAGTTCATCATAAAGAGCCCCTCCTTTTCCACAAAGCTGGTGACAAAAGTGAAGTGAGTTTTAGAGCCATGCATGGCTCTGGAGATATCCTCATACATGGTCTCCACCTCATCGTCGGAGTGTGCCGAGGTCGGGGCGTATACCTGTACGACCTTCAACGAATACCCTTTGGATATTCTGAGTATAAGGTACGCCACTCTGGTCGACACACTCTCGATCTTCACCACGTTGTTCACAAGGGACTTGTGGACGATAAACCCGACACCACCCTGGGACTGTCTATCGCCCTCCCGGAAATAGAGCAAGTTACCGGATTTGAGGATTATCGAGTCCGGGATTCTCTTCGGATTTCAGATAACCCTATAATATCCCAGCGTAACCTGCTCAATTCTTCCTCGAGTTCGGTAATCTTCTCGTCGGTCCGTAGTGTACGCGTGTTGTACGTTGCCAGGTCCAGTCGTCGTTGTTTGTGATAACCGGATCTCTGCCGGGGATTCTTAGCACCCTACGCCCTGCCGTTACCTAGGCCGCTACCTTGACCAGGGCTAGCAGTGCCGCCGGGGACTAGGGGACGTTTCTTCTTTGTGCTATCCATGTTGGGGGGGTTTGCCATAATCGCCACGCTTGGCAGGCGGGTTGGCGATCGCAGTATGGTACGGTATATGTATAACAGCAAATAAAACTCATTATACAAGGTTAGTCGTAAAGGGGGTAGGCACTAAAATATTAAAGTACCAATAATAATGAATAACTTTTGTTCTACAACTTTCCCCAAAAGTCAATAGTTTAAGAGGAATAGCTCTTCAAAGATTTCTTAAAAAATACGCTAAAGTCTATCTATACTCAGTTATAGCAGCTCAGCAAGCTGGTTTTAATCAGCATCATTATAAGTTTGATGGAAATCGGTTCAGCCGTTGCGTAATTATCAGCTGTTTTCTCAGTTAGGTTAGGTAGGTGTGCATTGTACGGCGTTGCAGCTATTGTAAGATCATGGAAGTAAATTTGCTACTTAACTTAACTGAGAAAACAGCCGGGCCCACGTTGTATAAAATATCAAGTATCGAAAATGTATCAAATACGATTTATTTTCAATAGCAAGTTTCCTAGTTAGGTATTTATACGAATAGTAATAGTGAAATATTTATTGAACTAGACTCGTAAAAACAAACACAATAGAATTTCATAACCACATATTTTTTTGAAAATTTCAGCGATGTATCGATTGTTCTTTTCGATGTAGGTATCGAGTTTGAAATTAATATATTTTTTTAAATATTAATTTGATTTATATCGATACTTTTTGGGACTTCCTGCATCCCTAAGTGAGGCCGCACACCGGCACCACACGCTACACGCAACATACATTTAGGGCGCCACAATTATTGCGATAAAATTTACGCGGCGACAAATGTATCGTGTATGCGCACATCGGAAACACAGTTGTAACGTGGCACTAGCAACAGAATGTCGACATCATCGTCTGACGACGACGATTTTTTGATGTGGCGATTAATGAGAAAAAATAGACGTTATTGGGTTCATCCGTTTAATCAAAATTGTATAGGTTAGGTATAGGTAGGTACTTCCTTTCATTAGATTTTTCGCCGATCTTAGTCCATATCATTTCTGTAATCCATCTGTTGCTATACACAGTGAGCGTGTGATTAAATAAAATAGGGTTAAATTCAACATCTGCAATAAACTCAACGTAAAATTCAATGTTGTCTTTCATTTTTGTAAAGCGCGGCACACGTCTCACCACAAACTGCACCTTCTACAATTGTGTCCTTGATGTGCGCGTTTACATACAAATATACGGGGGCGATAAATGTGTCGCGGTTCAAATGTGGCGCTAAAATTATTGTAATACAAATGAATCTCTGGTGTGCGGCCTCACTAACTCGATAAGACATCTTGCCCTTGACGCCGCGCCCCGCCCCGCACCCACCGCATGCATCCCGCTCCAATACTTTTACGCGCGTATCATCAATAATATTTTCAATTTTAAAAGCGTAACATTAACATGTTTAATTTTGATGAAAACATGATTGTAACACACAAAAACCTATTATTAAACAAAAATTTCACAGTTTCGATTTTTAACTACTGAGAAAAACATTATTATTAAAACGTAAGAAATAAATGTTTAATTTTTGTCTTAAATGTCTAAAAAGACGCAATAAAGCTTAATCAGATACAACCACCATAGTTACCATTTTTGCTTATCTAGATATTGAGAACAGATGAATACTTTGAAGAAAAACATACATACGAATTTGGTTTCAGTTTAATTTTGCTATTAGGTGATAGCATTTGAATGCCCCCCAAAATTATACTAACAAGGTATTTGGTTACCTATTTTGCTTTTAGAAAAAAGCTAAGTAGTGTACGAAATCTCATTTTTTTTTAAATAAACGGTTACCACCGCGGGTTTTTTACATTATATATCTAATTAATATTTGATACTTAATATCAATATCCAATAAAATACTAAAAACAACGAGTTATCGAATTATGTCCAGGTTTAGCTAATTTGATTGGCCTAATTATACATTACTTAATTCTTAAAGAAAACTACTTAATTGTAGGAAAGATTACGCAATCGTGTCATTTAAATTTGTAGTCTTAAACCGTGTAATTTATGGCACTAAAACGTATATAATAAATAACTTTAAATAAAAGTAAAAACCGACTTCAAAACAAAAACTAAAAAGACTAAAATAATTACCAAAATATAAAATTAACAGTTTCAGAAGTCGGTGCAATTCTACACTGAAACAAATCAAAGCCACCGACTTCTGAAACTGTTAATTTTATATTTTGGTAATTATTTTAGTCTTTTTAGTTTTTGTTTTGAAGTCGGTTTTTACTTTTATTTAAAGTTATTTATGCTAGGTTATGTTTGCATCGGCCTACTTGGGTGCGCAGTCTATTGAGCGCTTTCCATATAGGCCACTGCAAATCACATCCGAGTGGCAGGTGTTCCTGGGGTTGAACGAAGTTGGGAGGTGGTGGATGATTTTCCTCCCATAACTTACGTCTCATTGTAGATGGTCGGTCTTTCATGGCAAGTGTGCTACGCAGAAAGCTGTTCCGACTCTTAAGTCTACCCGGAGCTGTTATGTATTTGTACAGGGGATGTCGGGGATCGGATTCTTGGTTATGTTTCTCAAGTGCGCATGCGACATTCCTTCGAACGACAGGTGGTGCGATACCAGCCAACGGGTAGACTTTGTTGAGCGGAGTCGGTTTTAGGCAGCCCGATATAATTCGACACGACGTCGACTTGCTTTGCATGAGCGGATCGGTGCCACACTGGGCATGCAAATTCGCCGGCAGAGAAACATAAGGACATGCTGGTTGTACGAAGAATATCTGGTGCTGCTCCCCAGTTTGTAGAGATAAGGCGTCGTAGCAGGTTGTTACGTGTCCCGACTTTCTGCTTGGTGTTGTTGCAGTGTACATTAAAAGTTAGTGCTCTGTCTAATGCAACTCCAAGGTACTTAGGGTTCTTGCAATGTTCTACATTAGTTCCTCGCCACGAAATTTTAAGTGTCCTGTTAAAAAATCTATTACGAAGATGGAAAGCGCATGATTGAGTTTTGGATGGGTTTGGACGAAGAGCATTACTGTCATAGTACCTTCCGAGTCACTCGAGGGCAATTGTCAGTTGGTTTTCAACCTCCGAAAAAGTAGTCGATTGCGCCGCCAAAGCTAGGTCATCCGCGTATAAGAAAGGTTCAGTGTGTTGCGTTGTAGGCTGGTCGTTTGTGTAGATGTTAAATAGCGTTGGTGCCAGCACACTGCCTTGAGGGAGACCGTTTTTTTGACTTCGCCATCTGCTCTTACCTGATTGGAAGCACACTTGAAAGCGACGATTGTGCAATAGTTCGCTCAATATTTTGACAAACCCCCGATCGTTTGTTAGGGTGCCGACTTTAGCTAGTAGCATTTTAATGTTTATTGTGTCATAAGCCGCAGACAGATCCACAAATACCACACCCGTGATTCTGTTAGCCTCGTATCCATCCTCTATATATTCGGTTAATCGGAGGACTTGGCTGGAACAGGATTTACCGGGTCTAAAGCCAGCCTGCTCGGAAATTAGCTTAGGTTCGACTACTTTGGTAAGGCGGTTTAGAAGTAATCTTTCGAACAGCTTGTAAGTGTGGCACAACAGAGAAATTGGTCGGTAGCTTTTAGGGTCATTAGGAGGCTTTCCAGGTTTTGGCAGCGCCACGATTTTAGTCCGTGACCACTGTTTGGGAATGCTCTTGGTGTTCAGACAAGTATTCATGAAGGCGAGGAGCCACGATATAGCTATAGGTCCCAGATGTTTTAGTTGTTCCACTGTTATATCGTCAACTCCAGCAGCTTTACCGTTTTTTAGTGTGTTTATGGCCAGGATAATATCCGTAAGTGTGAAAGGTCTACTGATGTCGGTGGTATCACCAGGGGTATTAATGGTTTTCTGGGCTTTTGGAGGCCGGTGTGGTGGTTTGCCGTTAAGTAGCAGCTGATGGGCAATTTGATTAGCTGTGACATTACCTTGGTTAACAGGTTCTGGTGGATCTGCTGTTAGTCTACGAATGGTAGACCAGGCTTTTTTGGTGTTATGGGTCATGTTGGTGTTGGTAACTGTTGTAATCCATTTTTGTTTTCGATTAACACCAACCATTGATAACAGCTCCTCTCCTGCTAATATTGTATCTTCTGAGAAGGGGTCGTTGTCGTAGAGGTCTTCATACTTTTTGAGAAGTTTCACGGACTCTGCATCAATGCCAGGTATGTATGAGGTGCGACAACCTCTGGGTATGCATTGACGTGATACAGTCCATACAGCGTTAACGAATTTTTCGTAGTTTGAAGGTGTAGGTTCCATATCACTCAATTTTGTATCGACACCTGCCGAGAACTTCTCCCAATTTGCCTTTAGGAAGTTAAACCGTGGTCTAAAGGGAACTTGTTTTGGTTTGACTGCTGCACGAACCTCGCACGTTATTGGCCTATGTTGTGTGTTTGGAATAGGTTGGCCAACAAGTTTTGAGCAGAGATTTAATATTGTTGCTCACAAAAATTAAGTCTGGGTTGTAACCCCGTCGCCATCGCCGACTGTTGAAAGATGCAGGTAGTTTAGCATTATGTACGAGTGTTAGCTCAGAGGCATCAGCCCATTCCTCGACGGAATTACCATCAGCGTTAGTCTCGCGATACCCCCAAGATAAGCTGTGACTATTAAAGTCACCAAGTACTATTTTAGTGCGTCGGCTATCCAAGTTAGGCGTTTTTCGAAACTCAAAATGTTGATTAGGCGGCTTATAGACTGATGTAATTGTGCAGGTACCTATATCCACTGTAAGAACTTCTATCGAATTTTCGTTGCTACAGGTTGCAGACAGAACAGTGACTCTGGGATTAACAAATATGGCGCTGCCATATTTTGCGTGGGGTATCTCCAACACCAGCGTCATTCCAGGGATGTGTGGTCTTAGGTGGTCGGTAGCGCGATGTGTTTCTTGGACACAGAGGATGTCACAATTTGTGTCCCTGCATAGTTGGCATAAAACATCGAACTTATTGTCTGAAAACCCTTCAATGTTAATTGAGGTGACAATGAGGGCAGGCTTGGAAAGCCGGTAGTGGATGCCCATAGAGTGATCATTTTTGTTATTTGGCCCTAAAAAGGGCCGTTGGTCATGGCTCTGAGGAGAGCCGTTTGGATTTACCATCGTGGTGAAAGGATTAGTCAGCTAGACTCTGCGTTACCGAGTGCTAGCTGTCCAGGGTGCGCCGGACGTTTGGAATCGCAATACGATTTAAGAAAACGCCGCTCGGGGAGGCTCCTTTCTTGCACCCTATGGCTGACTGTCTGTCTCTCTGTTTGTGGCAATGTAACTCCGAAGTGGTTGACTCGATTTCGTTAAGATTTTTTTTGCTCGAAAGCTGGTTTATTCAGGGTAATTATAAGCTACGTTTGATGGAAATCGGTTCAGCCGTTGCAAAACAATTAGCTGTTTTCTCAGTTAGGTTAGGTAGGTGTGCATTGTACGGCGTTGCAGCCGTTACAAGATCATAGAAGTGAATTTGCTACTTAATTGTCAAAAGAGCTGATAATTTTGCAACGGCTGAACCACTTGGCAGGCGGGTTGGCGATCGCAGTTTTTTTTTTTTTTTTCTATTGGATTGCCATCGGTGGTTCTAGGGGATCCTTCCTACGTAACCGGGCAGTTATTGGCGAGATCTGAAGGGTCTCCAGCCAATGGGTGGGGAAGTAAAATACTTAACCTAAGCTAACTACTTGTACTACACTAAAATCACAGTGTACCTACTTTACACAACACATTACACAAACTTTATCAAACAAACGTCCAAATTAATTAACGTTTTATAGAAACAGTGACACGCATAAAGAAAACCACGCATGCGTAATTTTGACGATTGACAAAATAATGCAAAGGTATGTAGCAGCAGTTTCGCCATCTTATCCTGGAATATTCTAACAATATTTAAAACTACAAATTTTGTCGAGCTTACAGTCGCAGTGGCTAACGCTTGCGGGGGTAGGTAAGAGTCATAAATTATTCGCAAGGCTACGATGGAGTCATAGAAAATTACTTATTATTCATGGTTATTACTTCTATGGTTTTCGTGGGTGCTGATGCCGGAAATAAAGCCTAAGTATTCCTCGATAATAAAAGGCGGTCAAAAAAATTTACCAGTTAAATGAGATTTGCCAGGTAAAACGTGGTCCCTATCTTGGTGTTTGAGAATTGATCTTGTTTTTGTAATCAGCGTCCCTGAAAATCATGGATTTGACACCCATGACGGCTAATTTGAATTTTTTTATGGCCGCCATCTTGCATATATATTTTGACCTCATTTTCGGCATCAGCATCCCCGAAAACCATGGAAATGCACCCATGATGGATAAATTGAAATTTTAATAGCCGCCATCTTGGAAATGGATTTTGACCTCATTTTTGGCATCAGCATCCCCGAAAACCATGGAAATGACACCCATGATGGATAAATAGAAATTTTAATAGCCGCCATCTTGGAAATAGATTTTGACCTCATTTTCGGCATCAGCATCCCCGAAAACCATGGAAATGACACCCATGATGGTTAAATTGAAATTTTAATAGCCGCCATCTTGGAAATGGATTTTGACCTCAATTTCGGCAACAGCATCCCCGAAAACCATAGAAATGACACCCGTGACGACGAATTTTACATTTTTGTAGCCGCCATCTTGGATTTCGATTTTGACCTCATTTTCGGCATCTGCACCCCAGAAAACCTTGGATTTGACATCCATGACGACTAATTTACTAATTTTCATGGCCGCCATCTTGGATTTGGATTTTGACGTTATTTTCGGCATCAGTGACCCCGAAAACCATGAAATTAACACCCATGATGATTAGATGAAAATGTTGATGGCCGCCATCTTGGATTTGGATTTTGACGTTATTTTCGGCATCAGTGACCCCGAAAACCATGAAATTGACACCCAGGATGATTACATGAAAATTTTCATGGCCGCCATCTTGGATTTGGATTTTGACGTCATTTTCGGCATCAGTGACCCCGAAAACCGTGGAAATGACTTCCCACGAACAATCATTTGAAAATGTATGTATGCCGCCATCTTGGATTAGTAATAATACATTAATATAATTTCTATGAACGATATCAATCAAATTTGAAATCAAAAAGTGCGAGCCCTGGAATTTATGTCCCGAGTAGCAGTATGGCTACTCGGGACATAACCTCCGCCCCTCCGCCCCTTCACCCCGCAACCCCCCGCACGATTGCTCTGTGACAATGTTCTACGTTGACCGACTGTAAGGAGTAAGATATAGGTAGACTATGCTAAAATCATGACTACCTGCAACAACAACACTAAGGGCGACCCCTAGTGGGACGAGCACCTCGGCTTAGGGCGTTGCTGGCGGGGACTTACGGGGGCGGTAGACAGCTTGATGAGGGCTGAATTATCGGTGTGACTGTAGCGATCGCCGTATGGTTGTTAAAGTACTTGCAGAACGCTGCTGCCCATCTTCTAGTGAAGTGAGTTTATGTTTTTATATTATGTGTTAACGTTTGTTCAATGTTGTGACAGAAACACGCGCCGGACATCCACAACGACGACTACTTCCCGGTGCTGGGGGCCAGCGCCAAGCGCGGCGGCGGCGGCTGGAGCACCGCGGGCGCCGGCGCCGCGCGCGAGCCCACCGCGCAGCGACAGCCGCTCGCGCTCGGCAACCGCTTCACGTCGCTGCAGGACGACAGCTAGCCAGGTGAGACTATACGACTACTTAGCGCCAAGCGCGGCGGCGGCGGCTGGAGCACCGCGGCGCGCGAGCCCACCGCGCAGCGACAGCCGCTCGCGCTCGGCAACCGCTTCACGTCGCTGCAGGACGACAGCTAGCCAGGTGAGACTATACGACATCATCTCGCATCTAGCACCAGCTATACGAGATATCTCGTGCCGTGGCGAAAAGATTAGCCAGTCAGCAATGTTGGTAGTCCATATCGCGGGTAAATTCAGAAACTAACTAACTGCCCAACTTGTGATTTCGAGTTATTGCGTTTTGAAAGTTTGTTAATTAAAGAAGAAGGGTCACGGCCCATAGGAAATTTACCCAGGCCCGACACAAAAGGAACTTATCTCAGTTATTTTGGTATATTAAATATAACAGAAATAAATTAACACTATTCTGAATACCAGTGGCTAACTCCTATATATTGCCATTTGATTTTGTTCAGACAAAATATTTTAAAATTCTTTTTATAGCAATAACGGTTTTATTTTTGTTTCACAAACGGCACTGAAATAGAGTTATTATTGATAAGCTCAAACTCGGTGTGTTTAGTACCTAACTACCAAAATATTTCACTATCTAGCCAGCTTCTTAATTATACCGTAATCTCTAGTGTCCGACCGAAGGTTCGGTTTCGGTTTCGGCCAGTTTCGGCCAAAATTTCTTGTTTCGGCTACAGTTTCGGTTTCGGCCAAAAATCGGCCGAAAGTTCGGCCGCGCCGAAACTCAGTGTTCGTGAATTGTCGCGCGTCTCCCGACTAACTTCGGCTGAGTTCGGGACTCCTGTGTGGCTGCCAGCTGAGTTCGCCGGTCTCTGTTTGTGATTTTGTTTGTTGATTTTTGACAAAGTTTACCGAATTTAGTACAATTTATTGTAATTTTTGTTGATACTGATAATAATACCTTCCTTTTTACTACCAATTACCTATCAAATACAAGATCTCAATGTCAATAAATAATAAATTAATCTTTACAACATTGAACAAAAATACTCAATTACGAAGTCTGTACTTTACGTTTATATGTTGATTTTTGACAAAAAGTCTATAATTTTTTTTGATGTTATATTGTTAGTATACTATTTTCGTTAGATTTCCATTATTGTCTTTCATTTCATTTAACACGAGAAAACTGTCTGTATATGTGTAAAAAAGATACTAGATTTCACTATACAAGTTGGGGCAAAAGTAATCACCCGATGTTATTTTGCTGTAATTTTTTTTGGGAATGAAAATATTTGGTTCTTCTTGTAGATTATGTTTATTTAAAATTAATTAGATTTTTTTCCATCAAGTCGAGAAAGTGATATCGGTCAAGTGACCGTCGTCAGAATTGATGACCGGCTCGACGGATACGGGCTCGTTTTATGGCATTTTCCATTATTTTTCGAGAACCTCGCTGCCTCTACCGTTACTGTGGACGGCTAGCACTACAGAGCCATGATCAACGACTTTTTCCTTCCTCAGTTGGATGAATTGGGACTGGAGGACATGTGGTTCCAACAGGACGGAGCAACGGCGCACACTGCACGAGCCACAACCGATATTCCGAAAGAAGCATTTCCGCGGCGTCTAATCTCTCGCTTTGGCGATTTGCACTGACCGGCCAGATCACCCGATTTGACCGCTCCGGACTTTTTTTTTGTGGGGTTACTTGAATTCCCGGGTTTATGTAAACAAGGCTCTTGAAGTCCTTAAAGAAAATATCCAACGGGAATGCGAGAACCTATCGGTGGAAGTTCAGACGCAAGTGATGAAAACTGCCATAAAACGAGCCCGTATGGTATCAATTCTGATGGCGGCCACTTGATCGATATCATTTTCTCGACTTGATGGAAAAAAATCTAATACATTAAATAAACATAATCCACAAGTAGAACCAAACATTTTCATTCCTAAAAAAATTACAGCAAAACAACATTGGGTGATTACTTTCGCCCCACCTTGTACAATAGAATAGATTTTTTTACATGTCTAAATAAGGTTCGGTTTCGGTTTCGGCCGAAACTAAGACTGGCGCCGAAGATTCGGTTTCGGTTTCTGTTTCGGCTAAAAATCCTGTTTCGGTCGGACACTAGTAATCTCTAATCTGCAATGAATCACCGATTAAGACGATTTTAATGAACCTTAACTCGATTGTTATACTATAAGTTTAAAAATTACATAATCCAGCTCCATCACCAGGTCACCTGGATAATTCCATAACTATTGTATCGTCATTAAGTTTTTGTAGGTAAATAGGTATTAAAAAAATGTATATCGCCTGAACAAAAACATAAGGCAATTTTTTGATGTTAGCCATTGATTTCGAATATAAAATATATATATTTTAGCAATGCATAAAATAAAATAAAAACTGAGATATGTATCTTTCGTGTCGGGGCTGGGTCACAAATGACCGTTCTTCTTTGTTAGTTAAAAATTTCATATACTATCTTATCTAAGTTTGTGTCCTAAAGTTTCGTATACAATCTTATAAGATAGTATATGAAATTTTAGGACACAAACTTTCAAAACGCCATAACTCGAAGTCATGAATGTTTTCAAGCTTTCGCGATTTGTACACATTATAAAAATACAGATTCGGGTCTAGTCGCATAAAAACTTAAAAAAGTACTAAATGAATCGAAGTCATGATTTGAGCAGATAGTTGGTTTTTAAATTAAGCCGGCGACATGGCGCCCGTGTGGTACCGGACGTAAATGATATCACTACCCCATCTCTTCCCATGGGTGTCGTAGAAGACGACTAAGGGATTCACTAGAGGATGGGCAGCAGCATTTTCTGAGTACTTTAACAACAATACTGCTTTCGCCAACCCACCTGCCAAGCGTGGCGATTATGGCAACTCCCCGACTTTTGGGGGAGGCCTATGTCCAGCAGTGGACGTCTTTTGGCTGAATTATGGTGATGATGAATGTTGGTAGCGGAGCTGACTGCCCAGGGGACGCTGGATGTATACTGTCTTATCTTTTCATGGCATAAGCTGTTCTCGTATAGCTCGTGAAGGAAAAAAACAGATATATCCCAGGTCGCTGACCAGCACCGTTTCGAAAACGCTACCAAAAGTGCAGCAACGTCATTGGTTCTGCAGAACTGGCATGATGGTCATCATTAATCTTAGGGTCTCCTCACCCTGCCGGGGTCGCGGTGCATGCAGCTGTGAATCCCATGACCCCGGCCAAGGGTCAGGAGAAGGAACACCGTGGGTTTTTAGCCGGTAAGAGTCCGGCATAACCCTTTGCCTTCCCCAGGCGAAGGGTATCCAGGGTCTCCTCACATTTGTTGACGTTCGTTCGACGCGGCCGTCCGAGCCGAGGCGAACGACGTCAGTTAGACCCTTATGCCCGTAGACATACAGCTTTTCCGACCGGACAAAGCCGATTCCGCGTCGATAAGTGTGGGGAGACCCTTACAAAGCGTTGAATATTACCTCTCATTTTAGAATAGGCCTATAGCCCAGAATGAACCTGATTCTTAAGGTACAAGTCCGAGACGGGGTGTAGACCGCAAACTGCAAAAGTAGTATCGCTTGCGGTGCGATCTGCGGCTGCGGTCTGCGGTTGCAGTTTTGCAGTCGCTGTCGGAATAGCACCTTTGAAGTGCACACCTTAAAAGCGCTATTCCGATGGCGACTTGCGGTCTGCGGTTTGCAGCCCGTCTCGAACTTGTACCTTTAATAAACCTCTTCCGTAAAAGTATTGAAGTTTTGTAAAAAAAACGGTTTGTAAGAAACTTGCATCAAACTGCAGTTTTTTTTTTCTAACCATAGAATTTTGTTTACAGGTAACACAAAGCCACAACGTGATACGCTGCAGTAAAGTGAAGTGTCAATATGGACTTGTAAGCGAAGCCAGGCGCATAGCATATACAATATTATACCTATACAACACACACTCATGCAACAGACAGAACAACGTGCATTTCCTAATTATGTAGCCCCATACAATAACATGGAATATGGCGGCCAGCTGACAGTTGCTATACGGACACTGACAGTTCCAAATTTGAATTTCTAATTTTTTCTTCAGTGCTGTTATTAATTAAGCCAGTAATATTTAGTCGATTTGTTTGTAATCGATTCCTTATTTCAGCGACGCGACGTCCGTTTCGTAGACAATAAATGAATGCCTAGAAGTGCTTTCGGAACGCAGTTTTATGTAAGAAACAATGATTTTAGGAATATTTTTTAATACACATTATGGCAACTGTCTTAAAAAAAGTGTAAAAGCAAGAAATGAATGTGCGATTTGTTATTTTTTATGTTTATATTGATAAATAAATAATAAAAAAAAAATGTGTCTCGTATGCGTGGAAATGGACATTTAGGGAAAAAAATTGGTGGAATTATTTATATACAAAACCGATGATTTAAAGTGTTAATAATCAGTAAAACCAAGCGTGGAATATAGATTTTTATATTTAAACAAAATTGTTATAAAAATGAGTAAGATTTGGAAAATAAAGTAAAGTGCTCCGTTAGTAAACAACATTGTACATTTTGTTTTGATATTGCAATTATAAATTCTGTAACAGCAAATCATTGGAAATATCTTGTACCATAGAAATAAATTATGTATTTAAAACTAATGTTTATTTTATTTTTATGTGTATCATATCAAAAGTTCTTTTTTTAAATTATATGAATATGTATACTTTTTACGTTATAATAAAAATCTATAGTCACTTTGTTACATGTGACCATATCTTATGATAACTATGAAACTTGTACAAGAGATATTTATTCTTCCCCTTGTGTGGCATTTTCTTTAGATTTACATCCAGCAGGCGTAGGCATGACCGCTGTAGACAAGAGTTTTGTCGACAGGAGAATAGACAAAATTACGTTATACAGTGTGTCTGGCCATGGACTGGCGATATTCTAGGTACTTATATAGCAACTATTCTAGTACACAAATACACTACACACTAGGGTCCAATCCACTTCCCCGCTATTTGGCAGCCATTTTGGTTTTTTGTTGAGATATTGTCTACAATTGTGAACCTATTGTATCGTAATGTAAACGATAGACAATATTGTTGCCCTCCGAATAAGCATACTTTCATCTCAGTAGGACCAAAACTTTGAGTGATATGACTTTTTTTGTACACGTACAGCATATCTCACCAAAAAAATAGAAGTGGATTGGACCCTAGTGTATTTGTGTACTAGAATAGTTGTTATATAAGTACCTAGAATATCGCTAGTCCATGACCGTATACAGTGAAACCTGGTTAAGTGGGCCTTTTATACAGTGAGAAACCTCTGTTATTGATAATTACAATGAGGTCCCGACACTTTTGCATTGAAATACCTCTGTTACTGGGAATTTTCAAACCTTGTTAACTGAGATTAGATTTCATAGATTTTTTCGATGTTTTACCTCTATAATTGGGGCTTCGTAGCTCAATAACCTGTGTGAGACATTTTATCAGGTTTAGACAAGTCATGATACACTTGTTTACAAACAATCTAACTTCTTCAATTTCCATTCAATTGTGCAACATAAAATATGCATTTCTTTTATAAATATTTCCACCTCTTTATACCCTCTATGAATAAGACAACTGTCATGTTAACCTGTCTATTTGGGAAACTGGGTAAATGAAATACAAAATACAATACAAAAATATTTATTTCATCTCAAAACATTGTGATCATACATAAATTGAGACAACACCAGTAAGTTACCTTAAATGAAAAGCCTCATATATGTGATAAAAAAATCGGGTGCGGTTCATAAGGACTTAATTTCATTATGCCTTCTTATCATTTTGCTTAAATCTCAATTTGCCTTAGTCCCAGAATGCCTGAAATTCGAAATGACTGAATTTCCCAATGTCTGAACGCGAACTGAAGCGAGTGATGTACAGTTAAATATCTCGGTCCTTCCTCGTGGTCAAACTATTTTGTCAAACTGACTTGACCACTATTGATTTATATAACATATGTTTTTACACTTCTGGACACATTTATTGGCCCACCTTGTATTTTCAGTTTCATTTGCTCCTAGCTAAAATTTTATATTAGGTCGAGCAAAAAGTTTTTATGCAGTTTTGAACCTGGCACATTCACAATTTGATTCAATAGTCTTTTTTTGAATTTCGAACACAGAATTTAAAGAAACAAAAGACAACTTGGAGCCTGTTTGTTGATATCAAACAATCGAATACTAAGAAAACTTGGTTTTATTGGTTTACTTGGATTTAATTCTTGAAAAAGTGATTGATATCTTTGGTTTTGCAACAAACATTACTTATTCTTAACATTAAGGTGAGGTTCTATCAATAATCTATGGATACTTCACCTGAAGTCGCCGCCCAAGCTGTGGCACTTATTCAGGCCGGACACAGCCAAAGAAACGTGAGTGCTCAACTTAATTTAAGTCGATCTGCGGTCCGAAATGTTTATCGGAGGTACCTAGAGACTGGCGGCTTTGTTCGTCGCCAAGGAAGGCCACGATCTCGGGTCACTGAAAGGCAGGATCGATTCATCGTGACGACCAGCTTGAGAAATCGTCACCTTACCTCCATTGAGATACAAAACCAACTTCGCGACTTCCACGGAGTATCTGTGAGCGCTCGAACTGTTCGGAGAAGGTTAAAAGAACGCGATATGGTACCACACAAGCCAGCTAATGGGCCCAAACTAACGCGAGCCCACCGAACAGCGCGCCTTCATTTCGCACGCAGTCATTTAAATTGGACACAGCAAGATTGGAGCCGTGTACTCTTTTCTGATGAGTCTAAAATTGTGTTACATGGCAATGATGGAAGGAAGAAGGTCTACCGACGTAAGGGAGAGCGTTTCGCACAATGCTGCTTTGAAGAGAGGGTTGCTTATGGCGGTGGCTCATGGACTGTCTGGGGCGGTATATCCGCGAGCGGCAAAACTCAACTTGAGGTTGTTACAGGACCACGGCTGCCAACATTAAATGCTGAAAGGTACATTCGTGAGTGCTTAGAACCTCACGTGATACCATACGCGGACTATGTGGGCCCAAATTTCCTTTTTATGCATGATAATGCAAGAGCCCATGCGGCCGGCATCGTCAGGGAATATCTTCGGGATGTGAACATCACAGTTATGGACTGGCCAGCCAGAAGCCCAGACATGAACCCCATTGAGCACATGTGGGACGAGCTAAAAAGACGTGTCAGGGCTCGTCTGCCAGTTGCCCAGACGATGCAGGAGTTGAAAACTGCCATAGAAGAGGAATGGGAGATGATCCCTCAAAATTTCATAGAGCGGTTGATAAACTCTATGCCTGATCGTATGAGAGCTGTGGTAGATGCCCATGGAGGCAACACGCGTTATTAAATTAAACCTTTATTTGATAAAACACGTTTTTTATTCAAAAATCAATTGCCTTTAACAAGGCGCATATCCGACTTGTTAGGCGTAGTTCCATGTCGTATGGTATTCTGAATTCAAATTTAAAACAATACGATCGAAAAAGATGGTAAAATGTATCAGGTTTAAAACTGCATCAACAGTTTTTGTTCAATCTAGCAATCATATTTCGGTAGGGGCCAGCGAAACCTAAACTCTAAGGTGGGCCAATAGATGTGTCCAGAAGTGTATATTGGAAATTGAAAACGACCATCAGGGTTCACAGCCATTGGTATAACTTGAAACGTTCATGATCTAAATTAAAAAGAAAATATTTAATAGAAAAAATCTCCCTTCCTTATTCTATTCCCTGATAAGCACTTATAGTTACGTTGTAGCTTACCCCAACTAAAGATGGCATACCTACGGCTTGTTAATTTCGCGACACGATGCCCGACGCTAAGCAACGTAACGCGCTGCTCAGCTAGGATGAAGGGTATATATCCCGTCTGCATCACTACAAGAAGGTTAAGGAGATCGTGGACTATATCAGAGTCAAGACCAAATGGACGAAAAAATATCATAATATTAGTATGCCAAACTTCATGTTTCTATGTAAACCGAAAGTAATCATAGTAACTCAACTCAAATGTACAAATTTCCGAGGCATTTTGCCTTTTCAGACATTGGGAAATCCAGTCATTTCGAATTTCAGGCATTCTGGGACTAAGGCAAATTGAGATTTGGGCAAAATAATAAGAAGGCATAATGAAAGACATTATGAACCGTACCCAAAAAATCTAGGTCCCTTGAGATCTCAGTTAACCAGGTTTCACTGCTACTGAGCGTGAGGTCCTGTGTTCGATTCCCAGCTTGGGCAATGTTATTGGGTTTTTCCTTGAGTGCTATAGCACTCAAGACAGAGTTCAGCGCTGTTCTGCCGCGTTCAGCGCTGTTCTGCCGCGTTCAGCGCTGTTCTGCCGCGTTCAGCGCTGTTCTGCCGCGTTCAGCGCTGTTCCGCTGCATTCAGCGTCGAACGCGGCGGAACAGCGTTGTGCACGGATGGTTCTCAACTCCCAATTTTGTAAAATTTTGCAATATCCATCCGAAAATGCTCTTTAAATTTAATATTATTTTCTTTTATTTGGGGTAAGCACCAATGTCGTGTATTATCCAAACAAATTTCTATTTCTCCAAAGTGGGTCGACCCACTGTCGTTTGCGTTTTAATTGTTTACGTTAATTTTTTTCTATTTCTTCTGCAAGAAGCGAAACGATAAAAATATCCGTCGTATCGTCTTTGTAGCATATTCAGCGCCGTTTGCAGTAGATAGAAGCGTTTCAGCGGAGATAACACGCTATGACGGCTTTTCTCATTTTTACGACGCTTTACGCGGCTTATAGAAGCAGAACTGCATAAGTGTGACCAAAATCCTTCAGCAAAACGCGAATGGAGCTGAATATGTGTAATTAGTCCCTTATGGTTCGCGGCTCGCGGATTAGTCCGGCGCTCGCCGTTTGAAGACGCGAGCGCCGCGCCGGACAAATCCGTGCATGTCTGTGCGTGCACGGATTTGTACGGCGTGAGGCTCGTGTAGTGAATGGTGGCCTTTAGTCACAAGTAACCTCGAGTGTTAATTATGTTTATGTCAATACTCTACCTACTCTGGGTGGCCGAAACGAATGTTAATCAAACTATGGAAATTAAGTTGCTCAGGAAATAAAATTAAAATTCAGAAATCAATATCCAATTTTAACGGCTTTTTATGGATTTTTTTATTTAACCTTTTAACCTAGCGGTCAAAAAAGCAAAAGCGAGCTCTCGGTGCCATGTTACGAGTTTTTCCTTTACATCTGTCATGTAGTCGTGACCGTGGCGTGCTGGTCATTTTTTGCTCTGTCATGTATACATGACTGGCGATCAAAAGGTAAAACCGCTCGCTGATCTTACCCCCCTTTCGGGTGCCACCAGATACGGGCCACCCCCGCCATTTCCTTAGGTACGGCACTGCTACAACGTCTACAAATCGAGTATCCAACGTGCACTGCCGCTTTGTCAATCGAGTTGTCGCAACTCCGTTAAGGAGTCTACACACCAAACCCGCCGCCGCCGACACAGCCTTGATGTCGAAGGCTTTATTTCAAAAGAATCATGTCGGCGACTTGTACCCGCGCGTGTCGCCGGGCGACTTGCGGCAACATGTCGGCGGCATGTCTGCGACTTGCGTACGCGCTCATTTGCCCGCCGACACTCGAGCTATACAACATTAATAGTGACAGTGTTTTTTTTTTTGCAATTTTGTGCTGCTATAATTAGATCAGTATCGCTATACATGTTTAGGTAAATGTAGGCTGAATTATTCAAGAAACAACACACGTCACTTTTCTACACGCGGCAGTCACTAACTACCAAAAAAGTTACTCATGTCGGCGGGTCGGCTGGTTTGGTGTGTAAACTGCATTAGGAGTATACATTGTATTGTGTGGGTCGCAAGCGGGGCTGACGAACGTTAATGCCTGGCTTCGATTCCCGGTATCGGTATCCGTTATGAAAACCTACAACAGCAGACTGGAATTTGGAATTTTATTGTGCCCGATAAATAACAATACTCTTCTAGTAGGTAGTACTTTCAGTATAGGTATATAAATGCACTCAATGGTCAGTACATTTCTGCCAGTAAATCATTTTAGTCTGAATTCTGCTTACAACACTTGACAAGCGGGAACGTTACGTTACTCAACGAAAACATTAGTAATAGCGCCATCTATAGTAATTATTAGGTACTGTAACGTTCTGAGGTGACGTGTCGCATGAGAAAGTTTAAGAATATACGTATAGATGGCGCTAGGATTGCTAAACGGCAATTTTTCATTCTATTTTATTAATAATGAATGTCTGTGTTAGGTTTATTAACAATTATTATATTGATAAAATTATACGTAATGTACCTATTTTCATAAATTAGTTTTAACCCAAAATTTTCATTAATTTTGAAGATATTTCAATAAGTCCCAAATCACGCAATTGAAGTTTTCTATCATTCGACGCATATATACTAAATTTGGAGTAGAATAGTTGTACTTGCTTCGGCAGTACATATACTAAAATTGGAACGATACAGAGAAGATTAGCATGGCCCCTGCGCAAGGATGACACGCAAAATCGTGAAGCGTTCCACATTTTTTGAGCTCTTTGATAATCGTTGTTTTTACCTGATTGCGCGACAATAAAGACAGGCTTATGTTTTTGAAGATCTCCGTTTCATTCTTTGATTTCAAGTCTATCACTGTTTGTTGCTTTAATCGTGATTGTAATTCGACTATATTGGAGCGGTTTTTGTTTTGTCGATGTTTTTATGGCAAAAGAAGTGATAATACACTTTAATGTTTACAGTCTCTTTTAGTTTCAGACCTGGCTCCTATATTATTTATTAACTTAAGCCGATTAACTTAAGTACAAAAGCCGACACTTCGCGTGACTAGAAGGCTGGTTTATTCTTTGGCCAAAGAATTAGCGTTGCCATTCAACGTGGTAACGCTGCCAGTCTTCTGGGCACGTAATGTGGAGGAATATTTCGACGCTTAATTTGCACTCATTAATAATTGTTTTATTTTCGAACTGTATTTTTTAACTTACCTAGGTATTTTGTAATACATCAAGGTAGGTACATAGTTAGTTTTTTAGGGTTTCGTAGTCATAGTCAACAAGGAACCCTTATAGTTTCGCCATGTCCGTCCGTCTGTCCGTCCGCACTTCCGCAGCCTAGCTCAGAGACTCTTATAGGCTGAGATCTATAGACCCAACTTGGACTTTGCTCAGACTTTACTTTAGACTTTTGACAAAGTCAGTATTTATAGAGCCGTCTTTGAATTCATCTGAGTGCGTGCTTAGCAAATGCTTAGCAAAGTCTAAGTTCACAAAATCGACGACTTAGCAAATACTTAGGTTACTATTATCCTAACAAAAAATAATGGTCCGTAATTTACTTTACCATCATTATATTTACACAACTTTTTAATTTTTTAGTATTATAAAGTGACCAGACTCAACTCAGTAATACCAGATTAGGGAAGATTTCCTTGATGTTGATACTTAACTAATTCTGAATTAGTTAAGATAAAAACAATTAGGTAGTATAACATCACATAAAACAAGTTTTTCTAAGTTTAAAATGTATAAAAATGAATTAAAAGTTACTTTTTTTCGACAAATTGCAGATGTCAAAACGATGCGATCCGTTTCAATGAATATAATATTGTTCTTTTTTTTTAAAAAAAAAAACACTTACAAGCATGCCAATTTCTGCTTATTCTTATAATAATAATACATAGAAGAAATATGAGCGTAGTTCTAGATTATTTACATGTTATTATTGTTAAACATTTATAAAGAAAAATCAAGAATGTAATGCTTGAAACGAAACAATAACTTGTATTTTGACATCGACCGTCTTAGCGTATGCTTAGCCTATGCTCAGCATAGTCTCAACGTGATACGTCTATAAATTCCAAATCTAAGATTATGCTAAGCATACACTTAGCAAAGTATTGCGTGAGTAAAGTCTGAGCAAAGTCTAAGCTAAGTCCAAGTTGGATCTATAGATCTCAGCCTTAGTAGTACCTACTAGAAAGCTATAATTTGGCGTGGATATACAGGGTGGTTCAAAAGTCGTGAATCAAACGAAACAGGGCGATAGTTGCAGCATTTTATGGTAGAACATTTTTTTTTACAGTAAGGTTCTAAAGTTACAAATATTTTTTCATGAGACTTAAAAGATAATGAAAAAAGTGCCAATCCTCATAAATCATGGTACCCACTGTCATAAAAGCACTTTCAAGCAACTTAACACCATTTATTGTTTTGAAATAGGTATCCGTATTACTTTAATTGCCTATTTATTACAAATTTTGAAACACTCTTAGTGTCATAACTTTTAAGGAGATCAAGTTAGGGCTCTGCCACACCGATATTTTTACTGCAAATAACCCCAACTATCGCCCTGTTTCGTTTGATCCACGACTTTTGAACCACCCTGTATACATAAATATTATTAATCACGCCGACAAAGTGGTACCTACAATAAAATCATGCTTTTTTTTATGCTATAAACGTAAAGGGGGGATGTTTTTTTTTCTCGTCTTCCCCATGGTGTGGGGTATTGTTGCATAGGTCTCTCAAAAATATAACGGGTTTGTGAATCAAATTTTTCAATTATGGGAGTTGTTTCTGAAATATTAAGCTTTTAAGTGAAGTGTTTTTGTTAGAGACAAGTGTCCCCACTTTAGACTCCTTAGTCTCCTTACCGTGACTATGGTTCTATGTATCGGACAAAATGCTAAAAGTTGATTCCCTGTCAACATAAGGCGTGCGATTTAAGTTGATCCACAAAATCGCGTCGCGTGAGTACGCCGCATGGACTTGTTCGTATGGACAACGTGCCTAAGGACTTCAAATTTTGTACCTACCTAGGTATATTATGCGCGCAGTTTTCAGCCGACTGTCTTGCAGACGAATATCTGTTGGAAGTAGGTAGTAATGGTTAGTAAGTAGTTAAGTAGGTACCATTGGTTTAAATTCGACCGAAAGGATACTTGAAATGATAAAGACAAAAATAATCACGACCAAAAGTTTATTTACAATCACCTACTGACAAATCATTCAAACGAAGTCTCAAATACTGAAATTCTCCTCCAATCTCCTCAAATGGTCAACATTAGACTCTTGCGGTGGGCTACTATGGCTCAAAATATTATTTTTGTACACATCCAAACTCCTTTGTGCCATGTTATTATAAACTTCTCTTGGCACTATGCGATTTTGGGCGGGAATTTTGACGTTTACATTTCCCGCCAAACTCAAACCGCGGTCCATGAAAACTCTTTCGTTCGGATACATAGTAGGGTTTAAAAATGGAACGTCTGGTTTAGGTAAGTTCCGAAACATGTTCGTTCTGTCAATAATTTGGTTTTGTGCGTTCATGTTGTTTAGGGATTTCATCCATTGCTGTTGTTGTGTGGGTGGGACTCTGTTGGGGTAGTTGAAGATCCAAAGGCGGTCGCCGACGAACATGGGTCGAGGACTGACGATGCCTAAGCTGCTGTAGTACTGTTGCGCAAGAAGCTCGATGTCGTTGGTGTATTTTCGTTTCCATTTCGTTCGACGGTTTTGGAACCATATTTTTATCTGAAATAATAAAAAGTACCGTTTGATTTCTTGATATTTTACGAAAATCATAATTTTATTGTCATAGTAGGTAACTAATTGTAATATTTTAGTAATATACTAGGTTAGTCGGAAAGGGGGTACTAATCCGCGCGCCACTTAATTATCATATCACTGATATCACTGATGACTGTTTTAGGGCACGTATTAATTTCAAAATTCGATAATTTTATTTTCATGCAAAATGCAAATGCGTTAGCACGGACTAGAAAAAAAAGAAGGACTCCGCGCCACGCATATCAAAAGTGAAGCACCGTACCGATCTATGTGTGCGTGATTTGAGGGATACCAGATAAATGAAAATTTCCCCATTTTTTTTTATATTTTGAAAGTTTCATTTCTTTAAATGAAGTCATATAAGAAGTCCGCTTACATTATTTAATTGCAATTACAAACATATACTTAGTTAAAACTTAAAATTAAGTATTTATTTTGTATGAGTGACAAGAAAAACGTTTTCGATGGAATTCAAAGTTCTTCATCTCTGCAGGCTCTTATTATTTTAATCCAATCATTATTCCATGGTTGATTTGCTGTAGGAAATCTATAAAAATAATCATATTCAATACTTGCAAAAAACTCACAAAGAACACAAAAAAATGGATTACCCAATCTCTCGGGAAAATTACCCATTTATTTTCCGACAGCACTTCTATGTCTTTTGAGGTTTTGTGTTCCAATAGTAATGATTTTAAAATGTCAAAAATACAATAAATCAACAGGTTAAATAAGTGTCTTACTTGTGAATGTTATTCCTTGACACTTTTTCTGGGATGTAGAATTATTTTTAAACCATTTTACAACACAAGAAGGCATTATTTTATTTTATTACTTGACGTAAACAGTACCTACAATGACGGCGCGGTGCCGCGTAATGGCGGCCAGTCGGCACCCTATGATGTAAATGTGTGCGTGAGGCATGTTTGTACAAACGGTCCGGCATACTTATAGTGCTTCACTTTCAATACACGTGGCGCGGAGTCCTTCTTTTTTTTCTAGTCCGTGTGCGTTAGTTACGAATTCAGAAAATGGAGCTTCTAATCCGTGACCCCAAATATGACCTAAAATAAACAGCTGATCAAAACTGAGGTTAGATAGATTTTATGGTATTTTTTATGATAGAACAGCTATTTCTCAACTATTGATTTTTGGGGAAAGACGTAGAACAAAAGTTATTCATTATTATAATAGGTCCTTTCGGATTAGTACTCCCTTTCCGACTAACCTTGTAGCATCCAAAGATTTTTCTTTAACCTAGCGTTTGGACTACTTTTGTGTCTCATTGCTTATGATCATAAGGGCGGCTACTGGGCATAAGTTTCTAGGTCTGATTCTTAGGTCAGCCAAATTGTTATAGGTGTCTTCAGTCATAGGAAATCTTTCGTAACTGCAGGCCCAAGGAATTTCCGGGGTTGCGGTGCATGCAGCTGCGAATCCCGTGACCCCGGCCAAGGGTCAGTTGAAGGAACACCGTGGGTTTTTAGCCGGTAGGAGTCCGGCATAACCCTTCGCCTTCCCGGGGCGAAGGGTATCCGTGAGGATATTCCCACGACAAAAATAAAAAAAAAGGCCCATGGAATTTAGAACCATGCCTAGAAATTGGCAGTAGTCCCACTGCCTAAGAGCGATTACGCACTGCATCCGATCCGAATACGTGAAAATACGGATATAAAAAACTCGGACCGAATTCGGATATTGCTTTACGCACTGCATCCGATCCGAATCCGTGAAAATATCGATCTAGAGTAAAAATCTCGGACCGAATTCGGATTGCTTACGCACTATTCCGATCTCTGATTCAAGTTCAAACATTTCAGGGGCCATCTTTGGCATATCCGTTTGGCGTCTGATTTGAATCCGAGGTAATGCGAAAGCGTTCATACAAACAGTACTACGGCTACTTCGGCCCGTCAGTTGTTCTTCCGAATTAGAAACTCAGGGATGACGGATAGAAATCGGATGACGGATGCCGGATGTAGTGCGTAAACTACCATACAAATAGTTCTATGGCTACTTCGGAACGTATTTTCACGGATTCGGATCGGATGCAGTGCGTAACCGCTGTAGGGCTGCAGAAGCATTGAGCATATTTTCGCGTTTGTCGCGTTATGCGTATGCATCACGCTACAGTCTACACACAAATTCTGCTGCGCAGCCTCACCACACCATGCGTAATTTACGTTGTTACGCCACACACTGGTCCTATTTGGCAAAATGATGGACATAGCGATCAAACTTGACATGTCGATCTGATGTTTTTTTAGAATACCTTGACTATTCTAAATCACTTCTAAAGTGATTTTTATGTAGGATCAGACATTTCCGATTAAAAAATATTGTATTTTTTTTTGTATCTAGTCAATCAGTTTTTCTCCGAAGGCGGCAGAGATGTCAAGATTTACAATAGAGACTAGTTTAGGGCATAGAAGTTTCGTGCGCGCTCATTACTGCGCAATATACGCGACGCAAAATACGCTAAGTGTGTTTGGCTCTAACAAGAAGAATTGAATACGAAGTACTTAATTCACCATCCTCCTGTCCTTATCCCAACTTATTTGTGATCGGCGCAGCATGCATTTTTCTTCCATACATCTCTATCAGCCGTCATCTCAGTAGTCACTCTCTTTCTAGTCATATTATCTTTTACATTATCCATCCATCGTTGGTGGCTTCCTCTACTCTTGTAACCATCCACATTCATACTCAAAACTTTCCTCACGACATGTTCCTCACTCCTCCGCATCACATGCCGATACTATGGTAACCGGTTTCCACATAATTTCTCATTCACCGTTGCCACTTTCAGAGTTCCTCTTACCTACTCATTTCTAATTCTATCCATTCGCGTAATACTACACATGCCTCTAAGGGCCTACGCACCCCGGGATGGAATGGCAGAGGATTTTAATTTTTACCAAAGGACATTCAAACTTATCTAGTAGGAATACCTACGGCATAAATGCCAATTTTCAAATAGATTCCGTGGCATCGGAAAGGATTTCTTGACACGGCATTGGAGAGCGCGCTAAGGGATCCCGCGGTGGGATGCCGCAGCGCACTGCGGTGTGCAACGGCATGCCGAAGGACGCCGTGACATGCCGCGGGGTGAAGCAGTACAAGCGGGAGTACTTGCACACCACATTTGCGCTCGCGCCGCTACCCACTTCGCGGCATGCCACGGCACGTCGCGGGATGTCTTGGTAGGCCGCCGGAATGCTACAGTATCTATGCGGCTAGTGTGTGCAGACCGGTGGCAAAATCCTCTGCCATTCCGTCTCGGTGTGCGTAGGCCTTCTCATCTTAGCTGCATGCAATTGCCTTTCATTCGTCCCGTTTGTGGTCCAACATTCTGATCCATACAAGACGAAGTACTTAATTAAGCTCCGCGTTATCAACATACCTGAGTCTCTGTAAGTCTTAATTGTCTTGCCAGTCTGCCTCTCGCTGCCACGGATAGGTAGCGGTTCTTCTCGAACTCAGCTTCTAAGCTTTTGATCTGCTGCGCGCTGAACGCGGTGCGTGCGCGCTTGCCCCGAGATGAGCATGATCCTGCACAACAATAATATAAATGTTAGATACTTAGTTACTCGAATATATTTTGTAATGATTGTTTTAATATCCATTATTTTCATGGACTTGTGGCGTTTGTGAACGCACTTCAAATAATAATAGTTCGTGGGTTGACAACACTGATATTCAGATAGACGACATAATTCTCCATTGCTTACAATGTTCATAGCGTGTCGCGTTAAAAGCTAGTGTCATACTACTTCATAAGCTGTATTACTGTACAGACGCCAGCACATGAAGCTATCCGAAACTGTAAAGTTTTCCCAATGAACCTTTAACCTAATGCTTTAGGGCTATATTTCACCGGGACACCATGGCGGCGCAACCAGTCGCCGCTGCCAACAAAATGTATACAGCTCTATAGAGAGTTACTCACCTGGTGTCCGTTTGGTTGCGCAACCAATTTGGTGGCGCGACCAACTCGGACGCGTGCACAGAATGTTACTGGTTGCGCCGCCACGCTGGTCGCGCCACCACTAATTACTATAGCGCTGTATGGTGTTTCACTCACTCGGCAGCCAGTCTGGCCGCCAGTGACGCCCCCACCTCATTGCATCCAACACGTGTGCACTGTTATGTTTTGTCAACGATACTCATCAAAGGACCTCACGGACATCCTCACATAGCTAAAAAACTTATCCGGATATTTTCTTAGATCGTCGTATATGTTGACGAATTGTCCTTTCTTACAGCGATCGGCTAAATAAGGATGAACCCACCACTGTTTCTTTTTTCTCTTGAACTCTCTTTTAATACGTACATACAGCAGTAGTGCTATCTCTTCAACGTCCATTTTGATACTGTCTCAGTGTGGTGTGGCGACTCTGGTGTCTATGGTGTCTAGTTTGGTAGCTTACGGACACCACGGTGGCGCAACTGGTTGCGCCGCCGCCGCCATGGTGTCCCGGTGAAATATAGCCCTTAGCGATTAAGATGAAAATCTATTAAAAAAAATTGACAGAATATAGTATCTTTATGTGCTGTCGTCTGTATTTGGATTACCATTGTCCGTTCTGCATACGACACGAGTGTCAAATATACCTAATAACTTAGCGCCTGAAGTTTTACTACATCCAACCCGCCTCACCCCGTAATCAAAGAAACAGGGGACAGGCCGTCTCTCGCCTGCCTCCCCAAAGACTCTGTTATTAAATGTAATTAATAGCGAAATCTTTGGTTTATGCACACTTTTAGATTTTTCTGAAACCTTTGTTCTGTCACTGACTGATGACTGTCATCAGACCTCTGTAACCCAGTTACTAGGCAATGCCGATATCCTAAGGTTAGACCGGTTGTCAGACCTTCGGGCTTCTGATTACCTGTAACGACTGTCGTAGGTATTCATGTGACACCCGGGACCGATGGTTTAACGTGCTCGCGGAGGCACGGAGGGGACTCGATGTGTGAGAAATGGTTACCCATCTACAGACTGACCGCGGCAAGTTCATATGATTGACGTGGTTGTTAATTAGCCACAAGAACCTCATTTTTCTGAAACCTTTACGAAAAGAAAATGCTGCAGCTTGCGGCATTTAATGCGTACACGCAATACACAGCGTCATTGTACCAACGAATGCCTCGAAATAATAATAATATGGATCGCAGAACAGCAGATACATTTAATACAAGCGGCATCTTCGGGGATATCACATGCGGCATTCGTCACAGGAACAATCTGCGAATCCCGCGTTCCCCTTAAACTTAAGGAGAAAATCTAAGACCTGGGCCCTTACTCCTGACAGGATCGAGTTTTGAATCGAGTCGACTTAGTGTCAATTCTCACTCATGAAATCGACAAAAGCGCACAATTGTGCACCGACTCGAATAAAAATAAACGACTGTTTTTGATATTTGTTAGTTTTAAATCATACCTCAGCATGGTCGTGCAGTTTTGTCGATTTCAAGAGTAAGAATTGACACTAAGTCGACTCGATTCAAAACTCGATCCTGTCGGGAGTAAGCCTGCTGCTGTCTTGTATGGATCAGAATGTTGGGCCACAAAAGGGACGTATGAAAGGCAATTGCATGCAGCTGAGATGAGAATACTAAGAGGCATGTGTGATGTTACGCGAATGGATAGAATTAGAAATGAGTATGTAAGAGCAAGTCTGAAAGCGGCGCCGGTGACTGAGAAACTGTGTGGAAACTGGTAATCATGATGATGATACGGACATGTGACGCGGAGGAATGAGGAACATGTCGTGGAAAGTTTTGAGTATGAATGTGGATGGTTATAAGAGTAGAAGAAGTCAAAAGAGACGATGGATGGATAATGTAAAAGATGATATGACTATTAAGAGGGTGACTACTGAGATGATGGGTAATAGAGATGTATGAAAGAAAAATATTTGCTGTGCCGACCACAAATAAATTGGTATGAGGGCAGGAGGATGATGAATCAAGCTCGATTCCTAAAGGCTCGATGACACTGGGCTAGTTTACAAGCTACAAGCCACCGAGTTCGCGAGCAGCTTGTAAACTCGCTCCGTGTCATTAAGCTTTTTTAACCGACTTCAAAAAGGAGGAGGTTCTCAATTCGATTGTATTTTTAACCGACTTCAAAAAGGAGGAGGTTCTCAATTCGGTAGTATTTTTTTTTTTTTTTTTTTATGTTTGTTACCTCATGTCTCCGTCATTTATGAACCGATTTCAAAAATTCTTTTTTTGTTCGAAAGGGTATACTTCCCGATTGGTCCCGTTTAAATTTTGTTACGTTTAGACCATGAACTTCAGAGATATGGAACGGAACTCCTCATCGGATCAAAGCAAAATTCTCAAATTACTAATTTTGCTTTGTTTAAATTTGTTGTTAGGAACTGACTACTGGAAAAGAGGAGGGGGTGCACGTCCCCCCCTCCCCCCCTTTGGAATGTTTTCATTATATCGTGTAAGGTATCATTTGAAAGGACTTTTTATGCCCGACTACGTCAAAGCCAAAAAGAAGGGTTATGAAGGAGGGGGTTAAAATTATGACACTAAAACGTATTTAATAAAAAATAAACTTTAAAAAAAGTAAAAACCGCCTTCAAAGAAACACTAAAATGAGTAAAATAATTACCATAATATAAAATTAACAGTTTCAGAAGTCGGTGCAACTCTACACTGAAGGAAGCCACCGACTTCTGAAACTGTTAATTTAAATTATGGTAATTATTTTACTCCTTTTAGTATTTGTTTGAAGGCGGTTTTTACTTTTTTTTAAAGTTTATTTTTTACAATCTGCTTTTGAGTATCCGATTGTAAAAAAGCTGCTTGAAAAATAGAAAGCCGGGCTAATTTCATCGCCATTCGCTGGCGTATTGGCCTGTAAGCTAGTTAACCAGCTGTGTGTCATCATTGCTGCTAGTGAACTAGTTGCGAGCATCTTTGCGTTCTACTCGCTAGCTACCTAGTTCGCTACTGAGCGTGTGGAAAGTTCTTGTGTCATCGACACTCGCTTACTCGCTCACTCGCTAGCTTTTAAACTCACCGACTAGCAGCTCGTATCTTGGCGAGTCTGAAGTTTGTTTGGCTGCGCAATGAATCTTTTAGAAACGAAATTGTCTACTGCGCAGCTAATCAGCTAACTTCAGACTCGCCAAGACACGTCGGCCGTATTGTACTTGGGCAAGAATCCTGTCAAATAGCCTCGAGAAAGCGAGAGGACTGAGTTGGAAAAGAAATTAACAGTACTTCTGAAAGTTTCATGAATGAGCCAACTTTCAGTCTGAATGGCTCGTCAGTCATCAACAAGTATCGATCTAAATTCGTAGTTAGTCGTCATGAAAGAAGAGTGACATCTGTTTATTGTTATCGTTAAATGTTGATTGATTGCGATTGTTTTGTTACAAGCCAAATGTGCGTCTGTGTTTTGGCAAGACATACTTTAATGACCGAACTGTTAGCTTCGTTATCTAATATGTATGAGGTAAGTATCTATCGACTATAATAGCAATAATTATCTGTCTACTTCATTTAACGGTATTAATTTGCTTTATTCATCTTTATTCTCATTTACCCTCATTTATCTATACATTTTTAAATATACGTTGTAAAAAAACCCACGCCAGCAACGCCCTAAGCCGAGGTCCGAGTCCCACTAGGGGTCGCCCTTAGTGCTGTTGTTGCAGGTAGTCATGATGTTAGTGTAGTACAAGTAGTTAGCTTAGGTTAAGTATTTTACTTCCCCCCCATTGGCTGGAGACCCTTCAGGTCTCGCCAATAACTGCCCGGTTACGTAGAAACCGTCCCGTAGGACGACCTACTGCAGTCCAATAGAAAAAAAAAAAAAAAAAAAAAAAAGTTGTAAAAAAACCGCAAAAGAACTTTTTTATTATAACATTTATATATCAAACCTTTTTTTTTATCACAGGCCACATCGTTATGAACACTCTATATTCAAAATTTAAAAAGCTCTCGATTATAAAGAAAAACATCTTTTGCGGGCATTCGTGATTGGAGAAGCAACCAGGAAAGGGTTTAAAATTAAAAAAAAAGCTGAAATGACTTACGAGGATGATGATGTAAAAGTTATTCTACAACATCTAGGTGTATAATAATACATTTCAAAATATAAAAATAGAGGTCCACCGGCATCGGGAGCAGGGTCCAAGCTACCGGTGGTTAGGGCCTTCTCAAAATACGCGCCGTGTCGAGGAGGACTGCTTTCTTCATCAGACCTTTGATCCAGCCACCTAATGAGAGCCTCATGAGGTGTTGGTCGAAGCTCTTGGCCATTGGCCGTTACGACTACCGGCACAATGGTTGCCGAATCCACATCCCACAAGTTGACAACCTCGTGTGCTAAGTCAAGATATTTAATTTGTTTATCTTTCTTAGCTTTCACGAGGTTTCCATCATGCAGGATGGTAACATCAACAATCATTGTGCGGCGCTCTGATCGATCTATCACCACTATATCAGGTTTATTGGCGACAATAGTCCTGTCAGTGACGATAGATCGATCCCAATACAACGTGATATGACCATTTTCGAGAACTGGGTCGGGCACGTATTAATTTTATAATTAGTTTCGTAAGCTAATGATGGTACACTTAATTTATTACGGAAGTCATTCTGAACGGACATAGAAATCGCAGCAGACACGACTCGTCGTCACCTTACAGCTATTTTCAATAAACACCTCCCCGCTTTGAGTAATTAGTGGTAATATATCAACATGTCATGCCAGAGTCGCGACGCCATCTTGGAACTAAGAGCGCCACACTGACTATCCGAACGCGCTAATGAGCGCGCCAAAATAAATGTCATTTTTTATTTTTATTGGAGAGTTGTGACTTCATAAATGGTGTAGCCAATTAAGCGGTAATACTATAAATATGCAAAAATGGGGCTCGAGACAAAATAATAAGCGCGCAGACGCGGATTGTACGGTCTACGAGATTAAGCTGCATTTGCAGCGTTCAGTCTATGTGACTGTTGACGTTAAACTCGAGAACCAGGGGCCTAATTCTCCTAAAATAAATCTTGATAAATCACAACCGAGCCAATGCCGAACCGTTCATTCAGACAGTTCTCAATTTCAAAAGCTATCAAATTGTTTGACACAAAAAACAAAATCAATCATTTTGAAAGTTTTCGAAAACAAAAACTGACTGACGGTTGTGGTTCGATTGCGTTTGGCAACAATTAATTTTAGGAGAATTGGGCCCCAGAACCCTCCGTGGCTCGGAGAGCACGTCCCAAGAGCAAGGACAAGAGAGTTGCCAAACGAGTATCTACTAGAGTGCGCGCAAGATAAGTCTGCGCGCGGCCGAAATCGGAACTAATCATGGTCCACCAAAGTGTGTGCCGTATTATCAATTTTGATAGTAGAACTACCTGATTGTTGGAATATTTAACGGGAAAATTATGGTGAGCGTTAAAAAAGTTAAGCTTAAAAAGCGGTAATTTGAACTTTTGCGAACACGGCAACGTTTAGCACGCCCTCAGTCGCGGGCAGAGTTATCTTGCGCGCACTCTAGTCGCGCGCAGAAGGTTTGTCGATGACTGCGCCTCCCACTTCACCGACCGCTACCCGCGCTCGTCTGAATCGTACCGACCATCGACGCGTGACGTCATGAGGCCATCGGCAAACCTTCTCCGCGCGACTTATACATAATATGACAGTCGTGGGTACATAGACAGAATCCCGAAAGTTGATAACCATTATTATACGTAGTATTATTGCGTTCACAAATTCTAAAGTTCCTTTAAGATGTACTTGCAAGTCTTGGGAATATTATAGTTCTAAAAAAGCTTACCTACAGGATGAGGAAACGAGATCATGCGAAGGACAATTAAATAAGTTAAAGTTTTTGTTGATGGAGTCCGGGGGTTTACGTTCAAACCTGGCCAATGTGATTTTTTTAATGTCATTTATGTATAATCATAATCATATGTACCTACTTTCTTGGTTAATCGAAGACACCAGTGACTAAAGGGTGAAGGAAAACATGAGGTAACTATTATGGTCAGGAACTAATGGTCTGAAATCGTCAATACGAAGTGAGGAAAGCGTGGTGATCAATGCTCGTACTTTCTTCCTGCAGTAGAATAGTAGGGGGGTTAATTTAAGCGCAACGTATTTAAAATAGTTGTAAGATTCCAGATGTTTTAAATTTCAAGGAATCTCAGGGCATATTCTAGTTTTAAAAGCCCGTAGTTTTGGGTCCAAACGTAGACAGAATTATCTTGGCTTTACAGTTGAACCCACTCTCTTTATACAATCATTAATTTAATTGTTTTGAAGTGCTACATAATTATTACAAAGCTTTTTTTTTTTTTTTTTTTTTCTATTTGACTGCTGTAGGTCGTCCTAGGGGACGGTTTCTACGTAACCGGGCAGTTATTGGCGTGACCTAAAGGGTCTCCAGCCAATGGGGGGGAAGTAAAATACTTAACCTAAGCTAACTACTTGTACTACACTAACATCATGACTGCCTGCAACAACAGCACTAAGGGCGACCCCTAGTGGGACTCGGACCTCGGCTTAGGGCGTTGCTGGCGTGGACATAGGGGGGGGAGACAGCTTGATGAGGGCTGAATTATCGGTGTGACTGCGGAGTCTGAAGAGACGACCGGCTCTACGACGGGAGAGCTCGGTGGATCGTGACCGGCGGCGGTGGGACGTCGCGACGGGCCTCGTCGGCGAGGACGATATGCCGGACGGCGGCGGACGTTGTGTAGTGTGCTGGTCGATTTACTCGCCTCCTGGAGGAGGGTAATTTCGTCATCGGGTTCTAAAAGTGTGTGCCTGGGACGGCGAACTTTACTTATGAGAGAGGGACTGTAGTCGGCCGCTGCGGCAACTAGGGGGTTCGGATGGAGAGGGGCAGTGTCGAAGTAACGCTTGGAAATGCGTTTGAGGTATTGCCTGATGGTTGGCATTTTTAGATCGAGGTGGAGTTGGACGTTACGCATGAACCACGGGGCAGCCGCGGCTCTGCGCAACACTCGATTCTGGAGGGTTTGAAAGGATTTGAAACGACAAGGCTTAACGTGTGCGAACACGACGCTAGCGTAAGTCAAGATGGGGCGGATGCACGTCACGTAGATTCTCAGCTTATTTCTAAGTGACAATTTACTGCGTGCTCTAAGGATGGGGTGGAGGCGACCGACAACGAAAGCGGCGCGAGCGCGCACCGCTTTGATGTGGTCTCGGAAACTCAGATGGTGGTCGAGGATAACCCCCAGGTATTTGGCTTTCATCTCCCAAGGGATCTGTTTGCCGAACATGAGGACGGGACGGATGTGGGTGTGGGAATCACCGTGTCTCTCGAAAAGAACGGCTGCGCTCTTTTCGGGATTCACCTCTATTCTCCATTTCCGGAACCAGACCCCAAGGGCGTCGGCTGCGGTTTGAAGGGTTCGAGAGATGCTATCGAGACTCCTACCGGAATAGTAGATAGCCGTGTCGTCGGCGAAGAGAGCCAACTTGGCCAAGCCACGTTTGGGAATGTCGCTGGTGTACAGCGTGAACAGAAGGGGCGATAGCACGGAGCCCTGAGGGACTCCGGCGCGAATGGGGTGAGGGGACGAGAGGGTGCCTTCTAGGCGATAGCGGAAGGAGCGATCCGACAGAAAGTCTCGAATGATGAGCACGAGACGGTCCGGCACGTTGAATTGGTACAGTTTGTATAATAAACCGTTGTGCCAGACCTTGTCGAAGGCTTTCGCTACGTCGAAGAAGAGCATGCCCGTTTTGTACGAGCGCATAAAACGGGAGCTAATGTGTTCGACTATGCGGTGCAATTGTCGAATGCAACAGTGCTGGGTTCGAAAACCGAACTGTTCGTCAGGGATGAGTTTACGGGAGTCAGCGAAATCCTTTAAACGGATATAAATGAGACGCTCATAGATTTTCCCAAATACATTGAGAAGACTGATGGGGCGGTAACTAGTGGGCTCACTCTTGGGTTTGCCGGGTTTGGGGATACCGATAACGGTGGCTTGTTTCCAAGCTTGCGGAAAGATGTTATTACTCAGAGCGCCATTGAAGATGGCGGTCATGAGGACTATGAGCGGGGCGGAAAAGTGTTTGATCACCTTATTGGTGATACCGTCTGAGCCGGGGGCTTTCCTAGGTTTGAGTTTCCTCACTATCGTGTGGACCTCGTCTACGGTGATGGGGGGTAAGGGGTCGTCGGGGTCTTCATCTGGTGGGAGGGTGGCCCTACGTTCGACCTCGCGATCCACCTTGGAAAGATGGACCGGGTCTGCGGGTTGGGTGCTGGGAGTACATTGGGCTTCTAGACTGTCAGCTAGACATTCGGACTTTTCATCGTCTTCAAAGGCCGGCCTTTGGTTCGGACGATTGAGAGGGGGAGTTGAAGCTACACAATCGGATTTCAGATTACGTTGCAATTGCCAGAAGGCCAGATGGGATGGCTCTAAGTCGCTCAACATCTTGTCCCAGCGGGCTTCCCGAACCTCCCGTACACGTTTCTTTACAGCACGCTGTAGAGAACGCATATGGACGCGGTTAGCTTCGCAGGGAAAAGAGTCATAGGCACGGATGGACGCGTTCTTCTCCGTCAGCAGTTCGCGCACATCGTCCGGCAGCTTCCAGCGGTGTTCGTCCACCGCTGGAACCTGCCGTGAACACTCGTTCACCACGGACTGTACGTGACTGGTGAGGGAGTCGATCGCGCCCAACGTGTCGGCGATCGTAATGATATCGTCGGGGATGGAATCTAAGTGAACGGACGAGGAAGACTTGAGGCGCTCCTCTAGTTTTCCCCAGTCCGTGACAGTTTTGGTCGGGGCGGGTTGACCAGGATCCGGGGGACCACCCCGGGGACCTAGGTGAAGGACTACGGGGCGGTGATCGGAGTCTAGCTCTTCATGCGTCTCTATAGAGCGTAGACCGAGGTTTACGTTCTTTAGAAGCGCTATGTCGAGGACATCGGGCTGATGGTCAGGGTTATGGGGGTAGTGAGTGGGACACATCGGGGCGATAACGTCGAATTCGAGCTCCGGGCTCAACTCTTCGAGGTTACGACCCGCGTGATTGTTGGAGTTGCAACACCACGAGAGATGTTTGGCGTTGAGGTCGCCCGCTATGATAACGGAACCTCCACCGAGGTCAAAGAGGGCTATAAGATCGCTCCGGAGTTGGATCTTATTACTGGAGGGAGGATTATACACCGAGACGATTGTGATCGGCTGGTGTCCTGTCATGCCTAGTCTGCATATGGAAGTTTCCAGGAATTGGAGACCAGGAGGAGGGTCTAAGGGAGTGCAGTACAGGGAACGTTTGTAGTAGATGAGAGTACCACCGCCCCTACTACGGGTCCTGTCGTTGCGAACTAATTTATAGTTAGCAATTCCAGGGTTCCTGTTGTGGGGCTTGAGAAACGTTTCCTGCACTAAGAAGATGTCAATTTGATGATCACGCAAAAAGATTGCGATCTCATCTCGTTGACCGTTAACGCTGTTAGCGTTGAAGAAGCCTAATTTAAGGGATCGGGGCTTAATTCTACAGCTTTCTGTATCCATTGGAATTTATTGGATGAGGAAAATGACTATGTCATCTAGTTCGCAGAGGACATTGATGCGAGCGATTGGATCGCCTTGAGAGGCGTTCCAAGCGGAGACTATGTTTTTCGCCCACTGCGTATTGCAGGAGGAGAGGGTTTGGATAAGGCTGGGGATCGTGTCCCTAAGGAGCACTTTAGTGGACGAGAGGGAAGTGGAGGGAGCAACCGCTGTCGGCGCTGGCCTGGGGGCGAGTGCGGGGGCGGGTGCGGGGGCAGTCTGTGATGTTGGGGGACTACGTGCAGCCTGTGAAGCAGCTAGCACTATAGTGGGAGCGGGGATAGTGGAGCTCATCAGGGCGGGGATAGCCGGGATTGGGGGTCTTGTGGTTGGTTGCTGTTGCTGGGGCAACTGGGTAGTGGGCCTTAAGGCGGGGAACGCCTGCTGATGGTTCAGCGCATTCCATGGGGACGGCCTTTGGGGACTGAGTCGGGCGGGGGGTTGGGATGAGAGAGGGGGGGGGAGCCGTGGAGGGACTCTCTCTTTGGTGACGGTCGGCTGAGCGTTTAGCCAGCTTAGGGTTGCGCTGTTTTGGCGCTTTGGCACACCCGCGATAATTCGCCGGGTGACCAGACTCGCCGCATAAAACGCAACTAGGGGGCTCAAGGCATAGGGACCTATCTTTTGGGCGTTCGCAGTCGCTAGTGCCGTGGTCGCCCAGGCACTTGACGCACCTGGGTTTCGCATAGCAGTTACGCTGCGAGTGGCCATAAAGCTGGCAACGGTGACATTGACCAGGGGGACCGGACTTGTTGGGGCGCTCGACGCTTATGCCAGACAGGTGGCATAAGGTCTTAATATTATAGACGGCCTTAGACTCGTCTGAAGGCTCGCATACTGCGAGGACCATGTCGTAGGGGGTGCCACCGCGGCCGCGGTGCATGCGGTGGACTTCCAAGGCGGGGATGTTTTGCGACTTAAGGTCGCTGAGGATGGCGTCGGAGTCAATCTCCTTGGGGATGCCGCGGATAACGACTCTGATAAGTCGTTCATCAGGAAGGGCAAAAGTGTGGAACGACACACTTTTTTCTCTGAGCATACGCGTAAGATCGCGGAAGTCTTTGGAGGTGGGGACTAAGACTTTAATGCCCTGTTGGGTGGTGCGGGCGCTAAGATAGTTGATCTTGCGATCAACACACATCTTGGACACATCTGTCCACTTCGCCTTGTCCTGAATGTACAGAGGCGGAGGAGAGGGCTCTTTCCTCGGAGCCGAGGTTTTCGAGCCGGTGACGGGACGGGGAGAAGAGGGACGACTGGCCTGCGGGGAGGTAGTCGGGACGGGACTACGGGAGGCAGCCGACGCGGGGGTCGCAACGGTTGTCTTGGGGGTTTTGGCCGGGACTTGGCTGGAGGAGGCCGCTTTGGATTTGCGGGCACGCTTTTTCCCCTTTCCGGCTACGGTAGTATAGCCTTCGGAGGAAGAAGCAGACGAGTAGGATTCTGATTCGATGTCAGATTCAGGGGAGTGGGGCTCTGACGTATCCATGGATGACATCATCTCAAGAACATGGCGGAGGGACGGGGCAGGGGTATTTTGGTTCTCAGAACCCGCAGCTGCAGAGTGCAGGTACGGAATTTCTATTGTCTGCGGAGACAATGGACCGGGAGAGAATGGCGGAAGCGATAAAAGGCTCGGAATGCCATTGTTCTCGTCGAACAATGGCTCTCCTTCGCCGAAATAATCATTGTCGTTATCGCAGGTGGGCGACAAGGGATTAGTAGTGTGCCTTATGGGCCCACTACTAGGAATTCGAGCGCCGTATTTGGCAATAAATTCGGGGTCCTTTAAAAGTTCCCGGAAGAACGCTAATAACACAGCGTCAGACATCTCGGAAAAGATGCCTGAGCCGTGTGTAAAAATGGAGGATAAGCTTAATAAAAACGCGGCGCGCACATGTACGCGACTATTTTTAGTAACGGCCTATTGATCCTAACAATTTAATTTAAAAACGCGGCCCCGGGTTGGATGGGCCCGGGGTGTGTGAAAACCCTCCCTGTCGGGTATAGACAGGGAGGTTGAGTGCCTATTGGTGAGCCCTAAGCTTGTAATCCCGTCGCCAGTCTTATTGTGCGAACGGGTTCCTAAGTCTCTAGTGAGGTGCAATACTAGAGAGTGCTAGATGGGAGAGAACGGGGTTAGAGCTAGCGTCGACTAGGAGACCCCCCAAGGCCGGTGGTACTAGCTCCTTCCAATTTTCGCCTTGCCCTGAAGGGGCGCAGCTGGTGTATTGGGTCAACACCCGCTCGGTTTCGTTAACACTGCAAAGTATCAGCCGAGGACCACGAAACTGTGGATTTTCCCTGAAGGGGCACACGCGTTTGACAAAGAAATAGGCGTTCAGCCACCGCCTTGAAAAAGGCAGCTTTTGAACTTATAGTCGTGAAGTGGAGAACACTACGGCGCCGGGGCGTAGCGATATTCGTGAGCGAGCACGTCGAGAAAGTACGCAGCGCGAGTTGCGGCACGTCCGTCCTCAGCGAGCGTCGGAGCGCGAATGATTATTACAACGCTGTGACACGGTCACTTATAAAACAGCTGTCGAGCTCATCGTCTGCGAACTGCGTCTAAACTGCACGTGTGGTATGGTATGCGCATGCGGGAACAAAAGCAGCTAAAAAATTACATTCCTTTACTACATCATCAACCAATTTATCACAGAAATAAAATATAATTCAAATGCTTCGTAGAAATAACGATTCAGATATGATCAATTGAATGACAAAATAAATCTGCAGCATTGGTGTGACTTACAGCTATTTCTTTTTAATCTGTGCTTGTAGTTACGTCATGAATTCATGACTCATGATCGATTTGGAACTTTTCAGAGCTTGAACGACAGTAGGCGGAGTAGGTAAGACCACCAAAACAGCGTTTTGTGCCTTTAGTTACTTATTATTGTTCTGAGGTTATTGTCGACGGAAGCATAGGTAGGCAAAATTACATAAAACAATGGCAATATAGTCGCCTTCGAGTGAAAAGCTTAGGAATGCAGTTTAAGTCATTTTTATTTTAGCACGTCGTCGTCGTAGATCCCATAACTCATATATGACAGCCGAAATTAGTTTGTAAGCACTGAAATTACCTATACATTTGTTGGGTATTATAACAGTCGTAATAATTATAATCGACTAGTTTTTACCCGCGATTTCCCACAGCCACTCAAACGCCCACAAGAACCGTGCAATGACCAAAATGCATTTCCCGAGCTTTTCACTCTAAGGCCTGAATTACACAGAAACGGCATAAGGCGCAGGCACGGCGCAGGCGCGTCACTTTCATACATTTTTCGTTTCGCTTCAACTTTTTTTCGCACAAAATGTATGAAAGCGACGCGCCTGCGCCGTTCCTGCGCCTTATGCCGTTTCTGTGTAATTCACGCTTAAGGCTTCTTCAGTCGAGCCTTGTCTTCGGTGGTCATGCTACATCTGCTGGTGGCTCAAGAAATCAAAATCGGTTATTAACTAAATTAAAATTATTACTGTTCAATTATTCGGATATCTACTTTGCCTTATAATGTTCGACGATTAATTGTTATTACCTTTTTTTTTCTGTTACTTGTCTAGAGGCGTTTATTTCGGAGAGGCTCGTGGCTTACTTAACAACCGCGCGGGTAATACGATTTATAAGGTTAAGCTGCGCTTGCCGCGGTTAGTCCGTGGACGGGTGACCATTAATTAAATGTCAAGTCTCTTCCGTGCCTCCGAGAGCACGTTAAACCGTCGGTCCCGGGTCCCGTGTGTCATACAAAAACCTATGACAATAGTTACCTAGTTAGAAGCCCTGATTGCCCATTATCTGTGTTGCGGAGGTCTAATGGCAGTCGCTCCGTGTAAAATACTGGTATTCAGCCGCATCTGGATAGACTGGAAGCTGAACCCAACATAGTTGTGAAAAAGGCTAGACAGAACGTCTAGAGGCGTTTGTCCAGCAGTGGTCTGCTGATGATAGGGTTACCAGATCAAATAATGAGATTTCTTGACAATGTCCCTGACCTTTCACTTGTATTTTTTCTGAACGAAGTCAGTATGTGGTATAAGAAGACAACAAGGTTTTCGAAATATGCGCCGAATGATTAATCTATACATATAATAAATCTGTAGACATGGCGTGTCTGTACATAGCAAATATTTTGAAAAAACCTGGTTGGGGTGTTAAACTATAACCAATAGAACCCATTTTTAACATTTTTGGATTTTTTGTCTGTTTATCTGTTTGTTTGTTCAAGCATCACATAAAAACAACTGATCCAATGTTGTTGACTTTTATAAATAAATATTGTGCTTATCTCCAAGTAACATATGGTTTTTGTTTCATCGCAATCGGTTCACGCAATCAAAAGTTATGCGAATTTTAAGTTTTCTAAAAGAACTTAGCATGTATTTGTGTATACTTACCATTTCTTTTCAATACATGGCGTTACGTGTATCAAATCACGTTGTGAGGAAATATAATCAACGAATATATTACTATTCTCAGTCTATGGAAGGTCTATTGAAATGCTATTCGAAGAAGGTACTAACTAAGTTTTTATAAAAAAACGAGGATAATGTTATTTAAAATTTATAAGGTACCTATCTATCTGAATGGCAGTAGAAGAGAAATACATTCCATTTCATAGGCAAGTGTAGGTATTCTAAATTTTTAATTGTGCAAGGCAATACAAATACTCATACATTTTATTATGAATACTTAAATATGTATTTATAAATCTATTTACTATTAATAAAATTCAAAGTGCACTTTGTCTGTAATTAAATATTTTTCCGAAATTTCGGTTCGGTGGTACTATACTATCGATAAAGAAACCATAACATTTTTTTTTAGAATTATTGTGTCTGTTTGTCTTTCCGTCCGGACATCACGTAAAATCCCGTGGATGGATTTTGATGGGCCTTTCGCTGATGTGTTGCGTAAAGAGCGACAATTTTGCTGCTACATATATCATCACGCTATTGTTCATAGGAGCCGAGCAGCGGAACATTATTTCCACATACTGCGAAGTATAAGCTTAATATTCGGATCGTAAAATCGCGTGAATCGATTTTGATGGGCCTGCGCTTATGCTGGTATATAAATTATCACGCTATTGCTCATAGATGCCGAGCAACAGCACATTATTTCCATATACTGCGTAGTATAAGCTGTAGACTGAAGTAAGTGCTGCAGTGAACATTCGCTGGCTCAGTGTCCTGCGTTAAAACCTCACTTTAAAAAAATACACTTTTTGTAATTTTTTTGGAATGTTTTTATGTATTTTATTTTGTTCATTGTTGTCAGAACTATTCAAAGCCTGTCGTCGCCGTTTTATTAAGTTTATTTAAGCCTTAGGTAATGTCCCAAAACACATAACGATGAAGGGAAAGTACTTTAAATATTAAAAATTGCAAATTTCACTCAAAGGTGACTTCACTTTATTTTTAAAAGTAAGAAATATTGCCTTTACTGATTTTTTGGCCTGAACCGGGAATCAAACTGACAAAGCTATACCATCTGCAAAGGCACCTGTTGAAAATATCTTTATGGTCAATAATCAGGATCAAAACTCTCCAACAAACACACTGTCTTAAATTGAACGAAGTGGAAAAAATAAGAACTACTTAACAACAATTAATAAGTGCTTGAATTTAAATGTACATAAGTTAGTCAATTTTGCTTTTATGGTCTTCCATCAATTTCAGACACAATGTTTATTGGAGCGATTTGATCCGTATTATTGATCCTATCGATTGGTGAAATAAAAATACAGATGATATTTTTTCGCATTTGGGTTGGTTCGATTTCCAGATCAAACTTTTTGAAATCTTTGAAAGCAGTACCTATTTCTAACTTATAAAAATAAAATGAAGTCTTCTATACGTGAAATTTTTATATATTTAAAGTACTTTCCTATTCCACACCTCGAATGAAATCATTTTATAGACTGCACTGCGTAAAATATTTTGATTTAGTTCGCCGATTGTAATTAGATGTTGTAGCCATTTTTGTATCGCGATAAGGTTTCGTTACATTATCACAATAAATATCAATATTCAATTATAATCCATTTTAGCAAGGAAATGTATGGAAATAAGCACCGCGTTTTTAGTATTATGGTTATATGAACCTTTACGGTCAATCAATAAGAGCTGAAACTCTACCTAAAGAAATGGTTTAAAAGATATAAGTGCCTTGGTGGGACACCTTTATCTATTATTATAATAAATGGAATACATACATATACACTATTTAGTTGCTGCGACACAATGCTGTTTTCCGAGTTCTACGCGGACGGAGTCGCGGGCACAGCTAGTACTTAAATATTTTTGTATTACTCATACATTCATCTTTCAATTTCAATAAATCCTGATCGTTACAGTTTTTCCCTGTTTCCCTGACAGAGGTCCAAAATTCCGGACATGTCAGGAAAATTCCTGTCGTCTGGTAACCCTAGCTGATGATGATGATGAGAGACCCTTGCAAAGAATTCCCGACCCTCTCGCACTCCTCGCGGCTTTCAGTGTGGCTTACATAATGTCGTACCAATTACGGAACTAACAGATTCCCCCCAAGGAGTGTTCCTTCGAATAGAACCTTTGCTATCTGAACTTGATATCACTGACAAGTGACAGCGTCCAAGTAGTTAAACAAACATGATAATTTAACACTAACTTCGCACGAGGAATCTAAAGTATTTAAACTAGTAGAAAATAAATGTACAGAATAATCCTTTGTTTACTAATTAAATGTATCCGAACGCATCCAAACATCTAACATCAAACATTTCTAACACCAAACATGCTCCCAGACGCAATACATCAAATCGCTCGCAATAATGTAGAAAGTAAATTAATTAGCGTCTAAAATAATCCTATTGCCGTCAAAAACAACACACGTAACACACTTGCAAACCATTCCGACAGTGGTAAGACAATTAATGTCAATTTATCCTCGCTTGTCAACGCTCCACGTCTTTCTTTCCCGCCATTGTGATGTGAACCCCGTACTACTTTATTTACCAACAAATTATTCAATTGACACTCCTAAACTGTCGAAATAAAGACTATTATTAAATAACGTTTAGCTGTCAAACAGTAAAAATAAAATTGTTGGTTCTCTATGACGTTCAGCTCGTTCGGATACACACCCATCCGTTGTCTGGTAATAGAATTTTACAGCTTTTTAATGAGCTCCGGCCACTTACTAAATTTCAGTTGTGAGACGTTTCTTTTCATGTTTATTTCCTTTTTTTCTAACGGGTGAATAATTACGGGGGAGAAAGATTTAGCTAACGAGAGTCGGGACGCGCGGAGATTTATCTTTTCGTAACAAATTTAGAAAATGAGACATCACTGCGCGGTTAACGGGTGTATAAGTGTAGGGCTGTCAGTTTGGTGAAAATATTTGACATTTTATGTACATCTTGATAGATTGCTGGCTTGGAGTTAATTTGTTTTGAAATATATCATGAAGAAATCTACACCGATACGGAGCTTAAAAATAAAGTTGGGACTTAATAGCTTGTAGGAACAGAAAAATTGTGTAAAAAATTAAAATTCCTGCGAAAAAAGGTAGGTAAAAATCAGTTTTAAAATTTGAAAGTGACTTTTAATGTGTGAGCAATAATGCTGTCATCAATTTCCGTAGTGAGATTAGCAGATGACATGCTAATTTATCTATAAATTGTGAAAGAGCAAGAAAATTGTTTTTCAGTATAACAAATACTGGAGACGAGGCGTCCCTAGCAGTGTGAGTGAATTTAAATCGTTCCATTTGCATGTGTGAGTGGAACGCGGGAAACCAATTCAAACGGCTAATTCGAGCCGCAATTGCTCGAACAAAAATGTCCGGAGGCGCTTTATAGTTGGCAGATCGTAAATAAATTAACGTTTTATGATGTTTTTTTTCGCGTAAAACTCGTTACAACGAGTTATTGGCAATTGTCACTGAAAAAATCCTGTGATATATTTTTTTATTATATTTTATTATAAAATACGAGTTATGTTTTCGTATTTTATTGCCTGATATAATGTGTACGGATATTTTATTTATGAAATGAAAACAGAGTAAATACACGCAATGTGGTAAAAAATAACAAAACAATATACTTAGTCACTTTTTTCTTCAAAACAAATTTTTTTTTATAATTTTACTGTGATGAATTCGCTTTATCGTCGTCATAATTATAATAAGGCTTTAGTCAAAATTTGGACTATTAGCGTTTTTTGGCGTTTCAGGAAGAGCAAACGTAACTACATCTATCACTGTAATTACTTTTCAAAAAGCCGATTTAATTTCTATTATTTTAGTTGAAACATGAATTTTCAGATCTTAGAATTTCATGGAAATAAAAACGTTTATTCGTATCCGGCGTAGGTGGCATGAAAATCCCGCAAACACGATCTAGACGTGTTTGCGGGGCTGCATGGACCATGGTCAGAAACGGCACAAAATAGAGATGTTTGGAAGACAAAAGGGGACGCCTTTGCTCAGCAGTGGGACAGACAAAAGGTTAGTAAAAAAAAACGTATCCTGAACAGTGGTCAATTTTGACTTAAGTCCTATTAGAATTAAGAGGACGATATTTCGAATGTTTATGTCTAAGCCGTGTAAGTGTGGCCTAATCATTTAATTTGTTTCCGGTTACCGATGAAGCCGGTAATGTGCGGTTCACGAGATGATATTTTGTAGATTCACTGAACTGGGAGTCAAAACGACTATTTATAGCAAAATAGTTGCCAAACGTAAACGAACCACAACCAGTCAGTTTTTGTTTACGAAAACTGTACCTAAAATGATTGGTTTTGTTATTGTGTCATGTTCGTGTCAAATAATTTGACAGCTTTTGAAATTGAAAACTGTCTGACTGAACTATAGATATAAGAAAATATTTCTATGGACTGAACGGCCTTGGTCCTGGCCTATGCGCTGGTTCGGTTGCGATTTATCAAGATTTATTTTAGGAGAATTGGGCCCCAGATCTACTTAGTTTAATTTCTCACAGTATCTAGATAGACTGCAGTATCCTAAATCCTCTGCAGATTCCCGACTGAGCGCTCATTAATGATAGTTGTAACGTGTAACTCGCTGTTTTCAATTTTATTTTAATTACTTACTAACTTAATACTCACTCTATTAATAGTCCTTCCACACATTAGCGGGCGTTCTTTCACATTGCGTTCACATTCCCCAGGTAAAGTATGTAAAATAGTTTTTTTAAATAAGATTATTTCGCTTAAGCAAAGCACTTTCGGTAACCTGAAGATCGACTCGTTAATGTGCGCACTAACGGTTTTCTCATTCTAGCGGTAAAATACTACAACTATTTCATGGTTAAAGTATTCTAGGGCACGCCGCAATAGCGGCGGTAAGACCCGTTATGGAGGAGTGGCTGGAGAGGCGGCATGGCGCCCTGAGCTTCCGGCTGACGCAGGTGCTCTCGGGACATGGATGTTTCGGGAAGTACCTGTGTCGCATAGGCCGGGAGCAGACGCCCGGATGTCACCACTGCGTCGACTGCCCGGAAGACACGGCGCTGCACACATTGCAGGAGTGCCGTGCGTGGGCGACGCAGCGCCGCGAACTAGTCGCGGCGGTCGGTGGTGACCTCTCGCTTCCAGCCGTGGTTCTGTCCATGGTCGGGAGCGAGAGTGCGTGGGAAGCCGTCGCCACCTTTTGCGAGGTGGTGATGGCGGCCAAGGAGGGAGCGGAGAGGGAGCGAGAGGCGGCGGCCACTCTCCCTTCCCGCGCCAGACGCACCGGGCGCCGCCGGAGGGCGCGCGACGATCTCCGGCCACCCTAGTGTGTGGCCTGCGGGCGACGGGTTAGGGGACCCGTCGCCCGACCAGTAACAGGCCCGAGAAGGCGGCGCGCATGTGTTCCGTGCGCGCCTCTCAGGAGGACGTGGGGCAAGGCCCCACAGAAGGAGAGGTCTGCCAGGGGCTAGCGGACCGAGGCCTGCCGGGGTTGCGGTGCATGCAGCTGCGAATCCCGTGACCCTGGCCAAGGGTCAGGAGTAGGAACACCGTGGGTTTTTAGCCGGTAAGAGTCCGGCATAACTCTTCGCCTTCCCAGGGCGAAGGGTATCCATGAGGATTTTCCCACGATAAAAAAAAAAAAAAAAAATGGTTAAAGTATTCTCCTTTGTTTTCATAATTCAGAAGCCAGTTTGTTGCAAAATCGTGTTATTATAATCTGCTCAACGAAAGATGAGTCCTGACTGACATAGCGATCATTTCATAAATTGTAGCCGTAAGGAGATTGCCATCGAAAAAACGTAAACGACGTTATCAAAAACCGTAAAATAAATATAATATCGATGTTTTGTTTTTCAAAAATATTTGATATTCTTTGTATGGTAACGTTTTGTAGAAAAACGTCAGGATTCACTTTACGTTGAAAATGTATAGTTGGCGGGTGCTACCCGTTCCCCAGAGATAATAGCTTGCTCTATTACAATACAACAGGAAGAGGCGGTCTATTTCACAATCAGGACCACACGGGGAGAAATGATTAGCTAAAGTTTTTCGTAAACAAGAAAATCATTAATCAAGATTTCCAATGTGTTTTCAGAATCGATGAAAAGCGGGCTTTGTCAGCTCATTGTCATTTTGCGCTCGAACCGTTAACTGTGACTGTGACACGGTTTTGAATTTGGAAAGTCGAAAATTATCTTTTAAACACTGAATTATTTATTTTTATTGTTATGCCTCTTTATCGTCTTCTTCACTAAAACACCCAAGATAAAAATATAAAATTTTTTGGACATGGTGAATTTGTTACTTACAGAAGTGCACAGCACTTGTTAAAAACTTAAAGATAAAAGAATTCGTTAGTTAATTTTGTTACAGACAACATTATTTAAAGCACAAGATAAAAAAAAAACACAAAATAAAATAAACCATAAATAACATTGTTTTTGGATTGACATTAACAACCATAGAAGTAATAAGTACTACGTACAACATAAAGTCCTTGTTAACAACATGCATTTTTTCTCTTCACCAGATTCTATCATCGAGTAGAAGCGAGACTTTTTAAACTAATTAATTAGAAAAAAAAAAACATAAAATTGTATCTTAAAAACCTAACAAAAATAAAACCTAGAACTTCCACCGATGCCAATGAATGCTAGAAAGAGTGGATTTCATTTCTCTCTGTTATTATTACAATTAAATATATTGCAAAGAATTTAATACATTAGGTAGAGCGTATTCGTCGCATAATAGGTACGTCAATGGTAGTCATCAAAAATGCCCACAAAACACATGTAAGTACTTCATTTTTCAGTTCCATGTCCTCACAATTTTTTTATCTGATTTATGAAGATATCCGAACGAACTAACAGATTAATTGGCGCCAAAAATATACGAAGCGCGGGAGCGTGGCGTGGAGTCAAATGGCGCGGGAAGGCGTCAATTGCATTACTTTTTATCTTTTTTCATTAATTATGTTGCTTCAAATTACAAGCTCGCGTTTCTGTGATTTATTTGTTTGTTTCAAATAGGTATTTATTTTGAAATTTTAGATTTATTTTGTCGGCGGAAGGAGTGATTAGAGTGTCGAAGTTTTTAAGTTATAGGTACAGTTTTTATGAGTGAGTCTCATAAACGGATTAGTTTCAGTATTTTCCTAAATAACTTCCACGCATGTGATTTCCGAAGTGTAGTAGTTGCTACTTACTTACTACCTACCTACTACACCTACACCTACCTTCCTACAGAAACAGAATGAAAATATGTAGTAACAAAAAGTTAAAACCATTTTCATGCATGCGGTAAACAAATGAAGAATATGGACATACTGAGACAATTTGTTTTTTTTTTTAATATAAAATAAGTAAGTAATTCTTTCTTATGAACCTTCTCCTGACAATTACGAACACAATTTAGCGAAATCGGTCCAGCCGCTCACGCGTGATGCCGTGACCAAGAGAAATAGGGATTAATTTTTATATAAATAGATGTAGAATATGGATATATGTATACAGGGTGTTAACGAATTCGTGTAATTCCTTCAAATCGCGTGATCTACTGATGACACAGATTAACCCTGTGCCCTAAATGGGTATTTTTGACAATCAAGTAAAAAAAAATTCAAAATAAAATCATGGATTTCTATTCCTGAGTCATTTTAGAGCCTCGAGTTAGCTGACTGTAAAGAGCAGCCGCGTCGCCACGTCGACGGTTGCCGCCGACGCGCGTCGACGGCTGCAGTTACCTCTGCCGTTGGGAACATGCTGCTCGTGTGTAAGCGCTCTTAAACTAATTTACCGATTTACCAGAAGAGGTCAAAACTTTAAAATGGCCGCCCTGAAAAATTGCAATTTTAGACATGTCATATTCACGCCAGCCACGGAATTAACGTGCGGTGCACCGTACACGGCGCCGCCCGCGCCGCGCCGTTTCACGGCGTTCGGCGCCGCACCGTAGACATGGGGCCACGGCCTAGCGTGCGTCAGGGGCATGCGCTTTTGTCGAACTATTAGGTATTAAGGCATGCGCTATGGCGCTTCACGCATGCTTCAGACGAAGACGCAAGATGAACATGAAAGGGCCAGGCCACACGGTGCGGTGCGGCTCCGGCGCGGCGCCTGAGCGACCAATCGGCGGGCACACGAGTGACGTTACCCCGCTCGTACGGCCCGCCGATTTGTCGCTCAGGCGCCGCGCCGGAGCCGCACCGCACCGTGTGGTCTGGTCCAAAGCGCACTGGTGTAGACATAGCTAAAGTATATTAATTGTAATGTATCACAATATTAATCTTAAACGTTCGTAAAAGTCCTACCTTTAAGTTTACATACCGGCCAATTTTCACTACACATGCTTGTGCTAAATGAGAGCACAATACGCCCAGCGGTTTGGCACAAAGCGTTACGATCACGATGGGCCAAGGGCCAAGTATGCTGCATCAAGCCATTGTTTGTTGCAAGTAGGTTACTACCGTCCGCGAGGCCTAGCTGAGCTTTGCATATGTGTGAGAATAAATGCAGAATCAAATCAAATGTTTTTATTTCACATAAACCATTATAGGCGCTTATGAAAAGTCGAATTTAGGTGCACGGTTCCAATTAGTCGTTTCCTATGGAGAAGAGCCGGCAAGAAACTATATGGTTACTCTTTAAAAATCCATATCTTTAACAATTTGAGTGAGTACAGTTATGACTTAGAATAGTTATCAGAGAGCAGTATTATTATGAGCAGAAAAAACACAAAAAAAAAGAAAAATATGGTCAAAAATTAAATAAGTATCCAGGCATCTAGCAAGTCTACAAAGCTCTCACATTTACAAAAGGTAAAAGGACGCTAAACTATATAAAATAACTGACATGGTTAATTGTCATCAAAATAAATTACAAAGAAAATCACTGTTTAATAAGATAAAGATATCTTGAGAGTAACGATAGTAATAAAAAAAGAAAGCTAAACGTAATGAGGTTTGTTAATAGACATACACGTACACACACAGACGCGTCGTTTGCTTGGTTTAAACCGGTTTATACTGCTTTTTGGCAATCGATTCTATGTGCACTCACACATATGCAAAGCTCAGCTTATGCCTCGCCAGTCGTACGTTACAGGGAACATAAAAAAAACTTTCACAATAATCTTGCGCGTCTTTCGCTACTGATAACTATGTTCCGTAGAGTGCTCCTACCGAACCAGGGATACAGACAAAGATATAATTCAAATACGTATGATAAAGACCTTAAATCTAAATAATAATTACTAGATTTCTGTGACCCGACACTGGGGGCCTACTCCCTAAGTCCGTCAACAAAGTTAGTTGCCCGTCCGAAATTAGCCCGAAACGTAGGAGTGAACAAAACAAGTGTCAAGTTCAACTTTTCGGACGGGAAAAAACACATCGGTAGTAGGGACAACTGTCAAATCGTGTTGTCATTCATTAAACTGTAATGTAGCAGACGACCCTAGGCTCTCCTGAGCACGTCTGCTACACCAGTTATAAAGAATGTTGTAGAGCGTATTGGGCAGTCAATACCAAGATAGCTTTACGTCCCTTGGTAGTAGTAGTAGGTAGTCAGCGAATTCCTTCTTGTAGTTACGTCGTTCGCCAATGGCCCACACAGCCATTTGATAGAAACCGGCGGCAGCAAACAGACCGGCTGTAGCACATTTAGTCATGACGGTAGAGTATAGCCAGTCCGATCGCCGATCTCGTAAGTGTAGTTAGAGCAGGAGACGAAGTGTAAAAGAAGGAAGAAGGGGTTACCATCGGGCACCGGAATGCGTCTCGTTCTGGCCCCGAAATAATCGTATCTATGTCCGTAGGTGATAGGGAGTAGGAAATGCTCGTAACTAAGGCCGAAACCACGGACTTCGTGCTTAGGGAGTAGACCCCCTGATCCTGCCGACGGGCGGCAGTGGTTGCAAGGGCTGTCCAATATAAATATGCGAATATTGTTCACTTAGTAAAAAGAAGTAAAATAATTACCATAATATTATAAAATCAATAATTTCATAAGCGGTGCCTTCAATTTGGTTTAGCGTAGAATAGCACCGATTTCTAAATCTGTTAATTTTATAATTGAAAGATTGAATTTTGAAGTCGATTTATACAAGGTTAGTTGAAAAGGGGGTACTAATCCGAAAGGTTGCTAAAGTACCCATAATAACGAGTAACTTTTCTTCTACAACTTCCCCCAAAAGTCAACACTATAAGAGAAATAGCTTTTTAAAAATTACGAAAAATACGCTAAAATCTGTCTATCCTCAGCTGTCAATCAGCTGTACTCATATTTGGGGTCACGAATTAGAAGCTCCGTTTTCTGAATTCGTAGCTAAAGCAGGGATGAAGAATTTTTGAAAAAATAAAAATAATTTTACACTCCGCCGAGTTGACTATTACTGAACCTCCGGCACTGCTGCACCGCTGAACTACCAGCACTCCGCCGAGTTGACTACTACTGAGCGTCCGGCACTGCTGCACTGCTGAACTCCCTGCACTCCGCCGAGTTGACTACTACTGAGCGTCCGGCACTGCTGCACTGCTGAACTCCCTGCACTCCGCCGAGTTGACTACTACTGAGCGTCCGGCACTGCTGCACTGCTGAACTACCAGCACTCCGCCGAGTTGACTACTACTGAGCGTCCGGCACTGCTGCACTGCTGAACTCCCTGCACTCCGCCGAGTTGACTACTACTGAGCGTCCGGCACTGCTGCACTGCTGAACTACCAGCACTCCGCCGAGTTGACTACTACTGAGCGTCCGGCACTGCTGCACTGCTGAACTACCAGCACTCCGCCGAGTTGACTACTACTGAGCGTCCGGCACTGCTGCACTGCTGAACTACCAGCACTCCGCCGAGTTGACTACTACTGAGCGTCCGGCACTGCTGCACTGCTGAACTCCCTGCACTCCGCCGAGTTGACTACTACTGAGCGTCCGGCACTGCTGCACTGCTGAACTACCAGCACTCCGCCGAGTTGACTACTACTGAGCGTCCGGCACTGCTGCACTGCTGAACTACCAGCACTCCGCCGAGTTGACTACTACTGAGCGTCCGGCACTGCTGCACTGCTGAACTCCCTGCACTCCGCCGAGTTGACTACTACTGAACCTCCGGCACTGCTGCACTGCTGAACTACCAGCACTCCGCCGAGTTGACTACTACTGAGCGTCCGGCACTGCTGCACTGCTGAACTACCAGCACTCCGCCGAGTTGACTACTACTGAGCGTCCGGCACTGCTGCACTGCTGAACTCCCTGCACTCCGCCGAGTTGACTACTACTGAGCGTCCGGCACTGCTGCACTGCTGAACTACCAGCACTCCGCCGAGTTGACTACTACTGAGCGTCCGGCACTGCTGCACTGCTGAACTACCAGCACTCCGCCGAGTTGACTACTACTGAGCGTCCGGCACTGCTGCACTGCTGAACTACCAGCACTCCGCCGAGTTGACTACTACTGAGCGTCCGGCACTGCTGCACTGCTGAACTACCAGCACTCCGCCGAGTTGACTACTACTGAGCGTCCGGCACTGCTGCACTGCTGAACTACCAGCACTCCGCCGAGTTGACTACTACTGAGCGTCCGGCACTGCTGCACTGCTGAACTACCAGCACTCCGCCGAGTTGACTACTACTGAGCGTCCGGCACTGCTGCACTGCTGAACTACCAGCACTCCGCCGAGTTGACTACTACTGAGCGTCCGGCACTGCTGCACTGCTGAACTCCCTGCACTCCGCCGAGTTGACTACTACTGAGCGTCCGGCACTGCTGCACTGCTGAACTACCAGCACTCCGCCGAGTTGATTATTACTGAGCCTCCGGCACTGCTGCACTGCTGAACTACCAGCACTTCGCCTAGTGACCAGTTTACATCAGTTTTTACGTGTACCCTTACTGTGCTGTTAGGGACTTGTTAAGTGTTTTTCCATACTATAAAGTTGTCTTCTTTTAAGTGTTTTTCTTGTTTGTCCGGCTAGGGGTAGGTAGGAATCCTATTAGCTTATCCCTTCAACTGGTGTGGCAGACGTGTCCGGAGGTGTTCAGGAGATCCTAGGGCCGTCTGCTACATAACAATCGTTAACGCAAATGATAATCAAAAGATCCGCACATGAAGAGAATCTTAGAGAGGAAGATGCTAGCCTTTTACATTGAGGTCGACTTTAATTCTTTCATATGTCATCATCATCATTCAGCTAGCCGTCCACTGCTGGTCATAGGCCTCCCTCAAGGGGGGGGGGGGGAGGGGTTGCCGTAATCGCCACGCTTGGGAGGCGGGTTGGTGATCGTAGTATGGTTGTTAAAGAACGCTGCTGCCCATCCATCCTTTCAATGTATTTCAGCCGAATGTTTTTTTTCTGTCTGTCAAAATTATGACAGACAGAAAAAAATATGCGGCATTTGGCGCGTTGCATTTTGTTTTCATTTCAATACTACTCTTTTTTTCATTAGTTTCGTTACGGCATATGATCTCGAAATATTCTATTTTCATATTCGTAATCAAATAAATCGCAATTTTATAAAAACTAAAGTTGTCACGAAAATTTCAAATAAATGACTTGTCTAATTTACACTGCATTGGCTGTCTACTATTTTTTTCATCAACTTCAAAACTTTTTCATTAAATGCGTTTCTGTTGGTTCATTTCACAAATAATTGAACAAGTAATGATTATGAGGAAGTATAGTTAGGTACTTAAAAAATATTTCCTACTACAACTTGAAAGTTTCACACATAGAAGTATGGTATGTGTCTACACCAGTGCGCTTTCATGTTCATCATGCGCTTTCGTCTGACGCATGCCTGAAGTGCCATAGCGCATGCCCTAATACTAGTTCGAGTCTTATGGCAATCAATATTGCATGCGCTTGACGCAAGAGGAATTGAAAGTCACAGTAGAGTATCACAGTAGATTCTAAATTGCAATGGGGACCTCATATAGAGGCACTTGCAGGCAAACTGAGTTCTGCTGCATTTGCCGTTAGGAAAATTAGGCAGTTGACTGATGTAGCTACGGCTAGGTTGGTGTACTTTGCATACTTTCACAGTATTATGTCGTATGGCATATTACTGTGGGGTTCGGCTGCTGATGTAGGTACTATTTTCATATTACAAAAAAGAGCAGTCCGAGCTATTTATAATCTAGGCTGCCGTGAATCGCTTCGTGAATTATTTAAGGAAATAAATATACTTACCCTACCATCTTTGTATATACTTAGTAACATTATGTACATTCGAAAGAATATTGCCCAGTATAACAAGAAAAGTGACGTCCACAACATAAATACTCGCAATAAACACAAGCTAACAGTACCTGGTTTTAGACTAAGAAAAACCAGCAAGTCGTTTATGGGGAACAGTGTTAGGTTCTATAATAAAATACCATCTAGTATTACTGATTTACCGGATGTAAAGTTTAAATCATTTGATAAAGCGTATTTTGTTATCTAAAGCGTATTATAGCATAAATCAATATATCGAAGATAAAGATGCCTGGCGTACAACTCCGTCCTGCACATTGCGACCCTCTGGCCCTGTCTAACTGGTTGGTTGCATGACCTAACATTATTTCTAATGTTTACTTCTAGTATTCTTATTTTTTTTTTTATTGACTTATAAAATAACCTGTACATTATTTTATCAATTTTTATATAATTTCTTTTAAATTCAATTGTATTATAATATTTTTTTTTCCTTATTGTACATTTAATACTCTGGCTAAATAGTCTGATATTGTTTTACAAATATTGTTTTAATAATATTGTGTTCCAAATTGTAAAGTATGAGCATCATGCAGCAATTAATGATACATCTATAATCAAATCATATTACCGCCTATTGTCTGGTAGTATGAGTCTGTCATGCTCACTTAAATGTCCTGCTGATGGTGGCGTTGTATATCCGGTCGTTGGGTTCCCTACAATATGGTTGAGTTAAGCGATGCGGATGTGCACGTCATGCTCGTGAACGGGTGCTGTCTGTCGGGACTGGTCAGCCCTTAACTGCTATGGCAATCCTAGGAGGCATATTTTTCTATTTGTTACTCTTATGTGAGTTTATTTCTTACATTAACCTGCATTATTCTCATTCTATGTATTTCTCACTCTACTGTAATGGAATTATCCTAAAGTACTATTTTGAAAAGAGTATTCATGGAGTTTCTTGCCGGCTCTTCTCCATGCAACCTACCTTTTGGAACCGTGCACCTAGTTTTGACGTTTTAAAAGTACCTGTAATCTGGTCTATTTGAAATAAAAAAACTTTGACTTTGACTTTGAAAGTTGAAAGCGCAAGATGAACATGAAAGCGCACGGGTGTAGCACATACCAATATGTAGGTAACTCATCATCATCATCTCCCTGTCCTTATCCTACTCTAGGTGTGGTTGGCACAACATGTATTCCTCTTCCATTCTTTTCTACCATCTCAGTACTCACTTCTTTCTCACCCATATCATCTTTCACACAATCCATTCATCTTTTCTTTGGCCTACCTCTACTTGTAATTCATCCACGTTCATATTTAACACTCCTCTCGTAACATGACTTTCTTCCTTCCGCATAACATGTCCATGCCACACTAACCTATTACTCCTCATCTTTTCAGTCACTGGCGCTACTTTCAAACTTCCTCTGATATATTCAGTCCTTATCTTATCCATTCTTGTCACTCCACACATCCATCTCAACATGCGCATCTCCGCGGCATGCACTCTCCTTTCATCCGTCCCCTTGGTGGTCCAACATCCAGATGCATACAATACGACAGGTCATAGGACCGACTTGTAAATCCCTACTTCCCTACGCAGGTAACTACCTACTACGTAATAATGAAGTCCTCAGTTTCTAATGAAATATTTTCTGAGGAAGTCCACCAGAAAAAAAAATGGAATAATTGGTAAAGGTACCTATGTAAAACGAACCCTTGGTCGCGAAACATTTATTTTACGGTTTTTAGAATATTCACCCAATACTAAATATGGTATTGGGTGTAGTACCATGTCATGGTATGGGCATATGATGCGGAGGAATGAGGAACATGCCGTGAGGAAAATTTTGTACTTAAGTCGTGAAAATCACATTACAAATCAGTAGAGTCTCCACTAGTTGCTTTTTCGAAAAAAGGCGAAAGAAACTCAGGGTAACTTAGGTTCATTTTTAAGCTCTCGTGACTGTCTTACTCTATAGAACGCTAGTGGTAAATCCAATGAACTTGCAACATCTAGCATAATTTGAGGCGTAACTCTTTTTAATGCACACTTCTAACTGGTGGATTGCTGCTGCTTGATCTTCATATTAAAATCATTATCACATTTATTCATTTAACATACAATATCATTTATATTTTAAAACATTTCTATAAAAAAGAAACAAAAATCATTTAAAAATATAAAAAATAGTAGCCCACCGGCATCGGGAGCATGGTACAAGCTGCCGATAGTCAGGGCTCCAGAGAAAGGAACCTTCTCACTATGCGTGCCGTGTCAAGGAGTACTGCTTTTTGTATCAAGCCCTTGACCCAGCCGCCCAACGAGAGCCTCGTGAGGTGTTGATCGAGGCTCTTGGCTATTAGACCATTCGCCGTAACGACTATCGAGACAATGACTGCTGAGTCCACAGCCCACATGCACAACCTCGTGTGCTTAATCAAGATTTTTATGTAGATTAAATCATTATTATTTGAACTATGTTTTGGGAAATGGCGGATTGATTTTATTTGACATAGTAATATACAGGATGGAAACGTTATGTGTCAACAGGCGTTTATTTTTTTGTCACTATAGCTGGTATTGAAAAGCTTTTAGCTAATATCTAAAGTAGGTTGCGTTTGCGTAAGGAACAAAATAAAATTATAATCTTTTTTTTTAAATTAAGACGCTGTTTGTTCAAAATTTGATTTTATCTTCGCCTATTCATTACGCATAGAAATGTATTTTATGGGAATATTCTGTCACTATCTCAGAGCAATAACTAACAGTCAAAAAATGCTATAGAAAAAAAAACTGGTATCTGAACTTAGTTGCATACTACTGAATAAACCGACAAATAACTTATTCAAAATAAAACCTGTCGCCAAAATCAATACTCCCATATTTTAGTATTTTTTTCTCTTTTTTTTAAAGAATGTCTTTGTTTTGCCGTTTCATTCATTTGGTAGCCAAGTTCCAATATCAATCTAAAGTTTTATAATATTAGGTACGTAAGTATAATAATGCATATTATGTGGAACAAAGTTTTGAGGAAAAACGGATAGTTTCTATTGGACATATCTACATAATAACGCTTATCACATGTAACTGTTTTCTATTATTATTCATTTATGTATTAATCATTATCCATGCAACTGATATGTAATCGAAACACAATCTAAATGGTTCCATGAATAAATAAATGAATTTCGGAATTTAATTCACTTTTTCCACACAAAGAAAATATTCTTCAATCATTTTTAATTACAGTGAAATAAATATTACTGGATCCTCGTGTCCCTCAACCCAACATATTTAAATTAGATTTACAATTTCCACAATAAATTCTCACATAAAGCCTAAAAAAAAACAAATTAGTTCCTACCTGATTGTGAATAATCAGAAGATTTAATATCAAGGAACTCCTGCGCATCGCCGACGGTCGAACTCTCAACGTCCACATTTTCAGAACTATTACTATCGTCATCGTCCGAATCGATAGTATCATTCACATCACTAACAAAATTACTTTTTAAATCACAATTCACACCACTAGTAGAAGCGTTCGCATCATTTGTAAAATCATTACAATTCTGTTTTTCAAATTTATCAGCCAATAAATTTTCGATGGAAAATGGTAATTTCGTTTCATTTTTCTCTGTTTTTATTTCATCAACGTCCATTGTGGATTCTGAAGGATCCATTTTGAATTCTCTTTATTTATTTGATATATCAACGTGTGCACTGTAGAAGCTTGAGGGACATTTTGAATCACATTTTAAGCACTGATCTATTAAATGTGGAGTAACTCACACAAGGCAATATTTTAAACTAATAAGAAAGTTTCACGATGCGTTTTTGTCAATTCGTTCGCTGAAACGTCTGGGGACGGAATGTTAACTACCTCTTTTGAAAAACATAATCGCGTCTCAACATATTTTGGCTTCCAACTCCCTTATTTTAACAGCATTAAGGTTCAAAATTGTTTAATTATCAAATTAGTTATATCTGGCAGTGCTGCTACTGATCCGAATGAAGATTGAGAGCCTTTACTAATGGGCGTCTTTCTGGATGACAGTATTTAAGACCAAAACACACTCGATTTTAAACTTTAGATGTTGAAAACAGAGTTCATAATTAGTTGTAGATAGTTAAACGATGCAAATAGCTCATGAAGAGCCACAAAGTTATAATTAGAGTTGGACCAATCACTGTGAAGGGGCGTGGCGGGAGTCTGTGCGTTGCGTTTGCGCACTCCTTGTACATCAAACGAAGATTTATTTAAGGAGTCTGCTGATAAATGTGGGCGCTCATTAATTCTGATAATTATTTAGTTAGTTTGTGTAATTGGACTAGTCAGATGCGCGCTTATAGAACGGAGAGGAGAGTTAACTGATTTATTGAGCTCGCTTCAGTTATGGCTGTCGACTCGGTTTTGATTATATCTTCTTAATTTTGTTGTTAATTGTTTCTGAGTTTTAAGATTATTAATTTATCTTTTCGATAATTTACCTTAGTTAGTTAATTTATTGCCGTGCCTTGTCGGACGTAAAGAATAGCACTATCCTATCTCTTCCCGTGGGTGTTGCAAAAGGCGACTAAGGAATTCACTAGAGCAGCGGTTCCCAGACTTTTTTTATCATAAACCACTTTCAAAATTTAACTGGTTCCGGTGGACCCCCTGCAGCTACATTTCTACCATAAAAGGAGAAGCTGACTGACTGATCTATCAACGCACAGCCTAAACCGCTGGGGTTAGAAACTTGAAATTTTGACAGTAGGTTCCTTTTGTAACGTAGGCATCCACTAAGAAGGGATTTTTCGAAATTCAACCTTGGGGGTGAAATGGGGATTTAAGTTTGTATGTAAGTCCGTCATTTTTGAAGTAAGAAGCATGAAATTAAATATTAAGGTTTCTGGTTAGAAATAAAGCTACTTACTAAGGACTAAGGGGGTGAAATAAGTGTTGAAAGTTTGTATGAGAAATCTGTTACTTTTGAAGTAAGAAGCATGGAATTCAAAATGTAGGCTCTTGGTAAGAAATAAATATACACGTGCTTTGAGGGTTTTTGGAAATTCTACCCGTAAGAGGTGAAATAGGGGATGAAAGATTTTTTTGATTTTATTTAGGTGTAGGTACACCTAACAAAGGGCTTAACAAGGGCTCAAAATTTCACGCAAGCAGAGCTGCGGGCAAAAGCTATATTACCATATAAAATGTGAAGATAAGATCTTTTTGTCACGCCAATGTAGACTCCCGTCGCGTCTCCCGTGGACCCCTGGGGGTCCACCTGGACCACTTTGGGAACCTCTGCACTACAGGATGGGCAGCAGCGTTCTAATTTTAACAACCATACTGCGATCGCCAACCCGCCTGCCAAGCGTGGCGATTTTGGCAAACCCCCCCAACATGGAGCACGGGATCGGTGGATGTGGCGATGCTTGGGGGAGGCCTATGTCCAGCAGTGGACGTCTTTTGGCTGAATGATGATGATGAGTTAATTTAATTCTTGTTATAGAGATTTTTCAGTTCATTTCGGATCTTAAAGCTCAAAGATATTGTTAAGGGTCAAAATACACGTCCGATAGTTGCTTCCGGGAGCTGGATCCGACTATCTGATCGGATTCATGAAATACACGTACGATTCTCGTGTCAGATTTTTTCTGGACGACGACGACGCCCGGACGTAGCTTACGATTCTGACATCTGATCCGACAGTCTGATCGTACGCATGTTCAAACAAATGTATGACGCGGAGGCTTTCAGATAGTCTGATCAGACTATCGGAACCGACTATCGGAGGCAAGTATCGGACGTGTGTTTGGGCTCTTAGCGTCTCTTTTAGCGCCCAAAAATCGAATTACAAAGTTTTGGCTGACTGATCGTATGTTTTCCAATCACGAAAGTGTTTCAGATCCGACGATTGATTCGATTTTCGCAATTTGACATTTTGTCTTTCGTTCATCCTACTTCTTTGTTGACATCTAGTACAATAAAACGGGCACGGCCGACATATCTTGGCGAGTCTGAAGTTAGTTGTTTGGCTGCGCAATGAATCTTTTAGAAACGAAATTGTCTACTGCGCAGCTAATCAGCTAACTTCAGAATCGCCAAGATACGTCGGCCGTATTGTAGTTCGTCGTTTAGCAAAAATTTGATCGTTTTTTTTTTTTTTTTCTCTTTTTTTTTTTGATCGTAGGGGAAAGGTGTACATAATGATCCCTCGAGGTAAAATGATCCTCCGCAGTTCTCAATGAACTACTAGAACTATCTATCGGATTTACCGGTAAACGTCTCTCCCGCCACCCGATCAGTAGTCCAGTGAATTGTCATGGCGGTGTGAGTACTGTACGTTGTTCCATGATCAAAAAAATAAAATCAGTGCTTTTTATTAGAGATGGGCCGAACATGGATTTCACCGAATACGAACATTCGGCCGAATATTCGGTAAAACTTTTACCGAACCGAATATTCGGCCGAATATTCGGCATAATTGATTCCCTAAAGTAAACAATACAAGCCTGAATGCGTTTACGAATAGCGCACGGCTGGGCGTTTTAAGAAAATTTACCTTCATGTAACTTAAATAAAAAGTTAATACTCGTAAAAATGTGAATTCTTAAGGTTATGTTCCTGTATTATTTATTATATTCGATTTGGTCTCTTATAAAGATCTCATATTTGTCTTAGTATGTCACTAATATTTATAATAGAGTAACTCTGTTTGTGTAGGGGCAATTGATTGAGCTCTCAAATGAATACCTATAAAAAATGCAATTACTTATATCTTTCTCTTAAAAAAAACTCTACTGGTTTAATACTTTTAACGTTTAAACTTTAAAGTTTATAAGACAATAACTGTTTATTTTCAATGCATAATTTTGGCCACTTTAAGTAGAAACTAGAAATATGATTATCATATCTGCTGAAATGTTGTAATTTAATCATGCAATTCTTTCTTACATTATAGACCTGATTATAATAACATATATTTCACTGTAGCTTAATCCCAAAATAGCTACATACTTATATTTGCTTTTTAATAACCATCTTTTTATCTGCTGTTATTGGAAATAATACTATAGTGCCGACAAAACATGTAAATTACTTACCTCATAAACATAACCCATTTGACACTCAACTCATACTCAATCATACACGGCTCAATACAGTAAAAATACTTTGAGTACCACTTTACCGAACGTTCGGTGATTTAGCCGAATATTCGGCCGAATACGAATATTCGGTAAACCTGCCGAATATGCCGAATAACGAATATAAAACGAATATTCGGCCCATCCCTACTTTTTATCTACAGTAAGTAAGTTTTCAGTGTATGATTATTTCATTTTTACTAATTATTTTTAAATGACTGTCTTACTCGTGGTTTCTATGTACGTTTGATAACGTTTTAAGTATATTTTGTTACTCGTATAGTGATGTTTAAGGTTAGTTTATGAGCGATGTGTGCAAACATTGCACTTGGGGTCAAACGATCCCTTTCATTGTGTTTAAAATGATCCCAGTGATCATTTGCCACGTGCTTACATTCGAAAAACAACTCGCCAAAACTGGAGTGAGGATGCCATGCTGAAGGCACTAGACGCTGTGAAAGAAGTAAAGCCCTTTAAAACGACCAGTAAACAGATTTCAGTTCCAGTACAGACATTAAAAAGAAGAAGTTAAATTCTCCGAGTGATTTAAGATTTAATTGTTTGTAAGACGACAGTTCTTGTTATTTTTGGAAATAAATATTATAAAATTAAAATGTATTTTATTAGAACCTAAGTATTTTTAGTACAAAAGTATAAAATATTCCTGGGATCATTTTGGACACCTATGTGTACAAAATGATCCTTTAGTAAACTTCTGAGAAATATAAAATGGGTATGCCAGGAGATCACATAAATCACACAAAAAAAAAAAAAAAAAAAAAAACACAAGCCTGAAAAGGGAGTTAGCAGACTTACATCAGCAATACTTGGACGTTGTTGATGAACGGGACAAATTCCAGGTGGTGACGGACGGTTTTAATCAATGTAGTGATTTATATGAGGAGACATTGTGTAAAGTTAGAGACCTAGAGGATGAGTTAGTTTGTGCAAATTTAGAAATATTAAACTTACGGAATGAAAAGGAATGCATGCAGTCTGTTGCTACCCAAAACTTATTCTGTGAGTTAGTTGGTCCCAGCTCCGACCTTATGTCAAATCAGCCTTTAGTGACCATAGATCTTACAGAACATGATTCTTTGGTGAATCATAAATTTATGAATAAGACTAGTCACAATAAAATTAAAAAATATATTAAAATTAATAAAATTATAAAGAAATGCTGTAACTTAAAAAAGAAACAAAAGCACTTCTGTAAAAATGTTGAGTTAAGAAAAGAACGTATTACATTAATAAATAAACTAAAAAACTATCAAGTTAAAATAGAGGACTGTAAAAATATATACAAAATAGACACTCAGCGTTTACAATCTGACATTAATACCTTAGAAGAGTCGCTTAGCTCTGTCTACAATAAATATGTGTCCTCACAAAAGCAAATTGGGGAACATATCCTTGCTGCAAACAAATTAGTCGACATGTGTACACATAATGCAGACAGAACAGATTCATTGAATAAAAGTAACCTATGTAAGTGTATGAGCAAGCCACAATGTGATAGATCCCCACCTGTGATGTTGGAGGACCCACCTCAGGCTGGGAATGTCTGTGGCAATGAATCTTTGAACTTATCCCAGACAGTTGACATCAATTATAGCATAAGTAGGACTAATATCTGTCAGAATCACAATTCTATTATGTACTCAGATAGCATAGGCAAAGGCTTTGGGGAATTGCTAAGCAACAGCCTGGAGCATTCCTCTCAAAATAATTGTATGCCTGGGTCATCTTACAGGCAAATAATAACATCACTCTCTTCAAATACATTCAACTCTGATACAAATGTAGCTTTACTTATAGGAAGTAGTTTAAATGTAAAAAAGAAAGACATCACCGATAGTGTTGCCTTAATGTTAAATTTACAATGTAACAAAATAATACTTTGTGCATTTCCATATCTTGAGCATTTGTCAGACAGACAAAATAAATACGTTCACGCGCTAAATATGCATATGCACTTTTTAGTAAGTCACCATAGTGACAAGTTTATGTTTTTTGACACCAATGCTTTTGTTGGTAAACTTAAACTGAACGGGGATTCTGTTTATCTCCCTAGGAAACTTAGGCAACATATTGCTATGTTGTTGGTATTTAATTTTAACACAGTCATAAATAGTATGACGAAGTTTGCCTCTATGTCCAGTATAGTTAGTATTAGTACTAACGATGATGTGGTCACTCAGCATAATAATTTAAACTAAGTTGTCCGACAACAGAGAGCGATAGTCATTATTTAATATTGACACATCAGAACATAAACCGCTTCTCCGGCAAAATTTTAGATGTTGAGTTATTTGCTGAAAATTATAATGTAGATATTTTATGCTTTACAGAGACGTGGCTGAAAGCTAATACAATGTCGTTTAGTGTAGCAAATTTTAAGATGGCCAGTTCGTTCAATAGAGTATCAGCTGTGGGTGGGGGGACTTTAATTTTAATAAGAAATCACTTAAAGTATAAACAGCGTTTAGATATCTGTAATCTCTCTGTTGAACGAGTATGTGAGCTTGCGTGTGCAGAAACGGAAGGATATGTTATTTTATGTGTTTATAGGCCTCCATCGTCAAGTACCTCCCAATTTTTACTAACAATGGAAGATGCTCTTCGTAAAATAAAAATAAACAAGAAATTATTAGTATGTGGAGATTTTAATGTCGACATTCTACTAGACACGACTGATAAACATAACTTCTTATCCTTATTTAAATCATTTAACTTGAAGTGTATGTTCGCTGAGCCGACTAGAGTGACACCTACTTCAGCCACCTGTATTGATAATGTTGTAACAAACTTTAAAATACTAGACAAGTGCCTCATTAGTGGAATCCGTTCTGACCATAAATGTCAGTTAGTGAAATTGAATGGCCATGCAATCAAAAATAAAAAAATAATTAAATGTAGGCCTCTAACAATTAAATGTCTAGAAGAGTTTAGTAAAAATTTAGAATATGAATTAAATACAATCAAATCATATCCGGACAACCCCAATGAAATGTATGTCACATTATTTAACGCCATAAATAATGAATTTCAAAAGGCGTGTAAAATAAAAAATGTTACTATAACAAATAAAATTAGATTTAGTACCTGGGCAACAAAGGGTATAAGACGAAGTAGGAATGTCTTATACGAATTATATGATAAAAAATCGTATACACCCAATGTAGACTTTCATGATTATGTTAGGAATTACTCTAAACTTTTCAAAAAAGTTTGTATACAGGCAAAAGCTACTTACATTAGTGATCAAATAAAGAAATCGGATAATAAAATAAAAGCCACGTGGAAAATAATAAATACTGAAACTGGCAATCGTGGGTTTAGTGACAACACTATTAGTTTAAAAATTAATGACGAACTGGTTTCAGACAGGACTGTAGTGGCTAATTTCTTAGATAATTTCTTTATTAATATTCCTTTAGAGACTACAAAATATCTTCCATCGTCACCAGTAGCAGCAGAACATTTTTTGAAAGAAAATGTAGATTTACGAGTACCTAACTTCAAGTTCGAATTTGTAACCCACACTGACATATTAAAAACTTTTAAAACTATTACAATAAAAAAAACAGAAGACCTTTGGGGTTTGTCAACGAAAGCCGTGGCGGCAATAATTACTAAGATCGCCCCAATGCTGGCAGAGATCTTTAACTCTTGTATTATTGACGGCATATTTCCCGATCTCATGAAAACCAGTAAAATCATACCCATTTTCAAAGCAGGTTGCTCAAATAACGCGTCTAACTATAGACCGATATCCATACTACCAGCCTTAAGCAAAATTTTTGAAAAGCTAATTTTAAATCAAATGCTTACACATTTTAACACACATAGAATATTACACGACAAACAGTTTGGCTTCACAAGAGGACGATCTACGGAGGATGCTGGATCCACTCTAATTAAAACCATATTAGGGGCCTGGGAGGGGGAACAGGATGCTCTGGGTGTGTTCTGTGACCTTTCTAAGGCATTTGACTGTGTGGATCACCGCACACTTACCCTGAAACTGCAGTACTACGGAATCCGAGGTAGATCCATCGATCTTGTGACTTCCTATTTGTCAAATCGGGAACAAAGGGTGGCTGTTGATAATGTCATCTCTACAGGCTCGCGAGTCAGAATTGGAGTACCCCAAGGATCAATTCTTGGCCCATTCTTGTTTCTAGTATATATTAATGACCTTCCATTTATGATGAAAGACAATAATCTGTCAAATATAGTTCTTTTCGCTGATGATACATCATTAATATTTAAAGTAAATAGAAAGGACAGGGATCTTATAGAACCTAATAACACACTAAATTCAATCTCGAATTGGTTTTCTGCCAACAATCTTCTTTTAAATGCTAAGAAAACCAAATGCATTAAATTTTCATTACCAAATGTAGCTCCTATTAACGCAAATGTAAGTCTGGGCGGGAAAAGGTTAGATCTTGTTCCCTCAACAGTCTTTTTAGGGATTACAATAGACCCTAAACTACAGTGGGGGCCTCATATAGAGGCTACTGCGGGTAAACTCAGTTCTGCCGCTTTTGCTGTTAGGAGAATAAGACAGCTTACTGATGTGACTACGGCTAGGATGGTGTATTTTGCGTACTTTCACAGTATTATGTCTTACGGCATTTTACTGTGGGGGTCAGCTGCTGATGTCGAGACACTTTTCATATTGCAAAAAAGAGCAGTCCGAGCTATTTATAACTTAAGCTCTCGAGAGTCTCTTCGTGAACGATTTAAGGAGATCAATATACTTACTTTACCATCTTTGTACATTTACCAAAATATCCTGTACGTCCGTAAAAACATAGCGAGTTACAGTAAGAAAAGTGATACACACAGCTTGAATACTCGAAATAAGCATAAACTTGTAGTTCCTGGTTTTAGACTTTGCAAGACTAGTAAGTCTTTTTTGGGGAATAGTATTAGGTTCTATAATAAAATTCCATCTTGTATTACTGAATTGCCTTATATGAAATTCAAGTCTTTGGTAAAGCGTGTCTTAATGTCAAGAGCATATTACAATATAAACCAGTACATTGAAGATAAAAATGTCTGGAATACGATTCCCAACTGCACACTGCGACCCACTGGCACTCCTTAATTGTCTGTTTAATCCTTCATGCGTAGGTCCTTAAATTTTTAATTTTTAACATCTAACTGTAGGTATCTTTTTTTTTTTACCTACTCATTATATATTGTATTATAATTTTATATATCTTTTATTCTTTGATTCTGATATAGGTAGTATCAGTTTTCTTTTTAGTAATGCCCATGGCATCAAGCTATTAACAATTGTAATAATTACAAAATGTAAAATGTGAGTATCATGTAGCCATTATTGTCATGCTTAGTATGTTTTTTTTTTGTGTATTCCTACATAAACCTGACTGTTGTCTGGCAGTTGAGGCTGTCATGCTCACTAAAATGTCCTGCTGACGGTGGCGTTGTGTATTGGGTTGTTAAGTTCCCTACAATATGGTTGAGTTAAGCGATGCTGATGCGCTCGTCATGCTCGTGAACGGGTGCTGTCTGTCGGGACTGGTCAGCTCTTACATGCTATGACAACATTAAGGCAATTTCTCATTGTTATTCTTGTACTACTGACATTGACCTACATTATTCTCACATTAACTGTAGTAATAATAATGTATTGGAATATATAGAGTCTATATATATTGAGTGTAGGTATATAATTGTATGTTTATGTTATGTTGAATTATCTATATTTAGATACTTTTACTTTTGTTTTCAATTCATCCAGAATTGTTCTAGGTAAATATTTTGTTTACCATCATCAACTTGCATAATTTAATCAATGTAATTAATATTTTACTTTTTTGTGTATAGACTCATTTAATTATTCACTTGACAGACTGAACTGTGTTGCTGGGGAGTTTGTTGCGCCGTTTCTTCTTCACAGCATAAACACTAGGAAGCGGTGAAGGGTGGGAGCTTTGGGGGTGCAGTCAAATGTAACTACCAAAATGTGACGTTCAAAAAGAACTAAGTAATACTAGTCTACTTTGAATAAACGAGTTTTGAGTTTGAGTTTGAATAAATGAACTAAAACTACTTTTATATCACACTTAACTTCAAATTTTGGCTATAGCATACATCTTCCCTTAGAGGGATCATTTTGTACACCTTTCCCCTATATTTTATATGTTCGTCTTTGTTCCATTTTGATCCGAAACTTCAACGTTCCTTTTTCGGAATAGGTGTTCCTCCATCTGTGTTAGATAGATTCGTACGATTTTAGTGTAAGGTAGGTAACCCTACCATAAAGATAAATGCTGCATTTCCAACTAACATATTTTATTTCGATCGTCCATTTTTTTTTCTGATACAGTTGCTCCCTGGATAACGTGCACAGAAGAAAATGGGTGAAACTAGACAAGAAAAGAAAGTTTTTTTTTCCCGAATTTCAGTTTTTCTTTTTCAAATTTTTGTCCGAATTGTGGTAGATACTTTCAAACATTTCCAAAAGAGCTAGAAAAATTTTTTTTTTTTTAGCTTTTTTTACTTTCTTTTTTCATTGTTTGTCGAAATATTTGATCTGGTTTCACCCATTTTCGACTGTCCAGAAACACACTGTATGTTATTGATTGTGCATACAAACACCGTTATTCTCAAATGACCCCATATTACCCGATCTATTTTAAATAAATAATATCAAATCACAAAACAAATGTAAACCATAATAAAAGCAATAAATAAACAACAAAAAAATCGTCAGTGTCGCCCTTTCATAACTCCGACGTATATTGTCATAATTAGGCTGAATACGGAGGTCGGTGGCGCTAAGCGTTTTTTTTTATTTTTTTTCTACCAAATGATAAATGGGCGGTCGGTGTTCCCGTTTAAAATAATGACTTGGGGTAAGATGGTTCCGTAGAATTTTTATTTTTGATTATTTTTCTTTGTTTTTGTTTTTAACTGATTTGTATAAGTAGGTAGTTTTAGTCTAGGTAGGATACAATTTTTATTAGATTGTATAGGGTCACAACATAATGCTGAGTGATAGCCGTTTTGCGTGGACGTGACACATGTTTCCCTCAACCTTTTATTTTTTGTGTTTTATTGTCCTATTTGCGTCATGTTTACCGCAAATTAACGTGTTTTCTTTCTTTCTTTCAGAGAATGCTGTTGCCCACTGCCTATTACGACACCCACGGGAAGAGATGGGGTAGTGCTATTCTTTACGTTCGGTACCAAACGGAATAGCGGAATATCGCAATAGAATACGCTGTGGTTCTCTTATCTACAGGGTGTTAACGAATTCGTGTAATTCCTTAAAACCACATGATCTACTACTGGTGTAGACTGGCCCCGCACGGGATTTAGCTTGATTAAAAATCAAAAAACAAAATTCTTTTTTTTTTTCATGCGGCTTTGTTACCGATCATATCTAAACCATCTAATAAGGATTCAGTAAAAAAATAAGTTTTTTTTTTTTGCAAAAAATTCATTTTATTTGCTTGAACATTTCGATGCCACGCATAATTTAATGAAAGTACGGCGACACGGCTGGCAGGAACGACTAGCGCGATATCGCTCTTTGCAGTCAGATAACTCAAGGCTCTAAAAAGACTCATAAATTGAAAACCAAAAATTTTTTTTTCATTTTTTTTTTGTTTGTTTTTGAAAAATTCCCATTTAGGGTTAATCTGTGTCACCCGTAGATCATGCGGTTTGAAGGAATTACACGATTTCGTTAACACCCTGTATATACTACGGTACCCTAAATCGTGAATTAATTTTTGACAACTCCACACCGTTTCGTTTCCGCATATTTGACTATGGTATGCGATCCCTACATCTAAATGATCTAAATTGCTACAGCATGCGCTTGCGCAGGAGTCGATTGATAAAGTTGAAAGACGCAGAAGTTCCACTCGATGTGTTATTTTTTTATTAATTATATTTTATTTAACTTTCTAGAATAATAAATACTTTCATTTGTGGTTAGTATAATTCCTACTCTATTGATTGTTGACAAAGAATAGGTCACCCCATGTCTTTTTGATCATAAAAAGCGAACACATTCCATTTCATATAACATAATACAAGTGGCTCACCAGGACTCGAACATCTTTGGAACCATTTTTTCAAGTAGAGTTTAAGTTCATCTTGATTGACCGTTAAGGTTCATAAAAGCATAATTCTGAGTTGAACCACTACTAGAAGCAAACATGTTGCTTATCTTTATCTTTTATCTTTAAAATGAGTCTTATTTATGTAATGTTATATTAAATATTAAATAGTATTAAGTCGAAAGGACGTAGTTAAAAAGGCATTAAGAATTTTGTCAAAAATATTCCTTCACGGGCGGCAGTTCATTTTTGCGGTCTAACAGGATATCCATATATCCGGCGTTGGACGCTTTTGGGTGATATGTTTAGGATGATTGTGAGTCGCCGATATTAACTCTCTCTTCTAACGCTGAAATGAGATGAGCTTATTGTTAGTTTAACCGGTTCGTCCCGCGGCGCACAGTGGGCTGAAAATCGATCTTCATAGACATTGGGATCAACTTTGTAAAACTTTTATTTTTTTGGCAGAAATGGGTTTAGGTATCGTATGTTGGTCAATTGAATGGTATTTGAGTTTTTCAATAAACGTTTTTCTTTACTTTATAGCACTTGGTTGAAAAAAATGTATGGAAAAATACGTAAAAAAGGATATATTTCGACTTTCGTACAAGTGCCCCTAATTTCCTTTGGCACGATTATACCCCTTATTTTTCTGCATTTTTTGACATATCACATAATGCGGGCACGCGCTAGATTTTGGGAGCAAAAAAATAGAATGTGTTTTTAGAATATAAAAAAAGGTTTTAATCTGTTTATAATTGACATTAGGTACTTAATGGTTATAAATGAATTATATGAATAGAAATGTAATAGCTACCGGTTAAACATAACAAATTTTATGGAAATTAACTAATATTTTTGTAATTTAATAACGAGGATGGTTAAATAATGAGATCATGATCCATTGGCCATTATCTATCATAATGAGATCTAATGTCCTATTACTGAGATAAATTAGATCTCATCAACTAACTGCCCCCCTTCCTACGTAGTTTTTTCGAACCTTGAGTATAAATCGTGTGCATTTAATCACTATTTTCAATTGACTTTGTTTTTTCAAAGAGTAATAACCTATTTTTCTAAAATGGAACGAGTGAATTTAGTTCATAATCTTGACTTGTATGTTGTTTTAAAGCAGTCCGGCAAGCTGGGTAACTACCTTGCATTGCTGGAAAGTGTTGTGTTTCAGTTCAATTTGAATCTTTCGGAAGAAGACTCCAATCGGTACAATACAGTTTTTGATGATATCAGCTCCGTATATCTTCGACAGTTTAAGTGATAGCAGCAATCCAAGCGCTTTCTCTGGAGTAAAAGCACATTTTTTGTGCTTTTGAGTTTTAATTAGTTGAGAAAATGTTGCTACCTCTTCAGGATGTTTCATTAAATAATCAATGACTTCAGCCAAATTTATTTTTCCGTCTTTCTTTAACTTGCTTACTGTAGCGTAAGCTAGTTCGTCACTGTCTTGTTGATTCTGTTCTTCAATCCTGCGTTTTTTCTGTTTAGTACATAAATCTACAAATGGTTTACGAGGACCTAAACGCTTAGTTAGTGTTCCAACAGATACAGATTGGCTGGTTGAAGGTGCTTGATACTCTGTAATGGCATCCTCTGCAGCTTGTTGCGAAACAACACAAGATGGCCAATCCACTGTTAACGCCAACCAGTCTCCATATTGTTTCTTAAATGTTTCAGAGTATCCTTTGGCATTCTTCCATCTTTTTATGACAGATTGGCTGAATCTTCGACAAAATTCCTTTAAAGTATCGCTGTCTTCTTCCGAAAGATTCAAATTGAACTGAAACACAACACTTTCCAGCAATGCAAGGTAGTTACCCAGCTTGCCGGACTGCTTTAAAACAACATACAAGTCAAGATTATGAACTAAATTCACTCGTTCCATTTTAGAAAAATAGGTTATTACTCTTTGAAAAAACAAAGTCAATTGAAAATAGTGATTAAATGCACACGATTTATACTCAAGGTTCGAAAAAACTACGTAGGAAGGGGGGCAGTTAGTTGATGAGATCTAATTTATCTCAGTAATAGGACATTAGATCTCATTATGATAGATAATGGCCAATGGATCATGATCTCATTATTTAACCATCCTCGTTATTAAATTACAAAAATATTAGTTAATTTCCATAAAATTTGTTATGTTTAACCGGTAGCTATTACATTTCTATTCATATAATTCATTTATAACCATTAAGTACCTAATGTCAATTATAAACAGATTAAAACCTTTTTTTATATTCTAAAAACACATTCTATTTTTTTTCTCCCAAAATCTAGCGCGTGCCCGCATTATGTGATATGTCAAAAAATGCAGAAAAATAAGGGGTATAATCGTGCCAAAGGAAATTAGGGGCACTTGTACGAAAGTCGAAATATTTCCTTTTTTACGTATTTTTCCATACATTTTTTTCAACCAAGTGCTATAAAGTAAAGAAAAACGTTTATTGAAAAACTCAAATACCATTCAATTGACCAACATACGATACCTAAACCCATTTCTGCCAAAAAAATAAAAGTTTTACAAAGTTGATCCCAATGTCTATGAAGATCGATTTTCAGCCCACTGTGCGGCGTGTCGTCCGAGAACGACACCGCTAATGTTTATCTATTGTGTCTATAATTACGGTGATTGAGAGGTCACGACGCAATAAACGATTTTTCTTCAAAATTATGAAACAACAGTACAACATGAATAAAACTACCATTTTCCACTAGCAAAATTTAAAATAAACACAATTTTGCGACGCCAAAAATAAGCAAAAACGCATATTTCTTGCGTTTTTGTAGTACAGCTCTCAATCTACAAATGTAGCGTCTCCACACTACTTTTCTAGCTCGTAGACATATTTCACTAATCTGTGGTTTTACCATAGTTTAGCATTTATGATAATAAGGTTGAGCTACACGATGACTGATGCATGCATGCCGTCAGTTAGGACAGGTCAACTCAAACCTGCTATGGCTCTTTCCTCAAAAGGCCATTCCAGACGTTGTCCTACATTATTACACTCACATAGTTTTATACTACAGTGTCTGGACTTTAAAAGAGACCTTGACCTCTAAGTTTGTTTCGGCTTTTCTTCTCAGAGCTAGTCAGATAGGAAATGCCGGAGCCGTCTAGTCTTAAAAAAATCATAACATTGACTTGTAAAAGTGTTTTTAACAGATTTATTTACAGAAATAAATATCATTTCATTTCATTTCAAATGTGTGTTCCTCATATCGTGTTGTTATTTTTAAGATCGGAACTTCTGGACATTTACATTTATCGTGGATGCGCGGGAGTCGACTGTTCATCAATAAACACGTGTAAGGCGGACGTGGGTACCGCTTAATTAGTTTATTTCTAAGATGTTTAACGTAATTGGTAAAGCTATTGTTTTTAATTGATCTGGATTTGGTTGTGGTTTTATGGACTTCAGAAGTGCTCATGCGTTCTTTAGACGTTTGAGGATGTGACGGTGCAGCGGTGGCGACTAGCGGGGTGCGCCTATAAAAGGGCCGGCACGCTGCACTCCGGCCTCTCTCGCGCCTCAGCAGCCTCCTAGTTAAGTACTACCTACTACGCCTGAAGACCCTGGACTCCTCGTATCGTACTGTGTAAAGAACCACGCCCTGTAAACTAAACTAACTTGTAACTATTATTAAAATATATTATTGTATGGTTAAAAGTGTTTTCCTTAATATTCTTAAATTCTGATTTTATGTGCACCTGCTCGTTAAGGGTTGACTCCTCAAGCCACCCTTAACCCGCTAAGCGTGACAAGGAGTTGTGTAAAGATAAGTGTGGAAAGAGTCTTGATATTAAGAAGATTTCTGAATCTTTTATTGCATAATACGACTTTTGGAGACGATAAAATTGCTTAAAAAACGTACACTAAAAAATAATTTGTGTAAATAACGGGGTTGCATTAAAAGAGCCTGCACGATTGACGATGCTTAAGTAGGTACGTCCGGCGCACCCTGGGCAGTCAGCCCCACTACCAACCTTGCTGACTGGCTAATATTTTCACCACAGCATGAACTATTCTCGTATAGCTATTATATAGGGTGACTGGTAATTAGTGACCGATACTTTAACACATGATTGTACTCATGATAACAAACAACTTTCCCAAAGAAACATTTATTTTTTATTTATTTTTTCATTTAAAATTTATTAATATACCGTTACGGAATGGACGCGGCTCGTAATACTTACGGTTTTTTTTTTGTTTTATATGTAATGTTTCTTTGGGAAAGTTGTTTGTTATCATGAGTACAATCATGTGTTAAAGTATCGGTCACTAATTACCAGTCACCCTATATACGAGAGAAGAAGTATAGTATAAAGTATAGTTGACGATGTTATTATGCGATTTTTATACTATTTATTTTACCATGAAATACCCGCTGTAGGTATAGTAGTAGGTAAACCCAAGCGCCTTTCTTATTGCTACTTGCTTGAATTTGAGCTCTGCGCATCCTGCTCCAATAAAAACCGTGACATACTTCTACTTAAATCATCCGAATTTTTGTTTATGGCAATGGTAATTAACTTTCTACCAAAAAAAAAACTGAACTGTCAAATATTTATGACGCGGAACTGTAGCGAACCTATATAGACAGTTTTTGTATGAAACGAAGTATTTATGGAATTTCTTAACGGTACACAAAATATTTAACACAAAAAGACATACCACTTCACACTATGGGACGCATGCTTTTGTAAAATACCATTAGCTCAGTAGTTAGGGTGGAATAATGTATTGTAAAAGTAGAATGAATGCGTCGTTGTATAAGTTCGATTCCGGATAGGGTTACCAGATCCAATAATGAGATTTCCTGGCAATGCCGACTTTTCAGGAAATTTTCTGACATTTTGTCTGTATGTATGAGGTATGTGAAGACAGGGAGAATTACAAAAAAACGAGATAAAAAAAACAGCTAGGCTATTACGAAAAGAAAATTTATTTTCTCTTACAATTTAAAAAAAAACTGACAATTACAGTTTTTCCCTGTTTCCCTGACAGAGGCCCTAAATTCCGGACACATCAGGAAAATTCCTGTCGCGTCGTCTGGTAACCCTAATTCCGGATAGGTTTTCAAAAGTTTAGGTGAAGATGTTGTTATATTATTTGACACGACACTGTCCAATTTCTTGTTGAGTCCATGTGCATCATCAAGATATTGGAGTAATCTAATTAATTCTCATCGGCAGGCTGTGCTGGCGCTGCTGCTGCAGCTGCGGAGGCCCTCAAGCGGAGAAAATATAACAACTTTATTGGTAGTTATATTTTCGAGTCGTTTGGGGTCGAAACACTCGGGTCGTGGGATCCGAGTGCTCAACTTCCATACAGAGATGTTATAAGGCGGCTGGTCCACACTTCCCGTAACTCGAAGGCTGGTCTCTACTTTGGTCAAAGGATTTAGCATTGCCGTACAACGTGGCAATGCTGCCAGCCTTCTGGGCACGTTACCAGTTGACAGCGATGCGGAGGAATATTTAGATGCCCTATTTTATTTTATATTTTTATTAGGATTTATTTTTCTTTATTTGTATATGTCGTGGCCATATCGTAGAATTGATCACTTCATGATGTGGTCGGCCATTTCATGAAATGGTTGTATTTCATGAAATGGCCAACTAAAATTGGCCATATCGTTGAAACGTCAACGTTTAATGATATGGCCATCCACGTTTGGCCATATCATTAATGTAGGGTTTCCATGATATCAAAGGTTTAATAAAAAATCCAAATAAAGGAAGCACGTACCGTCAAGCAAAGGAGTAAACTACGGAATTTCGACCCACAAAATATCGATGCACGTTACCGCGAAAATTTAATAGTATGATTCACCAACAATTAAGGGGATCTGGCGCTCGGCGGCCGCTGCCGCGGCACGCTCGCTTCGCTCGCTCGCCTTCGCGCGTTATTGGTCACTGTTCTAACCTAACCTAACCCAAATGATTCAATAAACTAAATAGTAAATGTTTGCAGTAACGTGCATCGATATTTTGTGCTGTAGTTTCACAGGTTAACCAGATAAATAATCGAACAAATAAAATTCTATGAAAAGTTCACCCGCAGTTACCATGAAGTCATAGTTATTTTGAAATCCAATAATAGTCCATTAATTTTCAAATTTTTTAACAAAACGATATCAGCGCCTCTAACGGTGAATAATGTAACTATTTTACATATGATCACTAATGTTTGACCATATCATGAAGTGGCCGTGCGTTTAGTTGATCATATCGTTAAACGCTGATTATTCATTGATCTGGCCAGGCCATTTCATGATGTGGGCAGCGGGTATTGGCCATTTCATGAAATGCAACCATTTCATGAAATGGCTGGCCACATCATGAAGTGATCAATTCTATGATCTGGCCACGACATATATACTTTTATTTGTAAATAAACTAGCTGTTTCCGGCATCCGTTGCAACGCACTTTTTCCTACTTACTACATAGGTACCTACTACCTACCTTCAGAAACAAAATCAAAATACCTCGTAACAAAAAGTTAAAACCATTTTCATGCATGAGGTAAACAAATGAAGTGTATGGACATACTGAGATATTTTTTTTTTTAAATGTCATTATTTTCTTTCATAAGAACCATCTCATGACAATTACGAACATAAAAAAAATTGCGAAATCGGTCCAGCCACTCACGCGTGATGTCGTGACCAAGGGAAATAGGGATTCATTTTATATACATAATTACACTTATGGACACATCTATTGGCCCACCTTAGAGTTTAGGTTTCGATGGCCCCTACCGAAATATGATTGCTAGATTGAACAAAAACTGTTGATGCAGTTTTAAACCTGATACATTTTACCATCTTTTTCGATCGTATTGTTTTAAATTTGAATTCAGAATACCATACGACATGGACCTACGCCTAACAAGTCGGATATGCGCCTTGTTAAAGGCAATTGATTTTTGAATAAAAAACATGTTTTATCAAATAAAGGTTTAATTTAATAACGCGTGTTGCCTCCATGGGCATCTACCACAGCTCTCATACGATCAGGCATAGAGTTTATCAACGCGCTCTATGAAACTTTGAGGGATCATCTCCCATTCCTCTTCTATGGCAGTTTTCAACTCCTGCATCGTCTGGGCAACTGGCTGACGAGCCCTAACACGTCTTTTTAGCTCGTCCCACATGTGCTCAACGGGGTTCATGTCTGGGCTTCTGGCTGGCCAGTCCATAACTGTGATGTTCACATCCCGAAGATATTCCCTGACGATGCCGGCCGCATGGGCTCTTGCATTATCATGCATAAAAAGGAAATTTGGGCCCACATAGTCCGCGTATGGTATCACGTGAGGTTCTAAGCACTCACGAATGTACCTTTCAGCATTTAATGTTGGCAGCCGTGGTCCTGTAACAACCTCAAGTTGAGTTTTGCCGCTCGCGGATATACCGCCCCAGACAGTCCATGAGCCACCGCCATAAGCAACCCTCTCTTCAAAGCAGCATTGTGCGAAACGCTCTCCCTTACGTCGGTAGACCTTCTTCCTTCCATCATTGCCATGTAACACAATTTTAGACTCATCAGAAAAGAGTACACGGCTCCAATCTTGCTGTGTCCAATTTAAATGACTGCGTGCGAAATGAAGGCGCGCTGTTCGGTGGGCTCGCGTTAGTTTGGGCCCATTAGCTGGCTTGTGTGGTACCATATCGCGTTCTTTTAACCTTCTCCGAACAGTTCGAGCGCTCACAGATACTCCGTGGAAGTCGCGAAGTTGGTTTTGTATCTCAATGGAGGTAAGGTGACGATTTCTCAAGCTGGTCGTCACGATGAATCGATCCTGCCTTTCAGTTGTGACCCGAGATCGTGGCCTTCCTTGGCGACGAACAAAGCCGCCAGTCTCTAGGTACCTCCGATAAACATTTCGGACCGCAGATCGACTTAAATTAAGTTGAGCACTCACGTTTCTTTGGCTGTGTCCGGCCTGAATAAGTGCCACAGCTTGGGCGGCGACTTCAGGTGAAGTATCCATAGATTATTGATAGAACCTCACCTTAATGTTAAGAATAAGTAATGTTTGTTGCAAAACCAAAGATATCAATCACTTTTTCAAGAATTAAATCCAAGTAAACCAATAAAACCAAGTTTTCTTAGTATTCGATTGTTTGATATCAACAAACAGGCTCCAAATTGTCTTTTGTTTCTTTAAATTCTGTGTTCGAAATTCAAAAAAAGACTATTGAATGAAATTGTGAATGTGCCAGGTTCAAAACTGCATAAAAACTTTTTGCTCGACCTAATATAAAATTTTAGCTAGGACTAAACGGAACTGAAAATACAAGGTGGGCCAATAGATGTGTCCAGAAGTGTATTATATGTATAGATATGTAAATATTGTTTTAGCTTAGTTGTGTGTTTTAAATTACAATAAAGTTATATCTACACGTAAGTACCTACCACACAATAGATGGAATAAATTAATTACATAAATCGGTCAACAATTACGTGTTGCAATCATCATTAAAATGTTAATACCTACGCTCATGACAATTGGATTGGCACTTGGCACTCGTAATCGATCTTCATTAGGTAATAGATATTTGGCAGCTTTAGGCCCGGACTCCACCAAAGCGAAGATGTCCGAAGCGGAGACGAGAAGAGATGTTTTTCAACTATACCATAATTCCAGAATTCAGATAATTTATGTAAACAAAGAAATGTCATTGTCAAAGTGACAGGTTAGTGGTACAAAACATTTTATCATTAAATGTTTACTAAGTAATCATTTAAAATCACGTTAATTTTAAGAACAATGCAAACAAAATACCGTAGCCAAACAATGTCTTGTGTAGTGTGTCGGAGACGCGCCTTATAATCACTTTAATCAGTCCTCATACGCATTCATCACCATAAGTTTTTCTGTGGCACTCATAGATGTTCGAGGCCGCTTTTTAACAGGCGACAAAAAGTCGGCGGCGGCTGCCTTCGAGGGCCCCGGCTGAGGCTCCATTTGTCAAATAACAAATAAAACTTAACAAACGAACTCAACAAAAACAAGGAAATATAACAGACACCAACAAGATGAAAAACTTAACACGATGATACTATAGCACTATAACAAAATTAACAAACACGCAGCGAAAACGGGAAAAGAAAACGAATGTATTGTTAGGACGCTAAGAGGAACAATAAACAACTTTGACATTTTGTTAAACGAAATTTGAAAATGTTTTGTACTCCTACAGTGTTACCAGTATCACAAAATACTTTATACCAGAAAATATCCTTTTTTTAATAACTTTGTTGAAAACTGAAAATTTATAAAAGTAATTACGGTATGATATTTTTTAAATTATTATTTCTAAAATCAGTACATAAAAGAGAATCTAACCCTTTTTCCGGCTTTTTCAGTGAATTACCATTAATAAAATGTTTTTTTGATCTGTTATCCCCTTTGTTTACATAAATTATCTGAGTTAGGAATTTAGGGTATAGGGTATATCCACCGAAACTGTGCGGAGATGCGTTGGTTGCGCGCAATGTTTAGTTTTAATTTTATAATTATGTCATCTGCCGGCGACGGCGCACACTGTTCCACAACCCCATTATTGGGGAATTAGGCGTCGCAGTAAAATGCCCATAGATGGCGCTAAATCACAGTCTCATCAATTTCACCTTCCACGCGCCCTGTGATTGGCTGCACGCGTCGGTAGTATGCATCGTCAAAATTGTCGGTGCAACAGTTCAAGAGAAGAAAAATTTGAATCCTTACAACGCCTACTACTGCTCTCTTGAACACACCTATTTTTCTTTTTTAACCGACTTCAAAAAGGAGGAGGTTCTCAATTCGGTTGTATTTTTTTTTTTATTTTTTTTTTTATTTTTATTTTTTATGTTTGTTACCTCATATCTCCGTCATTTATGAACCGATTTGAAAAATTCTTTTTTTGTTCGAAAGGGTATACTTTCCGATTGGTCCCATTTAAATTTTGTTATGATCAGACCCTGAACTTCAGAGATATGGAACGGAACTCCTCATCGGATCAAAGCAAAATTCTCAAATTACTAATATTGCTTTGTTTATACTTGTTGTTGGGAAGTGACTACTTGAAAAGAGGGGGTGCGTGTCCCCCCCTCCCCCACTTTGGAATGTTTTCATTAAATCGTGTAAGGTATCATTTGAAAGGACTTTTTATGCCCGACTACGTCAAAGCCAAAAAGAAGGGTTATGAAGGAGGGGGTTAAAATTATGAAACTAAAACGTATTTAATAAAAAATAAACTTTAAAAAAAAGTAAAAACCGACTTCAAAGAAATACTAAAAGGAGTAAAATAATTATCATGATATAAAATTAACAGTTTCAGAAGTCGGTGCAACTCTACACTGAAGCAAATAGAAGCCACCGACTTCTGAAACTGTTAATTTTATATCATGATAATTATTTTACTCCTTTTAGTATTTCTTTGAAGTCGGTTTTTACTTTTTTTTAAAGTTTATTTTTTGTGAAAGTGCTTCACAGACACCCAGGAGTGTAGTTTTCCGGAGACTGGTGAGTTCAGTGTTATGTTGACATATTTTTAATATTTAAATTATACATTGCCGCACCGCACCGCACCGCCATCAACTAGGACTGTTCTTTACTTCTTTCTCAGTCTCCAAACCCCTCCATCGGCTGGAGCTATTTACACGCTCCACCATGCGTACTGGCTAGACTGTAGCGGAGATGTGTGCTGGCTATGGTGGAGATGTGCGCTGACTAGAGCGGAACTGAGCTGCGTGAGGTGAGCGTTGGATGTGAACGCACAGTTTAGTACAATCTGACACTGCACGCCGCACACATCTCGTCTCCGTTGCGCACCCTCGCGAGCTTGTGAGGCAAAGCTCACATCTCCGCCTTGAACCGCGGCTCAGCTCAATCTCAGTGATGAACAGCTCACATCTCCGATTCCATCACTCCATACAAATATGATACATCTACGCTCAGTGGTATCCACTTAAGCTGTGTACCTATGTCTATTAACTAACCTCATTACGATTAGCTTTATTTTATTTTATTACTAACGTTACTCTCAAGATATCTTTATCTTATTATACAGTGATTTTCTTTGTAATGTGTTTTGATGACAATTAACCATGTCAGTTGTTTTATATAGTTTAGCGTCCTTTTACTTTTTGTAAATGTGAGAGCTTTGTAGACTTGCTAGATGCCTGGATACCTAGTTAATTTCTGACCATATTTTTCATTTTGCTTTTTTGTGTGGTTCCTGCTCATATGTCTACTTTGCTCTCTCATAACTATTCTAAGTCATAACTGTACCCACTCAAATTGTTAAAGATATGGATTTTAAAAGAGTAACCATGGAGTTTCTTGCCGGCTCTTCTCCATAGGAAACGACTAATTGGAACCGTGCACCTAAATTCGACTTTTCATAAGCGCCTGTAATGGTTTATGTGAAATAAAAACTTTTGATTTTGATTTTGCTGAGTGGAGACGAGATGTGTGAATAACGAAATTCTATTGGTTTTTTAAAACACATCTCCGCTCCGCTGGTCTCGTCTCCACTTTGGTGAAGTCTGTGTAAACGAATTCGTATAATTCTTCCAAACCTCGTGGTCTACTACTGGTACCTATAGATTGACGCTGCACGGGATTTAACATTATAAAGGGCTGATTTTTCAATCATCAGATAACTTTTACCTCATAATGAAATATGGCGGTTTGACGTAATATTTAAATACAAAAGCTGTCATATTTATTCCTCCGATAAGGGAGAATTCACACGTATCACAAACACACCATACCGCAGCGACAAAAAGTGGTCAAGCAGTGGTCACGTGTGTAGTGTCGCTGCAGTTTTGGCGACAAAATGCGGTAAGTGTGAATTAAACTATTCATTTTCATCCAAATTAGTGCCCGCCCACGTGTTGTTGTTGTGGTGTGGTTACGGTTGTGGTGTAGTTGTGGTACGCACGGCTACACATCAAGCTATACATTTCCAGTATAATTGTATTGTTGCATTGTATAGGATTTCCTTACAGTGAGAGATCAGAGTGAACTGGCAATGTATAGCTTGATGTGTAGCCGTGTGTACGTGTCAGGGTCGGACTGGGCCTATGGGGCCTGGGTGGCATTATGAATAGACCCGCCGCCCGCCTAGAATCAGCGGATATCATATCACCTTCATGTCAACCAACAAACTAAATGACAATAATAATCAAATAGGCAAGAGTTTTTGGAAGTGTTTATTTTCAAACACATAGGTACATTTTTATGAAATTATGTTCCATTTAGCTATAAATTATAATTTAACTAAAACTAGCCAATCAATTTTCATATAAAATGGTGATATTTTACCTTGCCTACGCGGGCTTCCAGCCGAGAGGGGGGGGGGGGGGGGGGCGCACGCTAGGGCCCTGGGGGACTTCTGCCGGGGTCGCGGTGCATGCAGCTGCGAATCCCGCGACCCCAACCAAGGGTCAGGAGAATGAACACCGTGGGTTTTTAGCCGGTAAGAGTCCGGCATAACCCTTCGCCTTCCCCGGGCGAAGGGCATCCATGAGGATTTTCCAACGATAAAATAATTAAAAAAAGGGCCCTGGGGGGCTTACTATGACCTCTTAAAGCAGGACAGAAGTTGCCTGGTAGTTGAGCTGCCCTGCTTTTTTGTACTATCACATCGTTATAGCAGGCCTGCTACGTTGACGTTTACGAAATCCATTCACCTTTTTTTTGTATAAACTTTTCGTACCTACTAAGTATGAACAAGCATTACCGTTCAACTTGGTTCAATAGTTGTTCACCTTTAGTACTGTCATGGTACGATGTTTGGCGATTCAGGAGCAGGCCTGCTTTTGAACGGAAGTTGACTGGCTGGCATTTGAACGTTTTCATAAGAGGTCATAGTAAGCCCCCTGGTGGCAAACGCCATTCGTAACTCTATGGCCAGTCCGACACTGGGGGCCTACTCCCTAAGTCCGTCAACAAAGTTAGTCGCCCGTCCGAAAGTAGCCCGAAACGTAGGAGTGAACAAAACAAGTGTCAAGTTCAACTTTTCGGACGGGCAAAAACACATCGGTAGTAGGGACAACTTGTCAAATCGTGTTGTCATTCATTCTTAGTTCGGGCCCCGAAATAATCGTATGTACGTAGGTGATAGGGAGTAGGAACCGCTCGTAACGAAGGCTGAAACCATGGACTTCGTGCTTAGAGAGTAGACCCACTGGTACGTGTGGAACAAGCCTAAAAGTTATGTTACGATTGAAAAATCGGCCTTAAATAACATAAACGAAGGACTTATGACTTCTTGTCGAGTGTTCTACGATAACGCTGCTATTTTGAATGTATTGTTTGTTGCTACTACGAGATCCGTGATAACGTCCGGCGTAGCGCTTGTGAATTACAAATTATATCAGTTTATCAATGGACGTTGAAGGGTGGCGGCTCGGAACATTGTGAGAAGAAAAACGACTTCAAATTGTATTAGGAACAATAACAAAGACAATCAGACTCATCATTAAACGAGGAAGTGACACAGTGAATAGAATTCAAAATATTCAAAAATTAATGGGGCCGATTTTTTTTTTTTTTGTTAGCCTGTACTGTCCCACTGCTGGGCAAAAGCCTCCCTCCGTTCCTTCCACTTGTCGCGATTCTGTGCAGATTCATGCCAAACCTCAAGAAAGGCATCCAACTCGTCCCGCCATCTTCTCCGCGATCTGCCGCGACCCCGTCTAAATAAATAAAAATAATAAAAGAATTCTTTATAAATCGCAGCCCAACCAAGTCCGAACCGTTCATCCAGTCAGTTTTCGTTTTCAAAAGCTGTCAAATTGTTTGACAAAAAAAAACCAATCATTTTGGCAGTTTTCGTAAACAAAAACTGACTGACGTTGTGGTTCGTTTGCGTTTGACTACAATTTTGTTTTGAATTGGCCATCTGATAGATAAAGTAGTGAGTTAATACAACATGATTGCTTAACAAACTTTCTATTTAATACCCCAAAACCAATAAATAATAGGTACTCTCAAAATAATTGATATTCCAAGTGTTTTGCACGTAAAACATTATCGAACTTCAATTCGAATTTCAAAAATTCTACGCGCTTGTGTTTGAAATAGTTTCGTTAAAAATATTATCGAATGGGTCAATTAAGTGTTAGCAAACGTTGGACTAGCCGCTTAACCCTTCGTGTGTTTTGTGTGTTATTCTGTTTATTATCGTTATTCTTGCTCTGCATGGATTTGAAGGACATCAAAGTGCTCAGTGTTAAATCAACTTTCCCGTCAGCTGGGACCATTAGAAGGATAGATATACGTAAGTAAGGGGTATACATTATTGGGGCCTACTCCCTAAGTCCGTCAACGAAGTTAGCCTGTCCGAAAGTAGCCTGAAACGTAGGAGTGAACAAAACAAGTGTCAAGTTCAACTTTTCGGACGGGCAAAAACACATCGGTTGTAGGGACAACTGTCAAATCGTGTTGTCATTCATTCTGAGTTCGGGCCTCGAAATAATCGTATGTCTGTAGGTGATAGGGAGTAGGAAACGCTCGTAACTAAGGCCGAAACCACGGACTTCGTGCTTAGGGAGTAGACCCCCTGTTTTGGTATGTCTGAAAACGGATGTGTTGGTTTCTATTTAATTACATTATCATTTTAATTGACCAATTATAGTGTGAATGTTTTAAGAACGATGTTATAGCTATTAGGTAATTCTAAAGGTTTGTGGAAGAAAGAGAAAAGAAAAAAGTAAAAAAAAAAACTTTCATTCACTGCTCTATAATTTGTTCCCGATTTGATTTTGAGTTTCGGAACATCCTATGAATAACGTGAACTCATCATTATGAACAACTTTTACTACGGGACCAAACATGAAATCGCGAAAAAAAATCAGCTGTTCCCTACATTTATGTTTGCATAACTCGTCAAAATGTAGGGAACAGCAAAATTTTTTTTCGCGATTTTGTGTTTGGTCCCATAGTAAAAGTTGTTCATAATGATGAGTACAGTGACCCCTTAAGCGGTTGTATACTTATTTATGTTGCATCTTGTATTAATCTGACATGGATCTAAATGAACGTGGTGAAGGAGAGAACTGACATGAAATGTACAGGCACATAAATCTACTACAATCTGTGAAATTTCTTTAATAGATTTTCATCTTTATCGCAAAGTTATTAGGTTCAAGGTTGATTGGGTTCGGGTAGCTTGATGTGCTGGCGTCTGTACTACGCGCCATCCACGTTTATTTGACGGACTGTATGTTCTGTGTGGTGTGTGACTATTCTAAACACACAATGATACACCGACACTGGTACTTCGCCATCCTGCCTACTTATAAAGATACTGAAAAATAGCAACATGATTTCATTAATCTGTTATTAAATTTCATAATTTAACTCTATTCACGGGTTAGAATTCTCCATTAGAACGAACCCAGGTTTTTTGTATGATTACGAGAGCTCGTTAATCCAGCACTCGCCCTTTATAGATTTACATATTTTATGGGATATCAAAGATCTGGGGCAGTACCTAATTCGCAAAACCTTTTAGTTTTTGCATATTATTCAATATTTATTGCTTCCATTTTATTATTACACAAAACAATACTACTAAAAAAGAGATTATTATCTACCCTATGATGTTTTCTTGTAGTAAGAAAAACTTTCGCGCAATGGTCACACCGGTCTAGTGCTGCCAATATAGTAAAATTTAAGCTAAAATAGTGGTTTAAACACCCTGACTTGCGGAAAAATATTGTTTTTAGTGGCTGGTGGTTTTTTCTAGTGGTTAAGTTAACTTGAGTTAGAGGAAAGACAAAGCATAGTATGTAGTATAGTCATAGTATACACTGCATTCACAGTTATTTAACCTTTAGCGAAACTTTAGAGTAAATAACTAATAAATTTCTTGTATTTCAATTCGGGCAGAAGTGATGGCAAACGTCAGAGGTAAAACATCTGAACGCGCTGTACACCATTATCAAGTTCACCGTTCACGATCAGAATTATTTTGGCTGCAAACAGATTTTATTAAACTTAAGCCATAAGAGCAGTGACGTTTGCTATAAGATACTGTAATTGAATAGACTTTGATTTGTTATAAGTCAAGATTATAGTTTTTTAATATTCAGATTGTTCCGTGTCAATATATGTGACAAACATCATCTGTGTTTTCATTTCACAAATCGATAGGTTCATTCTGTATGCTCTAAGGGTTCATTAGGTAGGATAAAATCCCTCGAAATATCATTGTGTCTTAAAGGATACATTCTCAAAATTATGTTCAAATGAGAATTGATTCGTCCATCGTAGGTGAAAAAAACAGCAGTCAAAATGTGGTTTTCTGATGGTTAGAAGAACCGCTGCTAGTGGGTTTGGGAAATAGTTATTGGCAACATTACATAGGTGTCAGCCGTCACCCGTCATTTGTTTTTTGACGTGTACACACGTAAGAGCGGTGTTTGTTGTGATTTTTAAAAGGAAAATATCGTAATTTTTCAATTATACAGTTGCGTTTTACCTACAGTAAAAGTGTTATTTCACAAGTTTAAAGTAATTGTGTCTGTAGGAAAACTGTTACATGAGACGTGATCAACTAAGTGAATTCTGAACTGAAACATTTTAGATCTGAGAATTATTCGTGATGTTTCTTATTTACTTTTGCGTCCATCGGATAGCGGGGACACTCGTTATGAGAACATGGAGGAGATAAACGTTTCATGACCAAGAATTTCTCTTAAAAACATTAACAAACTTGTGATTCAAAATGCGTTTGAACATCAAAAAAGTGACTATAATTTTTGGTGTGCTCTTGTTCCTATGGGTACTGCTATCATATACCTCTGTAATAGAGGTCCCTAGGTCTATTGGCTCTAAAAATACAGCCATAGAAATAGAAAACAGGATAATGAGGCTACAAAAACAAATGGATGACCAAATAGCAGATAGCAACAAGCTTCTAGAAAAAGTTAAGAAGCAATTGGAGAGGACAGAAGATGATAACGAAGAAATGAACGAAGTCGAAGAAGCTGAGAATGGTATGCAGAGTAAGTTTGACTGCTTTTTATTCAATTTATTTACATTTAAAAAGAATTCAAATTTTCTAATAAGTATATTAATTTAAAAAAACTAAATTATACTACCCCACTGGCATCAAGACCAAGGTCCATACTACCAGTAGCCAGGACTCTTCAGAAAGGCACCTCCTCACTATGTATGCCATGTCAATATGTTCCACTTTTCTGTATTTAGAGTGAATTTATTATTAAAAATAAAAATCATAGTAGCCCACCATTGGGAACAGGGTCCATGCTATCAGTAGCTAGAGCTCTACAAAACTAAAAGCTCTAAAGGCTCCTCCTCACCATGTGTGCCATGTCAAGGAGTACCGCTTTCTGTATAAAACCTTTGATCCAGATATTATTCATATGTAGGTAATATTATTGTCAAAAATCTTTCAGCTATCTTTGTGTTTATTTTTAGTAGCGTATCACATCACATAGCTCTTTTAGTACACCTACCATGTTTTCTCTGCATCACCCTAAAGTTGACTGGTAGCAAATGCCTATGGCATTAAGTACTCTGTACAAATTATGTGCGAAAGTATAAATAAATCCACCCGCCCAACAAGATCCTATTCAGATGTTGGTTGAGGCGTTTGGCTATTAAAACATTGGCCGTAATGACTATCGGCACAATGACTGCTGAATCAACATCCCATATGTCGACAACCTTGTGTGACAAGTCTTGATATTTAAATAAATTTATCATAAAGTTATTTGCATAAAATCAAAGATAATTTTCCAATAAGTCAAGGTAAGATGTACACACGGCTACACTTCAAGCTATGCAAAACCAGTATAAGCTGACCGTTACTTGTGCAAAAAGATTATACAAAGCGACGCCAAGATAAACTGGTTTTGTATAGCTTGATGTGTAGCCGTGTGTACAATGATAGCACCTAATTAATCTACATTAAGGACATATTTACACAACTGCTATGAATTAGCTGTTTTTCGTACATTTTCCGATCAATTCGTTAAACTTATTCAGATGTTATGATTAGCTACGGATACAATACTCCTTTGTCTGAAAAAAGTGGAGGAAATATTTTTAAACTTGATAGTTTATATTTGAATAATGTGGACGCTTGAGAAGCAATATTTACCTAGCGACTTGTTGTCAACTTTACACATCATCATCTGCCTAGGCTTTTCCCAACTATGTTGGGATCGGCTTCCAGTCGAACCGGATGCAGCTGAATATCAGTATTTTACATGGAGCGACTGCCTATCAGACCTCCACAACCCAGTAACTGGGTAATACAATACTCTTGGTAAGACTGGTTTGTCAGACTTTCTGGCTTCTGACCAACAGTAACGACTGTCAAAGATCTACAAATGACAGCCGGGACCAACGGCTTTACGTGCTTTCCGAGGCACGGAGGAAACTCGCTATGGTAAATGGTCACCCATCCACAGACCAACCTTGGCAAGCGTGGCTTAACCCGAAAGATCGGTCTATGCGGCTGTGATTATTTAGCCACAAGCTCCTCTCAACTTTACACATGTGCATCTGAATTGAGGGATCAAATCTTAAATCCTTGCAAAACAAAAAGACAGAATTAGTAAAAAATTGTAAAAACCTGATGGGATACTCCAAAAAATTTTAAATGCGATTTTAAAAAGTTATGGTCGAAAAACATTACACACATATTTTTTAGAGCATCTAAAATATTTTTTTGAAAAAAATTCGTAAAATTTCGCCTATTTAACCGACTTCAAAAGGAGGAGGTTCTCAATTCGGTTGTATTTTTTTTTTATGTTTGTTACCTCATATCTCCATCATTTATTACCTTATTCATTACAATCAATCAAAATTTACTTCTGTAGGTGGTCCTAGGGGACCATTACTACGTAACCGGACAGTTATTGGCGAGACCTGAAGGGTCTCCAGCCAATGGAGGGGGAGTAAAATACTTAACTAAGCTAACTACTTGTACTACACTAACATCATGACTACCTGCAACAACAGCACTAAGGGCGACCCCTAGTGGGACTCGGATCTCGCCTTAGGGCGTTGCTGGCGGGGGCTTAGCGGGGGGAGACAGCTTGATGAGGGCTGAATTATCGGTGTAACTGCGGAGTCTGAAGAGACAACCGGCTCTACGACGGGAGAGCTCGGTGGATCGTGACCGGCGCCTTTCAAGAGTTGATATTAATTTTCTATAGCCTATACCCAAGAAAGGACTGCCTCATTGGTCTAGTGGTCGCAAGCGCAACAGCTGAGCGTGAGGTCCTGGGTTCGATCCCCAGGTCGGGCAAAGTGTTATTGGGTTTTTCTGTGTGGAATTTCTCAGTAGCAGCCCGGAGTCTGGATTTATGCCCGGTTGATGGCAAAAGGCTCGTCTCCTATTACGTGGGACTTAAACATGACGGCGTAATGAGGGTGTGCTATACCCCTACGCCCAAGCTTCGGGGAATATAGGCGTGATCTTATGTTATTCCCAAGAAAATAACGAAAACGGGGTGTGTTTCATTCAGCATAATAATATACAAGGTGTAACTTAAATAACGCACAACCTCTTAAGAGCGTGTACGCCGTTCGGCATTTCATACAAATTTTCAAGTCCTTATTTTTCGATATGACTGAACCGATTTTAACGAAACTTCATACCCATCAGCAGGATACATAGGACTAAAAAGTTAGTAGAAAACATTTTCGAAAAATAGTTTTACAGTTAAATTAGACCGATTTTAAACTTTCCATACAAACAGAAATTTCCAATTATCTTTTTTTAAGTAAGACATATCGATAATGTTTTCTACTAACTTTTTAGACCTAATTATCCTGCTTATGTGTGTGAAGTTTCATAAAAATCGGTTCAGTCATTACGAAAAACAAAGACTTGAAAATTTGTATGAAATGTCGACGTACACGCTCTTAAGGAGTCACAATACTCATCATTATGAACAACTTTTACTATGGGGTCAAACATGAAATCGCAAAAAAAAAACTGCTGTTCCCTACATTTTGATGAGTTAAGCAAACATAAATGTAGGGAACAGCTGATTTTTTTTTCGCAATTTCAGGATTGTTTCCATAGTAAAAGTTGTTCATAATGATGAGTACAGTGACCCCTTAAGAGGTTGTCCGTTATTTATTTTACACCTTGTATTCCTGAAGAATTCAAGGGTTTTTATAAATAAATACAATACCATTATTAGATAACAGCAGACATATTTAACTATAAAAGATGGTGAAAAAAATAAGAGAATGTTTGGAATATGCACAGGAAAAGAAAATAAGTTTTTTTTAAATAATTTCATTTATTTTGCTAGACAGAGTTTGAAAATAAGGTTGGTTTTCCATCTGTAATTTTACTGTTAGGCTTCATTGTGAGTGGATTCTACTCGCTTATCAGCAGAAATAAGCAGTCAAAATGTCTCCACGGTCACAATGATTTGTATTGACCTAATTTTAAGATAAAGGTACGCTGTGTGTGTGGGCCGTCCTCATAACGTAATTAGACTTTTTACTCTTTCTGCAAATCGTCGCCTTAAGGTCATGGCACACTATACCGACACAGCAACTGCACAGCTGCATCACGGCGTCGCCTCGAATTTAGGCTACGGCTAGCCGCCAGCGCGCTTACTACGCGTCGTCCACGAGGTGTAAGCTCGCAGACTGGTAGACAGTAACAGCCCGGAGTCTGGATTTGTGCCCGGTTGATGGCAATAGGCTCGCCTTCTATTAAATGGAACTTGAACATAATGGGCCAAATGAGGGTGTCTACCAGCGTTACCAGACGTCCCGATTTTGGCCGAACGTCCCGATATTGAAATCTAAATTAAATGTCCCGCGCGGGACAAGCTCAGTCCCGCTTTTCGGGGATTATAATTATATTCCTCTGAAGACTCAACAGCCTAACTATAGGGTAAACCAGACAGTTATTGTTAAAGTAACGTATTTTCATTAAAATACATTTTCTAGGGATATTTTTGCTATCTATTGTCATGTAAACATGATTTAAAACTCAAATAAAAAGATAAGTAGGTATTTAAAAACTATTGATTCTATATGTTTTTTTTACTAAGTTCCACTTTCGAAGAAAAAATCCCGCTTTTTTAATTCAAAAAGTTTCAAAATCCCGCTTTGCCAAAAAAAAATATCTGGCAACGCTGATTTCTACTATTACAATACACCTCTGCCGACTCTTCAGGGAATACAGCCGCGATGTTTAAATAAGAAATGGTTCAAAATTCCATCCGAATCAATAAGAAATCATGAACTTTGGTACTCAAATAGTGTTAAATGAAAAGCAAATAACATGCCAATGGCATCGAGGTTGTTGACACAGCTGTTACGATTACATTGTAGTATAATAGAGAAGTATCAGCGTTGAGAATTTATTACATTTACTTAATTAAACAGAGCGGCTTGTTGCTAATTAACAAGCGTGCGGATCATACGATTTGCATCGGTAAGCTGCGGTTGCCGCGGTTAATCCGGGGATGGGTGAGCGGTTACGCACTGCATCCGATCTGGATCCGTAAAAATAGGTTAAAAAAAACTCGGACCGAATTCGGATATTGCTTTTCGCACTGCATCCGATCCGAATTCGAGAAAATACGGATCTAGAGTCTAATGGTGCTCCCACACTGGTGTTAAAAATGTTTACAAACATTTTCTAACATTAATACATTGACTAAAAATGTAAGAAAAAGATAAAAATATCGGATACTTAATAATAAACGTAATCTACCTATTAATAGATTTTAGATAATATTTTAATAGATTTTTTTTATTTATGTTTCTTTATAAAATGTTAACTAATGTTTGTAAACATTGTTAACAGCAGTGTGGGAGCACCATAAGAGCGGTTACGTACTGCATCCGATCCGAATCCGAGAAAATACGTTCCGAAGTAGTCATAGAACTATTTGTATGGTAGTTTACGCACTAGATCCGACTTCCGTCATCCGTTTTCTCTCCGTGATCTGTGAGTTTCCAATTCGGAAGAAATATTGACGGACCGAAGTGGCCGTAGTACTGTTTTTATGAACGCTTTCGCATTACCTCGGATTCAAATCGGACATAAATGCCAAAGATGGCCCCTGAATTGCTTGGATTTGGATAAGAGATCGGATTAGTGCGGCTAGCCGTAGCATAAATTTGAGGCGATGCCGCCGCCGCGCCGTGCTGCAGCTGTGCAGTTGCGGTGCCGGTATAAAGTGCCATGACCTTAAATCGGGCAATCCCGAAAATGCGCGTGAGTAAACCGTAACTAATCCTAACTTCCTAATCCTATCCTATTTTCCTAATCCTAACGAATATTATTGCGAAAGTAAGTTTATTTGTTTGTTACCTTTTCACGCCTAAACCACTGAACCGATCATCCTGAAATTTTGCATATACGTTGTCAGGTGTACAGAAACGGACATAGGGTACCTTTCATCCTGAAAAAAAGTACTGTTCCCGAGGAAAACAACAATAACGTTCATAGATGGCGCCACGTGTCTTTCGAATCATGATTGAATTATATTATTATACATATAGAAACTTTAGTAGTGTGTGAAATTCTAAATTAACGCGAGCGAAGCCGCTGGCAAAAGCTAGTCATAAATATTAATGTGTCTCACTAAACTTATAATACCAAAATAGCTCTAATATTCTTCTATCTCCTACTTGTTTTATCTGCAAATAAAGGATATTTTAAGTTAAGTTTAGTAGGTCAGTAAGAGAATCAGGGCCGTTATGAATACTTTAGTCATATCTCAATATAATAACTATTACATTGAACCTTATCAGTAAAAGTACTCGTACCAATTAACATTTTTATCATCCACATGCCAGCCAGATGTGAACAGATGAAGTATTATGTCAATAAGTGTTTTATCATTATAATTGTGTGACCTACCTTTTGTTGGTCGAATGTGTAATTGTTGATGTTCAGTAAAGACAGGCGGATTTGAACTTTATGTTTAGTTAAGTTAGAGTTTGTTTTTGTTTGCTTTTTTTTATAATTATTCCAATTAGGTGTTGGATCTCTATTTTTATATAGTATTTTGCATGAATTGGCAAACATTTTTGAATATTGTAAAGTTTAATCATATAAAATTTTCACCTTGGACTAGTTTTGAATTATTTATTTTTTACTATACCTCTAGGCCAGGGATGGGTAAACTATGGCCCGCGGGCCAGTTCTGGCCCGCAAACGTTTTAATCTGGCCCGCCAACCGCCAACCCTCCGTTTTAGAGCAAAAGTATTTCTGCAGCTTTATCGACATAAATAGGTAATAATTGCATTTACAGTAAATAATAGTTTAAAAAAAGAATGCTTTTTAGGGTTCCGTACCCAAAGGGTAAAACGAGATCCTATTACTAAGACTCCGCTGCCCGTCCGTCCGTCCGTCTGTCACCAGGCTGTATCTCATGAACCGTGATAGTTAGACAGTTAAAATTTTCACAGATGATGTATTTCTGTTGCCGCTATAACAACAAATACTAAAAATAGAATAAAATAAATATTTAAGTGGGCTCCCATACAACAAACGTGATTTTTTTGCCGTTTTTATAGATAATGGTACGGAACCCTACGTCGCCGGTTTTATTTAGTCTGGCCCTCTTCAAAAATGTTTACCTCTTTCTGGCCCGCGATGAATAAAGATTGCCCATCCCTGCTCTAGGCCATTTAACGTTTTAGCCTTATTATAGTATAAGTATTAGTCATTAGCCAGAATTTTACGTTAGAATTTTAACGACTAAGAATGTCTCCTGTATCGCGGGTACGTTTACAGACCCAAATATCACACACACACAGCACAATAATACAATTATTTCTAGGCTATACTAATATTATTTTCGTGCGGGAATCGAACCGGAGATCCGTAGCTAGCGATGGCTTACTCAACTATTTCAAACGAGTATGAGGGAGACGTAACACACCGGATCAACTTAGGATGGATGAAATGGCGACAGGTCACTGGAATAACTTGCGACCCACGGATGCCTCTCAAGTTAAAGGGGAAAATCTACAAGTCCGTGATAAGACCTGTCGTACTGTATGGATCGGAATGTTGAGCCGCGAAGAAGACGGATGAAAAAAGATTGCATGTAGCGGAGATGAGAAAGTTGAGATGGATGTGTGGAGTGACCAGAATGAATAAGGTCAGGAATGAGTATATTAGAGGAAGTTTGAAAGTAGCGCCAGTGACAGAAAAGTTGAAAGGGAACCGTTTGTCTCGGTATGGGCATGTGAAGAGGAGAGATGAAACGCATGTGACGAAAAGAGTTATGAATATAAATGTGGATGGATGGAGAGGAAGAGGGAGGCCAAAGATAAGATGGATGGATTGTGTGAAGAATGATATGAAAGAGAAGGGAGTCAGTGATATCATGACGGGTGACGGGACGGAATGGAAGAAGAAAACGTGTTGCACCGACACCAAGTAACATGGGATCAGTGTAGTAGTGTTGGGTAGGACATGACTTGAAAAAGAGTTTGTAAGAGTAGCCTCTTTTTTGCTCTGAGCCACTACAATGTCCTACTTCAAATGAGGTGAGGCGTACTGAAGCTCGGTAATATGACAATTGATGTTACTGGTTTCGATGTACTGATTACGCCTTTCTCTAGTCGCGGTCACGTAATGTCCATTATAGAATGAATGACGTGCTATTGTAGCATATGCTTCATCCCTCTCTTTCTCACCCTATAGTTTACTTACCGAGAGTAACGAGTAATGCGACTACCGCGACATAAATGTTGAAGTAGTACACTTTAAATTTTCGAGCCGCTCTTACATTTTGACGTCATGTACGGGACGAATGTACCGCCTCTTGTATGTCCTACTCAACACTACAGTGCAGGAAGATGATGATGATGTGGGAGGACCTCGATTTACCTCGTGACGTAATCACGAGACAAACCTCATTTGAGGAGAGGATAGGTGAGAGAGATTGGTATGCGGTGGGTTCGCTTGTACCGCGTGCTGCCTGACTGGGTGAGGTAAGCCTAGTTTTCACAGGCCCAGTATCTGGCGGACAGTGAAGGAGAGTTACTGTCTGGCAGCTACTGGGTCCGTGAAAACAAAGTTGAGCCAGAACTGACAGGACAGTAGCAGTCGATCATCTACTTCAAAAAAATTTGTTTCTTCTTTCCACCGACCTTCCCCACTCCTACAACGACAGCTACTGGGTCGTCACTCGCTCCATACGAACGCAACTAGATGGGTCAGAACTAGTAACACAGTAGCTGTGTACTGCTGTTTCCTATGCAGACCCAGTAGTGAGAACACGTCGGGAAAGTGACAGTACTGTATAGACAGCAGAATGTACAGTTGCTGACTACTGGGTGGTCCAAAACTGGGCCTGTGAAAACCAGGCCGTAGGGAGAGAGAAAGGGCGCCGAGTGCGTGAACGAACGAACACTCCTCATCAAATATTTGCATTCCTATCACTTACACACTCACTCGCTCATTAGTCAGATAAACACTCGCGCTTATACAAATAATAAATTTAATAATAGTAATTAGATTAGATGGTTCAAAGTTGAAATACAACTAAGAGCGGTTACGCACTGTATCCGATCCGGATCCGTGAAAATACGGATATAAAAAACTCGGACCGAATTCGGATATTGCATTTCGCACTGCATCCGATCCAAATTCGTGAAAATACGGATCTAGAGTCTAAAAAACTCGGACCGAATTCGGATATTTTTTACGCACTAATCCGATGTTTGATCTAAATCCAAGCAATTCAAGGGCCATCTTTGGCATATGTCCGATTTGAATCCGAAGTAATGCGAAAGCGTTCATACAAACAGTACTACGGCTACTTCGGTCCGTCAATATTTCTTCCGAATTGGAGACTCGCGGATAACGGAGAGAAATTGGATGACGGAAGTCGGATCTAGTGCGTAAACTACCATACAAATAGTTCTATGTCTATTTCAGAACTTATTTTCACGGATTCGGATCGGATGCAGTGTCTAACCGCTCTAAATCCCTCATTTTTCATTTTGAGGAACTCACCTCTTTCATGGCTACCCGTCGAAGAAAGCGAAGCCGAACCAATGCGCCAATTCTGTCGTCCAGTTGTCAATTGCGTAGTATTATTCTATAGAGTTAACGTTTCTATTTCAAAACCGACCTTGAATATACAACTTAAATGAAATGAATGAAAATCGTTGAAAATTACACCAATTTGTGACGGTCAGTACCACTTACTTCAGCGTAATTTCCATTTTCCATCAATGGTGTATTGCTACACATGGTAACCATGGTAAATAAGTATGAATAAATCATATGTCATACGTCACGTCAACACCTTGCAGGACGCGAAAAATCTCGCTATTTCATCTATAAGTAGGTATATGAGCAAAAGAATTTGTCAGCGGAGGTAGGAGGGCACGAGACGAGCGAGCAGCGGGTGATGGGCGACTGTGCGAAGTTTCTACGTATACCGATCCGTCCGTCCGTCCATATCCATCCGTCCGGCCGTCCTTCCGTCCGTCTGTAAAAATACCATTCCCCTTTCCCCTTAAAGCTATGTCTATCTACACCAGTGCGCTTTCATGTTCATCTTGCGTCTTCGTCTGAAGCATGCGTGAAGCTCCATAGCGCATCCCTTAATACGTCAGCGCATGCCCCTAGCACACGCTAATCCGTCTATTGTATGTCGACTGACAACTGACCGAGGCGCACCGGTGTAGACGATAAGCTGCATGCGTCTTATGGCAATCAATATTGCGTGCGCTTGATGCAAGAGGTTCGTAGTTGGCATCACGGATACCAATTTATAGAAGCATGCCGTGGTACGTAATTTTGCGTATACGCAATATAGCGTAGGTAAGCAACCTGGATAAAATAAATGTTAGTGGTGCCTGCCTATGCAATATTAAATATACGTAATATTACGTACCACGGCATCCTTCTATAAATTGGTATCCGTGATGCCAACTACGAAGTATTACGTAGCAGACCATTTGTATGGTGGCCACTAATTGTGGTTTACGTCGGCATTCAATGGGTTAGCAAGATTATTGATGTTATGTTATTGTTACAGGTGGAGGTCAACCCGTCCTGCCCGTGCTAGTCATAGCCTGCGACAGGGTGACAGTCAAGAGATGTCTTGACAACCTCGTCAAGTTCAGGCCTAGCAAGGAGATTTTCCCTATTATAGTTAGTCAGGTGAGTTTCTTCTCCAAGATATTATGTTTATACTTGTAAGATTAAGCCCGGCTGCACATTATCAGAAAGGACCATGCGTCAAATTGGGCTCAGTGTCCAACAGAGTTTTGGCATATGCCATTGTAAAGGATTCTGTTTGTACTTAAATTGTTACTATTGGCACTACCTTCAATTCTATTGCAAAAAAAAGATACGAACCTAAATAGATTTTGTAGAAAAAGACAATTGGTAGTCGTTAAACTGTTATTGTAACAAGAAATTCATACTTTAAAATAACGGTAAACAATAGATGCGCCTGCGCCCGTGTGATTTGCAACAGTTTCCATCCCTCCCACACACCTCTCGGACGCCTGTCCGGGCGCCCGTCCGCTCTCTCAGTCAGTCAGTATGTGCCAACCTAACGCTAGATACCAATAGATACTCCTATTGGTATCTTGGGTTAGGTTGGCACGCACAATTTAATCCACCGGCAAGTCATCTAAACGATAATTATTATTATTAATATTGATTCAAATGTTAATATAAATATTTTTAAGTTATTTATTTTTTATGTATTTTTTGCACCTGGAATTAAAACTAGCATAAGATTTCAAACAATAAAAACTACAACGTCATAACAGCATTACTTTGCAGGATTATAGTTTATTTATGGTAGGAGAAAAATATTTATAGCAAAATAACCCCATGGATTCTTCACAAAAATGAGTTGATATCTTTATATTTATCGAAGTACAAGTATATTCAAAGTGAACTCATCTCTGTTGGTGGGTGAGCCCAGGCTTCATACATTTTTGCCCATGGTCCTTTCTGTCAGAAAATTTCTGACGCGTGACTCTGCTCATACATTTTGTACCTACTAGACCCCGTACACTGTCAGAATTTGCCGGATCCGAGAGCCTGCTGGCTCTAGTACAAAATGTATGCGCAGAGGGTCTTCGCTAGGCTTGCCAACCTTTAGTACGAATTTACCGGGACTTTGGCAGTCAAAACGCAGAACGTGGCAAAAAAAAAGCGAGACCCAACTGTCAAAGTATAAGGAGGCGAAAATGACAATCAGAAATTATTTTTTCGTTCGTTCGACGCGAGACGCGGTCGCGATCTCTCCACTCTTCTAGTTAAACAAAACGTGCGTTCACTTTTCGACTTCTGTCCGTAGGTTTTGCCGAAAACGGGACAATTGGCGTCCCGCACACGTCTTTCGCGGGACGCATCCTCTAAAGCTCTAGAAACGGGACGCCCTGGATCTCGCGGTACGGTTGGCAAGCCTAGTCTTAATGCACACGTCAGAAATTTTCTGCCAGAAATTTCGTATAATGTGCGGCCGGCCATAGGGGGCGGTAGCCTAGCCACGCTCCATCAGGAGGGACGTCGGCTTGTACGTTGTAGGTTGGCCTATTAAAAAAAAAACGCGCAAAGCAGTCGAAATTTAATAATTATGATTTTTATCTGCATTTCATATTTTCTTATTCAAAGTGATTACAATTATCAGATGAAATTACGTACGGTTTACAATTCGCAACGACGATAACGAGTAATGTAGTTTTTATTATACTTTTAATGCTATTATATTATACAGGGTGATCAATTCGAAAAATATACTTTTTTTTTCCTAAATCAAGCTAATGATTCCTTTGGCGGCTCTATTCCTAATAGTTTCGGATTGGTCTTGCAGTATAGATTTGCCATCTCAAAATCTCACCCTGTATGGGCTTTAGACTAGCTTATATTTGTTGAATTATCTTTTTTGTATGCTGAACTTAAACTCATTTATTCAAAATAAGACTACTATTACTTTATACTTTTTAAACGTCAATGTAACAAACGACAGCCCCCAAAAACGCCCGTCCTTCACTGCTTCCTAGTATTTATGCTGTAAAGAAGAAATGGCTCAACCAACTCCACAGCAACACAGTTCTTTGACTTTGTCCTTCTCAGCGCCACGAACGTCGCACAACGAATGCCTCGGAGTGAGGAGTGCGTGTCGTAAAAATATACCAACGTATGCTCGGGTCGAGCCATCGCGTGCGAAGCAAATGCTTCGTTTGTCTGTCTTCATGTTTGTGGCGAGGCATGTGCTGCGCACAGGCTGAGCATGTGCGAGGCGAGCCAGCGTGTGTCGGTAGGGATACGCATGCGTTGTGCGTTGTTCGCGGCGCATGCCTCGCAATGTCTGGATCCACCTTTACGAGAATAGCGCATGCTGTTTTAAAAAGATTAGCCAGCCAGTCAGCAAGGTTGCTTGAGGCTAACTGCCCAATGTACACCGGACGTACTCGAGTGACCTCACCAACGTGTTAAACCAATTGATTTGGCATTTGAAACCTTTTAACTGCACCAATCCAATGACAACCTACCGACTTACCTATCCGACTTATGCAAATGTCCTGCTGATTGGAGAAGTCGTGCGTCGGTTCGTTGAGCTCCCTATAATAAGGTTGAGCTACACGATGGCTGATGCATGCATACCGTCAGTTGGGACAGGGGCCTAATTCTCCTAAAATAAATTGTTGCCAAACGCAATCGAACCACAGCCGTCAGTCAGTTTTTGTTTTCGAAAACTTTCAAAATGATTGATTTTGTTTTTTGTGTCAAACAATTTGATAGCTTTTGAAATTGAGAACTGTCTGAATGAACGGTTCGGCCTTGGTTCGGTTGTGATTTATCAAGATTTATTTTAGGAGAATTGGGCCCCAGGTCAACTCAAAGCCTCTGTCGGCCGGAGTATGAAATTATCATCGGGGTATCACACTCACGGAGGTCGTGGCGCGCCCTCTGGCGACACTTAATGAGTGGCCTGCGGGCGGTGAGTTTGTGGGCCCGTCGCCCGAGTCTACAGGGTACAGGTCTACAGGGGATCTACTCCCTAAGCACGAAGTCCGTGGTTTCGGCCTTGGTTAAGAGCGTTTCCTACTATCACCTACGGACATACGATTATTTCGGGGCCCAAACTAAGAATGAATGACAACACGATTTGACAGTTGTCCCTACTACCGATGTGTTTTTGCCCGTCCGAAAAGTTGAACTTGATAATTGTTTTGTTCGCTCCTACGTTTCGGGCTACTTTCGGACGGGCGACTAACTTCGTTGACGGACTTAGGGAGTAGGCCCCCTGGCCCGAGAAGACGGCGTGTCGTAACCCGTGCGTGCCTCTCAAGAGGATGTGCGGCAAGGCCCCACAGAAAAAGCGCTCCGCCATGGGCTGCCGAACCGACGCCTGCTGGGGTTGCGGTGCGTGCAGCTGCGAACCCCGGCCATAGGTCAAGAGAAGGAACACCGTGGGTTTTTAGCCGGTAAGAGTCCGGCATAACCCTCCGCCTTCCCCAAGCGGATGGTATCCACGAGGATTTTCCCACGAAAAAAGGTCAACCCAAAGCTGCTGTGACAGTTTCCTCAAAAGGCCATTTCAGACGTTGCCCTACATTGTTACACTCGCATAGTTTTTTCTACAGTGTATGGACTTTAAAGGTGCTATTCCACAGGCGACTGCAAACTGCAGACTGCAACCACAGACCGCAAGTCGCCATCGAAATAGCGCCTTTAAGGTGTGCACTTTAAAGGTGCTATTCCGACAGCGACTGCAAAACTGCAACCGCAGACCGCAGCCGCAGATCGTACCGCAAGCGATACTACTGTTGTAGTTTGCGGTCTGCAGCCCGTCGACCCTTGACCTGTAGTTTGTTTCGGCTTTTCTTCTCAAAGCTAGTCAGCCAGGAAACGCCGGCAGCATCTAGTCTCAAAAAAACATATCAAATTCACTTGTAAAAGTGTCTGTAACAGATTTATTTACAGAAATAAAAATCTTTTAACAAGATTTTCTAAGTACCATAGGTCTGACAGCAATTATTAAGCGTAACACCGGAACACGTCAATCACGAGGGGATTGGTCGTGTAGTACTATTGTAGAACGTTAGACACCTAATGGAGCGCCATAATAGTCTCGCTATTGCCAACATTACAGCGCGTATTCGTGCATTCAGTCTATCGTAGTCCATTGCTGGACAAAAGCCTCTCCCAAGTAAGCAAGAATAATTGTTTATTCACGCCGACATGACGCACAAAAGTACAGTAAAAGTATGAACAAAACCAAAAAGAAAGTATTGGGAAAAATATGCGTCACATCCGCGCAAAACAGCTATCGCTCAGCATAATGCTGTGACTCACGCGCGAGACAGAGCCACAGCGCTGGTTTTCAGCGACAGCCTCACACTTTCTTCTGTCGTGTCAGCACAAGCTATACGAAAATAGCTCATGCTGTGGTGAAAAGATTAGCCAGTCAGCAAGGTTAGTAGCGGACTGCCTAGGGTGCGCCGGACGTACCGAAGTATCGTCACTTCACAAGCCTCACACTAGTCACAACAAACTCGATCCACCGCCTTCTACATCGAGTCCACTCCGGCTACCTTCCTCAGAACATTGTTCCATCTGGCTGGCGGCGTCTTTTACTGCGTTTGGCGGAATCGCGGTCTCCACTCAAAGTCTCGTTTGCTCCAACGGCCATCGGTCCTTTGATAGACATGGCCAGCTCACTACCACTTCAGTTTGCGATTCTGTAAGTTATGTTGGTCACTCCGGTTCTTCTCCAGCTCTTGGTTATCGCAAATGCTGTTATTTGTAACTCAATTTAAACTCGACTCAAAACTCATTTATTCAAAATAGACTAGAATTACTAAGTTCTTTTTAAACGTCAATGTTACAACAGACAGCCCACAAAAAAGCCCTTCCTTCACCGTTCCTAGTGTTTATGCTGTGAAGAAGAAACGGCGCAACAAACTCCCCAGCAAACCCTGTAACCAAGAGAATGCAACTCCCCATCCCTTGACAAAGTCCTTGAGTCGCCTTTAGTGACAACCACGGAGCATTTATTATTTATACAAATTCTATACAAGGGCGATAAAATAATACACTCAATTTTATTCGGAAAAACATCCCACTTGTGGGGTACATTGCCAACTTACAATTAGCCCTCAAAGATTGTAGTATTTGCTTTACCTATTTCGACCTCTACATATTCAAACACTCACAGACCTAGGTCTTACAGAGGCGTAATTTGTTTTGTTTTGTATAAAACCTAAAGACTAATAAAAAAACCATAAAAGACACGTGTAATTTTCGTAGTATTTTGAAAAAAGTAAAAAATATTTTTAAAATTGTGTTTCAAATTAGAATTTTATGAAATTCTCAAATCTCAGTACTGTTAATAACTTAACTTATGTAGGCACTTGTTCTTTAGGTTTTCTATGCTATAGCCTTTCACACGATATTAAATTTACGCCTCTGTAAGACCTAGGTCTCAAGTTGTGGTTGTTTGATTATGTAGAGGTCGAAGTAGGTAAGTAAAATACTAAAATTGCTCTATCTTTGGAGGGGGTGGGGAATCGATCACAAGTGGGGTGTTTTTGTCGATAAAATTGAGTTTATTATACCGCCATTAAAGTTTTATTACTAAATTATCTACGGTGTATATTCTATCGGTTTTATTCCAACAATCCGTTCATGGTCGCTATTGGACATAGTTTTGCTTTTATAATTCATAAGTGCTGCATTATTGATGTCATTGAAAATTTTAGCGTGATAGAGCGAACAGTACGTTTATCTATATCAATTTATTAGCACTTGAACTAGTTTATAGGCTATACAAGGTTAGTCAGAAAGGGGGTACTAATCCGGAAGGGTGTTAAAGTACACATAATAATGAATAACTTTTGTTCTACATCTTTTCCCAAAACTCAATGGTTTAAGAGAAACAGTTGTTCAAAAATCTCAAAAAAAAAACCTCTAAAATCTATCTATCCCCAGTTATGATCAGCTGTGTTTACATTTTAGGTCATATTTGGGGTCATGAATTAGAAGCACCATTTTCTGAATTTGTAACTAAAGCAGGGATGAAGAATTTTTGAAAAAACTAAAATAAAAATCATTTTATTTGGAAAAAAAAAAATCGATTTTTTAAATTTTAACATTGCTTTCAAACAGTCATCAGCGATACTATAAGTGGGCTTCGGATTAGTACCCTCTTTCCGACTAACCTTGTATATGATCTATATTTCTATAGGTTTGATATTAACAGCTAACCGTCATTAGTTGGAGAGACACTTTAGCGTTCGTATTACGCAAGGTAACTCAAGCGTTGATCTCTGTTTAACACGTCAACGATGTCATGTCACCCACCCGCCCGCGGCTTCCTAACTAAATAGAACATACAAGAATAGTGTTTTTTTTATTGCTTTCTTCTTTTTTTTTATAATCTACTTTGTAAACATGTAATAAGTAAATTATGGGAAAGTGGGGTAGAACCGGGATGCTAAGGCAAAAATTCAATAAAACACAAGTTTGGAGAAAATTAAATCAATTGTAATAGGCTATATTTAGTTTAGTTTATAAATCACATATTTAGCACTTAAGATCACTTTATTCTTAACTAGCTGTGCCCGCGACTCCGTCCGCGTGGATCTCGGAAAACAACATTGTGTCGCAGCAACTAAATAGTGTATATGTATTCCATTTATTAAATAATAGACAAAGGTGTCCCACCAAGGCACTTATATTTTTTAAACCATTTATTTAGGTAGAGTTTCAGCTCTTCTTGATTGACCGTAAAGGTTCATATAACCATAATACTAAAAACGCGTTGCTTATTTCCATACATTTCCTTTCTAAAATAGATTATAATTGAATATTAATATTTATTATGATAATGTAACGAAACCTTATCGCGATACAAAAATGGCTACAACGCCATCTAGTTACAATCGGCGAACTAAATCAAAATATGTTACGCAGTGCAGTCTATAAAATGATTTCATTCGAGGTGTGGAATAGGAAAGTACTCTAAATATATCAAAATTTGACCTATAGAAGACTTCATTTTATTTTTATAAGTTAGAAATAGGTACTTAATAGGTGCTTTCAAAGATTTCAAAAAGTTTGATCTGGAAATCGAACCAACCCAAATGCGAAAAAATACCATCTGTATTTTTATTTCACCAATCGATAGGATCAATAATACGATGGAAGACCATAAAACTAACATTGACTAACTTAGGTACATTTCAATTCAAGCACAAATTAATTGTTGTTAGTTCTTATTTTTTCCAGTTCGTTCAATTTAAGACAGTGTGTTTGTTGGAGAAATTTGATCCTGATTATTGACCATAAAGATATTTATCAACAGGTGCCACCAGATGGTATAGCTTTGTCAGTTCGATTCCCGGTTCAGGCAAAAAAATCAGTAAAGGCAATATTTCTTACTTTTAAAAATAAAATGAAGTACTTTCCCTTCATGGCCATGTGTTTTGGGGCATTACCTAAGGTTTAAATAAACTTAATAAAACGGCGACGACAGGCTTTGAATAGTTCTGACAACAATGAACAAAATAAAATATGTAAAAACATTCCAAAAAAATTACAAAAATTGTTTTTTTTTTAAATGAGGTTTTAACGCAGGACACTGAGCTAGCGACCGTTTACTGCAGCACTTACTTCTGTCTAGAGCTTATACTTCGCAGTATATGGAAATAATGTTCCGTTGCTCGGCTTCTATGAGCAATAGCGTGATAGTTTATATACCAGCATAAGCGCAGGCCCATCAAAATCGATTCACGCGATTTTACGATCCGAATATTAAGCTTATACTTCGCAGTATGTAGAAATAATGTTTCGCTGATCGGCTCCTATGAATAATAGCGTGATGATATATGTACCAGCAAAATTGTCGCTCTTTACGCAACACATCAGCGAAAGTCCCATCAAAATCCATCCTCGGGATTTTACGTGATGCCCGGACGGAAAGACAGACAGAAAATAATTCTAAAAAAAAATGTTATGGTTTCTGTATCGATATTATAGTACGACCGAATCGAAATTTTGGAAAAATATTCAATTAAAGACAAAGTGCACTTTGAATTTTATTAATAGTATATAGATTTATAAATACGGATGTAAGTATTTATTTAAGTATTAATAATATAATATATGAGTATTTCAAATTAATCTATCGTATTGCCTTGCACAATTAACAATTTAGAATACCTACACTCACTTATGAAATTGAGTGTATTTCTCTTCCACTGCCATTCAGATAGATAGGTACCTTATAAATTTTAAATAACAATTTCTTGTTTTTTTTTTTAAATGCTTAATACCTTCTTCGGATAGTATTTCGATAGACCTTCCGAAGACTGAGAATAGTAATTATTTGTTGTAATATATTTCCTCACAACGTGATTTGATACACGTAACGCCATCTATTGAAAAGAAATGGTATACACAAATATACATGATAAGTTCTTCTAGAAAACTTAAAATTCGCATAACTTTTGATTGCGTGAACCGATTGCGATGAAACAAAAAACATATGTTACTTGGAGATAAGCACAATATTTATTTATAAAAGTCAACAACATTGGATCCGTTGTTTTTACGTGATGCTTGCACAAACAAACAGATAAACAGACAAACAGACAAAAAATCCAAAAATGTTAAAAATGGGTTCTATTGGTTATCGTTTAACACCCCAACCAAGTTTTTTCAAAATATTTGCTATGTACAGACACGCCATGTCTACAGATTTATTATATGTATAGATTTTGTTCTGAATAAAAAAATTAAAACAATATAAAAAAGCTGTTTTTACGGTTTTGCCCCACCCCTTGTCCAAAACCGGGTATACCCAAATCTTATACCCGATTTTGGCCCTTAACAGTGGCAGAAATTAAACTCATCAAGATCTTTGGGTTCCCAACCCGTATCGCCTTCATGGGCCCAGTTCTTACATTTAAGACATTGCACCATGCGTCGCTCCTTCGCGAGTATAAAGATACACTTTTTAATTCCAAAGAATATTAGATCAATTGACCATAATTTTTCTTATTGTTGTCGAGCACGCACCGACGCCATTGAAAGTTTGTTGACAAACTGATCAGGGTGACCAAAAGCAGCTAGCGATCGCGCCCCTAAATTTGAAATGTGTAACAGGCTATACTGCCTTGTCCCGGTTTTACCCCCATACTCGGTTTTGGACTAATCTCCCCAACATACTACCGTTCTAAACAGCTAAAAAGCACAAATCAAATTGTTTTTCTTCGGCTTGTTTTTGTTGGCAGAACCAACCAGTATGGGGTAGTCTAGAGGGCCGAGCGGGTCCTCACGTCATCCGATATAGCACGAGGTTTCTGCCCGTCGGCTTGCCATAGAGTTTTATAAGCTCCTATAAGGCGCGGTCACCTGTGGGCGACGCGGCTGGAACAGAAGAGTTGGTTGTCAGCTAACTTTGGTTGTCACGGCTCGAATGGAAAACGCATTTTTCATTATCGGCATTTGTTCCGTTAAATCTAGTCTTGAATTTTAGAACGTTCCTCAACGTTGACTTAGAAACACATTGACCAAATGTCTAGTACAAAATTCACGAAAAAAGTGTCCTGATTTACATGTTACACCACCAGAGCGCGCGCCAAGGCACACTGTATAGACTTAAAAATACTAACAAACTAATTTAAATCCTATGTCGGCGTCAGAATGCCTAATTTAGCTTACAACCATATGTTTTTTTTGTGAATTTTGTACTAGACCGCTCCGCTCGCACACTCGACCAGCGCTACGCTCGGGAGGTCGCCGACTCGCTTCGCTCGCCACCTCCCCCCACTCGCTGCGCTTCGGCCTCGTGCACTCGTTCCACTCAGGATTTCCTTCGCGAGCTTCTGGCTCCACGCTTTTAAATAACACTCTGTTATTTAAAAGCGTGGAGCCAGAAGTCTTCTGGCGGAGCAAACCCAGAAACACTTGCATGTGCTTGCATGATGGGAAAATGAGCCATCTAACAAGTGTAAAGTGGCCAATAATATAGTTGACTAATGAAACAGTGGCCAGCAGACTAGCGGGCGTAACAAAAAGTTACAAAACATAACTTTAATCATTCGGCGTTTCAATTATTCGGCGAAATGAAAAATGGCGAAAGGTTTTCGGCCAAAAAAAATCGGCTAATAATATTTCGATATTCCAACAGAGAACCCGGTTAAGTACTTTGGTTCTCATGCGGTCCTTATCATTTCTGATACGATCAGAAAGCAGCCCATTAACACCTTAACTAAATTCTCAATACGGTTTCCCCAGGATTGTGGCCACAATGCAACCTACGAAGTGATACGAAGCTACACGAAGTCGGACCCCTCAATCGCCGTGGTTCTCCAGCCGGACCTGTCGGAGATTGCGCTGCCAAGGGTCAAGGTCAAGTTCAGGGGGTACTACAAGATCGCGAGACACTACAAGTTTGCTCTCAACTACGTGTTTGAAACGCTGGGGCATGAAGCTGTCATTATTGTTGAAGGTTAGTTCTAATGTATAAGGTTAGTCTGAAAGGGTAAAAAAGTATCATTGATGACTATCAAAGCAAGGCTTAAAATTTCAAAATTCAATAATTTTTGTTTCCTTAAAAGATGATATTAACTTTGGGAGTGCCTCCGCTGCCGGCGCCGGTTGCCAAAATGGCTGCCGGCGCCGCATCGACTACAAGGCCTCTTCAAACTCTTCATGACACGATTATTTGTCACCCACTTTCATTTTCACAATAAAAACAAATGAAAAACTTAAGGGGATGTTTGTAAGGTGGTTTGGGTTTCCAAAGCAGAGTCGACGGAGCCCCGATGCGCGGGCCTCCTATTTCTGTCTGCAGGGTTTAAAGTAACCTAACACGAAGAAGATCGCGGGGGCTCCGTTCGCTCGCTCGCTCACTATAGGCGTCATCCTCTTCGAACTTAACCTATCCGTTTCGGGGTGCCCTAAATGACCGAGCTCGTTTCGCTCGCTCTTGAAATTAGTCAGTTGGAAGACAAGTTACAGTGTTTGGGCCAAAATCTAACCTACCTTTCAACTAACATACCTACCAAACAACTTATTAACTCCGCCGGTGGTGTCCATTTTGGGTGCCGGCAGCCATGTTTTTAATCTCGGCTGCCGGTAGTAATGTACCGCCGGTTCCCAATGGCGTTATTTTTGGGTGCGCGCGCCGGCAGCGGAGGCACTCCCTATTAACTTTAGTTTTTTAAAAATTCTTCATCCCTGCTTTAATTACGAATTCAGAAAATGGAGCTGCTAATGCGCGGTCCCAAATATGACCTAAAATATAAACACAGCTGTCATAGCTGAGGATAGATAGATTTTAGCGTATTCTTTATGGAATCTTTGAATAGCTATTTCTCTTAAACTATTGACTTTTTGGGAAAGTTGTAGAACAAAAGTTTGTCATTATTATGTGTACTTTAACATCTTTTCGCATCAGAACCCCCTTTCCGCCTTAAAAGACGTCGACGCAAAAGATAAAACAGCCATCTAAAAAAATTACACTAAACTCGGAACTAAATGTTTAACTAACAGATTACTAATATAAACAAGTAGACCGGAACGAAACACCGAGCGCAACTTATTTAAATAACAATAAACAGCAGTCGGCGTATGCGCAGATATGTTCTCTTATCTGCGCTAAAGCAAGTTCAATAAAGTAAATTAATTTTGATGAGAATTGGCTATTCTTATCGTGTGGCTCTAAGTTTAAACGCCCCTGACCATTCAATTTCATAATTAATCTGTTGATTCAATTTGTTGAGAGTTGTCGTGCAGTGAAGAGGCATGTTGACGCCTACTTTCGACGTGTTGAATGTCGAGTCAACTGTCTTAGCTATCGATGAGTTGAATCAATATATTGAATGCGTGTTGGATGGTGAATATTACGGATGATTCAATTTGCTGTCAGTTGCGCTTGGGACGCGTTGCTTGATAAAAAAAAACTTTGTATTTAGGGTGAGGGCCTGGCGATCCGTACCACAGGGTCTCCCTAGTACGGACTCCAGTCTCTCGCAAAGGAGCTTCCTACCTACTTGTTTGTTGAGTTACTTAGTTATGTTAAATTGTAAGCAAACCTTTCTGTAGAGAGAACAATATTTTTTTATTATTATTTATTAAAGGCACTACTAGAGACAGTAATTCTTGGAAACTATGAATCCATTCTTAAGAAATTGATTGACTTTTTGGTTCTCTGAAAGAACCATGGAGCTCTCGACGCGTACTTGCACTACAGCTAACGGTATCGAAAGTAAATTATGAGCTGGGTTGAGAGCCTAGGCGCACACTAGGCGACACGCGACAGCGACAGCTCGGCGACTAGACGCGACGTCAGGCTGCGGCCGACAACTTTCATATATTCTGTTCAAAGCTCCGTACACTTAGCGTCAGAGTCGCGGAGTCGCGACGACAAGCTAGGGAAGTCGCGCGCGCTCGCTACTTGTCGCCGCGTCTAGTCGCGCTGTGCACGCGCACATACGACGACAATCGCGCGACAGCACAGCGTCAGTCTCGCTGTGAAACAACACGGCCGTTTCTCTCGAATACTCTAAGGCATGTATTTAACGCGGCGACAAACTAATCTGATTTAGGGTTTTAAAAATAATTAAAATGGGTAGCAAAAATAATAGGTTGGCAGCTACAGTGAAGTAGCATTTTAAGCAGGCAGGGGGTTTTAAAAATAATTAAAATGGGTAGCAAAAATAATAGGTTGGCAGCTACAGTGAAGTAGCATTTTAAGCAGGCAGGGGGTTTTAAAAATAATTAAAATGGGTAGCAAAAATAATAGGTTGGCAGCTACAGTGAAGGAGCTTAAGTCGACGGAGCCCCGCCTATTTCTGTCTGCAGGGTTTAAAGTAACCTTGTCGGGATTCCCCTTAACCACCCTGCTAACATTATTAGTCGCCAAGTCATTATATTAGTCGCCAAGTCATTATTTATAGCTCCTCGCCTCATTTTATTAGTTGCAAACACTTAGTCGCCTTTTAAGTTATTAGTCACCTGGAAAATAATAAGCCATACTCTAATACTAATGATCGCTTCCTGCTTGACGTCTGTCGTAACGACTAGTCGACGACGCAAGCGACAGCTCCTCGTCTAGTCGCGGTGACAAGACACTAGATGCAAACGACAACACCGCGTCTTGTCGCCGCGACTAGACACGGCGACTAGACACGGCGACTTGACTCTCTAAAGAGGCTTGAAAGGGACGCGCGGCCGCCCGCGGTTCCGCGAGCAGTCTGGCGACCACTCATCACGGTCCGTCAAAGAGGCGGCCGCGCGACTGTTCGCGGTGCCGCGCGTATACACGGGTTTTCTTGTCGAATGTCGATTGTAAACTGATATGAACCGGCCGGATAGTTTAATCGAAATATAAAATCTCTGTATCCTCAGTTATGATCAGTTGTGTTTACATCTTAGATCATATTTGGGGTCACGGATTAGAAGCTAAATTTTCTGTATACAATTTCAAAAGCAGGGATAAGTAAATTACAAAAAAAAAAATGAACTCGAGTGTTTCAGTCATCATCAGTGATAGTTTTAAGTGGCCCTCGGATTAGGACCTTTCTTTAGTTAACTTTGAATATAATTCTACACAAAAACCGATACATAATTAAAATTATTGCCGGTTTAAAATATTAAGTATTAATAGTCATAAAGTCACGAGCGCTAACAATAAAGGAAAAACGACTAGTAAATAGGTATGCAGTAGGTGAATATTTTAATCAATTACCTACTTGCGTCTGTTAAAACAAAACGTGTTTAACTCGATAGGCACTCATAGTTCATGTCATTCTTCATGTAACTGTCCCACTACTGGGCACAGGGCTCCACTCAGAATGAGAAGGGTTAAGGTTTAGTAGTTCTTTAGTTAACCACGGTGGCCTGGGGGCGTGAGACGCCGTTACCTCCTTCTGCGAAGAGGTGATGGCGACCAAAGAGGGAGCGGAGAGGGAGAGAGAGGCAGCTGCCGCTCTCCCTTCCCCTCTCTCGCTTCTCGCTCTCGCTTCTCCCTTCACCAGAGGGCGCGCGACGATCTCCGGCCACCCTAGTGTGTGGCCTGCGGGCGGTGTGTTAGAGGACACGTCGCTCGACCAGTAACAGGCCCGAGAAGGTGGCACGCAGTGTTCCGCGCGCGCCTCTCAGAACGACGTGGGGCAAGGCCCCACAGAAGGAGAGGTCCGCCAGGGGCTGGCGGACCGAAGCCTGCCGGGGTTGCGGTGCATGCAGCTGCGAATCCCGCGACTCTGGCCAAGGGTCAGGTGAACGAGCACCGTAGGTTTTAGGCCGGTAAGAGTCATACCTTTCCCGGCATACCCTTCGCCTTCCCCGGGCGGAGGGTATCCATGAGGATTTGGCCAGGATAAAAAAAAGGTCAACTCAAACCTGCTATGGCTCTTTCCTCAAAAGGCCATTCCAGACGTAGCCCTACATTGTTACATATCTCGATGTATAACGAACGGTCACCCATCCGGCAGCTTAACCTTGCAAATTGTATTATCAGCACAGTATAGATCATCTACGATATTATAGCACGCGTGCCCCTCGAATCTAATAACAATAGAAAAATAAATCAAATTAATGGACAGTTTTTGCTTCGTTACGATTTTATTATATGTATAGAGGCAGAGAAAACGACAAGGAAAAAAAAGGGAGGGGCGCACTCCACGAATGTCGGACGTTTAATGTCATCCGTTGCATAGAAATTCATACAATTTTAATAAGCGCCCGAAACGCATCGTACTATTCCTGCCTCTTGGGCGCCTGTTATGACTAGTTAGAACGTAGATGTTGAACACCAAAGTGTTTAACTAGCCAAGCGAGACGTTAAAACAAAACATAGGTGTTATCAGTAACGGTTGGAGAGAACGATAACATCTATAAAATAACGTACGCTGTTAAACTCGAGTGCCGAGACTGATTAATTCTAGGACTTTAACTATACTTGGGAGCAAATAAATCGAGCCACTTCTATTTTTCACGTAGGTATAATTGTTATTATTTTTGGTATTATGGAACAGATCAATTCTAAACATATATCGCCTAAAAGGTTATTTGATAACCTTTACAATGAGGGTAGTTTTTTGTATTTTGAATTATATAATTCATGAAACCAAAACTAATAACCAGGACACGTGAAAAAGGAGTGGCTCGATTTCTTTGCTCCCAAGTGTATTATACGCATGCTATTACTATTACACATACTAGGAGAGTTTCTCGAACAAGAACGGGCCCCATTTTTTTTTGTACTCTTTTCTCATTTTTCCCGTATCGTGGGTGCGTTTACAGACACAAGTCTCACATACACAAACGCCCAAACCAGACCTGAAACAACTATCTGTAGGCCATACACATTTTTGTTCCGTGTGGGAATAGAATCCACGACCCGTAGCGCAGAAGCCAATCGCCCAGACAATGCACCGAACGTGTCATCAATTTGATGTCGCGTTGCGTACAGCTGCGAATCCCGCGACCCTGATCGAGGGTCAGGCGAAGGAACACCGTGGGTTTTTAGCCGGTAAGAGTCTGGAATAACCTTTCGCCTTCCCCGGGGAAGGGTGTCCATGAGGATTTTCCCACGATAATTTGATACGTCCGCCGCCCCCCATCCGAATGGATCCGAGGCGGCACACACCCCTCTTACGCGGCATCCTACGTGAGCGATCTAGAAGCGACGCGAAAAGAACAAACAGTCGATACCTATTGAAGTGGCCTACGTGACCAAACGCAAGTGGAGTGCGGTGCGGCGCGGCCGCGAAGCGAAGCGAACGCAATCGATTGGCTTGATATTTTCGCGCGAACTGGATGCGGTGCCGTACAGTGATACTGAATGAGGGCGGCGCGCGGCGGGCGGTTCGCGAGCTCGTAGGACAAAGCCGCCGCTTCGCACCGCATCGCATTGAATTCGCGTGTCACCGCATCGGATCGATTCGCAATTCGCATCGCTTTGAACCGCCTACGTAAGACGCCGCGTTAGACGACACGGGGGAAGTCTAACAACTCAATCCCTCCGCGGTCGGGGCTTGCAGAGGCGGGCCAGCACCAGTCGAGGACTGCAGACGAATGTATTGCTCCCGTGGCTCCCGATCTAAGTGTGCGAGGGAACACAGGGGTGGTTTTAGTCAGTAAGAGTCTGACAGACCCCTCCGCCCACCCCAGGGCGGACGACATAGATGAGGACTTAGAAACCGCAAAAAAAGGGGTCCATTTGATGAAACTTCTCTGCAAATCTGCACTCCATGCTTTAATATATAAATTCAGACCTACCTGTTGGAACCGTGCACCTAGTTTTGACGTTTTAAAGGCACCTGTAATTTGGTCTATTTGAAATAAAAAACTTTGACTTCAGCTAAATAGTTCCAGAATATGAAGTACAGATTTACAAAGTAGTTCCATTAAACGAGCCCATATGACTTCTTCCGCTTTGGGCGGAGCAGAAGGGAGTGTCAGACTCTTACTGACTAAAACCCATCCGTGTTCTTCCTAATGCCCTTTGCGTTCCAGGGCCGTGGTAACTCTTTCGAACAAATTCCGTAACCCTAGCAGATTCAAAGAGCCCTAGGTCTGACTTTGTCTCGGCGAGCAAAACATGATAACATGAGACTCGCTTCGAGGAACTTTTCATTCTTCGACTTTGAGTTGACCCTTCTCACACCTGATGGTAAACGCAGACAGGGTCTAAAATGGAGCACACGAGTACAAGTAACATAGATATAGAGGGATTTCCCTATACCGCTCTGGCTCTCATATACACACGACGGAACATAGTAAACTGCTTGGCGCCGGACTTTTATGTTCAGGTGGTAGCTAGCCAGACGGTAGACCCTACCACCAAGCATGCTGGGATTTGTTGAATCTTACAATAGGCGTCTATTCCCAGGGTGCGGGTTAGAAAGCTTACCGAATCTTTCGAGACAGACTAATCGAATCATTCCATTGACTCCTAGCTGGAGAGCTGATGACGAATTTCCGGTAGGTACTTTAGGCACCCTAAAACTATGATAGCGCGTACTAATCAATGTTGTTGAACCTGTAATCGAGGGTCTGGCTGCGCGTTTGCGGTTATTATGCTACTGCGCAGAACTTCACTTTAAAAAAAACATCCCAAAAACATGTTTTAGGCACGATGGAATTGAACGTGAAGTACTGCGCAGTAGCGTAATAAACGCAAACGCGCAACCAGACCATTGATTTCAGGTTTACCAACATTGATTAGTATGTGCTATCATAGTTTCAGGGTGCCTAAAGTACCTACTTCGTCATCAGCTCTTGGGCTATCCGTCTTTTACAGAGCATTGGGGCTGCGTCCTAGCGAAAATCAAATAAACTCAACTCAGCCTGAAATCTTTATTATTTACAGATGACCTGGATATATCTCCGGATTTCTTCGAGTACTTCCTGGGAACATATCCGTTACTGCTAAAGGATCACACGCTGTGGTAAGTCTTTGTTTTCATAAAGCCTAAATGTTGTTAGAAAAGTGTTTTTTATTGAATGTAATATCACAGTCTACCTATATCTTACTCCTTACAGTCGGTTAACGTAGAACATTGTCGCAGAGCAATCGTGCGAGGGGTTGCGGGGTGAAGGAGCGGAGCTTATGTCCCGAGTAGCCATACTGCATACTTGGGACATAACCTCCGCCCTACATAATTTTGACATTTCATAGGATCTGTCAAATGTATGAGCGTTGACCCACTGTATGTAGTAAGTAGGTACACTGTGGTAATATGTTGGCCTGGCCACAATACAATAGTTAACCTAGCCTTTTCCCAACTATGTTCGGGTCAGCTTCTAGTCTAGCCAGATGCGGTTAAATACCAGAATGTTACACGGAGCGACTACCATCAGGCCTCCGCAACTCAGTTACTGGACAATGCCAATATCCTAAGGCTTGTCAAACTTTCGGGTTTCTGACTACACGTAAAGACTGTCATAGGCATTCGTATGACACCCGGGACCGGCGGCTTAACCGGGAAGGAATATATCGCGCGAGGAAACATGCAAAGCGGAGAAGGGTCAAAAAAAAATGTTCTGGATGGTGTATTTAGTCCGCTAACCAGCACTAGACCAGCGTGGTCGACTAAGCCAAAATCATTTTCATTCTGAGCAGAGGCCCGTGCTCAGCAGTGGGTCAGTGGGACCAATGAGCTGATTATCAACATCAACGGCCCATTATTAGGCCCGGACTACCTTTCGTGTCAGATCGCACTAAACTGTGCGTCGCTCGCCGCACGCAGCTCAGTTCCATTCTAGTCAGCGCACATCTCCACCCTAGCCAGCACACATCTCCACTACAGTCTAGCCAGTACGCATCTCCGCACAGTTTCGGTGGATACAGCATAGCTGAAAAACATCTCTCTTCGTCTCCGCTTCGGACATCTCCGCTTTGGTGGAGTCCGGGCCTTAGCTGGCCTGGTGTGGCTTGGCGGACTACACACACCATCACTGTTAAGGGCCCTATCTCACTAGGACACCATGGCGGCGGCCATCAGTCGCGCCACCAACAAAATGTATGCAGTTGCGGGTGATTCGGTTGCGGACAACTTTGTTGCGCAACCAAGCTGATACCAGGTGAGATACACTTTATACAACTGCATACATTTTGTTGGTGGCGCGACTGGTGGCCGCCACCATGGTGTCCTAGTGAGATACGGCCCTTAGAGCCCTCTCAGGTATACAGGTTACATCACGATGAATTCCTTCACTGTTAACGCAAAGATAATGAAATTACGATCCGCACATTAACTGATTATGCTCTAAAACTATCATTTGAAACTCCCCAGGTGTATATCAGCATGGAACGACAACGGTAAGAAGGAAGTGATCGACATATCCCGACCGGAACTCCTACATCGTACAGACTTCTTCCCGGGACTCGGCTGGACATTGCGCAAGGATACCTGGCGCTCACTGGCACCCAAATGGCCGGCCGCGTGAGTAATATGATTCTAGGGACCGGCGCCCAGGGACGGCATGGCGTGGCAAAGGATTTTTTTTCGTGGAAAAATGATTTTCGACCTTATTTCAATGAGTTTAGCACTGACATCATTTTATTTTAATCAAAATGTCTCGTGTGATGACGCGACTTACCGCGGTATGCCGCGGAACGTCACGTCATTCCCCGAGATACTATGACGCGTCGCGGGATACTACGGCACGTCGTGGCATTCCACAAGATGCCATGGCACGCCGCTGCAACACGTGAGACGTAAAAGTTAGGTACTGTTGTATGTTAAGGAAAGTGAGTGCTAAAGGTGTCTCTCTTCTTCCTCTTCTTCTCAAATTCTTGTCAGAATGACAGTTATAGTGTACTGTGTTCATTCTGAAACACCCCTTGCTAGCAGCCAGCATTGTGATGTAGTTGAATTTTCTTAGTTGTTCAGATCATTTTGAACAGTCTGTCCGTCGCGATTTAATTGATGCACACTGTACCTGTAAATGATGAGTGTAATATTGTTACAGATTCTTCGACGACTGGCTTCGCAACCCTGTGAATATTGGCGGTAAAGCGTGTATACGACCCGAAATATCACGGACCTACTCGTTCGGAAAGGTAAAAAAGCATTAATAATACGTATAAAATTATACATATTATCTCTGGTTGTTCTCGTCTTGCGAACTGTGAGTATTTGCACAGACACAACCTCGTTGCAAAGATTATTCACTAGGAACTTGCTCTGAAATACAGCTTTGTGGACGCAGGAGTACCATACTACAAGCACAGTCTACCTATATCTCACTCCTTACAGTCGGTCAACGTAGAACATTGTCGCAGAGCAATCGTGCGGGGGGGTGCGGGGTGAAGGAGCGGAGGTTATGTCCCGAGTAGCCATACTGCATACTGGGACATAACCTCCGCCCCTACATAATTTTGACATTTCATAGGACCTGTCAAATGTATGTGCCCGACCCAATTCTCGAGAATGGTCTTGTTACATTGTACTGGGATCGATCTATCACCATCAACAGGACTATTGTAGCCAATATGCCTGATATAGTGGTGATAGATCGATCAGAGCGTCGCGCTATGATTGTTGATACCACTGTCCCGCATGACGAGAACCTCGTGAAAGCAGAGAAAGATAAAGAAATTAAATACATTTACTTGGTACACGAGGTTGTCGATGTGGGAGATTGACTCAGCAGTCGTTGTGCTGATAGTCGTTAAGGCCAATGGCTTAATAGCCAAGAGCCTCGACCAACATCTGATGAGGCTCTCGTTAAGCAGCTGGATCAAGGACTTGACAGACTGAAAAAGGCCACACCCATCGTGATGACGTCACGACTAGGCTTTCCAACCGTCCAGAGAGAATTGTCCCGTTTTATCGTACCTACGGCTGAACCTTAGCGCAGAAGTCGGAATTTAGTGAACGCATGTTTTGTTTAACTAGAAGAGTGGAGATCGCGACCGCGAGTGTCGTGTCGAACGAAACACCGCTCGCGCGGCTAGCTCAACGTCGTCCCGCTCCCTTCCCTCCCACTACTTTTCTCTATTAAGTTTTATTATATCGGGCGTAAAAAGACCCTTAACGATAACGAAAACCACGTATTCTACCCATCATTGGGATCATTTTTTTCGAACAAACCATACCTGGGAAACCATTGGTTTTGGAGATATTGAAGATCAAAGTACACATATTTTTTTTTAGTTTTTTCCAGAAACGTGTTCCAAGTCATTATACTAAACTTACAAACATTATCAATAATTTCAATTTTTCCTAACAAATTACGCATTTGAATTTACAAAAACGCAATGAATATCAAACGCACACGACCACCTTGGCTCGGCTGTGTGGCCGCTGCACGCATGCAAACGCGCGGCATCGCCACAACCATAATTTGCGCGCTACAAAAAAAAGCGTTTTTTTTTCATGCCAAAAAATAAAAGTCGTTTCCCAGCAATTATTTTTGGTCAATGTGTTTTAGTTTGATGTACAGAATGCGTAGATTTCGGCTATGTGATGGGTCTTTTTACACCCTGTATATACTAATTTTTTCAACTTTTGTTATGTTGTAACTTGTTGTAAGTCTTGTACTGTATGACAAAGTAAAACATTAAATAATAAAAATATTTAAAATAATAATAATTTCTAATTGTACTTTTCGGCTCCCTATACTTTGACAATTGGGTCCCGCTTTTTTTTTGCCTTTTTTCTTTTACAATACTTTTGTCAACTAACTCATAAACATTATTTTTGTTATAACAGATTGGCGTCAGTAAAGGGTTGTTCTTCGACGTACATCTTCGCAACATTCAACTGAACATGGAGTACGTGGAGTTCACAAAGTTGAACCTCACTTATTTACTCAAGGTAAGTCGGTTTATTATTCACTAGCTTTTGACCGCGACTTCGTCTGCGTGGATCTCGGAATGGAATTTACATGGAAACTTCAAAAAATACGCATTTACTCTCAAATTTTCATCCCCTATTATTTTACACCAAGGGGGTGACATTTTTATGGGTGGGCGAATACAATTTTTTGTGCATTTAACTTCAGAAATGACCGATTTTCATACAAACGTAAGCACCCCATTTCACCCCCTTAGAGATGGAATTTCCAAAAATCCTTCCGTATTTAATGCCTACGTTATAAAAGGTACCTACTGTCGAAATTTGAAGTTTCTAACCCCAACGGTTTAGGTTCGGCGTTGATAGATCAGTCAATCGGTTTCTTCTTTTATACCTATTCAAGGTTAAAGAGAGTACTAATCCCAAAGGGTGTTAGAGTACCCATAATAATGAATAACTTTTGTTCTACCACTTTCCCCAAAAGTCAACAGTTTAAGATGGCTTTTCAAAGATTTCATAAAAAAATACCTAAAATACAATTCAATACCTAAACCGCAGAATGACACAGAAATGCGACGACTGCTTACTTTTAACCGACTTTAAAAAAGGAGGTTTTTATTTTTATCATCACGAATATTTTCCAGGAGCACTACGACGAAGACCTAACGAATAAAGTGTACAACCTGCCGGAGATGTCAGCTGAACAAGTGATCAGCAGCCTCCCCGGCAATACGGCCGTCAGGGTCATGTACACTACAGCCAAGAGCTTCCAGAAGGCTGCCAAGAAGTTAGGACTTATGGATGACTTTAGGGTAAGTTGGTAAAAGAAAGGGCACATTTTTAGGGTAAAACTTAATTTTTATAGATTGGAGAAAGTCGGGGTCTTTATACTTTGAAGTAAAATTAAAAAGGAAACCTCTTAATAATGTATAATAACCAGTGATCGGAAAAGGGTGAGCTAATTTACCTAAACTTCAAAGAACAGAGACAATAACTGGAGACTTCCTTACGACAACATTTTTTTTTCGGGAGAATTTTCTCGAAGATTGTCTTTCATTTGTTTTCAAAATATAAAAGACAATCTCCTTTTTTGAAAACAATAACCAATCTCTTTTTTAAAAACAATGAAAAACGTGTCATCTGGTTTTGTTACAATTTTGGGAAACAAAAATAGGAAACGAATTTAATTGTTTTCTGTACTATTAACATTAATATTAAATGTACTTTAGTTATGTCCCGAAACCCGGAAAATTTTCACGAAAAAAAATGTTGTCGTAAGGAAGTCTCCAGTTTTTTTCCTAAGGGCCGATTTTTCAATTGTCAGATAAGTGCCCCGCAGACCACATACTTTCTATCGGCCGATAGTTTGGTCGGGTTGGGCTGCTAGCGCGCACACTGGGCCAACTTAAATTAAAGTAAAATAAATAAACAGTCGGGTAAGTGCGCATACCAGATACTAGTTCAGTTTGAAGGTAATCGTGTAACCCATCAAACCTTTTTATCGGCCGATAGCGAATCGAAATCCAACTCGCATCGATTAAAAAACCGACCAAACTATTGGCCGATGAAAAGTCTGTAGTCTGTGGAGGTTCTAAATCTTATCTTAGGAATAAGTTTGACGTTTTGAAAGCTTTTCTATAGAAAATACGTAAAAATTTCAAATCTATTTCGCAGACAAAAGTTATCTGACGATTGAAAAATCGAAATACTAATAATCTTCGTATTAGCGAATGTGAATAAGCGTTTCACACGAATGTTAACGTTTACTTCATTTGAATAACGTTCATATTCGCATGAAACGCTTATTTTAGTTAGCAAAGCCTAAGTGTTAGATCTCGCAGCCTTAGAAAATGCTGTGGCGTTAGATGAGCGATGAGGGGCCGTTCAAGTATTACGTAAGCACTATGGGGGGGTGGGGGGGTCTTTGTTTTGCTTATTTTGGATGACATGGGGGGTAGGGGAGTCTAGATGATGATTACGTCATCGGTAATTATTTACTTTTTTACACGAATGGCAACCCTCACATTGTCTATGCTTGAAAACGAAACGCATTTCCCGCAAATAATGCATACGTTTAGGCACTCGCTTTAGAACCGATTAGGGGAATTACCGCGCGCTATTCAGTTGTCTAAATTCCCTCTGTCAGTGTATTGTTTCGTTTGGATACTACGAGTATAGCGAGTAGACTTATTGAGTAGACGTATCCGAAATCTACTTTCTTATTTTTAAAATTATAATTATTTTTATATTATACTTAATTGTTTTTTTTTTTTTAGAAACAAAAAAATGTAGGTATGTAAAAAAAAAAACGTTTTTACGTAAGCATGGGGGGAGGGGGTAAGATCTTTGCTTACTTTTGCTTACAAGGGGAATGGGGGGGTAAATAATTGTAATAAATCTGCTTACGTAATATTTGAACGGCCCCTGAGCTCTAGCCACCTTTTGGGTACCCAGGGGTAGGACGCGGTATTTGGGAAGGACGGGGGGGAGGTATTTGCAATGCACGATGTGATTTTAGTCATACTATAATAAGTTTCGTCTTCGTCTCCCCAGAGCGGCGTGCCCCGTACGGCGTACCGCGGTATAGTGACGTGCTACGTGCGCGGACGACGCGTGTACCTCGCACCCGACTTCGAATGGACCAAGTACTTCCCCACGTGGGGCTAGCGCTAGCCCAACACCTTAAGTATTAGCTTTTTATATTCCAGGCCAAATAAACAGCCAAGAAAGTAACGATAACTACTCAGAACATACCAAGAATGACCCCACTTAGGGTCACTAAGGACCCCACATTACAACTACTAGATTTTTATATTTCATTCAAATATACAATCAAGAAAGTAACGACAACTTCTCAGAACATACCAAGAATGACCCCACTTGGGGTCACACAAGTCCCCACACTACAACTACTAGATTTTTATATTTCATTCGAATATACAATCAAGAAAGTAACGATAACTTCTCAGAACATACCAAGTATTACCCTACTTGGGGTCACACTGGAACCACACTACAACTATTAGATTTTATATTTCATTCAAATATACAATCAAGAAAGTAACGATAACTTCTCGGAACATACCAAGTATTACCCTACTTGGGGTCACACAAGAACCGGCCGCGATGCACGGAATTGTACCTTAACTGACTGCACAAAGCAAAACCGCGCTAGTCGTGCCTGCTAACTGTGTCGCCGTACTTTAATTCATTTATGCGTGGCATCGATATTTTATAACAATGTTGCAAAAAAAATTTTTACTCTTTTTTTATTGAAACCTTATTAGGTAGTTTAGACACGATCACTTACAGATACCGCAAGAAAAAAAAGTTTTTGTTTTCGCTCTTTTTTATGTTTTTTTTTCTTTTTTATTTGGTGTTGTATTCCCTGCAGACTACAGGGTGTAAACGAATTCATGTAATTCATTAAAACTACATTATAGATTAACCCTGCACGAGATATTGGAAGGAAAAAAACAAAAAAATAAAAATATGTTGCCATAGTGATCGTATCTAAACCAATGAATTGTCAGGGTTTAAAAAAAACAACATTTATATTTCCTAAAAATGTTATATTTTATTTTCCCCTATTTTAGAGGATTCTTTTTCATCTTTTATAGAGGTAATAAATGCTCTAAAAATAAGAAAATAAACTTCAAATTAAATCAAACCCTCAATTTATTGAATTATACAATTTATGTGATATAAAACTTGTCGCGAGATTTACCTGTGTAAATAAATAAGAAAACAATATGTAACTTAATCTTGACACAAGTAATTCTAAGAAAAAAAAAATACATTTACACAAGTAAATCTCGCGACAAGCTCTTATAATTTATAATAAATTGTATAATGTAATAAATTGATGGGTTCGATTTAATTTGAAGTTAATTTTCTTCTTTAAGAACATTTAAATAAAAGCTTGTTTTTCAAAATGTTTTTTTACTAATAATTTATTTTTTACTTTATCGTATTTTTCTCAGGAAACCCTTTCATTTGATTCCCATATCATGGGGATGCAAAAAAAATAACTAGTCTGTCATCTTTGGGAGTCCGCCATATTGGATTTAAAATTACGTCACTTAACTGAACCATGCATTGTCAACCAAACTAAACGTGTATGCATTTCCGCTCAATCGGTTGGGGTTAACAGTTTTAAAATTCAGTTGCAAGATTTGCGCTAAACAAACAAACATGCAAACATTGCAAGTTAAATAAAAGCTTGTAAAAATACAAAATTTTGTGGCATTTACCTCCGGTTTCTGAATTGAGAATTCTGGGATAAGCAGTACTTAAGTAACATTTGAGTACGGAGTTGTCAAAAAAATTACGGATTTTAAAGCATTTTTTTGACAACTCCATTGGGCGTTTGTGCACTACAAGGAATTTTAATGTGGCATGAAAAAAACGGATGATTGGCTTGTGCACTTGTTCGTCTTTACTCGGATCGGTGCGGCGCAGTTTAGGGTAGCTCTCTTTGAAACTACACGCCTCCCACGCTCATGAATAATACTGATCGCGGATGCAGTGCACAAGCATAAACAAGTTTTTCATTACTGTCATCTCGGACCGGAAAAACGGTCCGGAACAAGGGCGTCGCCAAGGGGGGGCAGGGAGGGGCAGCTGCCCCCCCCCCCCCCCCTACGAGATTCTATAAAAGTTGGCAAATATAAAGCAACCAAAGTCTTTGGCTAAACTTGCTTGATCGATCATTCCCGTACGTCGCTTGATGTGCTCTCGACTTTACCTACAATTCATACTTTTCTCATTCTCCATATCAACTTGCCTTGGCCCCCCCCCCCCTGGCCCATCGGCTGGCGACGCCCTTGGTCCGGAATGGAGAAAAGTAAAAGGTCGGACGGTAAAATTACGTACTTATAGTGCACAAACTAGTATAAACATATACGGATTGCCACATCGGACCGTAAAAAATCGGACTGCCGGACAGTAAAATTCCTTGTAGTGCACAAACGCCCATACTCAAACACTACTTAAGTATTGCTTATCTCGAATTCTCAATTCAGAAACTGGAGGTTAGAAAGACTTTTTAAAATTAACATGCATTCGGCCATGACTATTATTCGTTACTGCTGTTTCAAGACTACCAAACTGATTTTCGACAAATCGTTCTACGACAAGATTTTACTTCGACACTAGAGCTCCGACATTACGCTACTCCGACAATTATGGAACTTCGACACTGGGGTTTAAAGTAACCTAACACGAAGGGGATGACGGGGGCTTCGTTCGCTCGCTTTGCACGCTTACTCTAGCCCCCGTCATCCCCTTCGAACCTAACCTACCCGTGTCGGGGTGCCCCAAATTAGGTGCCGAAGTTCCATAATTGTCGGAGTTCCATAGTGTCGAAGTAAAATTTTGCCCGGTGCGGTTCATAAGAACTTAATTTCATTATGCCTTCTTATCATTTTGCCTAAATCTCAATTCGCCTTAGTCCCAGAATGCCTGAAATTCGAAATGACTGAATTTTTGAATAAGGAAGGGCGATTTTTTTTATTTCTTCTCTTTTTACTCTAGACTAGACCATATACGTTTCACGTTCAACCAACGGCTGTGCACCCTGACGCCCGTTTTCTGTTTCTAAAATAAGTAAAGTCTTATAATTATTCAATAAATATTTAACTGTACATCACTCGCCTTTTGTTTTTTCAGACATTGGGAAATTCAGTTATTTCGAATTTCAGGCATTCTGGGACTAAGGCGAATTGAGATTTAGGCAAAATGATAAGAAGGCATAATGAAATTAAGTCCTTATGAACCGCACCGATCTTGCCGTAGAACGATTTGTCGAAAATCAGTTTGGGAGTGTAAAATTATATGTAATACTCTTACCTCTATTCTAAATGTGGCTTTGGATGACCGAGCTTGGAAACAAGCTACGCTACGATCTGTTTTGGAGACCTCGGCGTCCGCAAAATTACCATATAAGGCTGAACATCCACCAGAGCTGTGCTAACTGCCCGGTTACGTAGAAATGGTCCCCTAGGACCACCTACAGCAGTCCAATAGAAAAAAAAACAGAGCTGTGCTAAGCTGCGTAGCGAGAAATGTGTTTTTTAAGCAACAATAGAATCACTTCGTTTCCTAGCTTTGCTCTGCGCAGCTCTGGTGAATATGGGCTTAGCGGAGCGAGGTTTTTGTTCATACAAAACAAGCGTGAAATGCGAGCGAGGGATGTGTTGCGAGGAATGTGTGCGAGGATTTGAAAATATGCGCCTACCAGTCAGTCAATAGATGGTGTTTGGAAGAGGTAGATGATCATTTGTACACATTAACATATTACGCATTACACATTCCTCGCACAGCTCTGGTGGAAAGGGTCACACCGTTTCACATCCTCGCTACACATTTTCGCACCGCACATTTTCCTCGCACAGCTCTGGTGGATGTCCAATTGTCCAGCCTAAGTTTACCGGCATTCCCATCCTAGGTTCATAGTACTGAAAAATTAACCAGGAATATCTTAGCCAGCTCACTGGTTGATTTTGAAGGTAACGTGCTTGACCGAGCTTGGAAAATCGCTTGCCCGAATACAGATCCGACCGTCAACCCATTTTCCCAAAGACAGTGGGATGAGCCGCTCTGCGTTGTGATACGGAATAAACTTGTAAATATGTCGAACACAACCGCTGAGCGTGCTCGCTTGCTGGCTTTGGGTAAATGGGAGTCGGGTCTATGGCTTCAGGCATTTCCGTCGTCCAACATAGGTACTATGTTGGACGACACCACTGTGCGGATGCCACTGCGGTGAAGCCGTCAACAGCCTCAGACACCACGGCTTGTCTTGCAGCAGGAGTACAAGTCGCATAGCACGGCATGTCAACTTAAATGATATTATCCGTCGTGCTCTTGTCACCGTGCGTTCCAGCTGTATTAGAACCAAATGGCTTTGTACGTGATGATGGCAAGAGACCAGATGGCATATCATTGGTACACTGGAAGATGGTTAGGCTTCTGGTATGGGACGTGCGTCGATACTCTTGCGCCATCCCATCCTCCTAGCTCGGCAGGCTGTGCTGGCGCTGCTGCTGCAGCTGCGGAGGCCCTCAAGCGGCGAATATAATAACTGTATTAGTAATTATATTTTCGAGCCGTTTGGGGTCGAAACAATCGGGTAGTGGGGTCCGAGTGCCCAACATCTATACAGAGATATTGCAAGGCGGCTGGTCGACACTTCCCGTGACACAAAGGCTGGCCTCTACTTTGGTCAAAGGATTAGCATTGCCATACAACGTGGCAATGCTGCCAGTCTTCTGGGCACGTTACCAGTCGACAGCGATGCGGAGGAATATTTTGATGCCCTTTCTTAGTTTATAGTTTTATTAGGATTTACACATTTTTCTTTATTTGTATACACTTTTATTTGTAATTATATAAATATTGACTGTAGAAATTGTAATTTCGATGCCATACATAAATAAATAGAAGCACGGCGACACATCTGGCGGACACGACTAGCGCGATATCGCTCCGCGCGCTCAGTTAAGTCGGGGCGCGAAAATGACACACGTTAAGAAAAGAAAGAAAAAAATATGAGTTTTCTAAATTAATCCTATGTGGGGTCAATGTGTCACCACGATTACGAAGTTTAACGGAATTACACGAATTCGGATACAAACTGTAATTGCACCCGGAATGTGCCCAGAATGACCCCAAGTGGGGTTAACGCTAGACCCCACACAAGAGATACCAATGTAAACGTATATAATCATACATTTTAATCTATGCTGAAATGCATGAAAAAAATTTGCTGTAATAGGTAAACGGAGTAGAACCCCATGCCATAGTATTTTTTATTTTTAATTGGCTGTAATGAAATTTATCTATCAATAAATACCTCATTTGAAGTAAATTTTCGTACGAAATCAATAAAAAGAAATTTCGAAGTAAATAAATCGATTTAATAATATCTAAATTCAAATTATACACACCTGCGTATGATTTGAGTTTCTATAGTAGGTATCGATAGATATATCAATTTCATAACAAGTTACCGATAAAAAAAAACATGCCAAAGCCTTCTACTCCGTTCACCAATTATACCCAAGTTATTTCCAGACAGTAAAAAAAAGTCCTGCAGTATATTGCACCCGAGCCGGAATATACCCAGAATGACCCCAAGTGGGGTTAACGCTAGACCCCACACAAGAGATACCAATGTAAATGTATTTAATCGTACATTTCAATCTTTGCCGATCAATATGATTCAAAAAAGACCATAATAGGCTCAACAAATAAATTAACCCGAACCTTGCTCATTTTCTAAGAGAAAAAAGCAAGATAACTTACAAATAATTATTAAAAAAATAAATGTCGTATTTCATTGACTCTAAACACGGTTAAATGGCTGTCCCATCAGAATAGGGCTAGATAAAATTATTATTGTAAATAAATGTCGAGTTTATTCTCGATTTTTTTCGAATATTTACACTATTTTAGTTTTAATTGACGTGCTGATTAAAATTATCGGAGTTAGTTTACGAGTTTTATAGGCTTAGTATCGTAAAAACCATTTTTGCGGAGCCGTAGTATTTAAATAAGCTAAAGCAGTACTTCAACTACCTATTGTCCGAATTGGCACACTCACACAGACACGCACTGCAACAAGACTTCTAAGGTATTATCGGAATACAGTCCCATACAAAGAATGCATTATACTCAATATACAGTGCGTGTCTGTGTGAGTGTGACAATTCAGGCAATTATGGTAAGTTGAGATACTGCTTTAGCTTATATGTCTACTGTGGCCGAACGTAGCAACACAGACAAGAATGTATTGATCGCAACGTGTACCGTCTTTGCACTGGTAAACATACTAAGGTACGTTGAGGCATTTCACTGCGAAATTCAGTGAACAGGATATTAATTTCAGTGTAATTCAGGGAAAAGAGTATCATATTCAGTGAAATTCAATGCGTATGGTATCATATTCAGTGAAATTCAGTGGAACTGTTATCATATTCAGTGAAATTCAGTGGAACTGTTATCATATTCAGTGAAATTCAGTGCAGCTTTTATCATATTCAGTGAAATTCAATGGAACTGTTATCATATTCAGTGAATAGGGTATCCTATTCAGTGATATTCGTTTATGTAATACGTAATTAGGCAGTTGGATTTATGTTTAAGTACAAAAGGGTAGGTGCAATTTCGAAGCTACGACGCTCCGTAAAACAGTCCGGTATAACGAAACTAAGCCTAGGGCTCCTACTGTAAGTACCACTCTACTGAAGCCACGATTTCAGTTCACCTTGCCATCGTAACTTTGCAAAAGGCGTGCGTAATATTCATAATTCCTTCATGAACGATGGAGCGATGAGGAGGCTGTTTCGTTTGTTGGTCTCTCTTAACCTCTGAAATGTCGGACGCACACACGGGTGTTCATAAGATAATATCCATTTCGCGTGACAAGGACAGAAAATGCCTCCGACATACCCCTGCAATGTCGGAGGCATTTTCTGTCCTTTTCACGCGAAATGGATATTGTATTTCGGCCGAATTTCTTATGAACACCCGTGTGTGCGTCCGACATTCCAGGGGAAGGACTATTAAATTACAACGTGACGTGGTGATGACATCATATCAGCCTTATTCGTCCGCTGCAGAACACAGGCCTCCTCATATACCGCTCAAATAAATAGTCAACTCTTGTCAATATTTTTCTAATATCATCAAACTATACCCTTTTCAACATGAGTCCTGGGGTTTCTCTACAAAACGTTACTATACAAAATATATCAAATATTTTTGTAATATAACTTTCGTGAGACACATTCATAAATTAAGGCTGATTTACACGACGCCAGTTTCTTGAAGCAACTCTCATGCTATCTCTGTTTTTTCGCTGTGAAAGACAAAGATAGGACGAATCTTGCTTCAAGAAACTGGCGTCGTGTAAATCAGCCTTTACAGTTCGAACAACGTAATAGGTCCGATTTGACGTTTGCATAAAAGCAAAAAATAAATGTGTAGGTACAGAAGTTGCACGCCTTCGATCTTAAAGAAAGTCGCCTTTTTATTTATCTGAACATAGCGCACCCATGATAAAACGAAACTAAACGCTACGCACTGAAGTAATTATTACTAGAGTGCGCGCAAGATAAGTCTGCGCGCGGCCGAAATCGGAACTAATCATGGTCCACCAAAGTGTGTGCCGTTTTATCAATTTTGATAGTAGAACTACCTGATTGTAGGAATATTTAACGGGAAAATTATGTTTAGCGATAAAAAAGTTAAGCTTAAAAAGCGGTAATTTGAACTTTTGCGATCATGGCAACGTTTAGCACGCCCTCAGTCGCGCGCAGAGTTATCTTGCGCGCACTCTAGTGTTGAAATTACTCCTAGTATTTTGACAGGTGTCAAATCGGACCTATTAGATTGTGACAACTATAGTTACGGTTTACTCATGTGCATTTTTCGGGATTGCCCGACTACAGGTCTAGCGCATAACTGAGTCAGTGCCTGGGGTATGAGAGCGGCACGGGAGGGGTGACATAATATGACGTGACATGACGTGTCCGAACTATCTCGCTATACACGTGATAAATGTAATGAAGATTTCTCTTACGATATTTTTACTATATTGCTTTCACGGTAACTTGATTAATTTGGCAGATGTCAGTTCATGACATGAAAATAAATTGTAATGGCGCTTGTGTATGACAATTCAATTCAACAAGTATTAAATCAATTTAAAATATTAGTAAAACGTTACCCAAAAGGTTGTTTTAAAATCAGAAACATAGAAACAATATAGTTATATGTTTTTAACGCTATAATTATATATTACATAAATGATTTTGAAAAAACCCCGGCGCGTTTTCAAACTTGCGTCAGATGGTACCAGTTGCCAGAGACGTGCGTATCGATAAAATAATTTCGATAAATTTATATTAACAGAATGAATATTTTGACTATCGTAATAATTATAGACGATAGGCTCAGTTGATTGAATAATTAAAATAAGGCTCATTATAGCCCAGTTGCCTTGCAAAAGGTCGGTCAGTCCTAAATTTGGGATACGTGTTATGGATATGTGCTCTTATAAAAATTATTAATTTTGTACCTTGAGTGACCTCGGCGCGCTCTGCCATCTTGGGTTAAAGAACCCAAAAATGAGTTTTTGTTAAATAACTCCTTCTGGGTTTAATGCCAAAAATTATTCACATCAATTTTGTAGAAAATTAAATTCTTATTTTTCATTCCCGACTCAAAATCAGAGGTATTTTATAGGTTTGAAGCCCATGTCTGTCTTTCTGTTTGGCTGTCTATTTCTTTCTCTGTCTGTGTGTCTGTTTGTGGGCTTTTCATAAAAACACCTAACATAACACATCCAAAATTCAGGACCGACGAACCTTTCGCAAGATAAACCTCTTTTTCGCGACCCGGCTACTGGGCTTATTATTGGTGATAAATAAACATTTATTTTCACTCATCCCATACGTGCTGGATTCATTATCACATCAGCACGTAATCGTCTGTTGTTGAAGATATGCATGCTAATTGACTTAATCCTAATTACTTAAATCACAAGTATTTGAAATGTACATAAAATCACATTACAATAATTTGTCAAATTCTCGCTGAAATTTTACAAATTGTATCGATAGTTGAATCGACTGCAGTCACATGTCTAGCAACTCCTATTGACATGTGTCATTTTAATCTTCTTATCGTGAAAACAATATACTAAGTACTAGATAATGAAAGTGATTCGAGCCATTCATACAGTGATTCCGGTACAGACAGCGATAAGGAATCTGATTAATTAAGTTTGGAATTTCGGGATTTGTTTGTTGTTTCAGTTGAAAATATTAATCATCATCTGCCTAGCCTTTTCCCAACTATGTTGAGGTCGGCTTCCAGTCGAACCGGATGCAGCTGAATATCAGTATTTTACATGGAGCGACTGCCTATCAGACCTCCACAACCCAGTAACTGGGTAATACGATACTCTTGGTAAGACTGGTTGTCAGACTTTCTGGCTTCTGACCAACAGTAACGACTGTCAAAGATCTACAAATGACAGCCGGGACCAACGGCTTACGTGCTTTCCGAGGCACGGAGGAAACTCGCTATGGTAAATGGTCACCCATCCACAGACCAACCTCGGCAAGCGTGGCTTAACCCGGAAGATCGGTCTATGCGGCTGTAATTATTTAGCCACGAGCTCCTCAGTTGAAAATATTAATACTTATTAAATAAAATAATATCATTATTGTAACTTATTTTTTTGTTTACATTGTCATGCGCAATTATAATTATTCATTAATTTAACTTAAGTATACACACGTAAATATCGTAAGAGATATCTTCATTATATTTATCACGTGTATAGCGATGTAGTTCAGACACGTCGTCAATGTCACCCCTCCCGTGCCGCTCCCATTCCCCAGGCACTGACTCAGTTATGCGCTAGACCTGTAGTTTAGTGAGTAAACTGTAACTAATCATTATTATTAAATATTTTTAAAAATCAAAACATTTCGTGTTTTTGTTTTTGATTTGTTTGATTGATTTGATTATGTCAGTCGCACCACAATTTACGACAGACCGGACCGCTATCTCAGGACTCATCTATCGTTGAACAGAGTATAATGAACCAAAATGGCGGCTTAAGTGAGTGCTACAATAATAATGCCAACATTAATATAAGTAGAGTCGACTAAGCGTATGTTTAGTAAGTTATTTTAGTAACTCAACTATAAAAGTTACTAAAGCCAGTGATTCTAGATAATTTTGTAAATATATTATAAATTAGTTTGTAAGATATTTGGTAGTGCACAATATTTTTTTAATTAACTTGAAACTTGACGCTTTATCATCTGTAGTAGGAAAACGATTTTTTTTCTGATTTTCAGCTGGCCCCTGAAATTTATAATAACATTATAAATTATACGCGCACACGAAATTCAACGAAATAAAAAAGAATTTACAAACAAAAAAACAACACAAATTAAACTTGTAAATGAGAAAAAAAAAAACCAGGATCTTACGCTCAACAGCCGCGCTTGCGACCACTAGACCAACGAGGCAGTCTATTATTTAAGGCCTTACAGTGGCGATTTGCGAGCGAGGCGAGTGCGCTACGCGCACGCTTCGCTCCTTTGAGGTCAATCAGACTGCACTAGCGGTTGCGGGGACGGGCGCGGGCGCTTGAGTCTTAGCGTCTGCGTTTTCACTGTAGTGCCGAACGAGCTATCGTACGACGCTTCGGCGGGTGAATCAAAATGGTTTAGAACCACACGCGCAGTCACCTAACAGACGCTATCACTGTGAACGATACGGGCGGACTGAGCCATTAGAAACTCCCGCGCCCGCCTCATGCAGACGCGCGGCTCGCGGGCGCACTGTGAATGCAACTGGCGTCTACATACATTTTGATTTACACGCGCCCGCGCTAGCACCCGCGCCCGCCTCCACTCTGAAAAAGTACTTTGTGATAAGGCCCTCGTGGCGCGCTCGCTGCGCTTTCGCCTCGCTTCGAACTCGGTCGCAAATCGCCACTGTGATAAAATCCTTCAGTATAAAACAAATGATCTTGTAAAAATAGAAATATTGTGCATTATCAAAGATAGAATATTTGATATTTGCTGACAAATTAATGTCACAAACATAGGATAAGTTTCTAATTAATTGAACGAAAGATCTTCCATTATTTTAATATTTTATGTTCTTTATCTTTTTAAGCTGTTATGTTGAAGAAATGTGATGATAAATATAAATTAAGTCTTAAATTAAAAATTCAAAAAAACTTACGACTATTTTGTGCAATATATTATTATTTATTTATACACACACACTGTATACTGCGTATAATGGACTCTTTGTAATGTACTCTATGACAGCCCTGACTGACTGCATTGTGAAGCTCACTTAGAAGTCTTGTTGCAGTGCGTGTCTGTGTGAGTGTCAATTCAGGCGGTTATAGGTAGTTGAGGTACAACTGGCGAGTCGTAAGCTGAGCTTTGCATTTGTGTGAGTGCACATAGAATCGATTGCCAAAAAGCAGTATAAACCGGTTTAAACCAAGCAAAGGACGTGTCTGCATTTCTCACACAAATGCAAAGCTCAGCGCGAGGCCGAGCGGACTGTACTAGATGTGCAGTCTACTTGCAATTATGATTATGTACCAAATATTATTAGCCCCTAGGGCTGTCCAAATCGCGGCCCGCTGGCCGTTCATCGTTGAGCGGCCCACGAAGAGGTTTTTATCATGATATAATAATAAGTTTCACTGGTATTCTCTTCCCGTGACAGCTAGGACACGTGATTGGCCTAAGACTACGTCATCAGCTGGGAGTGCTTCCACTATGTATAAATAAATTACCCGAGCAAGATGCATTTTTTCACATATTTGCTTCTTTAAAGAAGCAATTTTGAACTAGTAATTTTATACAGTTTACTTTTTAACTAAATAGATGAATAACACGAAATAGGAAATAGTTAGGCTAGTTAGCAATTTATTTAATATTCATTATGAATAAAAAATCTCCTTTATTGTATTGGAGATAATGTTGGGCGTAACTGATATATTTTCCTAATGCATTATACATTATATTATAATTTTCAAACTGTTGTTTTTAACTGTTGTAATATATATTATATTGTATTGTATTGAAGGAACACTAATTATCAATAGAGCAGAAGACTTGCAGTAATATGAAACTAAGTTTACACTAATATAATATAAAATTATTTTAACGGTAATAAAAATTTGCTCTTGTTACTTGTGAGTTAAAGTTCATAATTGTGTGACGCTTTAATACGATGTAAAGTAGGTACGACAATATTTTTTTGCCCGTAATATGAAACAAGTTCACACTAATATTATATAAATATTTATGTTATTTTAACGGTGGTAAAAATTTGCTCTTGTTATTTGTGGGTTAAAGTTCATAATTGTGTGACGCTTTCGGCCGACTTAACGACTCGACGCGAGTGGCGGGCGACTACTACCAATAGACAACAATATATATTATAACAGTCTTTGTTGCAAATAAATAATGGTTAGAATATTAGAAATGTATAATGAATTATATTAGCTGTTATATGTTATAACGCCCAACATTAATTGGAGATGTTAATCAATGGCAGCACTGATCGTGACATTCATGACGTACCTAGTCTTAAGCCATTGCGGGAAGAGAATACCTGGCGTAGCTTATTATTTATACCATGGTTTTTATTAATTTTGTGTTGTAAATTACGAATCCTTTTTACGTATTTTTTATCCTTTAATTGAAGACTAATAATATTTATTTCTTTGGCCCGCCAGTCCATATTGTACACTAAAATTGAATTTAGCTAAAACATTAAATATGATCACATTTCTTTGATATAAAACTACCTTTTTATTGTATTTTGGGTCACAATTTATTTTATTATTTCTATAGTTGTACGACGTACGATTGAGGTTCTCGCTCATCTATTATGACGACCGTGCATTGCGCAATGAGATGACTTAGAAAAATGAGTGACAACCCTAAAGTCACAAACTCAAAGGCTGCAGACACTGAGCGTATTTTGCGCGGTTCATGTTTCGTCGCGTTACGCGTATCGCGCTACATACAAATTCTCCTACGCGGCCTCACCACGCGTATTCAGTGGTCTCGAACCTACCGATTTTTCGGTATTTCTACCGATATGGAACCGCTTCTACCGAAATACCGAAATGTAAACAATTTCTCACGATTTTTGAGAATAGGAGGTTCTTCCGATTATTTACCGATTTTACAGTTTTAAGTTGGTTTTTAATGAATCAATCACTGGTCTATTACACGCAAAACGACTCTTTAATACGGCTAATTGTTATGATTTTGAAATTAATTCGAAGATGACCGCGGCTATGGCCAAAGAATATTGGTAAAAAAAATAATTATACTAAAGTGTGATTGTTATAAATTAGTCTACGTATTTTTTTTTCAATAATTAAACGAATTTGATTGAATATTGTATTTTTTTGTCAAATACCGATTTTGGGTACAAATATACCGATTTTAGCTGGCAACTCTACCGATCTCGCTCGATGACGTTCGAGACCACTGCGCGTATTTTACGTCGTTACGCCGAGCGTAATAGAGTCCTAGAGGTTTTGTGCGCGCGCATTACTGCGCAAGATACGCTTAGTGTGTTGGCTCTAATAATAATTAGAATTCATCTTCAAAAAACATATTAAATTAATAAAAGTCTGGCCATATCAAAACTGATCTTGGATTGATAGCCCAAATGTTGACGCCTGGAAGGCAACCACGAGATTGTGAGTACAACTCCCAACGTATCGCGTGTCTGTTCTAAGTTTAACTTATTTCAAAAATAGGGCTGTGTTGCATGCTTTGGATTGACCAGATTTTTTCAAAATAATGGTGTAAAACAACGTTTTTCTTAAAATTGAAGACATGAATATGATTAATAGATTTGAACTTTTAACATCTAACTTTACAACAATATTCTTTCCATTCCATATAATTTGTATTTTAATTGTATGTTTTATAAAATTTGAGATTATATAAAGTCGGGATGACGTAACGATATTATATGATACCGTATTCTATTATGAAAATCAATTAAGTATATTCAATAGTTTAGTCACAAGAATTTACTTGCGATTAATTATTTTACACATATAAAGATCTTTACACGATGACCGATGACCTGTTCAAACAAAAATTATCTTTATTTACACGTGTATAACAGAATAGCTGACATAAGTTTCCACTTCGATGTCCCTTCACCTAGAGGAATGAGTGAAATTGAAAAATCATGCGATAAAATCTTCCTTGAAATAAACTGCTTTTATAAACGGTCCTATAACGCATCATAGAATACGTGGTTATCTATAATATCATTGTTACGTCATCCCCACTTTATATAATTCGAGATTATATAATTATTTGTATCCAGTTGTAGCTATGTGTTCTTCGCATTCAACAGATTTCTAAGCATACTGAATACCATATAAGACTGTGATCTGCATTGTATTATATTATTGTGCTTGTATATAGCCCAAGTTATGTATTTATAACTTAATATATTAAATGGTTTTGTTTATAAATTGTTTAGTTTTTATTTCCATCCTTTTTTTCTGTTGGACTGCTGTAGATGGCCCTTGCGGACTAACGCACTCATTAAAATGAATGCAGTTTTAGTTCATTTTGTATGCTGAGCATTTGGAAAGAACTGCATCGATCAAGTTGCGTGCTGGATACACTCCTGTACAAACTGAAGGCTTTGAATAAGTATATATTGGAGTGTCAAACTTTCAAATTTTTCAGAACATTGCCACAGACATTGCTAAAAACTTCTCACCGCAATCCCGCCGAGTATGTACCTACTTTTTTCATTTGATTTACCTAAGGATTTATCCGAATAAACGGAGAAAATTTTTGTTCTTAGGCTTAGGCCAGACGAGCGTAAATTAAGCCGCGAAACGTGACACGCGCAAATTCGGTTATGTTTGCTTTCATACAACATCGCGATTTGTGCCACACGACAACGGAAAATGAGTGCGCGGTTTAAATTACGCTCGTCTGGCCTCAGCCTTGTTGTAGGTAATATTGAACGGATTTCAATACCTAAAATGAAACGTAAGTAATTTACACAAATTCCATTTAACATTCTGTTTTTCTGATTATTCTTATACTGAACTTCTCTTTCTTCCGCACTGAAATATCTACATGAAAGAAAAAGATAGCAGACAATAATATCATTACTATTCATTACGAGTTTTATCTTTATGAACTGCGGCGTAAATAAAGATAAAACTCGTACACAAATAGATAGAAGTTATTGAAAATAGTTGATTGTTGTGAGATACTAAATAAAATTTTAATTAATAATGGCAACGGCAGCTAAAAGACAGAGTTTTGCCGCGTTTTACGGCGGTAAAGAACCTAAAACATTTATATTTGAAGATGAACAGGTATTTTTTAAACTTTTTTTATTTTTATACAGAACACCTAGTATTAAAAGAGGAGCTCGTGGCTAAATAATTACAGCCGCATAGACCGATCTTCCGGGTTAAGCCACGCTTGCCGAGGTTGGTCTGTGGATGGGTGACCATTTACCGTAGCGAGTTTCCTCCGTGCCTCGGAAAGCACGTAAAGCCGTTGGTCCCGGCTGTCATTTGTAGATCTTTGACAGTCGTTACTGTTGGTCAGAAGCCAGAAAGTCTGACAACCAGTCTTACCAAGAGTATCGTATTACCCAGTTACTGGGTTGTGGAGGTCTGATAGGCAGTCGCTCCATGTAAAATACGGATATTCAGCTGCATCCGGTTCGACTGGAAGCCGACCCCAACATAGTTGGGAAAAGGCTAGGCAGATGATGATGACCACGATTTGCTTCGTGATGATGACCTAGTATTAAAAAATTATAACAATAGAAATTCCACATATCGCCCCCCGATGCAACACTGTCACTTTTGCAATATTTGGAAAAATGAGCTTAGCATTTATGTGGCCTTAAGTACCTCTGCACTGCACTTGGTGCGCTAAAGGCCTCTACACACCAGAGCCGGCCCGGAGCGGCTTCACCCGGCGGGTTATTGCGACCAACGAAGCGAGCGAACATGACGCAAAACACCTTAATGTCACTGGTTCGGTACGTACAGTTTTCGTATAAGGGTGTAAGGCTAAGCGTATGCTAGGATGCAGGTGACGCATCACAGCACAGTACAGATTTTGCAGGGCAGGGCAGGCGAGGCAGACATAGGCCACGACCGCATGCTGCGACGCAGCTCGAAGACACATTCGAGTTTTAGGTACTCGTAACTAGTACAAAGAATAGACGTGATCGAGTTGACGAACGTTTTTTTTAATAGTCTGGATGATTAATATCATACAAACAAGGTTCACAACGCACTAATTCAATTAAATGTTCTGTCATTGCAATAAAATTCGAATTAGTGGTAAAAAAACACGTGTCGACATGCACGTGTCGCGCAGAAATCTGTGCCGGCACTACAACCGTTGTAGTACAACGTCTACAACGAGGCGCAGAGCAGGACATCGCACGCGTCTGTGCCGCAGCGTACGCAGCTCTTAGTACGTACTTACATGCATTACAAAATCTGCTGCGCTGCGTGCACCTGCGTCACCTGCTTGCGTCTCAGACGCTTAGTCTAAGTGTCGTTGTGGAAAATCAGGAAGTGTCAACATTTTATACGATACTAAAGTCATTAAATGCTTCTCCTGAAAAAATGCTTTTTTGCAAATGTGACAGTGTTACACCGGGGTGGGGGTGCGATATGTGTTGTAGTTTCAATATTTGAGTTAATGCATTTTATTAATAATTTCATTAGATTTAAATGTCGTCCACGTCCATCATTCCTTTGCTTTGTATAGATAGGTACTGTGTTTGTTTAAGTAAGTATCAAAATAAATGTAGGTAAACAAACTTGACATGTCTTTTTAATACATATAAAATATGCATTAGTAAAATCTCCAAATTGCTACTTACAAATGAATTATCCATATTTTTTGAAAATCTAAACGTTTTGTGTATTTTAAATAATATTTCATATTTTCAAACACATATTGTTAAAGGCACATCTTGATTGTTAACCTTTTTTTTAATGTAATGTAGGCAGAGGCTATCGTCAAGTTTTATATAAAACTCGTGTACAATGTGATCCCTCGTCAAGAATAGGCCTTTTTTGTCATAAAAGCTACTTAGGGCCCGTTCCCACTTAGACGGACCGTCTATTTAAACGGAAGACGGCGGCCAACCAGCCGGACCGTCTTGGTGAGAACGGGCCCTTAGGGATGTGGGATCAGGGTGCGAAATAAAATGGAAATCTCGTGAACAAATAGTATATTTTTGTATTATAAAGGAAAAAAAACTTAAAAGCAAAATCTAACACATCTCGTCGAACGTCGCTCATCCTCTGACACCCAACGTTCTCCTCTTAACTCATTAGTCATCTTAGTCATATACCTAATCCCTCTCTCTTTCACACTCATACACCTCTCACTCACACCTGTACATGCGTTCCATTGTCTTCATAATTCGTACATTCCACAGGGATTATATCAAGATAATGAGCAGCAGCGGGCTGTCTGCTAATACAACTGCGATCACCAATCCGTCTATTAAGCGTGGCGATTAGTGGTCATGGGAAAACCCAGGGACGTCTCTAACCGGGGGTGCAAGGGGTGCGGGGCACCCGGGCGCTGACGCATAAGGGGCACATAACTCAGCGCTTGACGGGGGGACGCTTGCTGAAAGGGCTAGGAGGCGCCTGAGCTGGGTTCGCAACTAGTGTTGCAAAAGACTCGAGTCTTCGAGTCCTATATAAACGGACTCGGATGAGGAGTTATAAGACTCGACTCATTACAACACGACTCTAAGACTAGAGAACTCTACGAGAGTCGAGATCTCTACGAGCTCTTAAATTTTACATGAGAGCTCAAGCGCACAAAGAGACTTCTCTTTGTGCGCTTGAGTTGCTGATTTGTAATGATTTTGTCTTAACAGGTTTTTTTTTGTACCTAGGTATATTTACGTAACCACTAATTTAAACTTCGAGTCTTTTCGAATAATGAGCTTCAAGTCTCGTCTCCTAGTTTTTCTTGAAAACTTGAGTTCATTTTAAGACTCGAGTCCTTTTGTAAGTCTCGAGTCCCTGTTAAATGACTCGGGCTCGGCTTGACTCTAAACTCCGAGCCCTTTTAGCTCACTGAGGCTCGTATAATTGAGTAGAGTCTTTGAAATAACGACTTGAAGACTCGAGTCTTTTGCAACACTCTTCGCAACCCGGCAACCTAGACACGGCCCTGGGAAATCGCTAAAGACCTGTTTTTTTTGTTCCAGTGCGTTGTTTTCGAAGAAAAAGTAAACAAGCAGGCACCGATACATTTCTTGGTGGTCCCTAAAAAAGTTATACCTAGACTAATAGAGGCGTCGGTGGATGACGAACAATTATTGGGTCAGTGATATTTACCATCATTTACATATTATTTTAAAAAAGAAAAAAAAAGTGTAAGTATATAAACTCACACACCTGCCGCAGGTGCAATCTAGTGTGTAAAAGTGAGGATGATTGCCACCTTAATTGTGATGTGTATAGGCAAGCAGGGGCAATTTCAATGTGTGTAGAGACAATTTCGATATTGCCGCGACTGCCGCGTGCCCTAGATTGCCCCTGCGGCAGGTGTGTAAGTAGCCCGCTTTAGCCCACCGGCATCGGGAACAGGGTCCAAGCTACCGTGGTCAGGGCCTCAGAGAGGAGAACTTCCTAACAATACGCGCTGTGTCAAGAAGTACCGCTTTCTGTATCAGGCCGTTGATCCGGCCGCCCAGCGAGAGCAGGTGCTGGTCGAGGCTCTTGGCTATTAAACCATTGGCCGTAACTATTATCGGCACAATGACTACTGAATCAACATTATGATTATAGTCCGTGTAATCGTCCATAGCTGAACAGAGGGACTAATAACGCCGCGTTTGGTGAAACCTATTTCGTTTCAAATTCGAATTAATAACGCAAGTGGGCTACACATCCAGTCGGCAGGTCAAGCTGCATTTAATTTTGGCAGTTGCGATTGCATGTAGTCTACTTGCAGTTATTATTACGAATATGAAACGAAATATGTTTCACCAAACACGGCGTTTTAAGCCTCCCAGGCCTTCCAGTGCTCGTATTCATATTACGATTATGACAACGCTTGACCGATAGATCGGTCACTCAGTAATTCTTATATCAGCAAAGAAGCGACTTCTCGCAGCTCAAACACGGCGTTTAGCGTTATTTTTATAAGAAAAAAAGCTAGCCGTGGTACAGGTGCAGTTCGATTACAATTTTAAACATTTTTTTTTACAAGATTTGGCCTCCTGGTTGACGCTTCTGCCCTGCCCATCCCCTGGACGAAATCCCCTAAAGTTTTTACGAATATAACATTTTGACGATACGCGCGGGTGGAGAGGGGTTACCTTATTCTAGTTCAAAAACTCAAGATAAACTTATTTAGCCATTAAATTACGCACATTATTCTTGAGCGACTAGATAATATAATGAAACGAAACGATTAGTATTTTAATGATTCATAGATATAAAAAAATCAAGAAATAAAATAATGGCCGAAGATAAAAAAAAATGTTATCAAAGGACACATGTCATGCGAATATTCAAGAACACGCGAATGACCGCCAAAAAGTACAAATTGGAGGTGAATCATGAATGTACTTGTACAAGGCCAAGGTTGTCTTCATGTTTATGACCTTGGCCTTGCAAAAGTTCTTGAACACGGTCGCAACCTTGTGTTTCAATGTTAAATATTAATGTTGCTTTATACAAAAAAGTGCCAGAAATAAAAAAAAAATAAAAAAAAATGTTGTTTGCATAATTTTCTTTGAGATTGGCAATGAAAATAAAATAAATGAAACAAAAATAGTAGTCTTTGGTTCCAACACTCCTGCACACTTCCACAAAAACCAGGGTTTCTCCATTAACCCTTTGGTGAATAAAACAAAACTAATTCTAATTGGATGCCCATGAAATGCTCTGTGCCATCATAATTTCAGCGTTGTTATGCCGTCTGCCATCCTCCTTTATTTGTTTTTTCACAATTTTGTTTAGAATATCTAGTCAAACTAGTCAGCGAGCTTGATATGAGTCCTAAGACTCCTAGGTCCATTAAATTTTATTTAGTTTCTCAGTTACATCACGCAAAAGTACGTTATATGAATACAGAGATAATTTAAAAAAAAAAGATAAAAAACTCATGTCATCTGTCATAACATTTGTTCACGGCTTGACGTTGAGTTGAATTTCGGGGCATCTTTTGTGATCTTTCCAAGGCTTTCGATTGCGTTGATCACTAATACGCACATCCGTAAATCAAACCACTATTAAATACGAGGATGATCTTCAGAGCTTGTATTGTCTTATATAACTAAAAGACAACACAAATGAGGCATTAACGGTGTAACATCCTCTGGGTCTTAAGTTATAATGGGTGTACCACAGGGTTCGATTTTAGGCCCTTTTCTTTTATAGCCAACTATACAGAGTTACAGGTTAAGTCGACCTAGATCCTTTAAGAGGTTTTAGTTTTCATCATTCCTAGCTGATTTGACTATGAAACACCCCAAACCTAACCCATATTGAGATATTGGATTTGGATTATTTTTTAAATAAAATGAAGATTTTTTGTATAATTGTCCTCTTTTTCGGATTTTGTGCCTCTAATTGATAATGTTTTTGCTATTTTTGTGTAGTAGATTAGTTTGTTTATTACTCTCAACACAAAAAATAACATGTTATTGAACCAACTGGGTAGTAGTCGACGATTGAAAGTTTAAAAAATAAACAAATTTGTAAAAACATTTTTTTTCTTTTAAGAATATTTCAAAAAAAGTCTATGACAGTTATGCTCCAGATGTACTAAATAAAATCTACGTTTCTTTAGCTATCCAACAAGGTATAACAAGCTAGGGTATTATCAAAATTCTTAGAAAAAACTTTCATAAAAGGGTCCCAGGTGGTAGCAAAAATTACGGTACTATTGTTCTTCGATGGAGCTGTGGTGCGTGCAAGCGGGACGATTTATGTAGGTGTGAGGGAGATAGATTATTTTCGGCCATTTTGTTGTTATTCTGTTTGGTTTTAGTCTGCTTACGCGATTCGTCCGTAGTAGATGTGATACTTAGTGCTCTTGGATTCATACTCGACTTGGCTTGTGTTTCTGGACTGTTTCCCCTTCGATTTGTGACTGTGCTTGTTAACTGGACTTCGATACGTACTTCTGATTTGGAACTGTTGACGATGACGACCTTCACGAACGAGGAATATGCGGATATTTTAATTTGTTACGGGTACTGCAACTGTGTATCCGCGCGAGCTCGGGATGAATACATTGCACGTTATCCCGGGCGCCGAGTACCGGATGTCAGTGTCTTTGACGGAGTTTACCGACGACTAAGAGGGACTGGCTCTGTTTCGAGGCTACGATCAGACCTAGGCAGACCTCGTATTAATGATGACGATGAAGAGCAAGACAATGAAATAGTGCAACGGTTTAGATCGGATCCAACTACTTCCACTAATATTGTTGCCCGAGAACTTGGACTATCGCAGTGGAAAGTGTGGTTTACAGTGAATACTGCAGGCCTTTATCCCTACCATTACACGCCGGTACATGTTATCGAAGAAGGAGATCCTGTGAGGAGGTTTGATTTCTGCAGATTCATGCTCAACGCAGATTTAGAAAACCCAGCATTCTTAAGACACATCTTGTGGACAGATGAATCAAAATTTGATAAAGACGGCATCACCAATTACCACAACGCTCATTATTGGGCTCCGAAAGAAGACAGAAATCCCAATAAGAAGCGACCAAAGGGATCACAAAGACGGTTCATTTTGAATGTCTGGATGGGAATAATCTCAAACCATTTGATTGGGCCATATTTTCTGCCTGACAATTTAAATGGGGAACATTACGAAAACTTTTTAAGAAACGATTTACCCGAATTACTGGAAGATTTACCCCTCAATTTAATCCGAGATATGTGGTATCAACATGACGGTTGCCCTGCACACTACCGACGAAGTATCAGAGAGTGGCTAGACACTAATTACCCCAACAAATGGATTGGAAGAGGTGGACCCATACCGTGGCCAGCCCGAAGTCCCGACCTGACCCCCATGGATTTTTATTTATGGGGCCATATGAAAAGTTTAGTTTATAACGAACCTCATCCAATCTCATCTGTTGATGTTTTAAGACAGAAAATTATCGATGCGGCAAACGAAATTAGAAGAGGCTTAACGACTGGTGTGGTTAAAAGTGGACTAAGGCACAGAATGCGATTATGTGTGCGAAACAGAGGCGGACACGTGGAACATGAATTGTAAAAATAATAATAAATGTTGTTTTAGCTATTTAGTTTGTTTTATTTCGTTTGCTGACCCAAGTGATAACTTTGTCCATAAGTACAGTTATTTTTTACTACTGCCTGAGAGCATTACATCACAGTTTTTTTCTAAATATCATGATGATACCCTAGCTTGTTATACCTTGTTGGATAGCTAAAGAAACGTAGATTTTATTTAGTACATCTGGAGCATAACTGTCATAGACTTTTTTTGAAATATTCTTAAAAGAAAAAAAAATGTTTTTACAAATTTGTTTATTTTTTAAACTTTCTATCGTCGACTACTACCCAGTTGGTTCAATAACATTTTATTTTTTGTGTTGAGAGTAATAAACAAACTAATCTACTACACAAAAATAGCAAAAACATCATCAATTAGAGGCACAAAATCCGAAAAAAAGGACAATTACACAAAAAATCTTCATTTTATTTAAAAAATAATCAAAATCCAATATTTCAATATGGGTTAGGTTTGGGGTGGGGTGTTTCATAGTCAAATCAACTAGGAATGATGAAAACTAAAACCTCTTAAAGGATCTAGGTCGACTTAACCTGTAACCCTGTATAATATATAAATTAGGTAGGTATCCAACTTTGAGGCCAGTTTACATTTACAGAGCTATCTTTAAGAAAGTTATTTTCATCGGCTTCTCAACTTGAAAGAAACAGTACAGTAACTGGTCATATCTTTATTGGGGACTGAAGGGCAAGACCGCTAGCCCCGCACTGCTGTATCCCTTCAAAATTTTATTTGTTTTATTTGTTTCAGGCCACATGTTACTGATAGCAAAACAGGTTGCTATAGACAAGGGACTTGACAGAACTGGTTACCATGTGATGGTTGATGAGCACCATAAGAGTAAAAGTTTAAACTCTTTGCATGTATTCGGAAGAGCGCTGCATCACATGTTATGGCCCGTTGGGCCTGGATGTAGACTCTAAAGATAGCAACCCAAAGATCCGCGTAGTTGCCAGAAAATGATGGATCAATCCTAGAGTTTTACAGTGGGGGGTGCCGTCAAAATCCATAAAAGTCTTAATACGAAATTATGGAGTTTACGATTTCCCGTTTACGTATTTGTGTATACTTAACATTAATTTGTGAAAAAAAAGAAATGTATTTTTACGTTTTAAATATTAATAAAACTCTGCACGGTTATTACCGACCTATTTAGAAAAAAAAACTATTCTTTTTAATATTTTTTGTTTTACTACCATTTTTCTCCGATGAAACGACAACGTAAACGTCAGTGTTGCCAACTCCACTTTTTTCTGGTTTTTATTGTAAGGACAAATAATAACAGTTTAAAGTCGAAAAACCCGCACTGTATTTGCTTGGATGTGAATTAAAAATATTTTTATATATCTTTTTTTTTTTTTCTAAAACGTAAATGCTCCCGTTTAGTGACTTTACAACACAGTAAATAACTAAAAAAAGTTTGCTGAGTTATTAAATGTTTGTAATAAATACTAGATTAAAAGAAAACATATCAACAGATAAATTTTACTTTTGAGTTTGAGACTGGAAGCACCGTTTTTAAAATTAAATGACATTACCACGGACTAGAAATTCCTAGTCCGTGGACATTACATGGGTTGTTGGTGGGAAAACATCCAGTGAAGTTCCGTTCGGTTTTATTATAATTATTTAAAATATTATTACGTAAAATTGATGTAGTTTAGTTATCATAAGTGTCTTCATTTGTGAAGAATAAGTGGAGTAATTGAAACAATTGCTTACATAGGAAATGCCATGGAGAATTTTATACTGGAATAGACCACCTCCTAGTGCCTCTTATACATATTAGTAATCTGTGGTGCCTCTGCCTCCAGGTGCAAAATAACTGTATAGATTTGTCGCCAAAAACTCCAAGAATTAATGAAATCTACCTATCACTCTACCATTTCAGTACTTTAACTTTAAAAAAAAGAGAAAATAAATACTTTAGTTTGACTGTAAGGACTCGTACCCAGGGATGTAAAAAAGTTATTAAAAAATGACATGACATATTGTATCCCTATCTAGTCTGTGCATGACAATGACATTTGATTTGCTCTGAATATTTTGTCTAATTTTGTCAAAAAAGAAAATGCCTGGTGGCGAGGTTGACTTAGCGCAATCCGCGGCTCCGGCCGCCGATACGATCTTTGGAAAGATATTGAGGAAGGAAATACCTGCTAAATTCGTCTACGAAGACGATCAGGTAACTATTCAATTGTTTTCTATTACGTAGATACCTAACAACGTCATTTTATTCAACCGGCCGGCTTGCATAAAACTTACTTTATCAGCTCAGCTGCTGCTCAGCTGTTATCAAATATCCCGGATCTTTCATTATTTTTATAAGATTCCTTCGAGAACACTCCATGTACTCTCTCTATCGTGTCGGCATGAGCTATACAAGAATAGCTCGTGCCGTGGTAAAAAGATTAGCCAGTCAGCAAGGATGGTAGCGAGGCTGACTGCCCAGGGTGCGCCGGACGCACGAACTCCATGTACTAAATTAGCCACATGGTATAAATTATATTGAAAGGTAGTAAGGCCTAAATAATATAAGTTATTTTTTTGCAACAGTGTGTGGCGTTTCATGATGTGAACCCTCAAGCCCCCACTCACATCCTGGTGATCCCGAGGAAGCCAATACCTCAGCTGTCAAAGGCTGAAGATGCAGATGAAAACATTCTTGGTAATTAAAAATAAACTTTATATTAATAAGAAGGCAGGTTCCACAGTAACTACTAGTGTTGCCTAACTATTGACTGGTAACAATATCCATAGGGCTAACAATAGTATTGGAACTTAACAATACTATGGATAGTATTGATTGATTGGAAAAATGATGTAATAATATTGATGAACAGTATTGAAACTATTAAGTACTGATACTATCGATAGTGTAGTAGAGTGCGCGCAAGATAACTCTGCGCGCGACTGAAGGCGTGCTAAACGTTGCCATGATCGCAAAAGTTCAAATTACCGCTTTTTAAGCTTAACTTTTTTATCGCTAAACATAATTTTCCCGTTGAATATTACTACAATCAGGTATTTATACTATCAAATTTAATAAAACGGCACACACTTTGGTGGACCATGATTAGTTCTGATTTCGGGCACGCAGACTTATCTTGCGCGCACTCTAGTACAGAAGATGTTAAGGACACACAATCACATTTAAGATTGTTATTTTATAAGTAGTAAAAGTAGACCTAACATGCGTAGACTGCTAGTCTAATGATAATCATCATTAGTTTCTTGCTCGAAGCCTAAGAGGTGGATCTCCCCAGCGCATATAAAACTATCGCCCATTGCTAATGCAAACAGGACTAAACAGAAAACTACACCAGCTCGTCACTGTCCCACTGCCCTGCTACCCACTGGAATACAACTGAAAATGGCTGATTTACTATCTGCCTCTCGCTCACAGATGTATGAGTGTGTGAGATGCAAATAATGACACAATCCCACTCTATTGGGCAATAAAGTATGACATGGCTCTAAATTAGGGATGCACAGACTTATTAGGACTTAGGGCCAGTCGAGCGGACTAAGAGCTGTATAGGCCACCACAATTACAAACAATAAAAAAAGTTGAAATAAAGTTTAATGAAAAAATTAAACGTACATTAATTCGCTTAAAAGAGTTGAATTCGCTGGCGTATGGCGGGCCGCACGTATATTGATATGGAGGGCCGCGGTCTGTGCATCCCTATTCTAAACGAATGTGGATTACGGTGCTGCTTGTGACGAAAGATGTCAAAAGCCTGTCAAATGCAGTTAATTTCATGTTAGGCCGGGCGCTAATTGTGACTTTTCGTTACCAACTCAAATGCTATGAAGATACAGGAGTGCGTTCGCTATGGTGACGTGACATTTCAGTGACAAATACATATTTTCATAGAATTCGACTTGGTAACAAAAACTTACAATGAGCGCTCGGCCTTAGTTCTCCATTTTGCCACGTTAATTTAGATCCATGACGGACTGTACGTGCTTGAACGCGCAATTTTTCAGGACACCTGTTAATTGTCGCACGCAAAGTAGCCCAGAAGCAGGGTCTTAGAAAGGGTTTCCGCGTGGTCATCAACGATGGCAAGCATGGAGCACAGAGTGTCTATCACCTACATGTTCATATCCTAGGTGGCCGCCAAATGAAATGGCCTCCCGGTTAAGTGTAGAACTGGCTTTATAGATCCTGTCAATGAATAAAACTAGTTTCTTTGTTCAATGATTTGTTTTTTTTGTGTTTGAAAATGTGCCTTTGAGGCCATAACGTTCAGGCTATCACAACATTAGGATGTTACCATCAATCGATTGTAAATGTGCCTTTGAGGCCATTACGTGCAGGCTATCACAACATTAGGATGTTACCACCAATCGATTGTAAATGTGCCTTTGAGGCTATTACGTGCAGGCTATCACAACATTATAATAGGATGTTACCACCAATCGATTGTAAATGTGCCTTTGAGGCCATTACATGCAGGCTATCACAACATTAGGATGTTACCACCAATCGATTGTAAATGTGCCTTTGAGGCCATTACGTGCAGGTTATCACAACGTTAGGATGTTACCAGCAATCGATCTATCGTCGATCGATACCATCGGTCGACGTTTAGTCGATCGATTGGTGTAGTAGAAACTATGATCGACGTCGACTAATCCATTGTACCATCGGTCGATGGCATCGATCCCTTAGACAACAAACAAAAAACCATTTTGTTATAAAAAATAATTTTTCTTTTTCTGGCCTAAGATATTTACATTTTATATTTATTTGTGGTTCTTACTGATCGATTGGCAGCAAATCGCAAATAGCATATTAATATTAAAAACCGGCCAAGTGACAGTCGGACTCGCGCACGAAGGGTTCCGTACCGTTATCTATAAAAACGGCAAAAAATATTGTTTTTTAGTATTTGTTGTTATAGCGGCAACAGAAATACATCATCTGTGAAAATTTCAACTGTCTAGCTATCACGGTTCATGAGAAACAGCCTGGTGACAGACGGACAGCGGAGTCTTAGTAATAGGGTCCCGTTTTACCCTTTGGGTACGGAACCCTAAAAATACATAAAATAGTGATCCTAGAAAATCATATTCAAAATCATTTTGATTTTCAGGTCACTTGTTAATTGCTGTGCGCAAAGTGGCCGAGCAAGAAGGTCTTGACAAGTCTGGTTTCCGAGTGGTCATCAACGATGGCAAGCATGGAGCTCAGAGTGTCTATCACCTTCATATTCATATCCTAGGTGGCCGCCAAATGGAATGGCCTCCCGGCTAAGTGTAGAACTGGCTTTATTGAACCTGATAATTAATTAAATTCGTTTCTTTTTTCAATTATTTGTTTTTTTTTTGCGTTTGAAAATGTGCTTGTACGCCGCGCCGGTAACCTCCAGGGGCAGCAGTCTCGACATGTATCGCTATCACTTATCGACCGAAATCGGTAGTTAAGTGATAGTGATGTATCGAGTCAGTTAAACTATAGATAGGTGATTGTGTCCTCGAGTAGAATTGAAGTATTCGAATGCTCGCAACTCGAGTAAAGATTTCGAGTATTCATAGTAGGTACGCGAATACTAAACCGAGTACTTAAATCGCGACCTTATGTTGTTGCCGGGACCCCTCTCTTCCGAAAAATGCAGGTTGTTGTTGTGTACCTGTTTGTTTTTCTTGTGATCGCGAGAGTTTGATTGTCAAGTTGCGTTTTAAGAATTATTGGTGCTTACTAATCCGAAAGGGTGTTAAAGTACACATAATAATGAATAACTTTTGTTCTACCAATTTCCCTAAAAGTAAATACTCTAAGAGAAATAGCTGTTCAAAAATTTCACAAAAATACGCTAAAATCTATCTATCCTCAATTATAACACTGAAACATTTTAAGTCATATTTGGGGTCACCAAATAGAAGCTCCTTTTTCTGATTTCGTAACTGAAGCAGGAATGTTGAATTTTTGAAAAAACTAAAATAAAAATTCATTTCCATGCAAAATGATCGAATTTTGAATTTTTGACACTTGCTTTAAAACCGTCATTAGTGATACTATAAGTGGCTTGCGGATTAGTACCCCCTTTCCAACTAACCTTGTATTTAACATTAAAGTGACATTCGTTTCGAAGCGATTGATCTGTTAAGTGTTGGACAGTGGTAATAAGTATCGTAAATTTGCTTTTTTAAATAGTTAATTGAATTGATTTAATTTTGGCCCCTAGAAATCAAAAACAGAATTTGTTTATGATTATACAGAATATCAGACAGTATATGATTTCTAATTATTTAAAATGTTTACTTTTCTTTTTATTGACTTATCAATAAAACTGATTTGTATTTTATGACCCATATTTTGTATTTATGCTTGTATTTTTGGAAGTGTCAAACATTAGAGTAGTCGAATCCTATGAAGTACTTGAGTACCTGACGCAGTAATCGCATCTAGATTCAAGTCAGTGACTCGAGTTTTGAATCGATTCTCTTTTTAACGAGTACTAATTTATCCAAATACCATAAATGACCAACTCGGCACATCACTATTTATGTCATAATGTCATTTTTTTTATTGATTTTTGTCGGAAACGTAGCGAATTCAACTGTCAAGTTTACGATTTAACGTCATTTTAGCGAATAACTTTGCGAGCAAATTGGAAAGCCCGCAAAGTATTCATTACGATCGATAAGTTGTGCAAGAGATTTTTTATTTGAAAATAAACGTTTATCTGCTTATAAGGTGTTGTAGTTGTAGCAGTAGTCTCAGGCTTTATCGGGTATCAAAGGAGATGTTTAACAAGCTCGTAAATAAAAAATAAAATAAAGAAATAACGTTTATTAGCAACCAAAATGAACTACGACCATCGCTTCAACGATTTTCCACGAAATCACAAGCCAGTGCCTCTGTTTGTTTTATTTTATTGAGCCGTTTCAAATATTGTTCAGCTCTGCAGCAACTTCCTTCCACTCCAACTCAAAATTCACCTTTCCTTGATGAACAGTAAATCATCTTCTGGCTAAAAACGGCCGAGCATCTTATTTAGCCAGCAACGCTTCTATGTATATGGTTACTTGAAGGACGTGTTGTACGTCTACGTCTAAAACATGAATACAAACGTAAACATTATTAAGGTACAAAGTGTACAACAAACGAAATTATAGGGCGCTTTAATTAAAAGACGGTTGGTGTCGGACTGCAACCGTGCCGCAGCCAATGATTTTTTTTTGTATATTATATCATTTGCCGCTGCGGTGCGGATGTCGTGCTGCGGACGGGTGGTTGTGTTTTTTTATACAGTTGACGAGACGAGAGAGCAGTGCGTAGACCGTACTGCCGCCGTGCGTGCACGGTACAGACAACACAAGCCGCCCGACCGCACCACTGCACCGCACGACTGCAGTCCGACACCAACAGTTTAAATTTAAAGCGGCCTTAGACTCTACAATAGGTGTTGCATTGCAGGTACCTACTTACTTTCTTACATTCTACGACAACGCACCCGTGTGCTGCCGTGAGTCGGAGTGACTATCACCCATTGTCTGTTTTGTCTCATAACTAACTAAACTATAACAATTTTCAATAATTAAAATTCACAAAAAAGAGCACATGACACTTAACAAATAACAACAAAGTGACAATTGACAAATACTGTGACATTTGCTAGAGTTGCAAGGAAAGAAACTTTTATGTCCATTTATAAGGTATTTTGTACTTCAAACGATAAAGGAATATAATTTCAATGTAAAATAGGTGTTGCAATTATAGTTTTATGTAATTTATTTATATTTTTATATTTTTAAATATTTATTAGGATAAAATCATCTTTACCAATCTTCCTTAAAATTTTGGGAGATTTTTCAACAGGCATCATTTCCCTGTAAGAATACTGCACTATGAATACCGTTTTTCGTAAGCTTGCCGATCGCTATCTCATGTCGAGACTGCAGCCCCTGGCTACCACAACATAAAAAGACAGCAAACAAAAAGGCAATTTGTTAAAAAAAACTTCAATTTTCTTTTTCTAAGGCACTTGTCCCACCGCGAACGATGAGCGAGCAGCGAGTAGAGCTAGAAGCTAGAAACGAGTTGGCGAGAAGCGAGTGTGTAGTTCCGATAGTTTTGTCGCTGGGCTATAAGCGAGTGTGCGAGTGCGACGGGCGATTACTCGCACCACTCGCAAATGACCGCTGGTTGGTCTCTCGGCGTGAGTTCTGACCGCCAAGCGAGCATCGCTGAGCAAGTATCGCTGAGCGAGTATTATCTTTGATAGCTCTTGTCGCTCAGCGACAAACTAGTCGAGCGAGTCCTCGCCGGCAGTGTGAACAGTCAGCGATAAACTATTAATATATGCATCTCTTTTGTTTACACGGAATGTATATGTATTGTACGTTTGAGCGAGAAAAAATAGCCGATAGTTAGTCGCTTCGTCGCCGGCGGTGGGATAACTGCCTAATCAACATTTTTCTGGTCTACCACATTATGCCTACATCTTAGAGCATATACCTAGCCTACATACAATGTTTACTTTTTATTCGTGGTTCTGTGGTGATCAGTTGACAGTAAGGTTGACAGCAAATCGCAGATTGTATAATAAACCCTCCAATTTTGATTTTCAGGACACCTGTTAACAGCCGCACGCAAAGTGGCCAAGCAGGAGGGACTTGACGAGTCTGGTTTCCGCGTGGTCATCAACGATGGCAAGAATGGAGCACAGAGTGTCTATCACCTTCATCTTCATATCCTAGGTGGCCGCCAGTTGCAATGGCCTCCCGGCTAAGTGTAGAACTGGCTTTACACTTATCCTGACATCTGACAATGAATAAAATTCGTTTCTTTTTTTCTAATGATTTGTTTTTTTTTGTTTGTTTTGAAAATGTGCTGGAATGTAGAGATTCTTAGGTCGTTCGTGCACTACAAGGAATTTTACTGTCCGGCAGTCCGATTTTTAACGGTCCGATATAGCACGCCATAAATGTATACTAGTTTGTGCACTGTACGTAATTTTACCGTCCAACATTTTATTTTTCTCCATTCCGGGCCGTTTTTTCCGGTCCGAGATGATAGTAATGAAAAACGTGTTTATGCTTGTGCACTGCATCCGCGATCAGTATTATTCATGAGCGTGGGGGGCGTGTAGTTTCAAAGAGAGCTACCCTGAACTGCGTCGCACCGATCCGAGTAAATTCGGACAAGTGCACAAGCCAATCATCCGTTTTTTTTCATGCCACATCCATCCTTAAAAAATCGGACTGCCAGACAGTAAAATTCCTTGTAGTTTGTAGTGCACAAACGCCCTTGAGGTGGCTTTCCGCCATGCGTAATTTTACGGATGATACCACGCACCGCACCGAGGCTCTTCCAACGGTGCGTGTCCGTCTTGTGTGGGTGTGTGATTCGTAGCTATATTGTCATTCCAAAATGGCAAATGAAAGAGAACGTAATTATATCGCTGCAGCTGCAGTTTTCAGCACAAGTTTGCACCACGCCTTTGAAGTTATCGACTCACGGAGGATACGGCGCACCGCTATGCACGCGTCTACGTGCTTGTTCATGTACAACTCGCGGGTGCGGGCGCGGTGGACTTGGCGAGTTCGTGTTCACATTGCCCGCCAGGCGTTTGCGCGAGTGTGACGTGTTATCAGAGGTTGTAAACATGGACGACGATCTTGTATTTTTAATCGAAAATTCATTCCTAAAATGGGATTTCATGCCTTCTACTGTAGTTACAAAAGTAAAGCAGTTTAAAATACTTGTAAATATGAATACCTACTTTTTATTTACCCTCCATAACAGGAAATAATTCAGCAATTTCTTTCCATAACTTATTAAGAACGTTTCTGTTCAATGGTAACGATGTTTGCTTTGCCAAATTGGAGTTCTTGCCTGAATAGCACTGATAAATTCTTCTGTACTAAAGGACATGATGAAAAACGTGCTGTCGTTTCCAGCGATAAGTGCGATAGTTCGACGTGAACACTCTCAAACAACCTCACACGTTTGATACTATCGCGAGCGCGCCGCACGCTCCCGTCGCGAGTTCGCCCGCTACATAGCCCGCACCTGCGTTTTGTGCGTGAACACTTGCATATTGTGCCATATGTTTGATATTTCGCGACCGCGCCCGCGAGTTAACGTGAACAAGTACTACGTTACTACGGACGCGTCTCTTCACATGGTACGCCGGCGCGTCGCGGTGCGCGATATCACTCAGCGTGGGAAGCCATCTTTGGAGCACCACAGTCGACGTCTCAGTCAAATGGGGCCTTAGCGAGTTGACAGAGGGGAAGTGTTCCGTATAAACTCCCAACTGAGATTTCAACCGCGTTGCTGTATGTAGAGATTGTTTGAGATATAGTTTTTATGAATGATTACTCGTATCTCTCTGTAGTCACGGCTCATCTTCCGTGCGGAAGATGTCCGGTCCTTTGGAAGGCATACACGGGGACACAGGTCCAACGCGCAGAGGCCCCTATGAGAACTTTAATCTAAAATGGGGTGGGGCACCAACCGGGGACTATCCACGGCTGCACTATTGGAGTACAGTCACGGACCGTTCCAGGTGGGTGCAAGACTATTGTAAAATATGGTGAAAAATATCTGGTCTATGGGAAGGGGTGTTAGGTGGACTAGATAACTTCTATTGCCGGAAGAAAACGGCGTCTGCCTTTCAAGTTTAAATTTGAAATGCGTTGGCAGACGGTGACTCGCCAGCTCACTAGCTGGGCCGCCAGTACATAGGCGAAGGGGGCAACAGACGTGTGAGCGGCTAGAGGTGTAGAGAGGTGTGGCCCCGGTTTCGCCGTTATGAATGATTACTTATTATTACCATTACCTCTAAGGGCCAAGTCACACCGAAATGACAGCGGCCGGCGGCGACACGCCACCGGCCTCCGGCGTTGCCGCTGGCGGCCTCGCGCGACCTCCAGACCCCACGCGCCTAGTCTCCTCTTGAAAAATTGAAATTTTTGATAATGTTTGTATGGAAGAAAGTTTAGTACTATGACTTGGAAATCGTTTTTGGAAAAACTAAAAAAAAAAAGTGTACTTTGATCTTCAATATCTCCAAAACCAATGATTTCCCAGGTATGGTTTGTTCGAAAAAACTGATCCCAATAATGGGTAGAATACGTGGTTTTCGTTATCGTTAAGGGTCTTTTTACACCCGATATACATATTATGTATAACCATATTACCTCTATGATATAACTAAGCTTAGAACCTAAGTTACCAAGGGCACTGAATAAATCTAAAATCTTGGCAGTTCTATGCAGCGCAGCCTGCTCATCACGTTCATTGCCATGAAAAATGTCAACTAATAGTCGAATTTCCAATCATTTTCATTTCAAATTCGATATTCGACCGATTACTTGAAATAATTTTCTTAATTAATGCCAAATTCAGTAAAATCAAAATTCAGTAGTTCCCTATTTAAACGCTTGCCAAGATATACTGTGTACTCTGTACCAAAGAGTTTTATTTCTTCCTAATGGACTAGTATCCAAAGAGAATATCTAGTCTATGATGAATATCGAAGAGTAAAAAAAAAAGTTATTGTTTATTGTATTGATTCTGTCAATCAAAAAAACTTGTTTTCACCGCCGTTTTCTATCAAAAATACGTAAAAATGGGTGAAAATTACGTTATAAACACTATTTTCACGGACTTCCAGAAAAATATGGATATGGATCAAGAAATACGTGAGGTAAATGTGATGATCCAGTGAGCAAAAAAGTTTTTTTAGCACAATGCCGCGCTTACATTTTTTGTATTTGCCGTCATAAATAAGTTGTGAAACTTATCAAATCAAAATAAACAACAACCTAACTCGATCGACAGCCTCGGATACCATGATCTGTCTTGCTGCAGAAGTGCAGTTTGCATAGCACAGCACGCAAACATTCACGACACCTGTCGTGCTCTTGCCTTAGCCGGCGTGCCAGCTGAACCCAATGGTTTGGCACGTGACGATGGGACGCCATGTCGCTATTGCCATGAAAAATGGGTACTCCTCTGGTGTGGGATGCAACTTCTGTCGACACCCTTCTTCGATCCCATCTTCCTAGCTGGGCGCGCTGTGCTGGCGCTGCCGCCGCAACTGCAATCCCTCAACCGGCGCAAATATAGTAATCTCATTGGTTGCTAAGACAGTTGGAGTGTACGTAACGGGGCATTGAGGAAAAAAAAAAATTTGCCAAAAAAATATATTGTCTCAATTCGTTGTTTTCGTGATTCTATCGTATATAACACTTAAAAATAAGGCGAAAAGCATCTTGGTGATTTTTGTCTCCGACCAACCGTTTGTCGTAAAAACGATGTCGAAGGTGAAGGGATTGGTACAAAATGCAATATTCCTGTACTAGGAGAATTTAGGATGCAAGAGCGAGCGAAGCAAGCTCGGGACTTGGGGCACCCCGACTCGGACAGGTTAGTTAGAAGGGCATCCCCTTCTAACCTATCCCCTTCGTGCTTATTTGTTTTTTAATCCACCCAGAAGTAAGGAGCCTCCGTCGACATGACCTCTTTTCTAAGTCTTTTTTTCATAGTGCCCCGTTTCTGGTTTCGTATCCACTGACCAATTTTTCTTTCCATAACAACGTAATTCGGACTACTAGGAACATTGATGTGCTTACCAAGGAACAGCATTTAATTTTTATTTATAATGATCAAAAGATAAAAACTGTCTTTTTATAGCACAACTAGAATAATATGCTATTTAGATAGATAGATATACTTTATTGTACACTAAAAGAAATAAAACAGAAGGAATCCAGGTAATCAAGAACAGTACAAATGGCGGTCTTATCGCTTAAAGCAATTTCTTCCAGACAACCATTGGATGGAAAGAATTGAAAATTTATATTTATTAATTACATTTAATGTAAGTTAGACACATACGAGTCCACCACACTTTTCATAGAGCTCATATGCCATGCCGTACACCCGTACATACACACATACATATGGTTAGTGGACTCGGCATTTACATTTGCGCTAAGAGTAAACTCCAAGGAGGGTCCTTGGCATTAGACTTAAAACCGTATCATGAAACATGCTACTATGTAGTAAAATAGTATTTTCACGGGGTGTTGTTGCTTGTTTTATGATGGTGAATTTTCTACACTTTATTATAATTTATGATTGTGAATTTTCTACACTTTATTATAATTTATTATGGTGAATTTTTTTGTCTCGTATAATGCCGGACTTAAAGAATATTAGTACCCCCTCACTTCCCCTGGGTGTCGTAAAAGGCGACTAAGGGATTCACTAGAGGATGAGCAGCAGCGTTCTCTGAGTACTTTAACAACCATACTGCGATCGCCAACCCGCCTGCCAAGCGTGGCGATTGCGGCAAACCCCCCCCCCCCCCCCCCCCCTTTTGGGGTAGGCCTGTGTCCAGCAGTGGACGGATTCGGCTGAATGATGATGATGGTGATGAATTTTGTAAGAAAAATCTACATTTAAAATGGGGCTCATTTGAAATGTAGATCATCAGGGCTTCGTGAATGAGACTAGAGCAGCACTGAAGTGTTCAAAGAATACTTAAACTTATTTTTCTAGATATGATAAGAGTGCAACCAAAATTAATGAAACTAATAATTAAATTATCTTTAATTTGTAGGTCATTCGTAACATCTGCAAAGATGTCGGTCAAATATCACGGGAGGCGACCACAGTTCTTCAAGTTATTCACCACAATGAAAACGCTAGTAAGTATCAATACTATTAAAACCAAGAAGAAAGTATTAAAATACTGAATAGGGAATATGTATGTAATTTTTTTCTTCTCTTAATCAATAAAACACAGTCTTAAAAACCCAAGAAAACTATTAAAAGAAAATTACTATCGTTTGTTGCTCAAAAAAATGATTAAACTTCAACAATTTTTCTACAGTTCAAACAGCCTTCATGGTCGCGGCCATAATGTGACATCATAATCCACGATACTGCTTTGTTTACATCTTTTTTTTAGCCAAAAATCATATAAATTAAATTATTTCTTGTGCTTTATTTAATCAGAAATCGCACTCACTAACTTACCTCAGTGAGAAATCAAACAGTTTGCTAAGAAAAGATTATTTAAAGTAAATCTTTAAATAATCTTTTCTTAGCAAACTCATGGATTTTGACGTCACTTACGGCATTTTGGAAGACGACGCGTTACGGAATTGCGTCCCATTCCACAAAAAAAACGTAAGATAAAATAATGAATTATAAAATAAGTAATGTGACTCCTGCACAATGTATATTTAAATAATGAAAGAGTTTTGAATTACATGCATATTCCCTATTGGTTCTAATCGCATAGAATATTTTAAAGGCACCTACCTTTTTTTATCACAATGTTTCAACCAAATTACATCTCGGTCACAGGTAGACTGAAGTGGCGGAACAATTGTCATCTTCTGAAGCAACGGCATCTTCATCTACCCTCACTTGATCTTGATTTTCAATTATTGTTATCCTTTAAAATATTCAATGCGATTAAACTAAACGCTAAAACGTGTGTTTAGAATTTCTTGTTGTTTTTGAGTGATTTTGTGTGATTGTTGATACTTCTGTGTCTTGTTCTTGTGTTCGTAAACAGGTTCGTATTGTGTTTGTGTAACTTTAAGTGTCGTTCCATCCAAGATGCTTTTTTTTTTTTCTTTTTAATCTTTGCCCCACACTAAGATTTCTCTTGTATCGTGGGTGCGTTTACAGACAAAAATCTCACAAACAAACGCCCAGACCCGAAACAACCATCTGTAGGCCATACAAATTTTTGTTCCGTATGGGAATCGAACCCACTGTGGAGAAACCAGGTGTGGTGTCTCTCCAACCAAAGGGAGGATCCTGCAACCAGGCGGAGTCTTGTGCCTGGCGGGCTACTGCCCAACGGTTGATGTTGGGAGGTTGTATATATACTAGCGATGGGCGATTGTTGCAAAAAAAACAATCGACTGAATCGAAAATTGTACTGTTGCGCATTCGATTGTCGATTTAGTAGTTCCTCGCCACAATTATTCGAATAACAATCGACGAACTACTAAATTTACGTACACTGCATGCGTATGCGTTGACCTGCGGTGTGCGAGCAGTGCGAGAGACCGCGCGGCTGCGGGACGATGTTGCGTCAATTGTTTTTAAGTATTACTTCAATTTGTTTACTTTAGTTGTTCTTTGAGTTTTTTAGACCAAGGTCAGGCGCGCGCGCGCTATTACCGTTTGACGCGATGCCTAAAAATCGTTGGTGTGGGATTTTTTTGAAAAATTTAAAGAAAGGAATATTGAAAAAGTTTAATGTATATTCTGTTCACATTGTGTAGTCTATCACAAAAATACGACCAACCTAAAGGACCATTTAAAAAGGAAACATCCGTTGCAATTGGTAGTGGAGCACGGACTTTTAACTATTGAATTGTGCCGCAGCGGCAGCGCACGACGCAACACCTTTTAGTAATTACTTATTTAGTAGTACGAATATAGTAGTACGTGCGCTGCGCCGCAATTTTATCTATTGAATTGTGGCGCAGCGGCAGCGCACGCCGCACGCATCACCTTTTAGTAATTACTTATTTATTATTACGAGTATAGTAATACGTGCGCTGCGCCACAATTGAATACAAATTAGTATATTAGTTAGATACGATTATGATTTAACCGAATTCATACAGAATTGATTTATATATGTACGGTACTTACTTTATTTTTTATTTTACCTGTAATTGCATAATTTTATTATTGTAAAAAATTTGATGATTTTCGTTGTATAGAATCAATTAATTTATTCACTTGACAGACATATCTGTGTTGCTGGGGAGTTGGTTGCGCCGTTTCTTCTTCACAGCAAAAACACTAGGAAGCGGTGAAGCGAGGGCTTTTTATGGGATGTCTATAATATTGTAAAACTAACGTTCAAAAAGAACTAAGTAATTCTAGTCTATTTTGAATAAATGAGTTTTGAGTTTGAGTTAAAGTTGATACGGTAACCGTATCAGTGATTGTCGCCTGCTGCGCGCCGTTAGTCGATAACAATCGACTAACATCAATTGTTATCGACTAACATCAATTGTTATCGACTTTTATCGACTGGACTGAACAATCGACTAAGTCGATTAGTTTTAGTAATAATCGCCCATCGCTAATATATACTATCTGCGTGTTAAATCTTGATTGCGCGATGTAGGATAGTTCGGATGTGGTGAGATAGATGCCGCCACACCACTACTCGTAGCGCAGAAGCCATTTGCTTAGCCACTGCACCAAACGTGTCGTCAAATAGAAACAAACCTCCTGATCCCGATCCCCCAGATATTCCAGGTCCGTCAACTCCTTTGTCTCCGAATCCGCTAGCTCAATTTGCGGATGTTGTTTGTAGCGTTACACAGATGGATGTATCAGTATCACAAACTTCTCGCAAACGTCTTAGAGACGAAGAAATTTTGTCAGTATCCCTGCCCTGTAAACCTAAAAGCCAAATTGGTCGTACTAAGTACTCAGTGCTTGATAAGGCTCCTTATGTTGTGCACGTTTCTCGTATAGAGAATCAACCAAATGCTGGTACCACCCTTCATCCAGTAATTTTCGGTAAATTTTTGCTTATGAACAACATCGCGAACGTTGTTCGCGGGGGTGTTAACAAAGTTGGCAGAAACCGCGTGTCAGTAGAGTTTGCTTCCCCTCAGGATGCTAACTCTTTCTTGGTCAATAGCCTGTTGTCGAAACATAGTTACACAGCATCAATTCCTACATTCAACATTACAAGGATGGGTGTTGTTACTGGTGTTCCCACAGATATTTCAGAAGAAGAAGCACTAACCTACCTATCTGTACCCTCAGGCTGCAGGCAAATACTTAAAGTCCTCCGTATTAATAGGAAAACACAAAGAGACGGTACTAATGAGTGGAAACCAACTGAAACATGTGTCCTGACATTTGATGGACAAGTTCTGCCTAAACGGATTTACTGTTTTTACACCTCCCTCCCTGACGAGCAATACATATACCCGACAATCCAATGCCGCAAGTGCTGCAGATTTGGCCATGTAGCTAATGTGTGCCGATCTAAACCTCGCTGCAATAAGTGTGGTCACAATCACCCAGGTGATGGTTGCAGTGTTCCTGAGGGTGAGGCTTTCTGTGTACTGTGTTCGGGAAACCACCATGCAAATAGCAAGACATGCCCCGAATATGGTAGGCAACCGTTATGGCTGAGAAAAACATTCCCTATGCTGAAGCTAACAAGGCTATTCCATCAGTCTCCAGCAACTATGCTAACATAGCAAAAACACCAATCTCTCAGTCATATCGCAAAACCGTGACACTCAAACCCAAGACCCATGCCCCCCTCTCCCCATCTTATGATAAAGCTGCTCATGAGCAGATAGTTAGTTCTCCCCAACCCACACAGCCTAATGGCTGTTCTCTTAATCATAATTATCTATCCCCCAATAATAATCTTTCTATTATTGATTTACTTGTTAAACTCGTACCTATTATTATCTCTTCTTTTAATTCTAACAGTCAAGTACCGTCCAACGTTGCCGAACAAATTGTATCTCTTTTATTAAATATTAAAAATGGCGTCTCGCCAAATATTCCTACAATGGAATGTGAGGAGCGTGTGGCATAAAAAGCACGACCTGTTCCTGACGTCACATCGGGCCATGCCAGTGGGTCGCTTCGGAGCGTTCTACGAGCTTCCAGGGCCTTCTACGCCGGCCCCCACCTCAGCCGCCGACCGGCGGCAGCTCGCCACTCACTCCGCCGTTACCTTAGCGCGCGCACACGCATCGGCTATCTTTTAATATAATCAGCTACCTATCGAAATATAGTAATTATTGAAGTCTAGTAGTTTTAATTATCAGTCAGGACCCCCAGCAGCACACCTGGAGCTTGGCATTCAAACACGACCTCATATTCTTATTAAATAAGTACAAGCCATTGGCTTGTTCTATAGCTGAGACTTGGCTAACCCCAAGTCTTAGTTTCCGTATGCCATACTTTAATATTCTCAGATGTGGCAGATCTGATGGCTATGGAGGTTCGGCTCTCCTAGTCAATAATCGGGTCCCTCTTTCTCCATTCCCTTTACCTTCGCTCACTGGTGACATGAGTATTGCAGCAGGAAGGGTCGAAGGCAGTGTTTTCAGAATACATCGCACATCCTAAGCATGATAATTTGACTTTTTTAAGAAACATTATTTCCAATATTGATGAACCAATTCTGGTCATGGGTGACTTCAACTGTCACTACTACAGGTGGGGATCTGAGCGCTGTGATGCCTTTGGTGTAGCTTTGGTTGATATCTTGGATGATCTGGATTTATGCATCCTCAATAATGATTGTCCAACCCGCAGATCTTCTCCCGGTCAACAAAAAAGTTGTGTTGATCTAACTTTCTGTTCGGTTGAGTTAGCATCTTCAACCAATTGGGAATGTACGTCCTTGGCGCATGGTAGTGATCATTACCCTATTATTATATCCTTGGTCAATAAGACATATTTAGAGAAAACTTCCCCTCCACTCCTGAAGTATAAACTGTCCAATCCAGATTGGACAAAATTTGCTTCATTATTAGAGGATAAGATTGATGTACTTCCAAATATAAACTCAAATTTTTTAGATTCTTCTGATCACCCCCATGCCAAGATCTGTTACGAGGAATTTGTTACAGCCATCACCTCCAGTGCGGATGTCTGCTTCCCTCTGAAGAACAGTGCCCGCAATAAAAGACCCTCGCCCCCATGGTGGGATCCAGAGTGCACTTCTGCAATCAAAGATAGAAAAGAGGCCGAGCAGCGCTACAATAGAGATATGAGCACTGAAAACCTTCTCACATATCTGCAGATTAATGCTAGAACAAAACGTCTCCTTCGTAAGAAGAAACGCATGGGTTGGGTTAAATTCTGTACCTCTTTATCTCTCTAAATTTGTTTGGATACCTAGCCAGCCTAGGCATCAAAGGAAATGAGTGCGCTGATGCTTTGGCCAAAGATGCCTGCTCATCAGCTGCAGCTGACCTCACTCACAATACCCATCAGGGGTATGACCTGCTAAACCTACCAAAAGGTAGACTTCAATCTACATGGCAGGAACAATGGAACATCACTGGAAGACAAAAGGGAAGGTTTTATCATGCGGTTCAACCAGTCATAAAACCTAAACCTTTTCTTTGGATATAAAAAAGTTTCCAAAGCGGTTATTTCAGTCCTCTGCCAAATCCGACTAGGTTTTTGTTGCACTCCGGTTTTCCTGCATAAAATCCGTGTCCGTGACTCCTCTCTCTGCGAGTGTGGTTTGGAAGAAGGTACTCTGGATCACATTTTCTTCGAATGCTCAAACAACCTCCCACTTTTGGATTTATACAACGTTATTTTTACTTTATACGAAAACCGAGACACCCCAACAAGATTTTCATCAGAACTGCCTGAATATGTGTTTTTTTTTTTAGTAAATCTCCAAGTTACACCTTAGTTTATGTCGCGTTAAGTTCGCTAAAAAAGTGTGAAATGCCTGAGATGTGCTATGCAGGGGTTGTCTAATACACGGAAACTGACCGAGCGGACCATTTCAAGCCTCAAGGTGTCTATTCCCGTCAATTGTTATGGGTAGAAACCTACTGAAACAAAATTAAAATTTATGAAAAAAAAAAACAAAAAAAATGTGGTGTAAAAAATATGTCAATCGATTCTCCTAGTGATTCTGAACAAACTAGTTTCAGGTTTCGTATATACTAAAACTAACCTTGTATAGCCGTCTCCCCAAATACAAGATCCCTCTTCCAATTAGCATCTCCTCTTTACTAACATATTCCTCCCCAGAACTGCTCCTGGCGTTGATGATCTTCATCATTGGTAAATACTAACAACCTCTTAAGGGGTCCAACATTAAGAATAGAATAAGAATAATTTATTGTTTAGGAAATTACATTCGTATTATGAACAACTTTTACTATGAGACCAAACAGGAAATCGCGAAAAAACAATCTGCTGTTCCCTACATTTTGACGAGTTAACAGCTGTTTTTTTTCGCGATTTCTTATTTGGTCCCATAGTAAAAGTTATTCATAATGATGAGTACAATGGCCCCTTAAGAGGTTGTTAGTGTTTTACCAATAACCCTGCATACATACATGGAATGGCCATCCTCTGAATCTGCCGCCCGGGGCATGGCCTCCGGCTCGCCCCCCTCTCCCCCTAGATCCGGGGCTGCTTTTGAGGCGGTTCTCATAGCTTCTGCTTGTCAGCTTCACTGCAAGTTCAATTAGATGCCTTGTCTTCTGTATTTTTACAGTTATAATTATGTTTCTCATGTTCTCGTAAGACGGAGTACCCTTTGTCGGTAATCACAAGATATGAATGTGGAATGTACGAATTATGAAGACAATGGAATGCATGTACAGGTGTGAGTGAGAGGTGTATGAGTGTGAAAGAGAGGTATTATATGACTAAGATGACGAATGAGTTAAGAGGAGAACGTTGGGTGTCAGAAGATGAGCGATGTACGACGAGATGTGTTACATTTTGCTTTTAAGTTTTTATCCCTTAATATACCTACCAAAATAATTATACTATTTGTTCACGAGATTTCCATTTTATTTCGCACCCTGATCCCACATTAACCATTTTGTGTAATGAATATTATATTTGTTCCAGTTATGCCAGCCTGTCAGAAAGCAAGAGAATTGTTTGAGAAGGCACAGGAGGGATACGCCAAACTGAAGGAGGCTTTGCCTCCAAATGACTATTACAAGTAAGAATATTGTTAAGCTGCGATCCCACAGCCCGTTAATCGACAGGCCGCGCCGGACGAGGTAACGCCAACCGCGGCCCGTGCCGAGTGTTCCCACGACGTGAGTCGGCCTGGTGCGTCTTCCTGGTCGCCATTCCAACATGAAAAGTGATTCGTTCGTCCACTCCATCATGTGCGCAAACGAAATGGGTGAATAGCGACGGTCGCGACAAGCGCCGTCGCACCGCGTGCCGCGCCTTTGAACTTACCGACTCCCGATGGATCGAACGGGCGACGTCAGGCCACCGACAATAGAGACAATAGGAGCCCCGGCGGGGCTCCTATTTCTGTCTGCAGGGTTTAAAGTAACCTACCACGAAGTGGACTAATGATGAATCAGTCAAAGACGACAGTCATGACCAATAACACAAAAAGTAGGGTTGAGGTAGATGGGCAAGAAATTCACTATGTCGATGAGTACATTTACTTGGGCTAGCTAGTATCCTTCGAAAACAGGCAGGATAAAGAAATCGACCGCCGTATCGAGAACGCCTGGAAGAGCTACTGGTCCATGAAGTCGTTGATGAAGGGAGACCTACCTCTATCTCTAAAGCGCAAACTCATCGACATGTGCATTCTGCCCATCCTAACCTACGGTGCTCAAACATGGTCCCTGACTGAGTCTCAAAAGTCCAAACTCAAGGTTTGCCGAAGGGCGATGGAGCGTAGCGTATTGGGTATTAAGCTCAGTGACCGAATACGTAATACCACGATACGCTCCAAAACAGGAATCGCCGATGTTGGCCATAAATCTGCAAGACTGAAGTGGGATTGGGCGGGTCATGTATGCAGAATGCATAAAGACAGATGGGCTAGAGTCGTCACGCAGTGGGTGCCGGAAGACGGGCGTCGTCGCCGAGGGAGGCCTAGGAAACGTTGGCGTGATGACTTAGATTCGTTTATGGGAGATTGGCCAGAGAAGGCAAGGCATAGAGATGAGTGGAAGGCTATGGGGGAGACCTTTGCCCAGCAGTGGGACAAAACAGGTTGAAAAAAAAAAACACGAAGTGGATGACGGGGGCTTCGTTCGCTCGTTCACTCTAGCCCCCGTCATCCCCTTCGAACCTAACCTATCAGTGTCGGGGTAAGGAAATGTATATTTTCGCCCACTCAGTATTTTTTTCGCCCAAATTAGTATTTAATTCGGACACTTGGAATTTTAGTTGCTAGCTTAGATTAACTGTTTCCCACTGCTAGTAGCTCATTTTACGAATTTTAATCATTCTTAATTTTTCGCTAGTTAAGTTAATTTTTCTCAAATATATTTTAATGCCGCTCGGTTTAGTATTAAAGTATCTCATTAACAGTCTTCCATATATTATTTATTCGCCCGATTAATAATTCCTCCTTAAGTATTAGTACGAGATCCGGCCTAACATCGACCTTCCCTCATTTGTTTTTCTAACGAGAGGTATTTTATTTGAAAGATTTTATACAGGGTGTTAACGAATTCGTGTAATTCCTTAAAACCACATGATCTACTACTGATGTAGACAGGCCCCGCACGGGATTTAGCTAGATTAAAAATAAAAAAATAAAATTATTATTTTTTCATGCGGCTTTGTTACCGATCGTATCTAAACCACCTAATAAGGATTCAGTAAAAAAATAAGAATTAATTTTTTTGCAAAAAAAAAGTTTTATTTGTGTCAACATTTCGATGCCACGCATAAATTAATGAAAGCACGGCGACACGGCTGGCAGGCACGACTAACGCGATATCGCTCTTTGCAGTCAGATAACTCAAGGCTCTAAAATGACTCAGAAATAGAAAATCATTTTTTTTTTTTAGATTTTTTTTTCAGTTTATTTTCAAAAATCCCCATTTAGGGTTAATCTGTGTCACCAGTAGACCACGTGGTTTGAAGGAATTACACGAATTCGTTAACACCCTGTATAAATAAACAAGTCCCGCATGGGTTGCCTAATCAAAAGTGGTCCAGGCTACCCTTAATTCAAATTCATAAAAAATAAAAACAAATTACTCCTTTACTCATCTGTTTTTCAAAAAATATTATTACCAATCGAAAGGACAAGATGTAAGTTAACAGAAAAAAATAGGTTGCCTATATTTTTCTGGGCACGTTCCAAGGTTGCCAGGTATAAACAGGTGAGTTGGTATGAGTAATTTACCCTCATCTGTTTTTTTAATGAAAATAATATTAAAATGAAGATAATTTTATTGTGAACACGATGGTACAGGGTTGCCTAAAAAAAAGTGGTCCAGAGTTAGGGTTGCCGCGATTTAAAGTTTCAATATTTGAGTAGGAGTTTTCAATATTTGACTAGGAGAGTTCAGCAGAGGTACGTCTTAATCCAGGTCATGGTTTACCTCTCCGTTCAGCCACTATTCAGGCCAATGATTGATGTGTACATTCCTCAGATATCAAGAACACTGGCGGAACATGACCCAGCGTTACTGCTTCCTCATAGCACTCACCATCTGGCTGGAGTCAGGGATCCTCGCTACTCATGACACTGTCGCTCAGGTGTTAGGCAGTAAGTAACTAATAAAGATTTGCATGCATTTCTCTCGTGTCAGCACGAACTATACGGAAATAGCTCATGCTGTGGTGAAAAGATTAGCCAGTCAGCAAGGTTGGTAGCGGGGCTCACTGCCTAGGGTGCGCCGGACGTACTTATTTATTTGTTTTACTCTTTACGAGGAGAACATGAAAACAGACTTGGAAACATTCCCAATCATAACTGAAAAATAAATTAATGGTAAAAAAAAACTTTTTAAAAACAAGCTTTTATCGTAGTTGATCTCTACTAGGGATTGCAATCCCGCAAGACGGAATCACGCATTCCCGCTTTATTAAACTGCTGCTTTATTAATTTGCTTTTATTAAACTGCTGGATCCCGCACCTTCAAAGCGCGGATCCGCGGATCCCACAAATTAAAAATTTGGCACCAAAACTTTCGTGTAAATCGCGAGTAGCACGAGCGCCATTTGCTTCTTGAGAGCGTATTTTCAAAAGTTATCAGCATAGGTTGATATCATAGTAATAGCATCTAAGAGAAAGTTGTGATTTGATTATTAGTCATTATATGAATAAGACTGAATTAAAAATATAATACTGTTGTCAGGAGTAAGGGTAAAATTAAACAAAACTATTTAACTATGCCCATTGACTTAAAGTCAATGATTATGCCAAACATTTAAAGATGAATCTAAGAAAACAGATTACTGATTACTTTTATTTAATTAATAGAAAAGAAATAATTTCTGTTACTTAATGTAAGAAATCTATACATATAAAAGGAGAAGCTGACTGACTGACTGATTGATCTATCAACGCACAGCCTAAACCGCTGGGGTTAGAAACTTGAAATTTTGACAGTAGGTTCCTTTTGTAACGTAGGCATCCACTAAGAAGGGATTTTTCGAAATTCAACCCCTAAGGGAGTTTAATAGGGGATGAAAGTTTGTATGGAAAATCGTCACTTAACGGGTTCAAAATTTCACGCAAGCGAAGCTGCGGGCGAAAGCTAGTGTTTAATAAAAGTTGATTTTTGCACAAAAATCTGTAGTTTCAATTTGATTTTCTAAAATACTTAATTTCAAAGATGCGGGATCCCGCGCGGGATTGAGTAATCCCGCATATCAATCCCGCGGGATTGAATGAGCTGCAGGATTGCAAACCCTAATCTCTATCTAGCCCTACTTTTCCTTAAGTATGTTTTAATAGATCTTTTATAATTTCAGTAAGCAGTGTTGAAAGCAAAACTGGGTTCCATCTCGATATAGAGGACTACCTAAACGGACTTCTGCAGCTGTGTTCAGAATTGGTAAGTTAGCAAATTATCATGCTAGATTTTGATCTTTTTTTTCAATAGGGAATATGCATGTAAGTATTTTTTTCTCTTAATCAATAAAGTACAGTAATAAAAACCCAAGAAAAACATTAAAAGTCAAATGTTACTATTGTTTGTTGCTCAAAAAAAAATATTAAACTTCAACAATTTTCTTCTACAGTTCAAACAGCCTTTATTGTCGCGACCATAATGTGACGTCGTAATCCACGATACTGCTTTGTTCACACTTCTTTTTTAGCCGCAAATCATATAAATTAAATTATTTCTTGTGCTTTATTCAAGCAGAAATCGCACTTACTAACTTACCTCAGTGAGAAATCAGTTTGCTAAGAAAAGAAGATTTATTCACATGGATTTTGATGTCACTTCCGGCATTTTAGAAGACGACGCGTTTCGAGATTGCGTTCCGTTCCACAAAAAAAACGTAACATAAAATAAATAATGAATTGTAAAATAAGTAATGCGTTAAAAAATGAAAAAAAAAACAATGCAATTTCTTTTTTAACTCGTGCACAATGTACCTATATTTAAATAATGAAAGAGTTTTGAGTTACATGCATATTCCCTACTAGCTTTTGCCCGCAGCTCCGCTTGCGTGAAATTTTGAGCCCTCGTTAAGCCCCTTGTTAGGTGCAGTTAAAAATCAAAAAAATCTTTCATCCCCTATTTCACCACTTACGGCTAAAACTTCCAAAAACCCTCAAACACGTGTATATTTATTTCTCACCAAGAGCCTACATTTTTAATTCCATGCTTCTTACGTCAAAAGTAACAGATTTCTCATACAAACTTTCAGAACTTATTTCACCCCCTTAGGGGTTGAATTTTCAAAAACGCTCAAACACGTGTAGCTTTATTTCTAACCAGAAACCTTAATATTTAATTTCATGCGTCTTACTTCAAAAATTACGAACTTACATACAAACTTAAATGCCCTATTTCACCCCCTTAGGGGTTGAATTTCGAAAAATCCCTTCTTAGTGGATGCCTACGTTATGAAAGGAACCTACTATCACGTTTTCAAGTTTCTAACCCCAGCGGTTTAGGCTGTGCGTTGAGAGATCAGTCAGTCAGTCCGTCAGCTTCTCCTTTTATGTATATAGATTATCTGCAATCGGCTTTCTAGCCATAATCAGATGGACGTATGGCGGATGGGGCCGAAAGGTTCTAGAGTGGTGACCGCGTACCGGAAGACGCAGCGTATGTCGGCCCGTCACAAGGTGTACCAATGACCTGGTGAAGGTCACGGAAATCCGCTGGATGCGAGAAGCACTGGGGGTCTACTCCCTAAGCACGAAGTCCGTGGTTTCGGCCTTAGTTACGAGCGTTTCCTACTCCCTATCACCTACGGACATACGATTATTTCGGGGCCCGAACTAAGAATGAATGACAACATGATTTGACAGTTGTCTCTACTACCGATGTGTTTTTGCACGTCCGAAAAGTTGAACTTGACACTTGTTTTGTTCACTCCTACGTTTCGGGCTACTTTCGGACGGGCGACTAACTTCGTTGACGGACTTAGGGGTCGTCCATTAATCACGTGATGTTTTTAGCAACTTTTTAGCCCCCTCCCTCCCCCTCTTGATACGTGGTGAGGTTTTAGACGAACTAACCTCCCTCCCCTACCCAAAACCATGTGTATTTTTTTGGCAGAATATTATCTTTAAATACAGGTATAATTTAATTTAATTCTGGAAAATTAGCAATGTGATAAAATGTCTAGGCAGACATTTAGGTTGCAGAAATCGTTACCTGACATTGAACAACGAGTCAAGGTCACGCGCCATTTTTAGATATAGAAATCGCGCGCTCAACGAAAAAAATTAATACACGCGATATCTCACTACACCCCCCCTTCCCCCTTGTGATATTTCGTGACTTTTTCCGAACCCCCTCCCCCCCTTTCCTTTCTAGCCTCACGTGATTAATGGACGATCCCTTAGGAAGTAGGCCCCCAGGACCGGTCGATGGGGCGATGCTTGGGGTAGGCCTATCTCCAACAGTGGATGTCTTTCGACTGAATGATGATGATGATCAATTGTATCAATTCTTAATGACCGTTCAATCATACACACGGCAGAAACCATATCTGCCAAAAATAATTTCAGTAAAATAACTAGAAGATTTCATATTTTTACAATGATTTTCTCTCAGTTTGGATGACATTTAAATAAGTCAATTGTTTTATATAAGGTCTATCTATTCATACGCGAAATATTTTAAGGGATACATCTATAGGTGGTAAAGAAGCCATATTAATAATAAAAATGAAAAACTAAGTTAATTTTTTTTAAATTAAATAATTTAAAGGGCTATGCAACTTTTGCCATACATAGCTGGCATGTTTTTTTTTTTCTTTTCGCCAGAATTGAAACCTAGGCCATATGTTAGAGGACTGTATAACAAATCAATAGCAAAAAGAGCTAGGTCTACTAACCGTAACAAAACCAAGTTAGGGAGTGTTTAGTAGATTGCTATTGTTTTTTATCAGGCGTTATTTTTCTTAAATAAAAATACTCCGTCTGTGATATTTTAAGTTTCCCATTGTTAAATACTACCTACTCGGCAACTCTAATGAGTCATTCCGTGTCCCCCGCTTCCACATTATTATCTTAAATATTCTTTCTAGATCTTCTTGATAGAAGGGCTTAATGATGGCGTAGCAGCAATAAAAGGACATTACTGTTCCTGTATTTCTGGGAAGAGAACACATGATTGTTGTAGCCACGTCATGTCTGTATTGTGGTATATGGCGTGGGGTAGACATCAAAAAAACTTAGGTCCAGCTCAATTTCTGGATTTCATAATAAGACATGATGTGGAAAGAGAGACGAGTACTGATTACGATTAATTAACTTTATCTATAAGAATTTAGTAGCATGTAATTGTTCTATGATAAGGTAAGGCAAAGATTTTTGTAAAACCAGAAGTACCTACTAATTATTTAATAAATAGTTTTGGTTTCGGTTTTCATGGTTGTATAATTTCTTTTTTGTAACAATATTCCGTAGTACAATTTAGAAAAGTAACCCAGAAGACCTATCCTATAGTGGATACGCGTTAAATAGTGTTGCAATAGCGATCATCGACTCCTGTCAACCACTGTACGTCCGTGATTGGGTTAGCGATACTTACTTATTGCGTGCAACGTTAAAAATTGCTATCGCAACACTAAGGGCGAGGCCCCACTAGTGCGTTGCGTTGCGTTGCGACGTTACAGCGCTAGATTTGGATCAATGAGACGTCGCAGCGCTACATTTGGAATCTATAGATTGGTCCAAATAGATTGGTCCAAATCTAGCGCTGCGACGTCGCAACGCAGCGCAACGCGCTAGTGGGGCCTCGCCCTAACCGTTAAGCCACACTGCTCCGTTGCGTTGCGTTGCGACGTCGCAGCACTAGATTTGGACCAACATAGAGATTCCAAATGTTGCCCTGCGACGTCTCATTGGTCCAAATCTAGCGCTGCGACGTCGCAACGCAACGAAACGGAGCAGTGTGGCTTCACTGTTACGTATACCCACTAACGCGTATCGATTCGATACGTTTATCAGTTTTTTTACTAGTTGTAGTGATAAAAAAACTGCCAGTGCGAAAAAAATGTAACAGCAACAATCAACTTAATCTATTTTATCAGAGGAAACCTCAAAATATCACGTATGATTGTATTTTCATTTAATTATAATATAAGAAAAATAGGTAACGCGGGTAACGCCTGACAAAAAGATACTAGCAATACTTCTCTGGTTATCTTCGTTCGGTTACGGTTGATAGACCTGGTTCTTTTTGCTATTGATTTCTCGTATTGTCCTCTAACATATAACCTAGGTTTCATTTCTGGCGAAAGGAAAAAAGTAAAACATGCCAATAGTTTGCATTGGCCTTTACTTGATACACGTATCAAAGACTGGCTCATTACTATTTTCAACATCCATTACGCTAGTTCTACGTAGTAGGGGAAGGTTGCTATGAATGGACCACATAACTTTACGACCTTCTATCTCAAAAAGTATAAGTGTTAAAATGAAAGCCGCTTATTATTTTTATTTCGTAGGACCTTTATTTATAATAATCAAACGCACAAACAATTCGGGCTAACACTTTTTGAATTAAACGAAGAAAAGTAAATTTTGGGCTGTTGCCTTCTTTGGACCATGGGCACCTTCATTGAACCACTAAGTTGCCATCAATGGACTTCGAGAAATTTGTTCTAGAGGTCCAATCGAGGCAACTAATTATAATTAATTATCTTTATTACTAAACTGTGACAAAAAGCTTTCTTTTTTTCGGCGACATTCTGGAATTTTAAATTTGTAATGATTTTTCTGGTGAAGGTCGCGGGAATCCGTTGGATGCGAGAGGCACAGGACCGGTCGATGTGGCGATGCTTGGGGGAGGCCTATGTCCAGCAGTGGACGTCTTTCGGCTGAATGATCATGATGATGAATGTTTTTTCCATGGTTTTAATGAAATATAATAAGTGAAATACTTAATACATAATTAGTGAAATACTGAGGATATGTTCCCATTCTAATGGCTAAAAAAATACAATAAAAAGTTGCTACGATTGGACCGGTCCAACGATGGAACTCTCTTGAGGTTCATTGATGGCAACAAGGTACTGATTAAGAAAAACTAAACAAAAATATAAATGGTCATGATTAGACAAAATTGAATAACAGTCATGGAATCTCAATTAAACTGTCCAATATTTCATAACAGTGCACGCAGACAAATATGAATACAATGAGACTTACGTCAAATTGTACTGAGTGAAATTATAAGATTTTGACCGTCGCAAACACAACCACACGTGTCTCTCCTGGCCATGTGCCGCAACGTCATTGAGGTAAGAGGGGGGTTCAACTGAGTCTCCAAGGACTCGTTTCGACTAGTTTGGGTGTTGCTAGCTTGCACAGTTTTGGAAATACCTTGGTGGTCCAATGAAAGAGCTAGTCCAATGATCGCAACCTTCCCCTATTTATAGTCAATGAAGCGGGCATTTTGTTTTCAAATTTATGCAAAATATCTCAAGCATAATTACAATTATAATAATTATGTACGTAAAATAATAAACAAACCAAAAAAAAAATATTTTTCACTTGTCTTTGGCTTCTTGACCACCTATAGATGTATCCCTTAAAATATTTCGTGTATGAATAGATAGACCTTATACAGCATGTAAGGGTAAATAAACACCGTTAACACTCAAACCATTGGTAGTTGACTTAAACATAAAAATATATGACCGAGTAAAAAAAAAAAATATATACGCGCGAGAAATGAGCGGCGCGGCGGCGGCGGCGCTACGACGCGGCGTACACACACTCGCTAGCGAGACAGCTGACTGACTGGGGGGTAGCAAACTGTGCGGGGCCGTGCGTCGGGCCACGCTGCGAGTTCCCCGCGCCCCCTCCCGTAGCTTGTTGCCCCCGCGCATAGGGTGAAATACTTTTGAGGAAAAATGAAAATTTTATAAAAAAAAAAGTGTATTATTTTTCCATTGATTTTACGTTCGATAAATGAAAGCAAACCACTGGTTTCAAGGATAACGGTGTTTACCCTTACAGCCTGTATACAGAATGTTAACGAATTCGTGTAATTCCTTCAAACCGCGTGATCTATTAGTGACACTGATTGACCCTGCATAGGTTTTTTTCAGAATCAATAAAAAAAAGTTTTCAATAAATGAGCCATGGTATTCTGTATCTGAGTAATTTTAACGTTCCAAGTTAACTGACTGCGTGGAGCGATATCGCGCTAGTCATGCCCATCAGCTGTGTCGCCGTGCCTTCATTAATTTATGCATGGCATCGAAATTTTCCATCACATAAAAAATATTTGGAAAAAAAAGTTTATTTTTATTTTTAATCAATCTAGATGCCGTACGGGGTTAATCAATACCATTAATAGATCATGTGGTTTGAAGGAATTACACGAATTGGTTAACACCCTGTAGTTTAGCTTCATTTTATCTTTTTAAATGTGAGAAGTTTATGGACTTGCCTATACATATAATTGTGTAAATTACTATTATTCATATTGTATTTTTTTTTCCTTTTTGGTTAATTTTTGTGCTCAAGACTTGGTACTACATTTCTCCAAGGTCTGTAGTCAAGACTACATTGTTCTCTCTTAACTATCCTAAATGTACTGTATTCACTGAAATTGTAAAAGATATCCTTTTTTTAAAAAATGGTAACCATGGAGTTTCTTGCCGGCTCTACTCCATAGGAAACAACTAATTGGAACCGTGCACCTAAATTCGACTTTTCATAAGCACCTGTACTGGAGGCTTACCATGACGTCTTATGAAAACGTTCAAATGCCAGCCAGTCAATATCCGTTCAAAAGCAGGTCTGCTTCTGAATCGCTAAAAATCGTGCCATGACAGTACAAAAGGTGAACGACTATTCAACCAAGTTGAACGGATAAGCTTGTTCATGGTACGAAAAGTCTATACAAAAAAAAACAGGTGAACGGATTTCGTAAACGTCAACGTAGCAGGCCAGCCGCAGGCCTGCTCTAACGATGTCATAGTACAAAAAAGCAGGGCAGTTCAACTTCCAGGCAACTTCTGCCCTGCTTTAAGAGGTCATGGTAAGCCCCCTGGTTTACGTGAAATTAAAAAAAAAGATTAATTGATTGATTGTGTTGTAAAATTTTATTTCCAAACAATTTATATATTTTGCAGGCCCGCTTGGCAGTTAATTCTGTCACACGAGGGGACTACGAGAAGCCCTTACAGATATCTAAGTTCGTTATGGAGTTGAATGCTGGATTTAGGTAAGTCAAACTATTTTTTTTTATTTCTTCTAGAACAGATTGCATTTGCTTAGCAGAAAAATGTTGCAAAATCAATGTTTACGATCAAAGGTTTGTTTAAAATTTCCTAAACAAAAGGAGAATTAGAGAGGCCAAAAGTGGTTCCAAAAAGTCTCATGCATCAAAATCAAAATATTATAGTAATTATTTTCATAATTTTTACGACATTACGCGTCGGGGATTTGATTTTTGAACAGGGAATTTAATTTAAAGTAAAAAAGTATGGATGTTGTTTTATTCCCCTTACATTACGTTCCGTTTCACATAATTTATGATTACTATAACCTTGAATTTTGAAAGTGTCATGATCACATCTTTCAAAAAACATGTAAAAAAATTATATTTTGCCGATTCTACATTAATTAAAAACATTTAGATTATATTAGAATTTTTATTTAAACGATTATCATTTTTTTATCTATGGTTAATTGGCCGTTCACAGCCGGTCATAGAGATGTAGAATGCAATAGATGCGGATTACTGTTTTTTAGAGCATTAATAAATCGTGTATGACATGTCCACATTGTCAAGTTATTTAGATTATTTCTAAAATCTCCGTAACTCGCGTTTTGTTTACAAAAAGAACTTTTGTAGGAGTTAATATTATAAGTGTAGTCTATAAAAAACAAAGTTTGACTTTGATGCAGCATGGTACGGGACCCCATACATCCATGAGCATTGTCCTTTAAAGACAGTTTTGTAGTAATTTTGGTTGCCCAGCAGCCATCCATACGAGTCGGATCTATACCCGACATGACACAGGTGACATAGGCTTTTATTTTTGGTAGAGTAAGTTTTCTCCCCCTGATTATTATTTTTCGGGGACCTTGCCTCTGGGAGAAGCTACACGATGCGGTGCGGCTCCGGCGCGGCGCCTGAGTGGTGCCGCTACGGTATCGTAAGAGATATCTTCATTATATTTATCACGTGTATAGCGAGGGGTGGGATACTCAACTTCAAAAACCAAAACGTCAACAATCGAAACATCAACACCATACAATCAACAGTTTAATTTTTCAATGAATCAGAACAACATTAGCTTAAAACATAAACGGTTCAAAATGTCAACACTTCAGATGAGCAACGAATCTGAATGTCACTGATTTATAACGTAAATTGTTCACTTAATCAGCACTAGAAAATCGATGTTTAACTAGTATCGTGAAATATTCAGTCATAATATAATATTCGTCGGAGACATTGTTAAACATAGCATACTGAAATGTCTGGTTTTCTATTGTGAATCCTTTATTCTGAACCGGTGGCCAACATAATTTTGAAAGATCAGATCAAGTTATAATCGACGAATATTATATTATGACTGAATATTTCACGATATTTAGTTTAACATCGATTTTATAAAGTGTTGATTAAGTGAACAATTTACGTTATAAATCAGTGACATTCAGATTCGTTGCTCATCTGAAGTGTTGACATTTTGAACCGTTTATGTTTTAAGCTAATGTTGTTCTGATTCATTGAAAAATTAAACGGTTGATTATATGGTGTTGATGTTTCGATTGTTGACGTTTTGGTTTTTGAAGTTAAGTATCCCACCTTATAGCGAGATAGTTCGGACACGTCATGTCACGTCATATGTCACCCCTCCCGTGCTGCTCCCATACCCCAGGTGACTCAGTTATGCGCTACACCTATACATATTTTTATTCTCTGCTTACAGGTTATTAAACCTAAAGAACGATCACCTGCGCAAGCGCTTCGACGTACTCAAATACGACGTGAAGAAGATTGAAGAAGTTGTCTACGATCTCAGTATTAGAGGCTTACGGCCTAAACTTGAAGCCGCGGCATAAAATATGATTATTGTAGTGATTATTATAAGATGATTCACAACATCAATGTATAGACGCTACTCTGCACAAATGACGGACAATATTTTTTGTCACTTTCTCCGTATCGCCTTACGTTTGCTTGTCCTCAACATTGTTTGTGCATAACAGTCTTCTGTTTTTTGTAAAAATAAGTCTCATTAGGTCATTCAAACTATGAATTTACGTGTGATAAACATGGTTCATTGGAGGAGCTCGTGGCTAAATAATTACAGCCGCATAGACCGATCTTCCGGGTTAAGCCACGCTTGCCGAGGTTGGTCTGTGGATGGGTGACCATTTACCATAGCGAGTTTCCTCCGTGCCTCGGAAAGCACGTAAAGCCGTTGGTCCCGGCTGTCATTTGTAGATGTCATCTTTGACAGTCGTTACTGTTGGTCAGAAGCCAGAAAGTCTGACAACCAGTCTTACCAAGAGTATCGTATTACCCAGTTACTGGGTTGTGGAGGTCTGATAGGCAGTCGCTCCATGTAAAATACTGATATTCAGCTGCATCCGGTTCGACTGGAAGCCGACCCCAACATAGTTGGGAAAAAGGCTAGGCAGATGATGAAACATGGTTCATTGCAGTGTTATTGGCTGTAAAAGCCGTAGTGAGCGGAAAGAGAAAAACATTACTTTTCTCATGTAAAGGCTCCTCCTACACACAATGCCGCCGGCATTGCCGCGCGGCTTTGCCGGCGGGTTTTAACCAGTTCGCCGGGCATAACGCCTATTGACTTACACTCGCGCGGCAATAAGCCGGCGGCATGTGTCTAGAAGCCTAAAGCCCTCTACACACCAAATCCGCAGGCCCGGCGGCGTATAAGGTATAACGGGCCGGTATCCGCAACTCCACGTCTAAGCGCGTATTTTGCGTGATAGGTAAGTATAGTTACTCGATCCATCCTAACTCCTCGAAGAAGGCCAGCACACCCTTGATGTTACTGGTGATCTCTCGGAGAGTACCTGGGTTTCCGAAGTACTTGGCCCTGTATGTGGCGACCTCAGGGCAGTTTAGTAGCACGTGGGCTGCCGTCTCGTCCTCCTCCATGCATGCTCTGCACAGTGGGCTGTCTGTAACTCCATTGACAAAGAGGTGTTTGTTAAATGAACCATGGCCAGTGATGGCTGCTGTGACTGTACGCAGTTGTTGCTTTGACAGCCGGAGGGCTTTTTTAGTGAGCCGACCGTCAGTGGCGAGAAGCGCCTCCTTGGCCTGCCTGCACTCGCCATGGTTAATCCATAACTCATTGTGTTGGTCTCTGGTGCGTTTCCTTACCAGGGTGCGTAGGTATCCGAAGGGGAGTGGTACTATGGGTTCAGGACCCACCGCATCCATGCTCGATCCCCTTCTGGCGAGCTCATCATTGCCTCGGGAACCGCTGTGTCCTTTGATCCATTGGCCCGGCGGCGTATTGCCAGCGGGTTATTGCGGCCAACTAAGCGAGCGAACATGACGCAAAACAATTAGTGAGGTCCGCCGGGCTTGTTTTGCGTCATGTTCGCTCGCTTAGTTGGCCGCAATAACCCGCCGGGTGAAGCCGAGGGCGGAGCGGAAGCGAAGGTCGGTGGCTTTGGTGTTTATAAGCCTTTAAATGCTACATTTACGTCGTTATTTAATTTAAAGATTTTTTGAGTTTTCCTGTACCATCTGCTATGAGACCTTCAATCCTATAAGAACTCTGTTCTTATTGAATTATGTAACCTTAGCAACGAATGGAAAGCTCACATATTTTGATCGGAACTGCACGCCTATACATTGATGTTGTTACTATTGATTATAAACTGTAACATTACTTTAATATAAATGATTATTGAATAAAAAAACAGAATTAAAAATGAATCTTTTATTTGTACAAAATAAGGCTTATAGTAAGCAAACCTAAAAGCGTGTACGCACGAACGAACAAAACATGGTGTACACGGAACATTTGGTTCGTACTTGTGGATAGACATAAATTAGCAAATCAAATCAAAATAATTTATTTGTAAAAACATAGATAAAAGGAGATCACCCATTTTGTTTGCCGCCCCCTACTCGCTGTAAATCACGAAAAATTAAATGAACTATAGGAATTAAATTGAAATAAAAAACGATAGTCGGTAATTGATAAAATTATCTCAATCAGCGTTTCAAATACTGATGCTTACCATTTCTATTTGTAAGTAACAATGAATCGTTATTCACAAATTGAGTTGAGTTGGCGGATATGTTCAAAGAAGGAGCGACTACTAAACAAAAAATAAACCCACCAAATTTTGCCGCCCTAGGCCCGGGCCTACCTGGCCTATAGGGAAATCCGCTCCTGCATGGTCCTGAACTTTGATTCTAATAACAAACTTCTTGTGTCTTTCTTTGCACGAATTTCAAATGTATACCGCCCTTAATGTTTTGTACTAACGCAATGGTAGGGTCGGTGATAAGTTTCCGGCGACTGTTCTCAGATGGCACCACCGTATACTTGCTCAGGATTATCGCTAGGCCCGTCAGCGATTGTAGTACACCAAGCCTTTGACCTGCAAATAAAAAAAAATCACAGCATAAAGAAATTAAGTACCTACACTTGGGAGCAAAGAAATCGAGCCACTCCTTTTTTCACGTGTCCTGGTTTATTACTTTTGGTTTCATGAATTATACAACGTTATTTTTACTTTATACGAAAACCGAGACACCCCAACAAGATTTTCATCAGAACTGCCTGAATATGTGTTTTTTTAAAATAAATCTCCATGTTACACCTTAGTTTATGTCGCGTTAAGTTCGCTAAAAAAGTGTCAAATGCCTGAGATATGCTATGCAGGGGTTGTCTAATACACGGAAACTGACCGAGCGGACCATTTCAAGCCTCAAGGAGTCTATTTCCGTCAACTGCTATGGATAGAAACCTACTGAAACAAAATTGAAATTTATGAAAAAAAAAAAAGAAAAATTTGCTGTAAAAAATATGTCATTCGATTCTCCTAGTGATTCTGAACAAACTAGTTTCAGGTTTAGTTTAGACTAAGACTAACCTTGTATAATTCAGAATACAAAAAACTACCCTCATTGTAAAGGTTATCAAATTACCTTTTAGGCGATAATGTTTAGAATTGATCTGTTCCTTAATACCAAAAATAATAACAATTATACCTACGTGAGAAATAGAAGTGGCTCGATTTATTTACGTATTTGTTTCAAGGCATTTTGCCAAACATTTTACACCAGCAGCTTGTGGACTAACCATACCCAAAAAACTGGTAATATACTGCGAGTTCAGTATAATAATGCCTTCAGGGCGCTGTTGAGGCTTCCTCCTTATTGTAGTGCGTCTGGGATGTTCGCGGATGCGCATACAGACGATTACTTCGCGATCATGCGCAAGAAAGTGGCATCCGTGATATACAGAGTGAGAGGGAGCAACAATAGCGTTCTGAAGGTTTTTGCAAATAGGTTAGAAGGGCCTACAATGGATAGGTTTATCAAGCTACATGTTGGACATGGGGCTTGATAAGTCTTCCTGTGATTGTGAGGTGTTTGTTCTGTGTAAGTGTGTTTGTGTGTCTAATTGTTCAACTAACATAGTTCCTAAGAAATTGTAATACTAACACGCTATGGGCCTTTGATGTCCGACAGTAAAAACTTTTTTTTTTTTATTTGCTCCCAAGTATATTTCATTTTTTTAGAAGACATTTTAATTACCTTAAGTAGGTATTATTAGTAGAGATCGGATATTCGGATGCATATTCACCTAAACTTGAGATGTTGGCCAAAATGGAACGCGCTTTATATAGAAAAATCCTGCGGTTCTGGGACAATTATTTTAATTTGGGTTTTTTTTTTGTTTATCTAACACACACCATTCTTCTTCTTACACTCTACATACACACATATTTGCATCGGGGGTTAAACATTAATTTTAAAAAATTAATACTATAATTGGACCGTGTTGTGCAAAAATGATCCAACCCACAAACTTGCCAAAATGAATGTGTAAATTGTTCCAAGAGTATTGAATCACTTTTGCTATACTTTTTTAGACTTTAACTTAATTGTGGATTGGAATAACCTATCATAAAAAAAATATAGTTGACGGAATAAAATAAATCCTTTTCACATGAAAATTCTGATCATTTTAGATAGTTTGACATCATCAATACCTTAATTTTGGCAAGTTTGTGGGTTGGATCATTTTTGCACGGTCCAATTATGCAATCCAAGAATCCCGGAGTTTTTTTTTTAATAAATCATTTTAAGATGTCGCTTCCGTTATACACCCGACTAGTTAAACATTCCCGGTGTTCCAGGCATCCCGGGTTTTTTTTTACAAAAAATATAGGTATTTTAAGAAGCCGCTAGGCTTTCATACTTTCCTAGCTAAAAAATAACTTGAGGTAAATATGCATCGAATATCCGATCCCTAATTATTAGGCACCGACTTCTAAAACTGAAAGATTCAGAAGTCGATGCTATTCTACGCTGAAACAAAACCGAAGGCACCGACTTATGAAACTGGTAATTTTATCATTGGTAATTATGTTGTTTAATAAAATAAATATATAAGTGAGCTCCCTTATGTAGGTACCTACAGCAAACGTTATTTTTTTGCCGTTTTTATAGATAACTAGCTTTTGCTCGCGGCTTCGCTCCCGTTAATTTACGGATCCCTAATTTTTTGATCTCAAAATATAGCCTATAGCACTCAGGGATAACGTAGCTTCCTATTGGTGAAAGAATTTTTGAAATCGGATGAGTAATTTCGGAGATTACCTCCTACATACAAACAAACAAACAAACAAACAAATTCTACCTCTTTATAATATTAGTATAGATGGTACGGAACCTTGACTTGCACTTAGCGGGTTTTTTTAGTATTTGTTGTTATAGCGGCAACAGAAATACATCGTCCATGAAAATTTCAACTGTCTATCACGGTTCATGAGATACAGCCTGGTGACAGACGGACGGACAGCGAAGTCTTAGTACCTAATAGGGTCCCGTTTTACCCTTTGGGTACGGACGGAACCCTCAAAATTAGGAGGTTCTCAATTCAACGTGTCTTTTTAAATGTTTGTTCAAAGATAGCGTCGCCAGTAAGTAGTGAACCGATTTTAATGATTGTTTTTTTTTGTTTGAAAGAGTATTTTGCCAAGGTGGTCCATAAGGACAATGGAACTCTTTTCTGCGATTGAAAAAATAGGTAGGTACCGTTTAAATTAATAGTTTCAGAAGTACTGACTTCAATATGATTCAGCGTGGATTAAGACCAACTTCTGTTAATTTTACAATAAGGTAGGTAAGTACCTAATTATATTATTAATTTCAGCATTTTTTTTGAAGTCAGTTTTTCTTTGTTTTTCGGTTTTTCGTAATAAGTCTATGAATAAAATCTTACCTATACAATATCGAGGACCAGCTCCAAACGGCAAATATGAAAACTGATTCAAGTTTTTCACGTTTTCAGGATTAAAACGCTCCGGAATAAACTGATCAGGCTGTTCAAAATATTTCTCATCATTTTGAATCGCTTGCAGCGGAATCCTAACCGAGATTCCTTTCTCTATGGTCAAATTTGTCCCTGGAAACGTGTACTTTTTCGCGCACTTTCTTATTAAGAAGCCTACGGGAGGAAACATTCGTAAACCTTCTTTGACACACAATTCCAAGTATTTCATCTCAGTTATTGCTTCAAAACAAATTTTTCCATGTTTTTTTAAAACTTCCTCGATTTCTTTTTGGCATTTTTCTTGTATTTCCGGGTTGTAAGCCAGTTGGTTTAATGTGAAACTTATTGACGCGGCCGCAGTTTCGGATCCTGCTCCAAATAATATGAAAGCTTGTGCCGTCAATAAATTATCGTCAAAAACAACTTCACATGTCTCTGGTACTCCATTTTTGTCTCGCTTAGTCAGCGATTGTCCCACAATAGTGTTCATATTTTTCATTTCTAAGAGTATATCAATGAAATCTTTTCGCCCTATCGGTTTTCCATTTCTATCCTCTACAATACACTTTACAATACCCTCTAAAGTATTTTCAACTTCTGGAGCGAAGAACTTGAAGTTCTTAAACGTATTCGTAGCAAGGAATTTGAACATGAACACCAGATGGTCCCGCAGTTTGATATTGAAAACACGTCTTCCTAATTTTCTGAACACTGATGATTCTTCGTTCAATGAGTTCGTATCAACTCCAAAACCACACGCAGCTATCGTGTCAGTTGTATACTTAGTCATTAACTCCCTCACGTTAACTTCTCGGCTATTCTTTGAGCATTCAGACACAATTATATCCAATCTTTCAGCGATTTTTAATAGGATAGGGAACATAGCTTTTCTTTTCCCTGTAGAAAATCCAACACTCATTTTTTGTCGCATAACTTTCCATAAATCACCGTCTGCAGAGAATAAATTGTTCAACAACGGTTCGGTTCCATGCTTGTTTATTCCTTTTGGATAGAAATTGAGAAAGTCAGTAGCTAAAACATGCTTGATCAACTCCGGATCGCGGAGAACGAGAATTCTATGGTTACATTCGAAACAGCCGACAAATTTTTCATTCGGGAATTTTCTATAGATTTCGGCTAATTCTTCTGTTGGACTGATCTGTTTTAAGTACTTCCGGAGACTGTTTCCAAAAAAGGGTACAGGTTTGCAATATTTTATTCCTTTTTTCTCCCAGTATTTGAAGTTTTTTGTTCCTTTTATGTACAGTAAGATGCAAATCAATATAACTGTTATCATAATCATGTTTGCAATACTGACGAGGTGTAGAATAAAACTATCAATTCTACGTGTGATTCGCTTATTTATATAAGTTTAGTTGAGGTAGAAAAATACAACTAAATACATTTTATTTTTGATAAAGCGAACTTGAAAAAAAATACCTAAAGTTAAAATTTGTATTTGAGTGTAACTAGGTATTAATATTAAATAATTATAATGATTGTCTATTGTTAAGCAGCATGATAACTATCAGATTTAATTATTATAATTTGATTGTAATTGCATGCCCGTGTGACAGCAAAACATACAGAAACTTTAATTATACTACGAAAACATTTATGTACTTACACATTAACTACCTACCCATGTTTGCAAATAGTTAATGATTGATTGAAAATATGTAGACTTTTTGTTGATTACCTAATAACAAATAATTAATATAAATCATCAGCTACCTCCTGCCCTTATTCCAACTTATTTGTAGTTTGCGCAGCATGTTATTTTTCTTCCATACATCTACATATAATAGCCGTCATCTCAGTAGTCACCCTCTTTCCTCTTTCTTCTAGTCATAATTATCATCTTTTACATAATAATATAACCCTTAATCGGGCACAGGTAGGGTTACCATTTAGAAATTTGAAAAGTTCTGACAAAAAGCCTGACATTTCAATAAAAGTCCGGACATTTTATTCACAAAATGCAAACATAAGAAGATTTATTGTTTGATCTCGTTAAGTTGATTGTTAAAGAAGATGTAATATCTTGTTTTTAGATGAATGAGAAGTTAATAAAGATTAAAAAGTTATTTGATATTACATAAGTAAGTTTTATTACTCGTATTCCATCTAAGCCAAAAAATCCGGACAAATTAAAGAGCCGGACAAAGTCCGGACAAAAGTCTAGAAGTCCGGACATGTCCGGACAAATCCGGACGGATGGTAACCCTAGGCACAGAGAACTATTTTCCCACCAACTTTTTTGGAATACGTCGCGATGTTTCTTTCATAGTTTTTATTTTTAAACCTGGCAAAACAACATCTTTTTACTATTTTCTTAAATAAAAATGATAGGTACCTACCTACTTACATAAAATCTTCTTTTTAATGTTTATTAAAAAATGCCAAATAGTTTATTTACTTTTCTTAAAACCGCCTGCCCGATTAAGGGTAAATATTACTGATTAAGTAAGATATTATATTGAGCATCTAAGTGCCCCGTTTACACTGAGGTCTTGTCGTGGCACACGGTAGCGTTCCAACAAATGTTGCAGTCATTGCCATGTGCCCAATACAAGTATCATATTATCGTACATAATATCTTTCTCAGCTTTCACGAGGTTTTCGTCATGGGGGACAGTGATATCAACAATCACTGTGTGGCTCTCTGATCGATCTATTACCACTATAACAGGCATATTGGCAACAATAGTCCTGTCAGTGATAATAGATCGGTTCCAGGACAATGAGGCATGACCATTCTCGAAAACTGAAAACATTTTTCTTTATACCTTCTGGTTAAAAAGCTCGGTTGGAAAGCTCGGGGCACGTGGCATCTATTAGATTTCTATCTAATATTAGATGCCACGTGCCCCGAGCTTTTGAATGCATCGGCACGGTTTTATCTCAGAGGCAGTAATAAGACGTCATTAAGTTTTTTACTCAGTTTTTATATCAAAATTGTACAATGACTTAGGTATAAATAAAATGCGGTAGCACATAATTTGCTTATTAAAATGAAAAATACAAGTCTAGTGTTTAAGTAGGTAAAACTATTTAGGGAGATTATTTTCATAAATCTTTCATCTAGCCCCATCTTAACTTATGCTAGCGTCGTGTTCGCACACGTTAAGGCTCCCACTTCAAATCTTTCCAAACCCTCCAGAATCGAGTGTTGCGCAAAGCCGCGGCTGCTCCGTGGTTCATGCGAAACGATCAACTCCATCTCGATCTAAAAATGCCGACCATCAGGAAATATCTCAAACGCATTTCCAAACGTTACTTAGACACTGCCCCACACCACCCGATCCCCCTTGTCGCCGCAGTGACCGACTACAGTCCCTCTCTCATCAGTAAAGTACGCCGTCCCAGGCACACACTTCTAGAACCCGATGACGAAATAGTAAATTGACCAGTACATTAAACAGCGTCCGCTGCCGTCCAGCTTACCATCCTCGCCGGCGAGCCCCGTCGTGACTTCCCACCGCCGTAGAGCCGGTCTTCTCTTCAGACTCCAGTCACACCGATAATTCAGCCCTCATCAAGCTGTCTCCCACCCAACCCCCGCTAGTAACGCATTAAGCCGAGGTCGAAGTCCCACTAGGAGTAGCCTTTGTGCTGTTGTTGCTAGTAGTCATGATGTTAGTGTAGTAAAAGTAGTTAGCTTAGGTATTTTACTTCTCCACCATTGGCTGGAGACCCTTCAGGTCTCGCCAATTACTGTCCGGTTTCGTACAAACGGTCCACAAGAAAAAAAAAACTGACCGATTCATTCATTGTCTCATCATCGCCCAGCCCTAACCGCTAACGACAGAAATATGAAAGGACAATGGGACAAAACGTCCCCACCCCTCAACAGATCTGAAATGTATCTCAGTTGAAACATCTTAGTAGGGTGATAAACTTTTCCTATGGCGACATTCCTCAAACGTGCGGGATATTCCGGGAAAAACGCATTTTTATTATTATTATTTTGTTTAAATGAATATTCGCATCGTACATCCGATTGAGTTGAAACTTTGTACAGTTGTTGTTGGCACTCACGCAAAAGTTTCTGACATAGTACCATCAACGAACAATAGGTGGCGCGCGAGTCATATCGAATAATTGTAAATAAAAATTCGCATGGTTCATCCGATTGAGTTGAAACTAAGTACCGTTATTGTTAGCACTTGCGCGAGAGTTTCTGACATAGTACCATCAACGTGCAATAGGTGGCGCGCGATTCGTATCGGATAATTGTTACTAAAAATTCGCATGGTTCATTCGATTGAGTTGAAACTAAGTACAGTTGTTGGTGCCACTTACGTGACAGTTTCTGACATAGTACCATCAACGTACAATAGGTGGCGCTCGAGTCGTATCGGATAATTGTTACTAAAAATTCACACGGTTCATCCGATTGAGTTGAAACTTTTTACAATTGTTGTTGCCACTCACGTGAAAGGTCATATCGTCCTCCACAATTACATTAATAAAGTGTCTGCATAACCCCTGAAAGACGATGCCTACCAAATCCTAAATACTACACTAGGAACCAATAACAACCACACATATGTCATTAGATAGGTATTGCAGTATACTGCAATAATTGCTATCGTGGCTCATTTAAAATCACTGTGAGAAAAAAGTTATGGCGATGTTTCATAGGTTAGGTTAGGTTACGTCAGGTTAGGTAATTTCACATATCACCTATTTATTAGATGTGATTTTGAATGACGACATATAATTATAACACTGTTTACTCACTCTACTAGCATTTTTTTGCTATTACCGAACAATTTATAAGAAAAAAAAAACACCTAACCTAACCTACGAAAAAACGCCCTAACTTTTTTCATACAGCGATTTGAAATGAGCCGCTATAGTAGTTACGGCAGTATATTAAAATACCTATCTAATGACATATGTGTGGTTGTTATTGGTTCCTATTGTGGTATTTAGGATTTGGTAGGCATCGTCCTTTCAGGGGTTCTGCAGACAATTTACAATGTGATTGTGGATGACGGTACATAATTATAACACTGTTTACTCAATCTGATTGTGTTTTATTACATAACACTATACAAGAAAAAAACTACCTAACCTGACCTAACATAACCTAACCTACAAAACATCGCCATAACTTTTTTCACACAGCGATTTGAAATGAGCCGCCATAGTAATTATTGCAGTATATTGCAATACCTATCAAATGACATATGTGTTGTTGTTAGTGGTTATGTTGACCAATTTTTCCGGTCTTCCTTTAACACCCTGTATATTCCAAACCCCATCGATTTTGAAGTTAAAACTGGTTGCTAGTCTTTTCATAAATCCTTATGGAACTACTGACACATCAAAAAAATCTGTTGGAAGGGGTGGGGACAGGTCTCATACAATTTTGCCCATCGTCCTTTGGAAATGGTGTTGATTTTATATTGAAAGCACCGTAGTTGTAGGTAAGAAGGGATTTCTCGAAATTCAACCCCTAAGGGGGTGAAATAGGGGATAAAAGTTTTTATGTACACGTCATTTTTGAAGTAAGAAGCATGAAGTGAAATAATAAGGTTTCTGGTTAGAAATAAATGTATTGTACACGTGTTTGAGTGTTTGTGGAAATTCCACCTTTAAGTGTGTGTCCTGAGTGACGGCGCACCGCGTAGGCGGAACGGACGGCGCATTAAATAAATGTTCGAAACGTTTGAATTTTGATATCGACATTATTAAAACCAAAGTAAAATAAACACACGCGCGTACCCGTCCACTTTCCCGGGTGTACTGAGGACAGGTATCGATGGTAAAGGCGCTCCGCAATCCGCAATACGCCCGTGCGCCGTCACTCAGGACGCACACTTAGGGGGTGAAATAAGCGTTGAAAGTTTGTATGAGAAATCGAAAAATCTGATACTTTTGAAGTAAAAGCACGGAATTTAAATACTTAGGGTTATGGATAAAAATAAATAAATAGAGTTTGAGCAACCTAAGGGGTGAAATAAGGGGATATAAGTACGTAAGAAGAGCAGCAGTTATCAGCATTTTTTTTAAAGAATGAGACTTTCTTTCTTTAAAAGTAATAATAAAATATTTAGGTAGAACAGCACGTCAATTTTGAAATTCCAGCCCTAAGGGGCTGAAGTAGGGTTTTTTTTTTAAAAAACGTTGCCCCACACTTAGATTTCTCTTGTATCGTGGGTGCGTTTACAGACAGAAATCTCACAAACAAACGCCCAGACCCGAAACAACCATCTGTAGGCCATACAAATTTTTGTTCCGTGTGGGAATCGAACCCACGACCCGTAGCGCAGAAGCCAATCGCTTAGCCACTGCACCAAACGTGCCGTTTTATTATTTTTATGTTTCAATTAAAGTTAGTATGTATTTTTTTAAATAAGAATTTTAGTATTTATGTATGTTTCATCGTAATCAATTCGCTCTATCAAAAGATATTAGAATTTAAGTTAACCAAAAGAAAGTTAAGTTAGAAAACTTTGTTTTGGATGACTTAAAATTATCGATTATTAAAATTATTAGAAAGCGGGCGAAATCGCGGGTACAGCGAGTCTAAAATAAAACACAACAACCAAATATAACAAAATGTAGGTATTTATTCCCAAATCAGACTGAATTCCACTTTGTCGACACCCGCAAATAAGGCGAAGTCGGAAGCATGAATAAAGTTTACAGAATATTGATCCATTCTCACAAACAATATAGTATAATCGTTATGATTTTTTGTTTCTTCAACTACCCACTCTTTAGTAGAAATGTTATTATACAATTCTATCATATTAAACAAATATTCAATATCAAAATCAAATAAACAATAAAGTTTTAAAGCCATTTTTTGTACATTTTCAGTATCAATCACTTTGAAACCACTGGCAACACTGATTATATTATTGAGCCAATGGAAAGTTTTTTTGTTATAGCAAGTGTATATTAGCGCGCCATTTTGGACGCCATGACACTTCAGCAAAGGTAATTCGTTAGACTTTCTAATATTTGTTGCAATTAATTTTTGAATTTCCTCTGCTTGTTGTTTAGTTAATTTTTCGTTCTGATTAATAAGTACTAAGTGTATATTTTTGATTTCTGAATCGATTTTTTTAAGCAAATTACTGTGTGCTTCAAAATTACGGGAATCTACCCTCTTCACAGAGTCTTCGTTTAAAACGTTTTTAAGTTCACTTAATTCTAACTGTTCATTATCACAAATACCTTCACTTAAATCTATATTTTGTTTTATAACTCTATCACAATCAGTCTTATCTTCGAAATTGGCTTCCGTTGCTTCCCTGACGTCATAATCACGTGGTACTAAAGCTATTTCGACTTTTATGCTGTCATCTTTATATGGTAAAGTTTTTGCGACTTCTGTTGAGCCGGAGTCATAGGGTACTAAGCTTTTTTCGAGTTTCATGGAGTCTTCATCTGGTACTAAGTTTTTTTCGAGTTTCATGGAGTCTTCAACTGGTACTAAGCTTTTTTCGAGTTTCATGGAGTCTTCATCTGGTACTAAGCTTTTCTCGAGTTTCAAGGAGTCTTCATCTGGTACTAAGCTTTTCTCGAGTTTCAAGGAGTCTTCATCTGGTACTAAGCTTTTTTCGAGTTTCATGGAGTCTTCAACTGGTACTAAGCTTTTTTCGATGGAGTCTTCATCTGGTACTAAGCTTTTTTCGAGTTTCATGGAGTCTTCATCTGGTACTAAGCTTTTCTCGAGTTTCAAGGAGTCTTCATCTGGTACTAAGCTTTTTTCGAGTTTCATGGAGTCTTCAACTGGTACTAAGCTTTTTTCGATGGAGTCTTCATCTGGTACTAAGCTTTTTTCGAGTTTCATGGAGTCTTCATCTGGTACTAAGCTTTTTTCGAGTTTCATGGAGTCTTCTTCTGGTACTAAGCTTTTTTCGAGTTTCATGGAGTCTTCATCTGGTACTAAGCTTTTTTCGAGTTTCGTGGAGTCTTTCTTATATGGTGCTAATCTTATTTCAGGTTTCACGGATTCCACATTACATGGTACTAATCTTTTATCGGTTTTCATGACGTCATCATGATATGGTACTTTTGTAATACTATGGCATAGTATGTATGAACATACTTCCGTTTCTGGCGTATTTTCTGAATTGGGTTCTTTTCTAGACTGCTGGATAACTTTCAACGATTTATATTTTGTATTGATTTTATTCTCTGATTTATCTTTGTTATTGAATTCTGGCATCGATTTACAATCTTTATTGATTTCTTTAATTGATACGTCTCCCTTATTGATTTCGTTCATTGCCGCATCTTTCATTGTTATTGCTTTCATCAATTTATCTTCTTCATTGATTTCTTTCATCGATTCATGTTTCTTATCGTGTTTTTTTATCGATGCATCTTCTGCTTCCATCGATTCATTCTTATTATTTCCTCCCTTCCTTATTTTCTCTGAATTACGAACCATTTCTGTTTCACGAATGTTTTTTTCAGTATTCACGTCAATATTATCAGTTGAAGTGTCACTCAAGTCGTTTAATGTAGTACGCGGTCGTTTAGCAGTATTTGCTGTTTTGTTGAGACGAAAATATTTGTGGAGAGTGACAGATCTGGAAATTGAAAGGAATAAATATTCGTCAATCCAAGAGTTAGGTTATCTACCAAAGCGGAGAGGAGAGGAGAGGAGAGGTCTCGAACAACCAATAGAATTGCTTAAGGACCCTTTTCCTGTCATGCGTATTTATACCCGCGCGCGGATCCGAGGGAAAGTTTAAAGCCCATATTAAACGTGTCCTTATTCAAAAAGCATATTACAAGTCTAAGGACTACGTTGACGATAAAGATGCTTGGCAATAACTCCTTCTGCACATGTGGCTTCCCTGGTACCTCATTAACGTCGTATGTGTACCTATGTCTATTAACTAACCTCATTACGATTAGCTTTTTTTTATTTTATTACTAACGTTACTCCCAAGATATCTTTATCTTATTATAAAGTGATTTTCTTTGTAATGTGTTTTGATGACAATTAACCATGTCAGTTGTTTTATACAGGTGTTTGGCAGAACGTTGAACATACGAAAATGGTGGATAGGTGGGGTCATCTGCTACTTACTCAGCCCTAATTTATGTGGCCCTGGACACTTTGATATTTAAAAAAAAATTTTTTTGCTTTCTTCTTGTTTCACCACTTTCTTAACTTTTTAATCTTTAATGTTGGCAGGATCTTATAAAATTATTGCTTTATTTAGATGTTAGCTAGAAAAAAAGTTATGAGTCCTCAAACTTATACAGAAAGATGTAAAAAATACTTAAATCTTAATTTCAACTTGCATTTAAAAAAAAGACCAGGGGGGCCAGGGCCAAATAAATTAGGGCTGAGTAAGTAGCAGATGACCCCACCTATCCACCATTTTCGTCTGTTCAACGTTCTGCCAAACACCCTGTATAGTTTAGCGTCCTTTTACTTTTTGTAAATGTGAGAGCTTTGTAGACTTGCTAGATGCCTGGATACCTAGTTAATTTCTGACCATATTTTTCATTTTGCTTTTTTGTGTGGTTCCTGCTCTTAAGTCTACTTTGCTCTCTCATAACTATTCTAAGTCATAACTGTACCCACTCAAATTGTTAAAGATATGGATTTTAAAAGAGTAACCATGGAGTTTCTTGCCGGCTCTTCTCCATAGGAAACGAGTAATTGGAACCGTGCACCTAAATTCGACTTTTCATAAGCGCCTGTAATTATGTGAAATAAAAACTTTTGATTTTGATCTGGTCCGCATGCGGGTGATAGTACGGTCCTGGCCACACGCAGGACAAAGATTTCGTCTACCGCTGCAGTGTCGTGCATGTCGCCAGTGACTAAACTCGTGCACAAAGATGAACGTTAAAAAAGTAATCATGCGTACTATGACCATGCTTGCGACCCGCGTACAGTAAAAACAACACTTCGGCTTCAGAACGCCGCCCGCATCCGGTTCGCACGCACGCGGGCTGCACGCCCGCAGCCAAGCCGCGTTCCGGGCGCGTGCTGCCCGCATGATGTGTATCTGTACCTAGCGATTGACCATGCCCTGTGTCTTAACGAATACATTAAATAATTAGTTCTATCGAAATATGCATAATACGCAATTTGTTCCGTTTTAGTTTTTATAAAAAATGGCTTCTTCTTTATCAATTAGCCAGCGATGTACTTTTAAATTACACACTTTAAAAAAACAAAATCTAGATAGGCGATTAGTTCTACATTAACTCTAATTACTTATCTACTTTTTACTTATAAAAATTCATTACTTTAAGTTAAAAAAGACAATACAAAGAAGTAAAGCTAGCGATGTATTTCTAAGTAAATGAATTTCTTTGGCTTATAATGTGACAGTTTTGTCCCCTTTGCAATTCAAATTAGATTTTATTAATATTTTTTATTTAATATTTGTAATGTAGATATATCGAAGTTCACAGAAACTACCTACGCTTAGAAAGAAGATTTTGTTTTTCAAATCTACTACTACTACTCGCCTATCTAGATTTTGTTTTTTTAAAGTGCGTAATTTAAAAGTACATCGCTGGCTAACTGTTATAGAAGTAATTTTTTATAAAAACTAAAATGGAACAAATTGCGTATTATGCATATTTCCATAGAACAAATAGAACTAATTATTTAATGTATTCGTTAAGACGCAGGGCATGGTCAATCGCTAGGTACAGATACACCCCGCATGATAGGAATAACATGTATGAAATGATAGGATGCGGGCAGCCTGCACGCGGACCAGATCCGCGCGTGGGTAAAAATACGCATGACAGGAAAAGGGCCCTTATTTTCACATCTCTCCGCTTAGCTTCAACTCAATAAGAAATCCTATTGGTTGTTTAAGAGACATCTCCTCTCCTCTCCGCATTGGTCCACCGACTGGATGTGGAGTAGGGCTGCCAACATTTTTTCTGCAGAGAATCATCATCTGCCTAGCCTTTTCCCAACTATGTTGGGGTCGGCTTCCAGTCGGACCGGATGCAGCTGAATATCAGTATTTTACATGGAGCGACTGCCTATCAGACCTCCACAACCCAGAAACTGGGTAATACGATACTCTTGGTAAGACTGGTTGTCAGACTTTCTGGCTCCTGACCAACAGTAACGACTGTCAAAGATCTACAAATGACAGCCGAGACCAACGGCTTTACGTGCTTTCCGAGGCACGGAGGAAACTCGCTATGGTAAATGGTCACCCATCCACAGACCAACCTCGGCAAGCGTGGCTTAACCCGGAAGATCGGTCTATGCGGCTGTAATTATTTAGCCACGAGCTCCTCTGCAGAGAAAAGAAATAAAAAAAGAAATAAAAAAAATTTTTTTTTTTCCTATTTCTTTCTTGAATGACATTTTTGATCATAGTGCCATGAATAGAGACAAATGCGTGTTTAAAAAAAAATGTGATTCTTTATTGATCTAATTTAGAAAAAATAACTGTTCACGTCACTATGATCAAGAATGTCATTAAAGTCAGAGTTTGATTCATCATCATCATTCAGCCGAAAGACATAGGCCTCTCCCGGGGGGGGGGGGGGTTGCCATAATCGCCACGCTAGGCACGCGGGTTGGCGATCGCAGTATGGTTGTTATAGTACTCAAAGAACGCTGCTGCCCATCCTCTAGAGAGTTTGGTTAAAACATGAAAATAAATCATAACTTGAAACTACAAAAATCGCGGAATATAAATGGGGGTGATTCGGCTACCTCTAATGAGGCATTTACACCACACGGCTAGGCCGCATGGCGAAAATCGACCGTGTAAATGACAATTCGACTAGGCAGCAAGTGACAAGAGACGCGACTGGTGACTAGCCGTACGGCTAAAATCGACCCGTGTAAATGACAATGTGACTAGGCAGCCAGTGACAAGCGACGCGACTGGTGACTAGCCGTACGGCTAAAATCGACCCGTGTAAATGACGTGTGCGTTCGCGCAGCGGAATGTTGTTGAATTTAAAGATTTTAATTATGCAGATATTTAGTGTATGACGTCGTATAATTGTGTATGGTAAAAAAAAAATTGTGCACGCAGCCATTGTGGAGAAATTCACCAAAAACTGATTCCGCTGGGCGAACGTTGTCCTGGCGGAACTTTTTTTAATCCATAGACTTTAGAAGAAAGGAGGTGTGTCCAAAAATTAGTGTGTATTTGTGTGTAATTGTGTGTGTATGAATAAAATTAGTGCATGCATAAACTTCGGAGAAATTCAAGTTTCCGCTACGCGAACGTTTGGCAATTAGCTAGTTTTCATATAAAGCGCTTACATAGAGAGCTGTAGATTTTTACGTACGTTGTTTTGAATTTGTTTATATTTGTTTAAAAAACAGATTTAGAAAAAGTCGTAGGGCTTAAAAGATAAAAATATAAACGTAAAATACGCTTATTAGGTCTTAGTTCTTAAAGTATGCACTTTGGGATCTAGATTTTCACGTTTATACAAACCTTGTAAGTGTCTGCAACATGTTGCTAAGTATCAATGATGTTCCGTTAGTAATTAAAGAGTTATAGGACAATTTACCATGAATAGATCACTGTTTACAAAGCAGTCAAATATCACGACGTTCTAAAGGAATTGCATGGTAAAATGTATGCCAATAATTAGTGTATTCATTCAACTATTCACATGCAAAATTTCATGTCATTAAATTCAGTAATTAAAGAAAAACAATTATAATATTGACGAAGCATCGAAAACCTACATAACCCGACCAAGTTCGGATGGCTACAAAAAAGCGGCCGTGCCATATATCTAAGAAACGTTCTTAACCTTCCAATATAGTATTTATTAATATGGTACAGTTACGTACACAAGCGTTAGGAAAAAATAAAACAATTGCATTTCTTGAATGAAAAATATTTTTTTAATAATAACGCCACTATCTACGATAAAAATAAATCTTCAATTAACAAGTACTTCTCTATTTAAATATCCGTGTACAAAAATATTTTTAATTACATACAGGGTGTTAATGAAATCGTGTAATTCCTTCAAACCGCGTGATCTACTGGTGACACAGATTAACCCTAAATGGGAATTTTCGAAAATCAACCAAAAAATAGATATAATACTTGTATACTTGTGCACAAAATTTTAAACAAAAACATACACACACAAATAACTTTTACAAAACAATCACATATACACAACAGATACAGAACTAGACGAGCAAATAATATAGTGCTGCGGGCGCCTAGAACAAACTACGGCCTGCATACTATTCTGTATGAAGGAGCACAGCTTTATAACAAATTGCCTCGAAATGTAAAAGATCAAAAGTCGATGATTACTTTCAAAAAATCTCTTAAGAATCATATTTTAAAGGAATCAAAACTGTAAATTGTCTTCGGGTACTGTACCTATCTAACCTATTCTTGTTGTGTAGCCGCTGCGTCACCTTATGTAATTTAACTTAATTAGATATAAGTTTTTCTCATGTAAGTGAATATCATTCTTTTTGAGAAATAAAGTTCTTAAACCTAAAAAAAAAAAAAATTTTTTTTTTTTTGGTTTTCCTTTTCTGAGTCTTTTTAGAGCCTTGATTTATCTGACTTCTAAGAGCGATATCGCGTTAGTCGTTCCTGCCAACCGTGTCGCCCTACTTTCATTAATTTATGCGTGGCATCGAAATGTTCACAAAAATAAAATTATTTTTTTGCACAAAAAAAATTTCTTATTTTTTTACTGAATTCTTATTAGGTGGTTTAGATACGATCGGTAACAAAGCCGCATGAAAAAAAAAGATTTTCATTGTTTTATTTTTAATCCAGCTATATCCCGTGCGGGGCCTGTCTACACCAGTAGTAGATCATGTGGTTTTAAGGAATTACACGAATTCGTTAACACCCTGTATAATACTTAATTATGTAATTATAATAACGTTAACAAACGCTTGCAACGACAGCAATAGACTTAAATGTGTTTTAACTAAAATATTTATGATTATTTACGGTTTACTCACGTGCAATTTTTCGGGATTGCCCGACTAGTTTCGGACCCAAACGGAGCCCTTAATCGCGAGACGAACTGTTAAATAATCATAAATATGAATGTGTCTCACGAAAGTTAACTAAAATGGGTTTAATAAACGATTATGAATATAAGGGTAAGTATAATATTTCGAGCTTCAATAAAAAATAAAATCACATCACATATCTAGACTATTCAGTTGTTTAGATTTGATCAACATTAAAAAAGTGCTTATAAACTAAAACTTGTGGTAATTATTTAATTTCCCTAAGGGGTCTATAGTTAGAATCCTGATCCGTGAAATCTTCAATAGACATTAGCTGTATGAATTTTATTTGTCTTAAATAATATATCTAGATTATATCTCAAGTCTCAAGCGCATACTTAAATAAAGTACCTACGTAAATAGTACCTACTTTCTGTCATAGTCAAATACATTTAAAAAAGTAGGTGTACAAAAATAAATGACCTATAAATTATATCGAAACAACAATTGTGTTATCACCTATACCAATTCCATACCGGTATTATACTGTAAATTTTGGCATGTTACCTAAATATATTGTACGGCCGCTTTTTTGTAGCTATCCGAACTTGGTCGGGTTATGTATGTTTTCAATGCTTCGTCAGTATTATAATTGTTTTTCTTTAATTACTGAATTTAATGACATGAAATTTTGCATGTGAATAGTTGAATGAATACACTAATTATTGGCATACATTTTACCATGCAATTCCTTTAGAACGTCGTGATATTTGACTGCTTTGTAAACAGTGATCTATTCATGGTAAATTGTCCTATAACTCTTTAATTACTAACGGAACATCATTGATACTTAGCAACATGTTGCAGACACTTACAAGGTTTGTATAAACGTGAAAATCTAGATCCCAAAGTGCATACTTTAAGAACTAAGACCTAATAAGCGTATTTTACGTTTATATTTTTATCTTTTAAGCCCTACGACTTTTTCTAAATCTGTTTTTTAAACAAATATAAACAAATTCAAAACAACGTACGTAAAAATCTACAGCTCTCTATGTAAGCGCTTTATATGAAAACTAGCTAATTGCCAAACGTTCGCGTAGCGGAAACTTGAATTTCTCCGAAGTTTATGCATGCACTAATTTTATTCATACATACACAATTACACACAAATACACACTAATTTTTGGACACACCTCCTTTCTTCTAAAGTCTATGGATTAAAAAAAGTTCCGCCAGGACAACGTTCGCCCAGCGGAATCAGTTTTTGGTGAATTTCTCCACAATGGCTGCGTGCACAAATTTTTTTTTACCATACACAATTATACGACGTCATACACTAAATATCTGCATAATTAAAATCTTTAAATTCAACAACATTCCGCTGCGCGAACGCACACGTAAATGACAATGTGACTAGACAGCCAGTGACAAGCGACGCGATTGGTGACTTGCCGCACGGCTAAAATCGACCCGTGTAAATGACAATGTGACTAGGCCGCAAGTGACAAGCGACGCGACTGGTGACTAGCCGTACGGCTAAAATCGACCCGTGTAAATGACAATGTGACTAGACAGCCAGTGACAAGCGACGCGACTGGTGACTAGCCGTACGGCTAAAATCGACCCGTGTAAATGACAATGTGACTAGGCAGCCAGTGACAAGCGACGCGACTGGTGACTAGCCGTACGGCTAAAATCGACCCGTGTAAATGACAATGTGACTAGGCAGCCAGTGACAAGCGACGCGACTGGTGACTAGCCGTACGGCTAAAATCGACCCGTGTAAATGACAATGTGACTAGGCAGCCAGTGACAAGCGACGCGACTGGTGACTTGCCGCACGGCTAAAATCGACCCGTGTAAATGACAATTCGACTAGGCAGCAAGTGACAAGCGACGCGACTGGTGACTTGCCGCACGGCTAAAATCGACCCGTGTAAATGACAATGCGACTAGGCCGCAAGTGAACTGGTGACTTGCCGCACGGCTAAAATCGACCCGTGTAAATGACAATTCGACTAGGCAGCAAGTGACAAGCGACGCGACTGGTGACTTGCCGCACGGCTAAAATCGACCCGTGTAAATGACAATGTGACTAGGCCGCAAGTGACAAGCGACGCGACTGGTGACTTGCCGCACGGCTAAAATCGACCCGTGTAAATGACAATGCGACTAGGCCGCAAGTGAACTGGTGACTTGCCGCACGGCTAAAATCGACCCGTGTAAATGACAATTCGACTAGGCAGCAAGTGACAAGCGACGCGACTGGTGACTTGCCGCACGGCTAAAATCGACCCGTGTAAATGACAATTCGACTAGGCAGCAAGTGACAAGCGACGCGACTGGTGACTTGCCGCACGGCTAAAATCGACCCGTGTAAATGACAATTCGACTAGGCAGCAAGTGACAAGCGACGCGACTGGTGACTTGCCGCACGGCTAAAATCGACCCGTGTAAATGACAATGCGACTAGGCCGCAAGTGAACTGGTGACTTGCCGCACGGCTAAAATCGACCCGTGTAAATGACAATTCGACTAGGCAGCAAGTGACAAGCGACGCGACTGGTGACTTGCCGCACGGCTAAAATCGACCCGTGTAAATGACAATTCGACAAGGCAGCTAGTGACAAGCGACGCGACTGGTGACTTGCCGCACGGCTAAAATCGACCCGTGTAAATGACAATTCGACAAGGCAGCTAGTGACAAGCGACGCGACTGGTGACTTGCCGCACGGCTAAAATCGACCCGTGTAAATGACAATTCGACAAGGCAGCTAGTGACAAGCGACGCGACTGGTGACTTGCCGCACGGCTAAAATCGACCCGTGTAAATGACAATTCGACAAGGCAGCTAGTGACAAGCGACGCGACTGGTGACTTGCCGCACGGCTAAAATCGACCCGTGTAAATGCCCCATAAGGGTGCTCTACCTCTGGACTTCCATTTGACACTACTTTTGGAGATACCTTGTATAGCCGCATCTGATTATATCAGAAGAATTAATAACAAAAATAATACTCACGTGTATTTATGATTAAAAATGACACCTAAAAAGGCATCTCCGATATTTTTCATAATTTTAGCCGTCAATTCTTGCTCAGTTGACGAACTCTCAATCCGTAGTCTCATATTAACAGTCTCGATCGTAGAATCTATGTAACTCCTTTTATTAAGAGGCAACACTGTATTAAAAAATACCTCTAACTCTTCATCATCAGACTTGATGAGGATGAGAATCTTTACTAGAATTTGGGCTCTAAACTGAAGGTTCTTAAGAGCTTTTTTTGTACGCCAGGTTGGTATAATCGCGTCGATAAAGGTATTTAAGTGTACGTCGTCTTCAACGGTTATGCAGAAATTAGACGGTATATATTGTTTAGCCTTGTCTATCAACAGGTCTATCTGTTCCTCGGAGAAGGGTTGATGTTTTTTTAGTTCGACTTGCCTGAAATAATGAGATGGATTAGATTATAACTAGTGCCTATAGGTTCCCGTTTCATCACTATCTCGCCTGATGGTAAGCGATGATATGGTCGACGGTGAAGCACGCTTGCCTAGAAGTAACCTATTCACTCTTGACTTAAAGACCCCAAGGTTGTAGTTATCAGGAAACACAGACTCCGGCAGGGAATTCCACTCTTTAGCTGTGCGAACAATGAATGTGTTCGTAAAACGCTTTGTACGTATGGGTGGGATGTCCACCATGTACCGATGGCGCATTGCCGTACGTCTGGTAGTCCGATGATGGAAAGGGCCAGGCGGAATCATATTGTGCAGTTCCATCGCACACTCCCCGAAGTGTAACCGATAATAAACCGACAGGCTGGCAACTCGGCGACGATGTTGATGCGGGGAAGGGTAAGAATCGATGGGAGAGCGTAAGGATTTACGGCAAGATAACAATTTTTTTTTCTTGGGAAAATCCTCATGGATGACCTTCGCCCGAGAAAGGCGAAGGGGTATGCCGGACTGTTACCGGCTAAAAACCCACGGTGTTCCTTCTCCTGACCCTTGGCCGGGGTCGCGGGATTCGTAGTTGCATGCACCGCAACCCTGGCAGGCCTCGGTCCGCCAGCCCCTGGCGGACCTCTCCCTCTGTGGGGCCCCACATCCTCCTGGTCGACGCGCACGGTACACTGCGCCTTGTTCTCGGGCCTGTTACTGGTCGGGCGACGGGTTCCCTGACCCACTGCCCGCAGGCCACACACTAGGGTGGCCGGAGCTCGTCGCCCGGTGCGTCTGGCGCGGGAAGGGAGAATGGCAGCTGCCTCTCTCTCCCTCTCCGCTCCCTCCTTAGTCGCCATCACCACCTCGCAAAAGGAGGCTCTGGCTTCCCACGCACTCTCGCTCCCGACCATGGACAGAACCACGGCCGGGAGCGAGAGGTCACCGCCGACTGCCGCGACTAGTTCGCGGCGCTGAAGTTACCCTCGGTCAGGGCATGATTTACCCATTTTTTTTCTTGTATTACCTGTGATCATCCGAAACACTAGCTACGACCGTCAGTCCAGGCAATTCACTGTATTTCTTTAATATTTCCTCCGTAAGCACTCTTTCTGCGTCCGATAAATTAATCTTAGCCTTATCTGCCAATCTATGAATGCCTTTTAACAAATATTTTTTCTCTTTATATACTAATGGAGCATCATATTTTAAAATTTTCGAAGTTGCATCATCTTTTAATAGTTCCAGAATATTCTTCAGCACTGCTAGTCGAAAAGGGGCGGAGCTGTGGTACTCAAACGGCTTTGGTATTTTAAAATAATCTTTCGTTAAATTCTCGAATGATAGGTGATCGCGAAGTAATTCGTTTGTTTTTTCGACTACTATGTCTGATTTGGGTTTTTCCGTTTGCGTTGATCCTTCAGATAGCCAGTTGGATCTGATTCTTGAGTAAGATGTTGTTTTTGGGAGCTTCTCGCGGGCTTTTGTTAGGCTATCCACGTGTCCGAAGCCAGCTCCTGAAAACTGAACGGGAAAGGGTAAGAATTGATGGGATAGCGTAAGGACAAAGTAGATATACAGGGTGTTAACGAATTCGTGTAATTCCTTCAAAACGCGTCATCTACTAGTGACACAGATTAACCCTAAATGGGAATTTTCGAAAACCAACCAAAACAAAAATTCAATATTTTTTTTGCTTTTCCCTTTCTTAGTCTTTTTAGAGCCTTGAGTTATCTGACTGCAAAGAGCGATATCGCGTTAGTCGTTCCTGGCAACCGTGTCGCCGTATTGTCATTAATTTATGCGTGGCATCGAAATGTTCACAAAAATAAAATTATATTTTTGCAAAAAAAAAAAGTTGTTTTTTTACTGAATCCTTGTTAGGTGGTTTAGACACGATCGGTAACAAAGCCGCATGTTTTTTTTTTTTTATCAAGCTATATCCCGTGCGGGGCCTGTCTACACCAGTAGTAGATCATGTGGTTTTAAGGAATTACACGAATTCGTTAACACCCTATATAGATTACAGCGTATTTTTTTTATGAAATTTTTGAACAGCTATTTCTTTTATACTATTTACTTTTGGGAAAAGTTGTAGAACAAAATTTATTCATTATTATGTGTATTTTAACACCTTTTTGAATTAGTATCCCCTTTCTGACTAACCTTGTACAAAAATAAAGTTTTCAATTTAATGAGGGTTTTCTGAAATGACGCCCACTAGGCGGCAGCACTGAGACGTCAGGTCCAGAACTGTCAAAAGTGTCAGAACGCCTCTATTTTCGTTTCTGTTTTTTTTTTGTATTTTTATGAAATTAAATCATCATCTGCCTAGCCTTTTCCCAACTATGTTGGGGTCGGCTTCCAGTCGAACCGGATGCAGCTGAATATCAGTATTTTACATGGAGCGACTGCTTATCAGGCCTCCACAACCCAGTAACTGGGTAATACGATACTCTTGGTAAGACTGGTTGTCGGACTTTCTGGCTTCTGACCAACAGTAACCACTGTCAAAGATCTACAAATGACAGCCGGGACCAACGGCTTTACGTGCTTTCCGAGGCACGGAGGAAACTCGCTATGGTAAATGGTCACCCATCCACAGACCAACCTCGGCAAGCGTGGCTTAACCCGGAAGATCGGTCTATGCGGCTGTAATTATTTAGCCACGAGGTCCTCAATGAAATTAAATAAGTACAATAAATATTCTCTCAAAAACGAAATGCCACAATGTTGTGCAGTTCCTATATGCTCAAAAAAACGGGAGGTCATAAGTTGCCTAAGGATAAAATACGTTTAAAACAATGGCTTGTAGCCATTCGTAGAGATCGGCGGATTTACGTCTGCAAATAATAGTCTTTTAGGCAAAGATCACTTCAGTAAAGACGATTACGAGCTGCCGAAAGACTCGGTGTTAGAGAAACGTAAGTATTTAATACATAGTGTTCTATGATCAAAAAGTGCAAGTAAATAGCACTAAACTTTTTTAGTATTTGTTACATTTAATTAGGTATATTTAATTGTAAAGTATGTAAATGGAGACTAATGCCTTCATTTAATTTACTGAACTTCTTAATTTTACACTAAATTATCACGCACCATACATTGTATGGTGCGTGATAATTTAGTGTAAAATTTCGATACAATGTAAAAATTTATACTGAAATAAATGAAATGAAAAGATTAAATGATATAGCGCACCGGCAGTGCTTGGTATCATCCGTAAAATTACACACCGTGGGAAGCCACTTTACGTGGGTGCGTGTTCGAAGCTATTTCGTCATTCCAAAATACCAAGTGAAAGAGAACTCGCACAGCACGACTCGCGGTGGATACGACTAGTGGTGGTTAATAAAACGTATAGCGCCAAAATATAACAGACTATGCGTACATAGCGTATAGCGTTTGCTATAGCGGCTCTGACTTCGCGCTATATTATAACGCCTCAATCTACTCAACGAATAAAAGTCTAAAAGCGCGTAGCGGGGCCAAAACGAGATAGCAAGATAGCGTAGCGACTAGCAACAGCGCGTAAGGGAATGAAATATTATTATATTCTTTAGTGTACAGCGCGTTGCGAGATAACATTTACCGCGCATCATCAAGACCGTTTAGCGCGTTGTTAAATAAAATTATAGCGTCTCTGCGTTCAGACTGCGCCCGAGTTTTTGTAACACCGCGTTATAATGATAGCGTATAAAATAACAGACTATATGAATACATTTTATAGTTTATAACACGTCTACAGTTTATAGGGGATTTGAACATCACTAGATACGACGCACTGCTACGCACGCGTAGCGCTACCACGGACGTATCTCTTCCAATGGTGCGCCGGTGCGAGCGAGTGCGTCGCGATGCGCGATATCACGCACCGTGGGAAGCCACCTTTACAGCGATTACGCACTGCATCCGATCCGGATCCGTGAAAATAAGAATATAAAAAACTCGGACTGAATTCGGATATTGCTTTGCGCACTGCATCCGATCCGAATACGAGAAAATACGAATCTAGAGTCTAAAAAACTCGGACCGAATTCGGATTTCGCTTACGCACTTATCCGATGTCTGATCCAAATTCAAACAATTCAGGGGCCATCTTTGGCATATCCATTTGGCGTCTGATTTGAATCCGAGGTAATGCGAAAGCGTTCATACAAACAGTACTACGGCTACTTCGGTCCGTCAATATTTCTTCCGAATTGGAAACTCACGGATCACGGAGAGAAATCGGATGACGGAAGTAGGATCTAGTGCGTAAACTACCATACAAATAGTTCTATGACTACTTCGGAACGTATTTTCTCGGATTCGGATCGGATGCAGTGCGTAACCGCTCTTATAGTGATAACTTACCTTATCGATTGTCGGCATTATAGGCTCCATTATGCCTGTCCCTCTCGCACCAAGCGCTCCGCCGCTCCAACCCATCCCTCGCATCATTCTGAAAGACCGTTCAGATTAAGACAAGTTTCTATTTTTTATTATTTACTAAATGATAACACCATTTTAAAAGGGGATAGAACCTTTGTGGCATAGCCCCCCCGCTGCCTTTTTAAATTTTTTTTCCAAGTTGCGGCGCACGATTACACTAACATATATGGGTAGAGGACACTTAGACAAACAAAAAATATCGGGGATATGGTGCCCTAAAGTGTCACATTGCCGAGATATTTTGAATTAAAGTTTTTTTATTGCAGCGCACTTTGTAACTGGTAAATATGGATAGAGAACACTCAAAACAAACAAAAAATATTCAGAGATATGGTGTCCTAAAGTGTCACGTTACCGAGATATTCTATCGAGATAATCTTGAAAAAAATCTTTGAGTCCAAATATCTCGGCAACGTGACACTTTAGGGCACTATATCTCTGAATATTTTTGTTTGTTTGAGTGTCCTCTACCCATATATGTTAGTCTCATCGTGCGCCGCAACTTGTAAAAAAAATTAAAATGGCGGCAGGGGCCTATGCCAGCTTCCATAGAAAAATGTTCGAACCCCTTTCAGCCCCCACTTCGGTTCCTATTGCACGGCTGTCCCATTTCAAAACCTAGTAAGGGCTTAAAACGAAATTTTACAGGAGAGCGCATAAATGCTAAATCGGTCAGCCTTTGAAAAGTATTTTATGTTAGGTAAAACCATGTGGTTAAAGTGACTTACTAGGTTTTAAAATGATCAGAGGCAGTGAATGGCACTTACTAAGTATCGATGCTTAAATACAGCATGTTAACGAATACGTGTAATTCCTTCACACCACGTGATCTACTGGTGACACAGATTAACTCTAAATGGGAATTTTTGAAAACCAACTAAAAAAAGTCTTGATTTTCTATTTTTGAGTCATTTTAGAGCCTTGAGTTATCTGACTGCAAAGAGCGATATCGCATTAGTCGTGCCTGCCAGCCGTGTCACCGTGCTTTCATTAATTTATGCGTGGCATCGAAATGTTCACACAAATAAAACATTATTTTGCAAAAAAATAAATTCTTATTTTTTTACTGAATCCTTATTAGGTGGTTGAGATACCATCGGTAACAAAGCCGCATGAAAAAATAATAATTTTATTTTTTTATTTTTAATCAAGCCAAATCCCGTGCGGGGCCTGTCTACATCAGTAGTAGATCATGTGGTTTCAAGCAATTACAAGAATTCGTTAACAACCTGTATATTTATTTATTTATTGTATTGATTTACACGGCTTCAGAAACCAATTACATAAATCAAACATTGTAATAAGTACAAACATAAAACATAAACTTATAACAACAATTAAATACTATTGTTCCCACAAAAATGTAGGCACACAGCCATTAAATTGGCGAATTTGTTAGCGAATAGATCGCAGTCCGCTTATTATATCTGCTTATTATGTGAGTTTTCAACGCTAGTGTTTTTGTATTTGGTAGAGACTTTCTAGGTTAGCAAGATTATGCAATAAAACGATTTTTGTGAAAAGTGTCCCTTACTAGGTTTTGAAATGGGGCAGCCGTGCAATGAAAATATAAAAAAAAAATCAATTATTTCACTTGCAATTACACGGTTACTGAAAAAACATGAACAACCTCTTAAGGGGTCACTGTATTCATCATGAACAACTTTTACTATGGGACCAAACACGAAACGGCGAAAAAAAAAATCAGCTCTTCCCTACATTTATTAACCGACTTCAAAAAGGAGGAGGTTCTCAATTCGTCTGAATGTTTTTTTTTTGTGTGTTTGTTACGCGATATCTCCGCCAATTATGAATGGATTTTGATGATTCTTTTTTTGTTTGGTAGGCCATACTTCAGAGGTGGTCCCATATAAATTTTATTGAAATTAAGTCAGCACTTTTTGAAAAAATCAACAAAAACAAAAAAAAAATACACAAATCGTATGTAGACGACGTTCTAGTTGTAGTGCTGGTCCGAGAATTTGTACAATATTGTAATTTTAATTTGTGGCACTAAAAAGTAAAAAATAAAAAAAAACTTTAAAAAAGTAAAAACCGACTTCAAAAAAAAACTAAACGGAGTAAAATAATTATCATTTAATAAAACTACCAGTTTCAGAAGTCGGTGTTTTACGCTGAAACAAATTGAATGCACCGACTTCTGAAACTGGTAGTTTTATTAAATGATAATTATTTTACTCCGTTTAGTTTTTTTTTGAAGTCGGTTTTTACTTTTTTAAAGTTTTTTTATGTTCGCATAACTCGTCAAAATGTAAGGAACAGCTGATTTTTTTACAGAAGTAGCCTTTGAAGTAGCGATTCATACATTACTATGATCGCGTGTCCACCGCACGTCAGTCATCCGAGCGCCGTCATCTCGGCCACCGAGATTGTGAGTAGTTCGGCGCTACCACTAGAACTCCGCCGAGATCGCGACGGACCGAAGTGCCGACGTTACAAAACGCGTCTGCTCTTGTCCACTACATCCGAGATTGACGGCGCCGGTGCACGGATTTTTGTTTCCCTCCATCCGAACCCCTTAGTCGCCGCATCGGCCGACTACAGTCCCTCTCTCATAAGTAAAGTTCGCCGTCCCAGGCACACACTTTTAGAACCCGATGACGAAATAACCCTCCTCCAGGAGGCGAGTAAATCGACCAGCACAATACACAACGTCCGCCGCCGTCCGGCATACCGTCCTCGCCGACGAGGCGCGCGACGTCCCACCGCCGCCGGTCACGATCCACCGAGCTCTCCCGCCGTAGAGCCGGTCATCTCTTCAGACTCCGCAGTCACACCGATAATTCAGCCCTCAACAAGCTGTCTCCCCCCCTTATGTCCACGCCAGCAACGCCCTAAGCCTCGCGCTCCCCCCACTAGGGGTCGCCCTTAGTGCTGTTGTTGCAGGTAGTCATGATGTTAGTGTAGTACAAGTAGTTAGGTTAAGTATTTTACTTCCCCCCCCCCCCCCCCCCATTGGCTGGAGACCCTTCAGGTCTCGCCAATAACTGCCCGGTTACGTAGAAACCGTCCCCTAGGACGACCTACAGCAGTCAAATAGAAAAAAAAAGCACGGATTTTTGTCTTGTGTTGAGAACCACCGAGATCGGTCGCGGTGGACACACGATCGCCGTCACGTCGTTCCGAACTCGGTCCGAAATAATCTCGTTTCTCGGTGACGGCGGCGGTGGACAAACGCTCTAAGGGTTCCCTTTCTACCATTTATCATAACAAAAAGTACTTCAAAGAGCACATCAAGGCTGTCAAAAGCAATGATGAGCAAAAATCTGCCATAGCTGAACATCTGCTGCAGTCAGGGCCCAATCACTGGATTGAATTTCACAAGCCAAGTGTTTTGTCTACGGACAAACATTACATACCAAGGCTGACAAGAGAAGCAATTGAAATAAGAAAACACAAGAATTTCAATCGAGAGGATGGCTTCAAATAGGGAATATGCATGTAATTCAAAACTCTTTCATTATTTAGATATACATTGTACAGGAGTCAAGACACAAATTGCATTTTTTTTTACATTTTTTAACTCATTACTTATTTTACAATTCATTGTTTAATGTTACGTTTTTTTCGTGGAACGGAACGCAATCTCGAAACGCGTTGTCTTCGAAAATGCCGGAAGTGACATCAAAATCCATATGAACAAATCTTTAAATAATCTTTTCTTAGCAAACTGTTTGATTTCTCACTGAGGTTAAGTTAGTAAGTGCGATTTCTGCTTGAATAAAGCACAAGAAATAATTTAATTATATGATTTGTGGCTAAAAAAGAGATGTAAACAAAGCAGTATCTTGGATTATGACGTCACGTTATGACCGCTACAATAAAGGACGTTTGAACTGTAGAAGAAAATTGTTGAAGTTTAATTATTGTTTTGGGCAAGAAATAATAGTATTATTTGACTTTTAATACTTTTCTTGGGTTTATATTAATGTGCTTTATTGATTAAGAGAAAAAAAAAGTTACATGCATATTCCCTATTGTCAAGTACGTGGAATCCAGTTATGAACATGCTCATAAATGGCAGCCGGCATCGTTATAAAGACTCCAAAAAACTTGTTGATACTGTGAGTGTGTTTTGCCGTGACTTAGTGTCGAGTTCCAGTAGTGCGCGTAGCAAGAGACAAAGAAAGAGGGTAGACAGATTTGTCTGCTCCTAACAATTTATTTTCATCCACCCGCAATCTCCAGTCAAGCCGCGATCATGGCGCTTGCAACAGCGTCGAAATATCGGGAACTCAAACAAATAAATAATCACGGAAGATATCCCGTAAGTGACATTTTAAATTTAAAAAGTACTTACTTCATAGCCTTGTCGCTGTGTACAGGCTTCGACAAGCCCTCAATAAGTTGCTCCTTACTCTGTTTAAGATTTTCTTGTCTTAGTAATTCATTTTCGCGGCGACTCAACTTTGCTTCTTTTTTAACAATCTGTGATTTACTTTCGCCGCGATGTTTTATCACTTCTGACTCTTGCCCAGCGATCCCTCGATGACTGCCCGACCCTTCGCTGTCTGAATCATCAGAATCAAACCAGTCATATTTCGCTGGTTTAAAGTCAATTTTGTTATTACTGAAAAAGATAACATTTTAGTTGTAGAGAGTTAAAATTAGTCTAAGGGTCGATTCATACTAGCGCAGAGTCGAAGCGTATCGAAGCGTCAAATTCTTCACAATAATATGTGACTGAAAAAATCAAATTAGTCCGTCAGACAGATTATCAAAAAAAAATTGACCCGTATTTTTTTCTTTTGTTACGTAAACCAAAATTGACGAAGTTACGACACTTTTAAAATTGGCAATACGTCACAAGCCAGTACAATCTTTACTTGCTTCTGAGGTCACAAGCCCCCACTTTCGAGTTTTGATGCGTTTTATCTTCCCAAATATTCATAGATTTAACAAAAGAAACAATACGGGTCAATTTTTTTTTTTTTCAAAACTAACTGGCGGACTAATTAGATTTGCAATTTATTGATGCTGTCAACATGGCTATTAAAGTGAAGTTGCGCGATTGCGCGTGAATTCGCGCGCGTTCATACGCTTTTACATTTAGTAGTGATGAACATCAGTTGACTCACATATTGTAAAAAATATTATGATTTTCTTTGTATAGACTCAGTTAATTTATTCACATGACAGACAGATCTGTGTTGCTGGGGAGTTTGTTGCGTCGTTTCTTCTTCACAGCATAAACACTAGGAAGCGGTGAAGGGAGGGCTTTTTTGGGGGTTGTCTATTGTATTTGACGTTCAAAAAGAACTAAGTAATTCTAGTATATTTTGAATAAATGAATTTTGAGTTTGAGACTCACAGGTCAGTTTTCGATTCCGACTGACGAATGACACGCGTTGGTTCGCGTAATAGCACAGAATAAATAGTATAGGCGCTGGGGCGCGTATGAACGCGCGCGCACCTACCAGCGTTGGTCGCGCTTAGACGCGCGAATTCCGTCGAATGCGCGCGAATTCGCGCGTCTCCTTTTTATCTCAGAAGAAATATGAGCATTACGTTGTGGAGATAAGGGTGAATTTGCTATGTTAAATTTCAGATTAAAGCTTCGATGCGTTTCGACTCTGCGCTAGTATGAATTGACCGTAAGGGCTTGTCCACATCTCCACGTCACGACGTCGTCAACGTGGAACGGTGCGGTAACGCGGCACGGTGCGTTGACATAACGTGTAAATTTACGTTACCGTATCGTAAAAATGCACGTCAGGATTATTGTTAGCTTTATCGTTAACCATGTAAATCCTGAATATTAATAAGAGAAACAGTAAGGTATGGTTTTAAAGCATCGGAGCACATAGACGGCGACTAACTCGCGGGCGTGGAGAGCGCGGGCGGAGCGCATATACGTGTGCGCTTGCGGCTAGAGGCGGAACGTGTTACGATACGGTAACGTAAATATGCACGTTATAGCAACGCAACGTGACGCGTTACCGCGCCGTTCCACGGTGACGACGTCGTGGAGATGTGGACAGGCCCTTAGTCAGTGTCAGTGAAAAGTTGACATACCTTAAACCTGTACTAGCTACTCCGTCTTTAGAAGTTTGCACAATTTCATGTCTCTGTTTCTTGTTTTTCTTCTTATTCCTTAAGCTAAATATAAAAACAAAAGATCACAAGATGAAAACAAAAAAAAACAATAATAAAAAAAAACAGCTCATCCCGAAACTCACCGCCAACTCCGCCAAGCCAACAAATGATATAAAAAAATAAAAGAGTTAGAATTTTCAGTTTTTATTGTTTTAAATATGTACCTTTTTTTTTCAAAACACATTTATTAGTTAGTTAATTATGAGGTAAAATTTTATTCATGGTAACTTTGAAACTAGAAAACGATTAAACTAAAATGTTAGAAAAAAAAACTGCTTTCGCAATCATTTGTTACTGGCTTGAGGTTAAATTTCGGGACAAGCTGTCTATAAAAAAATCGGAAAAAAAGAGTAATTAAAAAAAAAATACGGTATGATTAATGAATGAATGATTAAAGTGCGAAGAAAAACAAAAAATCGGTGACGAAATCTGACATACCTTCTACATATCTCAGTATTTGAACTCTCCGTAGATTTATCCGTATTTGTCAGTTTCTGCAATTTAATATTCATCTTCTTGCTACCTCTAAAGAGAGAAAAAAAAAGAAATTTTAAAAAATGCAAAACTTATGAAGTATGTTTTTACAGTCAAGTGCTATTTTGCCGTGGTAATAAAGATTGCAGTAAGTCCAATTTTTGATTTAGAATATTTAACCTTTTGCATCTGCATATTACCCAACACTAAAGTTCAATATTGTAGCTCAGACCAAATAAAAAAACCAAGGGATGTACTACGCCATATCGAATGCCAATACATCGAATATCAATTGATCGTACACTATAAATCGAATGTTCAAATAGTCGAACGTTCATTTCATCGAAAGGTTAATAAATCGAACACTCAATACATCGAGTGTTCAAAATATCGAATGTTTGTTTGATCGAACGTTCAAAATATCGAATGGTTGTTTGATCGAACGTTCAACGCATCGCATATTCATTATATCGAAATATTAACAGACTGATTACTTACTATATTGAATGTTACTATACAAAAATTACGGCTATGTGGAAGAAAAACAAAGAATTTACTGTTAATCATTTTTTTATTTGTTTTTAATTCAATATAGTAAGTCTGTTAATATTTCGATATAATGAATATGCGATGCGTTGAACGTTCGATCAAACAAACATTCGATATTTTGAACACTCGATGTATTGAGTGTTCGATTTATTGAATGTTCGATTTATTAACCATTCGATGAAATGAACGTTCGACTATTTGAACATTCGATTTAAAGTGTTCGATCAATTGATATTCGATATTTTGGCATTCGATATGGCGTAGTACACCCGTTTTGGCATGCTTCACTGTATTGTTCGCAGCGTTCTGTCTTGGTTTTTTATTTTGTCTGAGATTCTATGTTAAAAATTGCTCTTACTGCACTCTTCATTACGACGGTAGTATTGAGGTGCTAGGAAATCATTCAGAGCTACTTGATTAGAATAAATTTACGGCTTTATGAAATAACAAAAACAAACTCTTCCTGAACAATTGATCAATAAGGCCTCTTGTTCACGGCACGGTTTCTTAACCGTACAGCGTATTAGCCGCGCCGTAGAAAAATCGTGTGTACTTGTACACGACACGGCAAACCACCCGCCGAAACTGATTTATATCCATTTCGTAACACAAAATCAGCGTTGGAAAGCTGTCATGCAATAATTGGCCATCGCGAAAACGTCCGGTGCCGTTAACAAACTCTCATAGACTGTAATACATACAACACTAATGTAAATCAAACAGTGCGCTTTTGCGCAGGAGCAGCCACGGTGCATACGGCGGCGCAGGCGTGCCGTTGGGCCGCCGTGTCCGTCAACAAACTTCTATAGTAGAGTGCGCGGAAGATAACTCTGCGCGCGACTGAGGGCGTGCTAAACGTTGCCGTGATCGCAAAAGTTCAAATTACCGCTTTTTAAGCTTAACTTTTTTATCGCTTAACATAATTTTCCCGTTAAATATTCCTACAATCAGGTAGTTCTACTATCAAAATTGATAAAACGGCACACACTTTGGTGGACCATGATTGGTTCCGATTTCGACCGCGCGCAGACTTATCTTGCGCGCACTCTAGTCCATACAACACTGATGACCGTGCCTACACACGGCTACTTAACCGTAGTTTTTTACGGCGAAAAAACGTGTGTGAACAAGAGGTCTAAGGGCATTTGCTCACTGTCCAATCCAGATCAGAGAAATTACGACCCAAACTAACTTGTATGAACAGCCGTGCACTACATCTGAGATTTGCAGCCGAGTTTCCTCAGATCGTATTGTCCCACGGGGTCTACTCCCTAAGCACGAAGTCCGTAGTTTCGGCCTTAGTTACGAGCGTTTCCTACTCCCTATCACCTACGGACATACGATAATTTCGGGGCCCGAACTAAGAATGAATGACAACACGATTTGACAGTTGTCTCTACTACCGATGTGTTTTTGGCCGTCCGCAAAGCTGAACTTGACACTTGTTTTGTTCACGTTTCGGGCTACTTTCGGACGGGTGACTAACTTCGTTGACGGACTTAGGGAGTAGGCCCCCAGATTCAAGCGCGCTAACTTTGTCATAAAAGTCTCATAACAAAGTTGTTTATTTCAAACTCTAAGTAAAAAAATGTTTAAATTGAAGATTTCTTCACCTTCCTCTTCTCTCGTGTCATATTTACGAAAATAGCTCATGCTGTGGTGAAAAGATTAGCCAGTCAGCAAGGTTGGTAGCGGGGCTGACTGCCCAGGGTGCCCCGGACGTATTTAAGTATCGTCACTCATGGAGGCTCTTTTCACCCCCTCTTGGTCACCAAAATAGAGCTATGCAATGTTAATTAATATTTTATTGTATGAGAATAATACACATTCCTCGCAACACATCCCTCGTTCGCATTTCTTGCTTGTTTTGTATGAACAAAAATCTCGCACCGCTAAGCCCATATCCACCAGAGCTGCGCAGAGCGATGCTAGGTAAATAAAGTGATTCTATTGGTGCTTACAAAACGCATTCCTCGCTACGCAGCTTAGCACAGTTCTGGTGGATACTCAGCCTTACGCTGTCATACCTTCTACGGTCTGCCTATGCTAGTTATTTATCGAGGACCTTCAAAATTAATTCTCGTCAGAACTAATTATCTTTCGAACTTTTCTTTAGTTACGAAAATCATCATCTGCCTAGCCTTTTCCCAACTATGTTGGGGTCGGCTTCCAGTCGAACCGGATGCAGCTGAATATCGGTATTTTACATGGAGCGACTGCCTATCAGACCTCCACAACCCAGTAACTGGGTAATACGATACTCTTGGTAAGACTGGTTGTCAGACTTTCTGGCTTCTGACCAACAGTAACGACTGTCAAAGATCTACAAATGACAGCCGGGACCAACGGCTTTACTTGCTTTCCGAGGCACGGAGGAAACTCGCTATGGTAAATGGTCACCCATCCACAGACCAACCTCGGCAAGCGTGGCTTAACCCGGAAGATCGGTCTATGCGGCTGTAATTATTAAGCCACGAGCTCCTCTTTAGTTACGAAAATAAAAAATAGAATTAGCAATGTTTCACTCACGTAACGCAACTAAACAAAAAAAAAGATGAAATTTATAACTGTTTAATGAGCGGTCTTACTTTTTTGGAGTACTTGACACGTCGGCAGGCGTTGGCTCCAAGACAGGCTTCTTTTTTTTATAAGTAACTCCCCTGCAACAATACAAAATAAATTTACGTTACCATCACGATTTGATCTGTCAACGGCGACACGATAGAATATAACTAAATTAAAATCAGCTAATGGCACCCACAGTGGGACCGAGTCCCACCATGGGTGCCATTAGCTTCTGAGAAGTGTTTCAGAGAATTCGGTTCTGAATATAGTTTTTGCTAAGGTCGACAAGACTACTCTTTACTTGTGAAAGGTAAATGGTAGTTTCCGTACACAGGACAACATTTCAAGCTAAATATTTTCAGTATACAAAATGTCTACAGTGTGGTTGCGCGCAATGTTTAGTTTTAATTTTATAATTATGTCATCTGCCGGCGACGGCGCACACTGTTCCACAACCCCAATATTGGGGAATTCGGCGTTGCAGTAAAATGCCAATAGATGGCGCTAAATCACAGTCTCATCAATTTCACCTTCCACGCGCACAGGGCGCTTGGCTGCACGCGTCGGTAATATGCATCGTCAAAATTGTCGGTGCAACAGTTCAATGAGAAGAAAATTTGAATCCTTATAACGCCTACTACTGCTCTCTTGAACACACCTTTTTTTCTTCTTTTTTGTGAAAGTGCTTCACAGACACCCAGGAGTGCAGTTTTCCGGAGACTGGTGAGTTCAGTGTTGTGTTGATATATTTTTAATATTTAAGCTATACATTGCCGCACCGCACCGCACCGCCATCAACTAGGACTGTTCTTTACTTCTTTCTCAGTCTCCAAACCCCTCCATCGGCTGGAGCTATTTACACGCTCCACCACAGTGTGTAAACGAATTCTTGTAATTCCTTCAAATTGCCTTATCTACTGGTGACACTGATTGACACTGCATAGGTTTTTTTTAAGAATCAACAAAAAAAGTTTTAAACTAAAAAAAAACGGTTTTCAGTATCTGAGTAATTTTAGCGTCTCGAGTTAACTGAATGTGCGGAGCGATATCGCGCTCGTCGTGCCCGCCAGCTGTGTCGCCGTGCTATCATTAATTTATGCATGGCATCGAAAAGTTCGATCAAAATAATTACGATCACTTACCAATGCCGCAAGAAAAACAAAACTTTTATCTTGCTAAATCCCATGTGGGGTTAATCCATACCATTAACTTATCGAGTACTGTAATTATAGACACAATAGATAAACAATGGCACTGACGATCCGGATCGTCGGTCGGGCCGCTAGCGGTTAATAGATCACGTGGTTTGAAGGACTTACACGAACTCGTTTACAACCTGGAGCCTAATTCTCCTAAAATAAATCTTGATAAATCACAACCGAACCAAGGCCGAACCGTTCATTCAGACAGTTCTCAATTTCAAAAGCTATCAAATTGTTTGACACAAAAAACAAAATCAATCATTTTAAAAGTTTTCGAAAACAAAAACTGACTGACGGTTGTGGTTCTATTGCATTAGGCAACAATTTATTTTAGGAGAATTAGGCCCCTGGATTAAATCTCCCCCTGAACGCTCAGTCTGGGAGGCCATCCATGAATTACGTCACAAGTTAAGGGGGGAGAGGGGGTCGACGAAGTGTGACATCGTGTGACAAGGGGTGAGGGGAGGGCCCTAAATTTCATGACGTCACATTTGAAAATCTAAGAATTAAATGGAAATAAAACTAATTTCGGATTTGCTGTTTTAATATCTTCTAGATGTAAATTTGCAAAATATGTGTCGTCATCGTCACACTAGGGAGGGGGGGAGTCTCACAAATCGTCACCCTCCCCGCTAACTGTCGTAACTAGCAATTGATAATTTTTCAGAGACATTCTCACAGAGTGACGTATCTGCTTCAAATGAATGGAAATAAATAAATAGATACCTCAGAGCTTTAGGGCAACTACTAACTTAAAAGAGGTAGCCAAGAGCAATATAAAAAAGTTATTAATTCATTAAAATAAAGCCACAGCTAGCGCAACTACCGAAAAATTATCAATTGCTAGTTACGACAGTTAGCGGGGAGGGTGACGAAATGTGACCAGCTGTGACAAAGACGGAAAGGGGGTAAAAAAATCACGAATATCGTGTGCCGTAATTAATGGATGGCCCCTGGTTTCAGAGAGGCAAACTTATTTTACGCGTACTGTAGATAACTATCTATATATGGATACCCTTCGCCGGGGATGGCGAAGGGTTATGCCGGACTCTTACCGGCTAAAAACCCACGGTGTTCCTTCTCCTAACCCTTGGCTGGGGTCGCGGGATTCGCAGCTGCATGCACCGCGACCCCGGCAGGCCTCGATCCGCCAGCCCCTGGCGGACTTCCTTCTTCTGTGGGGTCTTGCCCCACGTCCTCCTGAGAGGCGCGCATGGAACATTGCGCGCCGCCTTCTCGGGCCTGTTGCTGGTCGGGCGACGGGTCCCCTAACCCGTCACCCGCAGGCCACAAACTAGGGTGGCCCGAGATCGTCGCGCGCCCTCCGGCGGGTAGATAACTACTTAGATCATCATCTGCCTAGCCTTTTCCCAACTATGTTGGGGTCGGCTTCCAGTCGAACCGGATGCAGCTGAATATCGGTATTTTACATGGAGCGACTGCCTATCAGACCTCCACAACCCAGTAACTGGGTAATACGATACTCTTGGTAAGACTGGTTGTCAGACTTTCTGGCTTCTGACCAACAGTAACGACTGTCAAAGATCTACAAATGACAGCCGGGACCAACGGCTTTACGTGCTTTCCGAGGCACGGAGGAAACTCGCTATGGTAAATGGTCACCCATCCACAGACCAACCTCGGTAAGCGTGGCTTAACCCGGAAGATCGGTCTATGCGGCTGTAATTATTTAGCCACGAGTAGATAACTACTTAGATCAACAAGTAAAAAACAAATCAAAGTCAACTTACTTAAGTCCAGTTTCTGCATCTGTCTTGTTTTTTTTGGGCGCTGGTACTTTAACTTTTATATGAGTTAATAGTTGCCCTATTTTCTCGAAAAACTCCTTATATTCTCCATCGAAGGTTGGGCTGTATGGGTCGAACCGACTCCAGGCGATGGCATATCTATAAAATCTTTGTTCATCACCATTCTTTGGTACAAATACAAGCGTCCGACTGTTTTCGTTTGATAAGAATTCTAGGATTGTATTTAAAGTATTTATTACGAATGTACGGGGAAGGGATTCCACAAAGTTAATAATTTGTAACATTTTTTTTGTTTGTTTTTTTTTTAGTTTTGGTATTGTTGGTTTCTTTATGATTTCTGTGTTTTGTTTTCTGTGGACAAAGATTTGTTTTTTATAAAGATGAATAAGAGCGATTACGCACTGCATCCGATCCGAATCCGTGAAAATAAGGATATAAAAAAATTGGACCGAATTCGGATATTGCTTTACGCACTGCATTCGATCCGAATCCGTGAAAATACCGATCTAGAGTAAAAATCTCGGACCGAATTCGGATATGGCTTGCGCACTTATCCGATCTCTGATCCAAATTCAAACAATTCAGGGGCAATTGTTCTTCCGAATTAGAAACTCACGGATGACGGATAGAAATCGGATGACGGATGCCGGATGTAGTGCGTAAGCTACCATACAAATAGTACTACGGCTACTTCAGTCCGTCAATTGTTCTTCCGAATTAGAAACTCACGGATGACGGATAGAAATCGGATGACAGATGCCGGATGTAGTGCGTAAACTACCATACAAATAGTTATATGGCTACTTCGGAACGTATTTTCACGGATTCGGATCGGATGCAGTGCGTAACCGCTGTTAGACTGGTACATTACATTATCAGAAAGGAGATTGGCGGGTTTCGGCTAGACCTACAGGAATAAAACAGGGTGTAAACTAGCGATGGGCGATTATTACTAAAACTAATCGACTTAGTCGATTGTTCAGTCCAGTCGATAAAAGTCGATAACAATTGATGTTAGTCGATTGTTATCGACTAACGACGCGCAGCAGATGACAATCACTGATACGGTTACCGTATCAACTTTAACTCAAACTCAAAACTAATTTATTCAAAATAGACTAGAATTACTTAGTTCTTTTTGAACGTTAGTTTTACAATATTATAGACATCCCACAAAAAGCCCTCCCTTTACCGCTTCCTAGTGTTTTTGCTGTGAAGAAGAAACGGCGCAACAAACTCCCCAGCAACACAGATATGTCTGTCAAGTGAATAAATTAATTGATTCTATACAACGAAAATCATCAAATTTTTTACAATAATAAAATTATGTAAAATAGGTAAAATAAAAATTAAAAATAAAGTAAGTACATATATAAATCAATTCTGTATGAATTTAGTTAAATCATAATCGTATCTAACTAATATACTAATTTGTATTCAATTGTGGCGCAGCGCACGTATTACTATACTCGTACTACTAAATAAGTAATTACTAAAAGGTGATGCGTGCGGCGTGCGCTGCCGCTGCGCCACAATTCAGTAGATAAAATTGCGGCGCAGCGCACGTACTACTATATTCGTACTACTAAATAAGTAATTACTAAAAGGTGGTGCGTCGTGCGCTGCCGCTGCGGCACAATTCAATACTTAAAAGTCCGTGCTCCACTACCAATTGCAACGGATGTTTCCTTTTTAAATGGTCCTTTAGGTTGGTCGTATTTTTGTGATAGACTACACAATGTGAACAGAATATACATTAAACTTTTTCAATATTCGTTTCTTTAAATTTTTCAAAAAAATCCCACACCAACGATTTTTTAGGCATCGCGTCAAACTGTAACAGCGCGCGCGCCTGACCTTGGTCTAAAAAACTCAAAGAACAACTAAAGTAAACAAATTGAAGTAATACTTAAACACAATTGACGCACCATCGTCCCGCAGCCGCGCGGTCTCTCGCACTGCTCGCACATCGCACGTAGTCGCACACCGCAACCGCAGGTCAACGCATACGCACGTCACACACTCACATGCATAGCGGATTGCAGTGTGCGTAAATTTAGTAGTTCGTCGATTGTTATTCGAATGATTGTGGCGAGGAACTACTAAATCGACAATCGAATGCGCAACAGTACAATTTTCGATTCAGTCGATTGTTTTTTTTGCAACAATCGCCCATCGCTAGTGTAAACGAATTCGTGGAATTCCTTCAAACCGCGTGATCTACTGGAAACACAGATTAACTGAAAAGGTTCTCTTTTTTTGAAACTCATTTAAAAAAAAAATGATGTATTTGGTTTCCTATTTCTGAGTCATTTTAGAGTCCCGAGTTAACTGACTGCAAAGAGCGATATCGTGCTAGTTGTGCCCGTCAGCTGGGTCGCTGTGCTTTCGTTCATTTATGCGTGGAATCGAAATGTTCACGCACATAAGAAAAAAAAACGTTTTTTCTTTTTTTTTTTCTTTTTTATGTAGTTCAGTTATGATCACATATCACATTTGCAACAAAAAAAAAGATTTTTAATTTAATATTCCTAGTGTTTATGCTGTGAAGAAGAAACGGCGCAACACACTCCCCAGAAACACAGATATGTCTGTCAAGTGAATAAATTAATTGACTCTATACAAAGAAAATCACAATATTTTTTACAATAATAAAATTATGGAATTAAAGGAAAAATTAAAATAAAAAAAGTAAGTATAGCAATCAATTCTGTATGAATTGAGATAAATCAACTTGGACAATTAAGTGTCTCCTACCCAAATATATCAGAAACATCGTGCGATGAAACTTGAAAAAAAAAAACAAACAAAATGGCGGCAGGGGGCTATGCCACAAAGGTTCCCCTTTATAAATATTTAATAACCGGTCTTACATTTTTGGAGTACTTGACACGACGACAGGCGGTGGCTCCAAGAAAGGCTTCTGTTTTATGTAAGTTACTCCCCTGTGACAATACAAAATAAACTTACATTACCATCACGATTTGAACTGTTAACACGGACACGATAGAATATAACTAACTAGCTTTCGCCCGCAACTTTGCTTGCGTGAAATTTTGAACCCGTTAAGTGACGATTTTCCATACAAACTTTCATCCCCTATTTAACTCCCTTAGGGGTTGAATTTCGAGAAATCCCTTCTTAGTGGATGTCTACATCATAAAAGGAACCTACTGTCAAAATTTCAAGTTTCTAACTCCAGCGGTTTAGGCTGTGCGTTGATAGATCAGTCAGTCAGTCAGTCAGCTTTTCTTTTTATTTATATAGATTAAAATCAGCTAATGGCACCCAGGTGGGACTCGAGATGCGGACTGACCACTTATCTTATTTCCAAGTCAGGCTCTCCACACCATACTAAAATAACTGTGAAAAAAATATTTGTCGTTGTATTTAGTTCTGCGCAGTAAGTTGCCAGCCATTGCCACTTTAACTTGCTAATTTTAAATGGGGTTAAATATAATGACCTCCATAAAATGCTTTGATACCCTTAGTTCTTTTACCAAAAATATATACTTGACACCAGAAAAATAAAGTCTAAAATTACAATAGTACTAGCTATTTTAGTCACAACTGCACTTCAAATTGTATTCGAACACCAAATGTAGTAAATGATCACCAAAATCTTAGCACCCCCGTGGCACCCCGACACGGATAGGTTAGGTTCGAAGGGGATGACGGGGGCTAGAGTGAGCGAGCGAACGAAGCCCCCGTCATTTCCTTCGTGTTATGTTACTTTAAACCCTGCAGACAGAAATAGGAGCCCCGCTCAGCGGGGCTCCGTCGACTCTACTTTGGAAACCCAAACAAGTGACAATTTGGTGTTCATTAACTACAACATTTACTACTTTTGGATTAACAATGATTTATTTGGAGTCGTTTTGCTTTAATAGGATAGCGAGATGTTAAAACTTTGGTTGTAATTTTATATTAAAATGCGGGTTTAATTTTGGTGATCATTTACTATTTTTGTCTGTTATATGTTACCATATCTGGAGGTAAGTTAAACATAAGCCATTAAAAAATAACCCGACTTGTGTTTTGTTTATTTTACCTTCATTTTTGAGTTCAATAAGCGTATCGGTATTGCCGATATTTTTATAAGAGCATCAGTATCGGTATCATATCGGCAAAAAGACGTATCGAGGCATCCCTAATGAATATACATACATACATACCGGTCAAAATCATAACCCGCCTTTTTGCTTCGCCGTAGTCGGATAAAAACAAATCAAAGTCAACTTACTGAAGTCCAGTCTCTGCATCTCTCTTATTTTTTTTGCCCGTTGGTACTTTAACTTTTATATGAGTTAATAGTTGCCCTATTTTCTCGAAAAACTCATTATATTCTCCATCGAAGGTTGGGCTGTATGGTCCCAAATGGCTCCAAGAGATGGCATTTTTATAAAATCTTCGTTCATCATCATTCTTTGGTAAAAACACAAGTGTCGAAGTGTTTTCGTTTGATAAGAATTCTAGGATTGTATTCAAAGTGTTTAGTACGAATTTACGGGGAAGGCATTCCACAAAGTTATTCATTTCTAAAATTTTATTTTCTGGTATTTTTATGTTCTTTGATATTTCTGGTTTCTTTATGATTTCAGCGTCTTGTTTTCTGTGGACAAAGATGGCGGATTAAGGCTGACATTATCAGAAAGAACAATGGTCACTTTGGACTAGGAAAAAACAGAAATTGTTACCGAGATGAAACTGTCGCCCATATGTAGTGCATTGTTAATGTAATTATTGAATATCTTCGTTTATTTTTAAAAGCTGGGGAAATATAGATAATCTTATTTTAACAATACTACTTTATTTATCAGAACGCTTTATAAATAAAATATCTAACTTCGACCGCATCCGTAATTACTTACGTTACTAGAGAAGTCCATACTTTTTCTAGTCTATTATGATTTTATTTCTTAAATCGAAATAAAATCTCAGGCAATGTCAACCGTATAAACTCACATTAATATTATACTAAGCTTAGCCACTAATAGAATTTGATGTTACTTCGTGGTAAATTGTTTTAATAAAGTCATGAATTAGATGAAAAACTAATGATTTTACATCTAAAAATCGATACTGTCATAAATCGATCGATTACGTCGCTCCCTATTCTTGACAAGTAAAAATAAATTGACGGTTTTCTGCGTTGACCGTGTCGTTGTAGTTTCGGCGACGACTGTGTTCTCCTCCCATATTGTTACAATATTCTTTGGTGTTCTGTGCGATTTTATAATATTATTTTCCTGTTTTTTTTTTATAGTTTTGCATTGCTTACAGACTCCGATTGATCTTCTACTCTTGTTGACTTGGGATTCGTTTAATGGACTTTGAATTGCATCACGTTTTGAATCTGATATTGGAAGTGGCAAAAGTAATTCTAGTCTAGTTTGAATAAATGAGTTTTGAGTTTGAGTTTAACATAAATACCTTTCAAAGGCTGACTGATTAACGCTTAAGCGTTCTCCTGTAAAATTTCGTTTTAAGCCCTTACTAGGTTTTGAAATGGGAAAGCCGTGCCTCTGCCCAACCCTTCGGGGAATAAAGGCGTAAGGTTATGTAAAAAAAAAACCGTCATTGCAAATACCTATTGTAAGCAAAAACTATTAGCTATAGTTTACAGAAAACGATACTTACGACATCTTGTATGATTGAACCACAGGGTCAGCTGGTTTATGTTTTTTATTTTTTTCAAACACCAAACTTCTGTAATTAAAATAAGTATTTATTTATTTATACTTTCGCACATAATTAGTACAGAGGTGGACTTAACGCCTAAGGTCGCGTGCGGGTGGCGTCTCGCGGCGCGTCGTACGATTTTTCTGTTTACTTCGCGGCGGCGCGTGCAGCGGCCCGCATCATCACACGCGCAAACACAAACATATGGCAATGTACGATGTTGTTTATGAAGATGCGGCGCGTGCGACGCCGCAGGGCCCGCCGCGGTTGACGCTACGTTTTACAGTGGACGGAGAATTGCAGGAATAGCTGGTCGCAACGCTGCGTGCGCCGCCGCGATAAACGTCGCGTGCGACGCGGCGATGCCATCCGCGGGCTCCGCCTGCATTTCAAGCAAACGCGTGTAAAATCGCTTCTCCGTAAGCGCTACATACAACGCCATATGTTTAAATTCAGTGCGGGCCGCGCCGCACAACGCGACGCACGACGCCCCGCGTTTCCGTAAATGAGGCCTTAGGCATTTTCTACCAGTCGACCTTAGGGTGATGCAGAGAAAACATGGTAGGTGCACTAAAAGAGCTATGTGATACGCTATTTAAAATAAACACAAAGATAACTAAAACATTTTTGCAATAATATTACCTACATACATAATTATAAGACATTTACATACATATTATATGTATACATACTTATGCATAAATATATACAGGGTTACAGGTTAAGTCGACCTAGATCCTTTAAGAGGTTTTAGTTTTCATCATTCCTAGCTGATTTGACTATGAAACACCCCACCCCAAACCTAACCCATATTGAGATATTGGATTTTGATTATTTTTTAAATAAAATGAAGATTTTTTGTGTAATTGTCCTTTTTTTCGGATTTTGTGCCTCTAATTGATGTTTTTGCTATTTTTGTGTAGTAGATTAGTTTTTTTATTACTCTCAACACAAAAAATAACATGTTATTGAACCAACTGGGTAGTAGTCGACGATAGAAAGTTTAAAAAATAAACAAATTTGTAAAAACATTTTTTTTCTTTTAAGAATATTTCAATAAAAGTCTATGACAGTTATGCTGCAGATGTACTAAATAAAATCTACGTTTCTTTAGCTATCCAACAAGGTATAACAAGCTAGGGTATCATCATGATATTCAGAAAAAAACTGTGATGTAATGCTCTCAGGCAGTAGTAAAAAATAACTGTACTTATGGACAAAGTTATCACTTGGGTCAGCAAACGAAATAAAACAAACTAAATAGCTAAAACAACATTTATTATTATTTTTACAATTCATGTTCCACATGTCCGCCTCTGTTTCGCACACATAATCGCATTCTGTGCCTTAGTCCACTTTTAACCACACCAGTCGTTAAGCCTCTTCTAATTTCGTTTGCCGCATCGATAATTTTCTGTCTTAAAACATCAACAGATGAGATTGGATGAGGTTCGTTATAAACTAAACTTTTCATATGGCCCCATAAATAAAAATCCATGGGGGTCAGGTCGGGACTTCGGGCTGGCCACGGTATGGGTCCACCTCTTCCAATCCATTTGTTGGGGTAATTAGTGTCTAGCCACTCTCTGACACTTCGTCGGTAGTGTGCAGGGCAACCGTCATGTTGATACCACATATCTCGGATTAAATTGAGGGGTAAATCTTCCAGTAATTCGGGTAAATCGTTTCTTAAAAAGTTTTCGTAATGTTTCCCATTTAAATTGTCAGTCAGAAAATATGGCCCAATCAAATGGTTTGAGATTATTCCCATCCAGACATTCAAACTGAACCATCTTTGTGATCCCTTTGGTCGCTTCTTATTGGGATTTCTGTCTTCTTTCGGAGCCCAATAATGAGCGTTGTGGTAATTGGTGATGCCGTCTTTATCAAATTTTGATTCATCTGTCCACAAGATGTGTCTTAAGAATGCTGGGTTTTCTAAATCTGCGTTGAGCATGAATCTGCAGAAATCAAACCTCCTCACAGGATCTCCTTCTTCGATAACATGTACCGGCGTGTAATGGTAGGGATAAAGGCCTGCAGTATTCACTGTAAACCACACTTTCCACTGCGATAGTCCAAGTTCTCGGGCAACAATATTAGTGGAAGTAGTTGGATCCGATCTAAACCGTTGCACTATTTCATTGTCTTGCTCTTCATCGTCATCATTAATACGAGGTCTGCCTAGGTCTGATCGTCGCCTCGAAACAGAGCCAGTCTCTCTTAGTCGTCGGTAAACTCCGTCAAAGACACTGACATCCGGTACTCGGCGCCCGGGATAACGTGCAATGTATTCATCCCGAGCTCGCGCGGATACACAGTTGCAGTACCCGTAACAAATTAAAATATCCGCATATTCCTCGTTCGTGAAGGTCGTCATCGTCAACAGTTCCAAATCAGAAGTACGTATCGAAGTCCAGTTAACAAGCACAGTCACAAATCGAAGGGGAAACAGTCCAGAAACACAAGCCAAGTCGAGTATGAATCCAAGAGCACTAAGTATCACATCTACTACGGACGAATCGCGTAAGCAGACTAAAACCAAACAGAATAACAACAAAATGGCCGAAAATAATCTATCTCCCTCACACCTACATAAATCGTCCCGCTTGCACGCACCACAGCTCCATCGAAGAACAATAGTACCGTAATTTTTGCTACTACTTGGGACCCTTTTATGAAAGTTTTTTCTAAGAATTTTGATAATACCCTAGCTTGTTATACCTTGTTGGATAGCTAAAGAAACGTAGATTTTATTTAGTACATCTGCAGCATAACTGTCATAGACTTTTTTTGAAATATTCTTAAAAGAAAAAAAATGTTTTTACAAATTTGTTTATTTTTTAAACTTTCTATCGTCGACTACTACCCAGTTGGTTCAATAACATGTTATTTTTTGTGTTGAGAGTAATAAAAAAACTAATCTACTACACAAAAATAGCAAAAACATTATCAATTAGAGGCACAAAATCCGAAAAAAAGGACAATTATACAAAAAATCTTCATTTTATTTAAAAAATAATCAAAATCCAATATCTCAATATGGGTTAGGTTTGGGGTGGGGTGTTTCATAGTCAAATCAGCTAGGAATGATGAAAACTAAAACCTCTTAAAGGATCTAGGTCGACTTAACCTGTAACTCTGTATATATAAATAATATAATTTATATAATTTGGTATTGTATAATATATTATATAATACCAAAAAAAGAATATACAGAATGTTAACGAATTCGTGTAATTCCTTCGAACCACCCAGGTAGACCCAAAATAATAGCAGGTAAACCCAAAAGTATAGTACGTAGAACCAAAATAATAGTAGGTTGAACCAAAATAATAGTAGGCAGGCCCAAAATGATAGTAGGCAGACCCAAAATAATAGAAGGTAGACCCAAAATAATAGAAGGTAGACCCAAAATAATAGCAGGTAGACCCAAAATAATAGAAGGTAGACCCAAAATAATAGCAGGTAGACCCAAAATAATAGAAGGTAGACCCAAAATAATACAAGGTAGACCCAAAATAATAGCAGGTAGACCCAAAATAATAGAAGGTAGACCCAAAATAATAGAAGTTAGACCCTAAATAATAACAGGTAGACCAAAAATAATAGAAGTTAGACCCTAAATAATAGCAGGTAGACCCTAAATAATAGCAGTTAGACCCTAAATAAAAGCAGGTAGACCCAAAATAATAGAAGGTAGACCCAAAATAATAGAAGTTAGACCCTAAATAATAACAGGTAGACCCAAAATAATAGAAGTTAGACCCTAAATAATAGCAGGTAGACCCTAAATAATAGCAGTTAGACCCTAAATAAAAGCAGGTAGACCCAAAATAATAGCAGGTAGACCCAAAATAATAGAAGGTAGACCCAAAACAATAGTAGGTAGAACCAAAATAAAGACTTACTTTTTTTCACCCAAAGTATCTATGATCTGAATTCTGAATTCATACTTCAGGCTATAAATTTTAACTGCCTCCCACAATGCGCGGTAGAGGTCTTTAATTTCAAAATCGGTATCAAAATCAGCGAATGCTACAACACTTTTTAATAACAAATGCAAAAATGTAGCCTGTTCCGCATTCAGTTCGGGAAATTCTATCTTTTGCGTGGAATTATTTTTTACAAATGCCAGTGTTGCTCGGAGGCAGTGTATTTTAAAGTCTTGAGATATGATATTAGGTGTTGACCTTTGTAGTAATTCGGAGGGGTCTGCTTCGCTTGAAGATTCAGATGACGGCAGCAAGATGTCCAGGGAACTGAGAGAAATTGAATAATATTGTCAATTTAATTTTAAAGAGTAATCAGACAAATAATTTAGAAAAAAAAAAAAAATTTTTTTTCCTTTTTTTTCTGTTTTAGCGTCAGTACCCTTGCCAAAACCCATGCCAAAAAAAGTGCATGGCCAAAGACATGTGCACGAAAAATACAAAAAAAGTATAATTATATTGAGCTCATTGAAGAAACACAAAAAAATTTTTTTATTGCAGTGTAGTAGCACAGTCTACCTATATCTTACTCCTTACAGTCGGTTAACGTAGAACATTGTCGCAGAGCAATCGTGCGGGGGGTTGCGGGGTGAAGGAGCGGAGGTTATGTCCCGAGTAGCCATACTGCGTACTCGGGACATAAATTCCAGGGCTCGCACTTTTTGATTTCGAATTTGATTGACATCGTTCATAGAAATTATATTAATTTATTAATAGTATGTATGTTGTATGTACAGTAGCGTTCATAAGTCCATTAGCAATCTCACAAAGCAATAGACTGACACTTTTGTTTGACTTACGACCTTCTTTAATTAGTAATTTCTATACTATAGGCACACACACACTCAATATTGTCTACAACTGATTGTAGTTCATAATTTCAATTATTGTAACAGATAGCATCCTGGCTTAGCGGTTAACGCATTCAGGTGCGTATCATGGCGATCCGTTGGTTCAGACCTCACGTGCGGGTGACTTTTTGTAGTATTAATAATTACTCGTAGTAGTTCGATAAATGATTAGTTGTTGTCTCTTTCGTCTTGTGTAGTAAAGTTAGTAGGTAGACCACAAAAAACTAAATAAATTATTTCGATTTCTGTAAAGTAGACAGACGCAGTTACGACTCATCTAACTAAATCGAATAGAACGTTGTTGGTTGGGTGTTATTGTTGGTTTGTGACGTGTGAATCTATTAAAGTTTAAATATTTTCAATATGCAGGCAAATATAAATATCGAAGCGAGGGCGAATATTATTGCACTGCGTAAAAGTGGATGCAATATAACACAAATATCTAATGAAACCGGACTGAGTGTGAGTGTTATGATTTAATTATTTTATTGGATAAAAAACTAAGGGCTATCAAAGATTATCAAAGATAACTATATTCGATCATTTATTTTAATATTTTATTAAATAAAGTTTTAAAATCATGATGTTACAAAAGAAAAAGATTATAAATAACTTTAAAGTTTATTTATTTGGATTAATGAATGATGAATAACAATAATATGTGTAATAATTTTATTTTTAATAGTGTTTTGTTTCTAAATTATTAATAGCAAACTAATCAGTTTTAGTATTTTGCGTATGGATGCCTAACAGTATTCCTTTTTTTGTTTTAGAGAAATACTGTGAGTCGGTGGGTTAGGAGATATGAGGAGGAGGGAAGCCTTGCTAGTCGGGAGCGAAGTGGAAGGCCGGTGCTTATTAAAGAGGCGCAGCGACGTCACATGGTGAATGAATATGAAAGAAGTGGTTTCATACCAACGAGACATTTTGCTGAAGTATTCGACACATCATTACTGACTGTTCGCCGTGCACTCCACGCTGAAGGTTTGCATCACCGAAGACCAGCTAAAAAACCCTTTTTAACGGAAAAACATAAACAAAAACGTTTACGTTTCGCACAAGAATATTTAGACTTCGACTGGGCCACTACTATATTCACAGATGAAAAAACGTTTAAATCGAGCCAAAAGGGAAGACTTCATTTATGGCGTAAAGATAATACATGCTGGTGTGAAAAAAACATAGTTCCTAACACGGAATCAGGGCGAATCACGGTCAATATGTGGGGATGGATGAGTGCAGCAGGGCCAGGGGAACTTGTATTTATTCCTCCACGCGCCAATAGCGTCACTTATATGGAAGTATTAAATGACGTCATGCTACCTACTGTGCGTAACGTTTATCCAGCTGAAGAGATTATGGAGATATCTTTTGTCCAGGATAATTGTCCAATTCACCGGGCGGGCACTGTGCGTGAGTGGTTTATCAGACACCCGGAGATAACTGTCATTCCATGGCCAGCCCGATCTCCTGACCTCAACCCTATAGAAAATCTATGGGGTTTGATGGTGCAAAGATGGGAAGCACGGGACGAGAGGTGTCTTGAGCAGTTAAAATCACATTGCATGGAGATATGGGAAAATATAAGAGGAACAGAAATATGTTTTAATCTCATAGGCTCCATGCGTCAACGTCTTCTTGACTGTATCGAGAATAATGGGGGATACACAAAATATTAAATGTTTTATTATAAAATTATTAAATATGAATATTATATTACGCCATATTTTCCGTGATTATTTATGGATTAAAATGTGAGGTTTAGTTTCAATCTTCTTTTCGTAAAGAAAAAGAATACTTAAGCTATAACCTCAATAAGTCCTAATGAATAAGATTTGTTAACTTTGAGGTTTGAGATCACTCGCAGTAAAATAAAAGTAGTATTACTGTGTAATTTAATTGTATTGTGACAACGAGTCCGCACTGGATATATTTACGTGGGTAGATTTGCGTAGATTTGCTAGTTGTGGTTTATTAGAGTACCCACTATTTAAAACACAATATTGTTTTAATACTAAGATACAATATTTTAAGCCTGATTGTCATAGTTCACTGATTAGCTACTTTACTTCAATGAATCGTTCTTTATGAGAAAATAAACTGTTTTTACTAGAAGTATATTTACTTATATAAATATATATTATAATAATTGTAGCAGTTTTTTAACTTTATGTAATTAATTAATTAAAATGAATGAACAATAAACATTTTTGTTTTGTTATCACTTAACACGCATTTTTTATTCTAAACCCTTTATTGCAATAACAATAATAAAAAGATAGCAATACTATCACCTAGGTAAATATTATTGTTGCAAACAAAAATAAAACATTGACAAAAAATGCATCACGAGATCAGAACCTAAACCGACACTCACCTAATTCTGACGCTTTACGCTTACCGCTATCGGTGCCTAGTAATTGTATTCGAATTTTAGCAATCCTATGAACCGACCAAGCAAGATCATGCGTATGCTGCGTGTATAATAAAAGCGACGGAAATATATTTTTGTTTCGTGTAGTGCGACGCGATGACAGTGTGTGAACTCTGTGGCTGTGCGCTGTGGTATGCGTACTGTATCGAGACACCACTTACACATACAAACATACGGACTGCACCGCGTGTGTTCACAGCAATACAAACCTTAGCGTGCCAATGCACTTATGAACGTTTACTGTACCTATTAAGAGAATTTTATTATAAAGTCTGTTTACTAATCCAAGATGGCGGCCATGAAAATTTTCATCTAATCATCATGGGTGATCATGGGTGTTAATTTCATGGTTTTCGGGGTCACTGATGACGAAAATAACTTCAAAATCCAAATCCAAGATGGCGGCCATGAAAATTAGTAAAGTAGTCGTCATGGGTGTCAAATCCAAGGTTTTCTGGGTGCGGATGCCGAAAATGAGGTCAAAATCGAAATCCAAGATGGCGGCAATAAAAATGTCAAATTAGTGGTCATGGGTGTCATTTCCATGGTTTTCGGGGGTACTGATGCCGAAAATGAGGTCAAAATCGAAATCCAAGATGGCGGCAATAAAAATGTCAAATTAGTGGTCATGGGTGTCATTTCCATGGTTTTCGGGGGTACTGATGCCGAAAATGAGGTCAAAATCCATTTCCAAGATGGCAGCTTTTAAAATTTCAATTTAACCATCATGGGTGTCATTTCCATGGTTTTCGGGGATGCTGATGACGAAAATGAGGTCAAAATCTATATTCAAGATGGCGGCCATGAAAATTTTCAAATTAGCCGTGGTGGGTGTCAAATCCATGATTTTCTGGGACGCTGATTACAAAAACGAGATCCATTCTCAAACACCAAGATAGGGACCACGTTTTACCTGGCAAATTAAATTTAACTGGTAAATTTTTTTGACCGCCGTATATTGTCGAGGAATACTTAGTCTTTATTTCCAGCATCAGCACCCACGAAAACCATAGAAGTAATAACCATAAATAATAAGTAATTTTCTATGGCTCCTTCCTGGATTTGGGAATCATTTATTACTCTTACCTACCCCCGCAAGCGTTAGCCACTGCGACTGTAACCTCGACAAAATTTGTAGTTTTAAATATTGTTAGTAAATTCCAGCGTAAGATGGCGAACTTGCGGCTACAAACCTTTGCATTATTTTGTCAATCGTCAAAATTACGCATGCGTGGTTTTCTTTTTGCGTGTCACTGTTTCTATAAAACGTTAATTAATTTGGACGTTTGTTTGACAAAGTTTGTGTAATTTGTTTTATGTGACAACCCATGAGAAGTGTTACCAATTTTGACATTTCATAGGACCTGTCAAATGTATGGGCGTTGACCCACTGTATGTAGTAAGTAGGTACACTGTGGTAGTAGTATGAAAACATGACATTTAGTTAGTGTTTTGAATTTTTAGATTTTTCTTTAACATTATTAGTTATCAGATAATAGTCTGCTTCCTGAAAAGTTGATAAAATCCACATATGGGTTTTGACAAGCACACCAATGTTGTATTGTTTTTTTTTTCTTTTCTTTTTATTTTTAGTGCTATTGTATTTTGTCTTTTGTTGCATTGAATTAGGGTTTTTATCTATAAATCCAGTAGTAAATTATCAAGTTATTAACTGCTAATGCCAAACAAGCGTAACATCTGTATTTCCCTGTGACAAACAATAAATGAGTTGAATTCAATTGTAAAAAGGTCTGTTTGCCACGTACGAAGCAAACACCTGTTTAGTATTTATGATTTGCTTTAAATGACGATGGTAATTTGAGAAGATTGAAATGAAGGTTTATAAGGAATATAATTAAAATTATAAATTATTAAAATGGTTAATTAACACTAAAGATGATTTGATTTGATTTTGATTCGGTTGCCTGCCAATTGCGTACTAACTAACTAACTCATGAAATCGATGCATTTATAAAAATGCTCAAAGACAAAGTTGCTGAGCTGTTCGGTAGCGTTGCTCCGAACAAAATAATGTACCAGCCTTGCGGATCAGTGGCGTTATCTATTGTGTCTATGATTCAACGGTTTTTTTTAAGACAGTTTTTCAAAACTTACCTAGATGTGGGTCCTCTTTGAAAAGGTTCCTTTTTTAAATATACTTTCTTCAACACAAGGACTCTGTAAAATAAAAATGTAGGGTAGGCAAAAATTATAAACAACAACAAGATTTACTAAACATGATGATTTTGCAATAATTTAACATAATGCCTGTATTCTCCCTGAAAGGTTGGACAGAGGTACACCCTCATTTTGCCAATATGTTTAAGTCCCATGTAATAGGGGGCGAGCCTTTTGCCATCAACCAGGCACAAATCCAGACTCCAGGCTGCTACTGAGAAATTCCATATGAAAAAATCCAATAACGCTTTGCCCATCCTGGGGTTCAAACCTAGGACCTAACGCTCGACAGTAGCACTTGCAACCACTAAATCAACGAGGCAGTCTGCAATAATTTTAAATGTTGTAATTTGCAATATTATTTTAGTATTAGATGATTAAGCAAAACTTACTCTCTATCGTCCTTTTTATGTTCATAGGCACAGGCCAAGTGGTATACAGACTTATTTGAGTTCACAGCCTCTATGATTTTATCACAAATGTCCCTGAAATTTACATCCAAACTCGTCGATTTCAAAACATTAATGTCCTGCACTATTATTTTAAAAACTTCTTCATAACGTTTGGATATAAAAGGGAAACACAATTCTAAACTGTTGCTATTCAAAAACTGAAGTAATTCAGTCAAATTCTTAGATAATATGTTGTAATTCAAATCTACGATAATTTCGTCGAAAAACACAGTTTTTGGTGTTGAAGAACGAATTCTTGTCGAGTTTTCTTTCGGCGGGATATTTTTAGTTAAGGCGGGCATTTCGACTTCGAAATTTGAATCATTGCAGTCGACAGTTTTCATCCTTTTCGAAGGTACATCGATGTTATCGTCGTCATCAGGATTTATAAAATTATCGAACTGCGAACTTCCATTGTTATTATTTTTTGGCGGGATATCCTTGGTTACACGGGATACTTTGTCGTTACTATCGCAGTTGAATGTGGTCTTTAAATTATTATTGGAACAATCCATGATCCAAAATGATTTTGTTGTACTTTCAGTAGAAACTTCAGACAAAAGTTAAACTCTGATTTATTTTAGCACACACTCCTTTTAACTACCGATGCATTCATCAAGATTGTAATGAATTTTAATTTATACACGCTAAGATGCAATCAACTCTCAACGGTCAATCAAATCAGTCAGTTCGATCACAATCACATAGAACTACCGATTTACAATTTCTATTTGGGTTGGGTTCAGAACGTCTGGATTGTAAAACGTCTATGTAGACAAAATGACTGGGTTGAAAAAAGTCTATGTAGATAAAACGTCTTGGTTGCAAAATGACTAAAAAATTATTGTAAAATGTCTACTTAGGCAAAACGTCGGGGTTGTATAACGTCCTGTTTGTAGAAGGTCCTGGTTGCAAAATGACTGATCTTAAATTGTTCAATTTCTAGTTAGGAAAAATGTCTTTCTTGTTTGTAAAATGACTAGGCACATAAAATTGAAATTAATAAACGATAATGTTTTTACAAGAAGGCTGCATTTCTTATCTCCTAATAGGTATGTACTAGGAAAATAGGCACTACCTATCTTTAATTGAAATTTATTTCAGCTTGATACCTCTAGCTATTCCTGACAAGAGAGTCACACATAGAGCTCAAAGTTATTCTACTGGAGCTTGTCCTTTTTTAGGTAAAAATTAAAATAAAACCTAAAACCTATCAAAAACAAAATTAAACAAAAAAAAAACAAACCGCTACACATTTATGCCCTTATAACTTATTAAAATAAGATTACATAGAAAATAACCTTCATTAACTCGACCATCAGTCTAGAACTATTGGAACTATTCGTCACTATGAATATTTTTATAGACTATTTACAAGCAAGACGTTTTCTCTGCCTAGACTATTTGCAACAAAGACCATTTGCAACCAAGACCTTTTACCACCATGACATTTTAATAAATAAGACCATTTGCAACCAATACATTTTATCTACACAGACTTTTTTTCAATCCAGACATTTTGCCCACATAGACGTTCTACAATCCAGTCGTCTTGAACCCAACCCTTCTATTTTTCCCTCGTCTGTTCAGTAACCACAATAGAACTTAGAGAACTTTTGAAGTTTTGAATGAAAAAATAAATGCGGTTCAGGCGAGGATTACTACAGTTATAAATTAAAGCATTTGCAACGACATGAGACGTTTAGAACTTACTATATCAACATCTGTAGTCAAAAAAGGACAAAATATCGAATTAAATGTCATAGATTTCAACTTTTAAGTTATGGAACGCTCAACTTTGACAATATTATAATATTGCCAGCATTGGCTAAAATTAAATTACTATTATAGTAAAAAAAAAAACTTACTAAGGAATGGTTCTTGTTAGATTATTTTATGTTATACGAATGAGATGAATAATTCATAAATACGTAATTATTACTATTGTGTGTATATGTTGTAGCGACACTGGTGACGCATATGTCATCTTATCATCTCACTTGGCTCAAGCAGCTGGTTACTGTCGCTGGCAGAATCTTTGAAACGTAAATTTGCTTCTTCGTACGAATATCTTATGCAACAATGGCGTACGGAGGGGTTGATTTCATAAGGGGGATATTACACTATCATATATCTAGGATTATTCATGGGATTATATTAATCTCTTAAACATAAGACCCCTAGAGTCATTTTCATCTGAAGAATGATTCATGTCCTTATTACATTGTCATAATATCTATGACTCATAGACTTATGATCCTAGATTTGAGAAAGAAACGTCTAAAAATATAAACGATAAGAATGTTTCTCCTTTGGGGCACTATAACAGAACGTTCTAGTCACGCGTCAGGAACATAATAATCTTCAATCGACGTACCTACCTAGGTACTATCGTTATTACTTTATTAGCATTAAACATTTTAAAGTACAAATCATATACCAATTCATTGTCTTTGGGTAGTGATTGTCTCTTTGGTCTGTCGAGTACCTACGCCTTTCGGTATGATATTTTTAAACACAGGCAAAACAATACAAACTTAGTATTTGTGCTAAGGACTTATTTCAATTTGGTTTGACGCACTATATGTAAGACTAGCTTTTGCCCGTAGCTTCGCTTGCGTGAAATTTTGAACCCGTTAAGTGACGATCTTCCATACAAATTTTCATCCCCTATTTAACTCCCTTAGGGGTTGAATTTCGAAAAATCCTTCCTTGTTCCTTGTTTATATTATAAAGGGAACCTCTGTGCAAAATTTCAGCTTTCTAGGTCCAAGGGTTTGGCCTGGGCGTTGATGAGTCAGTCAGGACTGTTCTTTTTATTTATTCATTGTATTAAGTAGATTTTTTCTAGTCCTTGTATGTAGATTTATAATTATAACTGTTTATTTACCTAAAATAATGGTTTAATCCTAGTTTACAATGAATATGGAAGAAATGAATATCAATTCAATAAGGCGTAATATCACCATTATCTCCTGCTCCCTATCGCAACCCCAACTTATTTGTCGTCGGCGCAGTAGGTATGTATTTTTCTTCTATACATACATACATCGCTATTAGTGGTCATCTCAGTAGTCACTAGTCACCCTCTTTCTAGTCATATCATCTTTTACATTATCCATCCATCGTTTCTTTGGTCTTCCTCTACTCTTATAACCATTCATACTCAAAACTTTCCTCACGACATGTTCCTTATTTCTAAGGCGTAATAATGCTCTATTTATATTTTATGAATAGATATTCATTAACGCAGCACATTAGTACTTATAAATGGGTGCTTGTACTTTGTTTCATTAGTAAAGTTTAGTAAGTGAGATATTCACAACAAATACAACAATTATTATGAAAAACATAACCCTGTCTTTGCTGTCGCGCAGTCGGGTAAAAAAGAAAGGAGCTACTTACGCTTTTAGCTATTGTGTTCCGAAGGGTTGAAAAGTCAGCTGCAGAAGGCGTGTTTCAGCCGTTTCAGGCAACTGGCAGAGTGGCTTTGCCGAGTTAGAGTAGTGAAGTACACGCTAAAAGCGAAGTGATTATTTCGTTCATAAAAATAATACATATATTCAGCTAAAACGAAATCCAACTTTAATACCTACATTATTTTGCCACTCACTATCAAATCAATAAGCTTTAGATAGCAACAAAGTTAATAAATGATCACATCTTATAATTTTATTTCGATATGAGGTCGTTCTTCGTTTCGTTTGTCGCGTTGTTTTATTTCGTACCAGGCATAGTGGTGTTAGGTTTTTCAGTTATGATTGGTGCTAATTCATGAATCCCAATTGAAAATCCCCAAAAAATTATTAAAGCAAGTTTCGTATTCGTAACTACGAATTGACGAAACAGTAACAAATTCGATATTTTGCCACACCACTATTCAGTTGCATCTCCTTGTAACAATCGTCATCGTCATTATTAGGTTTTGGTAAATCCCCAACCAAAGAGAATTGCCCCCAACCATAGAAGTGTTATGTACAGACGCCAGCACATCAAGCTACCCGAAACTATCAAATTTTCCCAATCAAGCTTGAACCTAATTCATTTAAGATAAAGACGAAAATCTATAAAAGAAAGACAGATTGCAGTGCTGGCGTCTATACTTGCCACACGGCTACAGGGTTGCCAGACTTATCTCGTACTTTGTGTTTTTTTGTATTGAGAGCTACTATTATAGTAGAATTTTTAATTCGCTGGAGTAAAGTGACACGTACTACCAGCAGTACTACCATTGCTGTATGATAAGTAGTGCATTGTTGTTTGACACTAGCACCTTTCAGTTTAGTCTAGGAAGTTCGTAATCCTACTATAGCTCTGAGTAGCATTTGCATAGATCAATCACATACTTCACACAGTGAACAGGTTCCCTGGGCACGTTGCACATGCATATTTTGGGGATCGTTTCGGCTGCGCAAATATCGCGAGTGCACGCTGTCCCCCGTACACCTAAAAATCGTGCCAATACATTTTTTTAGTATACCTAATAAAATAATGCGAGTTTGATGATTGACTTAGAGCATTAGGTTTCCGTGTATGCTCTAAGATGTTTGATGCTTAGTATAAATAAAATTCCGTTTCAATACTTATGTTTTAACTAGACAACGACACGTTTAGTGCAGTGGCTGAACGATTGGCTTCTGCGCAAAGGGTCGTGGGTTCGATTCCCACACGGAACAAAAATTAGTATGGCCTACAGATAGTTGTTTCGAGTCTGGGTGTTTGTGTATGTGACATTTGTGTTTGTAAACTCACCCAAGATACAAGAGAAACAAGGGGAGCAACGTTGTAAAAAAAACTGTTTTGTTTTGGAACACTGAACGTTTTACGCTCGAACTCCTAAAATTGAGAGAGACAGACCTAACATTTTTTGTCACTTTCTGCGTATCGTATTTTAGTTTACCTGACTCCAAACTTGGAGTCAGCTAGGGGTCTTGTTGTCAGTTTGACAGATCAGTCCATCTATAGTGAAGACGTAGAAGTAATAATATGTACTAAAATAAAGATAAAAGTGGCGTCATAGCATCACGAATGCGTCAAAGGGTTGAAGTATCAGTCAGAGGCTTAGAGCATATACCTATGGAGGGAGCAAGAATACGCTTACCCCTCTGACGTACCCCCGTGACGTATGGCCATAGACGATTATAAAAACTAGTTCTCTCGCGATATCTGGCCATTTCATATCGTACCGTGTCACGACACACACCTCGTAAAAATGGTTAATTCTTCGGTATTTTCTTGCAAAAAGCGGTCTGCTTCCTCAAACATGGAGTTTTCTGTCACTGATAAGCATTATTTCGGCAAACATGTATACATTTTGCATTATTTTCAAAAATATAATTCACGTCTTAGCTGTCATCTTTTGTGACAGAAATTGACAGAAATCTTTTAAAACGAGAGGCAGTGACGGGACAATGTGAATATAATTGAATGAACGAAAATTACAAAGAGGTTCACCGCTTCTCATAATGTTCTCTGTTATTGATTTTATTTCATTTTGCCTTGTTGATACTATTTAACAAAAAATAAAAGGTTTTTTTGCCTCCAACAACAATGATAGAACTAAGTTTCAATCAAGAAATTTAACTTAATATTTAAACCCTATTACGTGTGCAGCGAACACAATCGACTGAATCGTGGTTAAAATGTTCTCTAATACATCTATACAAGATTAGTCGGAAAGGGGGTACTAATCTGAAGGGGTGTTATTGTTAAAGAACCCATAATAGTGAATAAATTTTGTTCTACAACTTTCCCGAAAAGTCAATATTTTATACAGAAATAGCTGTTCAAAGATTTCATGAAAAATACGCTAAAATCTATGTATCACCAGCTATGATCAGCTGTTTATCTTTTAGGTCATATTTTGGGGTCACTGGTTAAAAGCTCAATTTTCTGAACTCATATCTAAAGCAGAAATGAAGAATTAAAAAAAAACAAAATATTAATCGTTTTGCATGGAAATAAAACTGATCGAATTTTGTAATTTTTCTCAATAACACTTTGCCCCAGGTTGGGCAAAGTGTTATTGGATTATTCCGTGTGGAATTTCTTAGTAGCAGCCCAGAGTCTGGATTTGTGCCTGGTTGATGGCAATAGACTCGCCCCCTATTACAAGGGAAAGGAACTAAACATAACGGCAAAATGAGGGTATACTATACACCTCTGCCCTACCCTTCAGGGAATACAGGTGTGATGACCATGTTAACGAGGCAGTCACGCACGGGTGTTCTTAACGTGAGGCATTTAAGCTCCTCGAATTGACAGACCACGCGTAGCAATACAGCGATAGTACTTAATACACATCAAAAGTGTCTAGGGATCAACATATATTTTTGCAATAACTTTTCTCCTGATTGATATTAATTAAAATTTTCTTTAAGGATTCATCAAATAAAGTGTTTTCGTTTGTCACAGTAACGATAAACCAAGTCACCTTTGCATTAATCAAGAAATTTGCCATTTTCCTAATAAAGGGATTTTTGACATTTGAACCACTAACACAAAAGTTCGAAAAAAAGACTGAAATAACAGTTTTCTTTAAAATTTTATTGGGTAACTTAAACAATTAATAATCCGTGTTTCTACCGCGAACACTAACAACACAAGAACATCGGTTTGGCATACTCAAAATGAGTTCATCCAAATCACGCTGTGGAATGGCCGCCCATGTTCGTTGCAACAACAAAAAAAGGTCTTCTTGCGACTGGATACCCTCCATATTCGGCAGAGCTCTTCTCTGTAGCATATCCCATGCACGCTCAATCGGGTTCAAGTCTGGCGACTGAGCAGGCCAGGGCAGGACATTGATGTTAGCTGCGGCGAGAGTCTGTCTTACAACTCTTGCGGTGTGCGGTCGTGCATTATCATGCATTAACTGAAATAAGGGACCGATTTGCGCTTGTAGAGGAACGATGACGTCTGATACAATCGTCTCAGCATAAATTTGAGCGTTGAGGTTGCCTCTGATCCAAATCAACTCAGTTCTTCCGCCGATCCAAATACCCATACCATGATGGTTCCACCACTATAAGGATGGACTTCCTGGCAGGATTTTAATCGCTGTTGGCGTCCAGGGGTTCTCCAGTGTCGTATACGTCTTGTATCCGGTCTCATACCAAAACGAGACTCATCAGAAAAGCACACGAAACGCCATTGTTCTTCTGCCCAATTTCTGTGTCCAAGAGCCCATTGATATCGAATCCTACGATTGTGCATTGCTATAGGTGGTACCCGTAGCGGTCTTCGGGAATGAAGGTTCACTTCATGCAAGCGGTTTCTGACTGTTTGGTCGCTAATTAAGTTCCCTGAAGAGTGATGAAGCCTCACGGCTAACATCATGGCGGTTATTGTTGGAGCTCTTCGAGTTAAGATTTGAATGTATCGGTCTTGTCTCCGTGTGGTGCAGCGATACCGTCCTCCATGGCGCTCAGCCACGGTACCAGTGCTTCGGTAACGTGTCCAAAGTCGACTGATAACACTCTGACTTGTATTCAGAGCTAAAGCCACAGTACGTTGCCGGGAACCAGCTTCTATCATTCCCACGGCTCTGAGCATTTCTTCCCTGCTTAAATGACGTCGCCGCTCCATAATAACGTTGGTTTTAATCAGTAGTAGGGAAACAGTAGCACTAATAATGTCTTCAATGCGTTGTATGTTTTTATAGGGAAAATATTGACAGCTGATTTTCATCTTTTACTCGAATTTGATTCACAGTTCCTGATTCAAATTATGAAATGCACCAAAAAGGATCCATATAAATTTATAAAATCATAAATTTATTACAAAGGCACATCTCAATCTCAAGAAATCCGCATAAAAATGCTTGATCCCTAGACACTTTTGATGTGTGTATTTATTTTCACCCGGTACCTATTTAACTTTTAGTTTCTGCCGTAGTCTCAGTGACTATTCTTTATTTTATTAAAAAAAACATGAAAACACTGTAGTTCTTATCCACTTGTAAGTTAAATTGCGGAAGTTGATTGCCGTGATTTTAAAATATTTATTATTTAGTTATTATTTTAGTTAAGTGTTGTTTTTTTTTTAATATTTGTTAATGGTACCTAACTTTAGCGAAAATAATATAAGACTCATTTTTATTATTATATCCCTCTGTAGTCACGGATCATCTTCCGTGAGGAAGATGTCCGGTCCTTTGGAAGGCATATACGCGGACGCAGGTCCAACGCGCAGAGGCCCCTTTGAGAACTTTAATCTAAAATGGGGTGGGGCACCAACCAGGGACTATCCACGGCTGCACTATTGGAGTACAGTCATGGACCGTCCCAGGTGGGTGCAAGACTATTGTAAAATATGGTGAAAAATATCTGGTCTATATATGGGAAGGGGTGTTAGGTGGACTAGATAACTTCTATTGCCGGAAGAAACGGCGTCTGCCTTTCAAGTTTAAATTTGAAATGCGTTGGCAGACGGTGACTCGCCAGCTCACTAGCTGGGCCCCCTGAAATGGCGAAGGGGGCAACAAACGTGTGAGCGGCTAGAGGTGTAGAGAAGTGTGGCCCCGGTTTCGCCGTCGCGTAAGTTTCCCCGCTATTACGCCATTAGACACTTCCACCTCCGAGCATATAGCTCTGGTGGCCCCCCTCTTGACGGCCGATAAAGGCAAGCCAGAGTTGAGAGTCCTGCGGGCACTCTTGGGGTTCCACTCCAGCCAGCCAATAAAGGCAAACTGAAGACGAGGCCCTGACCGACTGTCTGAGGCAATAAGGTACGCAGTGTCGCTACTCACCAACAGCTCGCCACAAGCTGCCCTGCGGTTTGTAAGCTTTTCAGTAGACCTCATGACATATTTTTGGGTGCTAATTAAACAGACTTCTTTTTAATAGCATTATTCGCCTCTAAAAATCTACATTGGCTTCTAAATTACTAAGTCAGCCACAATTAACGAGCGTCTGAATGATACTATCTTAGCCACTAGTTATCTTCTATATAAGCCACTGTTCGTCACCCACTTTCATTTTCACAATAAAAACAAATGAAAAACAAAAAGAGTCGACGGAGCCCCGCTGCGCGCGGCTCCTATTTCTGTCTGCAGGGTTTAAAGTAACCTAACACGAAGGGGATGACGGGGGCTTCGTTCGCTCGCTTTGCTCGCTCACTCTACCCCCCGTCGTCCCCTTCGAACCTAACCTATCCGTGTCGGGGTGCCCAAAAATTTAGTTGGCGTTGTAAAAAAGTCGAATTAGTTTATTACTGGTTATCTCATTTTCCCGTTGCTTAGTTATAAAATGAGAAGTTTGGTCACGTGGCCAATAAATAAATTTGTGGCTTGATTTATTATTTCTCCATATTTTTTACTATATTATGGGGTTGTAGAAAGCTAGTCTAATGTTCCCTCCGGTTTTACGTTAATCTCATGGTGAGGTAACGCCTTTCCCAGAGGGGGTTTATTATTATTAGCCTGTACTGTCCCACTGCTGGGCAAAGGCCTCCCTCCATTCCTTCCACTTGTCGCGATTCTGTGCAGCTTCATGCCAAACCTCAAGAAAGGCATCCAACTCGTCCCGCCATCTTCTGCGCGGTCTGCCGCGACCCCGTCTCGCTGTCTCAGGGCTCCATTCTTGTGCTATACGGGCCCACAGCTCATTTGGCATACGGCAGACATGCCCTGCCCAGTCCCACTTCAGCTGGGCGGCCTTTTCAGCCACGTCGACAGTTTGAGTTTTGGAGCGCAGTATTGTGTTTCGAACTTGATCAGTTAATTTAACACCAAGTATACTGCGCTCCATAGCTCTTTTTTAAAATAAATTATTGTTATTCTTCTTACAATTGTTTTATTTTAATTTTAAGAACAATAATTACATACAAATTGTTTTCCACGAAATGAAATTATATATTTTATTTGTTCATTCCTTTATCATTCAGTTTATCGGTCTTTTATCATACCACATCACTATATTTTGCGTTTGTGTTAAACGTCAACATAAATAAATACGACGAAGTTATTGTTAGTGTGCGTGTTTTTTGTTTGTATTCCGGCTTTTATTTTAGTGTGAGTTCATAGCCACACGATATTTATATGTGTTAAGCTGCAGAGATGTGCAAAATAGTTTATTAAAAGTATTTAAATTCAAAATGCAAATGCTTGGTTATATTTTTATTTCAAATAAAAATACAAAGTGGTTTTCAATGAAAGTATTTAAATACAAAATGCAAAATACGTATTTACAAAATAGGTTTTTCAAATAAAATACCTTTTTTCACTGACTTTAACATTAGTATTTGTTCAAAGAGTTCCTCTTTCGTGTTGAATCTGCGAATTCATGAGATATAGCGATTTAAAGATTGGAAAAATCATCTATATACACATACATGCATATACAGAACAAGTCCTAATGTAAGATTCTCGCACAGCCTAAACCACTAAAGGTAGAAACTTGAAATTTGGAGAGTAGTTGTTTTTTATAGCGAAAGTGCATTCTAAGGGAGTGAAAAGGGGTGATAAAGTTTATTTGAAAAATCTTATTTCCAGTATTTATAAACTTGAAACTTGGCACAAATACTCTTTAAAGTAAATAACAAGAATTTAAGAATGAAAAGTATGAAACATGAATTAAAAAAATTAACAAAACCATTTTGCATTTTACAAATATTAAATATTTTTAAAAAGTATTTCAAATAAAATAGAAAATACATTTTGAAAAAAAGTATTAAAAATAAAATAGAAAATACATTTTGAAAAAAAGTATTTCAAATGCAAAATAAAAATAGGTATTTTGCATTTTGTATTTGTATTTTTTAAATACATGTATTTCAAATAATTCACATCTCTGTTAAGCTGTAAATGTGTGCTGTACGTGTTTACCGCCCCCCCCCCAAAATTTGGCAGAATAAAATGTTTGGGAACTTGCGCATTGCTACCTCCGTAGGTATATGCTCTAAGGTCAGAGGGGCTGAGGAAGCTGTCAGAACCTATTTAAGTGAGTCATAGAGACGAACGTAGAAAAATATTGTTCGAAGTGGACCCTCCATACATTAAACAATTGCTGATGGTATGCCGCGGCTCGTCTAAATTTGAATGGAGATTTGACTACTGTAGAAGAGGAGTTTGTGCTGAGTTACGATTTGTGCCGAGGATTATATAAATGATGATGGGGATGATGATTATAGATGGCAGCACTTCTGTTGGTACCAATTACAACCAATAAAAATGAGTTAAATTGTCACGAGCAATAATGTCAAACAAACTGAAATGATTTGATTTGATGTTTTAGTACCAGCGATAGTAGCGCCATTAGTTCCCCAATATGCCCATAGAATTGTAGTGTAGATGGTAGAAATTTAAATTAACAGCATGCAACACCTCATTTTATTTAGGGTGGAGCAAGTGAACAGAAAATATCGATAAAAATCGTGTCGATATTTTCAAAACCTATTGATATTTAACAGGAAGAAAACATCCCAGGGCCATGAATTATAAAAAATATTTCCAAAATATATCAAAATATAAGGTACTATTCTGAAAATTAAAGATGTGTCGAAGTAATAGAAAGTTTTACTAATTTTATTTTATTCTAAAACAAGTAGGTATTCGTTAGTTCGGATTCGGATACATGCAATGCAGGACATTGAGAAAATATAGACCTGTGTTCAAAATAATGTATTGAATTTGATACGATAATCGAAACGAAAAGTCTTTTTGATATTTCGTTATTAAAAATATCGACAACATATTATTTCGATTACATCGACATTTTCATATCTCGATATATTTTACCCAAACCTAATTTTGTTAGTAAATTAAAATCGTCGAAAATGTCGAACAACAACAAAAGAATTAGCGGTAATTCCGCGGCAATTAACAAAACAGTACAACCCGACGGCAACTGGGACGTTAATAAATACAGAGATGAACACGAATGCGAGGAACACTGGCAGTTACGCAAAGCTTTCTTGGAAAAATGGAAGGACAATTACCCCGAAGAAAGATTACTTTGTTTAGCCAGAGTTTTCACTAATATCGAGTTTATGGGCTGTAGATATCCTGCGCCAGTTATGCAGGAGATTGCCCAACTATCTCTTGAGGTAAACATAACCTAAAACCTATATTAGCAGAACTTTTGTTGCAATGCAACTTCAATATATTTTTGTTTATTTTTATAGGTTATTTATTGCCGTGCTAGGCTAAAAAGCGGTATCTCACAAAAAAACCGTAAACTTGATTCTTATGGTATCGGATAGCATAAAGAAATATGCATCCTATGAACTAAGCCAAATAGCGGTATCTTATTTATAACATGATGGTTGCGTACTTGCGTACCTCATTGTGTACCTCATACCATCTATTCTGTCCTACCGTGCTTGAGGTTTTATGCATACCATAATAAAAAAACATATTTTTATTCCTTACTTTAAAATGACGATAGCTTTGTAGTTCTTGAAAATAATTATAATAAAAAAATTATAATCTACTAATGTTCTAAATTCAGTTTAAAAACAGGATGCAGTAATAGAGTAGCAATAGTTAACTTAATACTTAAGTTAGTGAAAATAGGTTAAATTAAATTCAAGTAATAATAATTTGTATTTACTTAAATACAATTATACAAGTAGAAAACGCGAATTTTAAAATACATGACCTTATCAGGGCGCTTTGAAAATCCGGGAGGCTGCTTAAAATTACCCAGGACATCCCAGGACACTACAAAAACTAGGAAATGTCCTGGGAAAACAGGATGGTTGTCCACTCTACTCCAGAGGGCACCTGGTATCGCAAATGCGACTAGACGGTACCCTCCTGAAGGGCATCGGGCACTAAATGTGTTTAGTTGATTTCTGCAACCCACTTTTAACCTGTGGACACTTGCAGCAAGTCTACTCCTGCAAGTTTTATGAACGAAGCCAGCAATGAAGCGCGACGAAACTTGCTGGTGAATTTGGCACTTGGCACCATACATAATGTGAAACTCCCGCTTTGAGCGAGACAGTTCCACTTTTGGGCTATGTGTTGTGTTGTCCCCAAAACGCAGAAATGTCCCGCTTTGCAATAATCATATTAATTGCTTCAAAAACATTTTGGCCTAGTATAACATAATGCCAACTTGCACAATTGCACATTGATATCTAAAAAGCAAACCTGATAATTATTTTAAACCCTGTGTTTAAACCAAATTGCTCATCCGAAAAATATGTATAGAACCAGCCCATCACAACACAAGATTAAATCCATATTTTTTTTTGTACTGATATTTTCCATAAGTATGTTTCCTATTTATAAAAAAATATAATTACAGGCTCTCACGGAAAAAATCATGGTCACATTACCAACCTCAAAACTTCATATATTTTGAAATTAAATAATTGTAACACACTTCCAGGTTGGACATAAATATAGGGAACAAAAGAAAAACAAATTACAAAGAACATTTGTTTCCGCATCTGTAGCTGCTGAGGACAGAGCAAGAGGAGTCAAACGCGTAGGAGGAGAAATCGTTGACGACAAACCAAAGTCAACAAAAATTGCATTCATACCACAAGGTTACGTAGTAGAACAGCCAACGGACGACAAAAGTGATGATTCGGATGATGGAGGTCATAAAAAAGAGGTTTTCAATGAAGAGCATGATAAAAATAAGGTATCAAATGAAAATAATGATGCAAAGGTTGAAGAAAAACAGGATGCAACATGTGAAAAGAAAAATCCAGACCTCATGAATGTAGATGATTATATTGAGGAAATGATGAATATAGATTGTTTGGACGTAAGAGCGTTCAGAGAAAACATGTTTCAATCAACATTTGGCCGAATGGTTCTTTTAATACGGCCGTGGGCGAGGAAACTTTGGAATATACAAAGTGAGGTCTAACTCTATGAGCGATTACGCACTGCATCCGATCCGAATCCGTGAAAATACGGATATAAAAAACTCGGACCGAATTCGGATATTGCTTTACGCGCTGCATCCGATCCGAATCCATGAAAATACCGATCTAGAGTAAAAATCTCGGATCGAATTCGGACGTTGCTTACGCACTATTCCGATCTCTGATCCAAATTCAAACAATTCAGGGGCCATCTTTGGCATATCCATTTGGCGTCCGATTTGAATCCGAGGTAGTGCGAAAGCGTTCATACAAACATTACTGAGGCTACTTCGGTCCGTCAATATTTCTTCCAAATTGGAGACTCACGGATGACGGATAGAAATCGGATGACGGATGCCGGATGTAGTGCGTAAACTACCATACAAATAGTTCTATGACTACTTCGGAACGTATTTTCACGGATTCGGATCGGATGCAGTGCGTAATCGCTCTATTTGTAAAACTTTTTAGTTCTTAAGTAGGTTTTTTGGCGTTAATATCAATACTGGCTCGACGAGAAGAGGTGTTTTTCAACTTGAGTATATCCACCGAAACTGTGCGGAGATGCGTACTGCCAGACTGTAGCGGAGATGTGTGCTGGCTAGGGTGGAGATGTGCGCTGACTAGAGCGGAACTGAGCTGCGTGCGGCGAGCGTTGGATGTGAACGCACAGTTTAGTACGATCTGACACGAAACCGCTCACTGCACGGCGCACACATCTCATCTCCGCTGCGCGCCGTCGTCAGCTTGCGAGGCAAAGCTCACATCTCCGCCTTGTACCGCGGCCCAGCTCAATCTCAGCGAGGAACAGCTCACATCTCCGCTTCCATCGCGCCATACAAATATGATACACTAGCTTTTGCCTGCAGCTTCGCTTGCGTGAAATTTTGAACCCGTTAAGTGACGATTTTCCATACAAACTTTCATCCCCTATTTAACTCCCGTAGGAGTTGAATTTTGAAAAATCCTTTCTTATTCCTTGTCTTATAAAGGGAACCTCTGTGTAAAATTTCAGCTTTCTAAGTCCAAGGGTTTGGGCTGGGCGTTGATGAGTCAGTCAATCAGTCAGTCAGGACTTTTCTTTTTATTTATATAGATCTCAGCTCAGTGGTATCCACGTAAGCTGAGTGGAGACGAGATATGTGAATAACGAAATTCAATTGGTTTTTTAAAACACATCTCCGCTCCGCTGGTCTCATCTCCGCTTTGGCGGAGTCCGAGCCTTAATCCCAAGATTTAAGATGTTCCATGTTAGGAGATGTGGTTTCCGCACTTAGTCCTTTAAGTGAACCATTGTACGTGGGCCACGGCGGCCATCATTCCAACCAGCCCACCTCCTTCCAGAAGCAGATTAGGGCTCTCAGTCCGCTCAGAACATTTGCGAGTGATTTCGGTGCGCCAAGGGTTGTTTCTCATATTCGGGTGACCCCTGTGCATTCCAGGAGCACGTGTGCGACCGTCTCTTCAGCCCCCATACATGCTCTGCACAGAGGGCTGTCCGTTATGCCTATCGTGTGGAAATGTTTGTCTAGTGAGCAGTGTCCGGTTATCGTTCCAGTCACCATTCGCAGCCTGCTCCTGTCCAGGCGCAGCAGGATTTAAGATTTAAATCCAATCATCATGATTGCCTCGCATTAGGCAGGCACTGAGGTGTATGTTTGAGATATTGATTGCTTCCCTTTGTTCGTAAGCTGCTGACCTATAGCAGTCGTTACGGGTAGTCAGAAGCTCGAAAGTCTGACAACCGGTCTAATCTTAGCTCATTGGTATTGCCCAGTACCTAAGGGCTCTTACACACCACGTTTTTTTCCGGCGCTGTCGACGCGCGTCGCACGCAACTTTAACGCGCTTCAAACGCGATGTTATCGCAAACAATTTACCTATTCACACGTTCATAAAATTGTAGTATGCAGACGACGACTTTTTCGCGAACTGTCGATGCGCTCGTAGCGCGGAGTTACATCGATACAGACGCGCTGCAACCACATACGTACAGCGCGTTTTAAGCGGTCGGAGTTGCTCCCGTGCGTCTGTAACGCGATACACGCTCCTTCGCGCGCGTGCTACACGCGTTTTATTTTGCAAGGAGAGTTGCTCACGCGCGTCTGTAGCGCGTTTCTCGTGAGTTTGCAGCGATGCAATCGCAAGTAATCTGCCTATTTCAAGTTTAGCAGCGCCGACAACGCGCGATAGCGAAACGCGCGTCGACGGCGCCTGAAAAAAACGTGGTGTGTAAGAGCTCTAACTGGGTTGAAGAGGTCTGATGGCAGTTGCTCCTTTTACTTTTTACTGGTATTCAGCCGCATCTGGTTAGACTGGAAGCTGATCCCAACGTATTAGGGAAAAGGCTAGGCAGATAGATAAATGTTTTATTAAAAAAATGAAATGGTCTTGACGCAGAACGTCACCTTCGCAAAATGTCATAGTGAAAAATTTGGTCATTTTCTCAAAACGTCATTTTCACACAGTGTCACTTTCGCAAAACGTCATTTTCACACAGTGTCACTTTCGCAAAACGTCATTTTCACACAGTGTCACTTTCGCAAAACGTAATTTCGGCACAACGTCATTTTCACACAATGTCACTTTCGCAAAACGTCATTTTCACACAGTGTCACTTTCGCAAAACGTCATTTTCGCAAAACGTCATTTTCACACAATGTCACTTTCGCAAAACGTCATTTTCACACAGTGTCACTTTCGCAAAACGTAATTTTCGCACAACGTCATTTTCGCAAAACGTCATTTTCACACAGTGTCACTTTCGCAAAACGTAATTTCGGCACAACGTCATTTTAACACAATGTCACTTTCGCAAAACGTCATTTTCACACAGTGTCACTTTCGCAAAACGTAATTTTCGCACAACGTCACTTTCGCAGAACGTCATTTTCACACAATGTCACTTTCGCAAAACGTCATTTTCGCAGAATGTTATTAAATTTTTTGTATCTTTTTGACATTCTGCATTCATTCATTCAATGACATTCTGCGAAAATGACATTTCGACCGTTTGGAATAAAAGGGTACCAACTAACATTTTTTTAAATGGATGTTTTATCGTAAAAAGGTTTCTTGGACACATGAAACCTTTTACGTTAAAACATTAATTTAAAAAAAAATGTTAGGTGGTACCCTTTAATTCCAAATGGTCGATTTTGCGAAAGTGACATTGTGTGAAAATGACGTTGTGCGAAAATGACGTTTTGCGAAAGTGACGTTCTGCTTCAGCGTCAAGTCACGACCAATAGAACTTATACCCCAATTTAACCCCCTATCAAGATAATCCTACTAACCCTTTAATTTTTCTAGCTAGCTGTCAAGTTTGTGGTGTAAAATTAACTAACGGGTTTGAAGACAAATGGTATTCGCTCTGCGTCAACGGGAAGCTACTGGCGCGAGCTACTGGCGACTCTAAAGTAGAAGCTAGAAATAACGCCGAGATTATAGCGTGGGAGGTATGTTATCTATACGACATGGTTAGTCGGAAAACGGGTACTAATCCGAAAGGGTGTTAAAGTACCCATAATAATGAAAAACTTTTTTTCTACAACTTTCCCCAAAATCAATAGTTTAAGGCTCAATTTACACCGCCGCGGAATGGAATGGAAGCGACGAAATTGTACATAGTGTAATGAACTTTGCCTTTGCCTTTTTTGGCTCGTATTTAGTTTGTACTTTATACAATTGACATAAAGTTCATTATACTATGTATAATTTCGTCGCTTCTGTAAATGACACAACAACATAATCGTTCAGGGGTGATTCTATCATTACAGTTATAGCTAATATCGGTATGTCAGGATTGCGAGCAATAGTACAAGATCCGGCCTAACATCGACCTTCCCTCATCTGTTTTTCCAACGAGAGGTATTTTATTTGAAAGATTTTATATAAATAAACAAGTCCCGCATGGGTTGCCTAGTCAAAAGTGGTCCAGGCTACCCTTAATTAAAATTCATAAAAAATCTAAAATAATTCCTCCTTCCCTCATCTGTTTTTCAAAAAACATTATTACCAATCGAAAGGAAAACATGTAAGTTAACAGAAAAAAATAGGTTGCCTATATTTTTCTGGTCCACATTCCAAGGTTGCCAGGCACAAAGAGGTGAGTTGGTATGAGTAATTTACCCTCATCTGTTTTTTGATTGAAAAAAGGATTAAATTAAAGATAATTTTATTGTGAACACGATGGTATAGGGTTGCCTAAAAAAAAGTGGTCCAGAGTTAGGGTTGCCGCGATTTAAAGTTTCAATATTTCAGCAGGAGAGTTGAGCGCGACATAGAAGCACTACACGTAGTACTCTGTACAATAGAAAGATACAACATGGCAGCTGCTAGTGGGCCCATTGCCGAGTAAAAATGAGCGCGCATGCGCATTTTTCTGTATGTTAGAGAGTTACCACTCTACTCCCGATAGTATTTTTCGGAGTAAATTATATAAAAGTCATGGAAAATAAAATATTTTCCAGAATAATTAATATACAGAGTGTATCCGAATTCGTGTAATTCCTTATAACATCGTGATTTATGTGGGAGATAGAAATATAATAATGATATTATGGTATTCTTAACGTGAGTCATTTTAACGCCCCCAAACTATCCGCGCAGTCTGTTAACTCGGGGCGCTAAAATGACGCAAAACAGAACACAATGTTTTCTATGGGATTTTTTTTGTTGCTTCTTAAAAAATCCCACGCAATGTTAATCTGTGTCAGCTTTAGATCATGTGGTTTGAATGCATTGCACAAATTCGTTTACATCCTGTATGCAATGTGATTTATTTAACTGCGACACTGCAACTGTGGGGAAATTCTAAACCAAAGCCCCCTTATTACAAAAGATGGTCTAAGAAAAACCTAGGTTTTAAAATAGCCCCGTCTCTTTTTGTTATATGACATAAGAAAGTGATGGATATATTTTAAACCTGGGTTTACCTTAGTCTTGGTTTAAACCATCTTTTATAATAAGGCCCAAGGTGTTACAGGGAAACTTTCTTTGGGGACATTTACTCAATTTTCATGAAAACAATACTGAAATATTAAATTTTCTAGTCAAGCGTGAACTTTCGTGAACTCAGTTTCCTGTAATGTTTAATTCGTTGTATCAGAGAAAAAAAATCTGTTCTGATGATGAACTTTTACATACATTTTACACTACGGTAGTCATCTAAGTACGCGCAGGCACTATACTCTCTTTAATAAAATAAAAATATACTATTTTAACCGGTATCATCCCGCGCGACGACCCGGATCGTCAGTGCCATTGTTTATCTATTGTGTATACAATTACAGTACTACACAGGTTAATTTGTTTTAAATTGATTTTAACAGACTTCTATTCGAAATTTTGGTGTAAGTTATATGTCAGTTGGCGCCATAAAAATTGTTCCTAATCCATAATCATGTGGTTTTAAATAATTAAATGAATTTGGATACACCGTGTGTACCTATATTAATTATTCTGGAAAATATTTTATTTTCTATGACTTTTATATAATTTACTCCGAAAAATACTATAGGGAGTAGAGTGGTAACTCTCTAACATACAGAAAAATGCGCATGCGCGCTCATTTTTACTCGGCAATGGGCCCACTAGCAGCTGCCATGTTGTATCTTTCTATTGTACAGAGTACTACGTGTAGTGCTTCTATGTCGCGCTCAACTCTCCTGCTGAAATATTGAAACTTTAAATCGCGGCAACCCTAACTCTGGACCACTTTTTTTTAGGCAACCCTATACCATCGTGTTCACAATAAAATTATCTTTAATTTAATCCTTTTTTCAATCAAAAAACAGATGAGGGTAAATTACTCATACCAACTCACCTCTTTGTGCCTGGCAACCTTGGAATGTGGACCAGAAAAATATAGGCAACCTATTTTTTTCTGTTAACTTACATGTTTTCCTTTCGATTGGTAATAATGTTTTTTGAAAAACAGATGAGGGAAGGAGGAATTATTTTAGATTTTTTATGAATTTTAATTAAGGGTAGCCTGGACCACTTTTGACTAGGCAACCCATGCGGGATTTGTTTATTTATATAAAATCTTTCAAATAAAATACCTCTCGTTGGAAAAACAGATGAGGGAAGGTCAATGTTAGGCCGGATCTTAGACTACAAGGTAAACACAGTAAATAAAACCAACATAGACTCTCCACCACTGAGAGTACTTGTATTTGGGTTAGTATTAGTAACATTAACTAGATCACAGTATATTACTAACGGTGTGCATGAACTAGCGGTGCGGTATTGGGTGTTACCGATAACACTTCCATTCCGCGGCGGTGTAAATTGAACCTAAGAGAAATAGCTGTTCAAAGATTTCGTAAAAAGTATGCTAAAATCTATATATCCTCAGCTATGATAAGCTATGTTTACATTTTAGGTCATATTTGGAGTTACGAATTAGAAGCTCCATTTTCTGATTTCGTAACTAAAACAGAGACTGAGAATTTTTGAAGAAACTAAAATAAAATTCATTTTGCAGGGAAATAATAATCTAGTAGGTAGTAGGTCTATAAGTATTTGACTGAAAAAATCTAATTAGTCCGTCAGTTAGATTATCAAAAAATATTTGAGCCGTATTTTTTCTTTTGTTACGTAAAGCAAAATTGACGAAGATACGACACTTTTAAAATTGGCAAAACGTCACAAGCAAGTATAATTCTTACATGCTTCTGATGTCATAAGCACCCACTCTCGAATTTTGATGCGTTTTATCTTTCCAAATATTCATAGATTTAACAAAAGAAAAAATACGTGTCCATTATTTTTCAAAACTCTAACTGGCGGACTAATTAGATTTGCAATTTATTGATGCTATTATTGCTCTAAAAAAGTCATATAAATAGTCTTCAATATAAGTCTTTAACAATTGTTTTATTGGTTGTCAGGTTAAGTTAATTTTTGAACTGACTCTGTAAACAATTATCAATCCTTATCCTCAGACATTACGCCGGGAAGTCGTCAGCGTGTTAATAAAGGAACAATTCATAGCGCAAGGTGACACGCGGATCGGTGTTAGTGACGTATCAGGGAGAGGCAAACCCAAGGAAGATGTCTTCGGTACTCCAGTGGAGAACAGTGTGGCAATGAAGTAAGTATTAAAAGCACAGAATAGAAAAAATAAGTGGTAAGTACCACGAAGCTATCGCGCGTGTGTCACAATTATGCGGAGATCCTGAGAGATACCCGAATCGCCTCCATGTATGATTTTTTAAATGAATTCGAGTACCCCTAAAGGTTCGCGCACATTATGTCGGGCCGCAGCGAGGCGGAGTGGGCCGCAGCGCAGCGCAAAATGCTTACTTAGCACATTAGTGACGGGCCGGGTCGCAGCGCATTGACGGATTTTGAGTACAGTGTACTGTCCTGCAGTGGCGAAGGCTCCATACAAGTCGAAATATGGCAAATACTAGTATCTATTATTTTCAATTATCATTTAAACAAATAATTGGTCCGGCTTCCCTTTTAAGAAAATTCACCCTTCGCTACTGCTGTCCTGCCAGACTTGCAAATCATATCATATAGCTCTTTGTATCCATGAACTAAATTAATCAAAAGCTCTTCATCCATTCTTGTGAACACCGCAGGAGTACGCAAATACCAAAAAAACGCAAATATCATAAAATGAACACGTGCGCGCGTGCTCTCCAATCTGCTTGCTATAGCACACTGTCCCGAGGCGGGGCGGGCCGCATCGCACGCAACCAAAATCTGCGGCGGAATATGCGACCCGCTGCGCCCCGGCATAGTGTGCGATAGTTCATATAAAATACATACGAGCGAACCCGCTGCGGCTCGACATAATGTCATCATCTGCCTAGCCTTTTCCCAACTATGTTGGGGTCGGCTTCCAGTCGAACCGGATGCAGCTGAATATCAGTATTTTACATGGAGCGACTGCCTATCAGACCTCCACAACCCAGTAACTGGGTAATACGATACTCTTGGTAAGACTGGTTGTCAGACTTTCTGGCTTCTGACCAACAGTAACGACTGTCAAAGATCTACAAATGACAGCCGGGACCAACGGCTTTACGTGCTTTCCGAGGCACGGAGGAAACTCGCTATGGTAAATGGTCACCCATCCACAGACCAACCTCGGCAAGCGTGGCTTAACCCGGAAGATCGCTCTATGCGGCTGTAATTATTTAGCCACGAGCTCCTCGACACGGCACGAGCGGCTCGACATAATGTGCGCGAACCTTAAGGGTGCTGTTCCGCTTGACACTATTTTTTGGGACAACCTTTAAAGTATAATCTTTATATTTATGTTTTTTTCAATTTCGTAATTAAAAGGCTTTATTTAGGGTCCCTAACTCTAACAGAGTGTAGTATAATAACAGTTACGGCGGCGCCCTGTCTCTTCGGTCTTCTGTCCGTACTCTTTCGACCGAGCTCTAAAAATCGGGTAGTAATAAACGCTTAAGATTCCATCTTCTAAACCTTTAGTTATCTGAAAGAAAGATAGAAAAATCATTTATTTTCACACCCGAGCGGACGCACATGCATACTTAAGGTGCGTACAGATTAAGTAACATGTCGTATAACTTGTGTTTTTTGACACGTCTATACAGGGTGTTAACGAAATAGTGTAATTCCTTCAAACCGCGTGATCTACTGGTGACACAGATTAACCCTAAATAGAAATTTTCGAAAAAAAAACAAAAAAAAAATTTTTGGTTTTCAATTTCTGAGTCTTTTTAGAGCCTTGAGTTATCTGACTGCAAAGAGCGATATCGCGTTAGTCGTTCCTGCCAGCCGTGTCGCTGTACTTTCATTAATTTATGCGTGGCATCGAAATGTTCGCAGAAATAAAACTATTTTTTTGCAAAAAAAAAATCTTAATTTTTTACTGAATCCTTATTAGGTGGTTTAGATACGATCGGTAACAAAGCCGCACGAAAAAAAAAAGAATTTTATTTTTTTATTTTTAATCAAGTTAAATCCCGTGCGGGGCCTATCTTCACCAGTAGTAGATAATGTGGTTTTAAGGAATTACACGAATTCGTTAACACCCTGTAATATTGTTTTTCAACATTGCAACATATAACAATACTGTACACATTAGAATAACAATGTAATATAACCATGTTATATAACATTGTCGTTTGTCGTTCTGCAGTGCTGTTCACAATGTCGACACGAGAGGAGGTTTTGCTACCCTTGCAGCGCTTGTTGTACTTTTAAATAACAAAAGAAAAAAACGTAGATGCTGGGTTCGTCCTAGTTTATTGACATTGTTGTAAATATTAATAACATGTTAAATAACACGTTTGTGTGTTTTAACAACGTTTTATAACATGTTATGTTATAAATAATATGTACGCACCTTAAGACATAATATTTCTTAGAATTAATGTAAACCTGGTTTGAGAAGCAGGTCCATAAAGCTCCGGGTCAACACCAACTAATTATTTTTCAGAATGATGAAGATGATGGGTTGGCAAGGCGGTGGTCTGGGCATCGACGCGCAGGGTATAGCGGAACCCGTCAGAGCTAACTTACAAATGGTGAGTACGAAAAGGACCGTGAAGTCGCATTCGCGATGCCGGGTGCCCTAGTGGTGGGCTATTTTAGTGTAGGTTTTCCAATACCCAAAAACATTCAAATACACCTTCATAAAAGCAACAAGACCCTCTGAAAATACTATTTTACTACGTAGTACCGTGTTTTATGACACGGTTTTAAACCTAATGCCAAGAACCCTTCTCGAAGGTTCACTCTTAGCGCAAACGTTCCTTCCTTACTTCCTCATTCCTTATTCTGTCTCGTAAAACTCCGAGCATAACTCTTTCCATTTTTTTTCTATTGCACTGTTTTTAGATTGTTGTTGCGGACCGTTTCTACGTTATTGGGCAATTATTAATTAATGTTGGCGTTGGCGAGACCTGAAGGGTCTCCAGCCAATGGTGGGGAAGTAAAATACTTAACCTAAGCTAAAAGCTAACTACTTGTACTACACTAACATCATGACTACCTGCAACAACAGCACTAAGGGCGACCCCTAGTGGGACGAGCACCTTGGCTTAGGACGTTGCTGGCGGGGGATTGGGGGGGAGACAGCTTCATGAGGCCTGAATTATCGGTGTGAAATAACTCTTTCCATAGCTCTCAGATTCATTGAGTTGCTTGAATTACAGGTTGACCGCGCCGGCCTGGGTTCAGCACGAGGCGGGGTCAATCTCCGTAAAGCCGTAAACAGTCTGATGCAGCGGTACATCGCATCCGACACTTTTGACCTTGACCTCGTGTTCAGTAGCGAGTTCACTAAAGTAGAGCGCGCGGCAATGCATAATTGTGCACAGAAGATTGGACTCGCGTCGAGAAGTTATAGTGAAGGTGAAGACAGGTGAGTTGAACTCCATTCATTAATCATTGTTATATCAACCGGTAATTTTCTGACTATGGGTCATCATCTGCCTAGCCTTTTCCCAACTATTTCGGGGTCGGCTTCCAGTCGAACCGGATGCAGCTGAATATCAGTATTTTACATGGAGCGACTGCCTATCAGACCTCCACAACCCAGTAACTGGGTAATACGATACTCTTGGTAAGACTGGTTGTCAGACTTTCTGGCTTCTGACCAACAGTAACTACTGTCAAAGATCTACAAATGACAGCCGGGACCAACGGCTTTACGTGCTTTCCGAAGCACGGAGGAAACTCGCTATGGTAAATGGTCACCCATCCACAGACCAACCTCGGCAAGCGTGGCTTAACCCGGAAGATCGGTCTATGCGGCTGTAATTATTTAGCCACGAGCTCCTCAATTTTCTGACTATGGGTGCCCTAATAAATCGGTCCTAAAATTGCCGTAACTATTTAGTTATGGGGAATTATTAATCGGGCGAATAAATAATATATGGAAGACTGTTAATGAAATACTTTATTACTAAACCGAACGGTATCAAAATATATTTGCGAAAAATTAACTTAACTGGCGATAATTATGAATGATTAAAATTCGTAAAATAAGCTACTAGCATTGGGAAACAGTTAATCTAAGCTAGCAACTAAAATTCCAAGTGTCCGAATTAAATACTAACTTGGACGAAAAAAATACTGAGTGGGCGAAAATATACATTTCCTTACCCCGCACGGATAGGTTAGGTTCGAAGGGGATGACGGGGGCTAGAGTGAGCAAGCGAAGCGAGCGAACGAAGCCCCCGTCATCCACTTCGTGTTAGGTTACTTTAAACCCTGCAGACAGAAATAGGAGCCCCGCAGTGGGGCTCCGTCGACGCTCCTTTGGAAACCCAAACAACCTTACAAACATACAACAATAATGTGAGTGTTTGTTCGCTTAAGAATTATTATACTGATCGTTCTGAATAACTCGTACCTCAAATTCGTAATTTTAAGTCGCCGTTTTCAATATTTATGTTCGCCCTCAGTCTTTCGCTCACTTAGTACGAGTATTTCAGTACGCCATAATCAGTATTTTTGACACCCTTACTTTGAATTTATATTCGATCGTTTAAATACTAGCCTTTAGTTATTAGCAGAACGGAAGACAATTCAAAAATCTATATAAATAAAAAGAAAAGTCCTGACTGGCTGACTGACTGACACATCAACGCCCAGCCCAAACCCTTGGACCTAAAATGCTGAGATTTTGCACTGAGGTTCCCTTTATAAGTAGACAAGGAATAAAAATGGACTTTTCGAAATTCAACCCCTAAGGGAGTTAAGTAGGGGATCAAAGTTTGTATGGAAAATCGTCACTTAAGGGGCCTTATTACAAAAGATGGTTTAAACCAAGACTAAGGTAAAGCCAGGTTTAAAATGTACTCATCACTTTCTTATGTCATATAACAAAAAGAGACGGGACTACTTAAAAACCTAGGTTTTTCTTAGACCATCTTTTGTAATAAGGGGGAACGGGTTCAAAATTTCACGCAAGCGAAGCTGCGGCCAAAAGCTAGTATTATTATTTGATTCTTTGATCATTCCTTTACTGTCCAGGCCATACGCTTGTGGAATGCACTGCCTGTATCTGTGAGACGTGCTCAGTCGCTAGTTTCTTTCAAAAGAATGGTGAAGGAACATTATTTGGCTCTATAGTAGTTTTTAAGTTGTCTATATTTATAATTAAATATGTATGTATCTTATTTGAGTATGTAAGTTTATATGTGTATATGTATATATTTATATTTGAGATATGTATTTAATTGTGTTATACTATTTATTTATACCTAGTCATTTTGTTGATTCCCGATTTTCATTAGATTATAAATTTGTACGCTGCAAATTGCCCTTTATATTTTTCTTAACAATTCTTTCCATCCAATGGTTGTCTGGAAGAAATTGCTTTAAGCGATAAGACCGCCATTTGTACTGTTCTTGATTACCTGTATTCCTTCTGTTTTATTTCTTTTAGTGTACAATAAAGTATATCTATCTATCTATCTATTATAAAAATTACCTATAAGCCTGATATAGTAGTAATAGATCGATCAGAGCGCCGCACAATGATTGTTGATATTACTGTCCCTCATGACGAGAACCTCGTGGTGGCTGAGAAAGACAAATAAAATATCTTGATTTAGCACACGAGGTCGTCGGCATGTGGGATGTGGACTCGGCAGTCATTGTCCCGATAATCGTTACGGCGAATGGCTTAATAGCCAAGAGCTTCATCAATTGTTTGATAAAGAAAACAGTACTCCTTGACACGGTACGCATAGTCTTATTCTATCGTGTCGGCACGAGCTATACGAGAATAGCTCATGCCGTGGTGAAAAGATTAGCCAGTCAGCAAGGTTGGTAGCGGGGCTGACTGCCCAGGGTGCGCCGGACGTACTTACGTATCGTCACTCGTGGATAGGGTTACCATTTAGAAATTTGAAAAGTCCTGACAAAAAGCCTGATATTTCAATAAAAGTCCGTACATTTTAGTCACAAAATGCAAACATACGAAGTTTTATTGTTTGATCTCGTTAAGTTAATTGTTAAAGATTGATATTTTGTTTTTAGATCAATGAGAAGTTAATAAAGATTAAAAAGTTATTTGATATTACTTATGTAAGTTAATTTCATTACTGGTATTCCATCTCGATTTGGAGGAGCTCGTGGCTAAATAATTACAGCCGCATAGACCGATCTTCCGGGTTAAGCCACGCTTGTCGAGGTTGGTCTGTGGATGGGTGACCATTTACCATAGCGAGTTTCCTCCGTGCCTCGAAAAGCACGTAAAGCCGTTGGTCCCGGCTGTCATTTGTAGATCTTTGACAGTCGTTACTGTTGGTCAGAAGCCAGAAAGTCTGACAACCAGTCTTACCAAGAGTATCGTATTACCCAGTTACTGGGTTGTGGAGGTCTGATAGGCAGTCGCTCCATGTAAAATACTGATATTCAACTGCATCCGGTTCGACTGGAAGCCGACCCCAACATAGTTGGGAAAAGGCTAGGCAGATGATGATTACTGGTATTCCATCTAAGCCAAAAAATCCGGACAAATTAAAGAGCCGGACAAAAGTCTAGAAGTCCGGACATGTCCGGACAAATCCGGACGGATGGTAACCCTACTCGTGGAGGCTCTTTTCATGCACCCCGGTACGCATAGTGAGAAAGTTCCTTTCTCTGGAGCCCTGACCAGGCAACTGACCCGCCGACCCTGTTCCCGGTGATGCATCCCACTTGCAGTTAAACGTTACGAATATGAAACAATATATGTTTCACCAAACGCGGCGTTGTTAGCCCCCCAGTGCTGCAGGTTTCTTCACGATTCCTTCTCCAGCCACCACCACCAACAACACCACCAACATCACCAACACCACCACCAACATCACCACCACCAACTAATATCGACCTTCCTTTTCAGATTCCTGGTTGTGAAGAAGAAGTTGGATCCCTTCTCCCTAGCCCGTGCTGTCATAGAAAAGGGCGGGACTACACCAAAATATCAAGTGTTTATACCGGCAACTCTCGCGCGAAATAGTAGAAATAACTAAATTGTACAATAAATTGTTAATAATATGGATAAGAACATTAAGTTCCAATAGAGAATATTTTTTTAGAGGTGTTTTGTTTTATTTTTGTCATCATTTTCAGCTCCCTTCCTTCTCTACGAGCCCTATCTTACTAGGACGCTATGGTGGCGGCCACCAGTCGCGCCAGTAACAAAATGTATGCAGTTGTATAAAGGGTACCTCACCTGATATCAGCTTGGTTACGCAACAAAGGTAAATGGGCATTTTGTTCGGACCTGTAACCCACCAGCGACCACTAATGAAACTAGTCGGAGTATGTTAAAAACAATGAATACTACCCAATGAGATGAGTCGCTCGTCGATGAGATTCCTCAAAAGTATGGGAAAGTTTTTTTAGCAAAACAAGAATTAACATAAAAAAATGAATTTTCGTCTATCCATATCCTTCCTTCCATTCCTGTATTTGGGAGCAAATTAATCGAGCCATTTCTATTTTTCACGTAGATATAATTGTTATTATTTTTGGTATTGTGGAACAGATCAATTCTAAACATATGTCACCTAAAAGGTTATATGATAACCTTTACAATGAGGGTAGTTTTTTGTATTTTGAATTATATCATTCATGAAACAAAAACTAATAACCAGAACACGTGAAAAAAGGAGTGGCTCGATTTCTTTGCCCAAGTGTATATAAAATGCTCACAAAAATGCACAAAGATCTTTCCTAAAAAGGTACAATAATGTTAAGGAGCTTTTCTATCTTGTTCCCCGCAGTTCCTCCCGCGTCATTCCAAGCACCCATTTAGGTATAAATGGTAGGTATTGGGTTTATTGTGTGAAAGAGTCTCTCTAAACTGTGTACAGCAATGTGGATTGCGCCTTACGAGCGACAGAGAGTGTATCACAATTAGTAGTAATTATTGAAAATCCATAAAGGCACAAGTCCGAGACGGGCTGCAAACTGCAACCGCAGACCGCAAGTCACATTGGTTTGTATGAACCAGTAGTGTCGCTTGTCTGCTGCTGTCATCTGCGGTTGCAGTTTGCGGTAGTCTTGTGCCTGCTCGGTCATTTTTAAGATCGCTCCGTACTAGTTCATTTCGTACAGTGAACTATTTCATTCTATTAGTTCTAATAGCTCTATTCGGTCTTTTATTCTATAAGCTAAAATAGACACTACGCCATTGAAATAACGCTCATCTCATTCTTGCGGATTCGGTCGGTCGGGTTCGGGTAGCATCATCATTCGTCGGCTATTTTCTCTCGTTCTCATTCATTCGCAGACATGGAATCTGTCAATCAGTGACTATATTTCATTTCTCATTCTCGTTCGCACAGTTTACAATGTACGAGATCGAAAAGAGCTATTTGACCTATTAGACCGATTACAAGTCAGCGTTCGGAAACGTTTCTTCTAGTACAGTGCGAAGATACGGTTCCTATTCGTTAATCGTTCATGAACTACACAAGACTAGTTTGCGGTCGCCGTTGGAATACCTACTACCTTTAAGGTGTACACCTTAAATGTGTTATTCGGACGACGAGTTGCGGTCTGCGGATGCAGTCTGCAGTTTGCAACCCGTCTCGGGCTAGTACCTTAAGTGGGAAAAATATACGTTTTGCGTTGAACCACATTTAATAATGGACGCGTACTTCGAGGTACTGGGTCAAAAATGCCCAATGACCTTTGTTGCCGACAGCCGAATCACAAGCTGGTGGCGCAACCATTAGGTAATTTGTATAGAGCTGTTTGGCGTTTCACTCACTCCGCCACCAGTTGCACTACCAGAGACGCTCCTCCCGCCCGAATCAACACTGTGTCATTCGCAACGTACACTTCCATTTTGAAACTGACAATCCTGGTGTTTGTTCCGGTATTTCTCGCTTGGTAGCTCAAGACACCACGGTAGCGCAACTGATTACGCCGCCATGGTATCCACTTATAATCTATAAGTGGTCAATCAGACTGCACTTGCGGGTGCGGGGGCAGGCGCCGGCGCTTGGGTCTTGGTGTCTGCGTGTTCAGTAGTGCCGAACGAGCTATCATACGACGTTTCGGCGGGTGAATCAAAATGGTTTAAAACCACACGCGCAGTCACCTAACAGACGCTTTATACAGTGGTGGACAAATAATTAGAAACACCAAGTGTGACTTTTTAACCGACTTCAAAAAGGAGGAGGTTCTCAATTCGGTTGTATTTTTTTTTTAATTATTTTTTATGTGTGTTACCTCATATCTCCGTCATTTATAAACCGATTTGAAAAATTCTTTCTTTGTTCGAAAGGGTATACTTTCCGATTGGTCCCATATAAATTTTGTTACGATTAGATCATGAACTTCAGAGATATGGAACGGAACTCCTCATCGGATCAAAGCAAAATTCTCAAATTACTAATATTGCTTTGTTTATATTTGTTGTTGGGAACTGACTACTGGAAGAGAGGAGGGGGTGCGTGTCCCCCCCCCCTTTGGAATGTTTTCATTATATCGTGTAAGGTATCATTTGAAAGGGCTTTTTATGCCCGACTACGTCAAAGCTAAAAAGAAGGGTTATGAAGAGGAGGGGGTTAAATTTATGACACTAAAAAGTATTTAATAAAAAATAAACTTTAAAAAAAAGTAAAAACCGACTTCAAAGAAAATCTAAAAGGAGTAAAATAATTACCATAATATAAAATTAACAGTTTCAGAAGTCGGTGCAACTCTACACTGAAACAAATAGAAGTCACCGACTTCTGAAACTGTTAATTTTATATTATGGTAATTATTTTACTCCTTTTAGATTTTCTTTGAAGTCGGTTTTTACTTTTTTTTAAAGTTTATTTTTTTATTTTTAGTACAAATTAACTTGATACTTAATGTTATACATATCATAGAGAGCTTACGCGACGTCTTACGTAGGCGGTTTAAAGCGACGCGAATTGCGAAGCTATGCGATGCGGTGCGAAGCGGCGCGGCGGCTTTGTCCTACGAGCTCGCGGACCGCTCGCCGCGCGCCGCCGTCATTCAGTAGCACTGTACGGCACCGCATCCAGTTCGCGTGAAAATATCAAGCCAACTGACAGCGTTCGCTTCGCGCCGCGCCGCGCCGCACCGCACTCCACGTGCGTTTGGTCACGTAGGCCACTTCAATAGGTATCGACTGTATGTTGTTTTCGCGTCGCTTGTAGATCGCTCACGTAGGATGACGCGTAACGCGGCATCTTACGTGAGCGATCTAGTGCTACTGAAGGACGGCGGCGCGCGGCGGGCGGTTCGCGAGCTCGTAGGACAAAGCCGCCGCTTCGCACCGCATCGCATTGAATTCGCGTGTCACCGCATCGGATCGCTTCGCAATTCGCGTCGCTTTGAACTGCCTACGTAAAGCAGGGTACTCACCTAGCCGTGTAGCATGTAACGTATCTGATACTGTATCAAGTGAGTACGTAGGCACGAGCTCGCTGCGAGGTACGTTATATGCTTACGGCTAGGTGAGTATCCTGCTTAAGACGCCGCGTAAGTACCTAGCTACTAACCCCTTTGGAAGGTCCACTAGTAATATGTATGGCGGCATGGCGTATGAGCTCTATGAAAAGTGTGGTGGACTCGAACGGGGTTATTACAAAAGATGGTCTAATAAAAACCTAGGTTTTAAAATAGTCGTCGTTGTAAAATAGGTTTTAAAGTAGGCTCTTTTTGTATGACTTACAAAAGTGATGGGTATATTTTAAACCTGGGTTTTCCTTAGTCTTGGTTTAAACCATCTTTTGTAATAAGAGGGAATGTGTTAAGAAGCTACTAATATTATTGCAAAAAAGGTAGTTATAGAAAGGACAAGATTATTTAAAAAATAAATAAAATCGTAAAAAAATGGAGGAGATACACGCTTTTAAATTTTTTGGGGCATTTTCTTTCTTTATCGCCAGGAGATTGCTGCCGCCTACCAGCGTGATTTTAACATTTAGTTGCCATTTAAAATTGGAAAGTGGAGACACGGTAATGTTATTAGTTATCATTACCGTGGTGGAGACGTTAACGTGGACGAACATGGTCTGAAACTTATGATACTAGATTCAACAAAACATTCCTAAGTATCTGTTCACAGACGATAATAAAGCATTAAATTACTAAACTTCTCCAAAAAATCCATCACTTTGGCAAACTACTGATTTACGTTCGTAGACTCAAGTTTCTCCAGTATGGGTCATTGTATATAGAACATTTTATTGTTTTCTACCTACAAAAGATTACAATCAACCTACCCGCATAATATACACGAAGATAAAATCTAGCACTTATTAGTATTCTAAAAACGCAAATGATTTTTATCTGATCTTTAGAAAATACGGGACCAATCGAAACATTTCAGTATAAATAAACAGAAAAATTCTACTCAACATCATTCAGTGTTCGGTTCCCTACGAAACTCCCGCCATTTTATTAACTTCTTATAATGAACTCCAAATTGGCAACGGTATTGATGGCATACTGCCTAATCCACTTTTTTAGTGGGGCTGAAAGTTCTTTTATAAAGCCTAATAATGTACCAAGGGTTGGAAGAAGTAACGAAGAAATTAATCAATTCGATCAGGGAAGCATGGGCTATGTTATTAAAACGAATAAGAATATACCAAGAATGGGCAGAAGGAACTTTGACTCGGTAAGTTCATTCAAATTCACTTATTTCTTCACTTTATTATTTTTCTGATGTGGAAGGTGGATGGAGATTGGGTACTCAGGGCCGGATTAACCCTATCAGGGCCCCTAAGCAATGCCATTCTCGGGGCCCCTTTCCTTATGTACCCTTTTCTTACTTTAAAAATTCATTTTTTCTATTACAAAAGTCAAGTCATTCAGATCGACTCCTTTCCATTGGTATCCTGATACTTCAATTTTATCAGCCGACCGCGCGCCGGCTGCGTTCCAAATTAACGCTTACCTTACCTATATCGTTAAAAACAGCTATTTTTAGTTATATTATGTATGAAGTATTTCATCAACTGACAACACGTGGGTCGAAAAAAAAATTTTTTTTTTCGTTGTGCGTTCACGGGGCCCCTTGGCAGTTGCCTAATCCGCCCTATGGATAATCCGGCCCTGGGTACTCAGATGTTACTTTGCCACCGAGTCAATTTTCTGTTAGGTACCGCTATCGTCTATCGTAGTTGACAGTCAATGATCTACCACTGGACATGGACTTCTTTATAAGAGAGTAAAGACCACAGCCTCGTGGCTACTCCTCTTGCACTGTTGTGATACTGCTGCTGCCCGTCACCAGCTTGAGATGAGATAACGTTTTAGCACAGCCTACCTATATCTTACTCCTTACAGTCGGTTAACGTAGAACATTGTCGTTTATCTACTCATGTGACATTGTCGCAGAGCAATCGTGCGGGGGGTTGCGGGGTGAAGGAGCGGAGGTTATGTCCCGAGTAGCTATACTGCATACTTGGGACATAACCTCCGCCCCTACATAATTTTGACATTTCATAGGTCCTGTCAAATGTATGGGCGTTGACCCACTCTATGTAGTACCTAAGTTACATACTTGATCTTAGCCTAAGTAGGTACACTGTGGTTCTAGTCTGCCTAGCCTTTTCCCAACGACGTTGAGGTCAGCTTCCAGTTTAACCAGATGCGGCTGTGTACCAGTATTTTACACAGAGCGACTGCCATCAGACCTCTGCAACCCAGTACTGGGCAATGCCCGTATCCTAAAGGCTAGACCAACTTTCATGGGCATTCTTATGACACCCGGGATTGACGGCTTAACGTGCTCTTCATAGCCCGAAGGGGTCTCGATGTGTAACGATGTGGTCACCCATCCACAGACTGATCGCGGCAAGTGCCGCTTAACCTTGCAAATCGTATTATCCTCGCGGTTGTTAGTAAGCCATGACAGCCCCGGATCTTGATTTTTTTCGAGGTGGGGCAAAAACTAAAAAAATGCCACCCCGCCCGCCAATATTTTTCATCATCTCATCATGAATTTCATCATCATCATTTCAGCCATAAGACGCCCACTGATGGATATAGCCCTCCCTCAAAGAACGCCACAACGACCGGTCTAACGCTGCTCTTTCTCTGTTAAGCCTATTTTTTCCAAGTATACATAAATGGAATGGCCGCCCTCTGAATTTGCCGCCCGGGGCATGGGCTCCGGCTTGCCCCCCCCCCCCCCCCCTAGATCCGGGGCTAAGCCATGAGCCCCTTGAGCTTGAGATACCTATCTTTCTAGTATAGGATGGTTATTCATCAGTCTTTCGTCAGAGTATTTTTGGTCTGTGGCAGGGTGGCAGGTAGCATCGAATCGTACAGTCCGCGAGGTCTAAGCTAAGCTTTGCATTTGTGTGAGATTTAATGCAGACGTGTCCTTTGCTTGGTTTAAACCGGTTTTTGGCAATCGATTTTAAGTGCACTTATGCATAAGTACAAATGTAAAGCTCAGCTTAGGCCTCGCGGACTGTATAGTCTTGTTTTCAGGGAATCGGGGTGTAGAGCCCTAGGTAAAGTTCGTTTATAAAACGTGGAGTGTGGTTTCATGTAAGATTTCATAAAAAATACATTGTCTTATGTTATTTTCAGGAAAACCGTTATGACATCCCCAAGTTCTATCAGCTGCCTACAGAAACTTTTGAAGTATACGAAGGTACGGAAGAACCTACTACTAATTGCATACTTATTTGGGTTTTAAATATTTCAACATTTTATTTATTGACTGCATTTTTTATTTACAGGTGAACAGCAAGAATATAATCAGATGCCAATTGAAGCTTACTACCCAAAACAATTCCAAAACATGAAACGATAACCCGGAACCTCTTATAAAACATTTTGGAATGCCAAACATTTAAAAGTCGTTGATTCTAGTCTTACTTAAGTTAAATAAATGATTATAAGCATGCATGCAAAACTCTTGGTTTTATTTTCAATTTGAAAGCTAAGGTTAGCTTTTCCTATTCCTTAGCGTTTAATGGAACGTAATAGTCAATTTATCTGTCAATGTCAAACGCTATAACCCGATAAAATTTAAAAACATCGATTCTGTAATCTTTCTCTTTCAGACACGTCGGAAATTTGATTGTTTGTCTCGTTTTATCCCAAAAAAGTTGATCATCTAAAAATAACCGTTTTATTCTCCAATTTCTTCCACGAATTTTGTGGAAGAAATTTCTCTATTTATTTTGGAAATAACATCTAAATTTCTGTTGTGAATTTAAATAAGACAAAATGGTGTTAACCGCGGACGTTAATCTGCCGGAAGAGTCCGAATTGACGGTGCCTGAGCTCCATTTATCGTCAGCAACTCTATACGCTGGTTCTTTTCATCTAGGAAAATATTGTGAGCAAGCGAATAATGTGAGTAAAAATGTTATTTATTTATTAAACGTCAATTGTTTTAAAGCTTATGTAATAAATTTTCATTTGTTTTGTGTAAGAGTTAATTTGATTGCATAATCAAAGTATTATTGAGGTTATGTTATGATAGGTCTCGAAATTGATAAAGTATTCTTCCCTATTTTTTATTATTTGAATCTCTAAATTAGAATATAGGTCAAGTCTATGGTCTATGTACATGTAACATACTATAAATTATTTTTATAACGGAACTATTATGAAAAATAAAAAGGATTTTTTTGTTAGTAATTTCTGAAATAGTTCATTAATACTGTTTTATTGTATAGCATTTACATAGTTGTTGCACTCCAGTTCTAAGGCCTCCTTTTCTGTTTTCCCATCTGTTTTTTTCTATACAAGATGTAACAAATAAGTGTACAACTAGTGTTGCTACCTGTATTAGTCTAATATAGAGTATTGTACTCTATTTCACGTAGGTGTACTTTATAATCTAAGACAGTTATAAACTACGCTAAAATACTCTTTTTACCTGATACCATTCTCATTTGATTCTCATCCTACTAGTTAGACTTTTTTTGACATAGTTTACCTACTTTACGGTCCATGGGGTCTACTCTCTAAGCACGAAGTCCGTGGTTACGGCCTTAGTTACGAGCGTTTCCTGCTCCCTATCACCTACGGACATACGATTATTTCGGGGCCCGAATTAAGAATGAATGACAACACGATTTGACAGTTGTCCCTACTACCAATGTGTTTTTGCCCGTCCGAAAAGTTGAACTTGACACTTGTTTTGTTCACTCCTACGTTTCGGGCTACTTTCGGACGGGCGACTAACTTCGTTGACGGACTTAGGGAGTAGGCCCCCCATGGCTGTAATTGAAACATTCGCACATTTTAGAAAGAATCTCAACATGTTTTCAAGAATCTAGAAGCGATGAAAAGTAGGTGTGTAAACATAAATAATAAAAGTACTCTTTTTTTATACATCATACTCTATTTTTGTTATCCCAAAACACAAATGTACTTTGATTGCTCCAAAAAAAGGTGGCAACCCTATGTACAACCTCTTAAGGGGTCACTGTACTCATCATTATGAACAACTTTTACTATGGGACCAAATCTGAAATCGCGAAAAAAAATCAGCTGTTCCCTACATTTTGACGAGTTATGCCAACATTAATGTTGGGAACAGCTTAAATCTTTTGGGGAATACAGGCATCATCATCATCTGCCTAGCCTTTTCCCAACTATGTTGGGGTCGGCTTCCAGTCGAACCGAATGCAGCTGAATATCAGTATTTTACATGGAGCGACTGCCTATCAGACCTCCACAACCCACTAACTGGGTAATACGATACTCTTGGTAAGACTGGTTGTCAGACTTTCTGGCTTCTGACCAACAGTAACGACTGTCAAAGATCTACAAATGACAGCCGAGACCAACGGCTTTACGTGCTTTCCGAGGCACGGAGGAAACTCGCTATGGTAAATGGTCACCCATCCACAGACCAACCTCGGCAAGCGTGGCTTACCCGGAAGATCGGTCTATGCGGCTGTAATTATTTAGCCACGAGCTCCTCGAATACAGGCATCATGTTATGTTATATTACTTCTACTATAGCCAACGCCTGGTTCTTAAAGAACTCAGAGGTTCACCATCACCTGAAATTGAGCACAGTAAAGGACGAAATTAGATCCTGTGCTAAAACCTACAAAAAGCGTCTCCAACATCACACGAGTCCACTGGCGGTCCAGCTCACTATTCCCGACTCACTGAACCGCCTAACGGCCTGTCCACATCTCCACGTCCGTTCCGTTACCGTATCATAAAAATGCACGTCAGGATCATTGTTAGATTTATCGTTGACTACGTAGATCCTGAATTTTAATAAGAGAAACAGTAAGGTATGGTTTTAAAGCATCGGAGCACATACACGGCGACTAACACGCGGGCGGAGCGCATATACGTGTGCGCTTGCGGCTAGAGGCGGAACGTGTTACGGATACGGTAACGTAAATTTGCACGTTACGTCAACGCACCGTGCCACGTCACCGCACCGTTCCACGTTGACGACGTCCTGACGTGGAGATGTGGACAGGCCGTAAAGAGACGAAAAATACTTAACCTAGATAGCCTGCAATGAGCTGCCAACTACAAAGAGTCAATCCCAGGGGGGAACTGACACATGACACACAATCTGACAACACATCTGCTCATAGTCATTGGATTGATTGCATGATAAGGGCTCTTACACACCACGTTTTTTTCTGGCGCTGTCGACGCGCGTCCCACGCAGCTATAACGCGCTGCAAACGCGATGTTATCGCAACCAATTTACCTATTCACACGTTCATAAAATTGTAGTATGCAGACGACGACTTTTTCGCGAGCTGTCGACGCGCTCGTAGCGCGGAGTTACATCGATACAGATGCGCTGACACAGCGCGCCTCTTTAGCTGCAAACACATACGTACAGCGCGTTTGATTTGTTCGCGTGCTTGCTACGCGCGTTTTATTTTGCAAGGAGAGTTGCTCACGCGCGTCTGTAGCGCAATACACGCTCCTTCGCGCGCGTGCTACACGCATTTTACTTTGCACGGAGAGTTGCTCACACGCGTCTGTAGCGCGTTTCTCGTGAGTTTGCAGCGATGCAATCGCCAGTAATCTGCCTATTTCAAGTTTAGCAGTGCCGACAACGCGCGATTGCGAAACACGCGTCGACGGCACCTGAATAAAACGTCTGTAAGAGCCCTAAGAAGAGAAAAAAAAATATACTTCTACTAAAAATATTCCTCCTATCATATCTCCAGGAGTTCATGCTCTGTCGCTTGGAGGAGAAAGACCCTCGGAAATGCATCAATGAAGGCAAAGCAGTCACCGCTTGCACCATGGAGTTCTTCCGTAAAGTGAAGAAGACTTGCCTCGATGAGTTCAACCAGTACTCCAACTGTATTGACAAGAGCTCTGGAGAATATAGCTTGAAGCAGTAAGTGAATTTATATATCTCTTTCTTCACCACCACCATCATCAAATCAAATCAAAAGTTTTTATTTCACATGAACCATTACAGGCGCTTATGAAAAGTCGAATTTAGGTGCACGGTTCCAATTAGTCGTTTCCTATGGAGAAGAGCCGGCAAGAAACTCCATGGTTACTCTTTTAAAATCCATATCTTTAACAATTTGAGTGGGTACAGTTATGACTTAGAATAGTTATGAGAGAGCAAAGTAGACTTAAGAGCAGGATCCACACAAAAAAACAAACTGACAAATATGGTCACAAATTAACTAGGTATCCAGGCATCTAGCAAGTCTACAAAGCTCTCACATTTACAAAAGGTAAAAGGACGCTAAACTATATAAAACAACTGACATGGTTAATTGTCATCAAAACACATTACAAAGAAAATCACTGTATAATAAGATAAAGATATCTTGAGAGTAACGTTAGTAATAAAAAAGAAAGCTAATCGTAATGAGGTTAGTTAATAAACATACACATACGACGTTAATGAGGTACCAGGGAAATCATCATCATCATCATCTCAATGTTTTTTTTTTTTTTTTTCGTTGCAATATCCTCATGGATGCCCTTCACCCGGGGAAGGCGAAGGAGTATGCCGGACTCTTACCGGCTAAAAACCCACGGTGTTCCTTCTCCTGAGCCTTGGCCGGGGTCGCGAGATTCGCAACTGCATGCACCGCAACCCCGGCAGGCCTCGGTCCGCCAGCTCTTGGCGGACCTCTCCTACTGTGGGGCCGGTCCCCCTGTGAGGCGCGCATGGAACACTGCGCGCCGCCTTCTCGGGCCTGTTACTGATCGGGGGCGACGGGTCATTATTATCTCCCTGCCCTTAGGTCGCGAAGTGTCTTCGCGTACGCTTCAGAAATTTTTTGACAGAGTGCGGCCAGGCTTGTAGGCTTTTAACCATTTTTCAACGTATCCCGGAAGTCCTATACCAGCTTAAGTCAGATTTACAGTAATTATAGAGAATTTACTAGGTAGAACCCCTCTCAAAATTGAAAAGTCCTCCCTGAAATCAAATACTGGTTAGGGCCTTTTTACTGTCATGCGGGTTCGTGCGCGCGTGCATGCATCACCCGCATGCGTGGCGCTCGCAGTTCACCTTTTCGTGCGTGGTTCACGCATACATAAATACATGTATGAAAAGGTGAAATTCAGGCGCCAGGCACGAGCCCGCGTCACAGTAAAAAGGTCCTTACGCCCACAATTTTACGCTAATGGTTACAAAAGTCGAGGCGCAGTAGAACGAAACCTTAGGCACAGATGTTGGCTCATCACATCCCCCCCTCACAGTCTTTTGCGGTTCCGATGGCCGTGTTGCACAACAACCCTATTCTCCCGGCTCTGTAACGAAAACTTAGTTGTTTTCGGATGACCCATACCAAAAGATGTTTCTTTATATTTGGACCTTATATTTTCAGGTGCCGCAAAACTCAGGGTGTGTTTGACAAGTGTGTCTTAGAGAAACTGAACATCGAACGTCCTGCATTCGGTTACTTCTGTGAGGCGCGCGTGCATGATACTAAGAGGTATGTTTATTGTGATTAAAAAACAAATTAATATTAGCCTGTAACTGTTCCACTGCTGGGCAAAAGCCTCTTCTCATACTGAGAAGGAATGAGCATTGATTACCACGCTTGCTCACTGCGGATTGGCGATTTGAAATCATTAGGCCCGGTATTCAACAAAACGGAGAGGAGAAGAGACGAGAGAGAATGTGCTGCGAAGCTGGAAGGTTATTTCCAACAAAGCGGAGAGGAGATGCGTAGCGGAGAGGAGATGTGAGCTGTGCGTAGCAGAGATGTGAGCTGTGAGAGCTCGAAATCAGTCAGTTCGGATGTGCGAGGCGCGGGAAGGTATAGGGGTGCGGGGCGCGCGAGTGTAGGCGCCGCTCGACTACATCATCTCCGCTCTGCCGCGCCGCTTGCTCGCGAGCGGCACAAAAATCTATAGCAAACTGAGACATCTCCTCTCCTCTCCGCTTGCTCCATTTCCACCAAAACTAAGCGGAGAGGAGATGTGGAAATAACGAAATCTGATTGGTTATTCAAAACACATCTCTCGTCTCCTCTCCTCTCCGCTTTGGTCTTAAGTCCAAGTTTCCTCACGATGTTTTCCTTCACCATAATTATGTCAGTGGTGTCTTCGATTAACTAAGAAAGTACATATGGCATTGAAAAAATCACATTGGTACATACGGGCTCCCTACGTGACATCGAAACTCAATACATCGAATGTCGCAGCATCGAAAACGGTACATCGAAGGGTCACATAATCGATGGTATACGCCACATCGAATGTCGTGAAATCGTATGGTTACAGTATCGAATGGTCACATAATCGATGGTACGCCACATCGAATGTCGTGAAATCGAATGGTCACAAAATCGATGGTACGGTATATCGAATGTCGTGAAATCGAATGTTTACAATATTGTATGGTTACAACATGGACTGGTTGTAAAATCGATGGGTTATTGCATCTAAAGATTGTTGTATCCATTAGTTACTACACCGAGTAAAAATAAATTAAACACACAAGAAAACAATATTATTTAAAAAAAAAAACATTTTTAACTGATATGAAATTCGCTGTGATGAGAAATCGATACTGTAACCATTCGATTTAACGACATTCAATGTAGCGTACCATCGATATCGTAAACTTTCGATGTCGAGACTTTCGATGTGGCGTACCATCGATGTAGAGTACCATCGATTATGTGACCCTTCGATCGATGTACCGTTTTCGATGCTGCGACATTCGATGTATTGAGTTTCGATTTCACGTAGGGAACCCGGTAGAGGGGGTCTACTCCCTAAGCACGAAGTCCGTGGTTTCGGCCTTAGTTACGAGCGTTTCCTACTCCCTATCACCTACGGACATAAGAATATTTCGGGGCCCGAACTAACAATGAATGACAACACTATTTGACAGTTCTCCCAACTACCGATGTGTTTTTGCCCGTCCGAAAAGTTGAACTTGACGCTTGTTTTGTTCACTCCTACGTTTCGGGCTACTTTCGGACGGGCGACTAACTTCGTTGACGGACTTAGGGAGTAGGCTCCCAGACAGGTCCCCTTACGTAAAAAGAACGCTGAGCGGCAGTGGAGGGGGTGTGTCTGCGCACACAATAGGCATGTTGACAGCATCAATAAATTGCAAATCTAATTAGTCCGCCAGTTAGAGTTTTGAAAAATAATGCGCACGTATTTTTTCTTTTGTTAAATCCATGAATATTTGGAAAGATAAAACGCATCAAAACTCGAGAGTGGGGACTTATGACGTCAGAAGCAAGTAAAAATTGTACTTGCTTGTGACGTTTTGCCAATTTTAAAAGTGTCGTGTCTTCGTCAATTTTGGTTTACGTAACAAAAGAAAAAATACGGCTCAAATAATTTTTGATAATCTAACTGACGGACTAATTAGATTTTTTCAGTCAAATACCTACCCTATTGTAGTCTTTCGGTTGGTTGCTCGATTGGTTGAAATCACTCAGTGCGCAGGTTCAAGGTCAGCGTTTTTTTACGTGACGGGAATTGTACAAGCCTTTTTTTTTTCGTGGCTATATCCTCATGTATGCCCATCGCCCTGGGAAGGCGAAGGGGTATGCCGGACTCTTTCTGGCTAAAAACTCACGGTGTTCCTTCTCCTGACCCTTAGCCGGGGTCGCGGGATTCGCAGCTGCATGCACCGCGACCCCGGCAGGTCTCGGTCCGCCAGCCCCTGGCAGACCTCTTCTTCTGTGCGGCCTAGCCCCACGTCCTCCTGAGAGGCGCGCACGGAACACAGCGCACCGCCTTCTCGGGTCTGTTACTGGTCGGGCGACGGGTCCCCTAACCCGCCGCCCGCAGGCCACGTACTACTACGGTGGCCGGAGATAGTCGCGCGCCCTCCGGCGCCCGGTGCGTCTGGCGCGGGAAGGGAGAGTGGCAGCTGCCTCTCTCTCCCTCTCCGCTCCCTCTCTGGTCACCATCACCTCCTCACAGAAAGAGGCGATGGCTTCCCACGCACTCTCGCTCCCGACCATGGATAGAACCACGGCCGGGAGCGAGAACTGTACAAGCCTGGGTTTGAACACGCAACCCGGTGCCTGTAACATTCGGGCCACCACGACACTGTAATATGTTTATTGTAAGGTTTTATTTTTACTATGAGGTCACTTGAAGGGTGTGGTAACAGACAGGGGCGGATTTGATACGTTGGCTGCCCTAGGCCTTAGTGATATTGCCGCCCCTATTCGCTGTAAATCACGAAAAATTAAATGAACTGTAGGAATTAAATTAAAATAAAAAACAACGAAAGTCAGTAAATGATAAAATTATCTCAATCAGTGTTTCAAATACTGATGCTTACTATTTCTATTTGTAAGTAACAATGAATCGTTCTTCACAAACTGTCTTTTGTCTGGCTTTCTGAGCAGCAAAGTTTATCAAATCAACACTATCCAAAAAAAAAAACTCACCAAATTTTGCCGCCCCCTAAATTTTGGCGCCCTAGGCCCTGTATCTGGCATATAGGAAAATCCGCCCCTGCAGCAGTGTATTCCTTTCAGTTAAAAACAACAAAACTGCGATCGTCAATCAGACTGCTAATAATTTGCGCAAGCCTGCGTGACGCCGTAATGCCTAGATACTTGCGCTAATCCTTCCCACACATGTAACTGCATACTTGAACAAGCCTTGTGCAAGAAAATAGTTGCGTGTGTAAGCCCTGCAATAGTTAACTTCATCATCGGATCAGCTGTCCAAAATATACTGTATGACAGTGGCGTAGGGTGAAGTTTCTTAAAAGGGAAGCCGGACCAAAAAATGATTACCTTGCTCAAGTGTGATGCGTGAATTCCAGTAACTACTCGTTTCGAAAGGGAAGCCGATAGGAATCGAGTTGTATGGAGCCTTCGCCACTGCTGTATGAAGCAAAACTTAAAGTTTCGTTCGCAATGCGCTAGAAAGGAAAGGCGGTACGACGGTGTTAACCTGCAGAATCACTAATGGCCGATTCCTATACTTTACCGAACGTTATTAGTTAAATATTTAGACTCTTGCAATAATGAAGCAAAGTCCCCATAGCTTTGCGTAGTAGACCCCCCCCCCATAAGTAGGAACTATCACACGTAAAATAAGCTTACGAGTCTATTTATATTCCCAGTTTGGCAATAAAATATTCTACCATTGATAAGCAAAACGATCCGTTTTTAACCGGGCATAAAAGTAAATGTGTAAAAAAAAAAACGAATGACACGTCCCGAACGGCACTACGGTAGCTCGGGACCCCGCATCCTTTTTCCCGAAAACTTGCTTTGCTATGAGAAAACGCTCACATCGACTTTTATGGGGTTTTACCAACGTCAGATAACGCTATTCCAGAAATAAGCCCTCGTCCACAAAGGGCGAATTCGCTGCGATTCTCTCGCGCGTGTTACGCGCTTACATTACGTCCAGATTTGCCCTCGTCCACAAAGGGCGAATTCGTCGCGAATCGTTACGCGCGAATTTCTACGCGCGTTGGCGAGGTACTGGGTGTCAATACATCGCGTCCACAAGCATCGCGCGTATTAAAATTACGCGCGTAAATCGCGTGCACTACGCCAGACTCTCGATTCGTGCGTGTCACGCGCGTATTGCGCGCGAGTCGAGATACTAGGGACGCCTTGGTTGCGTCCAGTTTAAGCGCGAACTTAAGAGCGAGTACACGTCTGACTGACTGAATCCGTCATCAAATGCTCGCGCGTTGGTACGCTCTTTCTGGACGTAATGTAAGCGCGTAATACGCGCGAGAGAATCGCGGCGAATTCGCCCTTTGTGGACGAGGGCAAAGAGCGTACCAACGCGCGAGCATTTGGTGACGGATTCAGTCAGTCACACGTGTACTCGATCTTAAGTTCGCGCTTAAACTGGACGCAACCAAGGCGTCCCTAGTATCTCGACTCGCGCGCAATACGCGCGTGACACGCACGAGTCGAGAGTCTGGCGTAGTGCACGCGATTTACGCGCGTAATTTTAATACGCGCGATGCTTGTGGACGCGATGTATTGACACCCAGTACCTCGCCAACGCGCGTAGAAATTCGCGCGTAACGATTCGCGATGAATTCGCCCTTTGTGGACGAGGGCTAAATGAAACTTTTTGACAGATTTTATATAGGTAATCTGTCAAAATTACGAATTTATTCCTCAGACGTTATCTGACGTTGGTAAAATCCACCCTTAAGGCATTTAAAAATAAGTTTGTAAATAATATTTCTTCTCACTTACAGGCCAAAGCCTTTGGAGGAACCGAAGGCTGTCTACCCGGATGCCACTCCGGCGTTACCAGAATCTGCCGACAAGAAACCAGCAAGATTCGGCTCTCGATTCTACTGGATGACAGAATAAACGGCGGGAGCCGTGCGAGCGAGATGGATAGGCAGTGGTTATGTGTGGGAAAGAGATGGAACGAGGTCTGTTTATAAAATTCAGTGGAAAATTTTGACATTTATTTGGACTGTGGGTTTTCTAATGTAAATAACAAACGAAACATTATGGTTTACGAAAAGATACAAAAAAAGAAGTTTTTGAATTTGGACCTCTCCGTTCCATTTTTAAACTTTCACACACTACCATAGTCTATAAAAGTAAGGCGTTGGATGAGTTTCTATATCATCTTTTAACAATTTTAATTGTAATTATTTAATTTATAAGTTAACAGTGTTCACAGATCAATAAATCATGTTTTACAGCAACTTGTCTAATGTTTTACTTTGTAAATCAAATAGCTATTATCGATATGTAGAGTAATAAATGTTGAAATTTATAATTTTGTTTAATTTCCATAGTTTAAGGACTTATTTACAAAATTTCCATAAATTTACTGTTTTAGGGTTCCATACCCAAGGGGTAAAACGGGACCCTATTACTAAGACTCCGCTGTCCGTCTGTCACCAGGCTGTATCTCATGAACCGTGATAGTTAGACAGTTGAAATTTTCACATATGATGTATTTCTGTTGCCGCTATAACAACAAATACTAAAAAACATAATAAAATTAATATTTGAGAGGGCTCCCATACAACAAACATTTTTTTTTGCCGTTTTTATAGATAATGGTACGGAATCCCTCGTGCGCAAGTCCGACTCACACACGGGCCGGTTTTTTTAATACATAGGCACTGGGTTTCGGCATTTCGGGGCCCTCATAAGGCTGGGGGCCTTGAGAATGTGCCTTATGTGCCCTATGGTAAAGTGGGAACTGGGTAAAAGGCGTGTCTGTGCCAGGTCCTCAAAAGCCAACGCAATAATAGCACTGGGCCACGTGAATATAGGTAGTCCATTCGGAACACGATGAATGCTGGCTGGTAATAAAGTACAGACGCCAGCACATCAAGCTGCCCGAAACTGTTAAATTTTCCCAATCAACCTTGAACCTAATGATTTTGCGATATAGATGAAAATCTATTAGAAATTTGACAGATTGTAGTAGCTTTATGTAAGTACTGGCGTCTGTACTTGTTCAAAATCATGTGGTTTTCCTTTCTTAGCTTTGATTACGTTATATTTTAACATAATTATTCTTTGATTGACGTAGACATCCTTGTAACAGTTCTTACTGTTCTTGTATGAAAAAAAAACAATATAATGATTCAGAAATGCAGATACCACAAGAGCTCCTATTTTCAATAGATAAACAACCGATAGACAATCATTACACTGTGTTATTTCCATTTTATTTTATCACTAGCTTTTGCTCGCGGCTTCGCTCCCGTTAATTTACAGATCCCTAATTTTTTGATCCCAAAATATAGCCTATAGCACTCAGGGATAACGTAGCTTCCTATTGGTGAAAGAATTTTTGAAATCGGATGAGTAATTTCGGAGATTACCTCCTACATACAAACAAACAAACAAACAAATTCTACCTCTTTTTAATATTAGTATAGATTTATTGATGCTGTAAAAATAAAATTATAGATGAAACTTCTTTTATTTAATTATACATGAATAGGATTCCTACAATATCTTTATTGCGTACGTTGGAACGTGTGGTTACAAAATGTCATTGGCTGTCAGAATTGACAGATATGCAGGGCAGGTACTGCGTTTCAGGTCACGGCTAATTGAATGTTAAGTTTTATTATTTGCGTTCCTACCTTTTCTTACATAACAGTAATTTATATAGCTATCTCTGTCTAACATATGATTTCCAAAGCAGTTTGTTGATTTCGAAATGAATGAACTTATTACAAACCTTGAAAATATTGAAACGCATGAGTGTCATTGAGTGTACATGATCGATCGAATCAATAAATATTATTATAAATAAATAGTAAAAACGATTTAATTTCATAAAAACATTACATCCGTTCGTTTTGCCAGCATTCCATAACATAACATTAGAGTAAACAGTGAAAACTAACTTGATATGATGTGAAATCACGCGATTCACGTTCGATTCTAAAGTATAAACAAATGTAGTGTTTTCCTTGATAAATAATGAGTGATATGTGCGATGAGCAGGTTTTTCACGATAATAATTACACGAATACATACAGTTTGTGGGGAAATTCCAAGTATTATGATATAAAAAATCTGTCTCCGCAAAATTTTGCGAATCGTAATGGAACAATTGGGAGTGAGATCAGTCAGGAGTTCAAGGCTTCGCGATGGTCGTCAAGCCCTAGCGAGGGGCAGGCGCCGGAGCCCCCGGACTATCGTAACCGGAGGACTGTGGAACGAGAGTCCCTGTATGAAGACCCAGACACATTTCACAGGGAAATAAAGTGAGTTTGTTTATGTTTGTATTAAGAGCGTCAATATTTTGATATCGCTAGATGGGTAAATATGCGTATTGTCTTTAGGTAAGAATACTCACATAGACTCTATAATTCTAGCCAAAATTGTTCAAGTTTTATTGCATGTTAAGTGGGTGAGAGGGAATATCATGAATTTATTTATTACTTAGCAGTAGTAATATTCGCCTGATAACAATAAGCCTTAAAAGTAGTATTAGTAGGGATTTTCAGGAAGACGACATAGTAAAAATATCAACAAATTAACATTTCATATGAATACCAATATAAATTATCTATTCTACAAGAGATTTCTTAGGAAATGAAGATTCTAGCGTTAGGAATTTTTTCCAAAGAACCAAATTCTGAATTTATTATGTACTTACGATTTTACCTATCCACATGGCAACATTGTGAATCAGTTTCTTCTGGGCAAGCATGCTCCATCGTAGACCTCATCATCGCTTAATATCAGGCGAGATTGTGGTCAAAAGCAGGCCTAATATATATATTTTTTTTATAGTTCCCTTCTTCAATAAAAAAGAAATTCAGTGTTTTGCTTCTCTTCTATAAATTCTCTCCTGTTTGCATGTATCCTATTCGGTAAGGACAACAACGATGTGGGAAAAACTGTCTGTCAATCGTTGTAATCATACAGAATTATCTATTCATTTATTTCTCTGGCTCTGACCGCTAGATTCAGAATTTTGAAGCAAATTTTAGCAAATGTTCAACGTGGTTTCCAGCAAAGAACAGACTACACTTCACCTGTGGGTGTCGTAAAAGACGACAATGTTCTATGTTAGGAGATGTGGTTTCCACACTTAGTCCTTTAAGTGGACTATTGTACGTGGGCCATGGCGGCCATCATTCCAACTGGCCCACCTCTTTCCAGAAGCAGATTAGGGCTCTCAGTCCGCTCAGAACATTTGTGAGTGATTTCGGTGCGCCAAGGGTTGCTTCTCGTATTCGGGTGACCCCTGTGCATTCCAGGAGCACGAGTGAGACCGTTTCTTCGGCCCCCGTACATGCTCTGAACAGAGGGCTGTCCGTTATGCCTATCGTGTGGAAGTGTTTGTTTAGTGAGCAGTGTCGTAAAAGACGACTATATGTCAATACGATGGGCTGCATCTTCATTCTCCTATATGCTAATAACAATAAAACTGCGATCACCAAACTATCTGCCAAACATGGTGATATTGCATTTTCCCTTTGACTGTTCATTGTTGCGGTCATCCATTAATTACGTCACAGGAATTTCAGAATTTTTTGACCCCCCCATCCTTGTCACAGCTGGTCACATTTGTGAGACTCCCCCCTCCCTTTTTCTTTTTTTTCGTTGGAATATCCTCATGGATGCTCTTCACCTCCCCCGGCGAAGTATAGCGCGAGGTACTCTTACCGGCTAAAAATCCACGGTGTTCCTTCTCCTGACCATTGGCCAGGGTCGCGGGATTCGCAGCTGCATGCACCGCGACCCCGGCAGGCCTCGGTCCGCCAGCCCCTGGCAGAGCTCTTCTGTGGGGCCTTGCCCCACGTCCTCCTGAGAGGCGCGCACGGAACACAGCGCGCCGCCGTCTCGGGCCTGTTACTGGTCAGGCGACGGGTCCCCGGACATCGTCTCGCGCCCTCCGGCGCCCTCCCTGGTCGCCATCACCTCCTCGTAGAAGGAGGCGACGGCTTCCCACGCACTTCCGCTCCCGACCATGGATAGAACCACGGCCGGAAGCGAGAGGTCACCACCGACTGCCGCGACTAGTTCTCGGCGCTGCGTCGCCCACGCAGGAGACGCCTGCAGCGTGTGCAGCTGTGTCCTCGGGGCAGTCGACGCAGTGGTGACACCCGGGCGTCTGCTCCCGGCCTATGCGACACATGTACTTCCCGAAACAACCATGTCCCGAGAGTACCTGCGTCAGCCGGAAGCTGAGGGCGCCGTGACGCCTGTCTAGCCACTCCTCTATTACGGGTCTTACCCAGACTCCCCCCTCCCTAGTGTCACGTCACATATTTTGTAATTTTACATCTAGAAATTATTAAATTAAAACAGCAAATCCGAAATTAGTTTTGTTTCCATTAAATTTTTAGATAATATATTAGATTTTGAAATGTGACGTCACGAAATTTAGGACCCCTCTCACCCCTTGTCACACTTCGTCGACCCCCCCCCCCCCCCCCCCCTTAACGTGTGACGTAATTTATGGATGGGTACTTAGAAGGTCCATGTTCAATGGTGAATGGTTACGGTCTGGTGATGATGAACAGCATCAAACAGCATTCTTCCTAATTTAGTGAGGAGAGTACCAGCAAGAGCCCTACATTCGACTGGACCCAGTTCTACTGGCACAAGGCTACGGAGAAGGTGCAGGAGGGTATGCAGGATGCCGGCCAGGGCCCCAGCGGGAGAAACAGGAAGCAGCAAGTCGTTGGGGCAAATAAGATCCAGAAGAAACTTGATAAGATGCTTGCTAAGCCTGTGAAAATGACCAAGGCTGAGAGGTAAGGAGAACTCTTTTGTCTATGTGATGTTCTAGTAATCAAATAGTGGGGTTTCAAATTAAGAACAGACCACACCCACTCCGTCTATGGTGGGGTTTACACACTCAATAAACATTGACAATGGTGCCGATTCTCTTGTTCACCAACTAAACTAAAATTAGAAAATTGCTATCTTTTACTAACAGATAGCGTGAGAAAAGGACGGTGATAGACAACAACTAAGTTAGAGATGTCAAATTAGTTTACCTACGCCTTGAACTTCACCGTGTTTTTAGTCGACACGACACGTTTTAAATGTCGTCTGTATGGAAATTTTAGTTCAACTAAAGACAGCTCTTATTTACGTCTGTCTCTTTCTTCGTCTATCAGAGTGAAAAAGATGGCAATAGCCTAAATTAAGTTTAGTTTGTGCATAAGAGAATCGGCACCAATATGTGGTCTATTCTGTTTGAATTTTCTTTGACCAACAGCATTCCCCATACATCTTTGACATTAACAAACGAATGAACCGAATAATGACAGTATTTATTTAGTAGTTATGAATGTCTAACCTACGGTTTCTGAATTGAGAATTCGGGATAAGCAATACTTAAGTAGTGTTTGAGTGCAGAGTTGTCAAAAAATGCTTTGAAATCCGTAATTTTTTTGACAACTCCACACTCAAATGTTACATAAGTAAGTACTGCTTATCCTAGAATTCTCAACTCAGAAACCGGAGGTTAGTCTTGTCTATGGATGTTGTAAATGGCGACTAAGGAATTGTTTCAGGAGCATCCTGAATGCTAATAACAACATACTGTTAATATCGTCTGTTAAATGATTGTGATTATAGACAAACTCCTTCGAGACCATACATTTGTAATGGTCAATGAGGTGGCCCGCGTACAGCAGTGGACATCAGCAAGCACATCTTTTTTTTTCATGTATTTTTACAAGGCTTCAGCCTCCCAGTGCCTATGCCAAAGACAAAAAAGTTACATTTCAAACTTCATTATTCATTTAATCCTCTTCATTCATACACATTCATACAAAACCCTATATTGGTGGATACATGTCCACGGTTTAAACTTTTAATAAAATAATATTAAGAGACAAGCTGATAGAATTATTAATTTAGTGGGCTATTACTATCATAGGTGAGGACAAGGTGGTAGTAAAATTTTATAAGCACTAGAAGCTTTGGGTGCTCCTCAATAGGCATGTTGACAGCATCAATAAATTGCAAATCTAATTAGTCCGCCAGTTAGAGTTTTGAAAAATATTGGACACGTATTTTTTCGTTTTTTAAATCTATGAATATTTGGAAAGATAAAACGCATCAAAACTCGAGAGTGGGGGCTTGTGACGTCGGAAGCAAGTATAATTGTACTTGCTTGTGACGTTTTGCCAATTTTAAAAGTGTCGTATCTTCGTCAATTTTGCTTCACGTAACAAAAGAAAAAATACGGGTCAAATATTTTTTGATAATCTATCTGACGGACTAATTAGATTTTTTCAGTCAAATATCCTATTGGGTTCAGAGGTTAGGTCAGTGGATGAGGATGCGGATGAAGATATTGAGATAATCGGTTAAGATCAGGGTTGTTCAGGCTAAAGACGTTTACAGGCCAATAGAAATTACGACATGGACTAACGGGCTATAAAAACTCAAAATTATAGTTTTCAATTAAACAATAAATGAAAAAATACTTAAAAAAGTTCTTAAAAGTGCAAAACTATATTGAAAATCGCTTCGCGCGCCTCGAATGTATGGGTCGCGGGTAGGGTTGCCATCCGTCCGGATTTGTCCGGACATGTCCGGACGTCTAGACTTTTGTCCGGATTTTGTCCGGCTCATTAATTTGTCCGGATTTTTTGGCTTATATGGAATAAGAGTAATGAAACTTACTTATGTAATATCAAATAACTTTTTAATCTTTATTAACTTCTCATTCATCTAAAAACAAAATATAAATCTTTAACAATCAACATAACGAGATCAAACAATAAATCTTCGTATGTTTGCATTTTGTGACTAAAATGTCCGGACTTTCACTGAAATGTCAGGCTTTTTGGTCAGGACTTTTCAAATTTCTAAATAGTAACCCTAGTCGCGGGTCGCATGCGGCGTACGGGGTGTGGTTTGGACAGCCCTGCTTTAGAGGATGAGGAAACGGATGTTGGAAAGTTACTTTTTGAGGATGCAGATGTGCATGCGTATGAGGATACGAATGTCAGGCAAAAATAAAGAAATATAAAACTCACCCTCCAACACCATAATTTCGGCTCGGCGAATTTTTTAAATTGTCAACATTGTCACATCCTCATAGAAGTTATGAGGATGTGGATGGGGTTGCAGAGATTTTGAAATCAAAAGTTGTGGATCGAATTTTATACGGATATCTAAATTGGATGCTCAGCACTGCGGGAGCAGATGCAGAATCCGTTACAACCCAATAGGGTTCTTTCAATTTTGATGACAGTTGACTGCAAGCACTGTCATCCAAATCAAAAGAACTTTAGCAATGAAATTTTGTTAACAGCATGATGCAGAAGATGGGTTGGTCAGGTGGAGCTCTCGGTAGGAGTGGGGATGGTATCGTAGAGCCGATCGCGCCGAACGCTGTCTACGTAAGTTATCACTATCATTTTATTCATCATCTCTTTTTGCTACATGATAAAAATCAAGTAAAATGTACAAAAAATAAACGTTCAAGTTTTTTTTTGCGATTTTTGACGTTTCTAGTACTCCAACCTCAGTTGGTCTGAGTCTTTTGATTCTTATGGGAAATAGGATCGATTGGAATCATAAAAATGTTATGTGAAAACTGTCCTTTTTCTCGCTGATTGTAATTTTTTTTCAAAATCTGTGAATGCAGATAAAAATTCTTCCAAAATTTAAGGGTGATCTCCTCAGAAAGTTTTGCTGTAGCTACAATGGTTAAGGTAGCTGCCCTTCATGCTCCATTTCAAATTACCACCCTTTATAATGCTAGCTCCTTACTTAAGCGAAAGGTCTTTGTGCGTCATAGATATCCGAAAGATAAGCCTTCAGTCCGTTCTTAATACGCGTTCGAGTGTCGCCACGTAACTTGCAAACATAAATGCAATTTTCACGCACCATAAAGAAAGCAGCATCATTAATAGATTAATTGATTACACCCGCCCTATGTGTGTGGTGTTACTTCGACACTGTGACACACCAGCGCACTCAGTGGCGTACCTAGGGCGGGGCAAGCAGGGCTCGTGCCCTGGGCGCCACGCAAAAGGGTGCCCAAAATTCAAATTATCACGATTCCTGCGATTTTCTGACTTTGCGCTTGGGCGCAACTTCGGTGTTCGCCTTAGAGGCCATTTTCCATTGGTACGCCCCTGAGCGCACGTATAAGGTTAATTCAAGCCTGTCGGCATATTCCTCGATATCCGTGTTGGCAGTTAATGAAGACATCAAATTAATGCAGGCTTATATTGCAAAGTTCTTCTCTGAATTCCCACGCCAATTTGACTTTTACTTCTTAAATCTGACAAGAATCGAAAGAAAAAACACGGCAAGAAAGGCAAGGCATCGAATACGCTCCTGTGTTGCCTCAGTCTGTTTTGAGTTGGCAAGAATTACACTCTTCCACCACACGATAAGACTTTTCTCGTGGTTTACTTGTAGTCTATTTGGTTTCTGTCAACTTTTAACTCCGAAAAAAGTCGCGCAAAATCCAGACAGAAACTCCTTTATTGTATGTGATAGTAAAGTACTCTTTTACGGCAATTTCAGGCAAAAAAGAAAATAGGTTTCGGCCAAAACCACGTCCTTTTAAAACTACCAAAGAACAAGAAGGCCGATAGCAAACAGTTTTACGATATGAATGTCCTCCTTAACATTTACGAGTTCGTCAAGAACAACTCTGAGGTCGAACTCCTCTTTGACAAGAAGTTGAAGAAGGATGAACGGAAGCGTATCCATCACTTAGTAGAGTTTAAACTGAAGCCTGACGACTTGGCTTCCGTGGACTTCGACAGTCCAGCTCAGATGGACCTCGTTTTGCAGATCAGTGATAAAAATTGTTATATTCTGCAAACGCAGAGCGCGGGAATGCATCCTCATCGGTGAGTTTTTTTGTTTTATTTGTGTTTAGACTTCGATGGGCGTTTGGTAGGGAGATTGGTTAGATTGGGGGTCTATCGTGCTAATTCAAGGTCCAAGCCTCCCTTGGTTTAATCGAAGACGCTGTGCGCAAAACTCTAGGTGTTAAATTAATAGATCATGTTCGAAACACTTCTAAGCGCAAGACATATAGTACATGGGTCAAGGTACAAGTCCGAGACGGGCTGCAAACTGCACACTTTACGCAAGTCGCCATCGGAATAGTGGCTTTAATGTGTGCACTTTAAAGGTGCTATTCCGACAGCGACTACAAAACTGCAACCGCAGACCGCAGCCGCAGATCGCACCGCCAGCGATACTACTTTTGCAGTTTGCGGTCTGCTGCCCCTCTCGGACTTGTGCCCTCAACTATACTCTAGTCTGAGAGTCTTAGAGATTAAGGGAGAGGGCTTTGTCTAGCAGTGAGGTATTAGCTAATCTCCGTTTTTACCCTCAACTAGTTCTTTGATCGCTGACTATTTAGTAGTAGTATCATAACTTTCGTGAGAGACATTCATATTTATGATTAGTTACGGTTTAGTCATCTCATTGTCGCTAGTCGAACTCTCGCGACGTCTCTTCGTGTTCAGCTCATGATTAAGCGCTCCGGATCGGGCAATCTCGAAAAATGCATGCGACTGAACCGTAATTAATCATAAATATGACTATTTAGTAGTTCTTCATGGCGCTGACATGAACCTAAATTATAGACTTCCAGAATTATGTAATCAAATTCAAATCCTATCAAAAATCATCACCCATCACCATCAAAATCATCATGAAAGTCCACTGCTGTACATAGTCCTCTAAATTACTGCTTCATTGAATGGTTAAAGGGGGAATTGCTATAATCACCACGGTTGTAGACGGATTGGTGATTGCAGGTTGTTGATAGTAGACAGGAGAGCTCTGCTGCCCATCCTCGTGACGTAATCCCTTAGTCGCCTTTTACAACATCCAAGAATGGGTAAGGGTTGGTCTCTTTGTTGCTGGGAATCACACGGTATAAAGCTGGGTAACGACTTTGCGAGGCTGCTCGCGAGGCTGCTTATCAAATGATCGCGTGAGCGTATAGTCGCGAGGCAGCCTCGCGATATGCTCAAGTTCCGTGTATACAGCCGATACGAGCCGGCTGAGCCTGTGAGGCGTCAGTTTATGTTTTACCACGGATCCAAACGCTTAAGTCGCCTTTACTTTATTGTCGTGCAGTGGCGAAGGCTCCATACAACTCGATACTCGATTCCTATCGGCTTCCCTTTCCAAACGAGTAGTTACTGGAATTCACGCATCACACTTGAGCAAGGTAAGCATTTTTTGGTCCGGCTTCCCTTTTAAGAAAATTCACCCTTCGTCACTGTTGTCGTGTGTAGAATTTTCCATGTCGCGAGCGCGCGAGGCAGTACACATGCGTCTCTTGCAACTGAGCGGCTTCCTGAGCGCCCTTTGAGCACCGCACTTTACCGATAACGCGCCGGATCGCGCGAATCACGTTACCTCGCGGTGCCTCGAGAGGCAGCCTTGCAATGTCGATACCCAGCTTAAGAAAGTCGGCTAACTATGACACAAAAATGTATATGTACAATACGCGCATTTTATCTTGGCCGTTCTGAACATAGGCTTATCGAACTTTCTTTGTATACTCAGAAAGTAAACAGTTCCTGTAAAAAGTATTAAATAAACTTCGCTTAACTATTAGTCGATTGGTGATGTTAATTAAGTCGCACGTTATCAGAAATTTCCGTCAGGAATTTTCTGACGCGCGTCTCTGCTCCTAAATTTTTTACTAGACCCCGCACAGCTGGGGCCTACTCCCTAAGTCCGTCAACGAAGTTAGTTGCCCGTCCGAAAGTAGCCCGAAACGTAGAAGTGAACAAAACAAGTGTCAAGTTCAACTTTTCGGACGGGCAAAAACACATCGGTAGTAGGGACAACTGTCAAATCGTGTTGTCATTCATTCTTAGTTCGGGCCCCGAAATAATCGTATGTCCGTAGGTGATAGGGAGTAGGAAACACTCGTAACTAAGGCCGAAACCACGGACTTCGTGCTTATTGTCAGAATTTGCCAGATCCGACAGCCTGTTGGCTCTAGTACAAATCGTATGCCCAGAAGTCTCCACGCACGCGTCCAAACAATTTCTGACCGAAATTTCTGATGATGTGCGACCGGGCTAAATCCTAATTAAAAGCGATTTTGTAACTAAAAGCCAAAAATTTCCATTGCGAATTTGCACAAAGTTCAGGGCGGTCAAGATAAAATGCTCGTATTGTACGTTTGAGTGACACCCACAAAGAAACCGTTTAACTCAATTATTGCATATCTTCTTACCATAACAATTTGCATTCCAGACAACTCTGTCTCTACAAGGAGGCACCGCCGCACGTCTTCCTAATCATCCCGGACGACTTAAAAGACGAGGTAGAAGGAGAGAAAGCACTTGAAGCAGACAGCGGAGAAGATATACTAACAGTAGAAGTAGTAGAAGAGCCTCCAAAAGAAGAGTTGGAGCCAGAAGAAGAAACGAACCCCTTCTTGATAAGCATAACAAGGAATTTAAAGAAGAAGTCGGAGTCGGAAAGCCAGGATGCAGAAGAAATTCCAGAAACACCAGAAGCAGCTCCAGTTCTTCCAAAAATGTCGAAAATTATGACCAGAATCGTGGATTATTTCAAAGAGTTTGTTGAAGATAAGAAGTTTTCTCAGTTGAAGTTTTTGGGGCCGTTCACAGAAGAAGAGATTACTTCTATCAATGAGTTCATAGAGCAAGCTGTGAAGTTTTTAAGCAAGGAGGCGGAATGTCCTTTGGCGTGCATTTTTGAGAAGGTAGCCTTCGAAATCAACGAAGACTGCACTGGGAATACAGTGTGAGTATCTTTGGAACTATTATACAGGGTGAAATTGTAAACAGTCGACAAACCGAAATGGGAGATTGTACTCATCACTATGAACAACTTTTACTATGAGAACAAACGTGAAATCGCGAAAAAAAATCTGCTATTCCCTACTTTTTGACGAGTTATGCGAACATAAATGTAAGGAACAGCTGCATTTTTTTCGGATTCCAGGTTTGTTCCCATAGTAAAAGTTGTTCATAGTGATGAGTACAATTTCCCATTTCGGTTTGTCGACTGTTTACAATTTCACCCTGCATTATTAACTGTTTTTTTTTTCATTATTTTCTCTTAATCGAAATTCGTATATAGGGTTCGTTTAATCCCTTAAAACTACATGATCTATTACTGGTATAGATTAAAACCGCACGGGATGTAGATAGATAAAAATAAAAAAAAGAACTCTTTTTTTGTCTAGCGGTAGGGGTAAGTAATTGTTAAAGATCGGATCTAAACCATCTAATAAAGTTAAAATAAAAAGCAAGCAAAAAAAAATGCAAACATTAAAAAATATGTCCGATTGAACATTTTAATGCCACGCATAAACGAATGAAAGCACGGCAATACGGCTTGCGGGCATGACTAACGCTTTATCGCTCCGCGCAGTCAGTTAACTCGGAGCGCTAAAATGACTCAGGAACAGAACACCATGTTTTTATTTTGAAAAATAGTTTTTCTGAAAATCTGAAAAAAAAACATACATGGGCACAGTTTGCTACTAGATCACGAGATTTGAAGGAATTACAGGAATTCATTTACACCCTGTATACAAACAAGGTTAGTCGGAAAGGGGGTACTAATCCGCAGGCCACTTAAAGTATGGCGGTTTTAAAGAAGTGTTAAAATTTCAAAATTCGATAATTTTTTATTTCTATGAAAAATCATTTTCATTTTAGTTTTTTCAAAAATTCTTCGTCCCTACTTTACTTACGAATTCAGAAAATGCAGCTTCTAGTTTGTGACCCCAAATATGACCTAAAATGTAAACACAGCTGATCATAGCTGAGGATAGATTAAGTCCGCCTTTGTACGTTTTTGTTGCATAAAGTTTGAATAAATAAATAGATAGATTTTAGCATATTTTTTATGTAATATTTGAACAGCTATTTCTCTTAAGAGGTGAGTCCTTAAGAAACACCTAAAAAGGCACTTACTGTTTTCGAAATTTCTATAAACTCTCCGCATGGAATTACATAAAAAAAATAATGAAGAACCTTAATAGATGTGCCAACAGTTTCACCGCGAGATATTTGCGAAATCATCATTAATTTCGAGAAAAAAAAAAATTAAATTCCCTCAAAAACATCTAAATCGACCTTTTCTATTTGCAGAATTTACTTAATTTTAAAGGACTATATAAAAATCTATTTAGTTTAATCGGGACACGAAAGTATGAATAACACGTCTACCGTTTTATTATTTTAATAAATCAAACCAAATGAGAGTAATCTACGTCTCAACATTTATAATTTTTTACGGAAAATGTTTTCCGTTCCCCATACATTTTAGTATGGAGCAATACTCTCCCGTAATTTGTTTTATAAAAGAGTACGCACGCGAAAAATTTTCAGTGCCATCCTAGAATCCAAGGTGACAGCACGTCCGTTTGTAATTCGAGCCGAGCTCTCAAAACATCTACGCACAAGGCATAAGGGTGGGTTGCGAGTGTCGTGACATGACTGCATTTTTTCACTCTTCGAACAATAAGACAGACGACTCTGACAGTGACCAAATTGACACATTTTAATTTCAATATTTTTTTCACTGAGTATTCGGACACCATCAAATTATTGAAGCTTTTTAGTACAGTCAGATTAAAAAGTTTTAATATGTGGCAAAAAACGCGTTACCAAAACTATTTGTGGCTTTAAGGTGGCATCTTTCAGTAATAAATAGCTTTGTGAACTCACCACTTTGAACTGCACCAAAAGTATTCTTCGAAACGCACCAACGATGAAACATAGAGAAGAGCATGAAGGATTCGTAGTGAAATTATATCGATAAACGTTTTAAAATTCAGCTGCCCTTATTGTTTATTTATTAAAACTACTAGGAAAGCAGAAATGAACTGCAACTAGGTGCATAAGCGACTTACCTCCGGTTTCTGAATTCAGAATTCTAGGATAAGCAGTACTTAAATAACATTTGAGTACAGAGTTGTCAAAAAAATTACGGATTTTAAAGCATTTTTTTGATAACTCCGTACTCAAATACTACCTAAGTATTGCTTATCTTGAATTCTCAATTCAGAAATCGGTAATGGTAAAAATACAACGTTATTTTTACTTTATACGAAAACCGAGACACCCCAACAAGATTTTCATCAGAACTGCCTGAATATGTGTTTTTTTTTAGTAAATCTCCAAGTTACACCTTAGTTTATGTCGCGTTAAGTTCGCTAAAAAAGTGTGAAATGCCTGAGATGTGCTATGCAGGAGTTGTCTAATACACGGAAACTGACCGAGCGGACCATTTCAAGCCTCAAGGTGTCTATTCTCGTCAATTGTTATGGGTAGAACCTACTGAAACAAAATAGAAATTTATGAAAAAAAAAAAACAAAAAAAAAATGTGGTGTAAAAAATATGTCAATCGATTCTCCTAGTGATTCTGAACAAACTAGTTTCAGGTTTCGCATATACTAAAACTAACCTTGTATAGGTTTTGAAACTGAATCATTTGTCGTTTTCAAAAGTACCAGGGTGACAGAAATGAACAGAAAATGGGCGCCTAAACGATATCACTAAGTTGTGAACCAACGATTAAACACAAAGAGGAATGTAAAGTATTCATTATTATTCTTATATAAAATAAGATAGAAAACTTAAAACAGAACTGTCCTATATATCTTACCATAATTATAGGTCACTGTCACTTAGTCAGATCGTTTAAGCGCCTATTTTCTGTTAATTTCTGTCACCCTGGTACTTTTCAAAACAACAATTGATTAAATATCAAAACCTGTATTTTTACCATTATTGAGCTAAGTAGTAACCTCCGGTTTCTGAATTGCGAATTCTAGGATAAGCAAGCAGTACTTAAGTAACATTTGAGTACGGAGTTGTCAAAAAAATGACGTATTTTAAAGACATCAATCATTTTTTTGACAACTCAGCACTCAAATACTACTTAAGTATTGCTTATCCCGAATTTAATTCAGAAACTGGAGGTAAGTCGCTTATGCACCTAGTCCCAGTTCATTTCTGCTTTCCTGGTAATTTTAATAAATAAACAACAGTTGAATTTTAAATCTATCGATATAATTTATCACGAATCCTTCGTTCTCTTCTCTATGTTTCATCGTTGGTGGGTTTCAAGGAATACTTTTGGTGCGGTTCAAAGTGGTTGCGCTTCGAGGAATACCCCATCTTTATTTACCCGACTGCCAAAGCACGTATCTATCTACATACGTGGGTTTATAATATTATTTATTAAAAACGGCTGCTTTAGTTATAATCTGGTTAAAAACTGTTTTTTTTATAACTATAGGCTGGGCGGAGAACGGATTTCCACAATTATTAAGGTATCGTTGAAAGTTTTTTATCTGACTGTACAAAACAGCTTTTTTTATTGGTGTCCGAATCATCAGTGAAAACAATATTGAAATTAAAATATGTCAATTCGGACACTGTGTCCGAATATATTGTGAGTTTTATATAGGTATATATATTTTTCACTTTGAGATCACGGCTCATCTTCCGTGCGGAAGATGTCCGGTCCTTTGGAAGGCATACACGGGGACACAGGTCCAACGCGCAGAGGCCCCAGTGAGAACTTTTTCACTTATTATTAGTATAATGATTTCCTTATTTTACCACGTTTCATAGCTACTACGTCAAGGCCGTGGGCAGACTTGTCAATTTTGACGTTTGATAGCTTGTCAGCTGAAGGGTTCTCTATTTCTTGTTAATATATTTTTCTGCTTATTATTACTATTTCAGATAGAAATGGGAAAACGTAAAGAAAATTACAAAAGTTTCATCTTGATTGTATGCTTCCGGAAATAACAGATTCAAGAATAGACAGAAAAATGGAAATAAATGAGCCCAATTATTTGATTGAGGCAATTAAAAAACGAGAATCTGAAAGAAAATAAAAAAAACGGAACAGCGAAAATGTTTTATCTGATGTCAGCAGCCCCAAGCAATAAATAAATAAATTAAAGAAAATAATTTTATCAAGCATTAATTTTTGTATGTACACACGGCTACACATCAAGCTATAAATTTCCAGTTTACACTGCCCTGTCATTGTAATGAAATCCTATACAATGCGAGATCAGCTTATACTGGAAATGTACAGCTTGATCTGTAGCCGTGTGTACTAAGATGTACCTATAATTTTTTATAATAAAATATAAAAATATGTTTTAAAACATCAAACTGAGAAAAATTTTTTACTATACCCAGTAATTGAGTTATGTACATTAATTGTTTTTCATTACAAATCAATCACACATTATCTCGTTTTCATTTTTATGTTGGCTCTTATCTTCCCTCGCAACATTTACATACCCTAAAATATTCCCAAACAAAAATTATGTGTCATTATATTCGAAAATAGAAACACAGAAAATCAACAATAATATATTACAGTAATTATTCTAAGTTTAAATCTGTCAATACCGATTACACTGTGACCCCACCCCTTTGTTCACGACACCAATACTATGGGCACGCGTGCCTCGCGATGCGGTGAATAAATAGCTAATACATTGCGCGTTTTTTGCAACATACTTACTAGTCCTTCAGAAGCGAACGCGCACTGAAGGTTTATTTAACCCGGCGCGCCACAATATAAACCTTCGGTGCGCTTTTGTTTTTTGGTATGTGTACACTACATTGTGTGATGCAGCTGTATTAGTAGGAATGTCGAAGTGTGGGTTCGAAAATAAGTTCTCACGCTCGCAAACCTTCCTCTTAAACTATTGACTTTTAGGGAAAGTGGTAGAACAAAAGTTACTCATTATTATGAGTACTTTAACACCCTTTCGGATTAGTACCCCGTTTTTGACTAACCTTATATAACTACAAATATTACAATAGTCATTTAAAAATCACTGCTACTTTTTGATGACTACTGTCGGCCATAGTCCAAATTCCAAAAATATGCTACGTCAATGTAAGCATACCTGTATCAATCTATAAGAAAACATAATAGAATGTTTTGAATTAGAACAAAATTATTATTATGTGTTGAAAGAAAAACACACAGCGTCGATATGAAGATGATTTTGTGAACGTACTTATTAATCCCTGCTCCATGGTAATATACCTGTTTGTCACCGGCGAGGGAGCCAATATTTTTTCATATTTTTATGAGGTATGTATGGCAACCCTTTTGAACTGTCATAGTCTCTTCACCAGGAAGATATTCCTGCGACGCTGTGTGTTTTTCTTTCAACACATAATAATAATTTTGTTCTAATTCAAAATATTCTATTATGTGTTTACTTAAAAACACACAGCGTCGATATGAAGACTTGTTTGATATCTGCTGGTGACAAACACAAAACGCTATGTGATAGAATAATAAATGTTTAAAGAAGCACAAGAGAATTACTTATATTAAAGTAATCTCACTGTTGATGTTCAATCAGTCTTAGAGAGAATAAATCTCTACAGTTTCTTAACAGAAATGTCTTGTAATAATTATATTATCATAAATCAAAAACAATTTAACTTCTTCATAATAAAATCAACACATGACATTACATCAATTAATCCTTAATAATATGAGAAAGCTGAAGATTCTCAAAGAGCAATAAGGTTCCTTTGTAGTCAATCCTATTTCTTCGTCGCGATTAAATCGATTGTCGTCAAACAAAAATGTTGGCTTTTGTGTTTATGGGATCTTATATAACCTTTTTTTTATTGCCACTTAGTTATTTTACGTAAAATCAACAGCCACCGAATCTCCAAGTACGAAATGAAATGATATTTTTTTCTGTAAATAAATCTGTTACAGACACTTTTACAAGTCGATGTAATGTTGTTTTTTTAATACTAGATGGCGCCGGCATTTCCTATCTGACTAGCTCTGAGAAGAAAAGCCGAAACAAACTCAGAGTTCAAGGTCTCTTTTAAGGTCAAGACATTGTAGTATAAAACTATGTGAGTGTAACAATGTAGGGCTACGTCTGGAATGGCCTTTTGAGAAAAGAGCCATAGCAGGTTTGAGTTGACCTGTCCTAACTGACGGCACGCATACATCAGACATCGCGTAGCTCAACCTTATCATCGGGAGCTCAACGACCCGACGCACGACGCTACCAATCAGCCGGACATTTGCGTAGGTCACAAAAATACTCAAAATTGGCCAAACAATTTTATAAAATTCGTGTACAAAGCTAGCTTAAATGGTACTCACATTCACAATTTAATGAAATAAAAAATAATAAAATAAAATCAAATTACGCTAATGAAATATATGGTAGCCGCTTCTGAAAGACAGCGGCAAAATATTTGAGGTTTTTTTAAGCTTTTATTTTTTATTTTCCAGGATATACAAGAGACCGGTGTAAAAGGATGGATCGTAAGATTTAGTTCTAACGATTTTTAATATTAAGTTTATTTTGTTCATTGCGGAAAGTTATGGCTAGAGTAGACCCGTGCCGACCGGAAACAGTGTATAATTTATTTTAAAGCATGTTTATATTTTATGGGAATATTCTTGCAAATAATATCGATAATGGTGAGATCATGATCCTACCGTTCCGACCCACATCCTACTTTTTTGCGGGCAAAGTTCGCTGTATTTTCAAGGGTAGTACTGCCCGGGCAATATCGATTGCTTAGGCAAAGTCTGCAGATATCGATTTAAGAAAAATTATCAGCAGTTGGCTGTTTTTCCATCGGAGATGTGTGTGCTATGGATGTATTTCAAGCCAGCCAATAGGATCATTTTATTTTACTAATCTTGTCCTATGCTTGAAAATCAAGCGATCTTATTGGTTGATTTGACACATATCCGTAGCAATCTCTGTTGGAGAAGCAACCTTAGAGCCTATGCACACGACGTCTTTTTAAAGCGCCGTCGACGCGCGTTTCTGTCATACTTCATTCTTAAAAAACGTCATTGTGATTTTTTATGTATGGAGTTTGACGGAAACGTGCATCGATGGCGCGAAGAAAAGACGCCGTATGCATAGGCCCTTAGAGCCAATTTTTCAATCGTCAAATAACTTTCATCTCTGGAATAAGTTTGAAATTTTGATAGCTTTTGTATAGAAAATACGTCAAACCGCCGATCGGTGATCGATGATAGGTCGGTCAGAAAAAGCCACCACACTCAATTGACGTTGATCGATGTTATCGATCGATTATAGATCCACGTCGATCAAGATGCATCGATGGTTCATGATCACTTTATCCTAATCAATCGACGTTGATTGAGGGCATCCTTAGGGAGCTACCACACCAATCGATCGATGATGGATCGATGGTCGATCAATGACAGATCCACGTCGATCAAGAAGGATCGATGTTTAATGGTCACTTTATCCCAACCAATCGACGTTGATCGATGGCATCGATCGACAATCGATCGATTGTTGTGTTAGCACCTCTACATAAAAGTTATTTGACGATTGAAAAATTTGCTCTTAACATAACAGGTATATGTTTATTGTGACAACTACTGCTGCAGAATTTGCCTTCAAAGTTTGTTAATAACAGTCAGAACTGCCCGGGCAGTTTTAACTGCATGTCCTGCGAACTGTGCCCGTAATGCATTTTTCTGCATGCTTGTAAGGTCGGCGCTGGTCTGTACTAGTGTTTTGTTTGTGATTGTACACCCACCGTTTTGACTACCCTACTGTTAGAATTAGAGTATGAAAATATTGATGATTAAATCTACTATATAGATCATAACTTTACATCCGAAAACCATGAACTTTTGCTCATCATATTGTACAACTTTTACTATGAGACGAATTCGTGAAAAAAAAGGAGTGCGACACAGTAAGCGCGGCATGTACCGACACTAATTCCTTATACAACTCGGACACGACAACTGACGAAGATGCACGAGCAATACCGAGACAAAGCGCGCCCCTCACGTCGCGAGCGCAACGCGCCAGCGTCAGTTCGACTCGCGACCTCGCCGCGTGATCAGCTCATGATTAAGGGCTCCGTTTGGGTCCGTAATCAGTCGGGCAATCCCGAAAAAATGCTCGTGAGTAAACCGTAATTAATCATAAATAAAAAAAAAAGCTGTTCCAAATTTTTGTTTTTCACGAATTTAGTTTTTGTCCCATAGTAAAAGTTTGAATGATAAGCAGCGTTTATGGTTTTCGCATGTGAAGCGGCTAACCAGTCATGTTATACAGGTTGATACATTGATGTGAGGCAGTGGGGCGGAATCTTAAGCTAGATATTAGAGTTAGATAAATTTGTTCTAAGGAATGGTGTCGATTTTAGAATAAAGAATATCAATGAATCACCCTGTATATTGAACACATATATGGACCGAGAGCTATACAGTGTGCAAATAAAGGAAGGATTGTCCTACCCTCCAATAAACACGAAATTAATGTCAAAAATTAAAGAAAAATAATAATTAAAAATGTTATTCCAGCGCTTACACACTTAAAACTTGCCACAAATACTCTCCAAAGTGAATAATGTAATACTTATCCATTTTCTAAAACAACCCTAAAAAGGGGTGCAGTGGGGTGTTAAAGTTTGTATGGCAGAATATTATTGCGTGCTCCGATTAACTCAAACATTGATTTAAATAATCTTTAAAACAATTAATGCAATTAATTAATTACAGTTTTTTCGAAAAGCAAAAAGTTTGCTTTTCGAAAAAACTGTAATTCAAATTCAAACAATAAGATTTTTTTATAAAAACTTTATTACCCCTTTTCACCCCCATAGGGGTTGATTTTCGGCTCAATGAGGCTAATTTACTTATCGATATTTTCACTTCTCTAATTCTAGCTTTAGGGTGGTGGGTTTACGGGTAATTCTCATTGCCCCATGAGCATGGGTCATAGAATAAGGTTCACGGGTAAAAAAAACCGTGTTTCAACCTTTTTACTGCCACGAACGTTAAAACACGACAGCGCTCAAATGTCAAACGAAATTGACGTGATATGACGTCAACAAAAAAATGAAAAATAGGAACGCGTTAATAAAACTATCCGATCCGAATCCGTGAAAATACGTTCCGAAGTAGTCATAGAACTATTTGTATGCTAGTTTACGCACTAGATCCGACTTCCGTCATCCGATTTCTCTCCGTCATCCGTGGGTCTCCAATTTGGAAGAAATATTGACGGACCGAAGTAGCCGTAGTCTGTATGAACGCTTTCGCATTACCTCGGATTCAAATATGCCAAAGATAGCCCCTGAATTGCTTGGATTTGTATCAGTGATCGGATTAGTGCGTAAGCAATATCCTAATTCGGTCCGAGATTTTTAGACTCTAGATCCGTATTTTCACGGATCCGGATCGGATGCAGTGCGTAACCGCTCTAAGATCATTGACAGATCTCAAAAGTTTTTTTTGGTTAAAATTTTAAAGTACCTAAAAATATAGACAAAAAATACGTTACATTGTTTTTTTTTTTGTATTCCATTTATAAGTGACAATAATATTAATAAATTTGTTTTTTTATTTATTATTTGGCGTCTGTGTGTGACGTGTCGTGGCGGTCGAAAGGTTTAATAGTTTAAAATTAATTTAAATAATGTACAGGCTCTAGTACACAATTGACTATGATGGTCGTACTTCGTTATATGTTCCGTTGGTGTTAAAGACGTCAATAAATTTGATTAAAATTGCCAAAATACTCAAAGAAACATGTACAGCTCGATAAATAATGGTATTAGGCGTTATTTTGCGGAAATGAATAATATGCAAATATGTAAATACAATATTTAGATTTAATTCCTCCAAACTAGATCGCTAGTTAGGATGCAATGGGCCTTACTCCCTAAGTCCGTCAACGAAGTTGGTCGCTCGTCCGAAAGTAGCCCGAAACGTAGCAGTGAACAAAACAAATGTCAAGTTCAACTTTTCGGACGAGCAAAAACACATCGGTAGTAGGGACAACTGTCAAATCGTGTTGTCATTCATTCTTGGTTCGGGCACCGAAATAATCGTATGTCCGTAGGTGATAGGGAGTAGGAAACGCTCGTAACTAAGGCCGAAACCACGGACTTCGTGCTTAGAGAGTAGACGCCCTGTTACTGGTCGGGTGACGGGTCCACTAAACCGCCGCCCACAGGCCGCACTACGGTGGCCGGAGATCGTCGCGCGCTCTCCGGTTGGTAGCCGAGCCTACTGCCTTGGGTACTCCGGACGTTTTTAAGTATAGGAACTAATTTATTGGTCAGCGAAACTAATATTTGGTAACTGGAATCAATTAGATCAGCGACAAAAATCAGGAGCCGACATGGTTAGGTTAGGATAGGTTAGAAGTGCATCACTTTGCATCCGTGGTTTTTTTCACGCAGAAAAAATTATTGAAGAAATCTCCTCTGATCAATGAATGCTTGATGATCAATTAGTGTTTTCGCTGATCAATGGCTGTTTTTGCTGATCTAATAGTGTTTTTCGATGATGAATTAGTGTTTTTCGATGATCAATTATTTATTGCTGATCGCGCTATTTTTAATGCCAATCAAAATTCAACTTATAGCTCGTACGGCAGTATTAATGAGATGAGATATTAACGCATATTGGGAAGGCCATGTTTAGCAGTACGCCCTCATTTCGCCGTTATGATTAAGTCCCATGTAATGGGGGGGCAAGCCTATTGCCATCAACCGGGCAGAAATATAGACTCCGGACTGCTACTGAGAAATTCCACACGGAAAACCCAATAACACTGCCCGACTTAGGGATCGACACCCTAGGACGCTGAGTTAAGGCAGTCGTCCTTTACCCGAATTCGGATGTCTATTGCCTGAATTGGGTCAAACGACCTAGTGTAATTGCGCCCTAAGTATTTTGCCCACTTAAGTCCCATATTTGCACATTTGCAGAAAAAATTGACGATATAGTAGGTAATGCTCTGTGTATTAAGCTTAAAAGAGCTTCTACGATTAACTGTTGAGCGATTAAATACAGTAACTGTTTTTTTTTTTTTTTAAATAATGTTCTGTATAATTATGATAAGCCTAACTGCGAGTAATAAGCTTTAATTTTCTTTATATTAAAATTGCATTTACTGCATGTATTGCTCGAACGGCAGAATATTATAAATTTGAAAGTTTGTGAAGATGGGTGTCTGTTTGTTACTCAACTACACATAAATTCCTAAACGGATTTAGATGAAATTTGGCACATAGATAGACCATATCCTGGATTAACACTTAGGATACTTTTTATCGAGGTACATGAAGTAATTCCACTACGATTCAAGAGAAACCGAAGGTAGTAATGGCACATTTTTGACATACTCATTCAATTATTGACGTCTTCAATAAAAATTTAGTTATGAACGTTAGTGTGAACTATCATAAGCTATTGTGTACTACAGTTCATCGCGCGTGTGTAGCCAGCACACAAGACGCGTTTTTTATTTGTATAGAGACAAAGAAAGATTATACAGGGCGTATCTTCCTCAAATAACGTTTAACTCTTTCCTTACGACGTTTTAAGGTGAAAACAGTCTAGTAACAAAACTCGCGACGTGAAAACGCGACGCGTGTTGGTGTTAATTGGCCACATGTTAAGGTGAGAACAGACTTGTAACAAAACTCGCGACGTGAAAAACGGAACGCGCGTTGGTGTTAGTAACATTTTATGATGTGGTTATAATTTTGAAGCAGCACGTTTGCAGTGTTTTCTTACAGCACTGTGTGATATTTATCTTGTATTTTTTTTGCTAAATTGAAATGTAGACACAATAAAACTTTTAAATATATTACAATTCAGTAGGCTACGATTCTCGTATTTTTTGTAGCATGAAACATGGATGCTTGCTTGTTTCTTTAATCGTACGTGATTTTTCGTGTTTTTGTTGTTAAACAATATTTGTAAATGAAAACTGTACAATAAAAAAAACCTGCAAGCTTCCTGTACGTTTACTGCTTTGAAAAAAACCCGAATTAGTCTATTGCTCATACTTAAAATAGCTTTGCTTTTATAGTACGTGAGGCCGTAGAGACTTACAATTTATAACACGCACTACCATTAATCGCGTCGCGAGTTACAAGTCTGATTCCGGCTTTAATAAAATCATGCGGAGAGTTGTCAAAATAATAAATTCGTACTCGCTTACTTATTGTTTCGATTTAAGTCACAAGATTTAGATTTGTCAAGATGTAAGATTTTAGAACTGGCTCAGTCGTTAAGATTCTGAATTCATATAAAACTACTATAAGGCTTTTCGTACACGACGATTTAAGTCTGTTGGCGGTTACTACAGTATATTTGACACATGTCAGCGACGCGTGAATGTGTAAAAACCTAAAAAAAAAACAAATGTATTGCAGTAGTCGTTGAAGACAGAAGTCGTTTGACTTGAGCAAACAGTTTGTTCAAACGTTTGCGCAAACTTTTTGCTGTCTTAAAGTTGCTCAATCTTTTTGCGCAATTTCTATTTCGTAGTAAGCTACAGGCTCACTAAGAAATCTTGTTTGCGCAATTTCTATTTCTTAGAAATGATGTACCTTGCTAAGAAATAGAAATTGCGCAAATACGATTGACCATGTATTGGTTGTGTATGAAAAGGCTTTAAGTATACATTGTTGTTTCCAGTTTATAATCTTCGTTTTACAATGAAATGTCGCAGAGATTTATAAAATAATTATTCTCGTACTTATCAGATTTTAAAAAGTTTTGATCGATGTATTTAATTAATTTGGTATGGAATTCTTTAAACGTAATTTAAAATAATTGAATTATGCACAGAATAAATTAGGCCAATTCTACCAACAACATTGGTTTAACATGGCAATTGAACCGCAACTCAACCACAGCTGTTTGACTTTTACTTATAGAGATAACAGTAACGGCTGTGGTTCAGCTGCGGTTCGATTGCGGTTTTGTTAGTAGAATCTGCCTCCAGACAGCGGTATAAACCTAGTCATCACATTTAATAATAATTATGGCCACTATTTTGGTGTTAATCTCGATGCTAGAGGAGAGCCGGAAGAGGCAATAAGTCTTTCAAATAGACGGTTATTTTTAAAGCTTAAATATACATAGAGATAATACAAGTAGTGTAAGCAAGCCAATGAAAATAGCATCATGTCAATTCAAAGAAGTTAGTAGCCAATTGTTGGTGTAGGGCTCCAGCAGGTCTAAAATATGCAGCGCGACATAAATTTGTCTTAGCATTAACTCTTGCTGAGATAAGTCATACTATTCTGTCTCGTCTTGGCACGAGGTAATGCGACGACAGCATTATGACGCGTTGAGCTTGTGCCTGCTAAATTGTTAAGCTCACGACATTGGTGCGGGTCGGTAATATTTCAAAATACGTTGAAGCTTATTTTACCAAGAAACTTTTGAAACTGGGATTATTCTCTGCTCCTGTACTAACGGCTAAAGATCGTTTTTTAAACGTTGAACATGTCCGGCTACACGCAGCAAAATACATGCGCAAACGGTTTGCGCAAAGTTTTTGCCGTCTTAAGCTGTCCAGCTTTTGTCAGTAACAACCGATGCGACTGACGCGCGCGTCTTTCGCAGAAGGCTCGGACGGAAGTTCAGCTTAAGACGGCAATAAGTTTGCGCAAACCGTTTGCGCATGTATTTTGCTGCGTGTAGCCGGACATGTTCAACGTTTAAAAAACGATCTTTAGCCGTTAGTACAGGAGCAGAGAATAATCCCAGTTTCAAAAGTTTCTTGGTAAAATAAGCTTCAACGTATTTTGAAATATTACCGACCCGCATGTTGCTGCGTGTAGCCGGATATGCAAAATCATTTAGTAAGAAGTGTTCAACGTTTATAAAACGATTATTGCGCAAATTATAAATTGCGCAATAACATTGCGTGGCCGTTTTACGACGACTGACGGTATGACAGTTAAAATATAGTGACGACCCTGCGCGCCATATATTTCTATGAGGAAACGGTTTATTTACAAAACGAGAAGACATTACCAGTATCGTATAAACGGTTCAAAGAAATACATGGCGCTCGGAGTTGTCGCCACATTTTGTCGTGTCGTGTGCTCTCTTTACTATCTCTTAATTTAATTATTTTGACGTGATGCTTCCACCTTAGCTCCTAAGCTTATCCACTCTATGTGTATCATCTCTACAATAACAATAAAGTCGTAAGGAAAGGGTTTATTCTATTTATTTATTAATTATTTAAATTAAATATCCATGGGTGTAGCCGGGATAAAAAAAAAAATGTGTAGATTTTAAGTAGAAGACTAAAATATGGAGTTGGTGAACCTGAGTCCATATTTTATTTAATATTTATTGTGTAAGAAAATGTGGTTGATGTTATATTGGAGCACGACTGCTTGGGTTAAACGTCTAACGTTAAATGAGACACGGAGTAGCTAACAAATGAAGTGTTAATAGTTTTTCTTACTCTAAAAATAAACTCATATTTCGGAGGCGCATGGCAGGAGTAAGACGCTTGTCTATGGGTAGTGAAACAACTCGTTATAAGCATGGTACAATAAAACAAGGTACTCTCTTCCTGTGACAGTTAGATCTAGATAGTGCGTAACTACGTCATATCTACTGATGAACCAATAAGGTTCAGCTTCTGTTGTCAAACTTTGTTGAAAATACCACAAATGGTGACGTAATATGTCATCTTCTGAAGAGAATACTTTGGTTATAAGTACCTTAGGCAACATGACTATCTCCGTTCGCTTAGGGATGCAAACGCCTGTGAAATGTATGGTATTAATGACATGAACGGGTTAAAAGCTCATGTCAATCTTAAACCTGCTACACACTATCCTTAACATTTAAAATCGCGTAATCAAGGACAGAATCTAAGTTTCACGCTGTCTCAGCGAGAGTTTGGAGGGGTTATTATGTACCTTGGCGATCGTAGACTGTCATTTGGTCAGTAGGAGCTGATGCTTTCCGACGAGCTGACGTCTGACGACTGTCGGGAGTGTTTGGTTAGTCACTTTAAATCCGAAAACCATCAATTCTGCTCATCGTTTCGTACAACTTTTACTATGAGACAAACAACGAATTCGTGAGAAAAAAATATCTGCTCTTCTATACAAAAGAATGAATGTTGATTAACAAAATGCAATAGTACAGCTGTTTTTTTTCACGAATTTAGACTTTTTCCCATAGTATTTGTATAGAACGATGAGCAGGTTTCATGGTTTTCAGATATAAAACGACACAAGTCAAGCTGTATAAAGTTTCTACAGACACTAGAATACCACATTTATAATAACAATAAATAATAAACTCATTTACACATTTAAGGCGCGATTCCATTAGGCAAGTTACTTTTATTTTTTATTTTATTTATTTGGGAAAATAAACGGTTACACATTATAGTATTACACAAAATTTGAGCAACAAAGTGAGTAAATGTATAACCAACGACATTTTCCACATATTATAAAAACAAGTTATAAAAACTAATGCGATGTGCACTCACAGTTTACAGTACAATACAATTTTATAATATGGTTAGGTAATGATAAAACTAAAACTAAACAGGCATGCAAAAAGAAATAAGAAAAAAGAGTGAAAAAAAAAATGATTTGAATCAAAAATACAGACTAATACTGAATAATATTACGGAGCAAAATCTAATATAGTTTTATGAACAAGGCTTCTAAATTTCCCAGTAGGAACAGCGAAGATGTCAATATTTTGGAAGAACTTGTTATATTGACCAGTAAGGCGACGTAGGGGTGCTCGCAAGCCTGCGTTCGTACGACTAGAAGATACGGCAAATAGGGGGCGTGCGCGCACCCCGCGGCTTATGGTAGTTCTAGGTACTACGTAGCTAATCTTATTAGTAATATCCATACAATCATAAGCGTTATTACATAAATCAAATAAGAACATTGCCTCCAGAATAATACGTCTGGCTTTCAGATTATGTAGCTTAAATTTATTTAAAAGATCACTATAAGATGCATATGTGCGAAAACAACGGAAATGCATGGCTTTCAAAAATTTACTTTGAACTCTTTCAATCGCTTCTGAATATTTACCATAGAAGGGATTCCACACCGCGACAGCGTACTCTAACTGTGACCTGATCAACGACTTGTAGAGATGTAAATACGTATAAGGGCGGACAAATTCTGTAGCTGATCTCATCACAAAACCGTACATGCGGAAGGCATTATTTACAATTTTGCTAATATGAATGTCAAGGTGTAGTTTATCATCCAATAGAACTCCAAGATCGCGAACTAGTGTTTCTCTTGTTAGAATTACGTTATTTAAGGAGTAAGGATACGTTATAATGTTTTTGTTTTTAGTAAAACTTATACAGCAACATTTGGATATGCTGAGATGAAGTTTATTATTTGAGCAGTATATAGAAAATCTGTCTAGGTCTTCCTGCAAAAGGAGACAATCATGCAAATTTCTGACGGGCCTAAAAATTTTGAGATCATCTGCGTATAGCAATAATTTTGAATTTTGAAAACATGTGTTGATGTCATTAATAAATATGATGAATAAAAGAGGTCCCAAAATGGAGCCCTGAGGTACTCCAGAAGTAACGCTTAGGGTGCTGGAATTAAAACCATTTATCACAACCCTCTGAGTTCTATTAGAAACGTAGGAAGAGAACCATCTCAGAAGATCGCCACGTATACCATTAAATGCGATTTTATCTAAGAGCAGCTGATGGTCAACCTTGTCAAAAGCTTTCCGGAAATCAGTGTATATGGTATCAACTTGAATACGAGAGTCCATGTTATTAAACAAGTAGTCCACAAAAGTTACCAGGTTAGTTGTAGTTGACCTTCTTTTGACGAATCCATGTTGTTGATGAATTATATTATTGTGCAGTGAAGGGTATACTTTATCATGAACTAGTCTCTCGAAAACCTTTGACAAAGCTGACAGTATTGATATAGGACGATAATTCTCAACATCCTCCCTAGGTCCCGACTTGTAAACAGGGGTTATATTTGCAAGTTTCCATGCTTGAGGAAAGCATCCTTGAGAAATAGACAGGTTAAATATAATTTGCAAGGGTATACATAGATTAACGGCAGTCTGCTTAATAAAAATTACTGGTAGACCATCCGATCCCGGTCCCTTAGAAGGATCCAGTGCCTTGAGCACACTAAGTACGTCATGAATAGTAAACTGAATGTCATTTAACAGAGTGCAACTTTCAGAGCAGTTGTCATACATTGATGGAATGCTAGTCGAAGTGGAGGGTTCAAAAACCGAATTAAAAAAGTCCGAAAAAAAATTACAAATGGTTTCTGGGTTGTTAGTTGACTGGTTGTTATAATTCACGGTGGATGGAATGCTAGAAGTTTTTTTTCGATTGGAGATGAACGTCCAAAAATGCTTAACGTTGTTCCGAATACCATCTTCAACAGAATTAATGTATTTTTTATAGCAATTCTTGCATTCATCTTGGAATCTAGAACGATACAGTTTGAACTGCTCGTAATCCGAAACATTATGATACATTTTCCATCTCACCCAAGCCTTTGCCTTATTTTTATAAATGTGTATAAGAGGTTTTGAAAACCAAACAGGAAACTTAGAAGATCTGCAAATAGTCAATGGCACGTGTTTTTTAATAATACAAAAAATAATATTATAGAACGAGTCAAGAGACTCGTCAACGGATTGGTAATTTAAGGCGTCTTTCCAATTTATTTCCTTTAGATCGTCATTAATTTTATCGTAACTTGCCTTATAGTAATTATATCTTTTTATCGTCCTACGTATCATTGAACTATGAGGTAAACGTAGGGAAATTAATACACAGAACGGGGGATGGTGGTTATCAGGCTGTAATAAATAAGCTGTTGGTGTAGAAATGGTGCAATCATCATTACTTATGACTAAGTCTAATATTCTCCCGTTCATATTCTTTATAGGATTAAACTGATGAGCGCTTAGGAAGGACATAAACACACTCAAGTGACTCCATACGGGAGAGTTACCCCTACAGATCTGAGCAGATAATGAAGTACTGCCTACGCAAGGGACCCAATCGACCTCTGGCAAATTATAGTCTCCCAACAAGTAAAACTTTTCGATGTTGGTGTCCTCAAGTAGTGTTTGCAATAGGTCAAAATATTCAGCATATACACACTCAAGTGTTTTAGGTGGCATATACACTGCCGCAATGATTTGGAACTTACCTCTGACTGAGCTTGGTAACTGTACAAGGATCTGCTCAATGTTTTTGTGCATAGACGAACGCGGAATTACTCTAATTGAACACAGACCTTTCAGTGTCGCCACGAGAACACCACCTCCATCTTTCTTATTAGTGGCCGTGCGATCACGGTCACATCGATAAACCTCATAACGCTCATCTATGAACTCCCCATTATATATCTCAGGCGTTAACCAGGTTTCAGTCAAAATTATAATGTCGTAACAATTGGCCAAGATTTTCATATACAGAATATGTAATTTGGTGCGGATTCCCCTGCAATTTTGGTAATATATCATTAAGTTATCTGTCATTGTAACGTAGAACTTTACAGGAAATAGTCATATAAGCATTATCCGTTATTAACGTAGTCGCAACTACCAGGGTAAGATTGTACATTAGAGCAACATAGGGAAGCGAATAAAATATAGTAAGTACACAAGACTCTGAAAAAATAACTAAATAGATCAACCACAACAACAACAAGCAACATTCCAGCCAGTTTATACAATGTTTAACCAAAACTAGAAATACGCATATTATACATACAACGCCCAACAAAAAACACATAGCAAACATATGCACAAAATTGTTTATGTAGCCAATAATTATATAGGCAAAGCAATATTTCACGGTAATAAATTCTGCCTTACAATAGCTCAAAAAATATGTATTAATATAAGTATACAGAGAATTAACAACAAAGCTACTTGCAAATCCTAAAAGTCGTCCAGGTCCAAAACCATTAATCAAGCTATTGTTCGACGCGTGCTGCACCCTGGTTGTCAATTGGTGCTGCATAGCCAGGCTTGATTTTAGCAATGTCTTGCGAGGTTCGAATAGCAAAAGCTCTTGTCCCTTCTTTTTCACGAACAAGAATGGTTCCGTGCTTAACCCAGAGGAATTTATAACTGTGGTTTTTGGCAGCATCTCGACACTCACGAAATAATTGTTTTTTCTTTAAGGTGAGGTGCTCATGCATGTATACTGGTAGTGATGTCCCTGAAATGCCGAGTTGCTCAGTGGCAAGTCCCTTACATAATCGATGGGCACTAAGAACATTGTCGCGCAGTATACGTGAAGCCAATTTCACTATTATATTTTTAGGTCTGTTATTTTGTTGATGTGCATGTGGGACACGGTGAATAGAGATAATATCATTTTGGTGAACGTTGCACTTAATTACGGATCCAATATTTTGCATCAAGGAGATAAGGTTTTCATTACGCTTTTCAGGGACATTGCATATCTCTATATTACAATTCCGGGCACTCTGCTCTAGATTGTCTATCTTTGCTACAAGCTCCGCAACAATAGGCTTCAAATCAACGGTCTCTTTAATACGTTTACCAAGGCTGTCGACTTTTTTGCTGAGATCGGTTTGCTCGTCAGTAACAAACTGGACCGAGTCCTTGAGGGAATCGAATTGCTCCGTCATACTCCCATACTTCACATCCAACTCTGAAACTCTCTGTCGTAAAAGTAATTGCTCTGATCGAAGAGAATTAATATCGTTTCTAATTTCTGACGTGATTTGAGTAAGTGATGCAAGATCGTCTTTCATTGATACCACATTCTCCGATATTTTGTTTATACTAGTTTCCATGTCTAGTCGCCACTCATTTAGAGTATTCTTAAACTCCGTGGACAGCTCACTAATAGCCCGCGTCCACTCAGAATCCGGCTGTTTACGCTTGCGTACTGACTGAGTTACTGACACGTTTTGTTCACTGCTCATTCCCGAATTCGGGCCAGACGCCAAGTCAGCAGTGCGAGCACGGTTCTTTTTATCGAATTTTATCGAGATGTTAAGTTATCCACTCTAAACTTCAAATTTGACATAAGATATTGATAAAACGACAAAGGTAGCACGGATCGTAATTTACCATTGATTTAAGAAACAAGAGGATAAGCCCTAAATTGATGTTTTTTTTTTTAATACTATGCCAATATGTACCGCGTTAAAAAATATAATCTGTCTCGTTCTTACACGTAATTTACAAATGTAAAAAGTGTGTACACCATATGTCATAGATTTTAATTTTCTATTATAATTTTTCAACGTCACCAAGCTCCGCCTTGAAGGATATTTTTGACATGATGCCATTTTAGAGATCTACCCTTTCGTCTGTCATTCAAGCTTTGTTCGAAGTTTATTTACAGTTCTACAGTGAACTTTGGGTGTTTAGGTATTTTTTGTTGTATTATAAAGGATAAGTGAACAAAACCTAACATGACAAAGTGTTGCATCAGAAGATGTAATTCATTGCTGAGGGCGGAGTCGACGCCATAAGAGGAAAACTTGACTTCAGATCATGTGACCACATCTGATATCCTCTTATTTTTCTTTCATCAATGTAATTTACCGACGCCTCGATATGAAGTCGACATACTCGATATGATTTAACCATTATATCGACTTTTGACAGTTCTTATTGGTAAATTTCTCGAATTATCTCGAATTGTTGTCGTCTTTAAAAAGTTGGTCGATAAAGACTTTTTGAAGCAAAAAAATGGATTTTGGAGAAATCATCTTGATATTATTGAAAGCAGAGCGCGTCGGGACGTGGAAAGGATCCACAGCGGAGTATTTTTTTATTATTCTGTGGTTATTTTCTTAGTGTGCTTAGATTATTTAATAGTATTGTAAATATTTTAGTGATAGTATTTGTGTATCTGCATATTTCTGGTGTTGCTATTTGTAAAGTTGATAAGCTGTCGAGAAAACATAGCCGTCGACAAGGCTCTATAAAGTTCCCGAAGCAAGTTCCGTGCTACCGACCCTCGATAAGATTCGGTATGTTTAAATTTTTATCGACTCGAGATCTTATCGAGTCGATTCGAGAAATTTATCAATTCTAAACGTCAAATTTGACATAACATATAGATATAACGACAAGAGCTGTCGTTTTATCCATATCATAAGTCAAGTTTGACGTTTATAATTGATAAATTTCTCGACTCGACTCGATAAGAAGAACCGTGCTCGCACTGCAGTATCGGAATGGAACTTTTTCTTGTCTGGTGAATGGAACATATTTTACTATCGTGTCGGTCAGTGTTTAATTAGTAAGTAAGCAATCTTTGTTCAATTAATGATATTTTGAAAATAGAAAAAGAATTGCAATTTGTGAGATCCGAACCGGGGACTCTCCGAGTGGTCGCTGTGATACAAAAAGGTGTCGCAATACAGCTCGACCACGGTGACTTAGGTTAGCGTGTTGAAATTTTGGATCAGTACCTACTGCGAGTCGAAATTTTTAAGTGTCAATGACTTGCAATATACTCGCAACTAATGAGGTCCTTTGTTCTAACAATCTCAAGGTCACTTTGAACACTCAGAAACATTGAAGTTTTAAATTGTATTTGATGAATATTGGCATTAAACCGTGTTTATTTGCAAATAATTGTGCAGATTAGGGTTTCACTAGAGTCACTGTATATATCACAACAAAAATTTGACGAAATTAGTAGGAAATTACCACTTATTTAATTTTATTATAAGGACTGACTAAAACACACTGTACTCAGAGCAACGGTCGCACGCACGTCCCTGTATGTACTTGTATGCAAGTTGCAAATTGCATACAACTTGAAAAAACCTGCATACAAACTACAACTTGTATGAGGTAGTTTGAACTTGTACATTTAACGTTTGTTGCACTTTTCGAATTGCGAACGAGTGATTGACACCGATGATGTCCAACTCAATTGTTGAACATCTACACTTGTACGCAAATGTGACGTCATATATGCATGCAAGACTTGCCTAATACCTAATGCCTTTACATTCACATTACATTTGTCCACACTTCATTTGTTGTCTCCTCTGTGTCTTGGTATCAACTCAAAGTCTTCTCCTACATAGTCATTGCCCTTACTATTGAACATGACCATATACAATCGTGCATGATCACGAATTTGGAATGTTCAAGTCATGAAATTTATGAAAATGTGAAGGCTCCTGTATACTTTTATTAATGATATATATATATATATATATATATATATATATATATATATATATATAGACCAGGCCAACAAACATATAACAATAGCCCAACGAGGCCGAATTTATTTTGAACCATTTCTTCCAGTAGATGTTTCAGCTCATCTTTATTGACCGTTAAGGTTTATAAAAGCATAATACTGCGTTGAATTCTGCTGGAAGAAAACGTGTTGCTTATTTCTGTTCATTTCCTTGCTAAAATGAGTCTTTTTGTTATATGAAATAGAGTATATATTTGGATTGATCCGTTGTACACAAGTCGTTATAAGTATGTACTCTACGAATCTCCGAAAAAATGTATTGCGATAAGCGCTAAGAGAAAATCATGGCCAACTTCACAAACAAAATTGTTTCAAATTGCAATCGAACCACAACTGAACCAAAGTCGCTTGACTTTTTTGTTCTTATAGAGATAATGGTCAAACGGCCGTAGTTCAGCTGCGGTCGATTGCGATTTTAGTAGTAATTAGTAGAACTGGCTTCCAATTTCGGAGATTTGTGAAGCATTGTAACTTGTTTGTTTACTTAGTTCTAGTACGAGTTTGCAAATTACGAAAACAGCAAAAGTTCTCGTGAGCTCGCCAAATTCTCAGACGCAAGAAAAAGAGTGTTTGTTCCATAGAAAAAGCAGAATTCATGGTTTTTGGACGTAAAGCGGTCCAGTCATGCTGTATATTTGTTTCTTTTTCTTGCATATGAGAGTGTAGCGAGCTCACGAGAACTTTTGCTGTATATCTCAGAGCACGAGTTTTTGTTCGTTTCGTTATCGACAAATTTTGTATGGGAATTTTTTTAGCGTGTGCATATTTGGAACTAAATAATTCCTATAAAAAAATTATCGATAAAGAAACGCATACGTTAACTACACGATGTCGCAAAAACTCGTACCATGGGCTCAGTTTTGCGAGCTCACCAGAACTATTGCCGATATCATAACTTGCAGACTCGTACTAAGCGTACAGAATCGGAGACTCACGTAGCGTTGTTTGTTTGCCTAGTTTGTACAAAGTATTAACATCTCAATGTCTATAATCGTACACAAAATGTCCACCAAAGGCCTCTGTGTGCAGGAACCTAATAATATTATAACATAGCTATTTTACCTTTTGAGCGCAAAGAACTGTCTATGAGATTGTCGCAAGAAGCTTTATAATAAAGAATTAAGTCCATTTCTTTGTAGTTTGTTTAAAAATAATCTGTATGTGTCAAATGACTGAATGTTTCTTATTATTATATGCATTTTTGCACAAACGGTACTGTTTGTAATAGGAATACCGTTTGCGCCAACTTTTTGCCGTCTTAATGAAAAATGCATATAATTCTTGTGCAAATTAGAATTAGCGCAAATAACAAACTTTGCACAAATGGTAGTGTTGGTAATAACAATACCGTTTGCGCAAAATGATTGCTGTCTTAACGTACATTCTTATTTGTGCAAATTAGAATTTGCGAAAGTAACAAAATACCGTTTGCGCAAACTTTTTGCCGTCTTAACTTTTGTGCTTATTAATTTGCGCAAATAAGATTGAGCGTGTAGCCATTAGACATTATTCAAGTAGTATTTATTTTTAAACGTACTAAAAAGGTACTATTTATTTATGTTACAGTTATCTGAAAAACAAAAAAACAATAAGCTTCTTGGATTGTACTATGACCCCTTTATTTATAAAAGACTGTCATTTTTAAACACATAATTAAATTACACCTATCCTTTTCATTTGTATGTCAATGAATAGAGATGGAAATAGACTTAACAGCCATTTTAGTTAAACCTTTAACCATCGTTTATAAGTAAGTTTGTGAATGCTTAGCGGCTAATTTAACCTTCCCATATTCAACCCTGTAACACAGTAGATATACAAGATGTTAAAAAATCAACTCTAAGAATTTTGTGGGGTTACTCGATACCGGAAACTGAACAACTTTTGTTCTACAACTTTTCGAAATTCGCGTTTTTTTTTTATAACATTCACTACAAATCGACGACACGTTTGGTGCAGTAGCTAAGTGATTGGCTTCTGCGCTACGGGTCGTGGGTTCGATTCCCACACGGAACAATAATTTGTATGGCCTACAAATGGTTGTTTCGGGTCTGGGCGTTTGTTTGTGAGATTTGTGTCTGTAAATGCACTCACGATACAAGAGAAATCTTAGTGTGGGGTAACGTTTTTATTAAAAAGTAAAAAAAAAATATAATTGACTTGTATCGACAGGCATAAAAAAATTGGCGAATTTCGAAAAGTTGTAGAACAAAAGTTGCTCAATTTTCGATACCGAATAACTCCGCAAAATTCTTAGAGTTGATTTTTTAACACCTTTTAAAAGCTACAGCAGTACCTCAAATACCTATAATCGCCTGAAATTACACACACACAGACACGCACTGTATAATATACTGAGTATAATTTACTCTTTGTAATGTACTCTATGACAGCCCTGACTGACTGCATTGTGAAGCTCACTTAGAAGTCTTTTCGCAGTGCGTGTCTGTGTGAGTGTGTTTATTCAGACGATTAAGGTCTTCATCAGCCTAGCCTTTTCCCAACTATGTTGGGGTCGGCTTCCAGTCGAACCGGATGCAGCTGAATACCAGTATTTTACATGGAGCGACTGCCTATCAGACCTCCACAACCCAGTAACTGGGTAATACGATACTCTTGGTAAGACTGGTTGTCAGACTTTCTGGCTTCTGACCAACAGTAACGACTGTCAAAGATCTACAAATGACAGCCGGGACCAACGGCTTTACGTGCTTTCCGAGGCACGGAGGAAACTCGCTATGGTAAATGGTCACCCATCCACAGACCAACCTCGGTAAGCGTGGATTAACCCGGAAGATCGGTCTATGCGGCTGTAATTATTTTAGCCACGAGCTCCTCCTCGATTCAGACGATTAAGGTAGTTGATGTATTGCTTTAGCTTTTATTATTATCTACTGTGCTTAAACGGTCAATATGACTATCGATATTTCGAGGCGTTCAAAAGGTATTTTTTATCAATGAATTATTATAACGATAACCGTTTTATAAATAATTTGACAATTATTGTATAAACGCTCATTATGGCTCGCCGTAAACGAACCACTCGTTATAACCACACGTTGACTAAATCTTTCATAGTTTTGTAGATGCAACATCTGGCCAAGAGAAGGCATAGCATGGTCACTGCAGACAAGAGTAAGGATTTTGTCGACTGAAAAATAGACAAAATGACATACACAATGGCAATATCGCCCTTAGAGTGAAAAGCTTGTGAATGCAATTTTGGTTATTTTTATCTTATCGCGTCCTATAGGCGTATGTCTTATAAAGAGCCGCTCTACGCGAAAGTTTGTAGGCACTGAAATTAAGCCTTTATTGGGTATAAAAACTTATTTTTACTTTGTACGACAACCGAGACACCAACAAGATTTTCATCAGAACTGCCTGAATATGTTTTTTTTAGTAAATCTCCAAGTTACACCTTAGTTTATGTCGCGTTAAGTTCCCTAAAAAAGTGTGAAATGCCTGAGATGTGCTATGCAGGAGTTGTCTAATACACGGAAACTGACCGAGCGGACCATTTCAAGCCTCAAGGTGTCTATTCCCGTCAACTGTTATGGGTAGAAACCTACTGAAATAAAATTGAAATTTATGAAAAAAAAAAACAAAAAAAATGTGGTGTAAAAAATATGTCAATCGATTCTCCTAGTGATTCTGAACAAACTAGTTTCAGGTTTCGCATATACTAAAACTAACCTTGTATAAGAGAACCGCTCTCCGCGAAAGTTTGTAGGCACTGAAATTAAGCCTTTATTTGGGTATATTATAACATTGGTAATAAATATAATTGACTAGTTTTTGCCCGTGACTTTCCACAGCCACACAAACTCCCACAGTAACCGTGCAATGACCAAAATGCATTCCCGAGCTTTTCACTGTAAGGCGATGTTATTTTGTCTATTCTTACGTTGACAAAATCCTTATCTACGGTGGTCATGCTATGCATGCAGGCCACATTTACGTACACGGAGAGTTTCTGAAAATGTATGAAAAATTTAGTCTGCTAGCTAGCTTGTATATAGGTGCGTACAGATTAAGCAACATGTTGTGTAACTTGTGTTATATAACACGTCCCTAATATGTAACATTGTTTTTCAACATTGCAGCATATTACAATACTGTACACATTAGAATAACAATGCAATATAACCATGTTATATAACATTTTCGTCTTAGTTTATTGACATTGTTGTAAATTTTAATAACATGTTATATAACACGTTTGTTATTATAACATGTTTCATAACATTCAGTCTCCACATTACTGAAACATTTTATATAACAACGTTTTACAACATGTTATGTTATATAATATGTACGCACCTTAATAACATGACGAGTTGTCCTTATGTGGCGAGCCTAAAGCGATCTTTAAATTAAGCTAAATACAGTGCACTAATTTTATTTCTATGGAGCTCTTACGACCGCAACCAATAACCGATTTCAATTCAAAATATCTAGATTAATGTAAGTTTTTGACATTCATCATTATCATTCAGCCGAAAGAAGTCCACTGCTGGATATAGGCCCCCCCAAGCATCGTTACATCGATCGGTCCTGTGGTTCTCGCATCCAGAGGATTCCCGCGACCTTCAGCAGGTCATCGGTTCACCTTGTGGGGGGCCTACCTAGTTTTTGACATTATTTCTATTAAATTTCTGTAAAAAACCTACATTAATCCAGAAATTTTGGATTATTATCAGTTTCGGGCGCATCTGAAAAAAAATCGAATCAGCGGCGTAAGCACGGATCTTTTATCGAATCGATTCGAGAATATCTATTCTAAACGTCAAATTTGACATAAGTCATAGATGAAACGACAGCAGTTGTCGTTTTATCTATATCTTATGTCAAATTTGACGTTTAGAATAGATACAATTTCTCGAATCAACTCGATAAAAAGATCCGTGTTCGCACTGCGGCTGTCAAATCTCAATGAGGTAGTAAACTGGGGAACTAATGGCGCCTCTAGCTGGTACCAAAACAATTTCATTGGTTAAAGTTCGTTTGACGTTATTGCTAATGACGACTTAATTCATTCTGATTGGTTGCAATTGGTACCAACTAAGTTGCTGCCATCTACCTCACGTTTTGAGTTCGCCTATTCAAGTGATGTGATTGGTTGATATTTACTCAACCAATCACATTTTTTTACATGAGACTTGACCTTCGGAAATTGGTGTAAGGCCCGTTAATTATTATTAATAAATTAAGAGGCTAACTCATTTACGCTGGTCTTTAATATAGCTTATTCTCTAGTTAAAAACCGGTTACTCGAAAAATTTACTAGATTTTAATTAAACGGTTGTTTAACCAGAGAATTAACTTATTTGAACACCAAACCTTAGTACACTGTATTAAGCATAATGTAAGGATCGTTTTAGAATCTCTTGTCATTGTCATATTCTCTTAAAATGAATGAGACGACAATACAGAGCGTTTTAGTTATAAGATTCTTACTGAATGTTCATGATTTAAGTGTGTAACACATTCTTCTATCGGCCGATAGTTTTCCTATCCGTAGATAGATGTCAAACCATCGCCTATCGAAGATAATGTGCGCACTAAGGTTGATATTCACCAGCTTTTATTCTTCAATTAAACAACCGTTTACTTAGGTAAATGGAGAATTAATTTTGGTGAATATCAGCCTATAGTGGTTAGATATTCTTCTCACCCGGCTACGCCTATTTTAAGTTAAGGCCAGTCGTCAGGAAACGTGCGACTCTTTTAAAGATCGTACGACTAATTTGTACCACTGATATTGGTGTCAATTCTGTTGTAAAAACTAAACTTATCTAAAAATGTTGTTGTCTTTTTTTAACAGGTAAAAAAGAAAGAGATGGAAATATTTTTACAGCTGTCAAATTAGTTTACAGTACGACACAATTAAGAAGTTACATCGGTGTGTTAGAGGCCCAATTCTCATAAAAGTAATCTAGATAAATCGCAATCGAAGCTGAGTCGTTCATTCAGTCAGTTTTCGTTTTCAAAAGCTGTCAAATTGTTCTACAGAAAAAACAAAACCAATCATTTTGACAGTTTTAGTAAACAAAAACTGGCTGACGGTTGTGGTTTGTATGCGTTTGGCAACAATTGTTTTAGTAGAAATGGCCGCCTGATCGGACAACCAATGGCAGTCGCTCATTTTTGCGCCAATCACACTTATTGCGTCAGCGTAAATATTATTTTTTACTGCAGTACTAATAAACATTCGTGGTCTTGAAGTCGCACTCAGTTCGGAGGTGATCGGTGATCGAAGTTTGCCGATGCGAGTTCTTAGGTGTGTCGTACTAAGCCAACTTGTACTTCACTATGTTAAGCGGCATATGCTATGGTTTTGATCTGTTCTAATATTTTCCTATCTTTTTTAACCCCCGACGCAAAAAGAGGGGTGTTATAAGTTTAACCGCTATGTGTGTCTGTCTGTGGCACCATAGCTCTTAAACGGGTGAACCGATTTAGGTGCGGTTTTTTTTTTTTAAAAGCTGGTTTTCTAGCGGTGGTTCTTGATATGTTTTATTAAAATCGGTTCAGCCGTTTTTTGTTAATTGCATTGAGGGTTTTTTAAATTTTTAATTTATGGTATCTTGCTTTATCTGCAAGAGTAGGATGGCAATATTTTGTTAGTGCTAACAGAAGCACCATTGTTGATTTGGATTCGTTCTTGATTGAATTCGATGTACAGTACAGTAATTATTACACATCGAGTTTTAGAGCGAGATATCGGTTTGTTTCGGCTTTATAGAGCGTATATTTATCTTTGTCGTACGAAGCACTAACAGTCATGTATCTATGAAATACGTATGAGTGACAGAGACGACGCTCTACGATGCCGAAGATAGTCTATATCTCCTTCTAAAACTCGATGTGTAATAATTACTGTCGGGTACAGTTCGCGAGGCCTAAGCTGAGCTTTGCATTTGTGTGAGAATGAATGCAGACGCGTCCTTTGCTTGGTTTAAACCGGTTTATACTGCTTTTTGGCAATCGATTCCTATGTGCACTCACACATATGCAAAGCTCAGCTTAGGCCTCGCGGACTGTACTGTATGTGATTCGATCTTGAGTTTGATCTGACATAGAAAACTACTCATTAACTAGAAAAGTTTGTACTAAACTCGCCTAATCGGCAAGTTCATTCGCTACTTATATATGTTAATTAAGCTTGAAATAATGTTTTCATACTTGCCTTCCACCTGAAAATTGATCGGAGATTTAGCCCGGCTGCATATTATCAGTAATTTCTGTCAGAAAATTTCTAGCGCGTGCGCGAAGGCCCTCTGCGCATACATTTTGCACTAAAATCCGTTTTTTTAATTCCGGAGACTAAATTGACAGGTACAAATGTCAAAATTGCCAATTTTAGGAACATTATTTTCAATTTTGACGTTTCGTGGCTGTCAATTCAGTTTTCGGGATTAAAAAACGAACTTTAGAGCCAGCAGGCTGACAGATCCGGCAAATTATGACAGTATGCGGAGTCTAGAACAAAATATACACACATCAAAAAAAGTTTGCGGTCACTAGCATAATTATGTATGTGAAGATTCCGAATTCAAAGTCCAACTGAAATCTGATTTATATTTATCTAGTTAACTATCAAACTATATTTATCATGATAATTATCGCTTTGAATCCCGATTAGAAAATTCGGCTTCAAAAAGGCTACATAATTTTTCAAAGTGATCGCAAACTTTTTTGATTTGTATATGAGCAGAATCGCGCATTAGAAATCTTGATAATGTCCGGCCGGGCTGAATCCGGCCCTGAGCGGACTCCTATTTGTAAGGTTTTGCTCCATGTTCTTCTGAGAGGCGCCACCTTATCTAGCCTGTAAAACTATTGAATACCCTGGCAAAACATTATATAGAAGCAATTGTAAACTATAATTTATAACGTTAAGCGCTTTTTATGCTATTCAATTTGGTGTGTCAATTTAGACTATAGCGTCGTCCTAGATGGCGAGCGGTCGCGCGAACATGCGATGATCGCATCGGTTTGATCGCACGAACGTAAATATAAACAATTTTATTTTAATCCTGCCGTCTGAATTCCTGAATTTCAATAAGGACACTCAACAATTATTGGTATGTTTGATTGGGCGTTCGATGAGATCATCACATGATCGTGCGAACGCTTGCAAACTAGAACGACGCTTGTGAGTCTTCGCACTAACGTTTGGATTGTTGAAACATTGGATTTAGTACACTAACTGTCCTTACATTACTTAACATTTAGCACCTAACTCAGTTAGTGCATTAAATATTAGATAACGTAAAAAGTTTATCGTTCTAGCGCCGCAGCATCGTCCCAAATTAAAGCACCGAAAAATGGACTTTAAGTTGTGCGCTATAAAGGCCAAATCCAGTTAAGACCCAACGATGATGAAGTTGACGGCGCGCCATCCACTTTTTGAACACTATAGCTTGAATCTTTAAAATGTACTGTATGATGTATAGCTTAAAGTCGATTTTTCAGTGCTCTATTTTGTGTCAACGCGGCGTTAGATGAGCGATGAGCTACTCATATAAGCTCTAGCCATTTTTCTGGTAGCGTGGAAAATATGTCTGCTGTTCTCTGACAGCTTCTGTTATTCAGTGAAGTATATAAATTAGTTCACGTTGTAAACTGAGGACTGGCCTTTTGTGTAAATAAATGTAATTAATTTATTATTTAAGAAATATACACTATATTGTCAATATATCTTGTGTTTTATTTGTCTTCTTACTTACAGCAGAAAAGCTTGAAAGCAGGCTTTGAGCGTTCTGTTCCTCACTTCAGAGGGGCAAAGTTACATTCCGTCTTTTTTTTTCTTGGGAAAAGCCTCCCGCCGCGGGGATGCCCTTCGCCCGAGGAAGGCGAAGTGGTATCGACTCTTACCGGCTAAAAACCTACGGTGATCCTTCTCCTGACCTATGGCCGGGGTCACGGGATTCGCAGCTGCATGCACCGCAACCCCGGCAGGCGTCGGTCCGCCAGTCCCTCGCGGACCTCTCTTTCTGTGGGGCATTGTCCCACGTTCTCCTGGTCGGCGCGCATGGAACACTGCGTGCCGCCTTCTCGGGCCTGTTACTGGTCGGGCGACGGGTCCCCTAACCCGCCGCCCGCAGGCCACACACTACGGTGGCCGGAGATCGTGGCGCGCCCTCCGGCGCCAAGTTACGTTATGCCGTTTTTTTTTGCGGTGTTGAAATCGTCATGGATGTCCTCCGCCCGAGTGGGCGCAGGGATCTGTCAGACTCTTACTGACTAAAACCACCCCGGTTTTCCATCTCACACCTGGGCGGGAGGAGTGAGGTGTTAGACTCCCTCCGCGCCGTCTAAGAGGGGCGCGCTTGGAACACTTCGCGCCGCCGCATCGGGTCCTGATGTGTGGGGGGCGACAGACTTCCCCAACCCATTTAGAGGGGCTGGAAGAGGGCGTTGTCCGCCCTCCGCCGACACCCGGTGCGTCTGCGGCGGGCCGTGTGAGTGGGGGTGATCTCCCTCTCCCTTTCCCCATCCTCCGACACGGTCATGTCGCAGAATTACACCACCGCGTCCCAGGACTCCTCGCTGTCGACCATGGACTCGACCACGGCCGACAGCGACAGCTCATCGCCTACTCCTGAGATGAGGGCACGGCGCGGCTCCGCCCAAGCGGCAAATTTACTTTACGCCTATTGTAAATTACCGTATCTCGGAGCTTCCTTTAACAGCAAGATAGAATAATCGCCCGTGAGAAGACGAGAGCATAAAATTTAAACCTATTGTTGATAAACCCACCACTCTCCCCAGAGAGTCGGTTCACCTAGGGTCCTAGGCTGATCGCAAACGATCCCACAATGTCTGTACCAGCTACAAGATGGTCGCTCGAGCGATCAAGACTGTGTGTCAAGCCACATGATGGTTGCTCGAGTCATCAAGACGGTGGCTGCATGCACCGAAGAGCGTTTGTCCACTGCCGCCGTCACCGAGATATTATATATAGATAGATATTTATAGATTATTTGGGACAGAGTTCGGAAGCATGTGTCCCACGTCCTGTACCGACTAAGTTTAGTACTTGGATTTAAACAACGAAATAAGTGTACGGATCCGTACCTACCTTGATTTGCAAAAGCGTACCTCTTCCCATTTACGTGAAAGAAAATGCCAATTGAATTAGGCGCTTACAGAACGAGCTCGTTCATTTACATTCATTGGCATTTTCTTTCACGTAAATGTTAAGAGGTACCTACGCTTTTGGAAATCAAGGTATGCATCCGTTCCGTACACTTATTTCATATTGTTTAAATCCAAGTAGGTACTCAACTTGGTACAGGACGTGGGACACGGAAGGATCCACCGCGACCGATCTCGGTGGTTCGTCGTGCCAAAAATCCGTGCACCAGCGCCGGCAATCTGGGGTTTAGTCGACAAGTGCAGACGTGTTTTGTATTGCCAGCATTTCGGTGTGATTTCGGCATGTCACGATCTCGGGCAGAATTCTAGCGGTAGTGCAGAGATGAAGGCGCTCGGTTATCGGACGTGTGATAGACACTCAGTCATAGTTGTATGTATTGCTACTTTGGCACGGTGACGACGGCTGTGGACATACGTCCAGTGTTCCATATGCTATCAGCTTTATTTCCAAAAGTTCTTTGAAATAAAACTACCTAGCGACCCGCCCCGGCTTCGCACATGTACGTTTTATAACTTAAAACCTTCCTCTTGAATCACTCCATCTATTAAAAAAAACCGCATCAAAATCCGTTGCGTAGTTTTAAAGATCTAAGCATGCATGGGGACAGACAGCGGGAAGCGACTTTGTTTTATACTATGTACCTAGCTTAGAGCATATACCTCCTATGTAGTGATAAGTACCTAGGTAAGTAGGTACTTCTTCTGGAACAAGTTGTTATTAACTGAGATATTGTGTTCCTTTTAATACCTGAGAGTAGAAGATCTAAGAAATAAAACAAATAATAGTAAATATGAACATATTTGATCTTTATTTACACACATCAGATGACAAATACAATTTTCAGTCTATATCGTCTACTAGCCACACGTAACATAAAGGCTCCTTCACACAATGGCTCATGTTGGTCAAACCTTGAGTACGCAGGGCTGTACACTCGCAAATGAAGACGTAAGCCCCCTTATTACAAAAGGTGGTCTAAGAAAAACCTAGGTTTTAAGATAGCCCCATCTCTTTTTGTTATATGACATAAGAAAGTGATGGGTACCTATATTTTAAACCTGGGTTTACCTTAGTCTTGGTTTAAACCATCTTTTGTAATAAGGAGGAAGGAGTTTTCTTATAAAGAAACAACTCATTAACCCTTTGACCGCCAGTCGGATATATCTTACAAAAAAAAAACAGTCTCCTCGCCCAAGTCGGATTATTCGACAGAAAACCTGTGTTTAAAATGTATTTATTTATCGACATAACACGCACTAGAGACACGATATATAAAACTAAGCAGTCAAAAGATTAACTCTCCGTCCGACTTGGGAATGCAACCTAGGGATTTGCGTTTGACAGACCAAACCAGATACACTAATATTATAAATGCGAGTTTGTTTGTCGGTCTGATTGCTTGTTTGTAACTTCACGCCTAAACTACTGAACCAATTTTGATTCAACTTGGAACAGTGGCAGCCTGAATCCTTGACGACATAATAATTGTTCTTATTGATATATCACGCGAGCAAATCCGTGTGTAGATTATAATGTTCCAACATTAACCATTGTGTAAAGGAGCCATAACAATACTTGCCGAACATCGTCAATAGATGGCGGTATTATCAATAAACTTAACTACGATATGCAAGAATGCAAGATTGAGTATGTTGATATATGAGTTGTCTGTTTTCTTGCATTGTCTTGCAATAGTATAGCCTCAGTTGCTCAGCGCGTATTGTTATTTAATTACATTGAAACAAGGTAAATGATAATATTTTGATTTTAAGCGATTCTTGCAACTAAATAGGTAGGTAGAAAGGGCCCGACGAGGCGCCTGGGGGCCCTAGAGACAGCTCGGGTAAAATTACTGTTAGAAATGTAAAAATAATTAAACCTTAGGTGTTCTTAATTCAATATAGTAAATGCTAACAATTTAAATATGCAAGAAACAATACAATAAATGCAAGAATCCATCGTAATATGCAAGAAACTCGCGTACATCTCAAATTATTATCATTTAATAAATTATTATAATAAGCAAGAAACATTTTGCCTATGATACCATCTCAAATAATCGTCATTTATCTCATGTTTAAGATATATCCTATCTTACAATAAATTTTAACTAAAATCGTTCATTGCGAACTAAATATTGCGTGTATTATTATACTAAAATTATTACAAACTTGGCATGTGTGTATATAAAAATATAATTGGGTATACATAACATATTTTATATTACACGGCTCTAGTACAAAAATAATAATTAAGTTGGAAATGTCACTTTTTTTATTTGCATCTCGTTCACACATATTAGTTGCGAATGGAAAGGGAAATAGATGACATTAATAATGACATTATTTTAGTAAACTGGGGCTAATAACGACACGTTTCGTCGCCTCGGGAATGCATTTTGGTCATTGCATGGTTCCTGTGGGCTTTCACGCAGACGAAGTCGCTTGCAAAAGCTAGTCAATTATATTTATGACGAATGTTATATATCCAATAAAGGCTTAGTTTCAGTGCCTACAAGTTAACAGCTCATTAGAGCCACCCGACCCGCATCGCCTCGTCGCTCGGCGTCCACTCGTTGTCAGCAGGTGGTTCACGGGTGAACGCCGCGTTATCATCAGTAAACGTCGCGTGGTCAACCAGAGGAGTCGTCGGAGGAGTCCACTCGATGGCAGCGCGCGTTTCACTCGGGACTTGTGCGTTGGCAATGCACAGCAACGCAAGGCCAGCATGCGAGCAGCGAGTTGTCACCGAGTGGTCAACTCGTCGTCCGCGCGTGGACGGCATACGCCCGAGGCGATTTGGTGAAGCTACGGAGTTGATGTAGTGCGCGCACATCTATACAAGTTCATATAAAGAATACTAACCTCACGAGGCGAGGCGATGCGGGTCGGTGGTTCTAATGAGCTGTGACCTTAACTTCGCATAGAGTGACTCTCTTATACTTATAGTACCGTCGTGATAAAATAAAAATTACAAATTGCATTCCCGAGGTTTTCTCTAAGACGACGATTTGGTGAGACCTACTGCAACTGGACTGCACATGCAGTCGGCAGTTGTCACGGAGTTGCATTGACTGCGTCTTAACTGGCTTCAATCTGCATTTAGCAGTTGCGACTTGCAGCTACCATTCATTACGAACATCAAACGAAATGTAACGTCACTAACCCCCCTGATCGATCTAAGCCAAATAAGTAACATTTTGACTTGCGTTTCTTCTTGCATATGCAAGAAGCAATATATTGAACACGTCAAAAATGTACTATTTGGTTATTGAGTACTAGAACCAGAATAGAGTTAGTAGGGCTTATATTTTGTGGACCTGTCATTTCACCGCGAATGACATAACCAGGATGACAGCACAGGCCACTAAGGTTGCAGAAACATTGAGCGTATCTTGCGCGGCTCATGTTACGCGTTAGAGCGGGGGCACTCGATGCGTTGCGGCGCCGCACCGCAAAGATTTCACCGTATCAGCGGGCACACGAGCGGTGCGGCGCCGCAACGTTGTTATGTCGCAGCGGCGCGGCGCAATCTCGCAAATCGAAACGAGCGAGCGCGTGCCTTTCCTTTTGACGCATAAACAAGTGAGCGGTGCCGCTCCGACGTCGCAATGCATTCATCCCTCCCCGCCTCGTCTCGGTGGTTGCAAGTCCGGTGCGGCACCGGAGCGCATCGTGTGACATGCCATGGATATTTCTATGTAAGACGACGCAGCGACACCGCTCCGGCGCCGCACCGCCGCCGCAACGCATCGTGTGCCCCCGCTCTTAGGGAGAAGCCACACGGTGCGGTGCGGTGCGCCGCCGCACTGCGACCATTTTGCCGCATCAGTGTGCACACGTAGTACGCGGCGACGCAAGAGCCACACGGTGCGGTGCGGCGACGCATGTGGAACGGTTCTCCGTCAGCACATCTGCGGTCTGCGACGCCGGAGCGGTGCCGCTACGGCGCATACACCCTCCCCCCTCGTCTTGGTCCGGCGAGCGTGGGGCGCGGCGCCGCACCACACCGTGTTTATTTTTAAACGGACTGCTGTCGTTCGTAACCGGGCAGTTTTTGGCGAGACCTGAAGGGTCTCCAGACAATGGGGGGGGGGAGGGGAAGTAAAATACTTAACCTAAGCTAACTACTTGTACTACACTAACATCATGACTACCTGCAACAAGAGCACTAGGGGCGAACCCTAGTGGGACTCGGACCTCGGCTTAGGGCGTTGCTGGCGGAGGCTTAGGGGGGGGGGGGGGGGGGGGAGACAGCTCGATGAGGGCTGAATCATCGGTGTGACTGCGGGAGTCTGAAGAGACGACCATCTCTACGACGGGAGAGCTCGGTGGATCGTGACCGGTCCGCACCGTGTGATATATATACCATGTACATTTTTATGTATTACGCGGCAGCGGCACCGCTCCGGCGCCGCACCATCGCCGCAACGCATCGTGTGCCCCCGCTCTTACGCGTATGCATTGCGCTACATACAAATTTCACCGCGCCGCTTCACAACGGTTAACGTCATTACACCGCACGTAATAGAGCCTAGAAGTTTCGTGCGCGCATTATTGTGCAAGATACGGTAAATGTGTTTTGGCCCTTACGCTGCATTCCGAATTACGTCAAAAGCGTTATTATCGCTCAAAGATGCGTTCCGAATCAGTTTGAACACTTCAAAAGAATGATTGACCAATAATATCGCTTTTGACGTCAAAGATTTTTATTTCAAATAGACCAGATTTCAGGCACTTTAAAAACGCCATAACTGCACAGTTCCAAAAGGTAGGTTCTGCGAAGAAGAGTTGCCAAGAAACTCTATGAATGCTCATTGTACTTCGGACCGTAGTAACCGAATTTCGGACCGTAATAGACGTATTTCGGACCGTAGTAGACGTAATTCGGGCCGCAGTAGACGTAATTCGGGCTGTAGCCTAAGTTGCTCGTTACATTTCTTGGTTTTTGTTTATAGCTGCAATTACTGTTTGGTGTATAGCGTATGCCAGTCAAAAATGGCGAACAACTGTCTCAGGCAACTTAGAGGCCCATGTGTGCTTAATAGGTCCACATAATATATTACCGTCGAGTTGCAGAGGATTATATACTGTGTAGTCAGCGTCATAAGTATGTTCACATTTTGTAAAGTGGAATTTCAAAATAAATTCACCTCAACGTTGGCAGAACTGTCGATTAACGATGGAGCCATGATCAAATCAAAAATTTAAATTCAGAACAAATTGATTAATTTTGTGAACTAGTATTGTGATGTAGGTATACCATGCTAAAACTGTTTGTATGTTTGAGCTGCATGCCAATGCTACTGGCCAGATCTTCCAGACTTTTCAGACTTTCAGGAGTTTTTGATGATACATCACGCTACTAACGCGGCATCCTATGTGAGCGATCTAGAAGCGACGCGAAGCGGCGCGGCGCGATGCGAAAACAACAAATAATCGATACCTATTGAAGTGGCCTACGTGACCAAACGCACGTGGAGTGTGGTGTGGCGCGGCGCGAAGCGAAGCGGACGCGATCAGTTGCCTTAATATTTTCACCTGAACTGGATGCGGTGCCGTACAGTGCTACTGAATGAGGGCGGCGCGCGGCGGGCGGTTCGCGAGCTCGTAGGACAAAGCCGCCGCATCGCATTGAATTCGCGTGTCACCGCATCGGATCGCTTCGCAATTCGCGTCGCTTTAAGCCGCCTACGTAAGACGCCGCGTAAAAAACATTTGAATACATTTTTGAATACAGCAACAATTATATAAAAAAGAGTATACTAGAACATATTTGTGACGCAAACTACACATAGACAAGATAATAATTTTTATTAAAAAATAAAAATTGACTAGGGATAAATGGCTTAACATAAAAGTGTTCAGTCGCATCTAAAGGAATGCTAAACAATTGAATTAATTTACAAAGATGTAATGTAATAGTGATTACTAAAAATATTTAGTTGCTAATAAGCTGATTTGGGCAAGTGACTTTATAACAAAAATATGAAATAATTCATGTCTGTAAGGCTTTAGTCAGATATGGTGTACAGAAGGCCAGCACACAAATATCAAACGATTCACAACTGTCAAATATTTTGACAGTTGTATGACAGCTGTCAAAACATTTGACAGGTTCATGACAGCTGTCAAAACATTTGACTTTGTTTTTGTTATCAAATAATTTGACAGTTTGAATTAACGGTTCGTGTTCGGTCCAGTTGCGTTTGATCAATGTTTCTGTTAGCAGAATTAGCCCAGTCTTACTTTTTCGACAACGTCTGTAAAGTCATATCTAACCATAGCCTAATATTTATAGATTTAATTAAGATTATTTAGCTTAAAAAAGGACAAAAACAATTAAACATTTATTTATCAGGATAATTTCGTTTTCCAAACTAGTTTTTTACACAAATTTTGTTCTTAACGTAGTTTATTAAATTTTTCATCACAACATACATTTCAATTTCATAAATCTACTGAACGACGATTAGAATTCTCCCAAAAACCACACTTACTTGCCAATGTACATTTTACAATTCTACCAAAACATTCAATAAAGAAAATTTACAACAATTTTTGGAAAATCAACTTCAGTCACTCATATAAAGCAATCATAATCGATATTACTTACTTTAAAACTATATTTCATGTAGTAGGTATATGAAAAAAAAATGTCTTTTTAATTTTAATCTAGGAAATAAGCAGTCTATGATAATATCACTTAAATCAAGATATGGCAACACTAATTTTATATAAATGGCAAGGTGATAGTATAGTCGCACATTGAATAACTCTATTATTTTAAAAAGCCAACATATATTTTTCTTCAAGACCTCCCAAATATTTTATAGGCGTTTGACTTCTTTGTTAATACATAAGAACAAATGGATAGCGTAGAAGCCAACTGATCCAAGTAACATTTTTTGGAGACATTGAGTTTCAACTCCATAACTAAGTATTTTAAGTCTATAATCCAATCTACCAAAAATTACACTTGGATCCAAGCTTCCAAGGTATCCAAATAATACCATTTAGGAGCGAAACGCTGCTTTATAAACACCTACTTCCCCTCTCAGCCCGCAACGCCCCGCTGTCGCCCACGGATACGCAGCGGCCTGAATGACTTGTTGGTTAAGCCAACGCAAAACTGAGGGCTATTATCGTGTTCGATCGCGAGTTTCGCTTCTATACGATTATTAATTGTTCTTATGATATTTTTTTACATTCATACAAACATTTCAATTGGCTAATTAAAATAACCGAATCAAATGGCAGGCGAATAACTGAAATGGAGCCGCTTGGAACAAAAAATTCGCAACAATATATTGGATGGCGCGGGTCAGCTGGGTCACCCGTTCCGTACCCTCGCCATGCTGCCCCGCAAGTCGAGCGCCCTAGGCCGTCGCGTAGGTAGGGCCGGCCCTGAGTAAAACTGAGACATTATTAGTGACGTTTTAGTTTCGACTCCAGTATACAAGGTTAGTCAGAAAGGGGGTACTAATCCGAAGCCCACTTATAGTACCGCTGATGACTGTTTGAAAGCAAGTGTTAAAATTTAAAAATTCGATATTTTTTTTTCCAAATAAAATGATTTTTATTTTAGTTTTTTCAAAAATTCTTCATCCCTGCTTTAGTTACAAATTCAGAAATTGGTGCTTCTAATTCATGACCCCAAATATGACCTAAAATGTAAACACAGCTGATCATAACTGGGGATAGAAAGATTTTAGAGATTTATTTTTGAGATTTTTGAACAGCTGTTTCTCTTAAACTAGTGACTTTTGGGAAAAGTTGTAGAACAAAAGTTATTCATTATTATGTGTACTTTAACACCCTTTCGGATTAGTACCCCCTTTCTGACTAACCTTGTATAATCGTCTATGTTGGCCATTATCAACGTCTGTTCCTCGGTTTTTGTTTAATACAACTCCATCTGGTGTAGGGGTCATAAGGTGTAATTCAATGGCTTCTGGGGCCTTCGTATGCCATCCGTTCCATTGACTGTTACTTTACTCGTCATAGTACGAATTAGCAGAGCAGTCCGTCAATAAGCGCTAAACACATTTAAAATGTCAATTATGTCACCGTATTTCTGTCGTTTTTTTGGAGTCGATAGAGACAGAATGATTTATTTATGTTTAGCGCTAATTATATTTAGTAAATGGTCGCTTGACTAAGTTTAAAACACATAACTGACGTTGATATGAGCCTAATATGTACCAGTCTTACTAGAAAGTAGAAATCAAAGGGTTTTGCCAAAAAATACTTTATTAAAAAGTAAATGAATTTGTCGACTATCCTGTCACCTTATTTAGAGTAAACAATACATTGATATTGATAAAAATAAAATCCTCGATTTTGTATGGCTGCACAAAAAGTAGTGTTTTAAGTTCTATGATGCAGATATTTTCATGGCCAGGTCTTATGTAGTTACGGGGCCACACTCACTCGGCACACTCACCACAGCCACAATTGACTGGGCACAAGTGCTTGACCATACCTGACTGGCCACATATGGCTGGCCAAAAGTAACTGGCCACAAGCAGCTGGCCACAAGTGGCTGTCCACAAGCAGCTGGCTACATTCAGCTGGCCATAAGTGACTGGCCACATTCAGCTGGCCACAAAAAGCTTTTATACATTTCGAGTAACCGCCCTAAGTGTGCTATAAGTTCCCGCGAAATATATATTGAAAAATTTGTCCGCAGCTTGTGGCGAGCAACCCGTGTGATGACAAAAATCTGTTAATTGTCTGTAAGACAATTTACGATTGATAAAATCTGTCTCGCTTTGATTGTTGTCGCCTCAATCAATCAATCTATCAATTAAATGCATTTTAACTTCTTTGTCGTGATATTTTTAAATTTCATTGTCATTTCTAGTCACCTCTTACAGAATCTCTTTGGTTAAAACCTATTTTTTGTGTAACCATCCATTTTGTTATATTTATGGGCAATAAAAAAAGTTACAACCTTTACATCGTCATCATCGATATGTTCAGCCTCGTATGTACAAAACATACGTTTATATATTTATTATAATAATTGAAAAATACTAAATTTAAAGCTACCAATAATTTTACATTAGGGGGGAATTTTCTACCGTTTCGTTATTGAATATTTTTATATGGCAACACTTTTCGTATAGCCTTTAGATTTTGTTGGTTATTCAATTCTTTTTTTAAACGATTTACTAATCATAAATAAAATAAAGAGCGACGATGGTATTCATCCTCATATCAAAGTATTCACAAAAAATATAGAACATTAAAAAAAATGCATAAACTGTTTTTAAATTAGTAATATAACCTTTTTGATGTTTTTTCTAATGACTATACGAATGAGTTTGACTGCACATGTGACTGAAAGTTTTTATAAACGACTTTGGTATTTTAAAAATTAAAAAGTATTAAAAATATTAGGGTTTTCATATCAATACAAATCTATAAAGTTATGATTAGAATCAATATTTTCTTACGCCTGTATTCGGTCCCAAATCATAGGGGGCGAGCTTAGTGACACAGTTTAGCCCCACTCCGTACAGTTGTACAAAGCGGGGGTATTGTCCCGAGCCGCCTACAAAAATGACAAATTGTCCCGAGCTGCCTACAAAAACAACAATCTGTCCCGATCTGCCTACAAAAATGACAAACTGTCCCGAGCTGCCTTTAAAAACTGTCAATGTCAAACTCTCATTGAACTTTGCACGGAGAAATCTGCTTCTAGGGCTAGCGGAAAAACTGACAATGACTTTCGAGAGTCCGTAATCCACGCCTCATCGAATCGCCTTTTCGAAAAAGGTTTTTTATCTTTGAATAACCGCGACTCACAAGTCACACCCCACCCGGTACTTTGAAACGCAGTAAATGAAATGTATGGAGAGCGATATGTATCGTTTATTTCGAGGCTAACATAATACTTTGTGTGTTTTTCGTTTTACCGCCTGCCGTAGCAATGTTAGATACACTGTGTGTTATGTATCCAGAAATACAGCATGTCCCGAAACGCAACGTCAAGTCGGGAACAAATGATCAGGCAGTTTATGAAAGACCAGACAAAAAAAATGACAATTTTACGATGAATTTTTTTTTCGGAACTGTCACTACCCTGTCAATTGTTCCCGACTTGACGGTCAGTTTCGTGAACATCCTATATGTTATTAACTGTCGAATCCCAAAGTCGTTTATAAAAACTCTATATTTGTCCTACTAAGCAGTGATTAATAATTACGATTGTATATGTATAAAATCTATTTTATATAATGGAAAAATGTTAATTTTATTTATGAAATTTTCTTTGATAAAGTGTACTAAATTGCACTGAAATATGATTGTAAAAATCAGTTTGTTAAATGCAAAATATAGTTATTGAAAATATGGAATTAATTTAAATACAAAAATGGCAGAATGTCTAGATTAAATCTATACAGGGTGTCCCAAAAAATAGTGCTAATCGGAGGTCCAGAGGTAGAGCACCCTTAGAGGTTCTCGAATCACTCCCATGTAAGTTCCGCGATTTTTTTGTAGTTTTTGAGTTAGGTATACATTTTTTTACATATTTTTTACCAAACTGACTTTATTGAATTTTAATCACAGTGACGTAAATTAGGTTCACTATTTAGATAATATAGAAAAATAAAATCACGTGTCTCAACTATTCACGTATTCTCAAAATTATAACTCGAAAACTAAAACAAATCGCAGTACATACGTGGGAATATTCCGATCTGTCCCCTTCGGGGGGCCAATCAGGAATAAAAAAAATCTATCTGTTCCCCTGTCACCAAGACGAACGTACAGATCGAACGAATTATTTCTGGTCTGTCCCCTGCTGTTCTTTAGGGGGACAAATAGAAATAAAAAGTTTCGATCTGTTCCCCTGTTACTGACGAGGGGACAGATCAAGGGGACAGATCGGAATATTCCCATACATGGGGGTGATTCGGGTACCTCTAACGGTACCTACTCTACCTCCGGACTTTTGCTTGACACTACTTTTTGGGGCAGCCTGTATAAATAAAAAATAAATGCTGTTCGTTGGTAAGCGCATCAATGGGGAATGGCTGGACCGATTTGGTATTTTTTTTAACGTTTTTTATGGAAAGAAAAATTGGCAATGTTGTTTCTCGGAGACTGGGAGTCCACGCGAACGGAGTCGCGGGTACAGCTAGTTTACTTAATAAAATATTAATTTTCAGTGCAATCCAATAATAATTATGAAATGGTCACATGTGCAGTATTTAGTTTAGCTATGGCATGGGAGTGACGCAGATATCAAATCGTAATATGACGCTATTAGTTCAGGACTATAAGTAGGCAGAGAGATGATGAACTATCGTCATATTTTTTTGGTGTTACTGGTTTCCATACAAGGTGTAACATAAATGACGAACAACCTCTTAAGGGGCCACTGTACTCATCATTATGAACAACTTTTACTATGGGACCTGAAATCACGAAAAAAAAAACAACTGTGTCCTACATTTATGTTCGCATAACTCGTCAAAATGTAAGTGGAGGAGCTCGTGGCTAAATAATTACAGCTGCATAGACCGATCTTCCGGGTTAAGCCACGCTTGGCGAGGTTGGTCTGTGGATGGGTGACCATTTACCATAGCGAGTTTCCTCCGTGCCTCGGAAAGCACGTAAAGCCGTTGGTCCCGGCTGTCATTTGTAGATCTTTGACAGTCGTTACTGTTGGTCAGAAGCCAGAAAGTCTGACAACCAGTCTTACCATGAGTATCGTACTACCCAGTTACTGGGTTGTGGAGGTCTGATAGGCAGTCGCTCCATGTAAAATACTGATATTCAGCTGCATCCGGTTCGACTGGAAGCCGACCCCAACGTAATTGGGAAAAAGGCTAGGCAGATGATGAACTCGTCAAAATGTAGGGAACAGCTGATTTTTTTTCGCGATTTTAGATTTGGACCCATAGTAAAAGTTGTTCATTATGATGACTACAGTGACCTCTTAAGAGGTTGTGCGTTATTTATTTTACACCTTGTAGTAATTGCTGCGAGGGCTTGCCAAGATCAGAAGGCCAAAAGATCGAAAAATCGTAAAACCGGTTTCTTCTTTCACAAAAACCGGTTAGCATTGGAAACAACGAGGTACGTGTGTATGTGAGAGCTAGAGTGGTATACTGCCGTCATAAGAAAAAAGGACGTAATTACATAAAACGAAGTAACCGATTTTCGACCTTAAGTTATTATCTTACTCCGTTTACTTTCGGTTACTTCGTTTTCTGTAATTACGTCCTTTTTTCTTATGACGGCAGTATAGGGGAATTCCTCTATATCTCTGCTACTTCGATTCGTGTGCTCGATCTTAGACCCTATCTGCGCTTACGCATCACAAGGGTCAAAGGCGAACAAGTCAAATAAAAAAAAACCAAGTGTGGGAAAAGAAGTCTTTCTCTAGTCCTGAACTAAAATCGATTATGGCACATCACTATAACAATCGATTAGAAACTCGATTATCAATCCGCATACTAAAAGCATCTATTTACACTAGTTTACACAAGAATTACAGTTAATTCAGCCAATAGTTAACATTTAACTAAATTGTCTTTTCATTGCTATTTGTCGGTGTTCGTTATTGCTGTGGTTAATATGTCAGTTAACTTTATGTCCCCTGTACGATCGTTTAACTTTGCAACTGCGACTGCGATTTGCAATTGCGTTCAAGAAATTTAAGAAAAAAACGCTATTTCCAAAATAGCTTGGGCGAAAATTATATACTTAAGCATTATATTCGAGATGTGGTGTTGGAGAAGAATGCTGTGAATACCTTGGCGGGCGTAGCCAGGTTTTAGTATGGGGGGGGGGGGGGGGGGGTTCAAGAAAAAAATTACTAAAAGTAGGTACATAAAATAACCCTTATACAAGGTTAGTCAGAAAGGGGGTACTAATCCGAAAGGGTGTTAAAGTACACATAATAATGAGTAACTTTTGTTCTACAACTTTTCCCAAAAGTCAATATTTTAAGAGAAACAGTTGTTCAAAAATCTCAAAAACAAAACTCTAAAATCTTTTTATCCCCAGTTATGATCAGCTGTGTTTACATTTTAGGTCATATTTGGGGTCATGAATTAGAAGCACAATTTTCTGAATTTGTAACTAAAGCAGGAATGAAGATTTTTTGAAAAAACTAAAATAAAAATCATTTTATTCGGAAAAAAATATATCGAATTTTGAAATTTTAACACTTGCTTTCAAACAGTCATCAGTGATACTATAAGTGGGCTTCGGATTAGTACCCCCTTTCCGACTAACCTTGTATAAGAAAAATATCAAAGATGTGAAAAATACATACAGAAAAAATCTGCGTGTGAAAAAAACCGCGTGGCATACGAAAGAGCACGAAAATATACCTACGAAGATTACCGAATGCGATCCGATAATCGACGGTGGCGGAAGAATCCAAACCACCGTATATTTTAATGTAGGTAATAGTTAGTAATCAATGAGATATGCTTTATTTAGCTTTTCTTATTTTAATTCTATGAATGTTAATATCTGAACTTTTCGGGGGGGGGGGGGGGGGTTGAACCCCAAAACCCTTTCCCTGGCTACGCCAGTGCCTTGGACTGCGAAACGCAGAAATGCATCGATCCTGACTCAGCTCCGAATAAAAACTCGCTTGTCCACCTTGTCCCGACAACGTATTCTTTCGTACTTTGGCCACACACTGCGCAGAGGCGACGAAAATTTGGGAAAATTGATTGTGGTTGGGAACACCGAAGGCAAAAGATCGCGCGGTCGTTCACCAACAAGTTGGACCGATCACATAAAAGATTGGTCGTCATCCAAATTCTACACGATTGTAAGAGACGCGCTGGTGATTGTGGCGTTGTAATAGAGCTTTCTTTGAAACTTTTCAACTAATAGGTATCCTGTGTGGTATCTTGAAATAATAGGTATCTAGGTTTCTATGAAAACAAAAAATCAAAATTTGGAGAAACAAATTCAGTATAAGCCTCCGAAAATCTGCTTTTTTGCACAAATATTACCTGAATTTTGGTCGTTCATAATGTACTCATAAATTGTAAAAGTAAAGTAAACATTTTCATAGAAATCTCGGAAATGTAATGGAGATTCTAAATGACAAAAAATTATTTTACAAACTTGTAAGGCTAACTGAAAAACACGTATTTCCTGGGACAAGTTTTATGAAATTTCCGCACACTATTTTTGGTTCGTACCACCCGCGACGAAAGATACCGAATGCCAACCGAGCGCTCAGGCGCTATCTCTCTCTTTTCGCTTTGCCTCTTTTTCTAACATTGCACTGGATGAAACAACAAGCTTTTCAACCATGCTCGCGTTGACGATAGACGGACCGGGAAGGGCCCTCTTAAGTTACAACACGCTCGGTTACTTAAAACGCAACCAGTCGCAATCGCAGTTACAAAGTTACACGATACATTCACTTTAGTCGTTAATTTTAATCATATCGTAATTCAGTCGTCAATACTTTGGTATGTCGATCGTAATGGCAAGTTTAGCTTCTCGCTTTGAAAGTTGAGTTTAACATTATCAATTATAAAATTATTCAAATCTAAAAGCAAATCTAATTAGTCCGCCAGTTAGAGTTTTGAAATATAATGGACACGTATTTTTTCTTTTGTTAAATCTATGAATATTTGGAAAGATAAAACGCATCAAAACTCGAGAGTGGGGGCTTGTGACGTCAGAAGAAAGTAAAAATTATACTTGCTTGTGACGTTTTGCCAATTTTAAAAGCGTCGTATCTTCTTCAATTTTGGTTTACGTAACAAAAGAAAAAATACGGGTCAAATATTTTTTGATAATCTAACTGACGGACTAAGTAGATTTTTTCAGTCAAATACCCGAACATGGTGCCATTTAGAATTGAAAATGTTAAACTCAACTTCAATCATGTTAGTAAGTTATTATATTTTATTACAACCTCATTGGTTATAAAGTCAATAGTTAAAAGTTTCATCGCATTGTAGGAACTCGTTTTTCCTTGGGATATTTATTATATGTTCACCGGACGTGTTACACCTGGAAAGAAACAAATATAAAAACTTCAGACTTCATGTTGATATTTGCACATTTAACTAATGGGTAGAAATATCCAACAGGGATTTAAGGGGTAATAGCATAACACTTATATTATTCATAAACACGGCATAACTTTACTCTAAAGTTAATCCAGGAATAATCATACAAAGGGGTTTGAACATTTTTCTATGGAAGCTGGCATAGGCCCCTGCCGCCATTTTCATTTTTATTCCAAGTTGCGGCGCACGATGATACTAACATATATAGAGGACACTCAAACAAACAAAAAATATTCAGAGATGCCCTAAAGTGTCACGTTGCCGAGATATTTGGACTCAAAGATTTTTTTTCAAGATTATCTCGATACAATATCTTAGTAACGTGGCACTTTAGGGCACCATATCTCTGAATATTTTTTATTTGTTTGAGTGTCTTCTACCCATATTTACCAGTTACAAAGTGCGCTGCAATAAAAAAACTTTAAGTCAAAATATCTCGGCAACGTGACACTTTAGGGCACCATATCTCTGAATATTTTTTATTTGTTTGAGTGTTCTCTATTCATATTTACCAGTTACAAAGTGTTCTGCAATCTTGAAAAAATCTTTAAGTCCAATTATCTCGGCAACGTGACACTTTAGGGCACCATATCCCTGATATATTTTGTTTGTCTAAGTGTCCTGTACCCATATATTTTAGTGTAATCGTGCGCCGCAACTTGGAAAAAAATCAAAATGGCAGCGGGGGGGCTATGCCAAAAAGGTTCTATCCCCTTTCAAAGTTAAAACTTGGTGTAAAGTTATGCCATGTTTATTAATAATAATAACGGCTACAGTCTGACCCGCGAACCAATTTGAAAACATATTTTTTGAGTCTTTTTTACGATTGGCCTGAGTTCAATTTGAATGCAAATAAAGAAGTTGATTATGAATAATGTATAGTGTGTCTGGTCATGGTCCAGTGATATTCTAGGTACTTATATAACAACTATTCTAGTACACAAATACACTACACACTAGGGTCCAATCCACTTCCACTTTTTTCTTGAGATGTACGTATATGTACTGTACGTGTGTACAAAAAAAGTCATATCTCTCAAAGTTTTGGTCCTACTGAGATAAAAGTAGGCTTATTCGGAGGCAACAATATTGTCTATTGTTTACATTACAATACAATGGGTTCACATTTTCATAACTTTAAGATAGAGAATATCTCAACAAAAAAGCAAAATGGCTGCCAAATATAGGCGAAGTGGATTGGACTCTAGTGTGTAGTGTATTTATGTACTAGAATAGTTCATTTCATTTTTATTTCATTTATTCATTAACAATTTACACTGTGTCTGAATGCATTACAAAAAAATAATCATAAGAATAAGAATCAAATACAAGCTTAAAGGAGCTACAATTGGTCCAACACAAAATTAACAGCACCTTGCATAAAATCATTAAAAAATACAACAATTTAAATTAATAATTGCTTTATAAGTACCTAGAATATCGCTAGTCCTTGACCGGACACATTGTATATGACATTATACATTATTAATGGATATTTAACGACAAAAATCAATTTTTTTTTGGAAAGTGTTTCGAATATTTAAAAAAAATCCTTTGGACATTTCATGTTCAAATATTAATTATATTATTTAGTAGGTAATGAATGGTTCATTTATAATAAAACAAAACAGAATTCACTGTGCTTTTTTTTGTTTTACAAAAATTTTCAGGAAACGGTTTTTACCGTCTCCTGTATAATTTTGCTTTTAGCAATAATAAGGATTTTACTGGTGGCCGACAATATAGAAAATGTAGCTTGATTTGAACGTATATAAAAAAAAACCTTAGGCTGAGGCAAAAGTGTCACGTGTCGAGAAAAAACTTGTTTTAGATTTTTGGTTTCCTAATCCTGTCTGCCTGGCTATGCGATCTCTGGAATTACCTCTTTTTTGGAAGAATAGCGTATTCCTATATGCATCAGTTACCTCGTATCTAACGTATGTTAGCGGCGAGCGCAGAGCCGGTGGCGGCGGCTCCCAGTAGAGCGCACAGTATCGCGCTCACTATCGCGCCGCCCTCGCCGGCTCCGCGCGTTATAGCGCCGCCCATATACGTCACAGACAGTACGAGGCCGTGGGCTGTGCACCTATGGGACAAAAAATAAACTATTCAATCATAATTCCACATTGAGGAGCTCGTGGCTAAATAATTACAGCCGCATAGACCGATCTTCCGGGTTAAGCCACGCTTGCCGAGGTTGATCTGTGGATGGGTGACCATTTACCATAGCGAGTTTCCTCCGTGCCTCGGAAAGCACGTAAAGCCGTTGGTCCCGGCTGTCATTTGTAGATCTTTGACAGTCGTTACTGTTGGTCAGAAGCCAGAAAGTCTGACAACCAGTCTTACCAAGAGTATCGTATTACCCAGTTACTGGGTTGTGGAGGTCTGATAGGCAGTCGCTCCATGTAAAATACTGATATTCAGCTGCATCCGGTTCGACTGGAAGCCGACCAGAACATAGTTGGGAAAAGGCTAGGCAGATGATGATGAATCATAATTCCACATTAAACTTCACAATTTAACACTTTCGAGTCCACCACACTTTTCATTTCAATACAGCTCATACGCCATGCCGCCATACATATTACTAGTGGACCTTCCAGAACCTTCCTCGGCATTACATTTCCGCTAAGAGCGAACCCTCGAAGAGGGTTCCTGGCATTAGGTTAAAAACCGTGAAAAATACGGTACTACGTCGTGAAATAGGTGTTTGGTTCTTTCATGACGGTGTATTTTCCAAGAAAAACCTACATTTAAAATGAGCCCTTCACGAATGGCGAAAAAAAACCCGGCATGGCGAATGCGACTAAAGTTCGTGTTTTAATCCCTGAGACTGAATTGACAGGTACGAAACGTCAAATTTGAAAATAATGTTCCTAAAATTAACAACTTTGGCATTTGTGCTTGTCAATATTGTCTTCGAGATTAAAAAACGGACCTTACAGGGTGCCCTCCTGGAGGGCACTCGGCACTGAACGTGTTAAATTGATAATCAGTAAAAGTTGTAATCTTTCATAGGGTCTTATCGGAAAATAAATCTTTTGCTGGGAACGGCCTAGAATATAAAACTTCCTCATCGCACGGTGGGAATAGAAGCGTGTTGTAAGACTATACAAAACACAGCACACGATGTGGTAGGATTTATACAGTCCGACTGGCTAGCTACCACCTGAATATTAAAGGGCTTATGTTTAACTTACCACCAGATATAGTAACATACAACAGACAAAAATAGTAAATGATCACCAAAATTAAACCCGCATTTTAATATAAAATTACAACCAAAGTTTTAACATCTCGCTATCCTATTAAAGCAAAACGACTCCAAATAAATCATTGTTAATCCAAAAGTAGTAAATGTTGTAGTTAATGAACACAAATTGTCACTTGTTTGGGTTTCCAAAGTAGAGTTGACGGAGCCCCGCTGTGCGGGGCTCCTATTTCTGTCTGCAGGGTTTAAAGTAACCTAACACGAAGGGAATGACGGGGGCTTCGTTCGCTCGTTTTGCTCGCTTACTCTAGCCTCCGTCATCCCCTTCGAACCTAACCTATCCGTGTCGGGGTGCCACGGGGGTGCTTAGGCAGAAATAGCGCATTAATTTGCTCGCTAAGATTTGGTGATCATTTACTACATTTGGTGTTTGAATACAATTTGAAGTGAAGTTGTGACTAAAATAGCTAGTACTATTGTAATTTTTTAGACTTTATTTTTCTGGTGTCAAGTATATATTTTTGGTAAAAGAACTAAGGGTATCAAAGCATTTTATGGTGGTCATTATATTTAACCCCATATTGAAGTCCAACGCTAAATAGATGACTGTGTTCCGTCGTGTGTATGTGAGAGCCAGAGGGGTATAGGGGAATCTCTCTATATGTCTCTGTTACTTAAATTCGTGTGCTCCATCTTAGATCCCGTCTGCGCTTACCATCAGGTTCGACGGCAAAGTCCACTCTCGACCCCCAAGGGTCGAGAATACACTATAGTTAGGCGTCCAGTGGACACATTATTTATTGGGGGTCGAGGGGCCGAGAGTGGACTAAACCAGTGCGACAAGGGTCAAACGCGAGCACGAATAATAACAAAAAAAACATAAAGCGTAAGCGCCTCGTCCACGATAGATTAAAACAACGTAGAGCGAGTCTCATAGGGCAATCTACGACGTGTACACATTAGCGAGACTACCCTAGCTAGAGTATCACTACAGTCTACGTAGACACGCTCGGCTACTCTCGGAAGGCGTCGTGGACGAAGGTGCGAGAGCGAGACAAGCGATATGAATAGAGAGCTCTCGAATTGTCTACCCGCCTTAATCAGTCTAGCTAGGGCTTGAGTAGCGTAAACACGTGTTTTGTTATATTTAATGTAGAATTCTGCATTGCTTTATTACTTTGAAGAATGTCGAAACGTGTTTGGTCAAAAGAAGAAACCATTAAAATGATACAAATGTATGAAGGCTTTCCAGAATTATGCAATATGTCTCATAATGATTATAAAGATCGTAACAAAAAACCCAGCAGCTTCTTTTAACCTTTTGCTTTTTTTTCTTTTTCATTATCAAAGAAACTACAATCGCAGCAGCTAAGCGTGACCGCGACATGTTTTTAACTGAGAGAGCTATGATTGAGAGTGTATATCGTGACCGAATATATCTAGTCTAAGTGTAGTGTACGCAGGCCAAAATTTCTCTATGATAGAGCTACCCTACGATAGAGCAAAAAAATGCAATAGGGTACTCTGCTCTAATGATCTCTACGTGTACGTAGAAATGAGAGTATAGATTAGATTAGTCTCTAAGCTGTCTAGCTCTATTCTCTCTCCGTGGACGAGGCGCTTAAGCATAATCAGCCCATTACTGTCCCACTGCTGGGGACAGCCCTTTTCTCTCAGGCTGAGGCCTTAGACCACAAAGCAAGCCTGGTGTGGGGTGGTCGACTACACAATCGGGGTCTTTTATAGCTTTCTGTGCTAGTCTAAGTCTGCGGGCACGAAACTTGCGACGGCCGAGCGATGGCGGGGCGGCGCGACGGCGATGTCTACAAAAGCTTTGCACAGTATAGCGACGGGCACGAAACGGGCGACGGCGGAGCGGGGCGATCGAGCGATGCACGGGCGGCGGTGAAGCGACGGCGACGCGGAAGCGACGAGAACAAACTAGTTTGGTTTCGTCGCTTGCGCGGGTACACAGTGTTGTATTGATAATCAAATGTCTCTATACTCATTCTTGTATAGTTGTATTTCATTGAATGACACCTTAGCTCGTAATAAAGCGTAGAAAATTCTCCCAAATTGAGTCTTCGTTGATTTATTGGATGTACACCATCTCTAGGTAATAATTCCTTCATTAGGAGACTAGACTCCAATAGTTATCTTCGACGTAAACTCATGTTTCTCACAACACTGCTCGAGCGCGACTGACCGCCAGCTTGTTTCGTGTCCGCGCGAGATATTGCTGCCTGATCGCCCCGCATCGCGTCGCCCCGCTGTCGCCATTGCTCGGCCATCGCAAGTTTCGTGCCCGCAGACTTAGACTCTGTCTGTGCTTACCATCAGGTGCGACTCGAGTCAACCGCGAAAAAGTAGAATAAAAAAAACATGTAGCAGAGCATAAGTATAATTAGCCCATTCCTGTCCCACTGCTGGGCATAGGCGTCTTCTCTCAGGATTAGGCCTTAATCCAACACGCTGGCTTCGCACCATCTAGACCAGGGGGTCTACTCCCTAAGCACGAAGTCCGTGGTTTCGGCCTTAGTTACAAGCGTTTCTTACTCCCTATCACCTACGGACATACGATTATTTCGGGGCCCGAACTAACAATGAATGACAACAAAATTTGACAGTTGTCCCTACTACCGATGTGTTTTTGCCCGTCCGGAAAGTTGAACTTGACACTTGTTTTGTTCACTCTTACGTTTCGGGCTATTTTCGGACGGGCGACTAACTTCGTTGACGGACTTAGGGAGTAAGCAAATCAAATGAAATCAAAATTTTTTATTTCACATAAACCAATACAGGCGCTTATGAAAAGTCGAATTTAGGTGCACGGTTCCAATTAGTCGTTTCCTATGGAGAAGAGCCGGCAAGAAACTCCATGGTTACTCTTTTTAAAAAAAGGATATCTTTTACAATTTCAGTGAATACAGTAGGTACTATGAGAGAGAACAATGTAGTCTTGACCACAGACCTTGGAGTATAGTACCAAGTCTTGAGTACAAAATTTAACCAAAAAGGCGAAGAAAATCAAAAAATAGAAGAAAAAAAAATACAATATGAATAATAGTAATTTACACAATTATATGTACCTATAGGCAAGTCCACAAAGTTCTCACATTTACAAAAAATAAAATGAAGCTAAACTATATAAAACAATTGACATACTTAAATGTCATCATAACTTAGACAAAAAATCATTATAGAGTAAGATAAAAGATATCTTGAGAGTAATGATAGCAATAAAAATAAAAAATAAATAATCATAATTGAGGATAGTTAATAGACATACACATACGTCGTTAATGAGGTACCAGGGAAGCCACATGTGCAGGAACTAGAGCCAAACATCCCCCCAAAAGCCCCAAGGGAAGCACAAACCGCGGCCCGCGAGCCTCACGCGGCCCTCTGTCAGTATACGTGCGGCCCGCCAGAGAATTAAACTGTTTTATGCGAATTAAAGCTAAAGTAGATTTAATTTTATTTCGACTTTTGTTGTTTTTGATTATGGTGGCCCGCCTTTAGTTCATAGTCGGCCCCTAGTCTTAATAAGTCTGTGCATACCCCGGCCGTGGTTCTGTCCATGGTCGGGAGCGAGAGTGCGTGGGAAGCCGTCGCCTTCTGCGAGGAGGTGATGGCGACCAAGGAGGGAGCGGAGAGGGAGAGAGAAGCAGATGGTACTCTCCCTTCCTGCACCAGACGCACCGGGCTCCGATCTCCGGCCACCGTAGTGTGTGGCCTGCGGGCGGCGGGTCATGACCCGTCGCCCGACCAGTAACAGGCCCGAGAACAAGGCGCAGTGTACCGTGCGCGCCGACCAGGAGGACGTGGGGGCCCACAGAGGGAGAGGTCTGCCAGGGGCTGGCGGACCGAAGCCTGCCGGGGTTGCGGTGCATGCAGCTGCGAATCCCGTGACCCCGGCCAAGGGTCAGGAGAAGGAACACCGTGGGTTTTTAGCCGGTAACAGTCCGGCATAACCCTTCGCCTTCCGCGGGCGAAGGGCAGCCATGAGGAAAGACCCAAGAAAAAAAAAACTGTGCATCCCTGATCTAGACTTTTAATAGCTCTCTGTGCTAGCCTAACATGCGCAGTAGGAGATAATTCGACGATAAAACCATTTCTCGCTGTGCATGTCAAGCCGACAGGTGTGCAGATTTCTTCATGATGATTTTTCTTCACCGTTAACGGGATAATCAAAATTCTGATCCGAACATGAATTGAGCCACGCTCAACTGTAACTGCTTCTAATAAAAATAGACCATTGTATAATTACCTCAAATTATGTGGGTAGGAGTCGACGACGTTCAGTCCCACCGCGAAGAATATTAGCGTGACGAACAGACGGTACACCGCCTCCACCACGTATAGCGCTGTCTCGCTCTGAACTACGTAGAGTAAGGGAGACAGCAACACGCACGCCCCACACATAGCCACTGCAACAAAAACTTTGTATAAGAATTTAACATTAATTTTGACAAGGTTAAGCTTCTCGTGGTCAGTCCGAGGATGGGTGACTATTATTTGTTCATCGAGACTAGGGATGTTCCGACTAGTAGGTAAAGAGCGCCAACTATCCGGCTTCTTACTTTGTATGTATTTCTCAATAAAATGTATACAAGCTTAGTCGGAAAGGCGGTACTAATGCGAAAGGGTGTTAAAGTACCCATAATAATGAGTGACTTTTGTTCTACCACTTTCCAAAAGTCAACACTTTCAGAGAAATAGCTGTCCAAAGATTTCATAAAAATTCGCTAAAATCGATCTATCCTTAGCTATGATCAGCTGTGTTTACATTTTAGGTCATATTTGGGGTCACGTAGGAGGCCCATTTTCTGAATTCTTAACTTAAGCAGAGACAAAGAATTTTTGAAAAAACTAAAACAAATTTTATTTTTCATGGAGTATCGAATTTTGAAATTGTAACACTTGTGTCGGGAACTTCGTGGAGTAAGCGCCATCTATTGTCCGCCACCTAACTAACCGTGACGTCAACATCGGACCACCACTGTCCGTTGGAGGGAGGAGACCGGCTCACTTGGTGCGCCCGGAGGATTGCTTCTTGGACCGTACGACGGAACACTCGTCTAGAGTATTCTGTGTAGATCAGCTGAAGAAGTCTGACCTTTTTTATATCTGACTAGCTTGTCCTTATTTTATGATCTTGTAATAATTATCTAAAGTATTATATTGTGATCTAGTTCATGTTACTAACACTAACCCAAATACAAGTACTCTCAGTGGTGGAGAGTCTATGTTGGTTTTATTTACTACATTTACCTTGCTCACAATCCTGACATACCAATATTAGCGATAACTGTAATGATAGAATCACTCCTTACGATTAAATTGTAGTGTCGCTAACACTTGCTTTAAAACAGTCTTTAGTGGTACCTACTTTAAGTGGCAAGCGGATTAGTACCCCCTTTACGACTAACCTTGTTTAGGAGAAATTACATTATATAAAAAAACAATGTGAAGTAAACAAAACATGTTCCGATACGCTCGCAGACGGCGGTTGCGACTTGCGCGCGAATAAGCTGTAAACTAAGCGTCACGGATATTGCTGAATACCCCCGAGACCGTGATCGGCTTGGCCCACTAGTCGGCCTCTTTACAACCGACTAATCGGCTAGTCGGCCAAAGTCATAGTCGGCACATCTCTAATCGAGACCCCTTTGAACTTCGGGGAACACGTTACACCGTTTGTTCCTAGTCTTATACGAATACTTAATGATTCTATGACTGTCGTTACGGGTAGTCGAAAGCCCGAAAGTCTGACACAGGTCTAAGTGCGTATAAAAGTAGAAAGTGGGTTGCCGGCGCCGATCTGCAAACTCAAACTCAAAAAAACTCAAAAACTCATTTATTCAAAATAGACTAGAATTACTTAGTTCTTTTTGAACGTCAGTGTTACAATATAGACATCCCCCAAAAAGCCCTCCCTTCACCTTCACACTTGCCAGCGCTTGTCGGTGCTGGTTCGCGCAGTTAGTCTGCGCAGGTAGTCTCTATACTGTGTGGCGAACCAGCGCCGACAAGACGACGTCTTGGACGTCAGGTGTCAGTCAGTCAGTCAGTCAGTCAGTGTTATCTAACTCACTCACCGGTGGGCCTCATAGCGTGCGGCAACAACGCTAACAACGCAGCCAGGAACATCGCATGCGACACATAGCTCTGCTCCGCCGTCATCCCTCCCAGCTTGGACGTCAGGTGTCAGTCAGTCAGTCAGTCAGTCAGTGTTATCTAACTCACTCACCGGTGGGCCTCATAGCGTGCGGCAACAACGCTAACAACGCAGCCAGGAACATCGCATGCGACACATAGCTCTGCTCCGCCGTCATCCCTCCCAGCTTGGACGTCAGGTGTCAGTCAGTCAGTCAGTGTTATCTAACTCACTCACCGGTGGGCCTCATAGCGTGCGGCAACAACGCTAACAACGCAGCCAGGAACATCGCATGCGACACATAGCTCTGTTCCGCAGTCATCCCTCCCAGCTTGGACGTCAGGTGTCAGTCAGTCAGTCAGTGTTATCTAACTCACTCACCGGTGGGCCTCATAGCGTGCGGCAACAACGCTAACAACGCAGCCAGGAACATCGCATGCGACACATAGCTCTGTTCCGCAGTCATCCCTCCCAGCTTGGACGTCAGGTGTCAGTCAGTCAGTCAGTCAGTCAGTGTTATCTAACTCACTCACCGGTGGGCCTCATAGCGTGCGGCAACAACGCTAACAACGCAGCCAGGAACATCGCATGCGACACATAGCTCTGCTCCTCCGTCATCCCTCCCAGCTTGGACGTCAGGTGTCAGTCAGTCAGTCAGTGTTATCTAACTCACTCACCGGTGGGCCTCATAGCATGCGGCAACAACGCTAACAACGCAGCCAGGAACATCGCATGCGACACATAGCTCTGCTCCGCCGTCATCCCTCCCAGCTTGGACGTCAGGTGTCAGTCAGTCAGTCAGTCAGTGTTATCTAACTCACTCACCGGTGGGCCTCATAGCGTGCGGCAACAACGCTAACAACGCAGCCAGGAACATCGCATGCGACACATAGCTCTGTTCCGCAGTCATCCCTCCCAGCTTGGACGTCAGGTGTCAGTCAGTCAGTCAGTGTTATCTAACTCACTCACCGGTGGGCCTCATAGCATGCGGCAACAACGCTAACAACGCAGCCAGGAACATTGCATGCGACACATAGCTCTGCTCCGCCGTCATCCCTCCCAGCTTGGACGTCAGGTGTCAGTCAGTCAGTCAGTCAGTGTTATCTAACTCACTCACCGGTGGGCCTCATAGCGTGCGGCAACAACGCTAACAACGCAGCCAGGAACATCGCATGCGACACATAGCTCTGTTCCGCAGTCATCCCTCCCAGCTTGGACGTCAGGTGTCAGTCAGTCAGTCAGTCAGTCAGTGTTATCTAACTCACTCACCGGTGGGCCTCATAGCGTGCGGCAACAACGCTAACAACGCAGCCAGGAACATCGCATGCGACACATAGCTCTGTTCCGCAGTCATCCCTCCCAGCTTGGACGTCAGGTGTCAGTCAGTCAGTCAGTCAGTCAGTCAGTGTTATCTAACTCACTCACCGGTGGGTCTCATAGCGTGCGGCAACAACGCTAACAACGCAGCCAGGAACATCGCATGCGACACATAGCTCTGCTCCTCCGTCATCCCTCCCAGCTTGGACGTCAGGTGTCAGTCAGTCAGTCAGTGTTATCTAACTCACTCACCGGTGGGCCTCATAGCGTGCGGCAACAACGCTAACAACGCAGCCAGGAACATCGCATGCGACACATAGCTCTGCTCCTCCGTCATCCCTCCCAGCTTGGACGTCAGGTGTCAGTCAGTCAGTCAGTGTTATCTAACTCACTCACCGGTGGGTCTCATAGCGTGCGGCAACAACGCTAACAACGCAGCCAGGAACATCGCATGCGACACATAGCTCTGCTCCGCCGTCATCCCTCCCAGCTTGGACGTCAGGTGTCAGTCAGTCAGTCAGTCAGTCAGTGTTATCTAACTCACTCACCGGTGGGCCTCATAGCGTGCGGCAACAACGCTAACAACGCAGCCAGGAACATCGCATGCGACACATAGCTCTGTTCCGCCGTCATCCCTCCCAGCTTGGACGTTAGATCAGCATGTCTTGCGCAGCCTCCCCTCATCCCTCGTATGATGGTGCTGTTAAATGAGCACCATTCGTCTAATTCTCGGCCTACCTCCATGTCTGTGTCGATTATTCTGTGGGTAAAAGGAAAAACGTTATTTCATCATCATCCCCATCCTCTTATCCCACTCCAGGTGGAATCGGCACAACATGCATTCCTCTTCTATTCTCTTCTATCAGCCGTCATCTCAGTACTCACTCCTTTCTTACCCATATTATACATCACACAATCCATCCATCTTTATTTGGCGTGCCTCTACTTGTACAAAATTAGTCAGAATGGGGGTACTAATCCGAAAGGGTGTTAAACTACCCACAATAATGAGTAACATTTGTTCTACCACTTTCCCCAAAAGCCAATAGTTGTACAAAAATTTCATAAAAAATACGGTAAAATCTATCTATCCTCAGCTATAATCAGTTTTGTTCACATTTTGGGTCGCTCAATTAGAAGCTCCATTTTCTGAATTCGTAATTAAAAGCAGGGATGAAGATTGAAAAAACTAAATGTATTATTCTGTTGACAAATATTTAAATGACAAATTTTAATTCCTTTTTAACTAAATCGAATGTGTTTTTATGTTATGTGACACACAGAATGATTTTGTTAATTTTGATTAATGTTGAATTAGTGACATTTCCTTTATTCACATTTTTTTACATATTTACTTACATTTTTAAATATTCTAATATAAAAATAAAAACATTTAAAAATATAAAAAATAGTATCCCACCGGCATCGGGAACAAGGTCCAAGCTGCCGGCAGTCAGGGCTCCAGAGAAAGGAACCTCCTCACTATGCGTGCCGTATCCAGGAGTACTGCTTTTTGTATCAAGCCCTTGATCCAGCCATCCAACGAGAGCCTCTTAAGGTGTTGATCGAGGCTCTTGGCTATGAGGCCATTCGCCGTAACGACTATCGGAACAATGACTGCTGAGTCCACATCCCACATGGCGACAACCTCGTGTGCTAGATCAAGATATTTTAATTGTTTATCTTTCTCAGCTTTCACGAGGTTCTCGTCATGAGGGACCGTGATATCAACAATCATTGTGCGGCGCTCTGATCGATCTATTACCACTATATCAGGCTTATTGGCAACAATAGTCCTGTCAGTGATAATAGATCGATCCCAGTACAGTGTGGCATGACCATTCTCGAGAACTGGGTCGGGCACATACCTGTAGTACGGTACTTCCGATTCGACAAGGTTATATTTTAGAGCAAGTTGCTGATGAATAATCCTGGCCATCAGGTTGTGTCTGTGCAAGTATTCACCGTTGGCAAGACGAGAACAACCGGAAACAATGTGTCGGATAGATTCTCCCGGACGGTGGCATGCCCGACAGATGTCAACCGTGCCATCCTTCACAATATATTTCCTATAATTGTTCGTCATCATGACTTCGTCCATAATTGCACAAACAAAACCTTCGGTTTTCCCGAAAAGGTCACCAAACCGTAGCCAGGATACGGACGCTGAAAAGTCAACATCGGGCCCATGAAGGGCTCGATAGAAGCGCCCGTGTAGCTCCTTGCTTTGCCATACTTCCTCGCGATCATTGGTACTAAGTACTACAGGCTTGCGCCAGTTCTCTTTAGCCAAGGCGAGCGGGGTCAGGCCCCTGTCCACTGCGACCACATCTCGATGTATCTCCCCTTCAGCTTGGAGGAAATACTCCCTGAGACTGTACACTTCGCGATTGTGTAGGGTCTTAGCGTTTAAAAAGCCTCGACCCCCACACTTTCGCGGAATGTACAGCCTCATCACTGAAGAGCGTGGGTGATGCATCCGATGTACAGTCAGCAGTGCACGGACCCTTCTATCCAGGGCGTCAAGATCAGTCTGAGTCCACTTGAGTATGCCGAAGGAGTACATCAAGACCGGCATGACCCAACCGTTAAAGGCGCGCACCTTGTTTCCGCCTGATAAAACACTTTTCAATTTAAGACGAATTGAGGAGCGCTCTGGAGGGTGCGATCTTGGAATATCGGGCCACACCGCCAGAATTAAAACCACGCTTGCCTCGTTTGCCCATGCATAAAAAGAATCGGGCGCTGGTGTGTGCTCTGGATTCGCTGCTGTCAAACTACTTTGATGGCAGCGAAGACCTCGGCGATACCCACTCGATCCTGTACTGCGCGGCGATTGCGGCATGTCGTGTAGCTCACGTTAAACTTACTCAAAATGAACGAGCTACACGACCGAAACCCGCCGTACCGGCTTGGCAGTGCAGGATTGAACGTCGTATCGACGGGGCTAGAGCACTCATTGGCAAGCTGATCTGCTTCAGGGAGGGCAACACTCGCCCAAGAGTGATGCGCTTTGTGAGGCGGGCGTTCTCGGGGACTGATATCAGCCCTCGAGATTATATGTCCCGTGTCACAGAGCGCATCGACTTCCTGAAGCAGAAGGTTTATGCATGGGCAAACCGCATTAGGAGATATAAGCGACGTGTGGAGCGATATACTCAGAATCGCACTTTCCAGAGTGACCAAAGGCGGGTATATAGAACTTGGGAGCGACCTGTCCCAGGTGTGAGTGATATGCGCCTGCCGGATGATGATGCCATGAGTTCATTCTGGCGCAGCATCTGGTCGGTGCCTGTCGCTCACACCGAAGGTGATTGGATGCGGGATATCGAACGAGCGTGCGAAACAATACCGGAAATGGGGGAAATTGTAATCAGCCCCCAAGACGTAGCCACTGCAGCCCGTCCATTGCCCAATTGGAAGTCTCCGGGGCCGGATGGGCTGCATAATTTTTGGATTAAGTGGCTACGTAGTTCGCACGCTTGTTTGGCGTCCCAATTCCAATCGTCCTTGGAGTCAGGGTCGCTACCCCAATTTCTTACAACTGGAGTTACCCACCTGCTCTATAAATCTGGTAGTACCGCGGAACCCAAGAATTATAGGCCGATCACATGTTTACCGACGGTCTATAAACTCTTTACTCTTTAGTGACATTATTATTTTGTATTTTTTGGTTCCTTTTACTTTATTTAACTTGACATCTTATCAATAATTTGATCTAAATCTGACATGATTTATAATTATTATGATTGTACCTACTTTTGGATTTCTAAAATGTATTTGTTTTAACCTTTGACATTTTGTATGCTTTTTGGCGGGACACAGCTCGAATCTTATTTATTATAACATCTATTTTATGTACCCTGTGTTCACGAAATAAATGAATTTGAATTTAAAATTAAAATAATATTACATGGAAAAAAAAGGAATTTTGAAATTTTAATATTTGCTTTCGAACTGTCATCCATCAGTGATACTTTAAGTGGCCCGCGAATTAGTAGCCCCATTCCGACTAACCTTGTATATTCATCCACATTCATTTTCAACACTCTACTGGTAACATGATTCCTTCCCTCCGCATAAAATGTCCATACCTCGCTAACCTATTACTCCTCAACTTTTCAGTCACATAAGAAAAACGTTGTTTAACGCTGGTATTAAATTATCATACGATATCAAAATCTCTCTCGTCTTATACTAGGTTAGTCGGAAAGGGTGTTAAAGTACCCATAACAATGAATAACTTTGGTTCTACAACTTTCCCCAAAAGTCAATAGTGTAAGAGAAATAGCTGTTCAAAGATTTCTTAAAAATAAGCTAAAATCTATCCATCCTCAGATATGATCTGCTGTGTCTCTATTTTAGGTCATATTTGGAGTCACGAAGCTCCAGAAAAAACTTCCTTCATAATAATTTTGTATAGAAATATAAATTACCGATGTATGAAATTTTAACACTTGCTTTAAAACAGTCATCAGCGATACTTTAAGGGGAGTGCCTCCGCTGCCGGCGCCATTGGAAACCGGCGGTACATTACTGCTGGCAGCCGAGATTAAAAATATCGGCTGCCGGCACCCAAAATGGGTGTCCATTTTGAGTGGCGGCGGTAATAAGTTGTTTGGTAGGTATGTTACATTATCGGCCATTCACTGTAACTTGTCTTCCAACTGACTAATTTCAAGAGCGAGCGAAGCGCTCTCTATAATTTTGGGGATCCCGACACGGATAGGTTAGGTTTGAAGGGGATGATGGGGGATAAAGCGAGCGAGCGAAACGAGCGAACGAAGCCCCCGTCATCTCCATCTTCGTTCGCTCGCTCGCTCTAGCCCCCATCCTTAGTTTTAGGTTACTTTAAACCCTGCAGACAGAAATAGGAGCCCCCGCGCGGCGGGGCTCCGTCGACTCTGCTTTGGAAACCCAAACAACCTTACAAACATCCCCTCAAGTTTTTCATTTGTTTTTATTGTAAAAATGAAAGTGGGTGACGAATAATCGTGTCATGAAGAGTTTCAAGAGGATTTGAAGTTATAAAAAAACTGTGTACTTATTCGGCGCGGCGCCGGCAGCCAGTTTGGAAGCCGGCGCCGGTATTCGTAATGACAACCAGCGCCGGCAGCGGAGGCACTCCCATACTTTTTAGTACCCCCTTTTTTAGTGCCCGCGGATTAGTACCCCCTTGCCGACTAACCTGGTATTTAGTGGTGAGTTTTGAAGCTGAATTGAGTAAAAGTGTCATGTTGTCATATTATGTTAAGAATAATATTGTGCGATTGAAGTAGAACTAAGATCAGAAGCGTCACGTAATATGGTATTTTTGTCATATTTTGTAGTGGTCACTTTGTTATTTGGAGTAATATGGAGTGATGGGAAGTCTAGTCGAGATGGATTTATATAAATAAAAAAAATAAAAAAGCCTTTTATTCCATGCATTTACAAATTACTTTTACAATATTGAATTTCAAATCACATGCTTGAATATAATTATTTTTTAATTATTTTAAATTATCAAATATTTAGGTATATCATAGTATAGGTAATTGATTATTTATTATTTTTAGGATATTCAAGTTGTTATTTTAATTATTTTTATATTTATAAGCATGGACCCCTCTCAGGTGAAGGCCTCCTCCAAGGATTTATATAAAATTAAAAAAAAAAAGTAATAACTTCTTTGATGTATAGTTACTTTTGTAGCACTTTCTCTTGGCCCCAGTATTTCATCTTAGGAATATCTGTTTCCTAACGTGTCTATATCAATTTGAAAATTATGCAAAATTTTTATAAGTGAAAACTTGCCTTTTTGCCACATACCAACTGTAATAGCAATAGCTTTTCTTTAAAAAATAAAATACTTTTAATTTGACATATTATTATTAGATAGCAAAAGCAGTGATGTCATGTTGTCGTACAATTTATTGTCAGTGTGTAGTAGTGTCATATATTGTAAAAGTGTTGCATAACAGTTTCGCGACATAACAATTATCACGTCAGTTCTTCCACAGATTCTTAATTTTCTACAGTTTTTATTTGAAGATAAATAGAAAACAGTACTCACGTGCTATTAACAAACAGGCACCCCTCAAACGTTGTAAAAGACGTCTTAATATTGGACAGCGCCACATTACTGAACGAGCAGTTTTTGAACGCAACGTGCGACATCAACATATCTCTCATAGTACACTTGGTAAATGTCACGTTGTAGTATACGACATTCTCTAGTGTCGTATTGTAGTGGACGTCAGTGTAGCTGACGTTGCCGAAGCTACGTTTTGAAGCTTCGTAGAGATCGCTCTCCATTTTAACGATTGTGGCTGGGATGTAGGAGGCTAAGTAGTACTGTAAGAAAAATATTGTATTATTAATTAAAATTGCCTCATTGTTCCAGTGGTTGCAAGCGTGACTACTGGGGGCTTACTATGACTACTTATGAAAACGTTCAAATGCCAGCCAGTCAACTTCCGTTCAAAAGCAGGCCTGCTTCTGAATCGCTAAAAATCGTACCATGACAGTACTAAAGGTGAACGACTATTGAACCAAGTTGAACGGTTATGCTTGTTCATGGTACGAAAAGTCTATACAAAAAAAAAAAGGTGAACGGATTTCGTAAACGTCAACGTAGCAGGCCTGCCGCAGACCTGCTCTAACGATGTCATAGTACAAAAAAGCAGGGCAGTTCAACTTCCAGGCAACTTCTGTCCTGCATTAAGAGGTCATAGTAAGCCGAGCGTGGGGTCCTGGGTTCGATCCCCAGGTCGAGCAAAGTGTAATTGGGTTTTTCCGTGAGGAATTTCTCAGTAGCAGCCCGGAGTCTGCATTTGTGCCCGGTTGATGGCAATAGGCTCGCCTCCTTATTAGAAGGCGAGAATATTGCCATCAACTAAAAATTTTAATAAGTTGTTATAAATTAAAACGTGTACTAATATTTTACCTGTATCGCCATAGTAAATAGAAGCGTGCCTCCAAGCGAGAGAGTAGTGGCTCTGTAAGCGCTCGAGAACAACTGGAAGAATGACTGCCAGAACTGTAGACAATACAGAATAGGTAAATAGGACTTTTAATTCGATGCAGTTACTTGATAGTTGGAGGGATAAGAGTTCTTGACAAAAAAAAAAACGTAGCGTGGTGAAAAAAAGAATTAACGAAATTGAATGAACTTAATTATGTACTATGCAAACTTTTTATTGAATTCAATAGACGATCAAAATGACTATTAAATAGTCTAATCACTGGTGAATACTGATTTGACGTTTAGCGTTTGACGTTTTTTCGGCTTTGGATGAAACCATCTTACATTAACACCTGTCAGAGTGTCCCTGGAAGTATGGATCAAATCGAATAGGGGCGTGGGCAATGTCATTTCCAAACTTTTTAACCCTGAGAATGTCGGTGCAATTTTTTACGGCTCAAAAGTTTTACCAATTATTGTTTTTTTTTCAATCACTTCGCATAAAAAAAAAAACTAACAGAGCTATCATTTGTTTTCAGTACTTTGGTGAGCAGTAGGCCTTTCTTGTGGTAATACTTATACGCAGCTAGAAAATGTGTTCAATAAGGAAAAACATTTACTGCAAAGGCTTTTTTGGTCTGGCAAAAATTTTACAAGTTCAAGTTTTTACTACTACAAGTTTTGAAAAGATCTTGTCCACGGCCCTATTCGATTTGATCCATACTTCCAGGGACACCTTATATATATAGGAATAACGTAACTCTGTTGAATACTACTCTGTTACACAACACTTACCATCTTCACGCTATGCCTGACGTGATGCAGGGCGGGCGGGCGCCTCTTGCCCGGTAGCGCCAGTTCTCCCAGTCTGTACTCAGGTACATATGCTACTCTGTTACACAACACTTACCATCTTCACGCTATGCCTGACGTGATGCAGGGCGGGCGGGCGCCTCTTGCCCGGTAGCGCCAGTTCTCCCAGTCTGTACTCAGGTACATATGCTACTCTGTTACACAACACTTACCATCTTCACGCTATGCCTGACGTGATGCAGGGCGGGCGGGCGCCTCTTGCCCGGTAGCGCCAGTTCTCCCAGTCTGTACTCAGGTACATATGCTACTCTGTTACACAACACTTACCATCTTCACGCTATGCCTGACGTGATGCAGGGCGGGCGGGCGCCTCTTGCCCGGTAGCGCCAGTTCTCCCAGTCTGTACTCAGGTACATATGCTACTCTGTTACACAACACTTACCATCTTCACGCTATGCCTGACGTGATGCAGGGCGGGCGGGCGCCTCTTGCCCGGTAGCGCCAGTTCTCCCAGTCTGTACTCAGGTACATATGCTACTCTGTTACACAACACTTACCATCTTCACGCTATGCCTGACGTGATGCAGGGCGGGCGGGCGCCTCTTGCCCGGTAGCGCCAGTTCTCCCAGTCTGTACTCAGGTACATATGCTACTCTGTTACACAACACTTACCATCTTCACGCTATGCCTGACGTGATGCAGGGCGGGCGGGCGCCTCTTGCCCGGTAGCGCCAGTTCTCCCAGTCTGTATTCAGGGTCTGCGGTGGCACCCACGTGGCCCTTGCCGCATATACGGAATTGATTGCTGCTGTGTATGCTCTAGAAAAAAATAATTAAAGATATTAGGGATACATGATACCCAAACTTTTATGCCCGATCCAGACTCTCGCGAGGCGCCTCCTAGAGGCTCTCGGCACGAGTCTTGGCGAGTGAAGGCTGCACGAGTGCTAGCAATCCACACTCTCGATTTATTCACTTGCCCGCTTGGTCTACTACAAGATGGATGTAGCGGCACCGGATTTAATAGAAGCCTTTTTTTCTCAGGTCCCTCTAAATGTTGCCATTAATGATATTTTTTTAGTTTCTAACTCCTGTATAGGTATAATTAATTGTTTGCTTATCCGATCCCACACGCGTCGTTCACTTTATTTTTATCTTTGTGGTATGGATTTTTTGGATTCCAAATGATTGGTTCCATTTGACAAAGTTCCATAAAAGTGTAACACAAATTATTACTCCACTCCGTCATAATAAAAAATCACGCGCGTCCTTACTCTGCAGCAGTTACAACAAAGCGAGCGAGCGCGAGAGTGGATGATTCCCTCGCCTCACCCCTCGCGTCCGAAAAACCGACACAAAACGGAGCGACAGCGAGGCGAGGCGAGGGAAGACGAGAGGACACGAGCGCACCGTCCACACTCTCGTACTCGCGTTCCCTCGTGGAGAGTCTGGATCGGGCATTAAAAGTAAGGTAATGTCGGTCGGATAAATGAATTGGAAAACTCAGACGTATTGGCCGAGATTGATCACAGACCCTCTTATATGGAACGCAAGCTTTCAATCATTAGGCCGTTTGTCCACCGCCGCCGTCACCGAGAACGAAATGACGTTGCCGAAGTAGCGAAACATACATTAAGCAGTTGTACACTTTCAATACCTACCTCCTTATACGTAAAATTATTGATGGCACAGTTCATTCGCAAATTACTTTTCCCAAAAAAAATACCAAACGCAGCGAAAAAAACCCCAATCAACTATGTACGCAGTAGCCAAGAACACAATACGGTAAAAGGAATATCAGGTACGAAGGCGTGCAATTGTACAATGCTCTCCCAATCAGCATCAGGAACGCATCTTCTATAAATATTTTTAAAACTAGGCTTAGATTGTACATTGCGGGGAGTGACAATTTCTTGTAAAAACCAACTTTTCCATTGCTAGTTCTGTTTAACTTAACATCTTACTCTGTTTATTGGCATGTATAATTAGAGACTCATTTTCCTAATGAATACAAAACACCTCTGTATTTGGTTACTACAGCTATATCATTGTAACTTATTTTTATATTTATTCGTAAGTGAACTTGTTCTTTTGGATAAATAAATAATCTTTAACCCGACATTACTATGACCGCGTGTCCACCGCACGTCAGTCATCCGAGCGCCGTCATCTCGGCCGCCGAGATTGTGAGTAGTTCGGCGCTACCGCTTGAACTCCGCCGAGATCGTGACGGACCGAAGTGCCGACGATACAACACTTCTGCTCTTGTCCACTACATCCGATATTGTTGGCGCCGGTGCAAGGATTTCTTTCTTATGTTGAGAACCACCGAGATCGGTCGCGGTGGACACACGATCGCCGTCATGTCGTTCCGAACTCGGTCCGAAATAATCTCGTTTCTCTGTGACGGCGGCGGTTGACAAACGCTCTTAGACTATCACTAAGTTACAAGTAACAAATACTAAAAAGCAGAATAAAATAAATATTTATGAGGGCTCCCATACAACAAACGTGATTTTTTGCTCGATATTGATAACGGCAACAGATAGACGCTTGAAATATTCACAGAATATTTAGTTATATATCCACTTTAAAAATAAATAATTAAATTAAAATAAAACAAATATTTAAGGGGGGCTCCCATACAACAGATATGTTTTTTTTTGCCGTTTTTATAGATAATGGTACGGAACCCTTCGTGCGCGAGTCCGACTCGCACCTGGCCGGTTTTTAAATAAAAAAAGGTTAGGGTTTTCGGCCCACCTATTCTACGGTCTTCATGCTTTTGGCCCACCAGTGACTTTGAGTATGACATGGCTGTTCTAGAATAAGACATTAGGATAAAGTTCATACCTGATACACCATCATAGCGTCGACTTCCCTGCCGACGTCCAGTAGATACCGCGGAGACTCCTGCGTCCAGATAAGACTGACAAGCGATGCCAAGATCGGCAGAGTGCATAGCAGGAGGTATCTGGCAGAAAAAATAATATTCAAGACACACACACACTGCAAATACTATAATATTTTAGAAATCAACTACGATAAGACGGCACGCCTCTCCATTCACACTGCAAGTAAAAATGTGTGAATTAACTTAACACTTACATTTAGAATGTATACTATCGATATTGTTGTGAATTGAAGATAATTTAGGTATCACTAAAAAATTTTCTTAACTATAGGGCAAAGGGGTTCGAACATTTTTCTATGGAAGCTGGCATAGGCCCCTGCCGCCATTTTCATTTTTTTTCCAAGTTGCGGCGCACGATGAGACTAACATATATGGGTAGAAGACACTCAAACAAACAACAAATATTCAGAGATATAGTGCCCTAAAGTGTCACGTTGCCGAGATATTTGGACTCAAAGATTTTTTTTCAAGATTATCTCGATACAATATCTCCGTAACGTGACACTTTAGGGCACCATATCTCTGAATATTTTTTATTTGATTGAGTGTCTTCTACCCATATTTACCTACCAGTTACAAAGTGCGCTGCAATAAAAAAACTTCAAGTCAAAATATCTCGGCAACGTGACACTTTAGGGCACCATATCTCTGAATATTTTGTTTGTTTGAGTGTTTTCTATCCATATTTACCAGTTACAAAGTGCGCTGCAATCTTGAAAAAAAATGTTTAAGTCCAAATATCTCGGCAACGTGACACTTTAGGGCACCATATCCCTGATATTTTTTGTTTGTCTTAGTGTCCTCTACCCATATATGTTAGTGTAATCGTGTGCGGCAACTTGGAAAAAAAAACAAAATGGCAGCGGGGGGCTATGCCACAAAGGTTTTATCCCCTTTATCGACAGTATCGATGGTATTAGCAGTGATTATAGTAAAATCAATAATATCAGTCCTCAATAGTATCGATACTATTACTCTTCATCAACGGTATTACTTATTTTTTTCGATCGATACTATTTATAGTATTGCTAAATTCCAATACTATCGATAGCCCTATCGATATTATCGAGATAAACTATCGAGATACAATCGATAGTTAAGGTACAAGTCCGAGACGGGCTGCAGACCGCAAACTGCAAAAGTAGTATCGCTTGCGGTGCGATCTGCGGTTGCAGTTTTGCAGTCGCTGTCGGAATATCACCTTTAAAGAGCACACTTTAAAGGCGCTATTCCGATGGCGACTTGCGGTCTGCGGTTGCAGTCTGCAGTTTGCAGCCCGTCTCGGATTTGTACCTTTAGATAACACTAAGACTGTCCAGCATAATTCCAGAAGAAGACTGCAAACAATTGAGTGTGGTACAATAGTTCTCTCACCTATGCCAAGCACTGAAATGCTCCTTATTCTCAATGAGCGTGGTGGCTCCATTCTGCGGCAGTACTGCAGCAGACAACGCGGCCGCCAGCAGCGAGCCGGCTGCAGCAGCAGCAGGCAGCACGGCCAGCCCGTGCCGGCGACGAGCTCGCCACCACATCTCACCCGCGTACGTGTACGACGTGGGGATGATGCCGCCAGAACCTATGGACGAGCAGAACCTGGGGGGAAACAGTTATAATGATGAAGGATACAGAATTGACCGTGTTTTTCCCTCATTTCTTTTTATGCGGGTCGTGAAAAACGACTATACAAGGTGTGTATATAAATTCGTGTAATTCCTAAAAACCACGTGATCTACTTTTTTTACTGATTTCATCATTCGACAAAGGCCTCTCCTAAAAGGGGAGGGGAGGTGTCGTAAACGCCACGCTTGGCAGACGGGATGGCGAGAACGCTCAGAGAACGCTGCTGCCCATCCTCTAGAGATAAGTACAACCAGATTACTTAAAGAATGGGATTAGACATGGTGAATCCACTATTTGCTTTTCGCTCACAGACAGCATGAGTGAGCGAGACGCAAATAACGACAACAAGAGTAACACCGTCATTTCTAATATAATTCTTTAATTAATAGTAAGAAAATTTAAATATAGAGGGGCTCGTGGCCAACACTCTCACCGCCATACGGTCCGCCGGCGGTGCGTATCTTTTCGAGTAAGGTACGCCATCTATATGCTGCACTGAGCGCGATCAGCAGGCCGTACGGACCGCCGGCGCACCGCATCTTTCGCGCCAAAATCTACCAAAATTTCCGTTATTACTTAAATAATGACCCGAGTCTGTCACGCCACGCCACGCTTACTTTGCCCTTCAAATCCCAGTGTGTGCTTCTAATGCTTTGCCAATATCCATAGCGCCATTGTAAGGCAGTAATTATGTAATTTTATAAATAAAAGTAAGTTTCTTTCATTTAAAATTACTTTTTCGTTTCTATAATGAACCCCCTAGATCCTGTAAATTTGAAGAAATACCAAATTTTTTTTTTTACATTTTAGTTTAATTAATAAACTTTGCATCTGGCAGCATCATTTTTCTGTAGCAGCAAGCCACGCAATACAAATTGAATATGAAATTGCGAGGTCGTGGCGGATCGCATGGCTTGCTATCAAAAACAAACAGTGAGCCCGCCAGCGGCCCGTACGGCCTGCTTCACTCGATAAAGATTTTTCACCACGGCTTGCACGGGTAGGCAAAGTTGCGACCGCCGGCAGACCGCACGGCCTGCTGCACTGAAAAATTCTTTATATGGGTGGCGGTGAGAGTGTAACCACGCGGATCATACGATTAACGAGGTTAAGCTGCGCTTGCCGCGGTCAGTCCGTGGATGGGTGACCGTTCGTTACATATCGAGACTCCTCCGTGCCACGGAGAGCAAGTTGAACCGCCGATTCCAGGTGTCATACGAATACCTATGACAGTAGTTACGGGTAGTCAGAAGCCCGAAAGTCTGACTACCGGTGTAACCGTAGTATATCGGCATTGCCCAGTAACTGGGTGGCGGAGGTCTGATGGAATTCGCTCCGTGTAAAATACTGGTATTCAGATATTTTGTATCGATACACGGCAATGCGATATTTGGCTGTATCGTATCGTTTCACCCGAATATCGTATCAAAAATATCGTATTGTATTGACTAGGTACTTAAGAGTGATATTAATTTGGTTTATGAAATATTAAGATAGGTAACAGTAACAAAGAGTCCAAATGTAAACAAAATTCTTCTATTGTAATGCCGCCACACTTGTAGGTGCGGCTTTAACTTTTGTAATACGATGCGAATAGTAGGTAAGGTAATGTAAATATTACTTTTGACTTTGTTGATTTTACTAGCACTGAATACTATTTATTAGTTTATTACTTTAGCTCTCAAATATCTATCAGTGGTTGCGACACTAGTGCGGTCCGAGCGTTTATTTTCTTCAGCTAATAATACAGCTGACAGAAAATCGAAATAGATTGGACCCACAACGGCTGTCAAGATTATTATTTCTTAAAAGTTTAGTTTTGAAAAACTGGCAGTTGTAGAAAATCGTGTGTGTGCGTGTGTGTGGGTACGTCTTCTTACATTTTTTTTTAACGAATTATTCGTTTTAACGATTGTTTCTTTTTTTGTAAATTTTAGTAAAAAAGCAAACCTAGATTTGAGATAAGATGTTTACTTTTTCTTTAATCCAATACGATATTTCGATACGATATATACTGTATCGATACAAAGGTATACGATATATATCGTGTATCGATACAATGAGTTCCGATACGTTACGATACGATATATCGATACAAAGCGACGTAACGGGCATCGCTACTGGAAGGTGACCCTATTTCTTCCAAGTCCTAAATTGATCAAAATTCTACCAGCTACATTACCTGGCCATCATGAAGGTGCCGTAAGTGGGCATGAAGGCGGCTATAGCAGCGAACACGGCGTTAACTGCGAGGCACGACACCAGCGTGCGGCGACGACCCAGCCGCTCCGACAGGGCGCCCCAGCCTACCGCGCCAAGGGAACCGCCTACTAGGCTAATCATTACTGGAAAAGATAAATGTTGTTAGTACTTGAAGCCCTAATATATTCGATGGCTGACGGAATAGTTCGTGCCGCGTCTGAGCGAGCAGTCTTGCGAGGCTGAGCGAGCAGTCTCGCGAGGCTGCCGCGCGTGGCAAATGCTCGGTTGGTCAGGACGTGCCGTGGCCCGAGCAAAGCGTTTTCGGTTTTTGTCGATGCTCAAAGGTGTCTCAGTACGAAAGCCTCGCTCACTCAAGAAGGTTGTGTTTTGCCTCGCTTGTAGGTCGCTGATCGCTCATCGTAGAAAATAGTAGGTATTACTGTTCACAGTTAACTAAACTTAAAATTCAGTCTTATTGCCTTGATATAAGGCTCAATTTTCTTTTTTAAATTATTAATAGTTAGATCGAACGACACAAGTGTATAAAGAAAGTTCTATGCTCACAGTAAGGCAGCTCTATGTGCTTCAGACCATTCTGCGCAAGCGAGGAAATGTACCATACAAGCCCAACGACAAGCGTAGAAAGGACAGAGTGTGTGATATAGAACCACACAAAACATCTCTTTCCAGTAGAAGTTTTCACATAAACAGCTCTCGCTTATATAACCGCATAAATAAAATAATACCGATTCACGATGTACCCAAAACCAAATGTAAGAAAATTCTGAAAGATTGGCTACAAAAACTAAATTACCATGAGACTGAGAATCTTCTAAAACCATCACTAAAATAATTGACGTTACCCTTAAAATCGATACACTAACATACACACCCCATCAATCTCCACATCACACATACACACCGCAACACAGATACACACCACATCACACATACACACCACATCACACATACACACCACATCACACATACACACCACATCACACAAACACACCACAGCACACTCATACATATAAACACCACATGCACTCACTCATATAATCATTATACAATCAAACTATTTTTAATAAGTAGTTAAGACAATATTACTTTTCTTTTTGCTTTGTATTCTACTCAACTTTATTTCAAGACCATCGTTCATGCTTTTATTGTACCTATACTGTGGAAGGCGCTGGTACCTGTGATACAATGTTCATCATTAGTACAGGAACCAACGTTACCTCCTTTTCTGTAACTAAACCTTTTTTCTGAAATATTTTTTTTTATTATTATTATAAATTATTCAAACTCAAACTCAAAACTCATTTATTCAAAATAGACTAGAATTACTTAGTTCTTTTTGAACGTTAGTTTTACAATATTATAGACATCCCACAAAAAGCCCTCCCTTCACCGCTTCCTAGTGTTTTTGCTGTGAAGAAGAAACGGCGCAACAAACTCCCCAGCAACACAGATATGTCTGTCAAGTGAATAAATTAATTGACTCTATACAACAAAAATCATCATATTATTTACAATAATAAAATTATGCAAGTACAGGTAAAAACAAATTAAAAATAAAGTATATAAATCAATTCTGTATGAATTGTGTTAAATCATAATCGTATCTAACTAATATAGATACATCATAAACCTACATCTAAAAACTATAAACTATTGGTTACCAGGGAAGCCACATGTGCAGAAAAGAACTAGCGCCACACGTCCCTATCGTCAACATAGTCGTTTATCTTATAGTATGCCTTTTTAATGAGAACTGATTTAACGTGAGATTTAAATTTGCCCTCAGTGAGATCCGTAATTGATTTGGGAAGCTTGTTATAAAATCGAACACAGTTTCCTAGGAATGACTTATTCGTTTTGGATAATCTAAATTTAGGGACTACTAATTTGTGTTTGTTCCTAGTATTTATATTATGAACGTCGCTTTTTACACTATACATTGGCAGATTTTTACGTACAAACATAATGTTTTCAAAAATGTAAAGGGAAGGCATCGTCAGAATATTAATCTCTTTAAAGAAATCTCTAAGGGACTCCCGAGGGCCCATATTATAGATCGCGCGGATTGCCCTCTTCTGTAATATAAATATCGAGTCGCGATCGGCCGCTGCCCCCCACAGCAGAATACCATAAGACATAATGCTGTGGAAGTACGCAAAATAAACAAGTCGGGCAGTAGGTATGTCAGTTAGCTGTCTATTTCTTCTGACTGCAAAAGCAGCAGAACTTAACCTACTAGAAAGGGCAGTTATATGAGCTCCCCACTGTAATTTGGAATCTATTGTTATGCCTAGAAATACAGTTTGATCTACTATATCCAGTTTACAGCCGTCAAGCGTTATGTTTACTCCTACATGGGGAACGTTTGGCAATGAGAACTTCAGACATTTCGTTTTAGTCGCATTTAATAAAAGATTATTTGCCGCAAACCATTTCGATAGAGCGGATAAACTACTATTTACATTTAAAAGATCTATGTCTTTCCTATTGATTTTAAAAATAAGGGAAGTGTCGTCCGCGAACAAAATTATGTCAGATAGTGCCGACATCATGTAAGGAAGATCATTAATATAAGCAAGGAATAGAAAGGGGCCCAGAATCGAGCCCTGTGGCACGCCCATTTTTACTAGAGACCCTGAAGATGTTATGCCAGATATGCCTACTTTTTGTTGTCTTTTGGAAAGATAGGATAACACTAGTTCCAGAGGACGTCCACGAATCCCGTAGTGACTTAACTTACAAATGAGCGTTTTATTTTACGTATTATTATTATTATTACTTAAAAAGCACGTATTTAAAAAAAACACACATTAAAAATGGCTGAAATCGATTCAGTAGCCGATTCTTAACAAACTACTTTCAGGGTTTGCATTTATTATGTTACACGTTGTTTACTACAGACGATTTTGAACAAAACTAAAAATGCTCAGACAAGTTGGAACGGCCTTGCCGCGCGCGGCACCATCGTGCAATAAATCTTCGAACCAAGGCTGCCTCGCGCGGCAAATTCGCGAGTCTGCTCGCTCAGTCAGTACGCTGGCAAAAACGTTTATGTATACTTACTGAGCCAGTTCTTCTCGTGTGGTAATATGCACAGCTCTATCTCCGCCGAGGGCAGGATAAACGGAATGGCCGACAGCTCTAGTGATGCGCCCGCTATTGCGAGGCCGACGGCCAGCATTATGCGCGCCTGGGAAAGACCGCAGCCAGCCTGGGAAAAATATAACATAAATAAAATAATTATTGAACAAAAAAGAATTTGTATGGTCCCTTGCTAGACCACACAGTCTTTTGTGTTAGAAATGAAATTCGATAGTTCAGATTGAAATATATATTGTCCAAAACTTAACTGATAAAATGAGCTTAATGAACTGATGTGAGTTAAAATGATATCGAACACACGCGGCCTTGTTGCCTTTACATGAATCTGAGAACGCACGGCTTTCTTGATAGCTTAACGCGAACGAACTGAATATTAAAATGAAAATGCATGTATCGCGTAAAATTGCTGACTTAGGAAATGTACGGTTGGACCGTACAGAATTAAATGTACAGTCAGCATCAACGGACGGACAGACTGTTCAAAATGATCTGAACAACTAAAGAAATTAACTTTATCTCAATGGGATAAAATTCTTATCAGAATGACAGTTGTCGTGTACTGTGTTCATTCTGAAACACCCCTTTTATCATTGAGATATAGTTTCATTTTCTTAGTTATTCAGATCATTTTTGAACAGTGTATCTCGATATGTTTGATGCTGACTGTAGGTATATTCTACAAAAAACTTTAAACAGTTTTCTGCTATAGACATAATAAATTATCGCCTTCATTAACGGTCGATCAAGTGATGTTGATCTAACGGATGTATCCCGCTACTCAATTTTAAGTTGCCGTTAAGTCTCGTGCTGTCAATGTCAGTTTAGTGGTGGGTAACTCATCTATTTTAAACGAGTATGAGTGAGGCACCCCTCATTTGAGGAGAGGATAGGTGAAAGAGACTGGCGTGGACCACGCAGCGCCGCGAACTAGTCACAGCAGTCGGTGGTGACCTCTCGCTTCCGGCCGTGGTTCTGTCCATGGTCGGAGGCGAGAGTGCGTGGGAAGCCAGAGCCTCCTTCTGCGAGGAGGTGATGGCGACCAAAGAGGAAGCGGAGGGGGGAGAGAGAGGCCGCTGCCACTCTCCCTTCCCGCGCCAGACGCACCGCGCGAGTCTCCGGCCACCGTAGTGTGTGGCCTGCGGGCGGCGGGTTAGGGGACCCGTCGCCCAATCAATAACAGGCCCGAGAAGGCGGCGCGCAGTGTTCCGCGCGCGCCTCTCTAGAGGACGGCTAGGAGGCTATGCCTCACAGTAGAAGAGATCTGCCAGCGGCTGGCGGACCGAGGCCTGCCGGGGTTGCGGTGCATGCAGCTGAGAATCCCGCGACCCCGGCCAAGGGTCAGGAGAACACCGTGGGTTTTTAGCCGGTAAGAGTCCATACCTCTTCGCCCTCAGGTGAAAGAGATTGGTGAGCAGCGGGCTCGCTTGTGCGCTACCGCATGCCGCTTCGCTGGGTGAGGAAGGGAGAGAAAGGCTGCCGAGTACGCGAACGAACGAACACTCCTCATCAAATATTTGCATCCCTATCACTTACACACTCACTAGCTCATCAGTCAGATACTCGCGCTTATACAAATAATAATATGCGGAATTAGATGACGTGGTTCAAAGTTGAAATACGAGTAACTGTCTCATGAACTCAAACGAGGTAATTCATGAGTGAGGGGAACATCACCATGTCAGTTTAAAACGAAGTGACAGTAACAGGACGAAATTAACAGCAGCTTAAAATTGAGTACCGTTTGAGTATTTGGTCATAAGAGTCTCACCTGCCGCAGCGCATCTTCATGAAACTGTTCTAGTACACTAGAGTCGTTATAGTCCAGGAGCTCGCCGCTCTCATTAGCGTCGGCGGTGTGGTCGGGCGGGCTGGCGGCCATGTGACTTGTGTTGCCTGGCTCTCCACCCCCGCTCTCTGTGCCTGGGAGAGAAAAGAAATACTATTATATCAAGTGGGGACGGGCTGGAATATAGAACTTGCACGCTGGGAATAGACGCGAGTTGTAAGTTTCAACAAAACCCAGCACGCTTAGTCGTAGGAACTATACGGTCTGCCTGGCTAGCTACCACCTGATCATTAAAGTCTGGCGCCAAGCAGTTTACTGTGTTCCGTCGTGTGTATGTGAGAGCCAGAGGAGTATAGGGGAATCCCTCTATATCTCTGTTACTTGGATTCGTGTACTCCATCTCAAAGCTTGTTTGAGCTTACCATCAGATGCCACTAGGGTCAAGCGCGACCACATCAAATATAAATTAAAATTAAATGCTGTCCGTTGGTAAGCGTATCACTTGAGAACAGCTGGACAGATTTGGCTATTTAGTGTCCTAATCAGGTTTAAATGGAAAAAAAAAATGTAAAAGATGCCCGGAAAACTGGAAAATTCGGGAAAAACTAAAAAATATTTTTTCTATGGGATTCTTGTATGATCTCAAGATCATTAACTGAAATTTGGACAGGATAACGATAGTCGGGTAATCTATTAAAAAAAGAGAGACACATTCGTATTTACTCACTCAAAGTGGACCTAATAGCCAGGTTCGACTTGCGACCTTGCTGCATGTTCAGCTCATGATTAAGGGCTCCGTTAGGGTTCGAAACTAGTCGGGCAATCCCCAAAAAAATGGTCGTGAATAAATTGTAAATATTACCGCTAAGTCTATCTTCAGTGTACGTCATGGTGCCGAAGCTGTGTTTTGAGGAGCCCTCAGAATCGGAGCGCGCGCGCACCAGGCACGCGTGCTCTTCCGCCATTTTGCGCGAAGCGCGTCACGAGTCCGCTAGCGCAAGCGAGATACATCTGCAATTGAAGACAAATTAGTTATGTGTCAATATTTAAAAAAAGGTGTAGGTGGACCATGGGCGTAGATTTGATTTCTAGAAGAGGGGGGGGAGTGTCAAAGTGATGGGGGGAGGGGGGGGGGGTCCTACCAAATCGCCCATTTATATTGCAAATGTAAGAGATTTTAGAATATACTGTCAGCATCAAATATGCTGACAGTAGTAGTGGAGCTCGTGGCTAAATAATTACAGCCGCATAGACCGATCTTCCGGGTTAAGCCACGCTTGCCGAGGTTGGTCTGTGGTTGGGGGACCATTTACCATAGCGAGTTTCCTCCGTGCCTCGGAAAGCACGTAAAGCCGTTGGTCCCGGCTGTCATTTGTAGATCTTTGACAGTCGTTACTGTTGGACAGAAGCCAGAAAGTCTGACAACCAGTCTTACCAAGAGTATCGTATTACCCAGTTACTGGGTTGTGGAGGTCTGATAGGCAGTCGCTCCATGTAAAATACTGATATTCAGCTGCATCTGGTTCGACTGGAAGCCGACCCCAACATAGTTGGGAAAAGGCTAGGCAGATGATGACTGTCAGCATCAAATATACTGGGATGAACAGATTGTTCATAATTACTTAAACAACTAAAGAAATTAAACTTTATCTCAATGGGATAAGATTCTTGTCAGAATGACACACGCCTTGTATCACTGAGATAGGGCGTTTGTGCACTACAAGGAATTTTACTGTCCGGCAGTCCGATTTTTTACGGTCCGATGTGGCATGAGAAAAAACGGATGATTGTCTTGTGCACTTGTCCGTCTTTACTCGGATCGGTGCGGCTGCGGCGCAGTTTAGGGTAGCTCTCTTTGAAACTGCACGCCCCGCCCGCTCATGAATAATACTGATCGCGGGCGCAGTGCACAAGCATAAAAAGATCTCACATTGAAAAAATAATGCAACATGCAACCGAACCAATACACGACACGTGTTTTGGCCCTCCACGGGGCATCCTCAGGATATGTTGACTCCTCGACCGCTAGGGCGTTTGTGCACTACAAGGAATTTTAATGCCCGGCAGTCCGATTTTTTACGGTCCGATGTGGCATGAGAAAAACGGATGATTGGATTGTGCACTTGTCCGTCTTTACTCGGACCGGAAAAACGGCCCGGAATGGAGAAAAGTAAAATGTCGGACGGTAAAATTACGGACGCAGTGCACAAGCATAAACACGTTTTTCATTACTGTCATCTCGGACCGGAAAAACGGTCCGGAATGGAGAAAAGTAAAATGTCGGACGGTAAAATTACGTATAGTGCACAAACTAGTATAAACATTTATGGCGTGCCATACCGCACCCTAAAAATCGGACTTCCGGACAGTAAAATTCCTTGTAGTGCACAAACGCCTATATAGTTTAACTAGCTTTCGCCCGCAGCTTCGCTTGCGTGAAATTTTGAACCCGTTAAGTGACGATTTTCCATACAAACTTTCATCCCCTATTTAACTCCCTTAGGGGTTGAATTTCGAAAAATCCCTACTTAGTGGATGCCTACGTTACAAAAGGAACCTACTGTCAAAATTTCAACTTTCTAACCCCAGCGGTTTAGGCTGTGCGTTGATAGATCAGTCAGTCAGTCAGTCAGCTTCTCCTTTTATATGTATAGATTTTCTTAGTTGTTCAGATCATTTTGAACAGTCTGTTAGTCTATGTCTGATGCTGACTGTAACCTGATTGCTTCTTCTTATTATTGTGTCAAGGGTTCATTAAACAATTCCTGAAGTGGCCACCTTAACAGTGTTCGGAGTGGCCAGGTGGCCACGTAGAGATCGTCTCTCGTGCAGATGTGTAACAGTGTAAGCCATTGCTTAACCCTTAATAAGGCAAAGGGAATTTTCCTTAGTCAAAGTGCGTGACAGTGGCTCTCTGCGGGCGCGAACTGTCACCCCACAGCAGTGGCGAAGGCTCCATACAACTCGATTCCTATCGGCTTCCCTTTCGAAATATGGCAAATACTAATATCTATTATTTTCAATTATCATTTAAACATATAATTGGTCCGGCTTCCCTTTTAAGAAAATTCACCCTTCGCCACTGCCCCGCAGAGCCTAATACCCCGGCTACACGCTCCGTCTTGCGTGCGAACATGTCTGCACAAACTAGTTTGCGCAGGTAAGATCGCACGTGTGGACGGCAAGACGGTAGCTCGCGCAGGCCCGAAAGCGCGGCTTGTGCAATCGTTGACATGCTGAAGATTGGACTGCGCAGTTTTGGCTTGCAGCGTGTGGCCGGTCATTCAAGCCGCGCTTCAGTCCGGCAACATTATTTTCGACGATGTCAACGAGTGATATAAGAAGTCGCACATCGTGACGTGACGAGGGACGTGGGAGGAGCTCGTGGCTAAATAATTACAGCCGCATAGACCGATCTTCCGGGTTAAGCCACGCTTGCCGAGGTTGGTCTGTGGATGGGTGACCATTTACCATAGCGAGTTTCCTCCGTGCCTCGGAAAGCACGTAAAGCCGTTGGTCCCGGCTGTCATTTGTAGATCTTTGACAGTCGTTACTGTTGGTCAGAAGCCAGAAAGTCTGACAACCAGTCTTACCAAGAGTATCGTATTACCCAGTTACTGGGTTGTGGAGGTCTGATAGGCAGTCGCTCCATGTAAAATACTGATATTCAGCTGCATCCGGTTCGACTGGAAGCCGACCCCAACATAGTTGGGAAAAGGCTAGGCAGATGATGACATCGTGACGTGACGAGCTCTCAAAACACTATGAGGCCATCATACCCCGGCTACACGCTCCGTCTTACCTGTACCAGTCATGACTGTACAAAAAGTCGGAATACCGTACAGTGGCCACACGTGCAGGCAAGATCGTGCAAACTGGACTTTGCAAACCTCATTTGAGAGCTCGTCACGTCACGATGTGCGACTTCTTACATCACTCATTGTGTCGTCGAAAATAATTTTGCCGGACTGAAGCGCGGCTTGAATGACCGGCTACACGCTGCAAGCCAAAACTGCGCAGTCCAATCTTCAGCATGTCAATGGTTGCGCAAGCCGCGCTTTCGGGCCTGCGCGAGCTACCGTCTTGCCGTCCACAAGTGCGGTCTTACCCGCGCAAACTGGTTTGTGCAGGCATGCTCGCAGGCAAGACGGAGCGTGTAGCCGGGGCTTAACATCTAAACCTTTCTTGGTAGAGAATTAGAATGCTCATTTTCAGTCGTACATTTTATTTGCTGATAGTATTGTGGAATTAGAAATGTGAAGTGTTTAGTAAACGTCTGTGCAAGTGTAAAATATGTGAAATTAACAGAAAGCTACGAGCTCGTTATCACCATATTGACATATTATTGCTAAATATAGACCGATTGCAATCTTTCCTATTGTTCATTGAAATGATTGCTGAATGGTAATTACAAAATTATTATACAGGCTGTAAAAAGACCCATCACATAGCCGAAATCTACGCACTATGTACATCAAACTAAAGTACATTGACCAAAAATAATTGCTGGGAAACGACTTTTATTTTTTGGCATGAAAAAAATCGCTTTTTTTTTGTAGCGCGCAAATTATGGTTCTGGCGATGCCGCGCGTTCGCATGCGTGCAGCGGCCACACAGCCGAGCCAAGGCGGTCGTGTGCGTTTGATATTCATTGCGTTTTTGTAACTTCAAATGCGTAATTTTTTAGGTAAAATTGAAATTTTTGATAATGTTTTTATGGAAGAAAATTTAGTATTATGACTTGGAAATCGTTTTCGGAAAAAACTAAAAAAAAAATGTGTACTTTGACCTTCAATATCTCCAAAACCAATGATTTCCCAGGTATGGTTTGTTCGAAAAAAATGATCCCAATGATGGGTAGAATACGTGGTTTTCGTTATCGTTAAGAGTCTTTTTACACCTGATATTTTATCTATGTCACAAAGTTATTATTTTATTTTTTATCTATGTTATAAAATTCTCAGACAATGCTAATGGATACACTTTATGTCAACTGGAAAATGCGATTAGGACAATTGTATGACCATTTTTTTTTGTATTCTGAAGGTACAAGTCCGAGACGGGCTGCAGAACACAAACTGCAAAAGTAGTATCGCTTCAAAGTCAAAGTCAAATAGTTTTTATTTCAAGTAGACCAGATCACTGGTGCTTTCAAAAGGTCAACACTAGGTGCTTGCGGTGCAATTTTCGGCTGTCTGTGGTTGCAGTTTTGCAGTCGCTTTCGGAATAGCACCTTTAAGCACACCTTAAAGGCGCTATTCCGATGGAGACTTGCGGTCTGCAGTTGCAGTCTGCAGTTTGCAGCCCGTCTCGGACTTGTACCTTTACCACAAAAGAAAAAACTGAACCTTTATAAGATCACTTTTTATCTGTCCATCCGTAAAAGAGGTTTTTATCAAAATCTAGGCATGTTAGGTCTTGGTTTATTTTGGGCGTTATTTCAAACCAAAGAAAGTTTTTTTTTTTTAATAAATATTGAAAGTTTAATTTGGTTTATTGATATTGAATACTTTAGTGTTGGTACGGAAGCCTAATTATGCGAACCAAACTCACTCTCGGCTGGTTTATTTAAGTATATCCTAGGATTTCACCTTTTTCATGAGTGAGTACAGACATTTATACTGCCATCCTATGTCTAAAAGGCCGTTAAATGACTAAACCTAATTTTCAGTTAGGAGCAAAAACGTCGAAAGTGTTGCCCCTAGAAATTCTGAAGACATACAGATGTTTTTGGTTATACCAAATCATTGGGCTGCTTTAAGCTCATTGTATAACTTTTAATGAGTTACAGGACTAACACAGTTTTTAAAATTAAAGTTTTTGTCTTTGTCATGTTTTTTTTTGTACTGAAATTTGACCATCTACATTAAGGTATGGTATTACATGGTAATGTCTCAGTAAAAGTCTCTGGATCTCGTAATTGACAAAATGATAGAAAAATACGGACCAGACTGGTCGATAGAGAAAATGTTGCGCTTTTACGTAGTTTATAAAACGAAAATTTAACAAGACAGTCCTTTATACATAGGACGGCAGTTTAAATTTTGTATAAAAGATAAACAAACCTATAAGTGTGAAACATTCATATTTTGCTTTAGAGATACTCATTTTTAAACAATTAAAGAATATAGTGAAGATTGAAGACCTAAAAATGTGTATGTTTCATGGATTCTAAAAAGCAAAAAAAAGTTTCATGCTTAAAGGTTTGTTTACCTTTTATAGACTGCAATTATTAAGGAGAAATGTATATGTAAATGTCATTCAGGTGTATAACAAGTTACCTAACTCATTTAAAGAGCTTCCCATCCCCATGTTCAAGAAAAAGCTGACAAATTGGTTAGTGGATAATTGCTTTTATGACATTGGCGAATATATGGAATATTGTAACAATCCAAGATGACATGTACTTAATTTTGACATTGGTTTAGTAACGATATTATAATCATATATTATTATTAATTCTTAATGGACTTACTTACTGTATCACAAAATTTAAAAATTTATTGTACTTAGCTATAAAAATGATATTTGAATATTTGTACACCACATGTTGTGGTAGAATGTATTGAACTCAACAAAATATTAACACCATACTATGTAAAACTACATTCTTACAAATAAATAAAATTGTAATTCTAATTCTATAGAAAAAAATTATGGCTGGACTATGGTAGGAATTGATATCTAGTTCATGATAAAATTTAATGTATGCTACGCCTGGTATTCTGTTCTCGCAATGGCCTAAGACTATGTCACGATCAGTGCTGCCATTGATTAACATCTCCAATACAATAAAGGAGATTTTTAATTCATAATAAATATTAAATAAATTGCTAACTAGCCTAACTATTTTCTATTTCGTGTTATTCATCTATTTAGTTAAAAAGTAAACTGTATAAAATTACTAGTTCAAAATTGCTTCTCTAAAGAAGCAAATATGTGAAAAAATGCATCTTGCTCGGGTAATTTATTTATACATAGTGGAAGCACCCCCAGCTGATGACGTGGTCTTAGGCCAATCACGTGACCTAGCTGTCACGGGAAGAGAATACCAGTGAAACATATTATTATACCATGATGTAGTTGATCTAGGTAGGTACACACTTTTTAATTCATGTGGTTTTTGGGTTGTAACTTGGTGAGATTTGACAGGAGTTTAAAATTACAATTCAATTATTAACAGACAATTTACAGCTACTGTTGTACCTATCAAAAATATCAGAAGATAACGTAAATTACGAGATGGGCAGCGGTGGAGTCCAAAAAAAACCAATTAAATATAATAAAAGATTTATTTTAAAGTTACAATATTGAACTTAGTAACTAAAGCTTAATTTTAAGATGTCCTAACGTCCCGATGTTAGGTGACAAAAGGCGCCGCGAAATGTCGGCGATCAGTTTTTATTAATCAATGAAGCCGTGTTGCATAATCCCAGTAAGCGGAAATCGAACGATGGTGCGCTGCGTGTTAAAGTTGTATCTGAGGGCATGCTCGAATATAACACCTCCCTCGTAAGATGAGCAACTATTTGTCAATGCCTATTGCAAAAGTTGCGGCTCGTATAACTGGTTCTGATAATTCAATAACTTCTTTATTGCTTTTCGTTAGCAATGCCTTTACTCGTCGTGTAAAATACACGCTAAGCAGTGCACCTGCACTTAACAATGCAATCAGCATTAGGTACAAAGGTATTGTTGTGTGGTAAATACTCGATGAATCCGCAGAATCGGTTTCGACAGAAGTCTCCATTGTGATTTGTCTTTGTATATTATTCAGTGAACTTAAGTCAATTGACGACAGGTGATAATTTGGCTCGTTCTTCTGAGTATAATTAGTCATCCGTGGGAACGCTGTTATTTCAATGATGACACCGTTAACCTTGTCATCGATGTTGACCAATGTAGGTAATTTCGGGTGATCTTATCTTGCAGGATTTTGGTATAGTTGCTAAGAAGCTGCCTTGTAATAGTAGCTGAACTTTAGTAGGTTTCGGGAATGAAATAATGTAATGTCTGCTATCTAGCTCTAAAAGAGCCTCCTTAGTCAGAGAGATAGGCGTGATTTGACACGTTGCATCTATCTCCTGAAACTGGATTAATTTATCTATGCAATCTAATCCGGAGCGGATGTGATGGCTTATTTTCTGTTCGCATATATGCCATGTATCTACCTTCGGGCATTCTGCCTCTATGTACACGAACTCCTTTAAGTTGGTTGCTACATAGGGATAAGCGGGAAGGATAACATTATTTTCTTTATTTGGTACGGGGCAGAGTCTATATAATTTAAAGGTAGTGGGGAGTGTGATAGGGAATTTTAGGACAACCACGATCTTCCTATCAACGTAATAAGAACCTAAACTAATTATGTCGTAATAATATCTGATATCTAAATCTATTATATGATCTACGCTATATAAGTGCCGTAATTTGCTTAGCATATTTTTTAAATCCCTAACACTTAATATAGAATGGTGCAATGATCTTGAACGACTAAATGCTAATATATTCTCTAACCTATTAATTTCACTGGCTAACTCCTGTATGTTATCGCTAAGAATAACAAAGAGTTGCGCAAGGTGTGCATATCTTAACGCTCGCTCATTATCCGAGGTAGTCAAGTTAATGACATACTTAAGAGCTTTATCTAATTTTTGCTGATTTATAGTTAAATTGTGTAGTAACTGAGTTTGTTGTACTGTAAATTCTTTAAATAATGAAATATGTTCATTTAACTTGTTAGAAATAAGCTTATCATTTTTCTTTAAAGTTCTCATAACATTCTCGAATCTTAAAGCGTCATCGTGATCTAGATTACCGGAAATTGATTTTATTAAAGTACCCAAAGGATTAAATATACCTCGTTTGACTCTACTAGGTTGCAAGGTTTCTAATTGTAATAGTATTCTATTTAACTTATCATGCATATATTTAATTTGAATATTAAATGAAGGTAGGCTGTTGTTAGATAAGATATGCGTAGTTTCAACCAATTGTGTCTGTAAGGCGTAGATCTGTCTTTCTATCAATAGTAAGTTAATGTCTTGTAGAAACGTATGGTGATGGGATATGATTTTTGTAGCTCCTAAGTCGTAAGGTAGAATTCCAGGTCCGTTATCAAGGCTGTCAAGTCGGATCTCTTGAGCTTGGGCCAGGGATGTTATTATCATCACTAGGTACCTGTAACAATGGGGGGTCTTTATTTTTCTTAGGTCGTTTCAGTCTAGTCTTAGCTACGGGTCCGCGTTTCTTAGATGTGAAAATATGAATAGGTAAGTCAGCTATAACTTTGTCATGGGTAAAACGACTAGCAAGTTTTTGTCGCGATGCAGCTGGAAATTTCCTGATTTTGCGAATATTCTATTTCAGGTTCCCTACTGCTGTTACGTTGCGTCATTAAAGATTCGCGTTCGGCGAGTGATGAGTCATGAACAAGTGCATATACTGATTCCATTCTACCCCGGTGGTCTTGAACGTACTGTTGCAATAATCGTTCCGTCACGTCTGTCGGGTCCCTTGGGTCGAAATGTCCGGTGATAAGGTCAAAGGGTCTACATTTGGTCAAACTATGAATAGAGCTGTTATAGGCTAATAGTGCATAAGGCACTAAATTAACTGCCAATTCATTTTTATGCTGTAATTTTAATATACGTAAATGTTCGATAAGTGTGTTATGGAAACGCTCTATCATACCGTTTTCGTTCGGGGCATGAGCAGCAGTAGTGCGGTGCTGTATTTTATGTAATCGTAAGAACTCGCTAACGACTTGGTTTGTGAATTCGGTCCCCTGATCAGTTATTAAAGTCATTGGATAACCATGATGAGTACTAAATTTTAGCATAGACTTTACTATGTTTGGGGCGGTACAGTCTGACATACGATAGGCCTGGGCGTACTTAGTAAATGAATCTATAAATGTTAGATATTTTTCCTGCTCTATAGTTAAAACGTCAGCGTGGATAATATCGAATGGTTTTGCCGGTGGTGGTACTATTCTAAATTGTTGGCGAATCGGGTTACGATCGTATTTAGCACAACCGCACACAACGCACTCATTTATATATTTTGTTATGTCGGCTTTCATTTTAGGCCAAAAGTATTGCTGAGATAACGCCAGATAGGTTTCATTTATGCCACGATGGTTGGTTTTACCTTCGTGGTATTTGCGTATTATATCCTGTTGGTTTAAAAACTCCGATACATTAATAATTTGTTTTTTAACAAGAAATAATTTCATAGAATTTTTAAATGCTCTTTGTATTATGGGAACAATTTCGTACATTTTATCAATAGGTTGGACTAAGATAGCTGTGCGGATGTTGGGGTCCACATGCTTTTTAATTATATCTACAATGTCTTGGTCAAAGTTGGGACTTACGCATACGTCAGTTATGACTTGAAGGTAAGTGTCGAAGGGTTTTATTACCTTTGGTTTAGGTTTAGCCGGGTGGTTAATTATATTTATAATAATTTGTTTGCGAAATTTATTTAGCGGGTCATCACTTATAGGAATATTGAGTATTGGATTTTCTACACTAGTATGTGCGGTTTCAGTATCTGATATGTGTGGTGCAGTTAAAGTCGATGAGCTATGACGTTCGCGGACTTCTGAAGAATTTTCTATCGACATAGCTTCAGGTGCTGTTATAGTTGACGACGAGCTATGGCGACGTCCTGGTGTCTCGGATGTATTAACTATCAAAGAAATTGTTTCATCATTGTGGATTTCGATCCGTGACAGCGCATCGGCATTAGTGTTACAAATACCTTTTTTATAAATGACTGTAAAATCAAATTCAGATAATTTTAATCTCCATCTAGTAAGACGCGAGTTAGGCTCTCTAAGGTTCATGAGCCACTGTAATGGTTTATGATCCGTGACTACTTTGAACTTTCGCCCAAAGAGGTATGGCCTAAAGTATTTGGTGGCCCACACGATACCTAGAAGCTCTTTCTCGATTGTCGAGTAATTGGTCTCACTACTATTTAATGTTCTAGATGCAAAAGCTATTGGTCGGTCATTCCCTATAGGGCCCTGTGATAGCACGGCTCCAAGTGCGAACTGCGATGCGTCAGTGGTCAAAACAAACTCCTTTGAAAAGTCGGGATACTGTAAAATAGGGTCGTTGGTCAAAAGAGACTTACAGTGTTCGAAATTACGTATGTAATCAGGTGTTATAGTAATCTTGGATCCCTTCTTCAGACATGTTGTAAGGAATTTAGTAGTTTTTGCAAAGTCTGGTATAAATTTGCGGTAGTAACCTAATAAGCCTAAAAAGGATTTAATTTGTTTGGTAGTTTTAGGTATTGGATAATTTGAAATCGCATAAATTTTATCAGGATTCGGTTTCACACCATTGGGGGTAATAATATGACCTAAATACGGTGTTTCGCGTTTCAGAAACTCTGACTTATCCATTTGGATCTTGAAATTAGACTCCCTAAGTCGCTGAAATACACTACGCACGTTACAAATAATTTCCTGGAGTGACGTCCCAAATACCAGGATATCATCCAAGTATACTACACAGATCTTATTCAGTAGTCCTCGGAGGACATTATCCATCACCCTCTGGAAGGTTGATGGTGAATTTTTGAGGCCCATCGGCATTCTCAAGAATTCGTAATGGCCATGCTCTACGTTAAACGCAGTTTTATGAATGTCCTTGGGATCTAGCTCCACTTGGTAAAATCCACTAGTCAAATCTAGCGTAGCGAAATACTGACACTTCCCTAGTTTGTCTAATATATCGGTGATATTCGGAATGGGGTACTTATCATCAATCGTCTTGTCATTTAACTTACGGAAGTCAATGACTAAGCGCCATTTTACTTTACCAGATGCGTCACTTTTCTTCGGCACAACCCATATGGGCGCGCTCCACGCAGATGTGGAAGGTCGAATTATTCCTTGATCTAGCATTTTTCTAATTTGAGTTTGTACCTCTTCCCTGTGTATATAGGGGTATCTATAAGTTTTGCTATGGACCGGTAATTCGTCAGTAGTATTAATAGTGTGCTTAATTCTATTAGTGAACGTTAACGGCTCATCTTCTAAATAAAATACGTCCGAGTATTCAGTACATAAGTTAATTAAATTGACTGTCTCCTCTGGATTTAAATGATCTATGCGCAATCGCGATAAGACTTCTCGAGTTCGAGCATTGTTATTGGAAGTATCAAGTTTCGTTGCATGTACAGTCTGTTCGTTAAATATGTTGGCGTGAATTGGTACTGACAACGAAAAAATTATGTCATTATCTGTCGGATTTGTTACTTCTAATGATGCTTGATTATTGTTTGCGACTGTCAGACAGTCACTTATATGACAGTTACATATAATTTGCTGATCGACAAGAATGTCACCTTGGCTTATGTCAGTGGGTACACGTATTAATTTTGAAGATTTTGCCGGAATAATACTTTCATGTAAATTAAGGTATGGAGACTTATACATGTATATAGGGTTCCTGGCGAACTCAGTATTAAGTATAAACGATCCCAAATCGACTTTGGCTAACCAACGTGTAAGAAGATCGCACCCTATTAGTCCATCGAAATACTCATGGAACCTATAAACGTATAACTTAATTGGAACTTTATCCTTTAATTCTTTAAAACACGGTATAGTAATTGAGTATTCATTCCTAGAAGAGGAATTAAAGTTTGTGACCACAAATGGGTCAGGGTTAAGACGAACATTTGAAAAATACTCTTTCGCGATATCAGGGCTTATAAAGGATTGATTAGCCCCGGTATCTATCAAAAAGTGTAAAGGCCGGAGATCAGGCCTCACGTATAATTTTAAATAAGGTAACTGTCTTTTATTATGAATATTTATCTCTATTCTGGGGCACTCTTCAGGCTGCCCTGGGTAAAATTTCGGGGATTAGCATCCTCGGAAGAAGGTTCTATACCCTCTGTAGGCTGTAGTTCAGGGATTTCCTGCGACAGTTGGTAAGTATCGTACTCATGTTCGTAGTCATAGTCACAATAGTCATAGTAATTTTGATCGTAGTCGTAGTAGTCTTCATAAGTCTCATGGCTATTTATTTGTCTAGTCTTAAAGTAGTTGTTAGGTGGTGGATTACCTTGCGTTCTCCAGTCATGTCTAGTCGGGGGTAAAGGGCGTGCAACAGGGTGGCTAATACCACTCATAGGTCGGGGTTGGTTGTTATTATATTGCGGTAGAACTGGTTGATGTGGCGTAACCCTAAAACCGGTAGACATATTAGATCGCGGTAGTGCCTTAAACATCTGTTGTGTTCTAGATGGTCCCTGGAACGGTCTAGGCTGCTGCATACTAGATTGCTGCATAAAAGGACCTCTTGTTTGAAACGGATACGTTTGCGGTACGTTTTTATGCATTTGCTGCGAAGTAGACGCATATTCGGGTAAAAATGGTTTTCTAGGGTGTTGGGGTGGAAGCTTCTGCTGGAGGTAAACGATATTCATTTCCTCTTGAGCGTATTCTAGAGCTTTCTCTAATGAGGGTGGACGCATACACCTAATCCTTGACCCTAATGGTTCCTCTAAACCTTTCAAATACGTTTGAAGCGCTAATTTTTTATATAGTAAGCGCTTAGCTTCCACTGTCGTTTCGACATTATCGTGCAATTCGACATAAGTCATTATAGTACTTAGCATATTTTGTACGCGTTCATAATAAATGTGAGGTGTATCTGATCCTTGGGTTAACAACGATAGGTCACTGTATAGTGCAGATTCGTCTCTATGATCTGAAAAGTTATGAATCAATGTGTTCCTTATGCCATTCCAATCTCTAGGAATGCCGTTCGTCACTAGGGTTCTAGCGGCGGCTCCCGTAATTTTATTTAATATGCCATTTAATAAGGCTAAGTTGGACAATTCATGTCCGGGCGTTGGATTGACGTAATTAACAACTAAGCGATCACAAAGTGATAAAAATCTTATTAAAGTATTACAATTACCATCAAACTCAGGTACCAACCTTAGTGCTTTGACGATTTTATTAATAATTTCGTCCTGATTGACGACGCCTTGCTGCTCCATTATTAAATCTAAGTTACCTACTTCTAAGTTACGAAAAGTGTCCCTCTGCGCGATGCGGGAGGACGATCGTAGACTTTGGGGTTCGATTCCCCTGGAGGATCGCGATGATCGTGGGTGGAAAATTTTGAAGGAAGTAGCGGCCGACTATATGGAATTGTGCAACTCACATATACATATCGATGGCTCTTCGTAGTATCGATTTCTGGATACTCAGGATCTCCAACGGCTGCTCTCGGTTCTTCTCAGATTGCCGACGATGCACGTTAAAACGTGGACAGCGCGCGCGAGTGTCCAACAGGATCTCGGAATAGCTTACACGCACTGACTCGACAATCCTACCGACTGCGCCAATTACGAGATGGGCAGCGGTGGAGTCCAAAAAAAACCAATTAAATATAATAAAAGATTTATTTTAAAGTTACAATATTGAACTTAGTAACTAAAGCTTAATTTTAAGATGTCCTAACGTCCCGATGTTAGGTGACAAAAGGCGCCGCGAAATGTCGGCGATCAGTTTTTATTAATCAATGAAGCCGTGTTGCATAATCCCAGTAAGCGGAAATCGAACGATGGTGCGCTGCGTGTTAAAGTTGTATCTGAGGGCATGCTCGAATATAACACGTATCACGTCTGCTATCATCAAAACGTATACACAATAATATTTACAAAACATAACATTATTTTATATGTAGGGTCAAGTGTTGTACCTATGGACGGCTTTACCTATGGACACTACCAATATTTCAAAAACCAAACGGCGTAAATTCGTAGTTAGAACGCATTCGTAAACTTTTTTTGACGAATGGCAACACTGACTAACTGTCACTAAGCTGTCAGTGATAAATCTGTTGTTATGTGCTGTTAAACATTTTTATTTGAAAAAGTAAGTTTTTTTGTACATTTTCAAGGTGTTTTTCTATGAGATAACTTAAACTAGAAGTATAATTGTAGATGATTTACAGAACTTCGTTGTTTTTCATTGAAATAAGGACCATTCTGCGATTCTGTTAATGCTCTGTAGAAAGATTTAACGTTCTCTAGGTTATGTCTTAATTTTTGTACCTGTGGACGGGGGAATAAATGTACCTGTGGACTGTCCATAGGTACATAATATCGGTTGCACCTGTGGACAGTAATTTACACGGACAAATGACTACATTTGTTTTGTTTTTTTTTCAGTGCTTCGTAGTAAAACCGGAGTGAAACGTGATAAAATATGTCCAGACACTCTCTCCAAAGCAGTTATAGAAGTCAAAAGTGGATGTTTAGATCGTAGGGTGTCTAAAAAATACAAAATACCAAAATATACCATTTTAAAATATTTTCAACTCAACAAATATTATCATGAGATCATTATCTCAATGAAAAAACTACAGATTAATTATTAGATAGATTTATCGTTATATTATTGAAGAATGACGTAAAAAAGGTGTTTCAAGAGCATGAAGAAATTATGTTACGTGAATATTTAGAAAAAGCAGCCTACATGCCTATGGGTCTAGATTCCAAACAAGTCCGAGAACTTGTCTACCAGTTTTTTGTGCAAAAAATAAATAAAATCCTCTTAAAAGCTGGCATCAATACAAAATGGCTGGTATAGGATGGTTTCGATGTTATCGACAACGTTTTCCAGAATTATCGATACGAAAACCTGTTTTTTTTGCAATATAAATGCTTGTCTACAGGTACATTACCGTCCATAAGTACATTTGTGCTGTCCATAGGTACATTTGTACGTTGTACCTAGGGACAAAATAAGGGTTTTTGGAAATCTTTAATTTTCTGAGCAATTATTTCCGCCATCGCATTGGAGACTGATAATTATTAACCCGGCGTCATGGGGGCTGGGTCAAAATTACCCGCGCTTTTGTAGTTCACTTATAATTTTAAAACGACGCACGCGACTTTGCCGCTCTTCTCAGTAGCTGGAGTTATTGAGTCCCTCTACACGTTTTAGACGCGAAATCAGTCGTGCGGGGACCGCGTTGGGAGTTACAAGTGTTGTATTGGAAAAAAGGTAAATATGACCCATGCCTGTATTCAGTGTAACTATTTTGTGCCATTTTTATCAATCAATGTTTAAATGATTTATTGTTGTTTACAATGCTTTTTATTTGTGTTACTACAGCGTTTTGTGGTTTTGACGTTTTCTTTATTTTTTCGGAAGGTAGTACGAGTACCTAATAATGGACCGCGAAGAACTGGAAAGACGTCGTGTTATGGCGATACTTGAAGAATCGGACTCGGATGTTATGCCGTCTGATCAGGAGTCTGGAGAGGATGATGACCATGTGAATGAGCGTAGTGAAGCTACCAATACGGAGCAAGAGATTTCGGATGAGGACGAGGTTCCATTGGCGACAATTAGAAGTAGAGTACAGTCTGACGCAAATCTGCAGCAGGAGGAATATGCATCAACAATGATGCATCAATAATGATGAGTCTGATTAGCTTTTTTCATTATTTTATATAAGAACATTTATAAAAGTCCCATTAGAAAACTAAAGACTGGTTAATATTTTATTTATGTTAAGTTTTGCTAACGGAAGCCAAATTTGTTGATTTTTTAGTGCATAATTTTCAAAACGTTGTTCTTATTAATAAAATGTTCTATTTTCGTTATGTTTCTAGTTTTTTATTACCCTTATAACAGACAATTATTGTAGGTAACAAAAAATATTAATTTTCTCAAATACATACAGAAATATTCACATTCCTTATCCGGGTAATGATGACCCAGCCCCCACGTCCGTGTAACAATTTTCCACCCCCATGACGCCGGGTTAAGAGTTGATTAGTTACGAAGCCGTACGATAAATAATTTCATGATAAAAGTATCAGGTTTTTTTTAAAAAATACTTTTTTGTCGAATTCTGGAAATCGTCCACGGGTAGAGCACATGCCCTTACATGCAAATAACAAAGACGAAGTAATTTTCACATAACAATAGCCATATTTACGATACAATAGATAAAAAGCATATTTCTATGAACAAACCTGCTATATAAACAATATTACAAAACATCGTAGAGAGACAAAGGGACTCGTTAAACGCGTTAGAATCACATCTATTTATTACAGGAAGCACGTATTAACGCGAATTATAACTAGCGACGCTTTTAATATGAACAAAAACCACTCTCGATAACTCAGAGATAAAGCAAACTTTAATATAACTTATGGTCTATTTACGAAACGCCGATAACGACAAATCAATTTACTCTCACGCAAAAATATTATTTATACCAAGTCGTTATTGATAATTTTCTAATCGCTAAATAAAAAATGTACGGTGCAAACTTACGTTTTAAGATATTGTAATATCGAGGATATATTTTAATCAATCGATTCGGGAAATAAACATTTCAATTCACTCGTTTTTTAATAATAAAAATCGAAAATATAAACACCCAAAGCAAGGAAGAATACAATTGTATTTATAGCTCGGTTAAATTGAGCGTGTGTAAAACTAGGGCTCAAGGTTATTCTGTCCTTGTCTTGTTACTACAAATCCTTCAGAAAAATGAGATGGAGACAAATCTAGTCTAGCCTTATTAGGTCAATGCATTTTTGTAGGTTTATCCTAGAGAGTGAATGATAATTTTTGCTTGAATGAACGAATTACTTTTTTTAAATTGTTACTAGTGATGTGATTTTGATGTAATCACGTATATTGACAGTATTTATATCGCAAAAATATTAGCACTAATCTTAATAATAAATCACACTTGCTGTCCGATGCTGTAAAGGCTGATGGTATAAACAGTGAAATATAACAGCGATTCGGAATTTACTGATTATTGAAAATTATTTAACAGAAACACACAAAATAGATACCACACTTTTCAAACAACGGTTTATCTATTAATTCTGTATATGAGCGACTCATTAATATTAATTAACAATAAACAAGTAGTAAACAATAAGCCAAAAATTAAATAAAAGCATTAATCGGAAATTAATCATAAATAATTTCCACATTACAAAATAATCCACTCAAGCGTTTAATGTTCCTTAAACATGCAAAGAACAGCGCAAAACTTAATATTCAAGCGTAAAATAACCTTGACTTGATAATTACTTTCCATGTGAAATACAGCAATCAAACAAATATTTGTGAAGGCTAACTTTCAAGGTTTCATTTTACATTGTAGTCTTCATCGAACATACTAATTAATTAACTCGTACATTTTTCAAATAGCTCAAATTAAGCTAAAAGGCTGATAAGAAAAGCGATGAGATTGTTTTATTGTTTAGACCTTGAACTAGAAAATGAGCTAACCAGTCGATATATTGATTTGGCGGGATGGTTTAATTTAACTCTTTTAACGGATTAGAATACGAGTTTTTTTTTCGTTTCTTATTTTGTGACTGGAAATATATGCTATGTTCGCTATTTGTATGATATGCTTATTATATGTTTTAACAAAATATTATCGTAATAATATTTCTTTACTATTTCTCTACGCTAACAAAGTAAATACAATAATTATCATATAGAATAAAATGCAAATCAATCATAGAAACGCGATACCACTTACAATTTTGAAGCATTAAGCAATTTTGCGCCCTATTACTTTTCACTGTTAAATTAACACTGAAAGCGGTGCCACACTGCTGTTCTCTAATTGTATGAAATATATTATACAAATTACATTGTGATTATTTATGGCTGGTGTCGTGTGCGAAATTTGCAATAAATAATTGAACTATTTTAAAACCTGATGCACTGTTTAGCACTCATTGTTATTGGTTTTTTAATATAATCACTATAGTTTATCACTTATATTAGAATAAAAATATATTATGTAGTCTAGTTCAAACATTTTCGATTTTTTTAGCGACACTGAATTCTGAAGTGACATGGAAACTGTGTCACGTTAAGAAAGAGGGAACACGAAATCGAATTTATATAACGATACACTTATTCACTTGGCTCATGAATTTCAATCAAAGTTATAATCATTTTATTAATGTTCGTTCAAGGAGTGGTTTATGATATTTTAAAATTAAATATTCAGTCAGATCCACTCATAAAATTTGTCTCATATGGGACACAATGAAATCTGCAGGGTTTAAGGTCAGGAAAGGGATGGGAAACTTATTTTAGGAAATGATAGAAAGAGAGGCATAGTGAAGATCAAGGTAATATAAATGAGCTAGAAATCTTCGCATAAAACTTTTGCAAAATTTGGCAAATTATTTTATCGATTAATTTTAAACAATGTTCAGTTTAAATTAGTTATTGTTATCGTAGTTATACATGAAATAGGACATAATAAGCAAAAAGTTATTAAATAAAGAAAAATAAACAAATATAGGACGTTCTTTTTTGTTACTGTATTAATATTAAATATTTAACTTAAATGACAAATGTACTTGAACGACATTGTAAATCAATTTCAATAAGGCATATTTTTGTCTTATTAAATATCTCTAGATGCAGATCTCTTGTGTACTACTTCTTTTATCGATCGCTCGTCCATGTTGCGCAGACAGAATAGTGGCACATGCGCGGTATGTTTACTGCCCCTGTTATTTAATTATCTGTCATGTTTTTCAAAACAGTAATAGAAAAACGTAAATATAGTAGAAATTGTTTATTGTATTACATTTTTAAAATTGATTTATTAACTGTTTAACCAAAAATATTTAAATATAATTATCCATTTAAAATGTTGTTCGTTATGTTAAGTGTAGTGTAGACAACACTAGGCTGAAAGAAGTTGATTGCATCAATCAATTCGCTGTCAAGTGTCGATTTGACATTGACAATTATTTGACATATCAAAGGCGGGAATCGGAAAGTTCATTGTTTACATATTTTTGTTATTAAATTTCACTAAAATGTGCGGGCTGAACACAGAAAACCCACTTGCCGAGCAAATAAAGTTAATAAGAAAGTATCTGAAGCTGAAAATAATGGCGGACAATGTGTCGTTTCGGGGTCATAGCCAAGAAAGGAACCACGTTTACGATTTGTTCAAGCGGACGGTTGTTCATGGTGAATCGCATTCTGCCCTGATGATTGGACCTAGAGGAAGCGGCAAGACAACGGTAAGCTTTTGTAGTCTGGTAGTTTTTTTCATTCAAAATCAGCATTTATACCCATAGACCATTTACAGACACTCATGAATTTTCGTAAAAAAAAGTTACTGCCGTGTTCCAAATTGTAGATTCGTATTGAGAAGATAGGGCAGTAAACTCCATGGTCACTCCTTTTCCCTCTTGTAGGCATCCAAACAATCAAGGTCCTTGTCAACATCAACAGTCCAATTTTTTTTTGTCCTTCCGTCAGTAACCCCTTGATTCAGCTAGGTATAATGTATTCTACTTGTACCAGTCAATTCAATAAAAAAAAAACAGTTACAACTACGTGATGATGATGATCTTTCCGACCGTTTTCGGCCATGGCGACCACTTCGACTCCTAGTCAGTCGGGCGTTGGTGCACCAGAAGATGGCTTATGTAGCCGATCTTCGCAGCGAACTCCCGTGCACAATGAGGGCACGTGAGTACGCCATTTACATAATTGTAGTTGATGGCGGCGGGCGGAAGGGCCTTTAGCTCATCGCGCTTAGCATCGAGGTCAGCTTTACGCTGCTCCTCGAACTCGCGAATTTGCCTCTTCACAATCCCGCGCCATCTGGGCGCTGTGCTGCCAAACCTTCCCATCGCAAGGGCTCGATGTTGCATCTTTTGCAACTACATACAGTAAGTAGCAAACATGTGTAGATCTTTAAAAGTGTTCGCGGTTGCGAGCATAACCGCTGAGCATAAGCTCCTGGTTTCGATCCCCAAGTCAGGCAGTGTTATTGGGTTTTTCAGTGTGGAATTTCTCAGTAGCAGCCTGGAGTAGGGATTTGTTGCCGGTTGTTGTATGACATCTAAACTAAACGGCAAAATGAGAGTGTACTACAGGATGGAAACGAATTCTTGTAATTCCTTAAAACCACATGATCTATTAATGATATAGATTTACCCCGCACGGGATTTAGAATGATTAAAAATAAAATTAAACTTTTATTTTCCCAAAAATTTTTTATGTTATAGAAAATTTCAATGCCATGCACTAGCGCGATATCGCTCTATGCAGTCAGTTAACTTGGGACGCTAAAATTACTTTTAAGCTCACTAAACAAACACTTCCACACAATAGGCATTACGGACAGCCCTCTGTGCAGAGCATGTATGGGGGCTAGGGCTTTCATCCCGGGAGTCTCGGTCTCGAAAATTTCGAGAGTCTCGACGATTTTTTCGAATTTTCGAGATTCGAGACTGCTAACCTCCAGTCTCGGGAGTAATGAGACTTTTGAAACATAAGTTAAATAATTACCATTATTAAAAAATCTACTAAATCACCAATATTTTTTTATTCCGGTTACGTGAGGTGATGGGTCGAGATTATTCTCTCACGGAGAATGTTCTCCGACCGAGAATATTCAGCAATATTCTTTTCGACGGAGATTTTTCTCAGAACATGGAGAATTTAAAAATGGAAGTAAATTACTCAAACAACCATGTGGAAAAAGCTCTCTTTCAACATGGTGGCGACAGACGGAAATACATACCATACCATTGCTATAAGTTTCTAATATCCATCCAGCAGAGAGGGCTTTTTCTAACGCAGGTTACTTTTGTAATAAAATCAGATCCTCTGAAAGTACATTAAGGTGAAAGATACGGGCTGTTCCCAGCACTTTTCCCGCTAGATGGCGCTGAAATCATTATTTTGAGTTTATTTCGTTTTATGTGAAATCTGAGCATTACTAAGTTGTAGAAGTAGTGTTCGCGACACCTGGTCATTACCTTTTAATGAACTTGATCATAACAATGCCTCAAAATCCACCCAATTTGACACAGAATCCCATAATAACATCTGTCATTGAATTTACACACTTTTACACACACATAGACGTATTCCCTACGTTTACAAAGTTTACCATTAGATGGTGTGTATTTAAAAAAGGGCTAAAATATTTTGTAGAAATACTCTAAATAGGGGTAGGCAGAACGACACCTACGATAAATTAAAACTAGTACTATTTTAGGAAAGTAAAAGTTATATTTTAAGGCGTAAAACATTTAATTGATTAATAAAAAAAGGAAATAAATAATGTCAAATATACACAGTAAAATATAGTTTTATTTTATTACCTAAGTTTTTAGTAAAACAAAAATCTAAATCTTTATTGAGTTCAATAAGGTATTATTTCACCTTTTATAGTAAATACAAATTAAAAGCTTTATACAATGATTATGTAGATTCTAAACAAACTACTACAAAAAAAATTCAATTGAACAAACATTATTTCTTCTTGTCTTGAAACCACTGCTTCACAGGTGCTACAAAGAAAAATAACTTTACTTAGTATATTTGTAAAAAATAACTTTACGTATATTAGTACCAGCGTCACCATCATTGATTTTGAAGTTAGATTTCGGTGAGGTTGGCGGTGTTCGATTTAGCGGCATATTGGGCGTTCAAATGCACCAAAAGCAAAATAAAGCAACAATGAATGCGGATTTTTCTTTAATTAAGCAATGTTGCAAGCAGCAATTTGTGCAAGTATTAATTATAATATTTCAGAAATTTCTCCAATTTTTTCGTAAAAAAATCTCAGATTTTTCTGGTATTTTAGCAGCATAATAAAAAACATTCCAAAAAGTAATGTGTTTTGCGGAGGTTTGAACTTGATAGTCACACGATCACGTTCACTTGCAGTCCGGCCCATGTGCCATCGGACCAAGTCGTCGTTATTAAGAGAGTTGAAAATAGCGTTCTATTTAATAAAAATAGGTACTGTAGCTGCAGGTGCAAAGCTTGTCCTTGCATTCACTTTCAAGGACACTTGGCCCGGCGCACGCTAACACGATTTTTTATAACAACTTGTCTTGATTTGCTGTTGATAATTTTGATAATATTGTTAATTGTGTGTTGTAATTGTTTCAATATTTTATCACTGAGATGGTAATCACTAATTAATTGATCGTTTCACTGATAGTTTACACAATATTTTGCAGTTTAAACAATTTTTTTTGAATTTAAAACACGGAACGTTCAAAAATACGTCTGCTCGCGACGGCATCTCGGCGGGGGGCTATATGCTTACAAAGTATTCTTTACCTGGTAAAAACATACCCCAAGATTGCTTTTTCACGAAATTTAATGTTGTGGTTACTTTGGTGACTTACTGAATAATTTAATTCATGGTTGACCATAAAATATACATAATGACAACATCGACACGTAGGTATAGGTACGTAATTAGTATTGTAACGAGATTGCAGCGTCTAAAACCCAACTCACGGGCCAACTTGCTGTTTCTAATACTTACCGTCGAAATATACCTAGGTAATTTTATTTTACAATAAAATTGCGTATTTTGAATAATTAATAAAATTATTTACCTACCAATAATAAATTGCAATAATTATATTCAATTGAAATCAATTACATAAGTACCTACTAGACATATTGCAATTTGAATAAATTAAAATTGCATACAAAATATAACACGCAACAAATTCCGCGCGCAAATCCTAGTGCATCAACATTACGTTCAACAAATTGAAAATGTACATGCATTCGAATCATAGTCAAATTAGCTGGCAACGCAGCCGCCGTCAAGGTTACAGAAGACCGGCAACGCTGCATATTTTAATATCTATTTACAATATCGCCTGCACGCCATCTATCGCTTACAATTTTAAACTATAACAAACATGGCGCTTAGTTTGCTTGTCAAAACAAACCCACACATGTAAAGAAGTGTCAAATTTTGTCTGAATTTCATGATTGTTTTTCTCAGTAATTAGTGTAAGTTATTTCCTAAAGAGTGAATTCGCGAGCACATTTGATTGTAGAAAAGTGATAAAATGATTCGTTTTAAACAAAGAGTGTCTACTTTTAGCGTATAATCCCTACAAACATTGTATGGACGGTCCATCGGTACATGCACCTTAAATGCTCCTCGCTTTTTACGTGCCCACTATAAAGATTAAAAAAAAACTCAGAAATATTTATTAATTTTACTTGTACTTGAGTCTATAAAAGTTCAGTATGATTAATGAAGTGCTTTATTGAAATATTGACTGCCTAAATGTAGCCCCAGATCTTGAATTTTTTCGAGGTGGGGCAAAAACTAAAAAATGCCTCCCCGCCCGCCAATATTTTTACCTTTATCATGATCATCATTTAAGCCATCAGACGCCCACTGATGGATATAGGCCTCCCTCAAAGAACGCCATAACGACCGGTCTAGCGCTGCTCTTTCTCTGTTAAGCATATTTTTTCCAACTATACATATCTAAATGGAATGGCCGCCCTCTGAATTTGCCGCCCGGGGCATGGGCTCCGGCTTGCCCCCCCCCCCCCCCCCCCCCCCCCTATATCCGGGGCTTCCTAAATGCCTAGCGTTAAGAAACCTATTTTTGAGATAATCTCGAAAGTCTCGTTTTTCTCGGGAATTTCATGTAACGAGACTGAAAGCCTTAATGGGGGCCGAAGAGACGGTCGCACATGCTCTTGGAATACACAGGGGTCACCCGAATACGAGAAACAACCTTTGGCGCACCGAAAACACTCGCAAATGTAATCTGCTTCTGGAAGGAGGTGGGCTGGTTGGAATGATGGCCGCCATGGCCCACGTACAATGGTCCACTTAAAGGACTAAGTGCGGAAACCACATCTCCTAACATAGAACACTACTCTAAAACTTTTTATTGTTTATTCTGAAAAATTCCTATGCTTGGTCAATCAGTGTCACCAGTAAGTAGATCATGCGGTTTGAAGGAATTACACAAATTCGTTTACACCCTGTATACACCTCTGCCTCACCTTTTGGGGAATACAGATGTTATGTTATATTAATTAATGCAATTGTTTCCAGCTCATAAACTCCGTACTCCATCAGATTGGAAAAGAAGTGGATTTGTCAAATGATGCCATCATAGTGAGGCTGAATGGTCTAATCCATCATGATGATAAAATAGCTCTTAAATCTATCACTGCCCAGGTAAACGATTTATAAATTATTGAAGTTTTCAAAATCAAAATCCATACTCATCCAATAAAATCCACACATTTCTTGAGTCTCAGTCTTAATGAGTTGAGCGCCGTCTGTGGAATCCGTGGGAAGTGGCGCGAAGGGGGAGTCGCAGTGCGGCGTCAAGCGTCTACGAAACATTGAAAATTCTCGAGCATTCTCGCGAATTCGCGCGCCTTCTCGTGCGACAAGGTGAAATTGACGCTTCCGTTGCGTTCCGCGGCAATGTAAATTAAGCCTTATAGAAAACTAGCTTTTGCCCGTAGCTTCGCTTGCGTGAAATGTTTAAGTGACGATTTTTCAGACAAACTTTCATCCCCTATTTAACTCCCTTAGGGCCTGAATTTCGTAAAATCCTTCCTTATTCCTTGTCTACATTATAAAGGGAATCTCTGTGCAAAATTTCAGCTTTCTAGGTCCAAGGGTTTGGGCTGGGCGTTGATGAGTCAGTTAGTCAGGACTTTTCTTTTTATTTTTACCAAGAGTAGTGGTAATTAAAACAACGTTAGTATAGTAATTCCAAAACTATATTTATTAACATAATAACCTAACCTATATACAAATTTTGAGTAGCACTAGTAGTATTGATGAATTGGGGGTGCATGAAAAGAGCCTCCACGAGTGACGATACTTCGGTACGTCCGGCGCACCCTGGGCAGTCAGCCTCGCTACCATCCTTGCTGACTGGCTAATCTTTTCACCACGTCATGAGCTATTCTTGTATAGCTCATGCCGACACGATAGAAAAGAAGATTGATGAATTGATTCCAAAATATTTCTCAACCAATCACGAGCGAGTTTGAGTTTCTGTGGAGCCCTAGGACCTCGGCACGTAAATACCGCGCGGCCGGCGCGGGCGCCTCAGTGTATGATGCGCGCGCTTCGCGTGAGGTGGTGTCGTTGTTGATGCTTGCAGGTTAGCTGGTACATATTTAAATAGATTTAAACGGACGGACTACTTCTTTTATTTCAGATGCAACTAGAAAACGCAGTAGGCGACCGTGTCTTCGGTACGTTTGCTGAGAACCTAGCCTTCTTACTGAGTTGTCTACAAAGCGGTGCTGACCGTCGTTGTAAAAGCATGCTGTTCATACTAGAAGAGTTTGACATGTTCTGTCATAGTGGACGCACTCAGACGTTACTGTACAACTTGTTTGATATCACGCACAGCGAGCAGGCACCCATGTGTGTGCTAGGTAAGTCTTAGACTATCATATACAGGCTAAGGGTAAACACCGTTATGGGGCCGTTCAAGTATTACGTAATCACTATGGGGGGGTGGGGGGGTCTTTGTTTTGCTTATTTTGGATGACATCGGGGGTAGGGGAGTTTAGGTGATGATTACGTCATCGGTAGTTATTTACTTTTTACACGAATGGCAATTCGTCTATAATCTATAGTCTATAATCTATAAATCTATAATCTCTATCCTAAATCTATTTTCTTATTTTTAAAAAACGGTGTTTACCCTTACATGCTGTATATCAGCCATAAATGTCTTAAGACGGCATGTTTGTCAAGCCTCAACCAAATTAGTAGGCAAATTGATACAAGGCAAGTGCTACAGTCAACATGTCGGCCAGATTCGAACGAGACTAATGCCATCAAGGCCGACAAACATGTGGACACGACTTGCCGAGTGCAGGCCAGCCGCCTTTCCCCGCGCCAGACGCTCCGGGCGACGATCTCCGGCCACCGTAGTGTATGGGCTGCGGTCGGAGGGTTAGGGGACCCGTCGCCCGACCAGTAACAGGCCCGAGAACAAGGCCGACCAGGAGGACGTGGAGCCCCACAGTAGGAGAGGTCCGCCAGGAGCTGGCGGACCGAGGCCTGCCGGGGTTGCGGTGCATGCAGCTGCGAATCCCGCGACCCCAGCCAAGGGTCAGGAGAAGGAACACCGTGCGTTTATAGTCGGTAAGAGTCCGGCATGACCCTTCCTGAAGGCTAAGGGTATCCATGAGGATTTTACCAGGATAAAAAAAGGCTCGCCGCCTTTGATTTGTGCAGAAAAACCGACAGTTCCAAAGTGAGAAGAGTCGTGGTGAGCGATCCCGAGTCGTGGCAAGGCACACCAAACGAGTCGTCACTCGCCTGCATTGAGCCAGCTAGGCAAGCGACGACGAGCAATGGCGAGGCTAGAAAAGTGGGCTGTGTATACGTTGGTACTCCCTGAGCCAAGGCGAGCTATGGCCTATGGCAGGGATCGGCGACCTTTTGAGTCGGAAGAGTCAAAAATTACAATTTACAAAATTTCAAAGTTTTTAAAGAGCCACAATTATTTTTCTTGCCAACTAGTACTTGCATAAATAAAGTTTTTTGATAAAAAAAAAAGTAATCTATTTCTTCATAAGAAAAATATCTATTTATTCATAAGTAATAATGTCGTGGTGGCCCGGAGGTTACAGACCCGCTTGTTAAGCACCAGGTTGCGGGTTCAAACCCAAGCATGTACCAATGTGACTTTTTCAATTTCATATGTACTTTCTTAGTTAATCTAAGATGCCACTGACATACGGTGAAGGAAAACATCGTGAGGAAACCTGGACTTTAATGGTCTGAAATCGCCAACCTGTAGTGAGCAAGCGTGGATCAATGCTCGTTCCTTCTCTGTACGAGAAGAGGCCTTTGCCTAACAGTGGGTCAGTTACAGGCTAATATTTATTTATTTATTATTATATTACTAAGTAAAGAGCCGCAGCTTCATATCCAAAGAGCCACATGTGGCTCGCGAGCCGCAGGTTGCCGACCCCTGGCCTATAGCAAGAAGAGTATACAGCTGATCATAGATTTTTAGAGTATTTTTTAAGAAATCTTTGAACAGCTATATCTCTTAAACTATTAACTTAACTTTATAAGCGAAAGTTGTAGAACAAAAGTTATTCATTATTATAGATACTTTAACACGCTTTCAGATTAGTACCCCCTTTCTGACTAACCTTGTATGTGTAGCTCTTTATAATTCTCGATATTTATCTGTATTTCAGGTATTACTAATCGCATAGACGTAATGGAGCTCCTAGAGAAGCGCGTCAAGTCCCGGTTCTCACACCGACACATATTTATATTTCCTAACGAGGGCAACCCACAGATGACACCACATGACAAGTATAAAGATATTCTAGTAGATGTGTTGAGTATGCCGGTGATGAAGGTGAAGGTTGCTACGCCTAAGAAGAAGGGCAGGAGTAGACGGACTACAGGTAATGGGTACTGCTTCGTTTTAGCCTTCTAAAGCATTGTCTTCCAACCGGTACGGCGCGTACCTAGGTGGCGTGAAGTGTCCTGAGGGGGGGTACACGATGGCTGATGCGTGCCATCAGAAGGCCAATTCTCGTAATTAAAAATGGTCAAAATATAGTTTCGATCTAGTCTCAATCTAGTCTCAATCTCATAAATATGACAAATGGTACGCGCTCCCTTTACTCAAAAACTTCAAGACGAAACATTGCTCCAGAACATCTTTGTGACTGAATTCTACGATTGACTACATAACATGTAGTCAATTATTATACCAGCCTTATATCTGTGCCCCTAATGAAAAAGGACATAAGTCTAAGTATAAGGTATGAGGAGTTATGCCCTTTTTCACTAGGGGGAAAGGATATAAAGTCCTTATAGAGGGTACAAGGACTATACAGTCCACGACTCCCAAACTGTATTTCGACAAATCGTTCTACGACATGATTTTACTTCGACACTAATGGAACTTCTACACTGGGCTTTAAAGTAACCTAACACGAAGTGGATGACGGGGGCTTCGTTCGCTCGCTTTGCACGCTCACTCTAGCCCCCGTCATCCCCTTCGAACCTAACCTATCCGTGTCGTCGTGCCCCAAATTAGGTGTCGATGTTCCATAATTGTCGGAGTAGCGTCATGTCGGAGTTTCATAGTGTTGAAGTAACATCTTGTCGTAGAACAGTTTGTCGAAATTCAGTTTGGGAGTGACAGTACACGTTTTGTTTCTATATGGATCCCTAACATAGGGGCCGTTCAAGTATTACGTAAGCACTATAGGGGGGTGGGGGGGTCTTTGTTTTGCTTATTTTGGATGACATGGAGGGTAGGGGAGTCTAGATGATGATTATGTCATCGGTAGTTATTTACTTTTTTACACGAATGGCAACCCTCACATTGTCTATGCTTGAAAAGTTTGTTATGTTCGTAAGATTATAATATTTTTGTCCCTTACTCTATGTTGAATACTGTATCAGTAAAATCTAATCTCTATCCTAAACCTATTTTCTTATTTTTAAAATTCTAATTATAACAGTATAATTATAATATAAAAAAAAACATTTATAATTGAAAAATGTTTACGTAAGCATGGGGGGAGGGGGTAAGAGCTTTGCTTACTTTTGCTGACAAGGGGGATGGGGGGGTAAATAATTGTAATAAATCTGCTTACGTAATATTTGAACGGCCCCATAGCTCTTTGGTACCTTTAATGTAATTTCCCCTCTTTCTCCCTTTCCAGTAACCACAGAAGACATGGAAACAGACCAGGACACCCCCGACCACTCGCTACCACCACATATTCTCTCTCGCCACGGCAACCTACAGTCATTAGATCAAGACTTCTTACTTGATTGGAATGCACACATCAGTTCCTTAGCAGGGGATCACAAAGTGACGGACTGTCTGGAGAAGTTGTGCTATTATACTGTCAATGAACAGCTGTTTAGGAATGTTCTGGTGAGTTTAGTGTACACACACACTATCAGACACGCACACACATCCTCATACACAGCCCCACACACGCCCCCCCCCCACACACTTCCCCCCACACACTTCCCCCCACACACTTCCCCCCACACACTTCCCCCCACACACTTCCCCCCACACACTTCCCCCCACACACTTCCCCCACATACACTCACACACACACACACACACACACACACACACATGCACTCACATACACGCACACATGCACTCACATACACGCACACATGCACTCACATACACACACATGCACTCACATACACACACACATGCACTCACATACACTACACACACACACATGCACTCACATACACTACCCACACACACACGCGCACTCACATACACACACACATAAAAACACATACTCACTTACATACATACACACTCTCTCTCACGCACACACACACACACACACACACACACATGCACTCAAACATACATACATACACACACACACACACACACTCACTTACATACACACACATCTACACACACTTAAAAACAATATTTTACAGGAAAAATATTATTAAATTTTGTTCTTGATTTTTAACAAATTTTCCTCGTTACGTCTATTTTACTGCTGGACAGGGCTATTTCATTTGATTTTATTTTTTCTGACTGAGGCAAGCTCACTCTGTGCCTTTTTTTAAGCACTGAGCTTAATGTTATTATGGCATTAGAATCTATTTTGATATTTTTTGGAATATTTGTCTGTTTATCTGTGCACGTAACACGTAAAAAGAGGTCACGATCCACCGAGCTCTCCCGTCGTAGAGCCGGTCGTCTGTTCAGACTCCGCAGTCACACCGATAATTCAGCCCTCATCAAGCTGTCTCCCCCCCCCCCCCCCTATGTCCACGTCAGCAACGCCCTAAGCCTCGCGCTCCCCCCACTAGGGGTCGCCCTTAGTGCTGTTGTTGCAGGTAGTCATGATGTGACGTGTAGTACAAGTAGTTAGCTTAGGTTAAGTATTTTACTCCCCCCCCCCCCCCCCCCCCCCATTGACTGGAGACCCTTCAGGTCTCGCCAATAACTGCCCGGTTACGTAGAAACCGTCCCCTACGACGACCTACAGCAGTCAAATAGAAAAAAAAAAAAAAAAACTTAAAAAGTACTGACTCAATGCTGTTGACTTTTATAGACAAATATTGTGCGTATCTAGGAGTAATATCTAGTTTTTGTTTAATCGTAATTGGTTCGCTCATAAAAAATACCTTACTTTTTCTTTACAGTTCGAACTAGTCTCGAAACTATCTCAAGACAATCCCTACATAGAAGTAAGCGATCTATCAGCAATCATAGACAAGACCGTCGCTCCGGAGCATAGAGTAAAGCTGTTACAATCATTGTCTATACTCGAGTTGTCTCTGGTCATCGCTATGAAGCACGGCATGGAGATATTTGATGGACAACCCATGAATTTTGAAATGGTTCTACATAGGTAAGTAAAAAGTATAGAATTAATGTTATAATGATTCTTTTTACAGCTAATTATGCAATTAGCGGCGGTTTATGTTATCTGTACTTACTATAGCGAAAGATTTAATCTAGATTTCGAGACCTATAATAGTCTGTGGGGGACGGATTATGAACACAATTCCCCTCCATCAGCGGGTAAGAACTCGAATAAATAAAATTTAGTGGCTGCCCTGCATGAAATGTGTAGAATTCGTTTGCCTATTGTAACTAGATGATGTAGCCACTTTTGAATCGCGATGCTTTTTTAGATCTACGTTGTTTAGTTGTTGCGACACAATATTGTTTACTGCCTCGTTGGTCTAGCGGTTGCAAGCACGGCTGCTGAGCGTAAGGTCCTTGGTTCGATTCCCAGGTCGGACAAAGTGTTAGGGAGGCCTGGTTTCCACCAAAGCGGAGAGGAGAGGAGACGTGACAAGATGTGTTTTAAAAGATCCAATCAGATTTCATTATTTCCACATATCCTCTCCACTTAGCTTCGGTGGAAATGGATCAAGCGGAGAAGAGAGATGTCTCAATTTTCTATGGAATTTAGCGGCGCGGCAGAGCGGAGATGTGTGTAGTCAGTCGGGCGACCGGACGGTGCTCGCGCTCGCGCGCCCCGCTCCCCGCTACCTTCTCCCCGCGCCTCGCACACCCGAAATGACTGATTTCGAGCTCTTACAGCACACATCTCCGCTACGCACAGCTCACATCTCCTCTCCGCTACGCATCTCCTCTCCGCTTTGGTGGAAATAACCTGCCAGCTTTGCAGCACATCTCCTCTCGTCTCCTCTCCTCTCCGTTTTGGTGGATACCGGGCCTTATTGGGTTTTTCCGTGTGGAATTTCTCAGTAGGGATTTGTGCCCAGTTGATGGCAAATAGGCTCTCCCCTATTACATGGGACTTAAAAATAACGGCGAAATGAGGGTGTTCTATACACCATTCCCTAACCCGTCGAGAAATACAGGCATTAATTACAAAATTCTTGTTCACAGATACACAAAATTCGCAAACTCAAACTCGTCAACACAAACAGTGCCTCGCCCAGTAATATTAAAAGCGTTCGAACATTTACAAGAACTAGAAATTATAATGCCTGTTAGAACAACTGACTCCATATACAATGCCGCCGACACTACGGCTAGTAGGGTGCAAAAAGAATATAAACTATATACTCTGGCGGTACCTAATGAGGATATAAGCGATGCCGTGAAGAATTTTAAGGCCTTGCCAACTGAAATTAATCATTGGTTTAATAATTCTGTTGTGTGATTTTTTACGTGTGGCAACAGTGTGGGTGAAATGTCAAATAAGCTTGTTGGTCACACTTTAATTTTTTTTTGGAGTAGCAAAGGTGTTTACAGGTTCTAAAGGTGCGTACGAATTAGAGCCGCTCAGCCCGAGGCTGCTCAGTTGCGCATTCGGTTTTTACGTTGAGGCAACGTGCTTGCGGCGAGCCGGACAAAATGGCGTCGAACGCGACTACAGCTGCTGCTGATTTTATCATAATTCTCCGCATTATTACCAAAAAAAAGAAAAAGACACCTCGATGGTGGATGAAAAACTTGTAGGTATAAGAATTGGAATTCATCATCATCATCTGCCTAGCCTTTTCCCAACTATGTTGGGGTCGGCTTCCAGTCGAACCGGATGCAGCTGAATATCAGTATTTTACATGGAGCGACTGCCTATCAGACCTCCACAACCCAGTAACTGGGTAATACGATACTCTTGGTAAGACTGGTTGTCAGACTTTCTGGCTTCTGACCAACAGTAACGACTGTCAAAGATCTACAAATGACAGCCGGGACCATCGGCTTTACGTGCTTTCCGAGGCACGGAGGAAACTCGCTATGGTAAATGGTCACCCATCCACAGACCAACCTCAGCAAGCGTGGCTTAACCCGGAAGATCGGTCTATGCGGCTGTAATTATTTAGCCATGAGCTCCTCAAGAATCGGAATTCATATTCAACGAATTATGTTTGAAAATCTGGCACCTTTGACACTTGACAACTTTGTGTGCAGAAATACCCATGCTCGTCCATATTACGCGAAATTGGCGAGCCGTGCGTGCCTCACCCGAGGCTGCCTCTAATTCGTACGCACCTTAATATCATCAAAGTCTGCCTCCAGTACCATTTTTACTAAAAATTTTTTTTTTTATACTTAATTGTCGTAATGCTTCTGGCAGAATTGTCGACATCTGCATTATTCGTCAATAAGTCATGTGCGATCAAACAATGTGACTGCCTTTTACAAAAACTTTACCGTTTTTTTAACGGAAACAGTAATTTATTGGTATGTCAATTTTAATTTCAATCGTTTTCAATCAATAGTCCAAGTGAAGTGTAAAAAACCCTGGGGGGTTACCATGATCTGTTACAGCAGGAATGTTTTAATATTATTACGAGAGTGGGAAAGTGACAGCGCTAGACAGCTCTCTAGCGCTATCTCTTACCCACTCTCGTAATAATATTAAAACATTCCTGCTGTAACAGATCATCGTAACTCCCCTGTAGACGATATTGTGCATCTATCGATCGATAAAATATAGTAAATTTTTAGGCACCTTTTACTTACTTTACTTTAGCCGCACCTCTTCCCTGTAATGCCGGGGCGACACTAACGCCTAACGCCATTAATCAACGCATTCATTTGCACAAATTCTTATGCTGGGGCCACACTTACGCCTAACGCCATTAATTAACGCATTAATTTGTACAAATCCCTTGTACTCTTGTCAGTTAACGCGTTAATTAACGGCGTTAGGCGTTAGTGCTGCCCCGGTATATGTCTCTGTACCTAGCGATTGACCATGCCCTGCGTTTTAACGAATACATTAAATAATTAGATCTGTATTTGTTCTATCGAAATGTGCATAATACGCAATTTATTCCGTTTTAGTTTTTATAAAAAATGACTTCTTCTATAACAGTTAGCCAGTGATGTATTTTTAAATTACGCACCTTAAAAAAACAAAATCTAGATAATTATTTATTTATTTATTATTTATTTACTTTTTACTTATAAAATTCATTACTTTAAGTTAAACAAGACAATACAAAGAAGTAAACCTAGCGATGTATTTCTAAGTAAATGAATTTATTTCGCTTATAATGTGACAGTTTTGTCCCCATTACAATTCATTTTTATTTTTTTAGAATTTTGAAATACCTGCTTAGATTAGATTTTTTTTATAAACTATTAGTTTCATTTACTTCTAGAAATTACCTGGCAATTTAAAAACACATAACATGGGATGATATAATTAAAATTAAAAACGTAGAGGCAATTTTGATCATTAACATTATCATAATAATAATTTATTTTACAATACATCGCTAGGTTTACTTCTTTGTATTGTCTTTTTTAACTTAAAGTAATGAATTTTATAAATAAAAAGTAGTTAAGTAATTAGAGTTAATGTAGAACTAATCGCCTATCTAGATTTTGTTTTTTTAAAGTGCGTAATTTAACAGTACATCACTGACTAACTGTTATAGAAAAAGTCATTTTTTATAAAAACTAAAACGGAACAGATTGCGTAGTATGCATATTTCGATAGAACAAATATAGAACTAATTATTTAATGTATTCGTTAAAACGCAGGGCATGGTCAATCGCTAGGTACAGAGACACCCCCGGTATTAGGTTACTATGCGAGTTAATGGCGTTAGTTATAAGTGTGGCCCGAACTAAACCAATCAATGTCAAAATGAGTTGTGTACATTTGATGTATAAAGACTGATGTCAATAAAATTAAACTAATTTATTAATTTGTACATCGTTTTATTTATTATCTATTCCAATATTAGTAACTTATTACTAAATAACAACTCGTAAGTTTTTAGTGCATTATACAAAAAGTGGATTTTAATTATCACAAAAAACATATTATTGTACTTATCTAACTACGGTCTCAAGTACTGCTTTTGTTTAAATAAAAGCTATGTTTCTACAATTGATGCCGTCAGCGCAAAATTGGCCTAAGCCACATTTTTCGTATAAGAGTTATGTGCGGTAAATATTTACAAACATGCTAATTTTAATTCAAAAATGACCTGACTCTAGTTTGACATGTTTTATTTATTTTTATTTTATTATCATGCTTGAAATTATTTACCATACATAACTCTTATAAGAAAAAATGTGGCTTGGACTACTTGCGCTGACAGCCTCAAATATACTGATTAATATCCAACAATTTGATTTAATCAGTCGAAACTAACATACACATATCTGCATTAGCCCTAGAAAGGAAAGTTTAAGCAGGTCTTTGTGTGCCCTCGCTTCCGGCCGTGGTTCTGTCCATGGTCGGGAGCGAGAGCCGTCGCCTCTTGCGATGAGGAGATGGCGACCAAAGAGGGAGCGGAGAGGGAGAGAGAGGCAGCTGCCACTCTCCCTTCTGCCCGTGTGGCCTGCGGGCGGCGGGTTAGGGGACCCGTAAAGGCTTAAAACGTACTAGCGGCTGGCGGCAGGCCGCACATTGATTTTTACATGAAACCGCATGATATCGACGCACTGATTTGCGGCCAGCCGTCAACCGCTCCGGTTGTTCTGGGGCTGCGGTGAGCCGCAACGGTTGAATGATGCGGCGCGCCGCATCCCCTCCACGCACTCGGCGCGGTTAGCCGCAAACTCCGCTTCCCGCCCTTAAATGCCACACAACGTTTTTTTTTTTCAACATATTTTTAAAAAATTCTAACCCATACTGGCTCAGCAATACAATTTGTTTTGCCTTTTGGTAAAACTTAAACGTAGTAGGTATCACATAATATAAGTTCTAATTTGGGGAGAAATGAAAAATCACACCCGGCAACCCTGCCGTTTGGTCTAAAGTCTAAATCCACTAACACTAAAGCTTAATTTCGCAAACGCGGTGCAAATTTTTCTAAGTATTTAACGCATTATGATCAAGGCATAGGTACAAAATTAAATATACTTTATTTCCTCTTTGTGCGTTAGTAACGATGAAAATTATCACGACATGATTGCCTAGAAAAGCTTTTTTTTTATTAGCGTCTAAGTCCACAATATGTAGAACATAATTATAATACTACCGTATTTTTGATCTATTGGCAGGATTTTTCAATCTAACCATCTTAAATTAGCACTAGCGCTCCTCTCAACATCATTTTTATAATCATCTTCATGAAATCTATACCTAAACCTATCTTGACTGGCATTAATTTGTCCTAACTCATGCAATTCCTTCGGAGTCAAATCTTTATACCTTTTATTTTTTAATTCTTCTGGAATGACATGGATTACATTACTTTGGTTTTTATTTTTTAGAGTGGCATCATTGATTTCGTGAACCAGAGAGTCTAGAATTTTGTGGGGGTCGTTTTCGGGGTTGCCAGGTCGTTTATGTAAAAATCCCTGGTTGTTTTGTGTTGATGCGGACGGTTCGTGTTGGTCGCTCACGAATGCTTTGTTGGTGAACATTTGGAACTTTCCCCTCTTTTTGTTTGCCTGTAACAATGGTGGATTTTATTATTAATGTACCTTGAGTCAGGTTAAGCTACTTTTCATTCGAATTTTAATGGCAACACTGACAAACAAACACAAAATCTTTTCAATTTTTTTGTCATTTTCCAATGCAAAGTTTGTTCTGCCGTGCTTAGGGTTACCATCTGTCCGGATTTGTCCGGACATGTCCGGACTTCTAGACTTTTGTCCGGACTTTGTCCGGCTCTTTAATTTGTCCGGATTTTTTGGCTTAGATGGAATACGAGTAATGAAACTTACATATGTAATATCAAATAACGTATTAATCTTTCTTAACTTCTCATTCATCTAAAAACAAAATATAAATCTTTAACAATCGACTTTGTGACTAAAATGTCCGGACTTTTATTGAAATGTCCGGCTTTTTGTCAGGACTTTTCAAATTTCTAAAAATGGTAACCCTAGCCGTGCTAGGTAAGTAAATATGTATGGCCTTAGCAAAGATAAAAGGGAGCGATTGAATAGTAACCTGTAGATATTTTTAATGAGCAACGTTTTTTAATCCGTTTTTTCGTCGATCGATTCTCTTTTGAGATAAAAATAAGTTAATATTTAAACCCGATTACTTATAGAAAGTGATAGAAAATGGCGGCTCTTCTATTGTTAACGTTATTTGCATCTCGCTCACACAAGTTCTCTGTGAGTATTTGCATCTTGCTCACTCAAGTTCTCTTGACAAAGGCAGATAATAACTTCTCCATATTCCAACCAATTCTTTAGGTAATTTTGTTGTAGGCGTACTACTAATACGTACTATCATAAATGAGTACTAGCCTCGTGCAGCTTGTCGACAACGTATCCGTGGCCAGTATTCATGCCAACGTTCGCCATCTGTTCGATGCTGTTGGAACGGTGGTAGGGACGGAGGGCTGAGACAGCACGAGAAATACCAACCTAGAAAAGTAAAGTGATTTAGTTAACATTCCGGCTGTCCCATTTCAAAACCTAGTAAGGGACACTTTTTACAAAAATGTTTTATTGCATAATCTTGCTAATCTATATCTATAGCTAAATCTTGAGACTTTCCTAAATGAAACCTTTCTAACGTTGGCCGAAGGGAGTCGTGTACCGACGTTTTCGAGGAAGATTATGCGACATCACGCAGCGCAACATGACGCCGACAATACGTGTGCATTAGACATTGTAATTTATGTCGATATTCATGTTAGCCTGTAAAGTGCATATGTATCTTTGGGCCTTATAACATCAGCCTGTAACTGTCCCACTGCTGGGCAAAGGCCTCTTCTCGTACAGAGAAGGAACGAGCATTGATCACCATGCTTGCTCACTGCGGGTTTGCAATTTCAGACCATTTAAGTCCAGGTTTCCTCACGATATTTTCCTTCACCGTATATCAGTGGTGTCTTAGATTAACTAAGAGAGTACATATGAAAAAGTCACATTAGTACTTGCCCGGGTTTGAACCCGCAACCCGGTGCTTAACCAGCGGGTCCGTTAACCTCCGGGCCACTACGAGTATAGGCTTTTGTGGCCTGATATTAAACAATAAATAATCCAGTTTTTATTACCTGTCCATGTCTGATCCGATGTTCAGTAATATCAGCACCGAGTAGCTCAGTGTAGGGATCCATTCGTATCGGCATGATCTTGTCTATAATCCAGAGTAAAGTTATGGTCACGAGGATGCCCCATGTCATCAGACATAAACCGGTTAAAGATTGTACGCCGAGGAGGTACCAGCCACCGCCTGAAAGAGACATTGGTACATATGATATAAATTAAACAGAGGAATTATAAAGGTAAGTTTAAGGATAGTAGAGATCCTTGTGAAAGACTTCGTCCGAGGAAGTACCTACCACCTTCATATCTATTTCTGCCGCTACAGCTTTACTGTGTTCCGGTATGAAAGGTTGAGTTGAGTGCCGGTGAGATTACAGGATATAAGACCTCCGGATGTCACTACTGCGTCGACTGCCCTGAGGACACGGCGCTGCAGGCGAGTCCTACGTGGGCGACGCAGCGCCGTGAACTGGTCGCGGCAGTCGGTGGTGACCTCTCGCTTCCGGCCGTATTTCTGTCCATGGTCGGGAGCGAAAGTGCGTGGGAAGCCGTCGCCCCCGTCTGCGAGGAGGTGATGGCGACCAAGGAGGGAGCGGAGAGGGAGAGAGCGGCGGCGGCCACTCTCCCTTCCCGCGCCAGACGCACCGGGCGGCGATCTCCGACCACCGTAGTGTGTGGTTTGTGGGCGGCGGGTTAGGGGACCCGTCACCCGACCAGTAACAGTCCCGAGAAGGCGGCGTGTAGTGTACCATGCGCGCCGACCAGGAGGATGTGGGGCAAGGCCCCACAGAAGGAGAGGTCTGCCAGGGGCTGGCGGACCGAGGCCTACCGGGGTTGCGGTGCATGCAATCCCTGTCTCCGCTTACCATTAGATGCGACTAGGGTTTACAGCAACGAAGTCTTCTTCTGCCAAGTCAGCTTTCAGTCTAACCAAATGCGGCTGAATACCAGTATTTTACACGAAGCGACTGCCTTCAAACCTCAACCCAGTTACATGGTAATGCCGATATCCTATGGTTAAACCGGTTCTGCCGGGATTGCGGTGCATGCAGCTGCGAATCCCGCGACCCCGGCCAAAGGTCAGGAGAAGGGACACCGTGGGTTTTTAGCCGGTAAGAGTCCAGCATACTGCTTCGCCTTCCCCGGGCGAAGGGCATCCATGAGGATTTTCCCACGAAAAAAAAGTAGAGCTCCTACTGAAAGAGTTCGTCCGGGGAAGTACTACCTTCATATCTATTTCTGCCGACAAGCAGCATTGCTGTGTTCAGGTATGAAGGGTTGAGTGCCGGTGAAATTGCAGGCACATGAGACTTTCCAACTTTGTCTCTAAGGTTGGCAACGCATCAGTAATCCTCTATTACATAAAAACGGCTTTTAGCGCGCAGTTGGCATTACTGCAGAACAATAGTTCAGTTGTCCCTTGGTCAATAGAAATGTTCATAAAATTTGCTGACGGTCACCGGCAGGGGCGGATTTGATACGTTGGCTAGGCCTATGAAATATTGAAGCCCCTTACTCGCTGTAAATCACGAAAAATTAAATGAACTATAGGAATTAAATTAAAATAAAAAACAACGAAGTCAGTAAATGATAAAATTATCTCAATCAGTGTTACAAATACTGTTGCTTACCATTTCTATTTGTAAGTAGGTATCAATGAATCGTTATTCACAAATTGTCACGAAAAAAAACCCAATAAATTTTGCTGCCCCCTAAATTTTGCCGCCCTAGGCCCGAGCCTACCTAGCGTACCAGTCCGCCCCTGGTCACTCGCCTAAGGTTGGCATGTCGGATGGAAAATCTGCTATTTTACGGGCATCATGCGTTTCGTCAGTCAATAGCAGGGTGCATCGCTCGCAGGTGGAGCTTAAGTTCAGAGAACTTCGTTTTAATACGCTCTCCCTGTTGTTTAAAGGCGCAATTACATTAGGCAAGTCTTGTATACAAGTATGACGTCACATTTGCGTACAAGTTGCTTACGTTGGAAACATGTTTTCGAGAGTGTGCAAATTGCATGCAGGTTTTACTTGCATGCAAGTAGAGATGTTCAACAATTGAGTTGGAGATCATGGGCATCAAGGTATCAATCACTCGTTCGCAATTTCAAAAGTGCAACTAACGTTTGCGCGTTCAATTTGCACGTCACTTGAATAAAAAATGTACAAGTTCAACTTCATGCAAGTTGTAGCTTGTATGCAGGTTTGTTCAAGTTGTATGCAACTTGCATACAAGTAACTTGCCTAATGGAATCGCGCCTTAAAAGTCAGTGACTTCTTAAACTACCCCTTCATTCACCCCTTAAAGTTTTCGTAGCCTCTGAAAAAGTAAAGAGTATAAATTATTAAAAAAAAGTAACAATTACCTTTGAACAATCCAGATCTGCCATTAGTTGTTTCCATAGGTATTGGATTATCAGCAAAGAGTCCCACTGCTAATACACCTGTAATAAAAACGGGGAATTCAAATTATCCATTTAAATTCTTTTAAAATCAATTTTCATAATTTTCAAAGGATATCGCAGTCCACTGGATATTGGCCTCTCAAGTTGCGCCACAATACTGGGTCTTCTGCCTTCCACATCCAGTCTAACCCAGCTCCCCTTTTTTCATTTTAAACATTTTTTTGTGGTGCGAACCCCTTTTCTGCTACCTCATCATCATCTGCCTAGCCTTTTCCCAACTATGTTGGGGTCGGCTTCCAGTCGAACCGGATGCAGCTGAATATCAGTATTTTACATGGAGCGACTGCCTATCAGACCTCCACAACCCAGTAACTGGGCAATACGATACTCTTGGTAAGACTGGTTGTCAGACTTTCTGGCTTCTGACCAACAGTAACGACTGTCAAAGATCTACAAATGACAGCCGGGACCAACGGCTTTACGTGCTTTCCGAGGCACGGAGGAAACTCGCTATGGTAAATGGTCACCCATCCACAGACCAACCTCGGCAAGCGTGGCTTAACCCGGAAGATCGGTCTATGCGGCTGTAATTATTTAGTCACGAGCTCCTCACCCTTTCTACCCCTTTTCTGCTACCTATGTAGCATATTTACATAATTATGGCCCTAGCTAGAGGTAGGAAGCTGGATGTCGTTGGCGTCACTCTCGTACCCTCTTTAAAGTTCACAGGCTGCCATAAAATACCACTCAGTAATTGATCATTTCAAGGAATCTCACCCCAAAGCCCACACGCTCCATGTACAGCAGACGCCCCGACTGGATCGTCGACGCCCATCATATCAAACAGCGGCGAGCTTCCAGACGCTATGGCAGCGCCGATGAAACCGATGAGTAACGATTCCCAAGCACGGTAGAGGAAGCATCCGGCTAAAAATGAAGAATTTTTTAAAGATTTTACGATTTTCATCAGTTTAGTCTGCTGTGGCCAGCCTCGTTAGTCTAGAAGTCGCAAGCACGACTTCTAAGCATGAGGTCCTGGATTCGATCCCCAGGTCGGGCAAAGTGTTATTGGGTTTTTCCGTGTAAAACGGAAAAAAAAGTATTATGTATGAAGGATCTCAGCTATATAATAAATTACCTAAACATCTAAAGGAATCTAAATCAATTATCACTTTTAAAAAACTACTCAAAAAATACATAATAAATAATTCACATTTGCCACAATAAGTTCGAGCCACTTCCAGCCACGCTTATCTTTGTAGTACTTGTATTCGAGCCCGGGTATTAAACAAACATTGCAATTTTTTTTTGTTTGACTACCTTCAACATATTGATTGAAATGTTTAGTTTTTGCAACAAGCCCAATGCATTTTTTATTTATGTTAAATTGTTAATATTCTCATGTAAGTGAATGAATGTATTCTTATGAGAATAAAGTTATCTCAAACCTCAAAAGGAGATCATTCACTGTTCATACAAAGTTCGGCCCAAAAGTCAAAGCCAACGAAAAAAAAGGTGTCACCATTGTATCCCTATCTAGTCTGTGGTGTCACCACTGTTGGGGAAGTCAGTTCGAGTATTTTTTACTACGGCACTAAGTCTCTACAATCATTCCTTCTGCTGATTTTTTGGGTTGAAAAATCTGGTTTTCCGTAAGTACGTTTGACGAAAATCTTTTCAACTGTTGGCGAAAAAGTGATATGAGCGTGTTGGGATGATGACCTTGAACAAGATTATTATAACACCAACCGCAGTGAATATTATTTAACCATTAACTGAATATTAAGATGAAAAAAAGAACAAGACTTAAGTGTTAATACATAGGTTATTCAGTCAATTTACGAGTAGTACAGACTAGACAGGCACTTTGACTTTTGGGCCGAAAATGAATGATCTCTTTTCTCAGTAGTAGTTCGGAGTCTGGATTTGTGCCCGGTTGATGGCAATAGGCTCGCCCCCTATTACATGGGACTTAAACATAACGTTGAAATGAGGGTGTACTAGACACCTTTCGGGGAATATAAGTTCCATATTATGTTACGTAATCTAAAGGCTGCAAGCCGCAAACCTATAGGTATCAAGGTTATTTCAGATTTGTTTACTGAAAGAAGATTCTGTTATCATTACGTCTCCATTTACAGTACCTAATTAAACATGCCATATTTTGGGGTAATTTTCCCCATGCGACAACATTGAACGGTAGAAATCTCCGTTTCAAAATGTTGCCAAGTATTTATACTGAACTAAAATAGTAGACGATAGTAAAATAGTAGACGATAGTAAAATAGTAGACGATAGTAAAATAGTAGACGATAGTAAAATAGTAGACGATAGTAAAATAGTAGACGGTAGTAAAATAGTAGTTTCTCGTGTAGTGCCGGACTTAAAGAATAGCACTAACCCATCTCTTCCCGTGGGTGTCGTAAAAGGCGACTAAGGAATTCTCTAGAGGATGGGCAGCAGCGTTCTCTGAGTACTTTAACAACCATACTGCGGTCGCCAACCCGTCTGCCAAGCGTGACGATTACGGCAAACCCCCCCTTTTTGGGGTAGGCCTATGTCCAGCAGTGGACGTCTTCCGGCTGAATGATGATGATGAAAATAGTAAAAAATTAAATTAAAAGTAAAAAGGTGATGAAAATAAAATGCTAAAGATATAATAATCTCGGAGATTCGGGAAGGCGTAGTTATGTCCAAAGGTGGACTATTTTGTACAATATGAAGGTTAACATCAGCTTACCAGTGATTGAAACGAGTGATCCAAGTACGCTGTTAATTAGTTCCATAACTTCTGCCTTGCCTTTGTTCTTTATTAGTGTGAAGCTGAAATCAGAATAACACTATTAAAAAAAAAAAACCTATAAGTACGTACTTAATTAGCGACACAAAATAATGAAGGGATAATTAATCAGTCCATTACTGTTGTATTTCAGAGCAAGTTGCTGGTGGATTATCCTAGTCATGAGGTTGTGTCTGTGCAAATACTCACTCAATATTATTATTAACTAGTTTGAAATAATAGTTATTTGTTATACAAGAGTGCAAAGTTGCTTTTTAACCGCGTGCTCAATTTTGATGACCGAGCAAGCGAAGGATTCTAAAATTAGAATCCTGAGCGTTAGCGAGGGAATCAAAAGAGCACGAGGTAAAAATCTTTGCACTCGAGTGCAACACGTAACTTTTCATCCCACCTCAGCGAGGAAATGACTTAATGCAAAAAAAATAAACTTCCTCGTCGCTAAAATCACTCATTTTAGGTTTTTCACTTGTTTTCAAGTTTCTTGTTTTTAACCTAAAGTTTTAACAGTATGATGTGAAAAGAAATAGGCGCACGTAAAGCAAATCCCACCAAAAACATTAAATGTAAAAAATGCCAAGTCTCTATATGCAATCTATCCACCGTAAAAAGTTTTAAGATCTCATAGAAGCCAAGTCCTATTCAATTTATTTTGTAGTTAGTTATCTATCTAGTGACTGTATTAATAGTTTTATTTCTATTATAATTATAGTGACTTGGCAATGAGCACAAGAAGAAACAAATATATTTGGAGGAGGTGAAAGTAACGCATAACGCACGCGTAATGTTTAATATCACAGGATTAGTTAAGTTCTTTTGATTTGACCATTAAACATAGGTATAGGTACCTATAGATAATAATTGTGATGTTCTTATCAAATAAACTTAGGTTTTCTTAAATATGTATTGACGCACGTAGTCGATGGTGACCATAACTACTCATTGGCCGTAAAATCACGTCTGCATATCATAAATCACACATCAGCATAACAACTAATGTAATCATAGTACTCATAGATATCAATTCGTCAAAAACAGTCGCACATAATTCCACACAGCAAGCAGCTTTTAATTTGTGCTCATTGCCAAGTCACTATAATTATAATAGAAATAAAACTATTAATACAGTCACTAGATAGATAACTAACTACAAAATAAATTGAATAGGACTTGGCTTCTATGAGATCTTAAAACTTTTTACGGTGGATAGATTGCATATAGAGACTTGGCATTTTTTACATTTAATGTTTTTGGTGGGATCTCATTTATTTTTTGTAGGTGGGTCTCTTTATTTTGTTTTTGGGTGACATAACCTTGTCTTGTTCATCAACTGCTGCTTTGCTTAGAGCCTATTCTCTGTCTCTATCTCTTTTGTTGTTATAACTAACTAACAAACTAAATATATATACAACAAACTGTTTATGTATTAAATTAGTATTTTTAATAACTAACTATTTAATTAACTAATAACTAGCTGATTCGGATATCCATAAACTTCGTTTCGCCGAATATAAATTTACGTTATTATATTTTTTTAGTTTCTAAGTGGTTTTTTTCATAGATAGTTGGCGCTATCATACGAATTTCGCATGTGGACACGACACCCATGACGCGTATTTTGTAAAGTATCACAGCGCCATCTTGGATTTTGACTTCGACATCCTTTTCCTCATCAGCACCCCCGAAAACAATGGACACGATATCCAAGACGCGTATTTTGTAAAATTTTACAGCCGCCATCTTGGATTTTGACTTCGACCTCATTTTCGTCATCAGCACCCTCGAAAACCTCGGACACGACATTAATGACGCATATCTTGTAAAATTTCACAGCCACCATTTTGGATTTTGACTTCGACCTCATTTTCGTCATCAGTGCCCCCGAAAACCATAGACACGACATCCATGATGCATATCTTGTAAAATTTCGCAGCCGCCATCTTGGATTTTGACTTCGACCTCATTTTCGTCATCAGCGTCCCCGAAAACCATGGACACCACATCCATGATGCATATCTTGTAAAATTTCGCAGCCGCCATCTTGGATTTTGACTTCGACCTCATTTTCGTCATCAGCGTCCCCGAAAACCATGGACACGACACCCATGACGCATATCTGGTAAAATTTCACAGCCGCCATCTTGGATTTTGACGTTGACCTCATTTTCGTCATCAGTACCCCCGAAAACCATGGACACGACACCCATGACGCATATCTTGTAAAATTTCACAGCCGCCATCTTGGATTTTGACGTTGACCTCTTTTTCGTCATCAGCACCCCCGAAAACCATGGACACGACACCCATGACGCATATTTTGTAAAATATCACAGCGCCATCTTGGATTTTGACTTCGACCTCTTTTTCGTCATCAGCACCCCCGAAAACCATGGACACGACACCCATGACGCATATTTTGTAAAATTTCACAGCCGCCATCTTGGATTTTGATTTTGACCGCCCCCGCCCTCTGGAGGGAAAACTTGTGAGATATTAAAACTTTAAACAATTTAAATTAGCCCTATGAATGTTATCTAGATACAGTAATAAATGGGTTCATAAAGTTACATACTTAGTATACACCTCTGTCCTACCCTTCGGAGAATACAGGCGTGATGGTATGGAATCTCATTTCTCAGATTTTGCCCTAAATAAATAACAATTTATAAATAATCTACACCAATTCAATATTTTTTGTACGTAAACAAAGAACAAAGTTAACAATGCAGTCGAATGCAGTCGAAATTCATACACCATGTTCCTGGCAAAATGGCAAATATAAAATTGTTTTCTATAATTAACTATTTTTTTATGTTTTTATAATTTTTCCTTTATATGTGCCTAATAATCTATCTTGATGCCAAATTTCAAGGTTCTAGGCCTGCTAAAAGTATCTTAGAATTTTGATGATCGGTCAGTCAGTGAGTCAGTGAGTCAGTGTGTCAGTGAGTCAGTGAGTGACAAAATGATGTAACTTTGATCGATGATAACTCGTAAACTATAAGTTCAAATATGATGTAATTTGGAAGTTTAGCTAGTTATAATGATTACTCTTGGTTACCGAAAGTTCAAACTGCTAGCTTTGTCCACAGCGAAGATATAGGGGGGGTGAAAGGGCCGCGAATGGCTTCGAGAAAAGATGGTACGGCCGTGCCCGCTTTGCTCGAGACTTGGCGGGGCACTGCCGTGCCCCCAGATAAAAAAAAGTAATGCACCAAGAAGGTTCCGAGTCTGAGTTTTACAAATTAAAAAAGGTTGTATGATAAATTCGGCACCATGGAGGTAGAAGTAAATAGGTTTAATGAAGTTTTGAACTCACAAACTTGGTGCACACGATGTTCTAAATTCAATTTACTTTATCCTCTAGCGGATAAAAACGGCTTTTGCACTCAGATATCGAACAGCAAAAATACCCTTTCGGAGATGGGGGATGAAAATATAATTTGATACTTACAGTAGTCCAAAGCAACCGCCGCCAAAAGACCCCATCATGGTCATGACGGCTGCTCGAGCTGCATACTGCCACTTAGCACCGCTTACCTACACACAAAGTTTTTTTTATTAAGTATTTGTTTTTGTCGTGTTTGACCCTAGTCGCATCGCATCTGATGGTAATGGTCTCTATCTAGGGTTGCCATCTCCAAAATTTGGCAACCAGGACAAGACGCGTGAAAACCCCGGATTTTAGAGCCCAGAACCCGGACATGTCAACAGGTTTTTTTAAACATAGTGTAATAAAAAACAGTTGTTTAGCGAGTCGGTTCGTTGGTTGATCGCGGCGTGCGGGCACAGTGCGTGTGTCGTGGGCGGCCCAAAATTTAAATTTTTGAACCCGGACTACAAATGAAGCCCCGCCCGGACGCTCCCCGGATGCCCTCTAAACTAGGACAAATCCGGGGAAACCCGGACGGATGGCAACCCTACCTCTGGCTCTCACATACCTACACACGATGGAAATGGAACACAGTAAACTGCTTGGCGCCGGACTTTAATGTTCAGGTGGTAGCTAGCCAGGCGGACCGTATAGATCCTACCACCAAACGTGCTGGGTTTTGTTGAATTGCGAGTTTAATTCGCGTCTGTTTTCAGCGTGCGGTGAGAAAGTTTTTTATTGTAGCCCGTACTCGCACTGGCGAAACATAATATACACGATATTATAATCATATCAAAAACATCGATCGCTTAATACTATTCTCTCCTAAAGATTGCTTTAGAACGATCTGTATAATACTGAGGGGTACATAATACTTATCCTACTTGATATATTTTATTGATTGGACACAAGAGAGGATACAGTATTCTTTACCTGGGTTCATTCACACAGAATGGGCAAGGAGCGTTCTTATACAAGGTTAGTCAGAAAGGGGGTACTATTCCGCAGGCCACATAAAGTATGACTGATGATGGTTTTAAAGCAAGTGTTAAAATTTCAAAATTCTAAAATTTTTATTTCCAGGTAAAAAAAAAATTTTTGGTCTTTTAAAAAATTCTTCGTCCATACTTTAGTTACGAATTCAGAAAATGGAGCTTCTAATTCGTGACAACAAATATGACCTAAAATGTAAACACAGCTGGGGCCTAATTCTCCTAAAACAAATCTTGATAAATCACAACTGAACCAAGGCCGAACCGTTCATTCAGACAGTTCTCAATTTCAAAAGCTATCAAATTGTTTGACACAAAAAACAAAATCAGTCACTTTGAAAGTTTTAGAAAACAAAAACTGACTGACTGTTGTGGTTCGATTGAGTTTGGCAACAATTTATTTTAGGAGAATTGGGCCCCAGATCATAGCTAAGGATAGGTAGATTTTAGCATATTTTTTTTATAATTTTTGTACAGCTATTTCTCTTAAACTATTGACTTTTGGAGAAAGTGGTAGAACAAAAGTTACTCATTATTATGGGTACTTTAACACCCTTTCGGATTAGTACCCCTTTTCTGACTAACCTTGTATAACCACACACGTCACGATTTCTTTGCGCAAACTTAAGCCTTGTACATGTACAAGCCTGCGTGACGCCGTAGTGCCTAAATACCAGCCCAAATCCTTCCCACACACGTACCTAACTGCATACATGTGCAAATAAATAATTACGTTTGTTGGCCCCATTATAAGTTTCCATTTAAAGGAGAACGATCAAAAATGTATGGAGCGTGTCTCCACCCAGCAATAACGGCAACACTTAAGCCGTTAGAAAGCTCTCTTCATGACTATCATTTATTACTATGGCATTTAGTCCAAAACATTGTGTGAAAAAAGCTAGAGGTGGAACGTGTTAGGATACGGTACCGTAAAGGGGAACGCCCATAAAATGCTTGAAATGAACGGAAACTACTAATAGTCCTAAATTCTAATTAGAATTAAATATGCATAATGAATAATTCTCAAGTTTGTAAACGTAGGAGGAAAATATAACGATCTTTAAAATATTTCGCTTGATATCCGTCTAATTCATTCTTATTTTTTAATGGACAACTGTGTTTAATCTGACATGTGTAATCGACATTCAGCCAAACAAGAATTTTCAAATAATTTATCGAAGTATTTTATAGAATTATTGCACAGTTATCGTTCATTTAGAATAATTCGACCTAATTATAACGTTTATCTAATGAAAGTAATATTATATGCATGTCAATATTAATTAAAATAAAATTATTTTCAAATAAGAAAAAGTATCGTAGGCTGCATGGATAACATGTCCTTTGCCTTACTGACAGTTTGATATTGATTACTGCATTTCATTTTTCCGTTGAATTGTGGTTTTGAATTGATCGATTCACATTTTGCGTTTGCGACTTGAGTATAACTTAATAGGATATAATAACGACGACTTTGGCCATTTTTAAGGATTTTGATTTTACTTCTGCACACGTTACCCCTTTTCGAACTCGACTTAGATTGAACCCGCCTTGACGACGACTCGGCTTTTTGACGACGGACCTGGACCTGCTTTTTATACGACTCTGCTATTGTTTTGGACTCTTACACCGTGTACATTTAAAAATGGATGGAAACGTACACTGTGTTAATTGCTATCTCGATCTTACAGCGATGAGACGTAATGTCGTATCAGAGCAAAATGATGAAGTACGTCGTTTAATACAGGCATGGATAACACCATTAGCTGTAAGTATATTCATTCCATAGTTTTTGTGAATAATTATATTGAACTGAACGCACTGACATTGAACAATTAGTACATTGTTTTTTGTTCTTTCTCACAGGTTGAACCAGGTAGTGTTGTTTGTGATGCATGTCTTAGATTAGCGGTTCACACTATCACCGAGACACCTGGAACCAGCCGGCCAGGTAGACAAGTAGGCCACCAACATGTGTGCGTTTGCTGTGGACAGTCTGTTCTACGACAACGATCACATGTTGTAAGAAATAGCAGTGATCGTGAGAGGCACATAATGAATGTAGTAGCACACAGAATCCAACCACGCCAGGTAAGTTCATTCCTCTGCCCTAATTCTGTGTAATTCCCTCTTATCCCGTGCAAATAACGTCACTATCATGTCTTTTAAAAACTTATCACAGAGTACTTTTTTATGCATAGGTTTTCGTTCATCGAGCTTGAAGTAAAACAAAACCAACTTTTACTTTTCATTTTGCTTGCAGCTACGTTCTTCGGATTTGATCTGCCACCCATGTTGGCAACGATGCAGCCGGGCTACCTCACCCCCTACTACTCCTTCACCAAGCCCGAGTCCGGTACCCAGTCAGGCAGGTAGTTTGAATATACCTCTACATGAAGAACCTCCTCAAATAAGATCCAGCGTACTGTTACCTAATTACGGAAGAGCAGTTGATACTCAAAGTCATTGTTTCTATCCAGGATGTAATATGATTGATAGACATGTGGTACCACTTTCATTAAGGGTGTGGCTCTTCAAGGACTACAAGTTTTATATACCAAAGAATTCAAAAATATGTAGTCATCATTTGAATAGTGACTTTTGGCATGAACTCCCTGCTTTGGAAGATATGAATCATGAATTCACTGTGGACCACATTGAAGACTTTGCATCATTTGTGAATTATGAATGTCGTGCTTTGGACTTCGAAAATATACACTTAATGGAAGAACATATGGTGTGGTACTTTTTAGGAATGAGTAGAAATAGTTTTGGTACTCTAATGGGAGAGGTGCCCCGATTGGCGCAAATGCATAGAGGTTCTACTGCCCTTGGAGCTTACCTGATGAAATTGAGAACTGGAGATTCTGATGAAAGATTATCATCTCTTCTACAAATACCGAGAAGTACTCTGGAACGTCTAATGGCTAAAGCAAGGGAAAAACTGCATCAAGATTTTGTTCCTATGAACCTTGGAATTGGACATATAACAAGAGAACAAATAGCAGCAAGAAACCTTGTTCTACCAAATGGGCTGTTTGGCGAAGTCGACGGAATAAGGAAGCCTGTCGTAATTATTGATGGAACATATATCTATGTACAAAAAAGCTCCAACTATTTGTACCAAAAAGAGACATATTCTCTTCACAAATATCGAAACCTTGTGAAGCCATTTTTGCTTGTTTGCTCCGATGGCTATATAATCGATGTGTTAGGCCCTTATCCAGCAACAACTTCCGATGCTCAGATAATGATTAGTGAATTTGATGAACCCAGTAAGCCATTGAGACAATATTTTCAGGATGGTGACGTATTCATTCTTGATAGAGGGTTCAGGGATTCCATTCCACTTTTGCAATCTTGCAATTATAGTGTTCACATGCCATCAACACTGCAAGTAAATGAAATTCAATTATCCACTCTGGAAGCTAATAAAAGCCGAAGAGTTACTATTTGCCGCTGGGTTGTGGAAGCCGTAAATGGAATATTCAAGCAGCAATTCAAATTATTTCGCCAAGATTTTTTTAATAGAGCTTCGAGACATTTAATGGTAGATTTCTCTATAGCAGCAGCATTAATTAATAGGTTTTATACTAGAATAGTTGACAGGCCAGATGCTGTTGATATTTTGCAAATAATACATCAGAATATGTATACAGAAAATATACTAGCTGATTATGTGATCACAAATAATTTGAATCGTCGCAGAGCGCAATTCCAAAGCATTAATATATATCCTAACAATGTTGCTGATTTCCCACAACTGACATACAGCGAAATGGTTTTGTTGGCATGTGGTACGTACCAAATAAAACAGGCTCGCTCATACTATGGCGAGCACACACGAGCGAATGGTATTTATAAGATTGAAATATGTAGGGAACTGGATAACGAATTAGTTGAGCATTTATCTCTTCCGGGTAATTGCTTTTTACTTCGAGGAAAAATACAAAGCAGACATATTTCTCAAAAAAAATATTTTGTTTATATAATAATTAACAATTCCTTATCAGGGATAAGGGCTTTACAGCATCGCTATTGTAACTGCCTCGTGGGACGGCGAACAGTTGGTACCTGTGCCCATACTATGTCAATAATATGGTACTTAGCATGGGCCCGGTACCAACCCAATATCAATCCTCCTGCACAGTTTCTTGATGATGTGTTAGTGGTTTTTAATGATGATTAAAACATTTAAATGCAGTTTTGTTTATTAATTATTGCGTAATAATCTTAAACCTTGACTTAACCTATATTTTAGAAAAAGATGTTTGGAACAAGTTTTGCCGAGTTTTTTTGTAATTATTGAAAATGATATGGGTTCCCTACGACTTATAGTGCAATTTGGCGTATATTTCATTGTTGTTTATTTCAGGCATTTTTATGTGTGGCATCTGGGCATTTCCCTTTACACGTTAATTCAACGCACCGTGCCGGGTTACCGCACTGTTCCACATTGACGACGTCGTGACGTGGAGATGTGGACAGGCCCTAAGTACTGCTTATCCTAGAATTCTCAATTCAGAAACCGGAGGTCATCATCATCATCTGCCTAGCCTTTTCCCAACTATGTTGGGGTCGGCTTCCAGTCGAACCGGATGCAGCTGAATATCAGTATTTTACATGGAGCGACTGCCTATCAGACCTCCACAACCCAGTAACTGGGTAACACGATACTCTTGGTAAGACTGGTTGTCAGACTTTCTGGCTTCTGACCAACAGTAACGACTGTCAAAGATCTACAAATGACAGCCGGGACCAACGGCTTTACGTGCTTTCCGAGGCACGGAGGAAACTCGCTATGGTAAATGGTCACCCATCCACAGACCAACCTCGGCGAGCGTGGCTTAACCCGGAAGATCGGTCTATGCGGCTGTAATTATTTAGCCACGAGCTCCTCGAACAATTTCAAATCAGTTTCTATTTAATTTCGCCTCAAGTCTATATTGTTTTCACGATAAGAAGATTAAAATGACACATGTCAATAGGAGTTGCTAGACATGTGACTGTAGTCGATTCAAATATCGATAAAATTTGTTAAATTTCAGCGAGAATTTGACAAATTATTGTAATGTGATTTTATGTACATTTCAAATACTTGTGATTTAAGTAATTAGGATTAAGTCAATTAGCATGCATATCTTCAACAATAGACGATTACGTGCTGATGTGATAATGAATCCAGCAGGTATGGGATGAGTGAACATAAATGTTTATTTATCACCAATAATAAGCCCAGTAGCCGGGTCGCGAAAAAGAGGTTTATCTTGCGAAAGGTTCGTCGGTCCTGCATTTTGGATGTGTTATGTTAGGTGTTTTTTTATGAAAAGCCCACAAACAGACACACAGACAGAGAGAGAAATAGACAGCCAAACAGAAAGACAGACATGGGCTTCAAACCTATAAAATACCTCTGATTTTGAGTCTGGAATGAAAAATAAGAATTTAATTTTCTACAAAATTGATGTGAATAATTTTTGGCATAAAACCCATAAGGAGTTATTTAACAAAAACTTATTTTTGGGTTCTTTAACCCAAGGTGGCAGAGCACGCCGAGGTCACTCAAGGTACAAAATTTGTAATTTCTATAAGAACACATATCCGTATCAAGTATCCAAAAGAACAATGGTCACTTTGGACTAGAAATTGTTCCCGAGATGAAACTGTCATCAATTTATTAGTGCATTGTTAGTGTATTTATTGGATATCTTCGTTTATTTTTAAAAGATGGGATAATATAGATAATCTTATTTAAAAAACACTATTTTATTTATCAGAACGCTGTATAAAATATCTAACTTCGAACGCATCCGTAATTACTTACGTTACTAGAGAAGTCCATACTTTTTCTAGTCTATTATGATTTTATATCATAAATCGAAATAAAATCCCAGGCAATGTCAACCGTATAAACTCACATCAATATTATACTAAGCTTAGCCACTAATAGAATTTGATGTTACTTCGTGGTAAATTGTTTTAATAAAGCCATGAATTAGATAAAAAACTAATGATTTTACATCTAAAAATCGATACTGTCATAAACCGATTGATTACGTCCCTCCCTATTCTTGACAAGTAAAAATAAATTGACGGTTTTCTGTAGCTAGCTACTATTAACTAATCTGTGGTTTTCTGCGCTGACCGTGTCCATGGTAACCATGTCGTTGTAGTTTCGGCGACGACTGTGTTCTCCTCGCTTATTGTTACAATATTCTTTGGTGTTCTGTGCGATTTTATATTATTTTCCCTTTTTTTATATTTTTGCATTGCTTACAGATTCCGATTGATCTTCTACTCTTGTTGACTTGGCATTCGTTTAATGGACTTGGAATTGCATCACGTTTTGAATCTGTTAATGGAAGTGGCAAAATATCTTGTCTCTCCCACCTTTTAAAAATATATTGAAGGCTGTACTTATTTATATTTATGTAGGCGAATGAAACGACATTATGTTTCATCAAGTTACGTTTTGTTAGATTTTACTAGTCCAAGCATGTTAGGCGAGTGATCATTGTTCTTTAGGACTGACCGACCTTTTGCAAGGCAACTGGGCTATAATGAGCCTTATTTTAATTATTCAATCAACTGAGCCTATCGTCTATAATTATTACGACAGTCAAAATATTCATTCTGTTAATATAAATTTATCGAAATTATTTGATCGATACGCACGTCTCTGGCAACTGGTACCATCTGACGCAAGTTTGAAAACGCGTCGGGGTTTTTTCAAAATCATTTATGTAAAATATAATTATGGCGTTAAACACATATAACTATATTGTTTCTATGTTTCTGATTTTAAAACAACCTTTTGGGTATGGCTTTATTAATATTTTAAATTGATTTAATACTTTTTGAATTAAATTGTCATACACAAGCGCCATTACAATTTATTTTCATGTCATGAACTGACATCTGCCAAATTAATCAACTTACCGTGAAAGCAATATAGTCTAATTTGCAACAACAAACTTGTTCAAACGCTTCTAAGTACCGGACAGCATACGTAATCAGCATAATGATGTATTCACACGAACAATTAGTTGACATGTAGACATGCAACTCAAATCGCCGGTGATTTGTCTAATTTGTTACAAATGTCCCTCGTTTACTGACAATCTTGTTGAATGACAGGGAAACATGATTCGCATGTAGAGAGGATTGATTTAAATTTGTTAGTGAGGTGGTAGACGAGTCGAGCGGAACTAGACAAGAATAAAAGAAACGTATTAAATTAACAATAGGTAGGTGTTGACAGCATCAATAAATTGCAAATCTAATTAGTCCGCCAGTTTGAGTTTTGAAAAATAATGGACACGTATATTTTCTTTTGCTAACTCTATGAATATTTGAAAAGATAAAACGCGTCAAAACTCGAGAGTGGGGGCTTGTGACGTCAGAAGCAAGTAAAAATTGTACTTGCTTGTGACGTTTTGCCAATTTTAAAAGTGTCGTATCTTCGTCAATTTTGGTTTACGTAACAAAAGAAAAAATACGGGTCAAATATGTTTTGATAATCTAACTGACAGACTAATTAGATTTTTTCAGTCAAATACCATGGTACATCACGCCTGTATTTTCCGAAGGGTAGGGCAGAGGTGTATAGAACACCCTCTTTTCATCGTTATGTCTAAGTCCCATGTAATCAGGGGCGAGCGTATTGCCATCAACCGGGCACAAATCCAGACTCCGGTCTGCTACTGAGAAATTCCACACAGAAAAACGCAATAACATTTTGCCCGACCTGAGGATAGAACCCAGGACCTAGGACCAGTCCTAAGTCGAGAAGTTAAATCATAATAATAATTATGTCGTTTATTATCTCTGGTTGTTCTCGTCTTGCTAACGGTGAGTATTTGCACAGACACAACCTCGTAGCTAGGATTATCCACCTGCAACTTGCTCTCAAATACAACCTTGTGAACGCAGAAGTACCATACTACAAGTATGTGCACGACCCAGTTCTCGAGAATGGTCATGTCACATTGTACTGGGATCTATCATCACCGACAGGACTATTGTTGCCAATAAGCCTGACATCGTGGTGATAGATCGATTAGAGCGCTTCACAATGATTGTTGATATCACGGTTCCGCATGACGAGAACCTTGTGAAAACAGAGAAAGATAAATAAATTAAATATCAAGACTTGGCACACGAGGTTGTCGACATGTGGGATGTTGATTTAATTCAAATTCAAATTCTTTATTTCAGACATGAGTCCATAGAGTTAGTATAACAAAATTACTTAAAGACTAGTGTTAGTAATTCAAATAATAAGGGCCCTTAACTGGTGTGGATCCTTATCCAATGGCGCAGCAGAGGGGAGTCCCACCGATCTCGGAACACGCTCAGGAGACTATTAGTGGCGGTGCGCAGCCGGCCGGCCATGGATGCAGTCCTTTTTCTTATTATGGCGTAAAAATCATCTGTGCGCGCCTCCGCAAACATACCGGACGCACTACAACGCCACGATAGCCCCAACAGTATCCTGAACGCGTTATTGTATTGGACACGCAGATTGCTGTATGTCCTCTGCGTAAAACTAGTCCAAAGACTGCACGTGTAAAAAGACTGGCAGAAAGCTTTAAAAAGCGTTACCTTCACTTGATTTGTACAACGTGCAAATCTTTGAACCAGCATGTTACATCGAACAGCCAGCGACCTGCGCTCCCTCTCTATGTCTATATTGTCTCTAAGATCCTCTGTGACCCAGTGACCCAAGTACTTAAACTTAGTCACCCATGTTAAAGGAGCGCCACAGAGCGAGACACTGGGGACATCTGAATAGTTTATGTCACGCGCTTTAAACATCATAAGTTCGCTCTTCTTGACATTGTACTTGAGCCCATGGGACACTGCATAGGACTCACAAATTGCCACAAGCGTCCTCAAAGCGCCGATCGATGGGCTCAGCAGCACCATATCATCGGCATAACTAATATTATTCATATAAACGTCGTCAATATGACATCCAACTCTGGTGCTGCTGAGTTCACCGATCAGCCGGTTTATGTATAAGTTGAAGAGGCGGGGTGAACTTAACCCCCCCTGTCTCACCCCGCACTCCAGCTCATACACATCCGAATGAGCTTCAGCCCATCTAACACTATTCTTCTGGTTGTAGTACCAGTAGCGAAACAAAGATGTAATTTCATTCAGTAGTGTTGTCTCACTCTGCAATTTGTCCCATAGTACCTCGTAGGACACAAGGTCGAACGCCTTTGACAGGTCCAAAAAACAAGCAAAAACAGGTGTGCATTTAGCAGTTATTGTGCCGATAGTCATTACGGCCAATGGTTTAATAGCCAAGAGCCTCGATCAACATCTCATGAGGCTCTCGTTGGGCAACTGGATCAAGGGCCTGATACAGAGAGCGGTACTTCTGGACACGGCGCGTATTGTTAGGAAGTTCCTCTCTCTGAGGTCCTGACCACTGGTAGCTTAGACCTTGTTCCCGATGCCGGTGGGCTACTATATTTTTAAATGTTTTTTATTTTATTTACGTGAAAATATTTAAAAATGTAATGTTCTATGTATGTAAATGAATAAATGAAATAATAATTATGTCGTTCATCTATTAAGTCACACACCACAATGCTGGTAATTAGGGAAGTTGACAGTAAATAGGAGTCATTTAAAAAATGACTGTTTGTGTCTATGGTAACATGTAACAATGATTTTGCTAGCAAAGCATTTGCATAATCTATGCAAATATATTGGCTCAAGTGATTGTCTTTTGTATTGTTAATACGTAGACAAGTTTAAATAATAATGCAATTACTAGTTGAAAGAGTTTGTAGTTGGGACTACGTTTTACTTCATCCTACCATTATTACGATTTTTACTATACAGGGTGGTAATTTGAGATGGGGCATGAAGGGCAACTACCTTAACCATTGTAACTACAGGAAAACATTCTTAGAAGACTACCCCTAACTTTTGGGATAGTTACAATCGGCATTCACAGATTTAGAAAAAAAAAGTACAGTCAGCGAGAAAAAGGACTGTTTTTACAAATCTTTTTTATGATGCCAATCGATCCCATTTCCCATAAGGATCAAAAGACTCTTCCGGACCAACTGAGGTTCGAGTACTAGAAAAGTCAGAAATCGCAAAAAACTTATTTGAGATGGGGTAGTAATAAGGTCAGCTACCTTAATCTTTGTGGCTACAGGAAAATGTTCTTGAGAAACTGTCCATAATTTTTAAAAATATTTCGAACTGCATTCACAGATTTTGAAAAGAAAAAAACATTTTTTTTTTCTTCGTGACCCTAACTTTTAACGAAATGTTGTTTTTCGTGATTTCTGATGTTTCTAGTACTCTAACCTCAGTAGATCCACAGAGTATTTTGATCCTTATGGGAAATAGGATCGATTGGCATCATAAAAAAAGTTTTGTGAGAACCGACCATTTTTTTGCTGACTGTACCAAATTTTTTTTTCTTTTTTTTTTGTGCATTTCGAAAAAATTTCAAAAATTATGGCCAGTCTCCCATCAACATTTTCTTGTAGCGACAACGATTAAGGTAGCTGCCCTTATAACTAACCCATATGAAATAGTTTTTTGTCATTTCTGACGTTTCTAGTACTCAAACCTCAGTTGGTCCGCAAGAGTCTTTTAATCCTTATGGGAAATGGGATCGTTTGGCATCATAAAAAAGTTTTGTGAAAACAGCCCTTTTTCTCGCTGACTGTACTTTTTTTTCAAAATCTATGAATGCCGATTGAAATAATCCCAAAAGTTAAGGGTAGTCTTCTAAGAACGTTTTCCTATAGCTACAATGGTTAAGGTAGCTGCCCTTTATGCCCCATTTCAAATTACCACCCTGTATAGTAGAGACATACCCAAAGTTATGCTATGATTTATTTCTTCATTCTCCATTCTGGTGGTATGATTACGATTATTGATGAAGAGAATAAGTCGTTTATTGCACCCGAACTTAATTTATTTACTACTAGCTGACCCAACAGATGTCCTGTCATACAAAAATCCTACAAAAAAAGAACTTTCATTTTTCTGAATTTGACATATCGATCCAGCCGTTGTCAAGTGATGCGCTTACCTTACCAACGAACAGCAATTATTTTTTATTTTATAGATTATAGCATATCCTTAGATTTAAAACTGAATAAATGTGCCTTACAACGTCTCATTACAAGTCAAGAGGCGTGCCCGAGCCCGTCTCGTGTACCCGGCACTAACATTACAGATTCAAGCTACTACTTAAACAAATTGATTGCTCGCCCGTTCAACCTTGTGCGTCACGATAGTATATATTTTAAATGAACTTAGTAAATCACGTTTGTTAAAAAGTCTCTTTTATAAATCTCGTTAGTCTAGTTAGTACCTAACCTCCGGTTTCTGAATTGAGAATTCTAGGATGAGCAGTACTTAAGTATGTACCTAACATTTGAGTATGGAGTTGTCAAAAAAATGACGGATTTTAAAGATTTTTTTTGACAACTCCGTACTCAAATATTACTTAAGTATTGCTTATCTTGAATTCTCAAATCAGAAACCGGAGGTAACTCGCAAGCACGGGCGCCGAGCGAGCCGTGTGCGCGAGATCAGTCGCACATTATCTCGTCTCGGCACGAGATAAAGCGATGGCGAAATTATGTCGATATGCGCTTGTTAGACTTGCTGGCCCCAAAGCCCAGATGAAGCAAATTGTTATTTAGTTTTTCTGCGGACTAATTATCAGTAGCAGCAAGATGAAATGGTGCATGATAGATGAAAGTAGACTCGCCTACCAAGTCATCTCAATATACACAAAATTAAATAGTTTCTGAAATAATCTAGGCATTTTTTGCAGGTTTCCTAAGTTACAGCGAATTTTGTCAATCTAATCTCTTCATTCTTAATTTTTGCTAACGCAGAACGATTCCAAGTCTATTTGGTTCGACCACGTTTTTTAATTCTATACCCGAAACACCAGCTCGACCGGCGAACGGTTGCGTCTGAAGCGGTGATCATCCGAACGCGTGTTATTGACGCGTATAGCTTAAAATTTAAATTCTGTGCACTTGTCGGTGTAGCAATCTCCATCGTTCTCTATCCAGAGCTAATTCCTTAATTTCTCTGTATGTTATCACTTCTGTCTTTTCCTTCAATTGGTCTGTGTACTTTCTTCTTGGTCTACCTGGTTTTCTCTGTGCTTGTAATTTGCCTTCTATGATGTTATAAAGCTGTCGTGTCGCAGTAAGTGACCAATCATTTTCCCCCTTCTTCTTTCTATATGTTCTAGAACTTCTTTTACTCTTTGACTCTACTTAGAATCTCTTCCTTGGCAATTTTTTCTGTATTATGTATATGTTTATGAACTGCATAGCTGACAAGCAAACGTCGCCGGTCGAGCTGTGCTTTAGCCCTAAAGATCTCCAATCTAGAATCATCATCAACCTGAAAATCTCTCTTCCTCACTTACCCCATAAGTGCTTCCAGAGTTGAAAGCCAGCCACCCCCACCAGAGTACGAATGTACCCATCACCGCGTTGACAGGGTTACCCATAGGCAGTGGTGCTATGCCGTGCGCGTAGCGACCAAGACGAGGACCCAGCATCAGAGCTGATGCGAAGGCTGATGCTCCACCTAGGGGAAGGAAAAGCTTGGTAAAGAACCTTCCTGGTGTTAGATGTGCAGAACTAGTGCTTTAGAGTGGAGAGCTCCTTGTGAAAGACTTCGTCCGGGGAACTACTACTTCCAGGGGGCTTACTATGACCTCTTAAAGCAGGACTGAAGTTACCTGGAAGTTGAACTGCCCTGCTTTTTTGTACTATGACATCGTTAGAGCAGGCCTGCTACGTTGACGTTTACGAAATCCGTTCACCTTTTTTTTTGTATAGACTTTTCGTACCATGAACAAGCATAACCGTTCAACTTGGTTCAATAGTCGTTCACCTTTAGGTAGTACGATTTTTAGCGATTCAGAAGCAGGCCTGCTTTTGAACGGAAGTTGACTGGCTGGCATTTGAGCGTTTTCATAAGAGGTCATGGTAAGCCCCCAGTCCATACCTATTTCTGCCGCTAAGCGGCATCTTTTCCGTTTTGAAAGGTTTGAGTGCCGGTAAAGGCGGAAACAGACAGTTCACTCGTATGAATGTTCACTAGAGTGAATACTTCATTTTTAGGGTTCCGTACCCAAAGGGTAAAACGGGGGTGCCGTTTTACTAAGACTCCGCTGTCCGTCTGTCACCAGGCTTTATCTCATGAACAGTGATAGTTAGACAGTTGAAATTTTTACAGATGATGTATTTTTGTTGCCGCTATAACAACAAATAGTAATAAACAGAATAAAATAAATATTTAAGGGGGCTCCCATACAACAAACGTGTTTTTTTTGCCGTTTTCATTGATAATGGTACGGAACCCTTCGTGCGCGAGTCCGACTCGCACTTGGCCGGTTTTTTTTGCAATCATAGGGACCGTCCGTTAATCACGTGATGTATTTTTAGCATTTTTTAACCCCCCCCCCCCCCCCCTGGGTGATACTTGGTGAGGTTTAAGACTACCCCCCTCCCCCACCCAAAATCACGTGTATTTTTTAGTACCTAAAAAGAATCTTAAACTTTTTAGAATATTATCTTTTAGGCATAAAGCATAATCTAATTTTATTCTGAAATTAAGGACCATGATAAAAATGTAGACAGAAAGGTTGCAGGTTGTTTTTGACTGGCATAAAAATTTTCGCTTTTCGGTTTAGAAATCGCGCGTTTGACGAAAAAATAAATACACGTGATATCTTACTACACCCCCCCCCTCTCCCCTTGTGATATTTTGTGATTTTTGCTAACCCCCCCCCCCCCCTTTCGAGCCTCACGTGATTAATGGACAGCCCCATAGCGCAACGCGGTTACGTCAACGTCGAATGCGTTGCTCTAAGTTTGCAGAAGTGGGATCAATGGGGACTTTTAATATTTCATTTGTAATGATGTATTCAAGGTCTGTACTAATTTTCAGCTCTATGCGAATTATTCTAAAATTTTAAGATTTTTTCTTTCATTCCATAGCACACGACTAACCTCGAATGATATTGAAAAGAAAATTCACCTGCTCTTTTCATTCAATACGTCGTCGAATGAAGTTGTGCGTCTTGGAATTAGTTAGGCCGACCAAATCCGAGTGAATGTTCTCTCTATGTTTAAACTGTTCATTTTTCGTTCATTCGGAGTGGGAGTGAATGATGCCAAATGCCAATATTCAACATTGTTGGATCGGTTTACTAATCAATTCATTCGGCACTTTTCTTTCATTCCGTGTTTAATCGTTTCATTTCGAGTTAATGATGAATGAAAGACGCAAATGAACGAAAAATTTACTATCTGATATCACCTTAAAATTACAGGCAAATGAGACTTATAAAATTTGTCTCTGAGGTTGTCAACGCTTCAGCAATATTGTCGACGTCAAAAAAAAGACCTTGCTTTTATAGACGTAAACTTTTTTTTCTTCAGTGCCAGTAAGGGCCACTGACACCCCGGGCGAAAATATTGTGGCGCCCACTTGAGGGAAGCAATATCAAGTGTTAGTTTTTTGCTGATCCCAAGTAAAATTATATTAAGAATTTCATCTTTTCAGTCGTGGTCTTATCATCTTCTTCGTTCTTGTCTTCTTTCGTTCCGAAAGATGTAGAAGGGCAGGATTTTTCTGATATTGATTCAAGTTCCTCTTGCGATTTCTTGGCAATGTATTTATCAATGTTCATTAATTTTTTGGCTTTGTGAAACTCTTTTTCCTGTTCACGTTTGCGTTTCCGATATTCCGCACCGGAAGGTTTATTTTTAATCTTCTGGTCTGACATTTTCAAAGAAATAATAATAGGAATAACCTACCTACTGCAGTTTTTTTTTCTATGATTATTGCAGATTGCAGGTTACCTGCAATTGTAGTTAACTTACCACAGGTATTTTTAGAAAAATAAAAAAATAAAACAGAAAAAACAGAAAAAACACTGCAGAAAAATCTCAATCGTCAAAAGAATATAACTAAAAGAAAAATGAAGGAGTATTCCTGAATACAAAAAATAGGAATAAAAGATTTGGGATGCTGGAAGAACGATATTACAAAACTAGTAACGCAAAAAATTCTGTCCTCTGTAGCAGTCTAAACATTGTAGACGGTTTTCGCGTTGCATAAATTCGAGCGACGCTCGAACATAGAAGGTTCAGTTATCCCCACCATCTACACTCCATCCACGTGTCACGCGTATCGGTTTGGCGGTGGAAGTATTGCACCAATCGTAAGCGTAAGCGTAACGATATCGTTAGAGTCACTCCTCGACCACAAACCCTCAAAAAATCCATCTAAAAAAAATCTCAATAAAAAATATGCATATGCACAGAGCGTAGAGCACAGTTCTGAGGGTTTGCACCAGGAGAGGCAAAAGACTCCAACTTCAGACCTTGGCGCCCCCCAGAATTTGTCGCCCTGGGCCATCGCCCCATCACGCCCCCCCCCCCCCCCCCCCTAACGCCGGCACTGTTTTTCTTGTTATTTCTTAACCCAGTGGTCTATCATATTAAAACAAAAACATTTATGATTGTAAATAACAAGCAATGACGATGAATTACATTGTAAGTACCCCAAAAAATAATACAGCCACTTAAAAATAAGGAAGAATTTACGGAAAATCTGTTTTTTTACACTGCGATTCTCGATAACTGTAAACCAAAAGGTTTTTTTTCTAACTCTTTTTTGATGTCTAGTTTCAGCCAATTTCATATGTGCTCTTTATGGAGACACACTATAAGGTGTAACATAAATAACGCACAACCTCTTAAGCGGTCACTGTACTCATCATTATGAATAACTTTTACTATGGGACCAAAAAGGAAATCGCGAAAAAAAAACAGCTGTTCCCTACATTTACGTTCGCATAACTCGTCAAAATGTAGGGAACATCTGATTTTTTGCCGGTCCCATAGTAAAAGTTGTTCATAATGATGAGTACAGTGACTACTTCAGAGGTTGTGCGTTATTTATGTTACACCTTGTATAATAAGACGCACATGCCAGTAATGTCAACGGCTCTTAAATTGTTTAGGAAATCATGAGAGCCATACAGCCAGTTCGGCACCCAGTATACTATAGTGGCTAGTAGAGAGAAGTTGAAGGTCTTTACCTATGAGATGAACAGGTCCCGAGCCAGCAATGTCTACAGCTCCCAGTTTGTTGAGGAAACCGTGGGAGCCCCACACCCAGCCCGCTGGCACGCAGTACACGATTGTATTGAGGAGAGAGAACAGGCAGTACGCCTTGAAGTTGCACCTGGGGAGAAAAGAGGATTATTTATTTATACTTTCGCACAAATCTGTGCAGAGGTGGACTTGCCTTAGGGCGTCAGATAGCAAAGAAGAGATGCCCTCTTTTGTGTACTATTCTTCCAAATGCATCCAGCATCCAGGTCTTACTTATTAGTCTTAATAACCTTTTCATTCTCACCTCTCAGCCATAGCCCCACTGACAATCGTGGTAGCAGTAGTAGCGAAGGACAGTTGGAACAAGAACGAAGCGAACACAGGTCCCATGAGAGCGTCTCCCACAGGCGGGTCTAGAAGGAAATCACCGACGCCTATGAACGGGTTGGAGTACGCGCCCTCGCCGAACGACATGCCGTAGCCGAAGATCCAGTAGGTCAGACCTAGAGAAGAAGGAATCATTATTTGGGGATTAAAAAATACACGTTTTGGTGTGTAAAAGGAAAGTGCACCTGTTTCTTTAAAGCCAGCTTCTCCATTTCAAACGTATCAGTTTTGCAAGAGTGGAATTCACCAGCCTCGTAAAGACCAAGTTCCACCTTGAGTGGGTCGTCCAGTGTTTTTTAACCGACTTCAAAAAGAAGGCGGTTCCCAATTCGCCTGTTTTTTTTTTGTGTTTTTTACCCTATATCTCCGCTAATTACGAATGGATTTATTTTGATTATTCTTTTTTTGTTTGGTAGAAAGTTTTGTTTGGAAGAACTTTTTTTGTTTGGAATTCAGTGATTCCTTATGAGGTTGTACACTTATTTATGTTACACCTTGTATATGTAGACTAGTAGGGCAATCCCTTAGTCCCTTAATCCCAATAGATGATAAGTTATTGAAAACGGCCATAAGTCAAAATCAATGTTACACGTGTTACTTACCACCCAAAGAGATATCAGCCAAGTTCTTCATCATGATGTTCGCTTCATTCTTTATGGATACGCACCCAGACTCCAACATACCAAAACCTAGAAGAAATATGGAAATTAACATGGTACGGAATTAGCATTTTTGTGAGGCTTGTGTTTAAACGCCTACCAGGGGCCTAATTCTCCTAAAATAAATCTTGATAAATCACAACCGAACCAAGGCCGAACCGTTCATTCAGACAGTTCTCAATTTCAAAAGCTATCAAATAGTTTGACACAAAAAACAAAATCAATCATTTTGAAAGTTTTCGAAAACAAAAACTGACTGACGGTTGTGGTTCGATTGTGTTTGGCAACAATTTATTTTAGGAGAATTGGGCCCCAGAAATGTATTTCTTTTACTACCAAAAAATTCAAAATACCTACCTGCCAGAATGAATAAATGCTCACCAAATTGTGTTTCATAATGTATTGTAGAAATGAACATATTTTCCTTTTTATTCTATGCCTTAGAGATAATAAATAAACTAAGTAAATAGATAAAAAATAAACGCCTTTAAAGTTAAAACTTAAGGGGATGTTTATAAGCTTGTTTGGGTTTCCAAAGCAGAGTAGATGGAGCCCCGCTGAGCGTGGCTCCTATTTCTGTCTGCAGAGTTTAAAGTAACCTAACACGAAGTTGATGACGGGAGCTTCGTTTGCTCGCTACGCTCGCTCACTAGCCCCCGTCATCCCATTCGAACCTAACCTATCCGTGTTGGGGTGCCCCAAATTAAGGAGCTCACTTCGCTCGCTCTTAAAATTAGTCAGTTGAAAGACAAGTTACAGCGTTTGGTTACAAGATTTGGTAAGCAAAAAGAATATAAATACAAAACGTACAATTATTCTGATGAGTGTATATTTATTTTGGAACTTAAAACGTTGTTCTTTAGGCACCTCGGTATAGAGTGGGTTTTTTTTTATTTGAAGTTAATATATTTTACTTGGTACTTAGTCTTAGGGTCTAAAAATTATCTTGGTGAGCATTTAAATTGTACCCTTTTTCTAAAGCGCCGCTAAATTCAGTAAGCAAGTTTTACTGCGCAAGTTGACTTTCAAACTGAAGATACGTTAACGATGAGGGTTAAGATCGTAAAAAGCCTTCACACCTGAAAGGACTCTAAAATTTTCTCCATGGTGTGTATAGTCTTCCAACCCGCACGGTCCGGTCACGATTCATCGAGCTCTCTCATCGTAGAGCCGCTTTCGTATTTTTTTTTAGCTATTGTTGGTCCTAGTGTACCATTTCTACGTAACCGGGCGGTTATTGGGAAGACCTGAAGGGTCTCCAGCCAATGGTGGGGGGAGTAAAATACTTAACCTAAGCTAACTCTTATACTACACTAACATCATGACTACCTGCAACAACAGCACTAAGGGCGACCCCTAAAGGGACTCGGACCTCGGCTTAGGGCGTTGCTGGCAGGGGCTTAGGGGGGGGGGGGGAGAGACAGCTTGATGAGGGCTGAATTATCGGCGTGACTGCGGAGTCTAAAGAGACGACCGACTCTACGGCGGGAGAGCTCGGTGGATCGTGACCGGCGCACACTGTGAGATTTTCCTAATCTAGCTTGATTTAATTATTTATGATGACAAACTAACGATTTTACAAATGTTTTAATTATTTAAGATGAATTAAACATTTAATTCATGAATTAAAAGATATTTTCTAGATTTATATATTTTTACTCAAGACTGAAAACCGATGACGAGTAACAGTAGCAATTTTTTCTCAAATTTGAAGCATAACGTTCTTAAACTGGCCTTTATTTTATTTTGGGTGTCTTCCGAAAATTCAACTGATGCCTATTTTAATTTTAAAAAGTAGTAAACTGCTTCAAAACGGTTTTCAGACCTATTTGTATTACACCACACATCAAAACATTCTTTTCTTGTTATTTGAACAGCTATTCAAAAATATGAAAAAAAATGTATGGGTGCCGCAACTATGCGCAATAACTTCTAATTGAATGTGAAAGCTCAGGGTTATGGCTAAATTATCATATAGTTAAGAGAGGTGAATAACCCTGAATAACTATTTTTTTTGACCAATTTACTTTGACGATTTCTTTATGAAAATCCCCCTATTTTATCATTACCAAAAAAATATTAAATGCAGTTAAAACAATTATCTCTGTAATGTAATATGTCGCACATACCTTAAAGTATCCAATAACAGAAGTTTTGTAACGATAACAATAATGAGGATATTTATTTTTACTCAGCAACTACTAGTAAACACGTATTACTAAGAACAACAAAATGTACTGAGTTTAGAAGTGTGTCATTTATTTTCCTGACTATCCACAACAAAAAATAAATTGAAATCTTTATGAAGAACTTATGTACTGTTGTATAATATAAAATTTCTACGTAAATTGGAGTAAGTAGACATCATCAATGAAATCGAGCTAGATTAGGAAAATCTCACAGTGTGCGGCGGCGGTGGGACGTCGCGACGGGCCTCGTCGGCGAGGACGGTATGCCGGACGGCGGCGGGCGTTGTGTATTGTGCTGGTCGATTTACTCGCCTCCTGGAGGAGGGTTATTTCGTCATCGGGTTCTAAAAGTGTGTGCCTGGGACGGCGAACTTTAACGGCGCTGTTCGTCGCGGCGGGCCTCGTCGGCGAGGACGGTAACTGGTCGTCTCTTCAGACTCCGCAGTTATACCGATAATCCAGACCTAGTAACGCCCTAAGCCGAGGTCCGAGTCCCACTAGGGGTCGCCCTTAGTGCTGTTGTTGCTAGTAATCGTGATGTTAGTGTAGTATACACGTCGTCAGAATGTGTCGACTAAAAACACGGTGAAGTTCTAGGCGTAAACTAGTTCTTAACTATCACCGTCCTTTTCTCGCGTTGTCTGTTAGTAAAAGATAGCAATTCTCTATTTTTAGTTTAGTTGGTGAATAAGAGAATTGTCACTAGTGACACAAGTGCATGTCTTTTAATGCTAATCACCTCGGTCACGCGACAATCGTTTTTAGGGTTCCGTACCCAAAGGGTAAAACGGGCCCCTATTACTAAGACTCCGCTGTCCGTCTGTCACCAGGCTGTATCTCAAGAACCGTGATGGTTAGACAGTTGAAATTTTCACAGATGATGTATTTCTGTTGCTGCTAGAACAACAAATACTAAAAAAAACAGAATAAAATTAATATTTAAGGGGGCTCCCATATAACAAACGTGTTTTTTTTGCCGTTTTTACTTATAGATAATGCTTTGCTGGGGAGTTTGTTGCGCCGTTTCTTCTTCACAGCATAAACACTAGGAAGCGGTGAAGGGTGGGCGCTTTTGGGGGCAGTCTTTTGTACCTAAATCTGACGTTCAAAAAGAACTAAGTAATACTAGTCTATTTTGAATAAACGAGTTTTGAGTTTGAGTGGTACGGAACCCTTCGTTCGCGAGTTCAACTCGCACTTGGCCGGTTTTTTAGCAACAAATTATCATACAATCATAATGTTTACTGTCATCCGCCTTGAAACATATGTATTTTACTTATTTAAGGAAAAATCGTAATATTATTATGTTGCGGTCTTTCCTTTACGAGATCATCCTTGGCCTAGTCAGTTTGGCAGCTAAATGGAAGGTCAATAGAGATTAAAGTAGTATTTGGATTAAATGTAATTCACACGAATTTTTCAAAATGGAAAGGTGTGTTCGTATTAATTTGTTTTGTATTATAACTTTCAGGAGTAGGCTTGCCAACCTTAATATATGAATTTATTGACTTTGGCAATCAAAATTCGGGACATGACAAAAAAAGCGGAACCCAACTATCAATAGGGAGGCAAAAAATACAGTTAGAAATTATTTTAAAAGTTTTATTGAATGTTTTACTTTGGCATACAACTAGTTAAACAAAACGTGCGTTCACTGAATTCCGACTTCTGCCCGAAGGTTTAGTCGTAGGTACAATAAAACGGGACATTTGGCGTCCCGCACACGTCTTTCGCGGGACGCATCCTCTAAAGCTGTAGAAACGGGACGTCAGGCTCTCGTGGGACGGTTGGCAAGCCTATTCAGGAGACACATTCATATTTATGATTAGTTACGGTTTACTCACGTGCATTTTTCGGGATTGCCCAACTCGCGATCTCGCCGCGTGTTCAGCTCATGATTAAGGGCTCCGTTTGGATCCGAAACTAGTCGGGCAATCCCGAAAAATGCACGTGATTAAACCGTAACTAATCATAAAGAATAAAGATTATTAAATTGTTAATTTTAAGAATACCAGAATCATGTCTTTAGGGTAACACACCGACTCGTCAGAAACTACGGACTAACTTTTCCATACATTTCGCAGGGACTGGCCACACCGAGTAGAGAGAACGACTTGCGCAACCCAGCGCAGGGCACGCCGCAATAGCGACGGTAAGACCCGTGATGGAGGAGTGGCTGGAGAGGCGGCATGGCGCCCTCAGCTTCCGGCTGACGCAGGTGCCCTCGGGGCATGGATGTTTCGGGAAGTACCTGTGTCGCATAGGCCGGGAGCAGACGCCCGGATGTCACCACTGCGTCGACTGCCCGGAAGACACAGCGCTGCACACGCTGCAGGCGTGCCCTGCGTGGACGACGCGGTGCCGTGAACTAGTCGCGGCAGTCGGTGGTGACGTCTCGCTTCCGGCCGTGGTTCTGTCCATGGTCGGGAGCGAGAGTGCGTGGAAAGCCGTCGCCTCCTTTTGCCAAGTGGTAATGGCGACCAAGGAGGGAGTGGAGACGGAGAGAGAAGCGACTACCAATCTCCCTTCAGCAGTTTAGGGAACCTCTCGCCCGACCAGTAACAGGCCCGAGAAGGCCGCGCGCCGTATCCCGCGCGCGGCTCTCATGAGGACGTAGGGCAAGGCCCCGCTAAAGGAGAGGTCCGCCAGAGCCTGGCGGATCGAGGCCTTGCCTGGGTTGCGGTGCATGCAGCTGCGAATTCAGCGACCCCGGCCATAGGTTAGGAGAAGGAACACCGTGGGTTTTTAGGTGGTAACAGTCCGGCGTAACCCTTCACCTCTTGAAATGTATGGAAACAACTTGTCACTGGCCACTTGTGGTTGTGGCGAGTGGCCCGTGTGTGGCCTAAAGACGAATCCATAGGTAATTCAAGATACACCTTTCATAGCTATCGTATAAAGTGTAATTATTTAAACGTTATTTAACACATTCGAGTTCACCACACTTCTCATAGAACTCATAAGCCATGCCGCCATACATATTGCTAGTGGAACTTCCAAGAGGGTCCTCGGCATTACGTTTGCGCTAAGAGTGAACCCTCGAGGAAGGTTCTTGACATTAGGTTAAAAACCGTGAAAAATACGATATTACGTCGTAAAATAGGTGTCTGCTTGTTTCATAACCATGTGTTTTCCAGAAAAACCTACATTTAAAATAAAATGAGCCCTCCACGAGGGCACCCGGCATGGTGAATGCGACTACAGGGTGCCCTCCTGGAGGTCACCCGGCACTGAATGTGTTAAAAGGTGGTTAGGTAAATCAAAAGCAACGTGTTTTATTCTTGAACTGTTTTTTTTCATTCATGTTTTAGACATTAGTTAGTTTTTACTTTAGATTATATTATGTAACTATCTAGTTTAATTTTATATTGTATACTAGCTGTACCCAGCACGCGTTGCAATGCCACGTAAAGAAAAAAGTGTTTAGTTTTAAAATCTGTTTGTTGAAGTGCTTTTGGATACACAATATTTTTGATTTGAAGGGGGACCCGAATTTACCCTACCGACGGCGACGGGACGAACATCGAATGTTTGACAGGTAGGAACAGTTTGTATGGGAAAATTAAATTTTTGTTTTTACTATTTTCCTCGCAATTTTTCCATATTTTCTCACAATTTAAACCTTCCCTGGACTTCCACAAATATTTTAAAACCAAAATTAGCCAAATCGGTCCAGCCGTTCTCGAGTTTTAGCGAGACTAACGAACAGCAATTCATTTTTATTTAATAGATAAAAATAATAATGTAAACGATAATTGTGTGAAAATAATAAAAAGATGAAGTCTGTAGATCCTATAAAATAGACTTGAAAAATACTTGAATAAATACTTACTAAAAACGTATAATTATGCATTGACGTAATTCTGCTACTTCAACTTTATACAATACATTGTAGTGTTTGGGCCACAAAAACTAGACAAGCGTCTGTAATTAGTGGTCAGAGTAATCTTTATTAAATGGTCATTATGGGCAGGGCCGGATTTGGCCGGCAACAGGACCTTTTCCGCGGCTTCCACAAGAGAGAGGCCTCCACAATGCGAGTTTTTGAATTTTTTTAAAAGAAATAAATGACACCTGCATTATAATTGCGCAGCACACTCGTAATCGATATGGCTATAATTTTGACAGATCAACAATTTCCATAGCAAAGTTTGTATTAACAATCCGACTTCTCCACAACTATGCACCACGCAATAAATATTGTCTTTGACACATCAACTGTCATGAATATGATTGATATTGGTTACGTTACGCAATTGCAGTTTTTTGTGCATGGGGAATCTTCAAATGAGACTCTTTCCGCTCTGGGTGGAGCGGAAGGGAGTGTCAGACTCTTACTGACTAAAACCCATCCGTGTTCCTCCATGCCCTTTGTGTTCCAGGGCTGCGGTAACTCTTTCGAACAAATTCTGCAACCCTGGTAGGCACTGGCCCTAGCGGGTCCCGTTTCATCTCATTGAGGCGCGCGTGGAACACAACGCGCCGTCGACCCGGGCCTGGTTCTGATCGGACGGCCCGCGCCTACGGCGCCGGGAATCGCCCTGTGACTCCCGACGCCCGGGGCGTCTCCTTCTGTTGCGGCGGTTAGGGCGTGAGGCTTGCCTCTCCCTCACGCGTTCCGCCTCCTCCTTCGCTAGGATTACTGCTTTGCAGAAGGAGGTGTCTGCTTCCCATGCTCCCTCGCTCCGGACCATGGATTGAACCAGGGCCGGACGCGAGAGGTCACCGCCGCCGAGCGCCTCTACGAGGACATGGCTGTGCTCCGCCCAAGTAGGGCAGACCTCCACCGTATGCTCCACCGTGTCTTCCGGGTATGTAATTGCCTTCCCGTTCTGACAAAGGGGAAACAGTTCACATTCACGAGGTACTTTTTTAAACATTTAAAAGTATGAGTGTGGAGCTGCATAAGTTTGTGTTCACAGTTGTTCGATTCTTATAATTTTCGATGTTCATTTGTATTATTTTGGAACTCGTATATCCATTTCCTCATTTCAGCTTGGAATAAATGATTGAAAAATGATGTTTTGTTTTTTCGTCTTGTTTGAAAAATTATTTGTGGCCCCCATTTCATGACCCAAGGGCCCTCAAACTTCTAAATCCGAGTCTGATCATGGGCATAAAAACTCGAGGACTACGTCAGTATAAAATATACTAAAACCCATTTTTTATACTATATTACCTACAAGGAAAATCTAGGTTATATGTGATAAGAAAATTCTCACCCATAAATACCTATGATGAAGAATATAAATATGTAAGCTTGGCAACTTGAACCGATTAAGAAAGTAATGTTACAATAATTATTCGATTAATATTCAGAATTGCATGTGCCATAAATTAGTAGAAAACGGCAGGGTTGGCCTCTAATGGCATGTTGCCAGGTTATCAAGTAATTCTGTCATGCTTATTCTTTGAGCGAAGTGCCAACCCACTTGGCAGTGGGGATATATATGTATGTTGGTTTTAATCTACTTATTTATTTATTTATTTATAAATAGGTACACCAACAGATGTACTGTTGGTGTACATTTTACATTTAAATAATAAAAGTACATGGGTTATGGTTCTTATGTAAATACCAATAACAGGTGTACACAGCATTCGCATGAAAACAATCAAGCATCGTACAAGTTATCTATATATATAAAAATGAATCGCTATTTCCCTTAGGTAGGTAGTAGGTAGGTAGTAGGTAGGTAGGTAGTAGGTAGGTAGGTAGTAGGTAGGTAGTAGGTAGGTAGTAGGTAGGTAGTAGGTAGGTAGTAGGTAGGTAGTAGGTAGGTAGTAGGTAGGTAGTAGGTAGGTAGTAGGTAGGTAGTAGGTCGGTAGTAGGTAGGTAGTAGGTAGGTAGTAGGTAGGTAGTAGGTAGGAAGTAGGTAGGTAGTAGGTAGGTAGTAGGTAGGTAGGTAGTAGGTAGGTAGTAGGTATGAAAAAGTGCATTGCAACGCATGCCGGGTACAGCTAGTATAAAATAAAAATAAAATATAACATAAAATTAACAAACAGTAAAATCAATTAATTAGCGAAACTACTACTTATGACAGTTTAAATGTCTGTTCAGATGGGAATACAACAGGCTTCTGAACTTCGGTAGGGAACTAAAGAACACATCCAAGTCGGGCAGCTTTGAATTAAGTTCATTGTATTGAACACACATCCTAGACACTGGTGAGTGTCTCTCAATGTTACTTCTGCAGGACGGCGGTTGGAACAGTCTAGAAATTGGCTGTCTAGGAATATTGAACGGGACCGACAACATGACACGTTCTAGCAACTGTTCACAATCAATTTGACTATTGACAACCTTAAAGAGAAAAACCAAGTCATGAACAGTGCGACGGTTTCGAAGCGACTCAATATATCTTATGTTTTGTTTTTCAGCGTACAGCCGCGGACTCGAAATGTTTATCAGATTTCAACTTCGATTTCTTCTTACACTGTGCGCAATAAGGTTCAAGATGTCGTATCAACTTACATAAGAATTAGTTTTTAAAATTGTGTAGCGTCGATTCTAGCAAAAAGACTTATTGATGTTATGAATTCCTTTTTAGGTATGCATGTCTAGACAAGCGTTGTGTAGAGCAAACTTGATTGAATTTATTAAATAGGCTGATTTATTTTTCTATGCTACCTGAGCCTTTTTAAATTAACCTTTTATGTCAATTAATAAGAAAATATCTTTGCCCTGTCAATACTTTCTGACCTTATGAAAAAGTAATGTGCAAGCAATTATAGACATTTCAAGTCCGCGACATGAGTGACTTCTCTAGTGTCGGCACGAGCTATATGAGATAAGGTCATGCTGTGGTGATTAGCCAGCTAGCAAGGTTGGCCGCAAGGCTGACTGCCCAGGGTGCCAGATTTTGAACCCGCATCGTGGGGGTCATGGTGCGGGCGTACCCGTAACCTCCGGCACACTTACTCCGTTATGGCAAACATTAGGAGAGGCCTAAGTCCAGCACTGAATTGCGATTCGCTGAGTTGTTTGCTTAATTGGTTAGTACGGGAAGACAAATAGCTCACTCACGTTTGTCAATCTCTATTTAGCAGGTATAAAGCATTCTCATTATACTCGTAGTTAGACATAATTATATTAGATAGTTGTATTAGATTTTAGACTAGCAGTGCCCGCGACTTCGTCCGCCTGGAAGTCGGAAAACAACATTGTGTTGCCGCAACTGAATGTATATGTACTCAATTTATTACAATAACAGACAAAAGTGGCCCACCAGGGCACTAATATCTTTTGAACCATTTCTTCAAGTAGAGTTTCAGCTCATCTTGATTGGCCGTTAATGTTCACAAAATCATAACACTGCGTTGAATCCCTACTAGAAGAACACGTATTGCTTAATTCTATACATTTCCTTGTTCAAAAAAACCCGTCGTTATTTATTAAATTGACCACGGCGTTGACCTTTTCATAATACTGACAACAATGACCAAAATTAAAAATTAATAAAAACATTGCAAAAAAAACGAAATTACAAAATGCTAATTTGAAAACTGAGATTCGAACGCTGAACACATCGGAGAACCGATCTCTCACTACAGCAATATACTATGCTGACTTCTGACTAACTTTCTGAAATTTTCGATCATTTCTTAGGAAAAATCTGCTCAGTTCCTATCGTAAGTAGCGCGATAATACATATCTCACGTATTAAACTTATCCGTGGATAGGTACCTATCCGACATATTAAGCTTATACATATGTCGCAGTATGTGGAAATCAGTTTCTGCTGCTCGGCTCCTATGAACAATAGCGTGATGATATATGTACCAGCATAAGCACAGCTCTTTATGCAAAACTTTAGCTAAAGTCTCATCAAAATCCATCCACGGAGTTTTAAGTATTGTTCTACTGCACGGCTCCTATGAACAATAGCGTGATGATATATGTACCAGCATAATTGTCGCTCTTTACGCAATACATCAGCGAAAGTCCCATCAAAATCCATCCACGGCATTTTAAGTGATGCCCGGCAGACAGACAATAAATCCAATAAAAAAAAAACGTTTCTGTATCGATAGTATAGTACCCTCCAATCGAAATTTTGGAAAAATATTTAATGTACAGACAAAGTGCACTTTGAGTTTTATTAATAGTATAGATAACGCAAACCTTCAAAAATCAGTTATTATCATAATACATACACTGAAATTGTAGGTACGAGTAGGTACTATAAAAGTGCTTGAATATTGTTTATATGTATAAGGAAACAGTTCGTAACTAAAGCAGGGATGAAAAAAGAAAAAATTCTGAAAAAACTAAAATAAAAGTTTTGCATCGAAATAAAAATGATCGAATTTTGAAATTTTAACACTTGCTTTAAAACGGTCATCAGTGGTACTTTAAGTGGCCCGCGTATTAGTACCCCCTTTTCCGACTAACCTTTTAGATAAAATGATTTGATTGGATTCAGATGATGTGTTAATACTTATTTACAAACATACATCGTCAACACATAACAGATCCGGCTAAGTTTTTATTTTATTTTAATAGTTTATTATTCAAGTGCAATGCCCGCCGAGTCACTGTGACCGAACATTTTATTGGGGAAACCCTACTTTTGTGGTTTTTATTAATCTGTTAATCTATTTCTATACACATAATAAATCTGTAGACTGTGTCTGTACATAGGTCATATTTAAAAAAAAATAGCGTGGTGGTTAAAAAACAACCAATGAAATCCATTTTGATATTTTTTGGAATATTTGTCTGTTTGTTGGTTTGTTTGTGCACGCATCACGTAAAAAGTACTGACTCAATGCCGTTGACTTGTAAGACTAATATTATGCGTATCTTGGAGTAACATTTACTTTTTGTTTCATCGTAATCGGTTAGCTCAATCAAAAGATATTAGAATTTTAAGTTATCAAGAAGAAAGTTTAGTTATTGCGACAGAATATTGGTTTCCGACTTCCACGCGGACGGAGTCGCGGGCTAAGCTAGTCTGTTAATTAAAATATAAGTACCTAAAATAGGTATTTAACTTGCTAATACGGTCAGGTAAGAAAAACTTTGAACGTGTTGGTCTAATGCAGGGGTGCACAGATTTATAGGATTATTAGGATTAGGGGCGACTCGTGCAGCCTATGAGCTAAAGCCGGGCCACCACAATTAAAAACAATAAAAAAAAAAGTTTGCTTAAAAAATACACAAGTAGTGTGGGCATTTAATAAAATTCAAAGACATTATTTGTTTAGAGATCTTAAGCTGGCCCCTATTGTTAAAATATTGCAGTATTTTCTTACAAACGCTTAAAAACGTTTAATTCGCTGGCGGGCCGCACGTATAGGTATTGACGGAGGGCCGCGGTCTGTGCTTCTGTTGCCGCTATAACAACAAATACTAAAAAACAGAATAAAATAAATATTTAAGGGGGCTCCCATACAACACACGTGATTTTTTTGCCTTTTTTAAAGATGGTTGTTTTTATTTTAGTTTTTTCAAAAATTCTTCGTCCCTTCTTTAGTTACGAATTAAAAAATGAAGCTTCTAAATTTGTGACCCCAAATATGACCTAAAATGTAAACACAGCTGATCATAGTTGAGGATAGATAGATTTTAGCATATTTTTATGTGATTTTTGAACAGCAATTTCTCGTAAAATATTGACTTTTGGGGAAAGTGGTAGAACAAAAGTTACTCATTATTATGGGTACCTACTTTAACACCCTTTCGGATTAGTACCCTCTTTCTGACTAACCTCGTTTACCTAATATGTAAGACACAAGTTCATTTCAGAGCTATTTCTGAAGGCCAATTCTCGTAATTAAAAATGTTCAAAATATAGTTTCGATCTAGTCTCAGTCTAGTCTCAATCTCATAAATATGACAAATGGTATTCTTGTTCGTTAACAAACAACGTCAAACGTGAGATTATATTGGAATGAGATTAAAAGTTGACTGAAGCCAAAAGGGTATTCTGGATAGAATAATACGTACTGAGCAATTTTGGCAAGTTGGAATTCTCATTTATTTCTTGAATTTTAGTCTATGACTGTTGATATCGGTATGCTATCGGTAATGGATTTTAAGTTGACTGAATTGACATTATATCGAGATAGACTGAGATGATACTGAAACCGGACCGAACTTTAAGTGTACCAGAATACCATTTTGTATTCAATTCAATTCATAATTTAATCTCAGTTCGGTCAACCTTCAGTCTTACTTCAAATTAATTACGAGAATTGGGCTTCTGATTGAAAACCTCTTTTGGGCGATTATTTTGAAACAGATTTGTACAAGTCCTCTATCTTCATTCAAGAAAAATATGTCCTCCAGCCTTACAAAAGGACTGAGACGACGACTTGTCGATAGTTTTTCTAACAGTCCCATGACTGCAACACGTTTCAAAAACGACTACCAGGCCTCCCAGGATAAGAACGAAAATACGCAACCAAACCTGAAGCTAAATCAGCCAGTAAGTTGTACTACTCGACCTGAGGAGGAGGACGGTGAGTTCCCGTCCTTTATATCAAACGTCCAGCCCCATAGAAGTTACCAAAGTCTGCATACTAATGAAAGGAAGACATTAGAAGAATTGGATGCACTAGTGAAGGTGATGGAAGAAAAAATAGCTTCAATGGAGAATGAATTAAAAAACACATTATCTGAGAATGGTTCATTAAAGACAATCATAGGTAATAACGAGAAGATTATAAATGATTTAAAAGAAAGGTGTTATATAACCACATCACAAAACATGGGTATTACCATGCAAACTGAAACAGAAGGCTGTACCATAACTTCAAAAGGCACCGAGACAAACAAAAAGTGCCTACAACCAGAAACAGAACCTAACACAATGTCACCGAAACAGAAAGATGGCGAACTAAGCACCCTTCCCAACCAAAACACCAAGGCGACGTCAAAGAAGATAATGATAATTGGAGGCAATCAGTGCCAAGGTTTAGCATCGGAACTAGCGCGGTCCAGAATGAACAGCAACTATGATGAATACAACATACAGGGATTAGTATACCCTGAAGCACCGATGGCAGTCTTTACGCATTCTTGTAACTCGCTCCAACTCACGCAACATGACAAGCTTGTGTTGTGTGTAGGGGAAGAAGACTCGGATCCACTAAAAATATCGCATGAGTTGTATTGTATATTGAAACAAACAAAGGCGTCGGTAATATTACTTTCGGTTTGTCAGAATAGATTTCTTAGTGAGAAAAATCTTAATAACCTGATTCATTGTGTATCAAGGAGGTTTGACCATTGTAACTTTGTTCAGCTTAAAAGAATTCATCGCAATAGATTTAAGTATATTCAAAATATTTGTTCACAAATAAATTTAGTTGTGGATACCATTGATTATAATAATAAATTTATACCTTGTAATACCGAAATTAGATGTAAAATAAAAACAAATAAACAAAATAGCAACGACAATGGGCCCAAATACACGTCACGACAAAAAATAATAACAGAATACTTTTCCGTCACAAAAGGGGAAAAAAGGGTAAACAGCATCACTGGTACATTAGATAATGCTATCCGCAATTCAAATGAAAATTTTTTTCGTCTATAATTATATAAATGTCATGCACCAAAATATAGCAGGGCTAATTAATAAAGCAGATATGCTGACTGTACAATTAGCGGAACTTTCTAAGTTAAATAAGACAATTGATGTTTTGTGTGTTACTGAGCATAATATGGTACTAGGCGATGAAAACATGCTCACGTTACCGGATTACAAATTGGGTGACAGTTTTTATAGAGAGAGAAGAAAAGGTGGCGCGTGTATTTTAGTAAGAAATATTCATGAATTTAAAGTTCTAAAAGAAGTAAAAAAGCTATCTAAAGCTAATATTATTGAGTGCTGTGGCATAGAACTCACGCAACATAATGTAACTGTCGTCTGTTTGTATAGGGTTCCGAAAAATACCCATACAAAGATTCATCTTTCTCTTTTTTTCGAAATGCTTGAAAATCTACTCTTCCTTATTACACTTGGGAAAACTAATAAAACTATAATAATTTGCGGGGATTACAATATAAATATTCTAAAAAATGATCAAGTTACTAAGACACTTATGAATACAATTTATGGATTTAACCTCAAAATACTTACTAAACAACCTACTCGCTTATCTAGCGGTACCTGTATAGACAATATATTTCATAATGCTCGTGGTAACAACGGAGAAGTAATTGAGACTGCACTATCGGACCACACTGCGCAAATATTAAAATGCAATGTAAAAAAAACGTGTGCAATTCATTCGTGGAAAATTGAAGTAAGAGACTTCTCTTCTGAATATATAAAAAAGTTTATTGAGTGTATTGCAAGCTTAAGCTTCAGTGGGACTTATGAACTGAATGACCCAAACTTAGCATACGGCAACTTTATAGACATATTTAAAGTCTTTTACGACCTATGTTTTCCTTTAAAAATTGTAACGAAGACTATTAATAAAAGGCAAAAATGGCTATCCAATGGCATAAAAACGTGCAGCAAAATAAAACGCAAACTACTGTGGCAATACCGTAAAACAAAAACTGAGAACAATAAAACAATATACACTTCATACACAGCTCGATATAAAAAAATTATAAGACTAACAAAGTATGTACAAAATAATCATTACATTAAGACATCTAATAATAAAAGCAAAGCAACTTGGAAAATAATTAATGACAACAAAGTTGATTTCCCTCAAGAACCACTAACAAAAATTATACACGATAATAAAGAAATAGTAAAAACCAAAGACATCTGTAATGCATTCAATGACTTTTACTCGGATCAAATTACTTCAGGCTGCAATAAACTACCGCCACAAATAAACAGAGTGAATCATTCGATTTTTTTAAGTCCAACTACACCAGAGGAGGTATCGAGAACGATTCAATCTCTCAAAAATACTAAAAGCACAGGGAACGATAACATAACGACAAACATTATCAAAGAAGTCCATCATATTGTTTGTCATCCACTATCATATATTATAAACTTATGTTTTGAAAAAGGAGTCTTCCCAGATAAACTTAAAGTATCTATTATTAAGCCGTTGTTTAAGAAAGGGGAGAAAACTTCAATTAAAAATTACCGACCAGTGGCATTAATACCGATATTCTCGAAAGTCATAGAAAAAATAATACACCACCGAATGTACAATTTTCTCGAAAGTAAGAATATACTGGTTGATGAACAAAAAGGTTTTAGAAAAAATAAGTCAATTAATGTTGCTATTTATGATTTTCTCAATAAAATTATGTCTAGTGTAGATAACACACTACCCATCTGTGCCCTGTATATGGACATGACGAAAGCCTTCGATCATGTTGATCATACTATACTTATCGACAAACTAGAAAGATATGGAATACGCGGCAATGGTCTTGATCTTATCACATCGTATTTAAGCAACCGGCAACAATACACAGAAATAAAAAATATAAATATTAAAACCAAGCGGGAAATGAAATATCGGTCAAAACCTAGAACGGTGAAGTACGGTGTACCTCAGGGGAGCGTATTGGGTCCCCCACTATTTCTGGTGTATATAAATGATCTTCCAAAAAGTATCAATCACCCTACAGTATTATTTGCTGATGATTGTACCATAATGATAAAAAAAGATGAGTCCTACAATTATGAGCAAGAAATCAATAACACGCTAAAACAAACTATAGATTGGCTGCAGTCAAATAATTTAAAAATTAACTTAGAAAAGACGTGTATAATGCATTTTAGTCAGCGACAACGACAACAACTACCGGTTAATATTAGTCACAATGGACAGTCAGTTACAAAAACGGATATAACAAAGTTTTTAGGGTTAGTGATAGACAGTCAACTTACGTGGAAACCGCATGTTGAAGAAATTTGTAAAAAACTTAACAGTTTTGCTTTTGCTCTTTATAAGCTGTCCAAATTTGTGAACCGTGACGCAGTGCTTATTGCCTACCATAGCTACGTAGAATCAGTTCTAAGATATGGAGTCATTTTCTGGGGTAACTCGACGGACAAGAATTACGCTTTCATTGCACAAAAAAAATGCGTACGCGCTATATGTAACATACACTCAAGGGACAGCTGCAAGCCATATTTTAAATCCTTGAAGCTCCTAACATTGCCGTCATTATACATCTTTGAGGTGGCAGTGTTTGTTAAGACAAACCCACAGCTTTTCAAAATAAGAGCCCCAGCTGATCCACGGTTAAGAAAAAGGGATTCGACCATTCTTTGTGTTGATCGCAGTAAAACAGCCCTTCTACGTAAAAGTATTTATCGAATGGCTCCAGTTATTTTCAATAAAATTCCACGACAAATAAAGAATCTTAATAATAATGCGTTTAAAAAGAAACTGAAGCAATTTTTAATTTATAAATGCTACTACTCCACAACTGAGTTTATTGAAGACACCACTGACATATAGTTTATTACAATATTACATTTAGATTATTATTATTTTGATATTGGTTATTATGTTATTGGTTGATTGTGTGTTAGTACGTAAGGAATTGTGTGATATGTAAGTAATGGAGTTATTTCATTTTAAATGTGTGTCTGTTGTTTCGACAGCACTAACTTTATGATTATTTGTATGCTCTTGAGCAAAATGTAGCGAACTGACCATCTTATTATAACATCCTATTGTATTGGAACCTACATTTACGAATAAATTTGATTTGATTTGATTTGATTTGATTTATATTCTTTGTGTAGATTAAAATAAGTTTTTTTTTATATTTATTCAGCAAGTTTTTATCAGGTAGGTATAGTTCACAGGAAGTTGCTCCTTGTTGCTAAGCTAGGAGAAACAGCGTCTGATTCAACAGTTTGTAATTTGAGCAAAGGTATGGTAGATTTTTCATGCATGGTAGCTTATTTAAAGGTGTCTGTGGGCTACAATTATTTTAATTTAATTTTTATGTTTATATTTAAAAATTTAAATGATATGTAAAGAAGACGAACACAGTAAAAATAAGAGATCAAAGAGATTTTTTAGTAATTTTCGGTATAAATTTTGTGTTAAGTACCTGTCTGCATGGTGAAAATGATGAACGATGAAGTCAGGATCCAGTTGGTATCTTCCAGGTCGATCTCGAAGCTCTCCTGAAGGTTCACCGTAGTGTTCGTCAGGTTTGGGGATCGTAATCCCATGCGAGGGTACAGAGTCCAGTTGGCATCCATTCTGAATGCCTTTGCTAGACTTTAAAAAAAAAACGCACAAGATTTTCTTATCTGTTTTCGGGATTTGGCGGGAAAAGTTTTCAGCACTATTTTTCTATTTTGGTTGCATTTTTACTGAATTATAAATACAATTATTAAAGTATTTTTTATTTAAACCATCCTGTATTTTGCTGTATTATTTTCATTAACTATCTAAGAATATTTAAATAATTTCATTATGAATTAAGTCGAATGAAATAAAGCCATTTTCAAAATTGTTTTTTAATTTTTTTCCCACTAAATGTCACTTTATTTTTTTAAACCGATTTTTCACAAGCACACGTCAAAAACGTTGTAATGCCAAATGAAATGAATGTTTTCATTGGAACCTCTTTTATAAGAAGCGACTGAATCGCGTGATGTCTGACTGTAAACAAATAAAGAATTGATGTGGTCTTGTTTAAATGCAGATTGGTCGCTTCGTCATCGGGCTGTGGTAATTTCCTATGTGTTTTCAGGTTTATTATCATTGTTGTATGGGTTGTGTGGCCTTGAGGGTCAGGTAGGTACAGCATAATTTTAGCCTTTCAATGCATCCACCGCTCAGAATAGAGTTTCTGTTTCATGAGGTTTAAACACATTATTAAATGGTAAAAAAGGAACCCTTATGCTGCGACTTCGTCTGTCCGTCCGTCCCTCTGTCTGTCACAGCTTCTTATTTTAGGAACTTTCAATGCTAAAGACTTGAAATTTAATACCGATAAATTCATCGACCATTTCCGTTGACTGTACTAGGAAAAGCGGAAAACTCATCCGCTTTAATTATTGTAATAACTATTTTACTTACCAAGTCTAATTAGTGCAGCTAATGTGAACTGTCTACACTATTTATGACTTCTACATTTCATCGTCCACTGATGAATAATAGAGGTCTGCCTTATTAACCGAGTTTTTCAAAAAGGAGTAAGTATCTACCTAATGCACTCCGACATATCGTCGGTGTACGTGCTAAAATCCATAATTATGTGTCAACTATTCAGAAGGCGGAAAAAACTGTTTATCTGATAACTGATAGTTTAAGAAAAACTTAAAATGAAAACGCTGGCAAAACATCTTGTTTTTATTTTGATTCTGTGATAAAAACATTTTTTCATCCCCCCCGTCTCGGAAAGAGTATTTTTGCTCTTCGATATCTGAGTGCAAAAGCCGTTTTTATCCGCTAGAGGATAAAGTAAATTGAATTTAGAACATCGTGTGCACCAAGTTTGTGAATTCAAAATTTCATTAAACCTATTTACTTCTACCTCCATGGTGCCGAATTTATCATACAACCTTTTTTAATTTGTTAAAACTCAGACTCGGAACCTTCTTGGTGTATTACTTTTTTTTTTATTTGCTTTACGCGCGCCTGTTTCTTTTCACGTCCTATTGTTATAACCTTAAGTTAAAAACAAGAACTTTGAAAACAAATGAAAAACCTAAAATGAGTGATTCTAGCGACGAGGAAGTTTTTTTTTTACAATAAGTCATTTCCTCGCTGAGGTGGGATGAAAAGTTACGTGTTGCACTCGAGTGCAAAGATTTTTCACCTCGTGCTCTTTTGATTCCCTCGCTAACGCTCAGGATTCTAATTTTAAAATCCTTTGCTTGCTCGGTCATCAAAATTGAGCACGCGGTTAAAAAGCAACTTTGCACTCTTGTATAACAAATAACTATTTTAGTGTTACGTCATTAAGCTCAAAATCATGAAACTAAGTAGGTTATGTACACTCATGTCGTAAAATTCTGAAGCCTGACAGCCATTTTGTTACGTAGATTACGTAAGGAATTTTAACTTCAGAGCAACAGTAATTTAACTAACATTAAACCTATTTATTTATTTTAATATGAACGTGTTAGTTTTATAATTTTAATGAACGTGTCTTTGTTTACATAATTTCAAACACAATGTGAGTTGTTTCTGAATAAAATTGAATTTTAAATTCATAACGTGTGTTGAAGATTTTGGTAATAAATTGTAAATAGCTGTTATAAATTATTACAACTTGACTAAGATTAATGTTATTAAGTTATTTATAGGTAGCTAAGTATGTGTTACTTAGACAAATTGATGGACGTTTTGTCAAGTTCGGATGTTTAGAGGTAATAGGGTAGGGTGGTGTAAGTTTGCGCAGTTTTGAATCAATCGGTCATAAAAATAAAACATACGGATTAATCACAGGTTTCTTGATTATTTTTAAATCCGAACTTATCTAGCAATAAATTTTAACAACAATTATTGAGCAAACATAATCACTTTTTACTTAATTAACAAAAAAACAGAAGTCGGGACATGCGCAACTTTACACACCCCGGTGTGTAAGATTGCGCATAGTTGGCGATAAGATTGCGCAGTGTTATTTAGGCGAATTACTGGCATAAAACACATTTAAATACCCCAAAATCCAAGTGATCAGTTCACTTTTCGTACCAGCACACCTGGCACGTATCGCACTCGGTCCAGTCTTCATTAATAGGTTCTACGAAGACTTCAGAGCATTCTCTACACTGCCATTCTTTTTTTTGGTGAATTCTTTATTTTATCTTAGTTACACATTGTGGTTGGTACAACCAGTGTCTTAGTATTGACTCAGCCATTCCTATACTCAAAACCCCTTGCCTTTTGCTTTCTCCTTTTTTAATGCGCTTACGAGCATCCTCGTTAGTGAAAGGTGACCATACTTTATGGTCAATTTTGCGTGATCTTCGTGACATTTTACAACAAAATGAAGCGCTATTTATAACCATTAAAAACAATCAATATTCATTAGTAGATATAGATGAATATTACACAGTGGCGTGTAAGACTGCGCGCGCAATATTATACACCCCTTTAATGCGCAAACTTACACAGTTGGCCTCCAACGCAATTATTTTGATACTACAGCCATCTCATAAAATGTTATTGAACTACGTTATCACTATCCGAAATTTCAAAGGTAAACATAAGTAAACCTATCAGCAAAACATTGAATATCCGACAGGTTTTTTATAAGTTATATTTGCAAAATGTCAAAAAACTAGATCAAAGGGCTATAAAAACTTTGAACTCACTTGGACCCGCCGTTTTTACTCGTATCTGAATACTTTTTTGGGAGCGAATACTAGCATGCAAAGGAATCGAAACACTACTAGAGTTGGCAACGTGTTGCACACCGGTGTCGAGTAATGACGTGTGCGCAATCTTATCGCCTGCGCGATCTTACACCACCCTACCCTACGTAGATGGTCTCAGACATGGTTTTCGAGTGGTATGTCTTTTAAGGTGCATGCCACACAAAAGAGACGTCGGGCGAAGACGAGGCATGAACGCGATGCAGACGGTATATTCCACTTTGTACACCTGGGTGATATCACTTGAGTGAACAAAGTGGAAATTTTGGTGTTCTCATCTCGCATCCTTATCACTTACACACTCAGTCGTTCATCAGTCAGATACACACTCGCGCTCATACAAATAATAAATCGGGTGTAAAAAGACCCTTAACGATAACGAAAACCACGTATTCTACCCATCATTGGGATCATTTTTTTCGAGCAAATCATACCTGGGAAATCATTGGTTTTGGAGATATTGAAGGTCAAAGTACAAATTTTTTTATTAGTTTTTTCCAAAAACGATTTCCAAGTCATAATACTAAACTTTCTTCCATACAAAAATTATCAAAAATTTCAATTCTTCCTAATAAATTCGCATTTGAAGTTACAAAAACGCAATGAATATCAAACGCACATGACCGCCTTGGCTCGGCTGTGTGGCCGCTGCACGCATGCAACCGCGCGGCATCGCCACAACCATAATTTGCGCGCTACAAAAAAAAAAAGTGTTTTTTTTCATGCCAAAAAATAAAAGTCGTTTCCCAGCAATTATTTTTGGTCAATGTAATTTAGTTTTAGTTTGATGTACAGAGTGCGTAGATTTCGGCTATGTGATGGGTCTTTTTACACCCTGTATTAAGGAATTAGATGAAGTGGTCCAAAGTTGAAATACGAGTAACTCCCTCATTTTTCATTTTGAGGAACTCAAACGAGGTAACTCACGATTAAGGAGGACATCACTTCTGGGAGGTGAACGAGAAATCTAATACGGAAAGAGTACACCTGACTATTTATGCAAAATGAAACGGCGTCCGCCTTTCAAGCTTAAAATTGAAATTCATTGGCAGACGGTGACTCGCCAGCTCACTAGCTGGGCCTCCTGAAAAGCCGCCAGTACATAGGCGCAGGGGGCAAGAATGTGTGAGCGGCTAGGGGTTTAGAGAGATGTGGCCCCGGTTTTGCCATCGCGGGTCTAAAAGACCCGGAGTGGGTTTCCCCGCTATTACGCCATTAGACACTTCCACCCCCGAGCATATAGCTCTGGCGGCCCCCTTCTGGCCGGCTGATATAGCCAAGCCAGAGTTGAGAATCCTGCGGGCACTCTTGGGGTTCCACTCTAGCCAGCCAATAAACGCAAACTGGAGACGAGGCCCTGACCGACTCAAAAGAGAATTGGAGAATAAGATGAGGTGGTTCAAAGTTGAAATACGAGTAACTCCCTCATTTTTAATTTTGAGGAACTCAAACGAGGTAACTCACGAGTAAGGAGTAAGTACATTACTCCTGGGAGGTGAACGAGAAATCTAATACGAAAAGCGTACTTACGCCAGACTATTTTTGCAAAATTAAAATGCATTTTATAAGGAAGAACTGTTATCATGCAGTTTACATTGACCCACATTCTGTGACATTACAAATAGCTGTAATTTTACAAACAAACATACTTTAATTCGACGTTTAGTTAGTCTAATCCGACCATTTGGGAGGTCAGAATATGGACGGAATATAGTCGAAATATCGCTCCGTGTAAAATACTGATATTCCACATCTGGTTCGACTGGAAACTGATGTGCTTCTGATGTATTTGGTACAAAGGTTTGGGCTATGATGAAACGGGTTGCTACTTTTGTGGAATATGTAGAAGCTGGGCCCTGCCGAACTTTGGCTGCACCTGTGGGCAAAGCCTAGGGTGCGCCCCCTATCTCTCCAAATACAATTTTAGTTGGAACCCTGATACTAATCCGCGAAGCACTAAGTTAGAGCAAGAGTTAAAATTTCAAAATTCGATTTCGAATTTTATGCAAAACGATTTTTATTTTTTTCAAAAATTCTTTAGACCAGAATGAAATTGAAACGAAAGAAAGAGTTAATGAAAAAAAAATTAAAGAATTTCGTCATGAATTCAAAAAACGGAGCTTCTAATCTGTGACCCCAAATATGACCTAAAATGTAAGACACAGCTGATCGTAGCTGAGGATAGATAGATTTTAGTGTATTTTTTCTGAAATATTTGAACAGCTGCTACCTACTATTAAACTATTGACATAAGGGGAAACTTTTAGAACAAAAGTTATTCATTATTATGGGTACTTTAACACCCTTTCCGATTTAATATCCCCTTTCCGAATAACCGATATTTGTTGTTGAGCTGTGGTTCGATAGCAATTTAAACAGGGGCCTAATTCGCCTAAAATAAATCTTGATAAATCACAACCGAACCAAGGCCGAACCGTTCATTCAGACAGTTCTCAATTTCAAAATCTATCGAATTGTTTGACACAAAAAACAAAATCAATCATTTTGAAAGTTTTCGAAAACAAAAACTGACTGACAGTTGTGGTTCGATTGCGTTTGGCAACAATTTATTTTAGGAGAATTGGGCCCCTGTTTTGTTAGTAGAGTTGGCCTTCAGTATCGATTCATCATTAATTAACTGTGTAACATTGATATGGGTAATTTAATGAGATTAAGTTCATTAAATTAATCGAAAATTAACCTCTCTATAAGGCTGCGCAGAACGTTATTTTGGGGCTGTGAACATTATAATTTACCCGCCAAGCGGATCTAACTCGTTCAAAAATGGAATCACTAATCACGTTCCGATCTCACGAAAATCACGTACGGCCGCCGTGCTACAAACCATTACATCAAAGAGTGATCACTCTAAAAAGTGTAGATCTAAACCACAATGGACTAACATTAAGGCTTGTTTCACACGTACCATAACTACACCACAACAACACGTGGGCGGACACTAATTTGCATTAAAAAATCAATAGTTTAATTCACATGGACCACATTTAGCAGCCAAATTCAACCCTGTGGCCAATACCGACCACATCGCAACCACCAGCAACATCGCGCACTAAAGGCCGGCCACCTCGCAAACACAATGTTGCGACAACGCAACGAAACCGCGAGCACGCGGAAAGCCGTAGTGGATCTGTCTGTCTGCAAACACTAGCCTCAACGTAACCACATCGCAACTACTAGCGACAACGCACGCAACCACGTCGACATTTAGTTCATCATCATCACCATCATTCAGCCGAAAGACGTCCACTGCTGGACATAGGCCTCCCCCAAGCATCGCCACATTGACCGGTCCTGTGCTTCTCCATGTTTTGGGGGGTTTGCCATAATCGCCACGCTTGGCAGGCGGGTTGGCGATCGCAGTATGGTTGATAAAATACTCAGAGAACGCTGCTGTCCATTCTCTAGTGAACTCCTTAGTCGCCTTTTACGACACATTGAAAGAAATAAGTATAGTAGTGCTATTCTTTACGTCCAGCATCACACGGAACATTTTGTAGTTACCACAACGCAACTACAAGAAGCTGTAGCGACACTATAACATACACACGTAACCACTGCCTGACCACTTTATGTCACTGCGATGTGGTGTGGTTGTGATACGTGTGTATTCTGCCTAACTTCAATAAGTATTCGGGTAAGATGGGTATTATATTAGCTTTTAGTTCTGTTAGCAATTATGTGTTAATGATTGTGTTTGACAAGGTTGGTTAAAAGCGGTTTTAGTTACATTTTTGCTCGTTTGTTATTATAATAAATTATATGGATTATATTTAGCGATGTTAAGGTCACAGCTCATTAGAGCCACCCGGCACCCGACCCGCATCGACTCGTCGCTCGGCGTCCTCTCTCGTCAGCAGGTGCTTCACGGGTGTACGCCGTGTTATCACCAGTAAACGTCGCGTGGTCAACCAGCGGAGTCGTCGGAGGAATCCACTCGATGGCAGCGCGCCGTTCACTCGGATCTTGTGCGTTGGCAATGCGCAGCAACGCAAGGCAAGGCATGCGAGCAGCGAGTTGTCACCGAGTGTTCAACACGTCGTGCGCGCGTGGACGGCATACGCCCGAGGCGATCCGGTGACGCTATGGAGTTGATGTAGTGAGCGCACATCCATACTATATCCATAATAAGTTCATTTATAGAATACTAACCGCACGAGGCGAGGCGATGCGGTTCGGATGCCGGGTAGCTCTAATGAGCTGTGACCTTTACTCTTGACAGGACACGTGAATTTGAAGTTTGCTCTCTTTTTAGCGCTCCAGCTCAGCTACGGATGCGATGTCACCTTCTTTCTATACTTAAAGCAAATAATTTAAGATGGGGCAGTTACCTTAATCGTTGTAGCTACAGGAAAACGTTTTTATGAGACCGTCCATATTTTTTGAAAATAATTTGATGACGTCTGTGGTCTATTGGTTCGAGTGTCGGACTGCTGATCACGAGGTCGTGGATTCGATTCCCACACTACACAAATATTTATGTGACGAACATAAGTGTTTGTGTTGGTCTGGGTGTGTTTCTTATGTATTATAAGTAAGTATATTTACAAAAAAAAGTATATAATTATTGTGTAGTACCCATAGTACAAGCTCTGCTTAATTTGGGACTAGATGGTGCTGTGTAAAACATGTCCCAAATAATTATAAAAAAAAATTTGCTCTTCATTTACAGATTTTGAAAAAAATGTGCAGTCAAAGAGTGTGAGGGACACATCCACACAGGAGGACATTTTTCACAATGAAAAAATATGATGCCAGTCGACCCTATTGCCTATAAGGATCACAATAGTTCTAGACCAACTGAGGTTGGAGTATTAGAAATCGCAAAAAAACTTATTTGAGATGGGTAGCAATAAGTGGAGCTACCCTAATCGTTGTGACTATGTACAGGATAATAATAATTTTACCTTTAACGGCTTAACACCCGGTGCGCGAGTCCGACTCGCACTTGACAGGCTTTTAATAAAGCAGTCGTTCAAAATTGAAACTAGTCTTTATTAGGTATGCTATCAGTAACCAAAATTGTATTTTTAATCAATTTTATTCTTATTAAACTTTGGAATTTTAAAACAAATGAAATAAAGTATTGTACACAATAGGATACGCTGATGACCTCGCCATCCTGAAGGACAATTCTCGTAATTAAAAATGTTCAAAATATAGTTTCGATCTAGTCTAGTCTCAATCTCATAATTATGACAAATGATAATTTCTTGTTCGTTAACAAACAACGTCAAACGTGAGATTATAATGAAATGAGATTGAAAGTTGACTGAAGCCAAAATATTATAAATATGGGTACCTATTCTGGTTACTGAGCCATTTTGACAAGTTGGAATTCTCATTTTTTTCTAGAATTTCAGTCAATGACTGTTGATATCGGTATTTTATTGGTAATAGATTTTGAGTTGACTGAATTGACATTCTATCGAGATTCGAGATAGACAGATGATACTGAAACCGGACCGAACTGTAAGTGTAGGCAACAGAATACCATTTTTTATTCAATTCATAATATAATCTCAGTTCGGTCAACCTTCAGTCTTACTTCAAATTAATTACGAGAATTTATTGGGCTTCAGATTGCAATTATGTTATTAGAGTGCGCGCAAGATAAGTCTGCGCGCGGCCGAAATCGGAACTAATCATGGTCCACCAAAGTGTGTGCCGTTTTATTAATTTTGATAGTAGAACTACATGATTGTAGGAATTTTTAACGGGAAAAATATGTTTAGCGATAAAAAGATAAGCTTAAAAAGCGGTAATTTGAACTTTTGCGATGATTGCAACGTTGAGGACGCCCTCAGTCGCGCGCAGAGTTATCTTGCGCGCACTCTAGTAGCATACAGAAGGACGCTGCTGCACATCCTCTTGGCACATTACATACGCTTAGCTATGAATAAAGTATTATTTTTCACATTGAATTGGTATCCCGAAAACATTTATTTCTATCCATCCGCGAACAATTTCTAATAATATGGTAGTTGTCGAAACCCTTTGGATATGAGTGTCATTTTCAGGTCGAATAACATTTGAGATTTTCTGGCTCGGATCGGACTTGGAGTTGCGTCTAAAAGACGGTAGTATGCAAAGTTTGCAAATAGCGCCATCTCATATTAAATCCTAAATACTATCAAGAAATCACACTTGTTTAAGATTTTTGCTATTCAGCAATAGATGGCGCTGTACAATTGTAATGACTATTCCATAATAGATGGCAGCAGTAGTTTCACACGAGCATAGCTGGTTTTGATATTGATAGTAACTTAGTATGTGCAAGTTTTTCTTTTTTTTTTTGGGCTTCTGTAGATGTTCCTTGTGGACCGTTTCTTCGTAACCGGGCAGTTATTGGCGAGACCTGAACGGTCTCCAGCCAATTGGGGTTTCCAGCCCGTAGGAAAATGGTAAGTGTCATAAGTGACCTATAATAATTATTATTTCCCTATTAGTTAATATCGGTTTTTATGTTTTAGGTTTAAACCAACTTTGACGATAAGTTTGGTGCAGTGGCTGAGTCGTGGGTTCGATTCCCACACGGAAAAAAAATTGTATGGCCTACAGATAGTTGTTTCGGGTCTGGGTGTTTGTGTATGTGAGATTTGTCTTTGTAAACGCACTCACGACACAGGAGAAATCGTAGTGTGGGGCAAAGTTTAAAAAAAAAGAAAAGCTTTGCGAAATTATAGTTTCCTCACAGTAAAAATGGTAACAAAGTAGCCATAGTCAATTTTATAGAATTACTATCGTTACGGGCAGTCAGAAAGAACCTCGAATGTCCGACAACTCGTCTTTAAAAAGTTAGTTGCGGGTAACAGAAAATCTCCAATTGACATTATATCGAGATAGACTGAGATGATACTGAAACCGGACCGAACTTTAAGTGTACCAGAATACCATTTTTTATTCAATTCATAATTTAATCACAGTTCGGTCAACCCAGTCTTACTTCAAATTAATTACGAGAATTGGGCTTCAGGTCTGATCATGGTCTTGTAAATTTTCCTCTTGAGTTTAAGGGGAATTCGTGAGTCGCAAGTTGTTGCGAGGACTGAGGCTCAATCATCTGCCTAGCCTTTTCCCAACTATGTTGGGGTCGGCTTCCAGTAGAACCGGATGCAGCTGAATATCAGTATTTTACATGGAGCGACTGCCTATCAGACCTCCACAACCCAGTAACTGGGTAATACGATACTCTTGGTAAGACTGATTGTCAGACTTTCTGGCTTCTGACCAACAGTAACGACTGTCAAAGATCTACAAATGACAGCCGGGACCAACGGCTTTACGTGCTTTCCGAGGCACGGAGGAAACTCGCTATGGTAAATGGTCACCCATCCACAGACCAACCTCGGCAAGCGTGGCTTAACCCGGAAGATCGGTCTATGCGGCTGTAATTATTTAGCCACGAGCTCCTCTGAGGCTCTGAGGCTCAATATTCTTTAAATCTAATGAAAAAAGCAGGTTTAAAAAAAATACTCATTAAAAATGTCTGAAATCGATTCAGTAGCCGATTGTTAACAAACTACTTTCAGGGTTCGTGTTTATTATGTTAGGGCGTATAGGTACACAAAGGAAGCAGGTAACCTGCGCTGACCCACCAGCGCTTATCGGTACTGGTCCGTGCAGGGAACCGCTACATAAAGGAAGCGGGTAGAAGCAGGGGCTGGCATTTTTAAACTAAAATACGCCTTGTTTCAAATACAAATTCGCGCAAATACAGCAACAAATGACGGCTTACCAGCGCTGATCGGACCAGGTCGGAACTTATCGGCGATGTTCGGAGCTTGTCAGCGCTGGTTCGCCACACAGTATAGAGACTACCTGCGCCGACTAACTGCGCGGACCAGCATCGACAAGCGCTGGCAGATCGGCGCCGGCAACCCGCGCCCTACGTGTATACATACGCACTTACACATTTGTGCCGATTCACTTGTTCACTAACTAAACTAAAATTAGAGAATTGCTATCTTTTACTAACAGATAACGCGAGAAAAGGACGGCGATAGACAACAACTAAGTTACGAGATGTCAAATTAGTTTACGCCTTGAACTTCACCGTGTTTTTAGTCGACACGTTTTATACAGGGTGTTAACGAATTCGTGTAATTCCTTCAAACTACGTGATCTACTGGTGACACAGATTAACCCTAAACGGGAATTTTAGAAAACCAACTAAAAAAAAAATTTAAACAAAAATCTTGATTTTCTATTTCCGAGTCATTTTAGAGCCTTGAGTTATCTGACTGCAAAGAGCGATATCGCGTTAGTGGTGCCTACCAACCGTGTCGCTGTGCTTTCATTAATTTATGCGTGGTATCGAAAAGTTCACAGAAATAAAAATAAAAAATTACAAAAAAAAAATATTCTTATTTTTTTACTGAATCCTAATTAGGTGGTTTAGATACGATCGGTAATGTAAATGACACAACAATATAATCGTTCAGGGGTGATTCTATCATTACAGTTTTAGCTAATATCGGTATGTCAGGATTGCGAGCAAGGTAAACACAGTAAATAAAACCAACATAGACTCTCCACCACTGAGAGTACTTGTATTTGGGTTAATATTAGTAACATTAACTAGATCACAGTATATTACTTTACACAATTATTACAAGATCATAAAATAAGGACAAGCTAATCAGATATAAAAGGTCAGACTTCTTCAGCTGTTCAACACGGAATGCTCCCGCTTCGTCGTTTTTTTTTTTTTTTTTTTTTTTTTCTATTGGACTGCTGTAGGTCGTCCTAGGGGACGGTTTCTACGTAACCGGGCAGTTATTGGCGAGACCTGAAGGGTCTCCAGCCAAACCCGCTTCGTCGAATGACCACCGCCTTTATAACCTCGGGTGGGCCGATCCATATCGACGACTACCCTCTCTTGTCAACATTGCCCAGTGCTACCCGCTACCGATAACAGTAACAAAACCGCATGAAAAAGTAATAATTTTATTTTTTTATTTTTAATCAATCTATATCCCGTGCGGGGCCTGTCTACATCAGTAGTAGATCATGTGGTTTTAAGGAATTACACGAATTCGTTAACACCCTGTATGTCGTCTAAGTATGGAACTTTTAGTTCAACTAAAGACAGCTCTTATTTACGTGTGTTTCTTTCTTATTTTATTAGGGTGAAAAAGATGACAATAGCCTAAATTAAGTTTAGTTTGTCCTTATCAGAATCGGCACCAATGTATATCTGTTTGATAATTTGTATTAGGTAATGCAGTAATCGATCCCGTAACATTCAACATTCAAAATCATAACTCTACCTTTGCTGTCGTACAGTCGGGTAATTTATTCCAGAATTCACATGCATATTCTTACAACTGATTGTTGTTGTTTGTTTGTAGGCTGTACAGTCACCATCAGATATATAGAAGCAATTCAGGTACTCAGATAATTCTACACTCTCAAAAACTCAATAACATCTGCACAACAATAGCGTTCAAATTATTGTTAGCATCCAATGTATCAAAATCATCTGAACACTCGCAATTCAAATATTTCTATGCAAACAAATCATCTTGTCAACTGAGGTAGTCAAATGTAACTAAGCAACCAAAGTGTTCAAAAATATGTAAACAATAACCATTTCTCAATACATTGCTCAGTGATACTAAGGCCTGTTACAAACCTAGCCGTTTTAGGGTGGTTACAGACCTTGGTGTTTTATGCTCGTTTTTAACCGACATCAAAAAGGAGAAGGTTCTCAATTAGCTTGTATTTTTTTTTATTGTTGTTACCGCAGAACTTCGTCATTTATGAACCGATTTGAAAAAATATTTTTTTGTTTGAGAGGGTACTTTCCGTTTAGTCCCTTATAATGTTGTTATGATTAGACCATGAACTTCAGAGATATGGAACGGAACTCCTCATCGGATCAAAGCAAAATTCTCAAATAACTAATATTGCTTTGTTTAAAATATGTGCTGTTGGTAACTGACTACCAGGGGGTGCGTCAACCCCCCCCCCTCCGTTCACTTTCCGGAATGTTTGAAATATGTCGTGTAAGTATAGCATGAAAGGGCTTGTTATACCCGACTACGGCAAAGTCAAAAATAAGGGTTATGAAGAGAGAGGGAGAGAGTGTATGGAAGAGAGAGGGTTTAATTTATGGCACTAAAACGTATTTAATGAAAAAAAACTTATAAAAAGTAAAAACCGGCTTCAAAAAAAAACTATAAGGAGTAAAATAATTACCATAACATAAAATTAACAGTTTCAGAAGAGACGGTGCAATAGTACACTGAAAAAAATTGTAGCCACCGACTTCTGAAACTGTTAATTTTATGTTTTTTTTAGTCGGTTTTTACTTTATTTTTAAGTTTTTGCATGTGCGCATTCAAGCGCGTTACATTTCGCGCTTCAATATAACCGAACGCACGTATATGCTTCTGTTCGCCATGCCAGTGTGTTATCGCTGTAAGGTGTTCAGTGTCCTGTGACATTATTAAAATTAAAATGCAGGCATTGCAATTAAAGGCCGGCGGTGAGCCACTAAAAAATGTAACGCGTATGGCTTTCTATACCAGCGCATGCACTAGCGGTTCTTTTTAAAATGACTGTTTTAAAACGTATCGTGCTAGATTTTGGCTGAAGGTATATTCGATGCGATTCGATGATAACTGACTACTAAAATCAGGCTACAGTGCATGTTCATAGATAAGCTATATCACGCTTTTAGCATTTGAAAAAAAAGGGGTGCGTGAAGAGAGCCTCCTCGAGTGACGATACTTCGGTACGTCCGGCGCACCCTGAGCAGTCAGCCTCGCTACCATCCTTGCTGACTGGCTAATCTTTTCACCACGGCATGAGCTATTCTTGTATAGCTCGTGCCGACACGATAGAAAAAGAAGCATTTGAAAACCGCTTGCGTAAAATCATATAGCAACTCAGTGCGTGCTTAGTCGGGCTGATTTTACATCGTCAGATATCTTTTAACCGAGTAATTAAACTGACGTTTAACAGATTTTGTACTTTTTTGAGCACGGTTATCAATCCGAAACATGGTTAAAATGAACCGAGGTATTTTGTAGGTATTAATTACGAATTCAATTCCTGAAGATATACTAGAAAATGTAGCAAATAAAAATATCAGTTTCATTCAAACTGATTGTTTCGAATTTAATGGCTTTCGCGTGGAATAAATACTCGTTTTAATTTCCTTACGATGTTTTTCTACAACTTGACTATGAGATTATATTATAAACAAAAGACACGTCAATGACGTCACGCACGAAATGAAAGGGATATAGCTATATGAAGAAAAAGAAAAAATGCTGTATTGACACAATAGTACACATTGTATCTATTTTTGAACTTTTAATTTATGACTCTAAGTACAATCAAATACAATTCACTTTACGTTGCTATCCTGACTTTCTGAATAACGTGTTGCTTAGTTACCTTTGAATGTTTAGCTTGTTTACCTACTTACCATAGACCTTTAGTTTGTAAATAAATATTTGACATTGTGACTGCTCAGATATATTTGGAGTTTATGATGCTCATAACAATTTGAACAGTTTTGTTGCATAGATGTTTTTGGTATCTTGAATGTGTTTAATTATTTGGACACCTGAGTTGCTCATCTACTTCTGATGCTGACTATACAATATTTTTGCCGAAATAAAAAAAGGTTGGCAACCACGGGGTTTCGCCGGCTCTTCTTTACTGAAGTGACATTTTAAACCGGAAGTAGTCTCGACATTTCATAAGTGTGTGTTGTTATTTGGTTTGAATGAGTAAAATAAAACTTACTGTCTAAACACACTATGCCGAAGATACGCGACCGAAGTTTGGCATGATTACGCCTGCAATGCTTTTTAAATTACCCGCGACACACCAGGCTGAAATTACGTCGCGTTTTACTTGTATAAAAAACATAGACGCCGAAGTTCGGTCGCGTAATTTCGGCATGGTGTGGCGCCTCACTTAGGTTCGATTTTGAAGGACGGCAATAGGCTAATTCGGGTATTTGCTTCGAAGGAAAAAAAAGTCCGAGATTATACGGCAGACGCTCCTTCTGCCTAGCCTTTTCCAAACTATGATTGGTTCAGCTTCCAGTCTAACAGATGCGGCTGAATACCAGTATTTTACACGGAGCGACTGCCATCAGACCTCCGTAACCCAGTTACTGGGCAATGCCGATATCCTAAGGTTGGACCGGTTGTCAGACTTTCGGGCTTCTGATTACCCGTAACGACTGTCATAGGTATTCATGTGACACCGAGGACCGACTGTTTAACGTGCTCTCGACGAGAGGTCTCGACGTGTAACGAACGGTCACCCATCCACGGACTGACCGCAGCAAGAGCAGCTTAACTTCTCAAATTGTATGATCTGTGTGGTTTGTAATTATTAGCCACGAGCTCGAGTTATACGGCAGACATTAGGAAAATATTCTGTAAAAAAAAAAAAAACTATTTTTTCGAACGAAGGAAGTAGTGGTTTCGGCGAATCCAGAAAAAGAGGGGTATGTTCATACAACATTGTTCAAAAAAACCTCCTTTTGTTCAAAAAAACCTCCTTTCAAAATAAAACACCTTATAATATTTAAACCAAAACTCTTACCCCTTTATTACAAAAGATGGTTTGAACCAAGACTAAGGTAAACCCAGGTTTAAAATATACCCATCACTTTCTTATGTCATATAACAAAAAGAGACGGGGCTATTTTAAAACCTAGGTTTTTCTTAGACCATCTTTTGTAATAAGGGGGTTTGTGTTCAAAATAAAAACACCTTTTAATATTTATTAAACCTAAAATCATTTGTTCAAAATAAAACACCATTAAATATTGAAACTAAAACTCGTTCAAAATAAAGCACCTATAATATTTAAACCAAAAATCTTTTTGTTCAAAATAAAACAACAACTTTTTAAACTAAAACTCGCTCAAAATAAAACACCTTATAATTTAACCAACACTCTTATTGTTCAAAATAAAACACCTTATAATATTAAAACCATATATTTGCTGGAACAAATAAACCGTATTTATAACAGTAGTTAACAGAGCGCATCATCGAGCTCTTATTTATTTAAATTATTTATCGGTCGCCATTTTTTGTCGCATTATACCAGATCATAATACGTATTTATTACCTTATCCTATTTTAAAACCTACCTTAGAGGCACGCAATAAAGACGAAATTTACTTACCAGAATTTGGCTATTGAAGAGATTTGAACACGAGCCAAAAGAAAATTAACGGTAAGCAGATGCTATAAGGTTGAAATTTAGTTGAAGATGGAGTATAATAGGAATCACCTCCCCTCACCAAGAGGCGTGGTCCTCGACAGCAGACTGACACCGCACTGACATCAGTACACAACCGACATTCGGACGTTCCAAATACAAAATTCAAAAAATCGCGTAGTGGCCAGTGTTAGTGTAGTGATGGAATCGGAAATTAACAAAATGCAAACCAAACTTCCTCCGAAAAACTTCTCAATCGAATCGATTGTTGGCATCAATAGTCGGCGATCGCCCGAAATCGATATAGAAAATAGCATTTCCCAAGACTACTCTGGTACTAACGAGCATTCGGAAGACGAGGAATTGAAAGTTAGAGATGGGAAAATGAGTTATTACTTTCAGCAGAATAGAGTCCCGAATTTTCCGTTTTTCATGAGTTATGATAAGCGGATGGGAGGGTTTCAGAGTGAGCAAGGGAGGCAGCAGGAAGAGCTGAAGAGGGCAAGTCCTGGCAGCGTGAGGAGTGAAGTGGATAGCGACGGAGTTGATGACAGACCTCACGGTGAGACTTTTTTTGTTAAACTTTCGACCTTTTTGGGTCAAACTTTTGTTACGGTGCCGATGCATGTTATTCTTATTCTTGTCATTTGAGAGATCCCTTTATCGTTTTAACCCTTTCACCGCCCCAGTCGGATATATCCGACTATGTTATTAACTTTTATATGGATAGAAACGGATAGATATAATATATCCGACGCGCGACGTGGAAGACTAAAAAAATTGTCGGTTTTTTTTCGGCTTTCTCGCTTAATGGGTTAATATGACTTGAGATGAATTTAATAAATAAGAGTTGTTTTTTAATACGGGCCTTTCATCGTAATTATGATGTAAAGCAAATATTTGTATCAAAGTGTATAAACATTTCCTTTAATTATCCTCTTCCTTAGTTCCAACAACAAAGAAACATGTTATTGTGAATTTCATCATTTTCCATGGAATACCTATAACTATTTCTAAGGTAATCATAGCAAATATTTATTGAATTTATTGTAAATTTCATCATTGTCCATCAGTGTTTCTCTTAATACTTAGGTATCAATAATCTTATCAATGATTTTTATTTAATTTATGAAAAAGAAAATTATTTTCGAGTTTTCCGCTGGTTCCTACAAGGATAGTTGAAAACGAGCTTAATGACAATCATACATGTCCACTTTATTTATTTTAAATGGGTTTGCGATACACTGAGATGTCACTTTAATTATCGATATTACTTATATTTTTTTTGTACGCTAAATAACGTAAAGTGTAGCAATTTTCATTTTTTTTTATAAGAATATTAAATTAAATGAAAAACAAAATATTTCTTGTAAGGTTACACCGATCTATTGATTATGCAACTGTTTATAACAACTCTTGTTATTTAGTTAAAGATTGTTCCAAAAGAAAACTATCGAGAGCCGACGGGTATTTGGGCGGTATTTCGATTATCTATTTGTGATTTCACTAATGTATTTCTTAATTTTTCTTTCTTCTAAACTAATATTTTTTCTCTTTACAAACAAATAATAGGTACCTTTACTGATCCCAAAAAAGATACAAGTTACTTTTAACGCTTTTTTTGCTAACCGGACCTTAAAAGATAATAAAATCATAACTTTGTGTAGCGGTAAATTCTTAATGGCGGTAATTGTGACACACAGTCTACACTAGTTCACCGCCCGACACCGCCAGTCTTTCTTTTTGATGTTTTACAATTGAACTGTAAACGTTTCTTTTACACAACATGGTATTTTGTTTTAAAATTAGGAAAAGGTATATTAGCGGAGTGTTTGTTTTGAGGTTAGCAAAAAAAGTTTTTTTTTTGAGTTAACGGTTACTTTTATTCGGTATTGATATAAAAGCTTTTTTAAATTTATCTCTGTGTAAGTAATACGGCAAAACAAGCTGCTGTGAAAGCTATTCTAAAGATCTGGGATAAAAATAAACACTAAATCGTCGATAATCGAGAGTAGACAGGAATTTGGTGAAAGGCTTGCTAAAGAGCAATGCAGTTAAGTTTAGAAAAGTCCATTAAATCAAGTCATCTTGATAAAATTATGATATCGCAAATCTTCTGAAAGCTATGTGTTTCCCGGCGCTTATTTTCCCGTTGCTAAGTTTGAGGCGCCACGCCAACGACGGTCGGTGAGGAGTCGAATACTTACTTAACAAAAAACAATATTGAATTAGATTCAAAGCTTAAAAAGCTTAAAAAATACATTAGAGAAAAAAAATATCATCAAAGAAAATAGAGTAAAAAAAAGAACAATTTTTTTAAAAATATTTTTATTACTTTGTTTTAAGCCTCCAATTTTGTTATTTACAACACAAAAAAAAACTTCGGGCCATCAATAAGTGTTACTTATCCCTACTAATAATGATTATTCCATCTAATCTCAACTAATCCGCCAATGATATTTAAATCCCTATAATTTAACGACCCCCTCATAGTATCTGAATTGTCAACTAATATTTACATTATAAAAACTCAATTGGGCATCATATTGTTTACAAAATAAAGCTATTAGAGGAAAGGGGAGAAAAAAAGGTCCCCGTTTGTGTTCGCCGACAGTCTGACACCCTTTTGTAGTTTTTTTGGGGATAGAATGTTATAGATAGTGTTTTGTTTTGATAGATTTTCTATCTTATTTAGATGGATGTTATGTTAATCGTACGGAATTTGATTTTGATTGCGATAGACAAGGGTTTAAAAAAAAGTTAGGTATTTTTTTTCTTGTAAAATGTTGTTCAAATTACGGAACTTTTTTTTATTTTGTTAATTTACTATATAGATAAAAAAAACATTATATTACGCCTGTATTCCCTGAAAAGTTGTGCAGAGGTCATTTTGCTGTTATGTTCAAGTCCCACGTAATAGGAAGCGAGCCTATTGCCATCAACCGGGCACAAATCCAGACTCCGGGCTGCAGAAATTCCAAACGGGAAACCCAATAACATCTTGCCCGACCGAGGACCGAAACGAGGAAATTATTTTTCTTCTTTGTATCCTTCATTTTTCAAGACACGAATTTCCATATCCGATAAATCCGTATCTTTGTACAGGGTAATTTAACAGTTAAGTGGGAATACGGTTTAGTTTTTATTCGTTTTAAACAAGATTGCGATCAAAAATTTGACTGCTGTCTGGTTGCCAGCATATTATGCATAATATGATTGCCAGCAATTTTCTTTAGTGACGTTCAAAACTTGGCCAGGAAGACAAGATAGTGGTCCAATTTTAACAAGTCATGCAAACGATACAATTTTTGTTTTAAAAACCTTAACCACTGTAAAATATTAGACAATGTTTTCAGCATGTCACCATTCTCATAAAACCGTCCTTTTATTTGACTATAACTAGGTGTTTAACAAAGATTGTTTTATTTACGACACTTTTACTAAGAATAACATACAATGTTTTATCTTCAACGGTCCAAATAACTCAACGCTTTAATTTTGACAAATTATCACAAAACCAGTAGCATTTTATTGAAACAGCTACTGTTTAATGAAATACTTCTTTGTCTATGACACTGTCACAGTATGACGTCTGTCAAAATTGCCGCCAAAACGCACCCAGACATTTGTAAAGAGTTCGTTCTCTTTGTGCATGTTGGCACAATAATGCATTGTCTTTGCTCAATTATGGAGTGGTGTATTGTGACCGCACTGAATGCTGAAATTTCTCTTTTATTGCTGTCGCTGAAGCCTTGTCATCGCGCCCAACGTTAATAACGTTGGTTTTACTGCTTCCACATTTTTGGTGAATACGTAATGGTTCTAAGAATGTTTAGTTGTTCGATACGGTGCGTCAACTTGGTACCTCTTTTCTTTATTTCGATTTTTGTGGAGAAATAGTAATTACAAGGAATATTGACAGACCTTATTCGTTCGAGACTTTATTAGGGGTTTTAAAACTTTTATCCCTTTAAGCATCCGTGAACGATATTTTTTTAGTTCTACTCCTAATTGCACATTGTATTTTATCTCACCAATAATTTAGCCCTCCCAACTCCCAATCCACAAGCAGTCAATAAGTAAAGATGTTTTTAGGGTTTCGTACCCAAAGGGTAAAACAGGACCCTATTACTAAGACTCCGCTGTCCGTCCGTCTGTCACCAGGCTGTATCTCATGAGCCGTGATAGTTAGACAGTTGAAATTTTCACAGATGATGTATTTCTGTTGCCGCTATAACAAAAAATTCTAAAAAGCAGAATAAAATAAATGTTTAAGGGGGCTCCCATACAACAAACGTGATTTTTTGCTCGTTTTTTGCTGGATATTAATAAGGGCAACAGGTAGACGCTTGGAATATTCACAGAATATTTAGTTATATGTACCTATATTCACTTTAAAAATAAATAATTAAATTAAAATAAAACAAACATCTAAGGGGGGCTTCAATACAACAGACATGATTTTTTTGCCGTTTTTATAGATAATGGTACGGAACCCTTCGTGCGCGTGTCCGACTCGCACTTGACCGGTTTTTTTTTTCTTTTGCTCCTACTTCTTTTCTCTCCTATCTTCATCTATTTTTAAAACTACCTTATCGAAGTCTGTGTGGTGGGAAGAGTCGAGCTGATTTTCTATTAAGATTTCGGATAGACTTTATCGTTAGCTGTAGCTTTAAATAATTTACCGTAACTCCTAAATTTTATACCAACCACATAAGTACATATCAGGGGGCTTACTATGACCTCTTAAAAAAACGTTCAAATGCCAACCAGTTAACTTCCGTTCAAAGGCAAGCCTGGGGCCCAATTCTCTTAAAATAAATTGTTGCCAAACGCAATCGAACCACAACCGTCAGTCAGTTTTTGATTTCGAAAACTTTCAAAATGATTGATTCTGTTTTTTGTGTCAAACAATTTGATAGCTTTTGAAATTAAGAACTGTCTGAATGAACGGTTCGGCCTTGGTTCGGTTGTGATTTATCAAGATAGGAGAATTAGGCCCCAGCTCCTGATCCTGAATCGATAAAAATCAAATAAAAATTAATTACGATAATTGGGCCTCAGCTCATTATTAAGAGCCTATGCACACGCACGACGTCTTTTCTACGCGCCGTCGACGCGCGTTTCCGTCAAACTCCATACCTACAAGAGATCGAAAATATATTTCAAACATTTTTAGTTACGAGAATTTGCCTTCTGATTTGAGGTTTGCATAAAAGTGCAAAATAAATGTGTAAGTACCTACAGAAGTGGCACGACTTTGATATTAAAGAAAGTCGCCTCTTTATTTATCTAAACATCGCGCACGCATCTTATACCTAAACGCCACGCATTGGAGTAATTTTTACTAGAGTTGACATTGACATTACTCCTAATATTTTGACAGATGTCAAATCCGACCTTATAAAAATTGCGACAACGGTAACAATACTCTTGGACTTTCGTTGGTAGTGGTGAAGGCGTAACACGTGCTTTTGTGTATACTACGAATTTTTTCGATTTTAGTGATCTAATTAGTGTGATCTTCAATCGAGGCTTTTCCTAGTGTGTGTGTTATTAGTGTGTGTGGTTGGTTTTATTGTTTTTTAACCTTTTTAATCATTTTATTGTGTATCCACCATGGATACAAAAAAGCCTCCTGATCCTGATCCCGATCCCTTTGTTTTCACTCCAATTTTAACTGTTTCTCTCCCCAATGTTAATGAGGTCCAAGAAAACGATATGGATACTGAATCTGTAAGTAGAAAGAGACCTGCTGCTTCCCCCCCGGCTTCTGTAATCAATCCTTCCAAACTGGCAAAAAATGTTATCGGTAGGCAGTCATATACGGCCAGGGATAATCCACCCTATATTGTCCACGTCTCTCAAAAAGACGATCAGACTCGAGGCACTGTGTTGCACCAGGTTAAGTTTGGTATGTTTTTGATGAAAAACAACATCAACAATATACGCGCCGATGGTGTCAAACGTATAGGTAGAAACCGCATATCTGTGGAATTTAAGGCGTACCAAGATGCCAATAGTTTTTTGATAAACCCGATTCTTTCTCTAAATAACTACTCTGCCTCAATACCCCAATTTAATATAACCCGGTTGGGCATTGTTAGAGATGTTCCGACAGAGTGGTCAGAGGAGGAAGTCATTGAAAATATCAAGGTTCCCCCTGGATGCGGCCCTGTTATCAAGGCAAGGAGAATGAACCGGAAGGTGACTTCTCTTGGTGTTACCGAGTGGAAAGCAACTCAAACTGTGGTTCTGACCTTTGATGGGCAAATTCTACCGAAGAGGGTGTATTGTTTCTACTCGGCTCTTGCAGTTGAGAGATACATGTACCCCACCATTCAGTGCTTCAACTGTTGTCGTTTCGGTCACACTCGCACGCTATGCCGCTCAAAACCCCGCTGTTTTAAATGTGGTCAAGACCATCCTGGTGATGGATGCCAAGTTTCCCCTCATGATGCTTTCTGTGTTTCATGTACTGGCAATCACTTTGCAAACGATAGTGCATGTCCTGAATTAGGTCGCCAGAAGGGCATAAAGGCTCTGATGGCTGAAAAATCTGTCTCCTATGCAGAGGCAAGTCAGGTTTTCCCTTCGGTTTCAAAATCGTATGCTGAAGTGTCTAAGTCCCAGATCTCTAAAGCCAACCCAAGTGCATCCCAGTATCCTAGTCCGGCTTCTCAGTCATCTCCTAAATCATACCGTAAAACGGTTTTTCTCAAACCCAAGTCTCACGCCCCCCTTTCGCCCAGCTATGATAAGCAGGCCCATCAAGCCCTCATCCAGAACTATTCCTTCTCGCCTTCTCAAAATGGTTGCGCTTTCCCTACGGAAGCTGCAAATAGCTCAGATAAATCTGCTAACATTTTAAACATAATTACAAATATGTTGATGGCTGTTTTAACAAATAACACACAATCCGTTGTACCTGACCACGTTGCCCAAAAACTGACATACATCCTTAATTACATTAATAACGTTCCATCCCCTGACATTCCTTCAATGGAACGTGAGGAGTATTTCTCCTAGGAAACCTGACCTTCTCTTTTTAATTAATAAACACAAACCATTGGTCTGTGGCATTGCTGAGACCTGGCTTCGTTCTGACAGTGTCTTTAGGATCCCGGGTTTCAGCAGTGTTCGCCAAGACAGATCTGATGGATATGGGGGATGTGCTTTGTTCATTAATAACAAAGTAGCATTTACCCCAATTCCTCTACCCTTTGTTGGTGACAACATAAATGTTGTTGCTGTTAAGGTTGAGGGTATATATGTTTTTTCGTTTTATATTGCACACCCACATATTGATAATCTTGTTATAATTAAGAATTTACTAAGCAATGTAAACGGCCCTTTACTGGTTATGGGTGATTTTAATTGTCATCACTATCGTTGGGGATCCGAAACATGCGATAATGTTGGCATAGGGCTAGTGGATACATTGGACGACATTAATCTATGTATAATTAATGATGGCAGTGCCACACGTAGGTCTTCATTAGGGCAGAGTAATAGTTGTGTCGACCTGACATTCTGCTCATCTAATGTTGCTAGCCTTTTTATTTGGAGTCGTTTGAATATGACTTATGGGAGTGATCACTTTCCCATCATGGTTAAAATCCCTTCTAAAACAATTCCTGATAAGTCCTCCCCTCCCCTGTTAAAATTCCAACTAAATTCGGCGGATTGGGATCTTTATTCCAAAATTTTAGACTTGCGTATATCTTCTCTTCCATCTATAAATTCTATGAATGCTGTGGAATGTTTCTCGTCCTTTTCTAACACCATATCCTCTACAGCTGATGATTGCTTCCCCTCCAAAAAATCGCCAACAGGCAAGATCCCCTCTCCACCATGGTGGGATAGGGAATGCACTACCATGATCAGGGTCAGGAATGAGGCTGAAAAGACTTTTAACCTTGACATGAACCTGGACAATCTGATTGCTTTCAAGCAGGTATTGGCTAAGTCCAGGAAATTATTCAGAGTAAAGAAAAGAGCGGGCTGGCGGGCATTCTGTAGTTCGTTGAGTCCATCCACTCCAGTGTCGGTGGTGTGGGGTAGGGTGAAGAGCTTTAGGAGTAGCCTGAAACCATTCTCAGCTAACGTTTTGCCGGAGGATTTAGCTTTCAATTTTTTCACAAAAGTTGCCCCGGTATATGTTCCTGGTATGGAGGAGGATTTAGGTGTCAGCTCTCTTATAGCATCTGAAGACCCTTTAGATATGCCATTTACCCTAGAGGAACTTAAAACGGTCCTTAGCTACGTTAGGGATTCTGCACCTGGTGTGGATGGATTTCCCTACTCTTTTATTGCTAAAGCGGGTGTAAAATGTCACCAATATTACCTGGACTTGGTCAACTTCTGTTTCACCTCTGGCTATATTCCTCCATCATGGAAGGTTCAAGTGGTTATCCCTTTGTTAAAACCGGGAAAAGACCCTGGTGATCATTGTTCTTATAGGCCTATTGCTCTATCGTCCATACTTATTAAACTTTTAGAACACCTTATCAAAAATCGTCTAGAATGGTTTGTTGAAAACAGGAAACTGCTTCCAACGTCTCAATTCGGCTTTAGAAAAGGCCTGGGTACAACTGATAGTGTGGGTATCCTCACATCAGATATCCGGCTGGCCCTTAGTAGAAATGAGTCGGTGGTTGCTGTTTTCCTGGATATATCAGCTGCTTATGATTCTGTCCTCCTTCCAGTTCTCAGGCAGAAGCTGCACAAGCTGAGAATCCCGGTAAGGATTATTCAGATCATTTGCAATATTCTTTCAAGCCGCACTCTGCAACTGAGAGTTCCAGGGGTAGACCCTGAACAGAGGATGGCTTGGAGGGGACTACCTCAGGGATCTGTGATTAGTCCCCTTTTATATAATATTTACACTTTCGACCTTTCTTCTTGTTTAAATTATAATTGTAAAATACTTCAGTATGCTGACGATATTGCATTATTGGTCTCTGGCAGTTCCATCCAGGATGCCGCTCTGTCTATGAATGTCTCGTTGTCCTCATTAAACCATTGGCTTCTTGATCACGGGTTAGCTTTGAGCGCTCCAAAAAGTACTGCAGTAATTTTTACCCGCAGACGTCGTGTTCCCCAAGTTGACATTAATATTGATGGTCAAGCTATTCCAATAAAGGAAAAGGCTAGGTTTCTGGGCGTAATACTGGATGTTAAATTATCGGGAGTTGATCACATTAATAGCATTGTTAAAAAATGTGAGCGCTCCGTGTCAGTCCTTAAGGCTTTGTCTGGTGTCTGGTGGGGTGCCCACCCATACACTTTGAAATTGGTGTATAATGCATTGGTTAGAAGTGTGATGGACTATTGCTGCTTTTTAATTGAACCTTGCAATAAAGAAGCGCTTCGGAAATTAGACTCCATTCAAGCCAAATGCCTTAGAATTATAATTGGAGCGATGAAATCCTCTCCCATAAATGCCCTTCAGGTCGAATGTGCAGCACCACCCCTTAGCCTTCGAAGACAATATTTAGCTGATCGTTTCTTGTCAAAAGTTTTCTCCCTTTCGTCCCATCCTTTACTTCCCATTTTAGAGGAAATTCATCTTTCTTTTAACACCTCTTCCTATTGGAAGAATAAATCGGTTCCCCCATTGATGAATAGGTACAGGGAGCTTAAAAACCTCTCCTCGCTTGTTTGTCAATATCCCATTCTACCTGTATTTTCCTCTGCATACGAGGTGGTCCATTTTAGGCCAAAAGTCGTTTTAGGACTTGGCATTACCAGTAGATCCCAGGACGTAAAAGGCGATTTTGATCGGGCCATTGAGAAATACTGGAGGGGCTGGAATTTATTTTTCACAGACGCATCTAAATTGTCACCAACGGGATGCACGGGAGTTGCAACATACTTCCAGAATTCCAGAATCGCCCTATTATTTCAATGTCCACCCGAGGTTTCTGTTTTTACTGGTGAATGTATTGGCATTTTAGAAGCTATTAATTACATTAAAACACATAATATTAAAAATTCTGTTATTTTTTCGGATTCACGGAGTAGTATCCAGGCATTATGTCAAAATCAATTGAAATCTAAAATCCACAGCAAAATTATCATAGATATTAAAAATTTACTGTTCACTTGTTTTAAAAATGACTGCAATATTGAAATAGCATGGGTTCCCGGTCACTCGGGTATAGGTGGCAATGAGTGTGCCGATTCACTGGCTAAGTTTGCTACCACTAACCTTGCTGATCGGAAACACTATGTTGTACATGGTTACGACTTACGGGCTGACACCAAACTTAAGTTATATAACTCGTGGTCAGCAGCGTGGCAGGTAAGTTCGAAACTTAAGGGTGCCTATTACGCCAGTATACAAATTGACATCCAGCGGAAACCTTGGTTTTTTAAATGTCCTAAATTGGCTAAAAAAACGGTTTCATCTCTGTGTAGACTTAGACTCGGTCACTGTTGCAGTCCAGTGTTTTTGAGTAAGATCCACGTTCGCGACAATTCTTTGTGCGAATGTGGTCTCGATGAGGGCACTCTGGACCATATATTTTTTTCATGTCCCGCTAATTCCCAGTCCTTTGACTTGTATCGTATGCTTCCCAAAATTAAAATCCCCCTTCCTACTAATTTCCATTCCCTTCTGACCCACTTTTCCCCTAACCTAATTAAAATTTTATCAAATTTTTTAAATGATAATAATATTAAGATGTAGTGGTGTGTAATAATAGGTTTATTTCAGTTTTTAAATATATTTGTCTTGTCTATATCTGTTGTATAAAGTAGGATTAGATAAAGTAGAAAAAAAAATACTAACAACAATGTGTTTTGTCTTTTAGCCACTAACATAATTCTACCACAAAGCGGAAGTTCGACGGTCGCCGTCACAACATGACGCTGGCAGAATAGTCGTGAAGTCAACGGCTCAGTTGCCAAAACACAAAAAAAAAAAAAAAAAACAATACTCTTTAGTTCCAACTCAAACATTCTTAAAACCTTGTTCGTAACAAGTAACAGAACAAACTCAATTCAACAAGAGCTGATCCAGAGCGCTATCTTAACAATACATCATGAAACTAGCAGGTCCGCGTATTAATAACCTGGTTCGCAGTAATAAGGGTCCATGATGTTCACTGCTCGCTGTTATGGAAGATGAGCGCGCATGATTAAAAGTTTAGGGTTGGGACACAGTGGGATTTAATTTTAGAACGTGTGCCGTGACGTTTATGGTGGAAGAGGGCAATGTTATTCAACCCTTTATAGGACAGAAACGAAATTTGTACAGCGCCTGCAACCACCTTACTACAGCAGCGCAAATCTGTAATAATCTCACCTCGATCGCGACTGTCAATTAGACACTTGTTGTGACACAGCGTGGATAACAAAACTACGCGTTATTGATTATACTGTCGATTATCTGTGTGTTATTTGCTTCTATTATCCATACTGTGACATTATGGATATCGAGCTAACCGTCGATATTGAGGTGGGTTTCTTACAGAATGACACTACTAGTCAGACTTTAATTTCGATTTAATGGAAACTATTGTAAGAATGATCACCTTTATGCTAAAAACGCATCGATCTTAAACGGGCACCAATATGAATTTAGTCGACATGATCGCCAGTGACGCCAAGTAATTGGGGTTTCATGTGCCTCAATTTAAAATCTGTCCTGTAAAAGGCTAGGCTAAGGATTTGATAAGTATTAAGAAATAAAAAAAATGTTATGAGATGATTTGATTGCATATTTTTGTTAAAAGGGTTTCCAAAAATCAGATTTCATAGCTGAGATCTGTTTAGGACATCAATAAAAGAATTGCCATCTAACATCAGAAATGAGAAAGAATTTCATCAACATCTTATTCAATAAGACACGAAAAAAATTAAAACTATGTCAAATCAATTCTAATCCGCCTACGTTCACTGAAAAACAAATAAAAGCTATGTAAGAGAATTGCGACAAATCTAGAACAAGGTCCTATTGTGGCACCGACCTAATGTTTCCACCCGTAAACGAGCTTCAACAAAGCTCATGAGCGAAAGAGACGGCAAACGATTATGAAGCCACGCCCTGATTGGTGGGGATAAAAACGGGACGACGTTATTGGTCAGCGCATTATAGATTTTTAGTGAGGCGGCGCGCCGTGTAACGAAAACAAACTGACAGTTGACAGTTTACTTTTTCGATCCGAGGCAAAGGCAACAAGCGAGGTTGTTTTTTTTTCAGATGGAGGCTTTTAGAAATTATTCTTTTGAGCATCATAAGTCGATTCGCGAGCCATTAACTGTAGATTTAATGGCTAAAAGTCATGTGTTTAGTGATTTGACCGTTCAGAATACGCCGCCATCGTCGCCTAAGAGTAAAGGTATGTGTTTTGTTTATAAAAATTCTTAAAATATTTTTTTAGTTTTAATCATTTTATCGTTGTTTGATTTTAGTGACACTGTTGTTTCGTTTCTGTTTATGTCATTGTCAGTTAATTAACTCAATGTCTTTTTATTATGTTATATTATTATTGTAACCGCTCGTATCTATTATGTAACTAAGTATCCTACTCTTCATTAATCTATGATTATAGTCTGACTGAAGCCCTTATTATTAGGCAGCTCCATTTGAGACATTTTTGAACAGCAGCTACCATAAAGTAGAATTCCATACATTTGACAACTTTGTTTTTTAATACGTTCCTTGTCATTTTAAACCTAAACCCTACAGGGATCTTTCAAATGAAAGCCATTTATTAATAAGGTCCTGAATGTTTTAGATCGTTAGAGTGCATAAGCACTGCGTTAGATTCGAATCCGAGATACTTATTATGATCCGAGCAAATTCGATAGTATGTAGTGCACAACTATCATCATCATCATTATCCTGCCCATATTTGTGGTCAGCGTAGCACGTATTTTTCTTCCATACATCTCCATTAGCCGTCATCTCAGTAGTAACCCTCTTTCTAGTCATATCATCTTTAGCATTATCCATCCATCGTTTCTTTGGTCTTCCTCTACTCTTATAACCATCCACATTCATACTCAAAGCTTTCCTCACGACATGTTCCTCATTCCTTCGCATCACATGCCCATAGAATGACAACCAGTTTCCACACAATTTCTCAGTCACCGGCGTCACTTTCAGACTTCTTCTTGCATACTCATTTCTAATTCTATCTATTCGCGTAACACCACACATGCCTCTTATACAAAACCATTCATACAAAAATTACTGCGGCTCGTTTGGCTCGTATTTTCTTGAATTCGGATCGGAAGCAGTGCACAAGGGTTCTTAGTTTCTTACCATCACATTTGGGTATCTAGTTCGCAGTTCCTCTTTCTACACAGTTCAGAACTTAACAAAATCTGCAATGGTATATTTTATCTCGTTTACCATGATGTAAAAGTTGAGGAAGACAAACAAATAAAACATCTTGATTTAGCACACGAGGTTGTCGGCATGTGGGATGTGGACGCAGCTCTCATTGTCCCGATAGTCATTACGGCGAATGACCTAATAGCCATTGCTTGGGATCAAATAAATCGAGCCACTCCTTTTTTTACGCGTCCTGGTTTCATGGATTATTACTAAGTTGATGAAAAACTACCCTCATTGTAAAGGTTATGAAACAACCTTTTAGGCGATATATGTTTCGAATTGATCTGTTCCATAATACTTAGGTACCAAAAATAATAACAATTATACGTGAAAAATAGAAGTGGCTCGATTTATTTGCTCCCAAGCACCTCATGAGGCTCTCGTTGGGTGGCTGGATCAAGGTCTTGATACAAAAAGGAGTACTCCTTGACACGGCACGCATAGTGAGGAGGTTTCTTTCTCTGGAGCCTCTACCGGCTTGAAGTTTCTTTTTCTACACAGTTAAGAACGTAACTAAGTCTGAATTGGTATATCTTATCATTATTACAACATCTCTTATAGCATGATAAATAGAGATGTGCCGACTATGACTTTGGCCAACTAACCGACTAGCCAATTAGTCGGTTGTAAAGAGGCCGACTAATCGGCCGACTAGTCGGCCAAGCCGATCACGGTTTCGGTGGTTTTCGACAATTTCTGTAACGCTTAGTTTACAGCTTATTGCGTGAGTGTGGCGGAAGTCGGAACATGTTTTGTTTACTTCGCATTGTTTCTTTTTTTATTTAATGTAATTCCTCCTAAATACATTTTATTGAGAAGTACATATAAAGTAAGACGCCGGATAGTCGGCGCTCTTTGCCGAATAGTCGCCGACTACGAAAGTGGCCCGATAGTCGGCTTAACCGACTAGTCGCCGACTAATCGGAACATCACTAAGATAAATTAAATGGCAGGGGTTCATGCTTAAATTAAGCGCGCGGATCTTGATTTGCAAGGTCAAGCTACGCTTGTTGTAGTCAGTCAGTGGATAGGTGATCGTTTGTTACCGAGACCCCTCCTCGTGCCTCGGAGACCTCGTGCCTCGGAGACCTCGTGCCTCGGAGACCTCGTGCCTCGGAGACCTCGTGCCTCGGAGACCTCGTGCCTCGGAGACCTCGTGCCTCGGAGACCTCGTTAAACCGTCGGTCCCGGGTGTCATACGAATACCTATGATCAGTGTCGGACTGGCTTTATTCATAGTGGCGTTTGCCACCAGGGCCCTAGCGTGAGCCCCCTCCCGGCTGGAAGCCCGCGTAGGCGAGGTGAAATATCTCCTCTTTTATTTTTTTTTAACTACAATCCGGTCACATTATCTCGATCTCGAGACCTGGCGTCGATGACGTCACGTCGCGTCGGCGCTCTGATATGGTGCGCAAAACAAGCATCTTCTAGTAGGATATATTATTATACCTAAACAATAAGATTTCCAACAAAACAAATATTGTGTTAATTAATTTAATGTAGGTAATATTATTATACCTAATGATGGAAGAAGATGAATGGGAGATTCGCATTCCAGCGAGGTCTCGAGATAATGTGACCGGGTTGTAATTGGAACTTTTTTTCATAAAAATGTAGGCTTTGAAAATAAACACTTCCAAAAACTCTTGCCTATTTGATTATTACTGTTATTTAGTTTGTTGGTTGACATGAAGGATATGATCTGCGCTGATTTTAGGTTGGCGGCGGGCCCAGTCATAACGCCACCCAAGCCCCTTAGGCCCAGTCCGACCCTGCCTATGATAGTCGTTACGAGTAGTCAGAAGATCAAAAGTCTGACAACCGGTCTAACCTTAGGATATCGGTATTGCCCAGGAACTGGGTTGCGGAGGTCTGATGGCAGTCGCTCCGTGTAAAATACTAGTATTCAGCCGCATCTGATAAAACTCGAAGGTGACCCCAAGATAGTTGGGAAAAGGCTATGCAGAATGATGTCGGTTGATTAATTATGTACACAATGTCAAACCATTTTTTTTAAAAGCGGCGCGCTACTGCCCAACGATTGATGTTGGGAGTAGGGTTTTCGCCCCGGGTACCCGGAACCGGGAATTCCCGGGAATTTGGGAATTTTAGGACCCGGGAATTATTTGGCGGGAATCCCGGGTACCCGGGAATTATTTGAAATGAAGAAATGATGATGAAAAATGAAGGGTCTGCTGCACGCTTCCGAAGATTTTAGAGCATTTTCTTGTTTGGGACATTGTACAGCGTGGTGTGAACTTAGAATGGGGTAAATGTATCGTGATGTCAGCACACTGTAGTGTTGTCTCTGTCTAGTAAACAAATTCTAAACGCTTGATTTTTTTTGTAAATGTTGCATTTGTAGAAACTATTCACAATACTTATCTTTTGTGTAATATCGAGACTTATAATGTAAATATACATGGTGTAAACGAATTCGTGTAATTCCTTCAAACAGTGTGATCTACTCACAGAATAACCCTAAATGGTTTTTATTTTAAATACAAAATAGTTTTTTCAAAAAAAAAAGTTATATTTTCGAGCCCTTTTTGTGCCCCGAGTTAACCGACTGCAAAGAACGATTTCGTGCTAGTCGTGCTAGCCAGCTGTGTCACCGTGGTTTCATTCATTGATGAGTGGCGTCGAAATGTTCCAACGAATAAATTTTTTATTTAGCTATTTTTATTTTTTTATTTATACCTTATTAGCTGGTTATGTTTCGATCACATATCGCTACCGCTAGAAAAAAAAACTTTATTTTTAATCAAGCTAAATCCCGTGCTTGGTCATTTTACACGAGTAGTAAATCATGTGGTTTTAAGGTATTACACGAATTTGGTAACACCCTTTATAGTCATTCACTCTATTGTTATTCCGTAATATTTTGCCATATTATATGAAGAGAAGACTTTTTTTCATTAAAGAAACTCGCGACGCCGCACAATAAATGACTGTAACTGTTCCTAGTTCATTTTTTTAAATAAGTGTATGATTTTTGATTTTAATAAGAAAAGTCGATTGGTATGTTAGACAATTTATCATGTTTAAAGTACTTACACAAGTTTAATGTTGAAATATACGAGAAAAACTATATTTATACAAAAAACATGAAAATTCCCGGGTACCCGGGAATTCCCGGGAATTAAAAGAAAAAATTCCCGATTCCCGGGAATTCAAATAGGCCGGGAACGCGAAAACCCTAGTTGGGAGGTTGTATATATACTATCTGCGTGTTAAATCTTGATTGCGCGATGTAGGATAGTTCGCTGGTTCGCATGTGGCGAGATAGATGCCGCCACAGTTTCTTTGCTGTTTCTTTCCGGCTCTTCTCCAAAGGACTACTTGGAAACGAGAACCTAGTGTTGACCGTTTGAAAGCACCAGTGATCTGGTCTACTTGAAATAAAAAATATTTGACTTTGACAATATGCAAAAAAAAAAACAGGAATATATCAAATCTTTCCTGTCGGCGACATAACACGTACACCATAATGAGTTGTTAAATTAATAATTATTATAACAGTAATAAACGATACAGCCTTCATAATAATCCTTAAAGGCCAGACTAACGGACGGTACATTTTTATAAACATACAAATTTTGGCAGGTAATATTCAAACCAAAATAATTTCTTAACCTACCAAACACATTGCTGTAGGAATATCAAGCTTATTACTATGTAATAAAGTTTTAATTAAGTTTTTCGAGCGGTAAATTTATCTTTGCCGAATTGTTAAAGCAATTATTGCCTTTTTACAACTATCTTTGAGCCTCGCCGCCTCTTTGTTGGGTGCCAATAAAATATTAAAAATAATTTTAAGTTCTGTTCGTTTTGGGTTAAATATTTTTATTAGTCTATACTTTAGTATGTTATCTGTGTGTACCGTTACGTTACAATGATTTTTTAAATCTAGCAAAAATTTTTTTTTCTTTCTCTCTTTGTGCTAATTGCTTTATTAAGTTGTTAGTTTGGTAACACTTTTTTTATGGCTGTAAATATAATGGATACTTTTTGAGATACGTACCCGCAAATTACTAAAACATCTGAAATAAATTAGCTATCGTAATAAGACTAAATATAGTGTGCTATACTAAGGTCCGCTTGCACAACGATTCGCTAAATCCATTTAGGGTGAAGTCATTTCATTTCATACAAAACTCCTGTTTCGTTCACACGTCATTGCATCTCATTCAATTGTTTAATGTTGATAGAGACAGAAAGATGCATTTAGTGAGTTGGCGTGTAAGTGAGACTAAATATCAATAATTCTGAATTAAATTAACCGTCAATATATCTACCTTGCGATTAACTAAACAGTGGCCATAACAATTAACACACAGCAACAATAATAAATTAAATCAACACTAATTAACGTCAAGTTTAGCCAATAAAACTAACTGCAGCTGCCACCGCAAAAGTTAAATAGCTTGTCTATGGAAAAGAAAGCGTGGGTGGACTTCCCGCCACAATTTGACAGATACCCGCCATTTTAATTGCTGTCAATAAATCCCGGAACATATTCGGCGTATATGGCGCGAAATAATGTTGTTAATTTAATTTAATTATGGCTACAGATGGCTAGGATAATATTGTTAATTGAGCGGCAGGATATGCGTAGCTAAGTTGTTGATTGCTTTAGTAATTACCTTGTGTTCTCAAGGTATTAGAGTAATAAATGTTTAAATTAAATCATCAATGTCATTTTGCAAAACATCTTTTTTTTCTATAGCCTCTTTTATTGAGAAATGGTAAAGTGTAAACCGAATAATAACAAAATTTAAAAATCGTAAATCTATTTTTTTATTATTTCGAATGGGAAATTGCAAAATGTAGCCTATTACAGTATTGCCAGTGCTAATTCCACCAAAAAGTCTGGTGCCATATTAGGTACCATTTATTAGGTAAATGTTTACTGGTTTTAGTGTTTGTGTGAATAGATGGGACACGATAGATTTCTTCGATACGAAACAAATAATTAATGTGAAAAATTCTATTATATTACTAACAAAATCGAACTTAAACTAATGACAACCAATCAGCAATCCGTCAAGTTACCAGGGGTCATCCTTGTAATATTTCTTGTCAATTGGGCTTAAACTGATTTCGTTTTTATTGCCAGGAGCTCCCCACTGTGATATTAATCTTCATTACTACTAGTAGATACGGATTTTATCGTGAAATTGTATAGGGGAGCGAGCTTAGGGGATGACACGATGTAATTGGCCGTATATCGAATAATTGTCTTGCGAATGCCGCTAGACTGTGTTGTTGTAAATTGTTTTAATTCCTAAGAGACTTAGTTTTGCTTATGCATGAAGTTTTAGATTGATTAGCGTTGTAAAAAAATTATTGGAGTTTTTTCTTGTTGTGCTACTTTTGCGTCTCCCTTGCGGATTTTTTGGATTTGTTCTGCTTTTTTTAGAGTAGCTGTTGCTTTTTCTAGGACATGAAAAGCTTCAATCACATTATTTTCATTCGTCTTAATCTTTATAGTTATGTTAAAGCTCAGATTATAAAACAGAATGTTAAAACTATATCTACGTTTCTCATCATTCGTTTGTTGTGATAAAATCAAAAACAATCCAGAATCCAATAACACGTTAATATTGTTTTAATTCAAAATCAGCAGAACGATCAAACCAGCCAGTGTTCATAGACAATAAACGTATTAAGGGGAGCCATTCACGGCAATACAATTACCGGAGCGTGCCACGCACGGGGCGGCGGCAATTCTCGATAATCCAATTGTTAATGTATAGGCTATCGGTTTCCGCCTATTACTGCGGCAGTTTGGTTCGCAAATTGAGCGGTGTCGCTATTAATTAGCCGTTTAGTGTCGGTTTGTGAATGTGTAGCTTTATTGGGTTATTCTTTTGTCGAGTTTTGTTGTAGTTTTTGTTGTCACGGGTTAATTTTGTTATTTATAGATTTAGTTAAACGATCATTCATTTATTGATTGGAAGGTTAGATGTGTTAGGGTAGTTAGCGCTTGAATTGCAAGTTGGTACAATCTTTATGTCAATAAAAAAAACTGTTTTTTCATTACAACGATGACAAGATATTTTACCTATATTTTATCATTTTTCGTTACTAAAAATGGTGAAGAAACCAATTTTACACAATTTAATTTTATGGCACTTTTATTAATATTTTTATGCCACAAATTGGGCAATGATCAGATCACATTCAGCCAATTACAGTGTTGCCAGTGCTAATTCCACCAAAAAGTCTGGTGCCATATTAGGTATCATTTATTAGGTAAATGATTTGTCTACTGGTTTTGGTGTTCGTGTTAATAGATGGGACACGATACGTTTCATAACGTTTCAATAATGTTCTCCCGTATTGTTGATTCATTGTTTTATCGAGTCACCAAGGTTGCTAAGAGTTGGTAAGACAACGCCGGATGTCAGCTTTTTTTTTTGTTTTAATTTCAATCTGGAAGCTTCGGAAATTGATTGACAGTCATTCTATTCTTGTTTTTTTTTGTTGGGAAATCGTAGAACTGGAACTATCCTTTGGTGTACTGCGCCAATTTCATAAAGGCTTTTCTGTCTTTATAAGCATGAAGTTTTCAGTACCAATATAACCAATTTACTTTGATTGTTTGGCAAATGCTTACAATCATAGCTGTGAACGCCCGCCGCCGTCCGGCATACCGTCCTCGCCGACGAGGCCCGTCGCGACGTCCCACCGCCGCCGGTCACGATCCACCGAGCTCTCCCCGAGTAGAGCCGGTTGTCTCTTCAGACTCCGCAGTCACACCGATAATTCAGCCCTCATCAAGCTGTCTCCCCCCAATCTTTTTCGCGTATTTTGAGGATGCGTCGGAATATCAGCACTTTGTGACATTCTAAACGAAATAAATATTGATGGAAAAGTCTCACGATTATTATCCCCGTACAGAGTAGCACAGCCTTAAATGTTATGACTGTTCAAAGTATTGTGTGTTCGACACATTAGCGGACATTTTGAAACAAAGTTGCGGTTTCGAAATAATTCGACGAAGCGACACGATTGGTTGACTCTGACATCATGTTTCATGAGTAAGTAATGAACACTCATGTGTTATTATAATGTTAGTGCTAAAAACAATATGACGAGAGCAAAAAAAATATTTGAAAAATAACTTAAAAAAAAAGTAAAAACCGACTTCAAAAAAAACTAAAAAGAGTAAAATAATTACCATATTATAAAACTAACAGTTTTAGAAGTCGGTGCAATTTTACACTGAACATAATTGAAGGCACCGGCTTCTGAAACTGTTAGTTTTATAATAATTATGGTAATTATTTTACTCTTTTTAGTTTTTTTTGAAGTCGGTTTTTACTTTTTTATTAAAGTTATTTTATTTTTAGTGGCATTGTTATACACAAACATGCAATTACAGCAATCTCGGGTAATTGGCTGTTATCCATTGAAGAGTTCCATTGTCAATCTCCGAGGGTCTTCATCAGATCTTCACCAAATTTAAGTGGAACCATTTTGGAAGAATACTCTTTCAAACAAAAAAAGAATTTTGCAAATCCGTCTAAAACGACGGAGTTATGTCGGAACATACATAAAAAAAAAATCAAATTGAGAATCTCCTCCTTTCTGAAGTCGGTTAAAACAAATGTTTTATTACATAGGAAACAATTTGGTTTCACAAGAGGTCGCTCAACAACTGACGCTGGTGTTGAGCTTTTAGATAATATATTTAACGCCTGGGAGGATTCACATGATGCCTTAGGCATCTTTTGTGACTTGTCCAAGGCATTTGATTGCGTTTTTCACGAGACATTGGTCAGGAAACTACATCACTATGGAGTTAGGAATACCGCACTGGATCTTCTTATTTCGTATTTGGGTAATAGGATCCAGAGAGTGGACGTTAATGGGAAGAGATCTCCGGGGTCTGTGGTGACAATGGGTGTTCCGCAGGGCTCAATTCTTGGCCCGTTCCTGTTTCTCGTTTATATTAATGACTTACCTTATCTCATACAAGATAATCAGGAGATTGTGTTATTTGCAGATGATACATCACTATTATTCAAACTCAAACGGCAACAGCCGGTTACCAACGATGTAAATAACGCTCTCTCTGAAATAGTGCACTGGTTTAATGTTAATAACTTACTTTTGAACGAGAAGAAAACTAAATGTATTAGATTTTTGACACCTAATGTCAAGCAGGTGAAAACCAGTGTAGTAATAAATGGAGCCGAATTGGATCTTGTGGACACCACTACGTTCTTGGGTATAACTTTAGATTCGAAACTGCAGTGGGGCCCACATATAAATAAATTGTCGAAAAGACTCAGTTCTGCAGCTTACGCGGTCTATAAGATACGCCAGCTAACTGATGTAGAGACAGCCAGATTGGTATATTTTAGTTACTTCCATAGTGTTATGTCGTACGGCATTTTGTTGTGGGGAAATGCCGCCGACATTCAAACTATCTTTGTCTTGCAGAAGAGAGCTATTCGAGCAATTTATAACCTTAGCTTTAGGCATTCACTGAGGGATAAATTCAAAGAAATTAATATAATGACGGTCGCATCTCAATACATTTATGAAAATTTGATGTATGTTAAGAAAAATATTAGTTTGTTCTCTAAGAACAGCGACATTCATAGCCTCAATACTAGAAATAAAAATAAAATTATACTGCCAATGACTAGGCTCCAAAAAATTAGTAATTCATTTAGGTGCCAAAGTATACGTTTCTACAACAAAATTCCAAGCAATATTCAAGAACTAAGTCTTAATAAATTTAAGTCCTATGTAAAGCAGAAACTTTGCAATAAAGCTTTCTATAAAGTTAAAGATTATATGGACGATAAAGATGCTTGGAATTGAGCTGCTCGCTCTCATCACAGAAAAATCATTGTAATTCTTTTGTAACTCTTATTTTGACATTTTGCATGATTGATTATTATTATTGTTGAATATTTTTTTTTTTACTTTGACATTTTGATGAATAATTATTCAATTATTAATATGTTGATATTATTTTAATTTAATTTTATCTTTTATTGTGAATGTGAGTACAGTGTAGGCTAGTATCCTACTCGAATTTCATAAGTGTTTGGCGGTTTTGAGTGTTTTTTGTGACCTACGCAAATGTCTTGCTGATTGGTGGCGTCGTGCGTCGGGTCGTTGAGCTCCCTAAAATAAGGTTGAGCTACACGATGGCTGATGCATGCGTACCGTCAGTTTAAACAGGTCGACTCAAAGCTGTTATGGCTCTTTCCTCAAAAGGCCATTCCAGACGTTGCCCTACATTGTTACACTCGCATAGTTTTTGATACTACAATGTCTGGACTTTAAAAGAGACGTTGACCTCTGAGTTTGTTTCGGCTTTTCTTCTCAGAGCGAGTCAGATAGGAAATGCCGGCTCCATCTAGTCTTAAAAAAACATATAAAATTGACTTGTAAAAGTGTCTGTAACAGATTTATTTACAGAAATAAATATCATTTATCATTTATGGTTTTTCCTCTTGGAGGAACAGGGCTCACGGCTAATTAAAAACCTCGCGGATCATATGATTTGCAAGGTTAAGCTGCGCTTGCCGTGGTCGTTCCTTGGATGGGTGATCAATGATCATTCGTTGCACATCGAGAACCTTCCGCGCCTCGGGGAACACGTTAAACTGTCGGTCCCGGGTGTCATATAGTATGTCTACACAAGTGCACTATCATGTTCATCTTGCGCTTTCAACTTTCAATTAATCTTGCGTCAAACGCATGCAATATTGATCGCCATTTTGCCATAAGACGCATGCAGCTTATCGTCTACACCGGTGCGCCTCGGTCAGTCGTCAGTCGACATACAATAGACGGATTAGCGTGCGCTAGGGGCATGCGCTTTTGTCGAACTAGTATTAAGGCATGCGCCATTGGATGCGCTATGGAGCTTCACGCATGCTTCAGACGAAGACGCAAGATGAACATGAAAGCGCACTGGTATAGACATAGCTATACGAATACCTGACAGTCGTTACGGGTTGTTAGAAGCCCGAAAGTCTGACAACCGGTCTAACCTTAGGATATCGTCATTGCCCAGTAACTGGGTTGCGGAGGTCTGATGGCAGTCGCTCCGCGTAAAATACAGCCGCATCAGAGGGCTTACTCCCTATGTCCGTCAACGAAGTTAGTCACCCGTCCGAAAGTAGCCCGAAACATAGGAGTGAACAAAACAAGTGTCAAGTTCAACTTTTCGGACGGCCAAAAACACATCGGTAGTAGGGACAACTGTCAAATTGTGTTGTCAATAACTCTTAGTTCGGGCCCCGAAATAATCGTATGTTCGTAGGTGATAGGGAGTAGGATATGCTCGTAACTAAGGCCGACCGCCGAAACCACGGACTTCGTGCTTAGGGAGTAGACCCACTGGTTAGACTGAAAGCTGATCCCAACATTAGTTGTTAGTACATTAGTAGTTAGCTCTTATTTTGCGTTACGCCAGTTTACGATTATTATTAATATACAGGAACAAACTTAAATGTCAGACCGGTCATATAAATTGCAGTTAAAAAAACAGACGTAAAATACTTTCCATGTCACCGTATTCAAAGTATGATTCCTTCCTAAATATAGAACGGAAGCTTTTAAAACGGAAACTTTTTAAATCTCAATCGTTTCCTCGTTCTTTTTTTGAAAAGACACACGCCATAATAACGCAGCTGGGGACCATAGACATCTCACTAAAGAGGTTGTAACGTAAAAAGTTTGTACAACAACAAATTATTGAGAGGAAGCCACCGGCTAGACTATTGCAAATTGGTTTTTGAGTGTTCTGTCGCCACCCAGCATGGGAACGACTCAAGTGGATGCGACGCCACGAAGGACGATTAAAAAAAAATCATGAATCGTTTAGCCCGACGCACTTATGAAAGCAATGAATTTTCTCTAATGCGAAATTATTACGGCCAAAGTTCTCGTCATATTTTTTTATTATAATAAACATTTTTTGTTGAAGATACATGTCAATTGGCCGCCAACCCAAAAAAACGTATATTACCGCGTCAATTTGCGTTTAACATAAACGACAAACGCTAATGTAATTCTAAAACGGAAATAGGAATGAACGTCTTAATCACGCGGCCATTAAAACAATACGTGACTTTTAAAAGCATTCGATGTTCTTTTTTCAAAACGGGCATGTCAATAGCGCTCCCGTTTGCCGCGCCCTTTTAAATTTAGAACCACTTCAGCGACTAATCAGATTTGTAAAGTCGGCGTTTTGGTAGGACGAGTTATTTTTTTAAATTGAGCGGCGATCGACTGAGGCATTCGGCTTCTTTGTGGTTTCTGTTTATATGAAATAGACAAACTGTGCATGGGAAAATATTTAATTAGACAATAGCTTATTTGTGTTTGTTCTGCGTTAATGTTACTCTTGAAAGTCTGGGTGTGCACAATTAGCACCTACGAGCTACTGGTTCCCGACCGATGCGTTCGGTTATATCTTTTTTACTGTTTTATGACAAGTCAATTTCGGATCCAGGGAATAATTAGTTTTTAAGAACCATTGAGAATTGATGTCTATCTCTTTTGAACGAAGCTATAATTGCTTCACGACTGTGATTTTGTACAAATACATTGGAATCAGGTTTCTTCACTAAAGAATAATTTTCGTCAAAATTTTTAACAGTTTCTTCTTTTGCTTTTCTAATACCTATTAAGACCATTTTTGCCGAAAACAAGAAAACAGAGAAATTTTGATACGCTATTCTCAACTCCAAAGGTTTTGTGACAGACATCGCTAATATCGCTATTAGCGATAACACCGCCATTATACTTTTAATTTAGGTACTTTGTTCCTGTGAGACAACACTACTAACAAAATTGTAACCAAACCGCAAACGAAACTTAACCGTCAGTCAGTTGTCATATACGATAACTGCCAAAATGTTTAATGTTGTTTTTGTTGTCAAACAATATGTCAGTTTTTGTTAACGTTAACTTTCTGCGTTAATGATTCGGCTTCGATTCAGTTGTGATTGATTAACGTTTCTGTTAGTAGAATTGAGGCCCAGGGGCCCAATTCTCCGAAAATAAATTTTGCCAAACGCAATCGAACCACAACCGTCAGTCAATTTTTGTTTTCGAAAACTTTCAAAATGATTGATTTTGTTTTTTGTGTCAATCAATTTGATAGCTTTTGAAATTGAGAACTGTCTGAATGAACGGTTCGGCCTTGGTTCGGTTGTGATTTATCAACGGGGGCCTAATTCTCCTAAAACAAATTTTAAAAATAAATTTTAGGAGAATTAGGCCCCCGTTCTCCTAAAATAAATCTTGATAAACCGCAACAGAACCGTTCATTCAGACAGTTTTAAATTTCCAAAGCTGTCAAATTGTTTGACACAAAAAAACAATACCAATAATTTTGACAGTTTTTGTAAACTAAAATTGACTGGAGGATGTGATTCGTTTGCGTTTGGCGACAATTTTGTTGGTCGAATTGGCACCTTGACCCCTGATTTTTGTTCATCATCATCACTCAGCCGAAAGACGTCCACTGCTGGATATAGGCCTCCCCCAAGCATGTTGGGGGGGTTTGCCATAATCGCACCTTTGGCAGGCGGGTTGGCGATCTCAGTATGGTTGTTGAAGTACTCAGAGAACGCTGCTGCCCATCCTCTAGAGAATCCCTTAGTCGCCTTTTACGACACCCACGGTAAGAGATGGGGTAGTGCTATTCTTTACGTCCGGCACCACACGGACATTTTTGTTATTATACAATAAAGCATATTCTATCTATCTGAATTCTAAACAGCTCTTACAAAACAGAAGGAGCAAGTGTCCAGCAGCCTGATCAAGTAGCTAATGTCTACGATGTCTAGACGTTACTGTAATTAAGATAATTGTAAAGCCAGCCGCTCTCGAGTGGTACTCACAACCCTTTAGAGCATGTTAAGATATCTCATAATCGGTCCTCAAAATCTATTAAGAGATTTTTAACTGGTATTGCTGTTTTTAATGTGGCTGGGTTTATTTATTATGTTTCTAAGCTGCTGTTCTATTCGTAATTATGGTCTTTTTATTAAGTAATTAATTCCTATTCTTCTCTTGTGTCGGCACGAGCTACTTATAATAATATGAGAATAGTTCATTCATCTTCTATCGTGTCGGCACAAGCTATACAAGAATAGCTCATACCGTGGTGAAAATATTAGCCAGTCAGCAAGGATGGTAGCGGGGCTGACTGCCCAGGGTGCGCCAGACGCACTTAAGTACTCTAGATCGGGGTTACTTTGATCAATTTTTTGAGCTTCATGTGTTTGTATCTTATTTATTTTCGCTTTTAGCTGCTACATCAAAAATATTTCATGTAGACTGAATTAACTGAGATATATAAAATCACATAGACTACATAAAGAAAAACTACAGAGCATAGTTTTCGATAAAAAAAAATCCTTATCAAAGTCGGACCGTAGGCTTTTACTTTGATAATCCCTGTTTTATCATTCAGTGTCAAAGTAGCCCCCAATTAAGACTCTTTGTACATAATCAGGGATGTGATTTAGTATTTTTTATCTTCGCCATCTAATTTCGCAGACACTTCCATACCGTATGGTAAAATAGGAAAACTGTCAATGTTGCCTGTACAGTTAAGTTAAAATGCATAAGTTCCATTTTACAGAGATATATGACCAAATGCAATATTTTTAGTAATATTATCAATGTCGTCCCTTGATATCAAAGTAACCCCAATCGCTGGTATCGTCACTCGTGGAGGCTCTTTTCATGCACCCCTAGTATAGTTCATGCCATGGTGAAAAGATTAGCCAGACAGCAATGTTGGTAGCGGGATTGACTGCCCAGGGTGCGCCGGACGATCTTAAGTATCGTTATTTTTAGAGGGTCTTTTCATGCCAAGCATTCGATTTATCAACCTTTTTGCAATGGTGATATAGTTTTCTAACGAGTTTCGATCCTGTCATCCGGGATATGTTCGAAAAAAAAAAATTACAGTTGTGTCGCTTAGAGCCCAAATACACGTCCGATACTTGCCTCCGATAGTCTGATCAGACTATCTGAAGGCCTCCGCGTCATATATTTATTTGAACATGAATTACACGTACGATCAGACTATCAGATCGGATGTCAGAATCGTAAGCATCGTCCGGCCGTCGTCGTACTTATTCTAAGGTCGTCGTCGTACAGAAAAAATCGGACACGAGAATCGTACGTGTATGTCATGAATCCGATCAGATAGTCGGATCCGGCTCCCGGAAGCAACTATGCGACGTGTATTTTGACCCTTAAACTTCCTATTAGACCCATTCAGTAAGCCCTGCCATGTTTAGAGGATACTTCATGTTCCAACAGCTGCACGCACGAAGACTTAATGGTTGCCAATGACAACGCAGTCAAAGTGGTCAAGTTCTGGGCCCCAATAATATAATTAAGTAGTTAGTTTGTCATCGAAACGCTAAGAAGAAGAACACTGCTTTTTTAGCAAGAGATCCAATAAAGTAGTTAGTAATAAGGCAAAGGCCAATCAAATTATACATGAGCTTATCTGCAGGCTCTTATCTTCTAACAACATTGTTTCCAAATCGCAAACGAGCCACAAACGCTCATTTCGTAAACGAAAACTGTCAAAATGTTTGGATTTGTTTTTGTTGTAAAATATTTTGACAGTTCCTGTAAATGAAAACTGCCTGTATAAACGGTTCAGCTTCGATTTGGTTGCGATTGATTAACGTTTCTGTTAATTGTATTGGTCCCATAATTAATAATAATAGCGACCACCACTTCTGGTGTTTATCAATGATATTATATACAAAAAGAAGTAGACATGTCATTGACGCGCCAAAAATGATTATTCAAAATTACACTAATTGTTGTAATTGGAAATAGCTTTCTCTTTCACTCTCGTATTTATTTAGTATCTTCGTCTTACTCATTAGAGATACTCGTAGGTACTAGTGAAAATAATGCAGGGTCGAATTTTAAACGCCATGTTCTATGAACGTAACATAACCACTTCTTTTTGTATATAATATCATTGGTGTTTATCGTCTCCCAAAAACAATTGAGTTCTAATGGAATTTGATCACCCCTTAAGAGAAGCCTTAGGTAAAATAAAACGAGTTTTATTAACATATTATTTTCTTTGTCCACAGAATCTTTAAGTCCACAGTCGGAACAGATGACAAACTCCAATCAAACGGCACCCGACCCAAACATCAGGTTTGTTAAACTTACATCCTCTTTACAACGTCGTCTACGTCATTCATTCTACCTAGCCTTCTTCAAACTATGTTGGGGCCACCTTCCAGTCTAACCAAGGGGCCTACTCCCTAAGTCCGTCAACGAAGTTAGTCGCCCGTCCGAAAGTAGCCCGAAACGTAGGTAGGAGTGAACAAAACAAGTGTCAAGTTCAACTTTTAGGACGGGCAAAAACACATCGGTAGTAGGGACAACTGTCAAATCGTGTTGTCATTCATTCTTAGTTCGGGCCCCGAAATAATCGTGTGTCCGTAGGTGATAGGGAGTAGGAAACGCTTGTAACTAAGGCCGAAACCACGGACTTCGAGCTTACGGAATAGACCCCCAGATGCGGCTGAGTAACGGTATTTTTTACTGCCATCAGACCTCCGCAACCCAGTTACTGGGCAATGCCGATATCCTAAGGCTAGACCGGTTGTCAGTCTTTCAGGCTTTTGACTACCCGTAATGTCTGTCATAGGTATTCATATGACACCTGGGACCGACGGTTTAATGTGTTCTCCGAGGCACGGAGTCTCGATGTGTAACGAATGGTCACCCTTCCAAAGACTGACCGCAGCATGCGTAGCTTAATATTGCACGCGGTTGTTAATTTGCCACGAGCCCTTCTACTAGAACTCTACGTCAAAAAAATAATAATATAATAATTTTTATTTCTCTCTCCACAAAGGTTATCTTCATATGCAAAACTTAAAAAATAAGAACAAAAAAAAAAGCACAGGTCATATAAAGCTCCTTTGCGAGAGACGAGTCCGTACTAGGGAAACCCTGTGTTACGGATCACCAGGCCCTCGCCCTATGTATACATGTGATATAAATTCTAGTATTGAACTGCAACAATAACATATGCACTGTTTAGTGATTGATTGGACAGGATGACATAACCTATGGAGTAGGAGATTCTGTGTATAAACTAATGATTATCTATGTATGTATTGAGTGAGTGTATAAATAATATGGGTCAGTGTGTGTGGGTTTATGTGTGTGTGGGCGTGTGTGTGTGATAATAAGAAGATTGTGTGTATCTTTTCAATTTTAAATGTTGAAAGGCAGTTTTCTTCCGGCAATAGAAGTTATCCAGTCCACCTAACATCCCTTCTCATAGACCAAATATTTTTCATCATATTTTACAATATTCTTGCACCCACCTGTGACAGTCCATGACTGTACTTCAATGGTGCAGCCGTGGATAGTCAGCGGTTGACGCCCCATCCCATTTTAGATTAAAGTTCTCAAAGGGGCCTCTGCGCGTTGGACCTGTGTCCCCTGTATGCCTTCCAAAGGTCCGGACATCTTCCACACGGAAGATGAGCCGTGAATAAAAAAAAATTCACTCTTTCTGCATGTGCATATACTTGTGGGCGGGAGGGTGGTGCTGCATACTGCATCCAAACTAGCGATCTTGTTTAGCGGAATTAAAGCTAGATATTCTATTTGCATATTTGTATGGAACGATTTGGCTAATTTTGGTTTTGAAATATTTATGGAAGTTCAGGGAAAGTTTAAATCGTGAGAAAATATGGAAAAATTTCGAGGAAAACAGTAAAAAGAGCAATTTTATTTTCCCATACAAACTGTTCCTACCTGTCCTGTCGTTCGTCCTGTCGGTACGGTAAATTCGGGTCACCTCAAATCAAAAATATTGTGTATCCAAAAGCACTTCAATAAACAGATTTTAAAACCAAACGCTTTTTTCTTTAGGTACGTGTCATTGCAACGCATGCCTGGTACAGCTAGTAATACTTAGATATTTTCTTGTCCTCTAGGAGATACCGCACAGCATTCACAAGAGAGCAACTGGCAAGATTAGAAAAAGAATTCATGAAAGAAAATTATGTTTCAAGACCGCGGCGATGTGAATTAGCGGCCCAGCTGCAACTACCAGAATCTACAATCAAGGTAAGGGTTGAAACCCATTCAAATTTCGAACGTCTCCATTTTTTTGTCTTCTTTTTTAGGTTCTTATTTCAAACAGATGTCAAACTTAACTCATAGAGATATAGAGATTGTAACTGACTTTTCTTTGATGTCAAAGTATTCTAAGAAAAGTACTGACGATTTTCTACTCAATTAAGTATTCTAGATATAGGTGGTTTTCAACGCACCGATCCTAACAATAGGGTATTACGCCCATTTTTGAAAAATGTCTCAATTAGATTCTATAGTGCTAATGAACCACTAAAAAAATTTCAAAATTTTCATTCAATCGTTAAGTGCCATAAAAATGCATTTAAATTTGGCATTTTCAAATTTCGCGCGTAATTTGACGAAAACTCTGGACACAGTGGACGCCATAAAGTTGGTTTTATAAACAAATGCAGTGATATTTTGTCAAGGACTTTATATAGAACTGGACCGAGATCTTGGCAATTTATTTTATCTAAAATAGACTTTATATGCAAAACATAAGACATAATATGGCTTGGCAAACATTACGGTACACTTGAGATAGCAATAATTGTACCTTGTGTCCCTGTCTAATACACACTGTGTGTTGTCACGTAAATAGAAAATGCATATTCCTAAATTAGTAGAATTTTTGAACTAAATGTACAAATTCATAAACCAACTTTTTTCATCTTAATTTATCCCAAGAGACGCGATACAACTATCGGAACTTTTGTTCGTCAACGATTCGTTTTAAGATGACTTTTTTTCGTCAACGTAAGGCCAGGAGGCGATTTTCATATAATGTGCTTTTATCTATAGTTTTTTGACAGCTTGATATTAAGTCAACGCATTTATTTCAATTAGACCATATAAAGACACTTTTGATTTATTAGGTATTTTTATAGGAAAAAAAAGAAGTTACTGCCGCGTTCCAAAGTGTAGATTCCTATGGATTAAAACGGGCAGTAAACTACACGGTTACTCATATGCATCAAAAAAAAAAAAAATTGGCATTTCGACACATTGTCCATAGAAAAGCTGTCAAAACGTCAAACTCATTCCTTATATAAAAGTTATCTGACGATTGAAAAATCAGCCCTAAATATTATAAATTAAACGATTTGATTGGTACCTATAATAAATATTTTATTAGTAATTTAACAAAAAAAATCTAGGTATTCTCTCTATCTGACTCGTAATGAAGATAAGAGAACTCGGTTTGGGCTTTTCTATTTAGCTTCTTCTCAATGGTAGTAAAAAAAATACAAATGCTGATAACCCCATTTGCATTGACGTAAACCGATAATTTGAATTAAAAAAAATTAATAATTGGATTTATTACACAATTAATTTGGAATTTGCGTTGTAAATGCTTGCAAAAGCGAATATTACCCGGACTGTGGAATATCTTTTCACAGAAAGGGTTTTTCATTACTTGAATTTTCTTACCGTTAGGGTGACCATGATACTTCTAGTAGCAGTACATACAAAATCTAAATGTCTAATATGGAATTATTTTTCAAAGATTTTTATTATTGTAACTCTAAGACCGCAATGATACTCATTTTCAAATTTAAATCAAGGCATTGATACATTATTTAATAGCTCTAAAAAGCAAAAGTTTCACGTTCAAAAGACCTTTGTGACTCTAAATAAAAGAAACAACGTGGTTATGAACGTACCAACGTGGATTAGTTTTGTCAACTTTTTTTAGCGCGTAAATTTAAAAAACATCTCGAGTTGTTTTGTTCCCCACTACATCGATGTAGTTATTAAATACTTTAGTTAATGCAGTTTTAAGTGTTTTTTTAGGTAAATTTGTTTCCGCAGCGTGATATTCTGTCATCATTCAGATATCTGTATCACAGTCAGTCGATCGAAGTTGTCAATGAAATTGTAAACTAGCATTTCGTTGTGATTTCATACTTTATTGTGAATCCTGTTTCAACAATGTCGTACGTTCGTTTACTTACCTTTATCAAAATATCGAATTAAATCTAGGCACATAGTCTCAGTTTTTTTTTATTAAAATGTATATAAAATGTGATGCTTTTATTTTTAGTGAAACACAAACAAGACGTCGCCGTCGTGTTAGTATGACCAAACTGCTTCACCTGTGGGAATTTTGAAATAACTTTAAATAAATTGCATATAATATTGCAATAGGTACCTATATTGGTTTATAAATTTCCTTTCATCAATTTGGAATGGGTTATTTATTTCCCTAATGCGACGCTGTCGCTTTTTCTCCATACGATATTTACTCTCTAAATATTCAAATATCTCGTACTCGTCACACATTTACAAAAACAGTAAAAAGTGTGATCTAATAAACACTTGTAATTTTTATACAAAGTATCGAGTTTAGAAAGTCTTATCGACCAAATTTTAAGTGGGTCCTCACAACAGTTTACCTGTAATAACAAAAAGAATGTTGAATAAGCTCGTAAATATTAACTTTTTCAAGATCGCTTATTTTGACATTACAGCCGCTCAATATACGCTCTGCTGCTATCAAATAACACATCATGGTATGAAAACTATACAAAAGAAAAGGTGAACGGATTTCGTAAACGTCAACTTAGCAGGCCTGCTACAGGCCTGCTTTAACGATGTCATAGTACAAAAACGCAGGGCAGTTCAACTTCCAGGTAACTTCTGCCCTGCCTTAAGAGGTCATAGTAAGCCCCCTGACCCAAATAGGAGCGGCGGCGCGGCGACCTATAGTCCCAGCCTAACATCTGAATATAATTACAAAATGTACCTAAACAAAAAAGGAGTAGTATGTACCAGGGATGTTACGGAGGTGGTTTTATCGGAACCGAAGTCGGAGTCGGAGTTTTTAAATTTGGTTTTTCGGATTCGGAACCGGAATCGGAGTCGGAGGCGGATTCGGAGGTGTTAGCAGAAGAGAGATGTGTTAAGGACAGGCCTAATAAAATAAAATAGTATTTACATAATTTCAGTCAGCCTCTTTAATTTCAATTAAAAATAATAAACCTACATACTTAATAAAGGCGCAGGCGATAAAAAAAATGCTTCGACCTCCTATTCAAACCTACGATTTAAAAGTATCGGAGCCGAAGTCGGAACCGGAGATGTAATATCAATCGGAAGTTCCGACTTATCGGAGTCGGAGTCGAAGCTCCGTAACATCCCTAGTATGTACAATAATCGTGTAAATGTTAGAAGACATTGCTAATTATGGTTATATCTTTTTCCGATTGGTTTAGTTAACTTGCGGTATAAAGATATTGTAATGCTTTAAAGGACATACAATATTTAGTAATACTAGGCAGGACTTATTACACCATAAGTCTGCCATATGGTTACCCTTGTGTTAGAAAGTGACAAGGCGTACACTTATACCTATCTCACGTGATTCGCAGAAATCGACAAGTACTCATTCCAGTTGTACGTAGTACTTATTACTTCTATGTATTTTGTATGTTAATTGTTTAGTTGACAGTTGACACTTCTAAGTTTACCTAACCGTATGACGTAATAACATGGCGACTACTATTTAATGGTGATATGAAACAGATTAAAAAAGCTGAAACCTTAGAATTGAATTTTAAAATTTTGTTTGCTATTTTACGAACTAAAACTAACGTTTTCCGACTGCTTTTTGCCTAAGCTATCTCAATAATATATTTTTAGATTTTTTCTCATACATATAATAGAGTAACATACCCTATTGCGTATATTCATGTTGACTACTGCATGACTCAACCAATTATGCTAGCACAATTTCACTGGAAACATTTGCGAAACAAAACTAGGTAATTAAATTAAGCTCTCGGTTCGCCCCCTCAATGTGACACATACAAAACGGGCATTATTTCAGTGCTTCTTCATTCATACCACCCACGACATGACCTGAATAAAATCGACCTCTGTTCAATTACAACGAAGTGGGTACTGTTTTCGTAACATCACTATCAATTGACAAGTAAGTGTTATTGACGAGTAACAGATCACACGGATCGTGATGACAGTCGTGATTTTTCGTTTTGTGCAAGGAATAATATGATATTTCCTTTGCCTCTAAAAGTTACATGTCATAGACACGGCTAAATGTCATTCGTTCTAGAAGAACCGGAAGAATGAGTGAATGAAATTAGAATTAAAAGCAAACAAATATTCAAAGGAAAACATAAGAAAATCGTTGAATTAATATGTTTTGTAAGATTTTCTAATCAAATTCTTATTGTTTACCAAAAATATCAAGTGATGCTCGCTTACAACAGTCGAAACAGTTTCCAATTGATTCGTTAACTAGCATCCATGACTACAGTGTATGATGCCTCAATAAACTTCAATTAGTTCCTCAATAATTTCCATAGACGAACGCTCTATTATGCTCGCTAATTCGCGAGAATGTGTGTACAAATGTGCGAAGAATCAGTCGGTTTCTATTGAGAATTGATAAACATTATGGCTATGGAGAAAAATAAAATAAAAATATTGTGTTGTATTTATTTCTCAATAGTGTTTATAGTTTTCTTTGCGTAGTAGGTATTTTATAGAGGGAAGAATAAATTAAAATCTCTGTTAATGTGAACAAATTGGCGCTTTAAATAAGGTTTTTAATGTTAGCAGATAAGCGACATAAAAACAATCATTTTTCAACGCCAACTTATCTGCCAAATAACATTAACAACGCACGTAATTTTACAGAAAAAAAAACAACTTTAAACAAATTTTCAATTATAACAAAAAGCTTTAATTATAAAATTCCACATTAAAACCTACACGCCAATTTAAATTTAAATTCTTCAGTTCGGTCATAATGTCAATTATCACTTCCAATAAAAAAAGAAAAACCGTAAAGAAAAAAAAAACATATGTTTTTTATGACTTCATTCGAGTTTTACATTCATGCTAATTTGTCGATAGGCATTAAAAGAAGCCGACCGAGTTATTCGGTAGCTGTGTGCTGCTAATGAACATTAATGCGGGGAACGGAACGTTGGGTATTATAAAATGACCATATTAGTACAGAGTCCCACTGGTAGATAGATTTGTGTGCAGGTGTGATAAAATTCGAAAAATTCGGGCTTCTCTTTTCGTTTTGTGACACCTGCTGTTTAAACTTACGTTGAAGCTAGCTACATGTTTTCCACGGTAATCCACAGAGTTGTTTTAAAGCATAAACCGCTGTAACTGTAAAAAAAATGTTTTATGAGCACTCTAGGTTCTTAATTTTCTGCAGGAACAGACTGACTCTCATTAGAGGATGGGCAGCAGTGTTCTCTGAGTACAACCATACTGCGATGGCCAACCTGCCTGCCAAGCGCAGCGATTATGGCAACCCAAACCCTCCCTCCCCCCAAACATGAAATGTGGCGATGCTTGAGGGAGGCCTCCAGCAGTGTATTTCAGCTGAACGATGACTTAGTTCTTTTTGAACGTCAATGTTACAATAGACAGCCCACAAAAAAGCCCTCCCTGCACCGCTTCCTAGTGTTTATGCTGTGATGAAGAAACGGCGCAACAAACTCCCCAACAATATCTTTTTTTTATTAACGCTACTTGTAATCGTGGTACTTAATAAAATAAATCATTTTTACTTTATCATCGAGAGGTCTGTGTTAACTTTATAATGCAAAAAAGCGTTTTGAAAAGCAGAGCGATTAAAAATAACCGCTCTCCGCTGTCAACAAAACCTCGGCCCCGCCATCATTAGTGAGTGATTGAATGAAAACACTTCATCGGTTGTCTATGGGCATCTGTTTTATGACGCGATAATACCAATTAAAAACTATTAAATTATACCTTTCGGCTACCATTTGATGAGTTATAAAGAACTGGATTTTTATTCCTATGTTTGTTTATTGTGATTAATTTTTATTACAGTTGTAAATGCTGTGTAACGTGTCAATAAATGAATAGAGGTTTTGAATTTCCAGATTAGTGTTGCGCAATGAACGTTTTAGATTGTCGTTGGCGGCATTGATTGAAGTTGTTTGAATTTGGAATAATTTAAAAAGTCAACTTTGATCAATACAAATTGAGTATCATTGCTAATTATAAAAAAAACAACCGTCATATCTTACTTATCTGTCAACGACGTCAAAATTTTCTTAAATTTTGTTTCGAAACTTTTATATTTACATTTTAAGTTTGCTTTTCGCGTTTATATTCAAGCATTGACTTTTAGCCAAGCCGTTAAGCCCCTTGTTTTATTATTTCTGCACAATAAAATGCAATAATCTTCTTGGAAGCGCTAAAGGAAAGTCGTTTTGTGCCAGCGTTCGCGCGGTTCCCGCCAATTAACACTTTGCGAACAAAGATGGCCGCCTTTTGGAGGGAAAGTCTTTGTGTACATACATTGTAAGGGCGACTATTATGCTGTGTTTAATGATTTTAGAAGGATAGGGCTGAGGAGTAATGTAGGAAGCTTTTGTTGGCTGTTTTGGTATAAGATTTTACTTGCCTGAGCTGTTTAAGTATACCAAAACTTCTCATAAATTCTGAGCCACGAAAATCTTGAAATCCCGTTTTCATTTTGATGTTTTTATTTGTTATAATACTAAAGCCTGACGTCGATTACAATCGAAACGCGTCGAATCGAGTCGAGTCGCATTTGTTCCGTGCGAGGCGAAACGGTCAGTAATCGCAAGTCGTTAAAACAGAAATTCGCGTGACAACCAATGCGCGCGAGACTCGGCGCGTCTCGGCTCGTCGCTGATCGACGCAGTTTTATAGTAAACTAGCTTTTGCTCGCGGCTTCGCTCCCGTTAATTTACGGATCCCTAATTTTTTGATCCCAAAATATAGCCTATAGCACTCAGGGATAACGTAGCTTCCTATTGGTGAAAGAATTTTTGAAATCGGATGAGTAATTTCGGAGATTACCTCCTACATACAAACAAACAAACAAATTCTACCTCTTTATAATATTAGTATAGATGTATAGGAGGCGAATAAATGCGATTCTATTTGACTCGACTCGGCGAGCCTAGTGGACGCCAGCCTTTATAAGTAATCATGTTTTTATTACCCATAGTGCTTGTCAAAAGAGGAGCTCGTGGCTAAATAATTACAGCCGCATAGACCGATCTTCCGGGTTAAGCCACGCTTGCCGAGGTTGGTCTGTGGATGGGTGACCATTTACCATAGCGAGTTTCCTCCGTGCCTCGGAAAGCACGTAAAGCCGTTGGTCCCGGCTGTTATTTGTAGATCTTTGACAGTCGTTACTGTTGGTCAGAAGCCAGAAAGTCTGACAAACAGTCTTACCAAGAGTATCGTATTACCCAGTTACTGGGTTGTGGAGGTCTGATAGGCAGTCGCTCCATGTAAAATACTGATATTCAGCTGCATCCGGTTCGACTGGAAGCCGACCCCAACATAGTTGGGAAAAGGCTAGGCAGATGATGATGAGTGCTTGTCAAAATATTAAAGCAGATTCATCGGTCATTTTGCCTATACGGGTATCATTAGTTTAGCTTTTTCAACCATAGATACTCAAATCTTAAAGCTACAACCTTCTAAACGATGGAATCGGGTGTTACTTTGCGGAAATCCATGATACAAATATGCAAATACTATTCTAGCTTTAATTCCGCTGAACAAGAAAGAAGACGGATGAAAAAAGATTGCATGTAGCGGAGATGAGAATGTTGAGATGGATGTGTGGAGTGACCAGAATGGATAAGGTCAGGAATAAGTATATAAGAGGAAGTTTGAAAGTAGCGCCAGTGACAGAAAAGTTGAAAGGGATCCGTTTGTCTTGGTATGTGCATGTGAAGAGGAGAGATGAAACGCATGTGACGAAAAGAGTTATGAATATAAATGTGGATGGATGGAGAAGAAGAGGGAGGCCAAAGAAATGATGGATGGATTGTGTGAAGAATGATATGAAAGAGAAGGGAGTCAGTGATATCATGACGGTTGACGGGACGGAATGGAAGAAGAAAACGTGTTGCGCCGACTCCAAGTAACATGGGATATGGTCAGGAAGATGATGATGATGAATTCCGCTGAACGAGATCGCTACAATCTTCTTTCAAAATTGTCTAGTTTCTCGCCATTTTTACAACGAATGATTTTAGACGCACACTAAACTATTTATGACCACTCAGTTATATGAAAATGTGCAATTAATTAGCGACTTAGTGCGAAAATCTAACGTTCCGAATAGTTTTTTTGGTAAACCTATGCTATAGAGAAACCTAAGGCGATTAGCTTAGCGTTTTGCAGAAAATACCTTCTTTGGCTATTCCTTCTGTATTTTTTTTAGTGTACAATAGGGAATATGCATGGTTTTTTTTTTTCTCTTAGTTACTAAAGGCAAGGCCTGCGGCAGGCCTGCTACGTTGACGTTTACGAAATCCGTTCACCTTTTTTTTGTATAGACTTTTCGTACCATGCACAGGTTACCGTTCAACTTGGTTCAATAGTCGTTTACCTTTAGTACTGTCATGGTACGATTTTTAGCGATTCAGAAGCAGGCCTGCTTTTGAACGGAAGTTGACGGGCTGGCATTTGAACGTTTTCATAAGAGGTCATAGTGAGCCCCCTGGCCGTCGTAGGCCCGGGCCAAGTCGGCCTTATGGGAAGTCCGCCTCTGACTATAGAGTTTTAAAATATAAGATCCTATTTAAATGTTTAAAAATCACTTATCATAAAACGCTCTTCGGGTTCATCATCTAAACCTTACAAATAAATTCATATAAAGGCGGATACAGACTTTGTGAGGCATGCGCCGCGAACGGCGCACAACGAATGCCTCGCAAGGTGTGTGTGTACCTTCATATTCGTGGCGAGGCATGTGCTACGCACGTGCGAGGGCGAGTCAACGTATGTCGGCAAACGCTTCAAATTCAAAGCGCCTCAGTGCGAGCATTACTTTAGTTGTGGACGTAGTCGCGCATGCACGTTCGAGGTGTGCGCCGCGTACGATATCCACCCACGCCTCGACTGACAAAATGAAACTGCGCCTGTGCGTAGCACATGCCTCGCTACAAACATGAAGACAGACAAACGAGGCATTTGTTTCGCACGCGATGGCTCGCCCCGAGCATATGTTGGTATATTTTTTCGACACGCACGCCTCAAGCAGAGGCATTCGTTGTGCGCCGTTCGCGGCGCATGCCTCGCAGTCTGTATCCACCTATAAAGACACTGTACATTGTGCGCTTAAAAGATTCATAAAAACATTAACTCGTTCTTTCCGCTCACTCCTCGCTTTCAACATAACCTTTCAAAACACCATGACGTATTGCGATAATAACGTTTTATTATCTCTATTAACACTCTTTATAATGATGTTCGGTTTGAATCTACGATTTCTATTTTATTGGTTAGTGACGTCAGTTGCAACATTATTAGCGAATTTATTTAAGTAGATTTATTCACACCAATTTTGGTATTAAAGTGAGTTTTTTTTTAGGAGTTTTAAGGTCTAACAATGCGTACGTTATGTTCAAATTAATTTTGAAAGTTACAGTTACAATACTTACAATCTCTATACATGGTGTAAACGAATTCGTGTAATTCCTTCAAACCGCGTGATCTACTGGTGACATAGATTAACCCTAAATGGGTATTTTTGAAAATCAAGTAAAAAAAAACTTAAAATGAAATCATGGTTTTCTATTCCTGAGACATTTTAGAAGTCCGATTTAACTGACTGCAAAGAGCGATATCGCGTTAGTCGTACACACGGCTACACTTCAAGCTATGCAAAACCAGTATAAGCTGACCGTTACTTGTGCGAAAAGATTATACAAAGCGACGCCAAGATAAACTGGTTTTGTATAGCTTGATGTGTAGCCGTGTGTACCCGCCAGCCGTGTCACCGTGCTTTCATTTGTTTATGCATCGAAATGTTCAATCTCATAAAATTATTTTTTGAAAAAAAAAAAATTTTTTTTACTTAATCCTTGTTACTGACTAGATAATTATAAAATAAATAACTTAAAATAAAAATTTGATTATTAACCCTACCGCATGAAAAAAAAGGTTTGTTTTTTTTTTAGTTTTAATCAGGCTAATTCCCGTGCGGGGCCAATCTACTAGATCATGTGGTTTTAAGGAATTACACGAATTCCCTGTTTATGAATGTTTCATTTGTTCTCAAATACTATAGAAAGAATTAATGTAGAAATACGTGGATTAAGGATCTAGTAGATACAACATTCAGGAAAAAAGTGTCTTGAGTTTAAATACACCACCAGAGCGGGGGCAAAGGTGTGCCTTTAAACTTATGTTCCGCCTTATAAACTTAGAAATACCACCAAACTAATTTAAATCCTATGTCTTCATCACAATGTTTAATTTAGCTTTTTACTTTACGAAGATTCGACTGCACCCATTGACGTACAGACGCCAGCACATAAAGCATACTACAATCTGTCAAAATTCTTTAATAGATTTTCATCTATATCGCAAAAGCATTAGGTTCAAGGTTGGTTGGGAAATTTGACAGTTTCGGGTAGTTTGATGTGCGTCTATACATTATTCTTTTTCGCGTTTTAGTCTACATTCGGTTCAGACGTTTTTGAGCGCTAACCCAATATTCAACCGTTTCTATGTCAATGATAGTGCTCATTCACACGAAGACGATCCGTTTTTTGACGTATCGTCTTTTTTTACGATTCGTTTTTTTTTGACGGCGGCTATGCTTTTTAAATGCCCGTGTTCACACGCATCACGAATCGTGAAAAATGTCGCACACGTCTTGAATCACGTATCGTCTTTTAAAAAACACGTTCATAAAAAAGCACGAATCGTGATTTTTTTGTGACGGATCCATCGTGTTTGATAGTTCATCCAAGACTATCATGAAACGAATGTGAACATCAATTCCGATATTTTGCCGAATCGTGATAAAACACGATTCCGTATGCAATGTGAACGTTCAGCCGTCATGACGTATCGTGTTTTATGACGAATCGTGAATGACGGAACCCGTGTGAATGAGCTCTTAGAAAGATACAAATTATTTTTATTGCAACATTTTATCAATTTTTTAATCTTTTTATTAACAGGTATGGTTCCAAAACCGAAGAATGAAAGACAAAAGGCAACGCATCGCCGTCGCTTGGCCGTACGCGGCCGTCTACAGTGACCCCGCGTTCGCCGCGTCAATCCTCCAAGCGGCAGCCTCATCCGTAGGCCTACCTTACGGATACCCCTCACCCGCGCTAATCCCCCCTTTCCACAACCCTCAGCTTCTACCCGCGGGGTACCCCTACCCTTACCCTACCTACCCCCGTTACCCGTACATTCCCCCTACGCCCCCCTCCCCCGTAAACGCCGAAGCGACGTCGCTGAGGCCTGCGTATTCAAATTTCAACTTAAACGTTGATAAATAATTTTGTATCTTAATTTTCCCGAAGGGGTCCTGGGTTTAAGAAGTTCCCCGAATGGGTAGACATTATATGCAATGGGGGGACGCACGCAAAACGAAAAAAGATGGCAGCACCTCTGTTGGTACCAATTACAACCAATTAGAGTGAGTTATACGGCCTGTCCACATCTCCACGTCATGACGTCATCAACGTGGAACGGTGCGGTGACGTGGCACGGTGCGGTGACGTGGCACGGTGCGTTGACATAACGTGCAAATTTACGTTATCGTATCGTAAAAATGCACGTCAGGATCATTGTTAGATTTATCGTTGACCATGTAGATCCTGTATTTTAATAAGAGAAACAGTAAGGCATGGTTTTAAAGCATTGGAGCACATAGACGGCGACTAAGGGTTGGACCTCATCTGGCAGCACGGAATCGCCTTTTTCCGTCGCCCTTTCTCTTTCTGTTGCTTAGAACTGCCATTTGCTAGACCGAGACAGAAAGCATAATGCGATAGCACGCGGCGGAATCCTCGAGGCGATCGGCATCACGGACAAAATACAATGGTCGGCAATGGCAGTTCTAAGCGACAGAAAGAGAAAGGGCAACGGAAAAAGGCGATTCCGTGCTGCCAGATGAGGTCCAACCCTAACTCGCGGGCGTGGAGAGCGCGGGCGGTGCGCATATACGTGTGCGCGCTTGCGGCTAGAGGCGGAACGTGGTACGATACGGTGACGTAAAGGAGGTGGCCAACTTTTTAAGGGACCGTTACCCCACCATCGAAATACATGTACACAAAAAATAATTACTTCATTTCAAAGCGTTTGACCTCAAGACTTACAATATGGAAACAAAAAGCGCCTAGAGGTCCTGTATTTTTTTTAAGGGCAGTTTTTCTTACTCTACTATAACTTAAATGTCAGGTGTTATTTATTGTTAACATTGAAATAAATATTGTTTAAAAACCTTCAGAAAACGTATTATACCTATGTTCCAAGTTATCCCGATTAGTTTTTAGTCGTTTTGATACTAAACTGCTACTTAATACCAACTACTACCATATATCTGCTGAAATTAAATTAAAGGATTTTTATATCACCTGTATTTCACAATATGTTATCCCGACGGCGACACTCAGAATTCCATGATAATATTACAATTTGCAATAATCGGCTAAATTATTATTAATTTAATTTTAATTTTAAGTAGGCACTCAACACGTTTGATAAATAATGCATGTTGCGCTTACCTGCAAGAAATTGGTACACTAGTCTGTAAGTCCATTGAATGTATCTCATATCTTTGTACCTATTAGTGTATTCAATTGTTGGTGAGCCAAATAAATAAAATAAAAAATCATATTTCTCATCGAACCTAGCTAAAGCACAATTGACACAATTCAAAATTATTTAGTCCTTATTAAAAGCTGTGAAAATCAGTTTTCAATTCAAATTATATCTAACGTTAAAGAAAATGAGGAATAGATACACACAGATGACATAGATAAAAAATATAAAAATAACAGGTATTTAAAATACCAGATAACATTTGTTCCTTTCAGTAACTGTTATCTGTTAGTATAAATAACATTCACGACGCGGTTGACACAACGCCCTGTTAAATAACGATGTTTTTGTCTCATTCTTACTGACGACATATAACCTTGCTAAAAAGATGTACCTAAATAGTCTAAAAATATATACAGGATGGTAATTTGAGATGGGACATGAAGCGCAGCTACTTTAACCATTGTAGCTACAAGAAAACGTTCTTATGAGACCACCCCTAACTTTTGGAATAATTTCTATTTGCATTCACAGATTTTGAAAAAAATGTACAGTCAGCGAGAAAAGGGGCAGTTTTCAGAAAACATTTTTATGATGCCAATCGATCCTATTACCCTTAAGGATCAAAACACTCTTCCGGACCATTTGAGGTTGGAGTACTAGAAACGTCAGAAATATTTGGAACTGCATTCATAGATATGGGTTTTATTCGGTATGAATGTAACTTTGATGATGATGATTTCTGACGTTCTAGTACTCTAATATCAGTGAGTCCGGAAGAGTATTTTGATCTTTCTAAGAAAATTGATCGATTGGCACCATAAAAATATTTTGTGAGAACTGACAATTTATTTGCTGACTGTACCAATATTTTTTTTTCAATAACTTTGAATGCAGTTCGAAATAATGTCAAAAATTATGGACAGTCTCCTATCAACATTTTCCTGTAGCCACAACGATTAAGGTAGCTGCCCTTATAACTACCCTATCTCAAATAGTTTTTTTTTTTGCGATTTCTGACGTTTCTAGTACTCCCACCTCAATTGCTCCGGAAGAGTCTTTTGATCCTTACGAGAGATAGGATCGATTGGCATCATAAAAATGTTTTCTGAAAACTGCCCCTTTTCTCGCTGACTGTACATATTTTTCAAAATCTGTGAATGCTGATAATAATTATTTTAAAAGTTAAGGGTGGTCTCCTAAGAACGTTTTCCTATAGCTACAATGGTTAAGGTAAATGCCCTTCATGCCCCATCTCAAATTATCACCCTGTATAACCTACCAAGGTTCTTAAGAAGCAATATGTATAAAAATGTATGTCTCCTTTATTTGGTCACGTGATCTGTGTCACGGTTATTTATTCGGATACATTGATACCATTTTTCGAAATAAACGTTTAAAGATTCAGTAAATAAGAAAAAATACACGACAGTAGTTCACAAATTAATAGAATATCGTAATTGTAATAAAATACGAATATTGTATGATTAAAATTTTAAAATATTCATCCATATTATAAAATGATCACATAACTTGTCACCTTGTCAGTGGTACTAATCGGTAGCTAGTACAAAAATACTAGGCTAGTAGTCCGGTCAAATTAGACAATTCAAAGTGCAAAAATTCGCATAGAGCTGAAAATTGGTACGAATGTTCGGAACACCATTATAAATGAAATGTAAAAAGTCCCCATCGATCCCTCACTTGCAAAAAAAAATATTCAAGCTCAAAGTTCGCAAATATGGGTTTTTTGAGTTTTTTAGCCAAACGGTAAGTTTTATGATAAAAATAGGTCAGACAGAAATTGTAGACTATGCAATTACCTATAAGAATTGTCTACAATTTTTCTCCTAAACGTCACCGTTTCTGAGATATAGTGGTTGAAAAAGTTGTATTCTTCGTAATATGCGTTTCCACGCCACCTGGAAGATAGTGTACTTGGCGCGTTTTTTTAACGTGGTTTCCCCAATAGGCCTGTCCCACAATCTATTGTGATCCTGTTTAATTCAATACTATTTCAAAATATATAAAAACTGGTACTATTGGAAATGATGAAAGCCGTGTGAATTCTAAAAAATTAGGTCAAATTATCCGTCTCATTCAAAATCATCTGATAATTCTGCTTCCTCTTCTTCTTCTTCGTCTTCTTGCACTTCTTCTGCTTGTTCTTCTTCTTCCTGCTGGGTGTAAGTAAATTGTTCTAACAGCGATGTATCAGATGTCTCCTCACTGGTATTGCACGAATCCTCTTCTGATGATGGTGATTCAACATTGGAGAACAACTGACCTTGACAACTGGTACAGTCAGCAACAGAAGTCGTTGAACATAATTTATTTCCAATATTTTGTAATCATTATTATTTAGCATAAGTTACTGACTAAAGTAAATTATAAAACAACTTGTCATAATTGAATCACAAAAGTCGCTGAACTCGGTTAAACCAATAATTGCTGTACATTACTACCGACAAAATTGTATGATCTGTAATAAATACAAAAGTCGCTGAGCATAGCTAATTTCCTATATTTCCTGTTCGTTAAACCCGTTTGCTCCAAGCCACTATCTGGCGAAGCGCAGCACACCGTATTTTTATAATCAAAACATTGCCGAATAAACACAGCCACTAGTTCAGAATATAAATTAAATATAATTTAAATACTATTAATAGGCAGCTGAATCAAGGGTTTGATTCAGAAAGCGGTACTTCTGGACACGGCGCATTTTGTTAGGAAGTTCCTCTCTCTGGAGCCCCGCCGGTAGCTTAGACCCTATTTCCGATGCCGCGTGCCGATGGGCTACTATTTTTTTATATTTTTAAATGTGGATTGTTTTTATTTTTTATAAAACAATTACGAGTTTACGATATGTTTACATGCGATCCTGTTAGGGTTCCGTACCCAAAGGGTAAAACGGGACCCTATTACTAAGACTCCGCTGTCCGTCCGTCCGTCTATCACCAGGCTGTATTTCATGAACCGTGATAGTTAAACAGTTGAAATTTTCACAAAAATGTATTTCTGTTGCCGTTATAACAACAAATACTAAAAAACAGAATAAATAATAATTAATTAATAATAACATAAATAATTAAGGGGGCTCCCATACAACAAAAGTGATTTTTTTTGCCGTTTTTATAGATAGTTTTTATAGGGTCAGCATCAGAAGTAGATGAGCAACTCAGGTGTCCAAATAATTAAACACATTCAAGATACCAAAAACATCTATGCAACAAAACTTTTCAAATTGTTTTGAGCATCATAATCTCCAAATATAACTGAGCAGTCACAATGTCAAATATTTATTTACAAACTAAAGGTCTATATGGTAAGTAAACAAGCTAAACATTCAAAGGTAACTAAGCAACACGTTATTCATAAAGTCAGGATGGCAACGTAAAATGAATTGTATTTGATTGTACTTAGAGTCATAAATTAAAAGTTCAAAAATAGATACAATGTGTACTATTGTGTCAATACAGCATTTTTTCTTTTTCTTCATATAGCTATATCCCTTTCATTTCGTGCGTGACGTCATTGACGTGTCTTTTGTTTATAATATAATCTGATAGTCAAGTTATAGGAAAACATCGTAAGGAAATTGAAACGAGTAGGTAGGTATTTATTCCACGCGAAAGCCATTAAATTCGAAACAATCAGTTTGAATGAAACTGACATTTTAATTTGCTATATTTTCTAGTACCTATATCTTCAGGAATTGAATTCGTAATAAATGCCTACAAAATATCTCGGTTCATTTTAACCATGTTTCGGATTGATAACCGTGCTCAAAAAAGTACAAAATCTGATAAACGTCAATTTAATTACTCGGTTAAAAGATATCTGACGATGTCAAATCAGCCCGACTAAGCACGCACTGAGTTGCTATATGATTTTACGCAAGCGGTTTTCAAATGTTTCTTTTTCTATCGTGTCGGCACGAGCTATACAAGAATAGCTCATGCCGTGGTGAAAATGATGATGTGATGAGATGTGGCCAGTCAGCAAGGATGGTAACGAGGCTGACTGCCCAGGGTGCGCCGGAAGTACCGAAGTATCGTCACTCGTGGAGGCTCTTTTCATGCACCCCTTTTTTTTCAAATGCTAAACGCGCTACAGCTTATCCATGAACATGCACTGTAGCCTGATTTTAGTAGCCAGTTATCATTGAATCGCATCGAATATACAAGTCTTTAGCCAAAATCTAGCACGATACGTTTTAAAAGTCATTTTAAAAAGAACCGCTAGTGCGTGCGTTGGTATAGAAAGCCATACGCGTTACATTTTTTAGTAGCTCACCGCCTGCCTTTAATTGCAATGCCTGCATTTTAATCTTAATAATGTCACAGGACACTGTACACCTTACAGCGATAACACACTGGCAAAAGGTCGAATCCATATTGCTACAGAGACCCACTGGCAGTACGAACAGTAGCATGTACGCACATACGTGCGTTCGGTTTTACCTTGATGCATATCTTGTAAAATTTTACAGCCGCCATCTTGGATTTTGACGTTGACCTCATTTTCGTCATCAGCACCCCCCCGAAAACCACGGAAACGACACCAATGATGCTTATCTTGTAAAATTTCACAGCCGCCATCTTGGATTTTGACGTTGACGTCATTTACATTTGTATTTTACTGAATCCTGTGGTTTAGATTCGATCACTTAGCCATAGGTACTTACAGCATGAAAAAAAAAGTTTTTTTTTTAAATCTGCCTTATTTCCATGCCGCGTGCCGGGAAAATCTACACCAGTAGCAGATCATATGGTTTTAAGGAATTACACGAATTCGTTAACATCCTGTATATTTTAAAACAACTAAAACACATACGTTAAACTAATTTACCGGTTTACCAGAAGAGGTTAAAACTTTAAAATCGTCGCCCTGAAAAATTGCAATTATAGACATGTCACATTTACGCCAGCCACGGAACTAACGTGCGGTGCAGCATACACGGCGCCGTGCTGCGGCGCGGCGCCGCGCCGTTTCACGGCGGACGGCGCCGCACCGTGGACATGGGGCCACGGCCTAACATCACTAATTTGTAGGCTTTACTATAAAATAACAGCATATACCTTAAAAACCACATGATCACAACTGTTTAATTGTGAAATAAATCAGAACGATGTTAGGTCAACCAATCACATTCGTTGACATAAGATTTGACAGCAAATTAAATTGATCAGCTTCGTAATTGCGCAAAAAAGGTAATTCTGTAGTACCTATCTTGTATTCAATTATGAGATTCAACAACTCATGCATTATCAAGTTAAAAAAGTCGCGCATAACATGTTTAGCGACTTACGGTAAAATGATAGTAACCGACTTACGCTGTAATGATGTTTAGCGACTTACGGTAAAATGATAGTAATCGACTTATGCTGTAATGATGTTTAGCGACTTATAACATATTAATGCTTAGCGTTTTTGAAACATTGAAATGATAACCTTATTCTGTACTCTATTCTGGTAAGTGATTTAAGGTCCGTTTTAGTGTTTAGGTGTTTTGTAAATTAGTATCTGTTCATGGACTTTCGTTGCTGACTGTACATGTTAATCGCCATCAGAAGAGGATTCGTACAATATCAGTGAGAAGACATCTGATGCATCGCTTTTAGAACAATTTTTTCATCCACTATATCTCAGAAACGGTGACGTTTAGGAGAAAAATTTTAGACATTTTTTATAGATAATTGCATAATGTACAATTTTTGTCTGATCTATCTTTATCATAAAACTTACCGTTTGACTAAAAAACGCAAAAAACCCATATTTGCGAACTTTGACCTTGAATATTTTTTTTTGCAAATGTGGGATCGATGGGGACTTTTTACATTTGATATTTAATGGTGTTCTGAACATTCTTACCGATTTTCAGCTCTATGCGAATTTCTGTTAACCTACCCCTATTTTTTGGGCTAACTTGACCGGACTATAGACAGATATTTAGTACTGTTTTTTTATATAACAGAGATAACAAGTATTATTGAACTGTTATTACAACCAACCTTTAAGTCAGCCCGCCGAAATCATGCTGGCCATTTACATTTTTTTTCTTTTTTTAAAGCTTTTTTATTCTTATGACATTTTCACTGTCAGAAGGTAATTATTAGTGCTGGGCTCGCCCGGTCGCAAACGTGTAAATCGATTGTTCTATGTAGTTAATTGATTAATTAATAATAACGATAATTGTTTAATTTTTCTATTACAAGTTACAAAATAGGTAGCGTTGCAGTTTTCATAAACTTATTTTAATATTCTAATACAAGTCACTAGTTATTTTATCCTTAAAGGTTTTGTCAGTAGTTCCCAAACTAAGCAAAACTGTAGCTTGAGAACCTGGGTAAGTAGTGGCATCTTGAATAGTTGTTTGTGTTCCTTTCGATAAAAGTCTATTTATGAGAGAAAAAAATAATGGTGTGGTTGGCGCAGCGGTTGAGCGGTCTTTTGGGGAGTTACGTGTCGCGGGTTTGATTATTTGATTCCCGGACTGATCAAATATCTGTATGGTCTACAGACACATAATGGTTTCCGGGTTTGGTGTTTTTGCAAATGACTATTTGTGTTTGTAAACGCGCTCACGATAAATAACGTATTTAAATAAAAAGGGGAAACGTATTTTTAAAAAGCTTGTCATCCTAAGTAATTTTTGAAAGAAAAAAATAAACAACTCTTAAACTGTGAAAAATTAAATGACATTAAATGTACTTAATAATCCTGAGTTATTAGGTAGGTACTTAAATTATTATTTGTCAATTTAATTAATAACAAAATACGAAAAATATTAATAATAATAGGTATATTAAATGGCTTATTTACGTTTACTTGAATGTTATCGATCCATGTGAGTTGTACTATAGGCATAACGATTTTTTTACTGAAATCGATTATCACAAAATGAACAGCCCTTAGAGTTTAAAAGAAATTCAAATGTCATCCATCAAATAATGCATAATGGCCGACGGGCGGAAAATATCAATATACTATCTTATTATCTTCATCATAATTTCCAGGACTTGTACAGAAAAAATGAAAAATAGGTCTTACAATAATATGTAAAGAACGTTTTATCATTGATTATTTTACTTTGTACAAGTTCAGTTTCAATTATAAGTGTGTTATCGACTATCTGGGGCAGATGTTGGCCACCTCCTTTGCACGTTACGTCAACGCACCGTGCCGCAGTACCGCACCGTTCCACGTTGACGACGTCGTGATGTGGAGATGTGGACAGGCCCTAATTGTCATTAGCAATAATGTCAAACAAAGGAGATGCTTGATTTTGGGCCACCACTATGTACAGTATATAGAAAAATAGGAAACAAATACCCCTATTTCCATAAACTAGACAAATAAATTAATTTGTCGAAGAGTGCTCTTGTACTGGAAATACTGGAATTATTATTTGGGGACGTTTTTTAATATGAACCATTTTTTTCTAGTAGCCATGATAGTAAGTTGTGTTTGACATTGACATGAGTTTGACAACTTTGACAGTCCTAGGTTTCGTGATGAGTTCTATTTTATTACAATTATAACGAAATCCAAGTATTTTAGTTCGTCTATAAACAGCGTAAATAGGTAAGTACACAAGAAATAAACACTATGGGGTCATTGACATGTCAACAGTTGTCAAAATGACATTTCACATACTTTCGATCTACCATATTTTTATGTGTTGTGTTGCTCTCCTTGACCAAGATATCTTGAATGTACAATTAAACGAAGTAAAATTATAGAAAATTAACATTAAAAAAACGGTTACTTTATTGTATAGCTATATTTACGTAGTGTACGTGGTGCTAGCCCAGGCTCCATACATTTCTGAACCACCTCCTTTAACCAATGAAATTGTTTTGGTACCAGCGATGGTGGCGCCGTTAATTCCCCAGTTTCCTATCCCATCGGAACGCAAAACTGTCTTAGCAGTACCTAAAAATATGATGTCTATCGGGGGTCAAAGAAAGCATGGTGGTGTTTGACCCCCAAAAGGCATCAAATCGTAACCCATTTCGGGGTTAAAGTTAAAGAATAATTGTAAATATTTTTTATTTGTTAATTTATTGAATGCTGGTCATACCTGTGAGTTGAAACGGCTCTGAATGAACGAAATGAATGATTTTGTAATTCTAATTTTAAAAAGACATGCAAAATGTATTGTACAGTAATTTGTAAGTTTTAGTGATTATTCATTCCATGTTAAATGCTCCAAATTAGTAATTTTGTCTGTGGTAAGGTTTATTTTAAATTTCGAAATTAGTTTATTGTAGATAAGTAATTCCCCGAAATTTTAGATTCTTTTAGAATACTTTTTTGTAGCAGTATTTTTGAAAATATAGGTTCATTCTTTCTTTGAAATATTCATTATAATTTCTAAAACTTTTTTTAAACGTGTATAATACCAAAGTATATTAAATTGTAGTAAAAATAGTGCAATACAGAAAAATAATGTCATTTTGTATGAGTAACTGTCATTGATAGCAATGGCAATACCTTCCGACATAAGTTTTGTACAGACTTGCGACTAATCGCATGCGACTATTTAGCAAACTCATTTAATCCACTGCCTCGTATCATTGACATTTTTAACACAAAGTGAAACATCTGCTCAAAATAGCGTGCGATTTTTAGTCGCAAGTCTGTATCAAACGTTTTATTGTAAATGTTGTGTATAAATTCAATGTTTAATTACATAAGTGTTAGTGTTCATAGTAATTAGATAATTGTTTAAATCATTTACTTAAAAATCTTAGCACTTAAGGATCATTGTAAAATATACATTTTAAATATAAAAGAAAAGAAATAAATAAGAAAGTTATTATATACATTTATTTTTGTTGTTTTATTTGAGGAATAAAATTGAAAAAAAACATTAGAAAAAGATTCATTAAGCTATGTCTACACCAGTGCGCTTTCATATTCATCTTGCGTCTTCGTCTGAAGCATGCGTGAAGGGCCATAGCGCATGCCTTAATACTACTTAGTTCTACAAAAGCGCATGCCCCTAGCGCACGCTAATCCGTCTATTGTATGTCGACTGACGACTGACCGAGGCGCACCGGTGTAGACGATAAGCTGCATGCGTCATAAGGCAATCAATATTGCATGCGCTTGACGCAAGAGGAATTGAAAGTTGAATGCGCAAGATGAACATGAAAGCGCACTGGTGTAGACATACCAATAGAGATATTAACGTATCGATACTGGTCCTACATAATACAGGGTGACTGGTTCTGGACACGCCATAGCAAATTCGCATATAGAGGAGGTCATTTGCTAATTATTAGATCTTACTTTCCCTAGCTAAAGTTTTATAGTTTAAGGGATATGTAAATTTTTATATTTTATTGAGATTTTTCCCAGACATACATAATAGACAGCATTCATAACTTCAGTTTTTTTCATATTTTTTTTATTATTTGTTGGTAGTCATAAACATTTGTGTTTAAAATACGTCGGAACTTCCCTCAAAATAGGGTTAACAAATTACGCTTAAAAAATTTAAAAAAATACTGTAAAAAAAACTACAATCAGTTTTTTTATTTCAGGTTGATCGTAATGATTTTTTTAGTATTTTTTTAAAAATAGCGCACCGTCTTATTTTTTAACCCTAGTTTGAGGGAAGTTCCGAGGTATTTTAATCACCAATGTTTATGAATACCAACAAATAATAAAAAAAACTACGAAAATAATGCAAAAAAAAAAATTATGCTTGAAGGTCAATTTTGGAAAAATCTCAATAAATTATAAAAATTGACATATCTCCCAAACTATAAAACTTTAGCTAGGTTAAATAATTAGTAAATGATCTCCTCTTTATGCGAATTTGCTATGGCGGGTCCAGATTCAGTTACCCTTTAAACTATGCAAGTGCAAAAACACAACTTTACAGGAGAGCGATTTAAAGGTTCCAAAGTTTTTAACTTTGACATAAATCAATAGGAATTTTGAAATGGTATGTTATTTATAAATTACTTATATGAAAATACATAATTACTTATACAAAATAGTACAGTAACAAAATATTTACACATTACAAAACAAGGTTTAAACGAATTCGTGTAATTCATTAAAGCCACATGATCTATATTACTCGTATTATATTAACCCTTTTTTTATCGTGGGTAAATCCTCATGGATACCCTTCGCCCCGGGAAGGCGAAGGGTTATGCCGGACTCTTACCGGCTAAAAACCCACGGTGTTCCTACTCCTGACCCTTGGCCAGGGTCACGGGATTCGCAGCTGCATGCACCGCAACCCCGGCAGGCCTCGGTCCGCCAGCCCCTGGCAGACCTCTCCTTCTGTGGGGCCCCACGTCCTCCTGAGAGGCGCGCACGGAACACATGCGCGCCGCCTTCTCGGGCCTGTTACTGGTCGGGCGACGGGTCCCCTAACCCGTCGCCCGCAGGCCAATGATAATGACGATTAAATAAAATAAAATGCAAAAAATAATTTTGCGTATTTTTTTTATTTTTAATCTTCATTTAAATAAAACAAAATACAAAAAAATATGCGCAAATAGTTTTTTTCCTTCTTCTCTATGCCAAGCCTAAATGAAGGAAAGCACATCGACACAAGCGGGCATGACTATAGTGTAAAACGACACAACAACATAATCGTTCAGGGGTGATTCTATCATTACAGTTATAGCTAATATCGGTATGTCAAGGATTGCGAGCAAGATAAACACAGTAAATGAAACCAACATAGACTCTCCACCACTGAGAGTACTTGTATTTGGTATTCGGTATTAGTAACATGAACTAGATCACAATATAATACTTTACACAATTATTACAAGATCATAAAATAAGGACAAGCTAGACAGATATAAAAGCATACAAAAATGCAAATAGAATATCTAGTTTTAATTCCGCTGAACAAGATCGCTAGTTTGTATGCAGTATGCAGCACCGCCCTCCTACCCACAAGTATATGCACATGCAGAAAGAGTGAAAAAATAATGCAACATGCAACCAAACCAATACACGACACGTGTTTCGCCCCTGCACGGGGCATCCTCAGGATATGTTGACTCCTCGACTGCTAGGACCCGAATATTTCGCGTCCTAGCGGTCGAATATATCACGTGTATTGGTTTGGTTGCATGTTGCATTATTTTTTCACTCTTTCTGCATGTGCATATACTTGTGGGTAGGATGAAGAAACCGATTCACTCGTGACTTGAAGACACCCAGATTGTAGCTGTCGGGGAACACGCACTCGGGCAGCGCATTCCACTGTTTGGCGGTTTTCACAATGAAAGTGGAATCAAAGCGCTTCGTTCGGGTTTTTGGTATATCAACCATGAACCGATGACGCTTTTTCGTGCTTCTGGCCGTCCGGTAGAAAAAAGGGCAGGGGGGTATTAAGATCATGCAGATCTGAAGCACACTTTCAGAAATGTGTCCGATAAAAAACCGATAGACTGGCAACTTTGCGCCGATGCTCAAGACTTTGGAGCTTGGTCTGAACAAGGGAGTCGTTGCTGATGAGCTTCTTGGCACGCTTCTCAATGGACTTGAACGCCTCAAGCTGGTATTTGGCTGAGCCATCCCAAAGGTGCGAGCATATTTATGATTACGAATGTGTAATGAAATAAGTTTCACCAAACGCGGCGTTATTAGCCCCTCTGTTTCAGACAGTAAGTAAAACATTTCGCGGAAGTGCATGTGTTGGAAAACCGCCCTGTATTATCTTCTGCCAAGCGTGACCGGTGAAATATTTGTCTGATTGGGAATGACCGAAAATGTCGACAAAATGCAGCAAATACACATTTTTTTTATTTATTGAACCCTTTCTTAAAATTGTAACGACATAGATTCTCATAGGTCAAAGGAATAATAAAATTTTAACCCATTGATGTCATAATGTGCCAATATGCCTTTCATTACAAGTTTTTGTTTTAATTTATTTAATGTTCACAAAGTATTTACTTAGTTCAAGTTGTATTTTTCATATTTTATAGTTTAGATAAAGTATTTTTTAACAACGATTAAATTATTTCATTAAAAATATCAAACCATTATAATTTGTCCTAACAAATTGGGGTCTCTACAGACCCCATGCGAGCAGTTACGTGATTTTCTTCGTGCGAGTAATTAAGGGTTAACTGTCACCCTCAAAGTTCCTTCTTAAAAACTATGCATATTTCTATTTTATTTCACCACCCAACTAACCTTTATATACTGTACAATAACGAGCCACCCATCAGCTCTGTCGCAGTAAATTACTTAATAAGACACCGGTTACTGCCGATAGAGGGACGGTCACGACACAGAGGACAGGGCCGAACCAGTGAGTTTACTTGAGAAATGCTTGACAGAAGCTTCAAACGTTGAAGCTGAAATAAAGTTGAGTTGGGTCAATTTTTTATTTTACGTTTTCTAAAATTAAGACCATAATAAAAAATTAAAAGTTGTGCTTGTATTCATGTAGGCGCGGTAGAAGTTATACTGAGAGCTCTTACACACCATGTTTTTTTCAGGCGCTGTCGACGTGCGTCTCACGCAACTATAACGCGCTACAAACGCGATGTTATCGCAACCAATTTACCTATTCACACGTTCATAAAATTGTAGTATGCAGACGACGACTTTTTCGCGAGCAGTCGACGCGCTCGTAGCGCGGAGTTACATCGATACAGACGCACTGGCACAGCGCGTCTCTTTAGCTGCAAACACATACGTACAGCGCGTTTTAATCGGCTAATTGCCGACACTTGCGCCTGTAGCGCGATACACGGTCGTTCGCGCGCGTGCTACACGCGTTTTACTTTGCAAGGAGAGTTGCTCACGCGCGTCTGTAGCGCGTTTCTCGTGAGTTTGCAGCGATGCAATCGCAAGTAATCTGCCTATTTCAAGTTTAGCAGCGCCGACAACGCGCGATAGCGAAACGCGCGTCGACGGCGCCTGAAAAAAACGTGCTCTCTTAGCATCATATTATCATAACATTTGGGTTATACTTCAATAGTTACGTATCATAATAAAATGGGCACCTATCACTTCAACAATTTCTTTTTATGTTTTGTTATCTTCATGGTGTCGCATTTCCGCTACAGCCGCATGCGTAACTTCCGTAACAATGAAAACGAAGTATAACTGTCAAAAAAAAAAACACTCACAACTCCTATAGTTTGTAAAATGTTTGGTATGCAAATCATTTTGTGAAGAACAGAGGAACTACGTGCGACACGGTGTCACTATTTCTTCAGGCAAATAAAGTCTTGTTGATATCTTGTTAAATCCTAAATCTTGTTGGATTTCAAGTCCTGTATTGAGATTTGACCAGCAATTGACTGCACTAAGCTGGGTGAAAAGAATATCCGTTTCTATGCGACTTTTGTAAAACTTCTGACTGAATGAAGGTCTCTTATCTATTAATAATTATTCAAGTTATAAGTTTAAAAGGCTCTGGTACTTCTTGCTATTTTGGTTTCATACCAATAGGACCTTTAACCTTCTACCTCGCCCGCATCGGGCATAAGTTGCGATACAAGTGTCGGAACTTGTATCAAGCACAATACGTGAACAACTTTGTTCTCGGGCACAAGTTGCAAATTTGCGATACATGTCGCGTGATATGTCATGTACCGCATACCACATTAATTTGTCGTTTACAAACACTATTGCGGCACTTGTGAGTGCAGTAATAATAAAGTGTTTTAATAGATAGTCGTAACGGCCAATGGTTTAATAGCCAAGAGCCTCGACCAACATCTAAAGAGGCTCTCGTTGGGCAGCTGGATCAAGGGCCTGGTGCAGAAAGCGGTACTTCTGGACACGGCGCGTATTGTTAGGAAGTTCCTCTCTCTGAGGCCCTGACCACCGGTAGCTTGGACCCTGTTCCCGATGCCGGTGGGCTACTATAATTTTATATTTTTAAATGTTTTTTTATGTGAAAATATTTAAAAATGTAATTTTATATGTTGTATCAATGAATAAAGATTTTAACTAAGTGTTTTAATAGTACTTATACCGGATTATTTATCGAAGAAATCATCGTCATCACTACATACTTAGTATAAAACAAAGTCGCTTCCCGCTATCTGCCTGTCCCTATTATGCTTAGATCTTTAAAACTGCGCAACGGATTTTGATGCGGTTTTTTTTAATAGATAGAGTGATTCAAGAGGAAGGTTTATATGTATAATACATGTATATTATAGTAGAGGAAAACGCGGTTCACGCGCGAAACAACATCCACGCGGGCGAGGCCGCTGGCGACCTCTGTAACTGTAATAATAAAAAATATTTTCCTCAGTGATTTATGTAATATTTTATATGTTTGCACTTCTATTATTATGGTAGAATAATATGCTGGACTGCTGTATATTATTTTTGCAACCCTGTAACTCATATTCTTGCAAATCAAAATCATTCTGATTCTTGTATCGGGCACATGACAATCTATGTATTGCGATACCTTATGCCGCAACAAATGTACCCGGTGTACAAGAGCCATCCGTTTTCCACTTTCCTAATCCGTCTCTGTAGCGACTACGACATCGACGTATATGTGTGCGTGTTAATTAAACGGCCGCACGTATCGAGCCTTTAATGGGAGTGATGTATTGCTTACCTGTGTCGTATGTAGGCGTATAGGTGCATTGATTGTAGGTGGGTAGCTTAGAGGGGCGCGCGTTGTATGGAAAAATCTTAGTTTTCCTTTTAAGTTTTCCGGAAGGCTATGTGATAAACAGTAATCGGAAAAAGGTGAGCTAAATTAGCTCTTGGCTAAATTAGTTTTTGTCTCTGTTCTTTGAAGTTTCGGTAATTTACCTAAACTTCAAAGAACAGAGACAAAAACTGGAGATTTCCTTACGACAACATTTTTTTTCGGGAGAATTTTCTCTGAGATTTTCTATCATTTGTTTTCAAAAAATAAAAGACATTCTCCTTTTTTGAAAACAATAAACAATCTCTTTTTTAAAAACAAAAAAAAAACATGTCATCTGGTATTGTGTCAATTTTGGGAAACAAAAACAGGAAACGAATTCAATTGTTTTTTGAATTAATAACATTAATATTTAAATGTACTTTAGTTATGTCCCGAAACCCGGAATAATTCTCCCGAAAAAAAATGTTGTCGTAAGGAAGTCTCTAGTTTTTGTTTCTGTTCTTTGAAGTTTAGGTAAATTAGCTCACCTTTTTACGATCACTGGTGATAAAATTGCGGACTCACAAATCATAATTCGTCAAATGCACAGCCGTTATTGTATGATGTTTGTGGTCTGGAGGCCTACTCCCTAAGTCCGTCAACGAAGCTAGTCACCCGTCCGAAAGTAAACCGGAACGTAAGAGTGAACAAAACAAGTGTCAGCATAAACACTAGGAAGCGGTGAAGGGAGGGATTTTTTGGGGGCCTGTCTATTGTTATGACGTTCAAAAAGAACTAAGTAATTCTAGTCTACTTTAAATAAATGAATTTGAGTCAAGTTCTACTTTTCGCACGGGCAAAATCACATCGGTAGTAAACTCAACACTAGTTTATTCAAAGTAGACTAACACTGAGTTGCAAGAAAGATACCATTAGGTAATCATTAACTAATCCGTCATTAAGAATAATGTTTCCATTAAATTAATGGCTATTGCATGAACACTAATTAGATCGTAGTTCGTTCTTCATTTACTAATTTATCATATATTGAAATCATAGGGAGTTTGACACATCAAAAATTAATTTTAATGGATAGTTAATCATTCCATTAAATCTAGCTTCTTGCAATGGACAGAAGAGGTTAATGGAGCATTAACATTCTAATGAGAGCATTAAAATTTAATGGACCTTTCTTGCAACTGAGTGTAAGTAGTATTACTTAGTTCTTTTTGAACGTTAGATTAAGGTACAAAAGACTGCCCCCAAAAGCGCTCACCCTTCACTGTAGTACAACCTACACAGTAGGGACAACTGTTAAATCGTGTTGTCATTCATTCTTAGTTCGGGCCCCGAAATATTCGTATGTCCGTAGGTGATAGGGAGTAGGAAACGCTCGTAACTAAGGCCGAAACCACGGACTTCGTTACGAGTCCGTCCGAGTTAGTACGTCCGACGCACCCTGGGCAGTCAGCCCCGCTACCAACCTTGCTGACTGGCTAATCTTTACACCACAGCATGAGCTATTTTCGTATAGCTCATGCTGACACAAGAGAAGAAGAGACCACGGACTTCGTGCTTAGGGAGTAACACCCTGATACGTAAGTGACAATTTGTAGGTTTAAAGCAGGTTTGTTAGGGATATGACATTTCGGATCTGGAGATGGATATATTAGGAGTGTTTCATCGGTTTCCGTTATGGATATAGATATGAAATAACTTTCAGATATCCGATAATTTCGGATAGTTTCCTATATGAATATTGGACTTTTAAAACAAATATTTAAACTCCGATTTATAACAGACTAAGTAGCTTTCGCCCGCAGCTTAGCTTGCGTAAAATTTTGAACCCGTTAAGTGACGATTTTCCATACAAACTTACATCCCCTATTTAACTCCCTTAGGGGTTGAATTTCAAAAAATCCCTTCTTAGTTGATGCCTACGTTACAAAAGGAACTTACTGTCAAAATTTCAAGTTTCTAATCCCAGCGGTTTAGGCTGTGCGTTGATAGATCAGTCAGTCAGTCAGTCAGCTTCTCCTTTTATACTTATGTATAGACTAGCTGTACCCGGCATGCGTTGCAATGCACTTTTTCCTACTTACTACTTACCTACTACCACAGAACAGATAAAAGACGTCCTACTACCTACCTTCAGACACAAAATATCAAAATAGTAACAAAAAGATAAAACCATTTTCATACATGCGGTAAACAAAATTAAATAAAGAATATGGACATACTGAGATAATTTCGTATTTTTTTTTTATTTCGTAATTTTCCTTTTTAAGAACCTTGTGCAAAGAATTTTGCGCTGTGTTGTTCCGCTAGAAATGAACAAGTCGCATGCGATTTTTGTCGGCCGGTGTAAATGGGGTGGTGATTCGATTTTTACATGCGATGCGACTGGTGACTTGCCGCACGGCTAAAATCGACCCGTGTAAATCCCCCAATACATTTGCGTACAGTCACAGCAGTCATCACTGGCCATGGTTCATTTAACAAACACCTCTTTGTCATTGGAGTTACAGACAGCCCACTGTGCAGAGCATGCATGGTGGAGGACGAGACGGCAGCCCACGTGCTACTAAACTGCCCTGAGGTCGCCACATCCAGGGCCAAGTACTTCGGTAACCCAGGTACTCTCCGAGAGATCACCAGTAACATCAAGGGTGTGCTGGCCTTCTTCGAGGAGTTAGGGTGGATCGAGTAACTATACTACCACCCATCACGCAAAATACGCGCTTAGACGTGGAGTTGCGGATACCAGCCCGTTATATTTTATACCTTATATCCCCCAATACACAATAAATAAAAACATTGCAAGTTAAATAAAAGCTTGTATAAACATGAATTTCAACTGCTCGTTAGATCAAAGTAGGCTGACTCAAGAAGGTGGAAACGTGGAATGAAGAGAAAAACCTTATTATAACCATCAACGAAGAAAAAAAACATGCAAATATCATAACGCCAAAAGAAAATGATCCAGCCTTATAAAAATAACGTAATTGTGAGAAGAATTCCCGCCAATAATACTTCGATAACAAATATGGCGGACATCCATCCACATACAGATAACTGCGTAATAAATGATATACGTATTACTGAGAAATAGGACTCAGAGAGGGAGGGTGACCATGCGATATGATTTACTTAGGACATTTCTAAATATTTTTTAAAGAATGGTAAGCTTAAAGAAGCAAGGCTGTCAAGCCTAGTGGTTGAATGCTTGCCTCCATGCATGAGGGTTGTGTAGTCCGCCAAACCGCACCAGGCCAGTGTGAGGATCAGTGATCGGAAAAGGGTGAGCTAATTTACCTAAACTTGAAAGAAAAGAGACAAATACTGGAGACTTCCTTATGACAACATTTTGTTTTCGGGAGAATTTTCTCGGAGATTGTCTTTCATTTGTTTTCAAAAAATAAAAGACAATCTCCTTTTTTGAAAACAATAAACAATCTCTTTTTTAAAAACAATGAAAAACGTGTCATCTGGTTTTGTGACAATTTTGGGAAACAAAAATAGGAAACGAATTTAATTGTTTTCTGTACTATTAAAATTAATATTAAATGTACTTTAGTGATGTCCCGAAACGCGGAATAATTTTCACGAAAAAAAATGTTGTCGTAAGGAAGTCTCCAGTTTTTGTCTCTGTTTTTTGAAGTTTAGGTAAATTAGCTCACCTTTTTCCGATCACTGGTGAGGATTATTAAGGCCTAAATCGTTCTAATTCTAGGAAGAGTGGACCAGCAGTAGGATGGTAATGGGCTGATGATGATGAAGCAAGCATCAAGTAGATTTTGCTAGAAATAATGGGGTGTTTTAGATCGAGAAATTTCATTAATGGTGATGGTGACAGGCTTTCTCTCATAATTTGTGGGTAGGTGATTTTTTATTATTTGTAGCAACAATCCCTAGAAAATGTAATACTTTTCATATAAAATAACCGTGTTCAGTCTTGTAAGGGGTGCATGAAAAGAGCGTCCACGAGTGACGATACTTCAGTACGTCCGGCGCACCCTGGGCGGTCAGCTCCGCTACCAATCTTACTGACTAACTAATGTTTTCACCACAGCTTGAGCTATTTTCGTATAGCTCGTGCTGACACGAGGGAAAGAAAGTCTCGTATGACCAGTTTCCTGAAGATACTTCTGTTTTTCTAAAACAGCAGTATTGAAATATTTATGTGAAAACAGTCTGTTTTTAAAGATGTTGACTCTGTAGAGAGCTCAATGTAGTTTTTACTGGGCATCTCTTGTCATATCCACGTACCGCAAGGCGCAGCGTGGGTAGGCACCCCACAAGGTTGACCGATGACTTGGTGAAGGTCTCAGGAATCGCCTGGATGCGAGAAGCACAGGGCCGGTCGATGTGACGATGCTTGGGGGAGGCCTATGTCCCACAGGGGACGTCTTTTGGCTGAATGATCATGATGATCTCTAGTCATTGCTCAAAATGACTAATAACTGATCTATTCGTCTTTTGGCGCATTATAAAATTCTATCTGACACTATATGAGGCATCTCATTCTTAGGAAACTTTAAAGAAAGACAGTCACGGTTGGTAACACCCACAAAAGTAGACAAAATCATGGTCTGTGACGAAGAATGTTAGGTCAGGTCACTAGTTCCCGTTAGTAACAAGTAATAAAAAGTAGGTAATAGTTACTTATCACGTCTCGTCATCAGTTAGCAAGCTCTTCATATTATGTGTGATAATAGGTTATTTCCGATCTGAAAATGAGAAAAATGTACAGTTTAGGTTTAGTACACAAAAAAATGTTTTTTTTATTTTTTTTTTAGTTTACATCCTATATAAAATATTGAATTTTTATTTGAGTGCTTAGTCAGAAAAATATACAAGGTTAGTCGGAAAGGGGGTACTAATCAGTAGGCCACTTAAAGTATCACTGATGACGGTTTAAAGCAAGTGTTGAAATTTCAAAATTCAATCATTTTTACTTCCATGTAAAATAATTAGTATTTTAGTTTTTTCAAAAATTATTCGTCCTTAATTTAGTTACGAATTCAGAAAATGCAACTTCTAATCCGTGACCCCAAATATGACCTAAAATGTAAACACAGATGATCATGCTATCATGCAGCAGAGGATAGATTGATTTTAGCAAATTTTTGAACAGCTATTTCTCTTAAACTATTGACTTTTGGTGAAAGTGGTAGAACAAAAGTTACTCATTATTATTGGTACTTTAACACCCTTTCGGATTAGCACCCCCTTTCTGACTTATCTTGTAGATTTCGCGAAGATGAGTGCGAAGTAAAAAAGTGTAATAATGTGTGTGTGTGTTAGTGTTTAGTGTAGTATAGTGTGTTTAGTGTAGTTAGTCCTTAGTGGATTGAGCGAACAGTTCAGTTCATTGCGTATTATTACACGTATTCTGTTATATTATTATGTTGCTATGTGAAATCAAAGTACAAAGAAATCTCTCTATGTATCTCGTGAGATACATTCAACTTTAAAAAAATCATAGTTCTGAAAGTATTGTGTTCATACACAATATTTTCAATTTATTTATTTAAACGAAACGTCACTTGTCAATTAATTTTGTGCATATTTCTGATAAAAACTTTTGTTAATCGAAACGACACGATGCCGATGGCGATGCCACACATGGTGAGATAATTTTTTTCGGATTTCTCTTCTGGTATGTATCTATAAGCGTGTTATCCAAACCAAATGTAAAGTATTTTGAAAAAAAAAAACATCTTTTTGTGCATGTATCTCAAAACTAATTTCATACATTTAATTTTTTTGCTAAGAAATGGGTTAAATAAGTCGGGAAATGTGCCACTTTCTATCTCTGTGTGAGCAAAGCCCACTGTATCTAACGCTTACAAAAAAAAAAAACTTTTTCGATTGTTGTCTAAAATACCTAAACAAGTCAGGAAATGTCTCACTTTCATACAAAAACATGGTCTCCCTACAAATCTCTGGTGCCTACGCGCAGTTATCATTTCAATCTGACTGCTGCTATATTACTGATGCGTATCATACGCGTATTATTACACGGACTAGTTATATGTCGCTATGTGTGCGCGTTTACTATTCATTGCTATTTTGCTCATCTATTTGATTATTTTTATTCTGTGTCTTCTTATTTATTAGAGTTTGGATGGGGATTTATTTTTCCTTGTATTTTTTATGTTTTTTTTGTGTTATCTTGAATTAGAATGAAATTGTAACTGAAATCTATTTGAAATGTTGGTAATCCGAAATAGAGACGATTTTTTTATTCATAAAATGTTACGTAGGTTCGTAGCCTTTTCCGTAGTCAATAGCGTAGCCGATCTAGCAATTTCGTAGCAATCGTAGGTAAAATTGACTTGTTTAAGTTTAGCATTACTTTTGTTCGTAAGAAAATTGTTCGACACCTCAAACCAAGTCGAAGGAAGGCTATTAATTATTATTGAGTAAGTACGGATGTCAGCTGTATGTGGAAAGCTACAAACTACACTGAAAGCTGATCCTACCTTAGTAAGGGAAATTTTAAGAGGATGATGATTTCGTATGTAGGTAATGATCATCCTCCTAACATATGATTATACCTATCGGGTGTAAAAAGACCCTTAACGATAACGAAAACCACGTATTCTACCCATCATTGGGATCATTTTCTTCTTCTAGACCATACCTGGGAAATCATTTGTTTTGGAGATATTAAAGGTCAAAGCTAAATTTTCAAAAATTTCAATTTTTCCTGACAAATTACGCATTTGAAGTTACAAAAACGCAATGAATATCAAATGCACACGACCGCCTTGGCTCGGCTGTGTGGCCGCTGCACGCATGCAAACGCGCGGCATCGCCACAACCATAATTTGCGCGCTACAAAAAAAAGTGTTTTTTTTTCATGCCAAAAAATAAAAGTCGTTTCCCAGCAATTATTTTTGGTCAATGTAATTTAGTTTGATGTACAGAGTGTGTAGATTTCGGCTATGTGATGGGTGATGGGTCTTTTTACACCCTGTATTTATGATTAGTTACGGTTTACTCACGTCCATTTTTTGCGGATTAAGGGCACCGTTTTGGTATGTCTACACCCGTGCACTTTCATGTTCATCTTGCGCTTTCAACTTTCAATTCCTCTTGCGTCAAGCGCATGCAATATTGGTTGCCATAAGACGCATGCAGCGCGCATCGGTCAGTCGTCCGTCGACATACAATAGACGAATGAGCGTGCGCTAGGGGCATACGCTTTTGTCGAACTATTATTAAGGCATGCGCTATGGTGCTTCACGCATGCTTCAGACGAAGACGCAAGATGAACATGAAAGCGCACTGGTGTAGATAGCTTTTGGGTCCGAAACTAGTTGGGCAATCCCGAAAAACGCACGTGAGTCATAAATATGAATGTGACTCACGAAAGATATAATAAAGAAATTACCTACGGTCTATATTATGATTAGAATTACATTAAATAGGTAATTTTAGAAGCATTACGAGAGATTTATGAAAGAAGTGTCTTTATTTGTTGTCTATATTTTAAAAATGTTATTTTCTTCTTTATATTGTATTGTTAACTTCGATCGGATTATTGATCGAAGATTGTTAAGTATGTATTTATCTTTAATTATTGTAATTGATCCTAGACCGTTTTAATTAAAGTAAAATAGATAAATAAATGTAAGTGTTTACTTTAAATTATGTCCAATACCAAAAAACAACCAACGGGCTGGTATTCCACTTATCAAATATCTTTGTCCAATGTTCATTTGATCAAAAAAATTGTGCATTTGATCAAAGAAATTGGATGATTTAATTAAGAATTTCAAAGAAAAGAAATTTGATCAAATATTGGACATCGATATTGGACAAAGATATTCGTTATTTGGAATATAGTCATAGCGAAAAGATTAATAAAAATACAATAAAACTTAGTTAAAACACAGTGTACCTACTTACTGCATACAGTGGGTCAACGCCCATACATTTGACAGGTCCAATGAAATGTCAAAATTGGTAACACTTGTCAAAGGGTTGTCACGTAAAACAAATTACACAAACTTTGTCAAACAAACGTCCAAATTAAATAGCGTTTTATAGAAACAGTGATACACAAAAAGAAAACCACGCATGCGTAATTTTGACGATTGACAAAATAATGCAAAGGGATGTAGCAGCAATTTCGCCATCTTATCCTGGAATATTCTAACAATATTTAAAACTACTTTGTCGAGGTTACAGTCGCAGTGGCTAACGCTTACGGGGGTAGGTAAGAGTCATAAATTATTCCCAAATCCACGATGGAGTCATAGAAAAATACTTATTATTCATGGTTATTACTTCTATGGTTTTCGTGGGTGCTGATGCCGGAAATAAAGCCTAAGTATTCCTCGATCATATACGCCGGTCAAAAAAATTTACCAGTTACATGACATTTGCCAGGTAAAACGTGGTCCCTATCTTGATATTTGAGAATTGATTTTGTTTTTGTAATCAGCGTCCCCGAATATCATGGATATGACAATCATGACGGCTAATTTAAAAAAAACATGGCCGCCATCTTACATATAGATTTTGACCTCATTTTCGGCATCAGCATCCCCGAAAACCACGGAAATGGCACCCATGATGGTTAAATTGAAATTTTAATAGCCGCCATCTTGGAAATAAATTTTGACCTTAATTTCGGCATCAGTACCCCCGAAAACCATGGAAATGACACCCATGACGACTAATTTGACATTTTTATTGCCGCCATCTTGGATTTCGATTTTGACCTCATTTTCGGCATCCGCACCCCAGAAAACCATGGATTTGACACCCATGACGACTAATTTACTAATTTTCATGGCCGCCATCTTGTATTTGGATTTTGACGTTATTTTCGGCATCAGTGACCCCGAAAACCATGAAATTAACACCCATGATGATTAGATGAAAATTTTCATGGTCGCCATCTTGGATTTGGATTTTGACGTCACTTTCGGCATCACTGACCCCGAAAACCGTGGAAATGACTTCCCACGAACAATCATTTGAAAATGTATGTATGCCGCCATCTTGGATTAGTAAACAGACTATTAATAAAATTCTCGTAATAGGTAGGTACATATTACATTTATTATTAATAAATTAATATAATTTCTATGAACGATATCAATCAAATTCGAAATCAAAAAGTGCGAGCCCTGGAATTTATGTCCCGAGTACGCAGTATGGCTACTCGGGACATAACCTCCGCCCCTTCACCCCGCAACCCCCCGCACGATTGCTCTGCGACAATGTTCTACGTTGACCGACTGTAAGGAGTAACATAGGTAGACTGTGGTTAAAATATTCGTTTAAAATGGAATCAAATTCAAACAAAGAATTCTCTATTCAAAAATATGAAATCAATCGTTCCATTCATATGAAGAAATAAACAACCATAGACTCAAGACCATCATGGGCCAAAGTATAAACGGGTAATAAAACTGTAAACTACATTGGCCCGCAATAATGGTGTTTCAGCAGCAACTAATGAAATATAAACTTCATGAAGCCAGCTCTATTATTTAGCGCCTGATGGAGATACGACGTGAAAAATTGCCTCCGAACCGACGCCCGCCATTATGTCGGGGTGTAAGGCTGTGGAATGTGTAGAGGTGGCAGAAAATGTGTTTTGAATTTGGAGAATTTATATAAAGGACTCATAGGATTTAGTATTTTTTTATTAAGCAAATTCCAAGGTGTTGACCAAGGTGTTGTTAAGGAACGTTAATTCTTATGCAGGGAGCGGAATCTCATGGCAAAACAATTGAAAGGTGATAGAGACAGGTCATTATTTTTTATCGATTATTCAAGCTATCGATACTTTTTGATTTTAAACTTTATTGCTTTTAACTTAAACAAATACTTTTTATTTTAATTCTTTACACATAAATGTTCGTAGATGACACATAAATAAAACATTGCCTTATCTATCAAAATAAGATTAGTAGTAATTCTGATAACTACAGCGACTCGGGAAGTTTTTTTTTTTAATTTATTTAGCAATAGGCTCGCGTTTGACCACTATTTCGCCTGATGGTAAGCGATGATGTGGTCGACGGTGAAGCACGTTTGCCTAGAAGTAACCTATTCACTCTTGACTTAAAGACCCCAAGGTTGTAACTATCAGGAAACAGACTCCGGCAGGGAATTCCACTCCTTAGCTGTGCGAACAATGAATGTGTTCGCAAAACGCTTTGTACGAAAGTTTACCCTATAGACGCTATTATGATATTTGATCTCTTTTGATTACGGTACTATAGCATGGTAATCAAAACGAAAAATTAATTACGTCATATCTACTTATTTCAACTTGACATTTCGTGTTGATCTATTATTTTGTGTTTCTAAAAAATGGCTAATATGTCTGTCTGTTTGTGTGCATTCTCAGCTGTTAAAAAGTATCGATAGCTTGAATACTCGATAAAAAATAATGACCCGTCTCTATCAACTTTCAATTGTTTTGCCATGAAATTCCGCTCCTTGTTCATTAGTAATATGTAGGTATATGCACATTGCATTTTTTAAGGTAAGAAGATCGGAGATATTCGATAAACTAAAATAATGTTCAATAATTATTAATTTCCTATTTGTACTTTTCTAAATGAGTCCAAAAACTATACTAGTTTGTTATTAAATTATATGAGATACGATATAGGTAGTTGTAGAACATACATACATATAACTGTAAGGCACAACACATAGAATATTAAAAAAAAAAACAATCTGCGTAGCCTTTTCCCGACTATGTTGGGGTCAGCAGTCTAACCAGATATGGCTGAATACCAGTATTTTACACGGAGCGACTGCCATCAAACCTCCGCAACCCAGCTAGGTAGGTACCGGGCAATGCTAATATCCGAAGGTTAGACCGGTTTTCAGACTTTTGGGCTTCTGACTACCCTTGACGACTGTCATAGGTAGGTATGCGCGTGACACCCGTGACCGAACGACGATCTGTCAACAATATAAGGTCTTTCTTTAATAATCCACGATATTTTGCATAGCGTCTAATCTAAGTGAATGCTGAAGATAATACAGGTATCACTGAAAATTGAATCAGTTGTATTTTTTTTGTCGAAATTTTTTTAGAAGTCATTTATTTCGTTACTGTTTCTCTAAGTTCTTATAACATCCATGCAAGAAAATGCCTACCAGTAAACTATTACCAGTGATCGGAAAAAGGTGAGCTAATTTACCTAAACTTCAAAGAACAGAGACAAAAACTGGAGACTTCCTTACGACAACATTTCTTTTCGTGAAAATTGTTCCGGGTTTCGGGACATCACTAAAGTACATTTAATATTAATGTTAATAATACAGAAAACAATTAAATTCGTTTCCTATTTTTGTTTCCCAAAGTTGTCATAAAACCAGATGACACGTTTTTCATTGTTTTTAAAAAGAGATTGTTCATTGTTTTCAAAAAAGGAGATTGTCTTTTATTTTTTGAAAACAAACGAAAGACAATCTCCGAGAAAATTCTTCCGAAAAAACATGTTGTCGTAAGGAAGTCTCCAGTTTTTGTCTCTGTTCTTTGAAGTTTAGGTAAATTAGCTCACCCTTTTCCGATCACTGGCTATTACACCTGAAATAACCAGTAAATTGATTAATTGATTGATTTATTATTATTTTTTTATAACAGAAAATAGGTATATTAAAACCATCAGATTTATTTTTTTGTGGTAAGTAGATACATCATCTTTAGCATTTATTAGGGCGCTGTGCAAAATATCGTGGATTATTAAAGTAAGACCTTATATGAAGGGAAAGAAAGAGGAAAACAAATGGCATAACATATTTTTTGCACCAAACAGGCTTATAAAAAAAAAACTTGTAACGAATAAGTCAACACACAAAAAAGTGTTCTAAAATTAAAACAAAATCTTTTTAATTTTATCACGCTTGTTAAAGACATGTCTATAGATACAAATTGTATTATTAGAAATATTTTTTGTCGTTGGCGCTGCGGGGGATCGAACCTCGGCGTTCGATCAGTAGCCAGTAGCCAATAATTCGTCTCACTTCACTATTGTATGATGGCTAAGTTTAAGTAGTACCTAAGTAGCGCTGAGGACGTCGATTCCAACAAAAGCTGGGGCTTCCCAAATGTTTATCAAATGGAAAGATTTGTTTTTTTTTGTGATGATGAAACTTAATTTTTTATTTGACGTTTGGCGCATTGGCTGACGAGGTGTGCCATAAGTGTCAATTATTTGTTTCGCATAGCGTAACAAATAAGTTCATTGCCCATAGATAATTATTTCGGTTCTGTGTTTGTCCATGTGAAGATGTGATCTGTAACCGCACCCACGATACAGGAGAAATAATTATGATTGTGTGGGAACGACAGAAAACAATTGTTTTCTTCTACTTGTATATCAAACCAAAAATAAATGTTAATTTCGTTTTTTTTTTAAATATCGTGTTTGTTATGCATTGCCTTTCTATTACTTATACATTTTTGCTGCCGTAACCTCAATAGATAGCTACAGTCCGCGAGGTCTAAGCTGAGCTATGCATTTGTGTGAGAATGAATGCAGACGCGTCTATTCTATGTGCACTCACACTAATGCAAAGCTCGGCTTAGGCCTCGCAGACTGCAACAGTTTAAATGACAGCCTATTTAAATCCCTTAGGTTCAAAGGCCATCAAATCTGTAATTTTAAAGCCATTTAAGGACTACAGGTGAATTTTAAGTCTTATTATGCAGTCTGCGTCTCCATACGTTGCAAATATGAAATTGGATGAAGTTAGACATCATTAACTAAAGAAAAACACAAAAAAAATCTCAGGTTTTCCGTAAATTCTTCCTTATTTTTAAGTGACGGTCCTTTTTTTGGGGTAAATTGTATTTGACCGTCTTTACCTGTTATTTACAATCATTACTGTTTTTGTTTTAACATGATAGGTAGGCCACATGGTTAAAAAATTACAATAAAAAAAGTTAACGTCTTTAAAACATTTTTTGTTTTTTTTTTCCCCGCCTTTAAAATTGTGTCTAGTCCTGACTCACACTGTAGGAATGGTCACAATAGTGTTTTTATTCTGCGGCTCACTTGGCCAATAGTTTTTGTGTATCTCCCCCGTAGCGTTCAACCAGTAGCAGATGATTCGTTCCGCTTAGTATTGTTTATGTCAAACATGCAAACAATGTTGAAAGGAGTGATCTATTGTCAGCGTGACGTCATGCAGCTCCTGGATGACAAATTTTTGGACTTCACACGTTGGTACTGATTTTTTTGTGGGAATGTAAATGAAAATGACAAAAGCTTTACTTGAAAAATGTTCCAAACGGTTTGATTTTTTAAAGTTTCTGATGTTTAAATACAGTGTGGGTCTAGACACTAGACATGATTTTATCGACGGGAAAATAAAAATAAAATCTAAAAAAGGACTTGGTTTTACAGACGTTAACTTTTTTTATTGTATTTTTTTAACCAATAGTGATCCATCATCCATCATTAACACTAAAACCGTAATGATTATAAACAACAGGCAATGACTCTAAAATACAATTTTAGCAAAAAATACCGTCTCTAAAAATAAGGTAGAATTTATGGAACATCTGATTTTTTCCAGTATTTTTCTCGATAAATGTAAACAAAGTTTTTTTAGATTTTTTGTTATTTTTTCCGTCGGTAAAATTATGTCAAGCTCCACCCAATTTTTTACGTGCACTATCAATACCTATAGGTAACGATAGAAAAGCTTCTATTTCTCGAGTCATTCCAAAAGTCATTTAACCGAAGTAGTAGGTACGCTATTAGTGGAGGTAGTCAGGTAGGTACTAAAACATAAAGAAAAGCGAAGTACCAACTTTTTTAAACATACAAATAAAAATAAATTTTTCAGAATACCTAAAGAGCTTTCTTTTCTTAGTAAGTAGAGTGCAATTAAAATTGTTGTAGAGTGTCCGCTAAAAGACTCAATAAATTATTAAGGCAAATAAATTTTAATCTAGACAAAACTGTCAATGTAGGCGATTAAAGAAACCTATTGATATCTAAAGTGTTAATAAATATCTAACAAAGCTAATGCAATTCATTAGCAATAAAATAAAACAAGTCTTTCAGTACAAAGTCACTTAATTGTTAATAAAAAAAAGGATTAAAATCATTGCCAAGTCTAATTGTAACTACTCTGTGCGTAAAAGAAAAACTCATATAATTGTTCTAATATTGCAATTTCATTCCGCTTCTCAATTCAAACGCGTATGGAGTTTTATACATCAGAACCAAAAAGCCGTAACCTCCTTCGATTAGTACTGAACTTACGACGGTTTTAACATAAACTACATCGGCGCTTAAGACGTTTCGAATAACAGAGTAATAAAGAACGCGCCGCTAACAATTTGTTTTGGCCAATCACAGCCTGCGTACTTTTTTTGAAACAGCCAATGGCGGGACGTAGATAAAGGCCCGTTTCGCTCTAGCAATCCGTGCGGAAAGTCCGTGAGCATTTTCCCGTTTAAATTGAAGGGAAACTGTTCACGGGATTTCGGACCGTATTGCATTGTATAATCAGCCATCATGGAAGCCGAAGCGATTCATGAATGTGTTTTGTAGTCGGAAAAGCTTAGCTCGCTTGCTTTTCCTCTGTGAGTGGGAGTAGGATGGAGATAGACGGAAAAGCGTGAGAGAGAGAGAGGTAAATAGGTGGTGGTTAGGATGTTTCATGTATGGGTGTTGGTGAAGTAATTTTCCCGCTTTTATTCGGCGTGCAGCGGCGGTACGAACGATAGAACGTAACTGTTTTACGTTCGCGTTTTATTATTTTAAACTAGCTGTAATTACGTAAAAAGATTTTAGTGTTCGGGATGAAAAGTATTTTATGTACTTTTCTAGGTATTAACCTACCTCTCCGTCAAAAATCATCAAAACATGTTTAGTTATTAGCTGTGAAAACTTAGCAAAAAGATCGACCGTCGTCGAAACGGCCGACATACTTCATTTTTTTTTACTAATTTCATAAATGTATGGAGAAGCTACATGCACCATAGATGTACCTAGTTTTGTTTTTATTCCTTGACTAGACATTTCGTAGTCCCAGCGTTTCCTACTGCAGCCAGCCTATAGCCAGGATCAAGGTATGGATAACGGAGGCAAGAAAAAATACAATACAATACTCTTTATTGTACACAAAAGAAACATTTATAAGTATAAAACTAGCTTTTGCCCGAAGCTTCGCTTGCGTAAAATTTTGAACCCGTTAAGTGACGATTTTCTATACAAATTTTCATCCCCGATTTAACTCCCTTAGAGGTTGAATTTCGAAAAATCCTTCCTCATTCCTTGTCTACATTATAAAGGGAACCTCTGTGCAAAATTTCAGCTTTCTAGGTCCAAGGGTTTGGGCTGGGCGTTGATGAGTCAGTCAGTCAGGACTTTGCTTTTTATTTACTTATATAGATAGATAGAGATGTACAATGGGCGGTCTTATCGCACTTGGCGATTTCTTCCAGACAACCCTTGGATGGACATTATTTGTAGGAGAAAAAAAAACAAGTGAGGGATAGTTAATTAGTTAATTAAATACCCAGGATGCAGTTCTTCAAAGGACCTTATTATTAGAAAAAATCTTTCATTTCAGTTTTTAACGGAAATAACTGGGAATCCATCGTCGTTCTCCGCGAGACAGGAACTTTGAACTAGTGTGGAAGCCACCGTTAATATTTTCCTTATAAGCAATTCGGTATGTAAAGTTTTTTTTTTGGTATTTTTTTTTATATTATTTTCTTAAATTTTATAATTTTTGTTTTCTACACGGTACTTATTTTTTAATATATTTTTAAAGTTTTCTAGTGATGACATCGCGCGATAGGAGGGGTTACCATAGACAAAGAAACCAATTCTTTGTCTACGCCAAATATAATACCATAGAGTTTTCCTACGTCACGAAAAAGGAAGATGGTCACTTAAAGGTCAGATAGCTGTCAAGTGAATTCATGCATTTCTGCTAAAATAAACACCATCTTATAATTTTAAGAGCTAAAAATTGCAAAATAAGGTTTACCAAACTAAAACCTCGAAACGGTTTTGGAATCAGCATAGGTCATCAACACCTACCTATTAGATTTGAGGAATTACTTAGTTTTTTATTTTTTTTCATACCTATTCTATTCGCTATAAAATCGCGAATAATATTGTAATATTAAAAATGCATAAAAATAAACATAATTTTTACAATAGGTAGGTACTTTTGTGTCTATAAAAATGCGATAAACGCCGAATACTTATACATTTTTAAGTGGTTCTAAATTATTATGTTAGAAAATACGACGCTCTAAAACTTATAGTTATTGTAATAAAATAACAATTTATTTGTCTAAAGATAAATAAAAAACCTAATTTATTCTAATTACATTGTTGAATGAATGCCAAGAATACCATAACCTAAAACATAATAATGAAAACGATGAAAGTTATCATTTTCATTTATTTCGTGAACATGGGATATAAAAATTTTATTACACTATTTAAAATAGACAAAAAAAACTTAGAATTTCAGAATAATTTGTATAGAAAATTGGTATAAAACCTTAAATACATCATTATAAATGAAATGTTAAAAGTCCCAATCGGTCCCACTTTTGCAAAAAAAAAGATTATTCAATGTCAAACGTCAAATTAACAGATTTTCGTAATACCTACATAGTGATTAGTGTTAGGTCGTGACATAGTGATGCCAACTTAGCAACTTTATAGCTAGATCTAGCAATTTTTGCAACCCCTTTTCTCAACTCAGATTTTGTAGCTCAACAGTTTACCCGCCACGCCACTCCCACAGATTTAAAAGACCAACGATTATCTAGCCCTAATAGGTTCGCCTGCATGTCGGAATAAATAATAGGAAATTGTTTTCATTCTCTCTCGTGGCTCGTGGCTAAATGATTACAGCCACATAGACCGATCTTCCGGGTTAAGCCACGCTTGCCGAGGTTGGTCTGTGGATGGGTGACTATTTACTGTTAGCGACACTACAATTTAATCGTTAAGGAGTGATTCTATCATTACAGTTATCGCTAATATTGGTAACTATGTCAGGATTGTGAGCAAGGTAAATGTAGTAAAAAAAACAACATAGACTCCACCACTGAGAGTACTTGTATTTGGGTTAGTGTTAGTAACATGAACTAGATCACAGTATAATACTTTAGCTAATTATTACAAGTTATTACAAGATCATAAAATAAGGACAAGCTAGTCAGATATAAAAGGTCAGACTTCTTCAGATAATCTACACAGAATACTCTAGACGAGTGTTTCGTCGTACGGTCCAAGAAGCAATCCTCCGGGCGCACCGAGCGAGCCGGTTTCCTCCCTCCAACGGGCAGTGGTGGTCCGATGTTGACGTCACGGTTAGTTAGGCAGCGGACAACAGATGGCGCTCACTCCACGAAGTTCCCGACATTACCATAGCGAGTTTCCTCCGTGCCTCGGAAAGCACGTAAAGCCGTTGGTCCCGGCTGTCATTTGTAGTTGTAGATCTTTGACAGTCGTTACTGTTGGTCAGAAGCCAGAAAGTCTGACAACCAGTCTTACCAAGAGTATCGTATTACCCAGTTACTGGGTTGTGGAGGTCTGATAGGCAGTCGCTCCATGTAAAATATTGATATTCAGCTGCATCCGGTTCGACTGGAAGCCGACCCCAACATAGTGGGGAAAAGGCTAGGCAGATGATGATGATGATGTTTTCATTCTCACTGTTATAGTCATATAATAATAATTGGTTTTGTTTCTTTCTATCCAAATCGGTTTTTGTACCTAATATGTTCCTATTCGTAATTATTTTTTAACTTTAGCTATTTAGGATAAAAATACAGGTATTCTGGCAACTTTTTACAAGAGATCTATACTTTGTAAAATATAGCTTGATACCTGTGACAGCTGTCATCTCAACCAATAATAATTTTCGTTATTAACGGGAAAATGTTGTCATTTACTATGGTGCCACACATTATAAATAAAAAATAACATAATTTACACATTAATTACGCGTAATGCCTTAGATTGCATGTCATTTTGACAACTGTCACAGGAATCAAGCTATATTTTACAAAGTATAGTTGCTGAGATACTAGTACAGTTGGCAACACTGACATGAACTGAAATTCAGGTGGTTTAATATTATAACTATAATATTATTGCTGCCCAAGTTACGTATTCATTCTGTTTAGACTTAACCGGTGTATAATAAAACAGTCGCTTCCACCGCCAGCTCACCGACAATGATAACAGTTTATCCAGCGTCTGTATCCGAACGCTTCTGTGACGTTCATTTTGGCGCGAAATTCAGCAAAATGGCCGCCTATTTATTTGGATAAATGACGGATTTTACAGGAGTTTTGAATGCCGACGGCGAAATCTAAGCTCGCGAAATGTTTACAACAAAATGGGGTATATTCTTCTTCTTCTACCGTGCAAGTCTGCGGCCGCATTTGATTTAAAATACCTTAGGAATGTGGGCTATTGGTAGGGTTACCATCTGACCGGATAAAGCCGGTCTAGACCGGATTTTTACGTGTTAGACCGGACTCCGCCCGGATTTTACGTCAGACCGGATTTTTGTCATACTTGCATGTCCTCCCGCCCGCTCAAGCGACGGGTGCCGCACACACTGAGCCCGGAAGTCCCGGAACGCAAGCACACCGCAAGTGCGGGCGCGGCGCAAATGTGGAGAGAGTCTTTTCTCTCATGACTTCTCAGTGGACCAAAGAGAGAAATAGACTTGCAGTGGAGTCAGTGAGAGCCATATTGCTTACGCAATATAACTATAAACACGTGATGTGAGAACAATTTTATTGCGAAATAGCTGGAAAAAAACAACTTTTTGCATGCGGATGCTAGCAACCAAAAATATGGGTCTAAATAATATAAGTAAATAAAAACGTACTTAAATACTATGATTTTTATTTAATACAGGTGCGTGACCGGACTTTTTTTTCAAAATCAGGATTTTTAGACATGTCAGACAGGATTTTGCATTTTTAGGCCTGGTAACCCTAGCTATTGGTCCAACTTTGAACTATAGGTACAGACGCTAGCACACCAAGCTACCCGAAACTGTCAAATTTTCCCAATTTAACCTTGAACCTTTTGCGATAAAGATGAAATTCTATTAAAGAAATTTGACAGATTGTAGGTACTTAGTACCTAGCTTGAACTACTGGCGTCTGTACCTACCAACCTTTTTTGCATTAAACAAAATTATTATCCCAATCCCTACTAAAGGAAAATGAAATAGTTTTTTATAGAAAACACAATGTATCTACGGTGTGTTCTGAATTCAAAAAATACAACTCAATTATTTTGCTGTTCATGCAGTGCTAATTTAACTTGTGATAGCAGTCCTTATGACAAGGTTTGTTGCCCCACAAGGAATAAAACACAAAGCCATGGATACCTTCCGAATCAAGAAAAAAGTTGTCACACTAAACGCTTAATTACGAGTTCATAGAACCAACTACTTTTACGACGCATCGGAAAGAAATTGTAACAATTTCACCCAAAAACAATATTTCTTTCAACACTTTTACAGCCCTTGGCATATTAAATTATAAACAAAGCCACCATCAAAAAAAAAAACAAAAAACGCGGGTAACGTTTTGACATTTTCGTGAAGCAAATTTTATGGTTGCGTTCACAATTATGGTTTATAATTCTTGAAAAAAGGTTGGTGTACAATAATAGGCCATTCCCCGCTGAGTAATGCTTGTTTATTTTGCTACCAGTAGCAAATGATTAGTTTCGGTTGCCATTTTAATGTGTAAATAATCTTGTCCGTTTTGTATTGAGATGTTTATAACGCACAGCAATGACTAATTACGTTTAGTTCCGCACGGAGAAATGTAAAATAGAAAAGTTTTACACAAAATAAGGGTTGTTTTTACGAAATTGTACATAGAAATCGCAATGCTGTAACGTTTTTTTTCGACGTGTTTTTGGTACCATTTCTTTATTGACAAGAAAGCATCGTCACTGTATGTTAAAACTAAGTAGGTACAACATAAGGACCGCTGAACTGCCGACTAGAGTGAGTACAAGCCGTGTCGTATCTAGGGGTTGACCATAGGGGCAGCTGCAAGGGCGCAGGACCTAGAGGGCACAAATTGGGCGTCCCAATAGGTACATGTACCTATAGGTAACTTGAAAAATCCACATTTGTATATATGATGTTGATATAAATGCAAATGAATTATGTCTGGAGATTGATAACTATAAACAGATAAAAACGTTAATATCTTAATTTTTACCCGACTGCGCGACAGTAAAGACGGGGTTATGTTTTTAACAAAATTCTTAATTAAATGCCTTTTTTATTTAGCATGTTTTTTTGAGGGGGCGCAGAATTTGATCGGCGCTCGGCGCTCATGACATGACCCTAGCTACGATACTGGGTACAAGAGAGGTTATTGTCACTAGAGGAAATTAAGTAATCACATGAGGCGGTTGGGCTGCATCCACCTGTGTTAAAACTTTTATGAGAACTATGGAACAATGTTGTGTAAAAATGGTTACATAACTGTTCTATTTTGGAACCGCGGAGGACAGATATGTGAAATAGTACTTGCTTTATCATGAAATAACACTCTTTGCTTGTTAAATTTTCCTTCCAGTCTTCGTCCGTCGCCGTCGGTGTCATACGAATACCTAAAACAGGGGCCTAATTCTCCTAAAATAAATCTTGATAAATCACAACCGAACCAAGGCCGAACCGTTCATTCTGACAGGGGCCCAATTCTCCTAAAATAAATTGTTGCCAAACGCAATCGAACCACAACCGTCAGTCAGTTTTTGTATTCGAAAACTTTCAAAATGGTTGATTTATTTTTTGTGTCAAACAATAAGACAGCTTTTGAAATTGAGAACTGTCTGAATGAACGGTTCGGCCTTGGTTCAGTTGTGATTTATCAAGATTTATTTTAGGAGAATTGGGCCCCAGTTCTCAATTTCAAAAGCTATCAAATTGTTTGACACAAAAAACAAAAACAATCATTTTGAAAGTTTTCGAAAACAAAAACTGACTGACGGTTGTGGTTCGATTGCGTTTGGCAACAATTTATTTTAGGAGAATTGGGCCAAAGGCGTTACGGACAACCGGTCTAACCTTAGGATATCGGCATTGCCGAGTAACTGGGTTGTGGAGGTCTAATGGCAGTCGCTACCTGTCTTCCAGTACCTACGTTCTGCCGCAAGCGCAGTTTAACCTTGCAAATCGTAAGATAAGCGCGGTTGTTTATTAGCCACGAGCCCCTCTCTTTACTTGCTACGAGACGGTTTGATTAAACACTTAAAAAATCCTAGGCACTCTTCTAAAAACGGTAACTGTGAAGAAAGTTTTCCTTAATTATTGCGAACAATTACCAAAAAGGCCAAATGTCATTACTACCAAACATAAAAAAAAGAACAGACACAGATAACCCCAATCCCTGTCACCAACACGTATAAAAAAACGGCACAGCAATAGTTTCCAAATAAAACATATATTAGGGGACACCTCTAGGGAGCAATGCAACATTTTCCCGGGAAAAAATAGTGTAGATAGCCGGATGATTGGCCCGGTATATCCGTGATACCCGGGCCGGGCTGTTTACGACCCAGCCGGATTAAAAAGTAAACGGGTAAAGGTGTTATAGCCCGGTCCGGATATTATTGTAGGTAAGGGCGGGTGGGGTTTATACCTTTGCCTTTTTTTTGTTTAATTTTGTGTGATGGCTGAAAATAGTGCTGGCTGTTTGATGTCGATGAGAGTTGGTTTTATGCGGTGTTAACGGTAGGTTATAGGTACGTACGTCGCGGCGTCGTTTGGAAATCACGTTGGAACGTAAAGTAAGTGCTTATTGGCCGACATAAAAGCAATGCGGCATGTCGTATCGCAAAAAAATCGGCGACTTCTGTATTAGGTTTAGAATTATGTGTTGTAATGTCGCATTGCATCGATTTGATGGGTGTCGGTACCTACAAACTTTAGGTTTAGCATTGCCATACAACGTGGCAATGCTGCCAGTATTCTGGACACGTTACCAGTCGACAGCGGTGCGGAGGAATATTTTGATGCCCTATTTTAGTTTATAATTTTATTAGGATATACTTTTTTTTATTTGCATATTCTTTTATTTGTAATTATTTACCTACATAATTATGAGGCAAACTTAGTTACCTTTTTCTTTTTTACAGCGCCGATGGACCTTCCAAATTAAAAAAGGAAGCAACATTATCCACTTGAATACATCATAAGTACGTCATCAGTTCTATTTTATAAGAATTATAAAAGAGTAAAGTTAGTTTTTTAATCTCAGACTGAATTGACAGACACGAAATGTCAAATTTGAAAATAACGTTCCAAAATTTTTAAAGTCAATTTAGTCTTCGAGAATAAAAAACAGACTGCAGTGGTTTATACTCTAAAATTCATCAATCAAAACCAAACAAATTACATCAAAATATTTATCACTCTAATCCATAACAGAAGCGCCCCAAATCATAAATAAAAACAATAATCCCTCGCTGATATCAACTAATATAATAACAAGATTTAATTCATTTATTATTAAAATTTTCGTTACACCTCCCTCCGGTCCCGCGACGCTCATGAAAATAAAATCATGGAGCGCTACCCGCGCGAATTGAATTCAAAATTGGAATCAAAAGACAATCCTTTTTTTTCGTTCTTTTTTATTGCTACGAATGGCTATCGCGGAGTGGGGTCGCCAGCGTTAAATTTTATATGGGTAGTGAGGAGTTTTGGAGATCGGTAACAATGAGGTTGGTAAGGTTTCTTTTTGGTTTTGATTGGATCAAGGTGTTAATGTTAAGTTAATAGTGCAGTGTGTTCGTTGTTAATAGTCCAACACGTATAAAGCAGGTGCCTAGCATTCAACTCTGTTTCGTTTCTCTTTCGTTATACAGGGTGTTAACGAATTCGTGTACCTAATTCGTTCAAACCACGTAATCTACTGGTGACACTGCAATCAGTCAAAGGGTCAATACTTTAAATATCTACTTAAATATACAAATACTTTCAAATACTTTATTCAATAAACTTACATAATAATATTACATTTGGTACTAGCTTCCACACTAGGATTCCCTGTGTCGTGGAGGCTAGCCGAAACTAATAGATACACATATACTATACATATAACAGGCTACAAAAGGCCATAGATAAATACCTTAAAGACTAACATACATATCAAAATAAATTCATACATATTAAATATAACTTAATAGCGCACTATTATTGTACCTACACGCACGTAATACCCTGCATAGGTTTTTTTTAGAATAAACAAAAAAGTTTAAAAAAAATTAACCATAGTATCCTGTATCTGAGTAATTTTAGGATCCCAAGTTAACTGACTGCGTGGAGCGATATCGGGCTAGTCTTACCCGTCAGCTTTGTCGCCGTGCCTTCATTAATTTATGCATGGCACCGATCAGTCACAAAAAAATAAAATTGTGAAAAAAAAAAGTTTATTTTTAATCAATCTAAATCCCGCGAGGGGTTTAATCTATACCATTAATAGATCATGTGGTTTAAAGGAATTACACGAATTCGTTTACACCTTGTAGAAACATTATTATTGAAGAAATGACGATAAAAAACTACGGCATTACAAAACCAACAATTGTCCACACAGTATCAAGAATTCACGCAATCATGAATAGGTAAAGAAAATACTTAATAGTCGTCCGTTTGCTAACGTACGTGTGTTAGACAGACGAGTTCGTTAACATCTAGGATCATCACAAGTTGCGTAGCGCGACATAATTTTGACGGCGCATTCGCATTATCTCGTCTCAGAATAAATTTGATTGAAAGAAAAATGTGCTGTTCCCTATATTTTGACGAGATATGCGAACATAAATGTAGGGAATAGCTGATTTTTTTTCACGATTTCATGTTTGGTCCCATAGTAAAAGTTGTTCATAATGATGAGTATAGTGACCCCTTAAGAGGTTGTGCATTATTTACTTAGGTTACACCTTGTATATTTTTTTCATTTTTTCATCCATTTTCTCCGATATCTTAAAGGACCGATTTGAGTAATTATTTTTTATTTCGAATTGTTCCCTTATTTCATTATGTTTGGTTACGTAGTTTTTATCAATATTAATAATTATGTTAGTACTTAGAATTGGCCTCTACTTTTTACTGAGATATGAAAATATGCGAGGGGAACAACCATGAAGAATGCTCCTTACTTTAAATACTCAATTAAAATCTCACTGACAACATAATTGCCTGATGGGCTACCAACCTGTCTCCGTTGTGCACCCTTGTTTAAACTCAACACGATGTGCCATGAGGGGTGCTGCCCTCGCTAATAGTGTATGGCATACGCTTCAATTGACTGTCTAATTTTACATATTGATACGGTGTGATAGGACGAATGATAAATAAAATTTTCAGTTACGCTAAATTGAAAAATAAGAAAATGTTTATAGTACCTAAATTCTATTTTTTTATCCCAGATAGCAATTTGACAGGCACAAATGTCAAACTATTTTTTTTTTATTTTTTTTTATTATGGTGTTTTTATCCATTCAAACTAATGTTCCCAAAACTTACAAGTTTGACAAGTGTACCTGTTTATACACTAATATGTCGTGTAAAGGTAAAGAATTAATTAAATTAAGACCTACCGTTCCTACACCTACTCGTTCCTTAAGAATAATTACTAGTGTTTCTCATTTTAAGTGAATTGTATTCTGTTATTGAGAAATGAAATGTCTTAAACCTTACCTGACAATTTATGGATAAAAAATTGACTTTAGATAGAATCAGAACTTGATTAAATACTAGTCGCGCGCAGAAGGTTTGCCGATGACTGCCCCTCCCACTTCGCCGACCGCTACCCGCGCTCGTCTGGTCTACCTACTAATTGTACCGACCATCGACGCGTGACGTCATGAGGCTATCGGCAAACCTTCTCCGCGCGACTTATACATGCGGTGTCGGTGAAGGAAAACCTCATGAGGAAATGAGCACAGGTGTATTATCAATCCGACTTCTCAACAACTATGTACGATGCAATGAATATTGTTGTATTGTCACAATCAAAGCCTTAACGATTACGAATGTTTTGTACAATTAGGACGCTGTTCTAGGCTGCGGCTTCTAGTAAAACCAGATTTTAAACAATGTTGTTAGTAAGTAGGTACCTCTTGTATTTTAAACGAAACGACAGCCATTTGAAGAAAAATTATGATTAAACAAAATTTATTTCTACTGAATAATATGCTAAAACAGTTTGGTATCCAGTGACTTCTAAAAATATCATTGTTCCTATTACAACTTTTAAGTTGAGAACATAAAATTATAAACAAAATATAATACCTCTGCAATATTTTTGCTGTAAAGAAATAAGTACTAGAATATTATCACTTGTGTACAAATATTACCAGCCCATAATAATTCACTAACATATTTTACAATATATAATAAACAAACTAAAAATAAATTATGGCGGGCAACCACCAAAGCAGCCGCCATTTTCTTGCAATGTCAAAAGAAAGATGTCTGCCCTTGCAATGTTGCGGTAGTATACAAATTACTCACGGTCGCAATATAACAATTAAAAACTACCGTAAAGTGGTTGGAATAGTCATGGGGTCTCAACTCGAACAAATTATAATTAGTCTTACTAAAAAGTTCATAGATGGCAGCCTGGGTTACAATTATGAAATTAACAATCACTAAAAAGTGTTAAACGGCAGATTTTGATTGAAGTAAGAAGTACTAAAAATCAAAACATCCTTGCTTAATCTTGATTTATGGAATTACACACACAAATCACGTATTTTCAACAAAAAAGATAAATGAAGTCTTATAGTTCAATTCGAACCCATAGAATGATAAAGTAGTTGAAAGTAGCCATTGTCAATCATTTTGTTTAGAGCTGTTTACAGTAGATGGCGCTTTACTCAATTTGTCCGGTTATCACTCCACAACACCTAAATAAGTTCAATTTACGTTTAGTTGTTTAATTTCAAGGAAAATCTAAAATTTTTTTTTTAAATCTAGTGCAAAGATTTTTATTAATATTTTTTTGGCGACTTTTCTCTGTTTCATAAAGAAGCCTACCTAAAAAACTCAGTATTTTCATATAAAAATTTTGAATTTCGCGGACTAATGTACGGTTTTTGCTAAATAAGTGCGCATACACGTAGAAAGCGGAGCGGGTTGTCGGCGTCGATCTGCCAGCGCTTGTCGGTGCTGCCCGCGCAGTTAGTCGGCGCAGGTAGTTTCTATAAGTACTGTGTGGCGAACAGCACCGACAAGCTCCGAACTTCGCCGACAATTTCCGACCTGCTCCGATCAGCACTGGTAGGCCGTCATTTGTTGCTGTATTTGCAAGGGAACAACGCGTATTTTTGTTAAAAAAATGCGGTTCTGGTATCAGATATGTACAGACGCCAGCACATCAAGCTACTACAATCTGTGAAATTTCTTTAATAGATTTTCATCTTTATCGCAAAAGCATAAGGTTCAAGGTTGATTGGGAAAATTTTACAGTTTCGGGTAGGTTAACCTGCTAGCGTCTGTACATTTGTGCGAAAGACATTTCCGCGAAAGAGACTTGACCACTTTATTATCTCACACGTTTCCCCTCCAGAAGATGGGGAGTATTGGGGAGGTCAAAATCAAAATCCAAGATGGCGACTGTGAAATGTTACAAAATATGCGTAATGGGTGTCGTTTCCGCGGTTCTCGGAGGCGCAGAAGATGAAAATGAGGTCAAAGTCTAAATCCAAGATGGCGGCTGCAAAATTTTACAAAATACACGTCATGGGTGTCGTTTCCGTGATTTTCGGGGGCGCTGATGCCGAAAATGAGGTCGAAGTCCAAATCCAAGATGGTGGCTGACAAATTTTACAAAATTTGCGTCATGAGTGTCGTTTCCGTGGTTTTCGGGGGCGCTGATGACGAAATGTGGTCAAAGTCAAAATCCATATCTTACAGCCTACATCCAAGGTGTAGGCTGTAAGATTTTGCCCATGACCCACGCATACTCATTTTGTAAAATTTGGTAGCCGCCATCTTGGATTTTGATTTCGACCTCATTTTCGTCATCAGCGCCCGCCAAAACCATGGACACGACATACATGACGCATATTTTGTAAAATTTTACAGCCGCCATCTTGGATTTTGATTTCGACCTCATTTTCGTCATCAGCGCCCGCCAAAACCATGGACACGACATACATGACGCATATTTTGTAAAATTTCACAGCCGCCATCTTGGCCATCTCGCTGACGCCTTACAATACGGCCGACGTATCTTAGCGAGTCTGTAGTTAGTTGTTTGGCTGCGCAATGAATTTTTTAGATACGAAATTGTCTACTGCGCAGCTAACTTCAGACTCACCAAGATACCTCGGCCGTATTGTACCTATAAGTAGTAGGTATAGACGCCAAGGCGCGAAATTGGCGCGAACCCCTATGTTTTCTCCCTACTAAAAGTCGCTCAACGCAACTAAGGGGCCATCCATTAATTACGTCACACGAATTTCAGGATTTTTTGACCCCTCCCCCGTTCTTGTCACAGCTGGTCACATTTATGAGATTCCCCCCTCCCTAGTGTGACATAACATATTTTGCAATTTTACATCTAGAAATTATTAAAATTAAATTAAAACAGCAAATCAAACATTAGTTTTATTTCCTTTTAATTCTTAGATATAATTATTAGATTTTGAAATGTGACGTCACGAAATTTAGGACCCCTTCTCCCCTTGTCACACAATGTCACATTTCGTCGACCCCCTCCCCCCCTCTTAACGTGTGACGTAATTTATGGATGGCCCCTAAAGATATTTTCACTTCAAAAACTATTTCGCCAACTCGAGATAACTTTTTTGTGCCTATTGTTATAATTGTCCTTGAGCGCACGGGTGATGTATATGTAGGTACCTAGAGAAACTATCTTAACAACGCCATCTAGTAGTATCAATGCCACCTAACATCGATGCCACGTAATATCCAGGCAGACTGTTAGATGGCGTTGTAAAACTACAGCCTCGGGCAATTAGCGAGTCGCTGATGCTGCCATCTGTTAAAAAAATGGAGGAAGAAAAATAGCCAGATCAATAGCCAGACTTAGGGAGGTGTCATTTCTTTGTATGGGATTGGGTATCTGTACGTAGTATTATATGATCTGTGGAATAGTGTAATAAAGCTATTTCCATTAGTTTATGGCGGTAACTTTGAAACCTTACAAATGACAAAGCATTTATTTATTTATTATGAACGCGTCCTTGACGGAAAGGCGGGAAGATGATTTTTTTTAAATTTCCATGATCAGTTCTTTGGTCTGGGTCTGCTTGAAAGAAAGTTGTAACTTTGTTTTTGTAATCTGTGGTCAGGTATTGGGGGAAAAAACTACGCAATTTTTTTTTATTGTAGTAATTATAATGAATACTTGTTCGCTTATTTTTTGTCGCCTCATTTGTAAAACTACTTTTTTGCGACTTTGGGAATGAAATCATGTGCGAATAGATGTTTACGGTTTATTTAAGCCGTAAACATCTCATACTTATACATAGTGCCAACCAAATGGTTAGGTGCACAATATGTATTATTAATTTACATTCTCGTAGAACTATTAGCAGTCTTGTTTTAGCGAATGTGAGTGCCAATACAGAACATTTCCGGTTTAACGGTACAATTTAAACTTGGAAATGTATTTAGATTAAAAGAAAAAATAAATAAAAATAAAAACCGGCCAAGTGCGAGTCGAACTCGCGCACGAAGGGTTCCGTACCATTATCTATAAAACGGCAAAAAAAACACGTTTGTTGTATGGGAGCCCCCTTAAATATTTATTTTATTCTGTTTTTTTAATATTTATTGTTATAGCGGCAACAGAAATACATCATCTGTGAAAATTTCAACTGTCTAACTATCATGGTTCATGAGATACAGCCTGGTGACAGACGGACGGACAGCGGAGTCTTAGTAATAGAGTCCCGTTTTACCCTTTAGGTACAGAACCCTAAAAAACGACGCAATGAAGAACTAAAAAAACGTAAAGAACTTAACCAACATCAACATAATACAATGACCCACCTATCATATCACCACAAATCAATTCACCAAAAACAAAAACACCCAGTTTAAACCACTTTCAACAAGATAAACCCGCCCTAATCCGCTTAAAACCAGCTAAATCCGGATTAATAGTCTGTCAAATTGACGGTGGGGGGCGCTAAATGCCACCTGAGTCCCGGGCCCGTGTGCCGCCATTTTTTCTGCTAAATCAACGCCTGTCTGCAATATAAATGACTATTAGTTTATTATTTTGATTCACGTATTAAACGAGGGTGGAACGGGTTGTGAGGGGGTTTAATTTGTTTATTACACATGTGGCTTAGAGGGTTGATTCTGTTGATATGTATTTAGGTTGCTTGCGATAAAAAAATTAAGAACAAAGTTTTGAACTTATTTATTTAGAGCTAAAGGCGAAAAAAACGTCGTTGATACGGTTCAGTAAGAAAAATTACTGTATTAAACAGACCAAGACACCATTAGGTACAAAAAGAAAATATGCTATTGTTATTAAATTAAGGGCTGATTTTTCAATAATTAGGTAAGGAATAATTTTGACAGCTTTGTGCAAAAAAATAAGTCAAACCGCCATATTTATTCCTCAGAGTATAAAAGATATCTGGCGATTGAAAAATCGGCCTTAAATCATTACTTTAATTTTTACTAGCTCGTTGCTCTAGTGATCGTAAGCGCGACTGTTGAGCTTTAGGTCCTGGATTCGATCTCCAGGTCGGGCGAAGTGTTATTGAGTTTTTCCGTGTGAAATTTCTCAGTAGCAGCCCGGAGTCTGGTTTTGTGCCTGGTTGATGGCAATAGGGTCGCACCCTGTGAAACGCAACATGGGACTGAATCACAACGACGAAATGAGGGTCTCACCACTGCCCAACTCTTCAGGAAATACAGGCGTGATATTATTTTACTTTAACTTTTCAAACCTTTTCACGGGCATTATTCAGCGTTCAAACTCTTGGAAAAAACATTTAAAAATATATGCTTCAAAAACCGTTCAAAATACGAACAATATTAAATATGAAACAATAATGAATGATAAATAATATTAATATTCATTAAATTATAGTTACATCCGTATCAACACCAACCTCACAAAAAAATAAAACTCACGTGACAGTTGTTTCGTTCAAAATGAACGCATCCCCTATTCTATTTATGTTTTAAAAAAGTTCAGCTAATTGCTTCTTTATTGGACGGTACTTTATTCGTGACATATTAGGAGCTCTTTACAAGCAGTTTTTAAGTGGATTCGTGTAGTGACGTGACGATATCCGATGTATTTTTTTCAGTATCCGAATGTTCGGATATCCGCAATGTTGTCGTAGGTATTATAATTTCGTAAGACAGATTCTTAATTATGATTACTATGATTAGTGACGGTTTATTCACGTGCATTTTTCGGGATCGCTCTACTAGTTTTCAGATTCCGTTTGCCAGTAGTTCAGGGGCCTAATTCTCCTAAAATAAATTGTTGCCAAACGCAATCGAACCACAACCGTCAGTCAGTTTTTGTTTTCGAAAACTTTCAAAATGATTGATTTTGTTTTTTGTGTCAAACAATTTGATAGCTTTTGAAATTTAGAACTGTCTGAATGAACGGTTCGGCCTTGGTTCGGTTGTGATTTATCAAGATTTATTTTAGGAGAATTGGGCCCCAGGTCCGGATTAAGGTCTCCGTTTGGAGCTTATGAAGTAACACTAAAAACATTTTTTTATCACAACATAAAAAAAAGATATTTTACTAGCGTCTTGAATTTTTAGATTTTTATTAAACTTATTAATTATCAGATAAAACAGTCCGCTTCCTGAAAAGTTGATAAAATCCACATAAGGGGTTTGGTAAGCCGCACCGACGGTATTTAACCGGTGTAGTACTGTAATTATAGACACAATAGATAAACAATGGCGGCCATAATACCGTTTTCGGTACATTTGGCCGCAAAGTATTAATACCCGAAATATTTTTTCGGATATATATCCGACATCATATTCCCATCACTATCCTGAAACTTTCAGATGCGACCATATTAATCCCGGTGGCATTTATGTGTCGTCGTTGAGTGCTTTTTTATAATTAGCTTTTTAGCCTTTAATTAAATGCTTTAAAAGAAAGCTATCTATATCAATAAGTCAGTGTGTCCCTGACTTTGTTACAAGTCGTTAAACTAATAAAAAGTTTGATTCGTTTAATGTTGTGTTGTTATTGGAACTTATTTTGTTTTTTAATATAATAAATGTGTGGGTGGTATGTTCATTTAAATGTTGATTACAAAACAGTATATTGATTATTGATTCTAAGAGTTCACTGACGCTCTGCATCCGATCCGAATCCATGAAAATACGTTCCGAAGTAGTCATAGAACTATTTGTGTGGTAATTTACGCACTAGATCCGACTTCTGTCATCCGATTTCTCTCCGTCATCCGTGAGTCTCCAATTCGGAAGAAATATTGACGGACCGAAGAAGCCGTACTGTTTGTATGAACGCTTTCGCATTACCTCGGATTCAAATCGGATATACAGTGGTGGACATATAATTAGAAACACCAAGTGTGACTTTAATTTTTCGTACAATTTAACTTGATAATTGATGTTTTACGTATCATAAAGGGCTTATACCTATTTATCTACAATGTATCCACATCATGAAGTATTACTATGTTAGTTTTGGAAATATCATACAACCGATTATGTAAAAACTGGTATACTTTATAAAATAAAATGAAGCAGCACAACGTACTAAGGTGGACAACTAATTAGAAACAGAAAAAAAACATTAACATAAATATGAACAAAGGTAACGAAACAATAAATAATGAAGTTAAATGGTACAAACATTTTATAATAAACAATTAATGTTTGGTTGGGAAGCCTCTGCTGTCGATTACAGCTCTACAACGACGTGGCATTGATTCTATCAATGTTTCATACATTTCCAGGGAATATTTCTCCAAGCTTCTACAAATGCGTCTTAAAGATGTTGTGGTATGATACTAGTAGTAGTACGATATTAGTGATATGTTTATTGGACAATGTTTTCTTTACAATGTACCACAAACTTGGATTTGATTCAAATCTGGACTATTTGCAGACCACTCTAACACCGACACTAATTAGTCTCTTAGAAATGCTTTAACGTTGTTTCTTTGGTTTGGATTATTGTAGTGTCGGTATTAGAGTGGTCTGCAAATAGTCCAGATTTGAATCAAATCCAAGTTTGTGGTACATTGTAAAGAAAACATTGTCCAATAAACATATCACTGATATCGTACTACTACTAGTATCATACTACAACGACTTTAAGACGCATTTGTAGAAGCTTGGAGAAAAATTCCCTGGAAACGCATGAAACATTGATAGAATCAATGCCACGTCGTTGTAGAGCTGTAATCGATAGCAGAGGCTTCCCAACCAAACATTAATTGTTTATTATAAAACGTTTGTACCATTTAACTTCATTATTTATTGTTTTGTTACCTTTGTTCATATTTATGTTAACTTTTTTTTTCCGTTTCTAATTAGTTGTCCACCTTAGTACATTGTGCTGCTTCATTTTATTTTATAAAGTATACCAGTTTTTACATAATCGGTTGTATGATATTTCCAAAAGTAACATAGTAATACTTCATGATGTGGATACATTATAGTTATATAGGTATAAGCCCTCTATGATACGTAAAACATTAATTATCAAGTTAATTTGTACTAAAAATAAAAGTCACACTTGGTGTTTCTAATTATATGTCCACCACTGTATGTCAAAGATGGCTCCTGAATTGCTTGGATTTGCATCAGAGATCGGATTAGTGCGTAGGCAATATCCGAGTTTGGTCCGAGATTTTTAGACTCTAGATCTGTATTTTCACGAATTCGGATCGGATGTAGTGCGAAAAGCAATATCCGAATTCAGTCCGAGTTTTTTATATCCGTATTTTCACGGATCCGGATCGGATGCAGTGCGTAACCGCTCTTACTCTTTTTCTTTTTAGCTTAAATAAGTTATACCTACTCACTCTTGTTTCTCTTGTAGTGCCGGACTTAAATCGGTAACCATCTCTTCCCCTGGGTGTCGTAAAAGGCGACTAAGGGGTTCTCTAGCGGATGGGCAGCAGCGTTCTCTGAGTACTTTAACAACCATACTGCGATCCCCAACCCACCTGCCAAGCCTGCTGGGGTCGCGGTGCATGCAGCTGCGAATCCCGCGACCCCGGCCAAGGGTCAGGAGAAGGAACACCGTGGGTTTTTAGCCGGTAAGAGTCCGGCATACCCCTTCGACTTCCCCGGGCGAAGGGCATCCATGAAAAACGTAGAGCTCCTTGTAAAAGAGCTTGTCAAGGACGTACTACTACCATACCTATTTCTGTCGCCATGAAGCCGATTTGAAGTGTATATGTGCCGGTGAAATTACAGTCACGAGATTTTCCAACATTGTCTCTAAGGTTGGCAATCCTCTTGGTGTTGTATGTGTATACGGGCGGCGGTTCTCTGTTGGATTATCGAAATATTACTAGCCGACAGTGGCGAAGGGTGAATTTTCCTAAAAGGGAAGCCGGACCAATTATTTGTTTAAAAGATAATTGAAAATAATAGATACTAGTATTTGCCATATTTCGAAAGGGAAGCCGATAGGAATCGAGTTGTATGGAGCCTTCGCCACTGCTAGCCGATTCTTATCTGGCCGACAACCGACAACCTTTCGCCACTTTTCATTTCGCCGAATAATTAAAACGCCGAATGATTAAAGCCCCTAATTATGTTTTGTAACTTTTTGTTACGCCGACTAGTCTGCTGGCCACTGTTTCATTAGTCAACTGTATTATTGGCCACTTTACACTTGTTAGATGGCTCATTTTCCCATCATGCTAGCAAGAAAGCAAGCAAGCATGCAAGTGTTTCTGAGTTTGCTCCGCCAAAATACTCGCTTTGTCGCCCCTTCGCTTCGCTCGCACACTCGACCAGTGATGCCTCGTGCTCTCGTTCCACTCAGGACCTCCTTCGCGAGCTTCTGGCTCCACGCTTTTAAATAGGTAACACTCTAGGGGTAGGACAGAGTCTGACCACGTGTAGTCGGGGTGCGCTGAGTCGAATTAACATTACATTCCGTTGTGTAAAAATAATGTTGTGCGAATACTTATTTGGCAAATTAAACAATAGCCAAATAAGTATTCGACTAAAACAAAATTTCTGAATGATTTTTTGGCCAAATAATTGTGGTGGCTAATAATCATTCGGCGAAATCAAATTAGGGTAAAAATTGCTTCGGAAAAGATTTCGTCGGCGAATCGTAGTTGGCATAATGAAATTCGATATAAAATACTTCGGCAAAATCACAGGCACCGGTATACGACGGTATCATTTTCCATGTGGTGGGCCGTCGGCTTGTTTTCCTACATTAAAAAAACGCCCTCATTTCTACCACTCCTGTTCACCCTCCAAGCTAAACAGCGTGAATATACGTTGTATTACCACCTCCACCCGTCCTCCCGTAGCTGAGCGCAGATTATATTTTAACGCAATAATTCTACGTGATCATACCGCGTTTACGAGAGAGAGCTGGTGCGAATGAGAGTAAGGATTGCAGGATATGTCGCGAGATAACATTGTTAGTTAATTGGTAGTTGTTGCCCTTTTTTTTAAGGATTCGAAATCATCAAATGACTTCTTCCGCTCTGGGCGGAACGGAAGAGAGTGTCAGACTCTTACTGACTAAAACCTATCCGTGTTCCTCCTAGTGCCCTTTGCGTTCCAGAACCGCGGTAACTCTTTCGAACAAATTCCGCAAACCTGGCAGGCACTGGCCCTAGCGGGCTCCGTCTGCTATGCTGACATTTCTTTGAGGCGCGCGTGGAACACAACGCGCCGCCGACCCTGGCCTGGTTCGGATTGGAGCCACCCAGCGCTCGCCGTCCGCAGGCCCGGGCCTACTGTGGCCGGGAATCGCCCTGCGACTCCGGACGCCCGGGGCGTCTCCTTCTGTTGCGGCGGCTGGGGCGTGAGGTTTGCCTCTCCCTCACGCGTTCCGCCTCCTCCTTCGCTAGCTTTACTGCTTCGCAGGAGGTGACTGCTTCCAATGCCCCCTCGTCCGGACCATGGATTGAACCTAGGCCGGACACGAGAGGTCGTCGCCGCCGGTCGCCTCTGCAGACCCCCACCGGGTAGTTGTTGCCCTGGGAATGCGTTCCTTGCGAAGTACCTATGTGCGGTATAACTTTGAATGATAAATTGAGGAATAATGTGATAAAGACAACGTTGTAGTTTAAAAGATGATGTAGTGACAAAATTGAAAGAAGTATGCTTAGGTGGTTTGATCATGTTGAAAGAATGAGTGAACGGCGGATGTCAGTGGAAACGCCGGTAGAGGACGCGCTAGAAGTCCATACATCGATGTTATTGGTGATGTTCTTCAAAAAGGACAGGTGTGTAGTACTCTCAAACGGCGTGCGTGTATGACAAGATGTATGAATGTGGACGAAACGAAAGGAGTGTGTAAGGATCGTACCATGTGGCGTTCTGCAGTTTCTGCCTACCCCCATGGGAAGAAGGTATGAGTTTATGTATGTATAACATAATTGTTACTTATGACAGAGATAGGTATTTTACGGATTGTAAAGAGGTATTTCGGACACGTGCCTAACCACGAGAGATATGGTATATCTACACATGTGCGCTTTCATGTTCATCTTGCGCTTTCAACTTTCAATTCCTCTTGCGTCAAGCGCATGCTATATTGATTGCCATAAGACGCATGCAACTTATCGTCTACACCGGTGTGCCTCAGTCAGTCGTCAGTCGACATACAATAGACGGATTAGCGTGCGCTAGGGGCATGCGCTTTTGTTGAACTAGTATTAAGACATGCTTTAGACGAAGACGCAAGACAAACGTGAAAGCGCACTAGCGCACGCTAATCCGTCTATCTATTGTATGTCGACTGACCGATGCGCACTAGACGAGAAGCTGCATGCGTTTTATGGCAATCAATATTGCATGCACTTGACGCAAGAGGAATTGAAAGTTGAAAGCGCAAGATGAATATGAAAGCGAACGGGTGTAGACATCTCATTATGATTGTATCGCTTATTAAATAAAAGGCATAGAACTTTACATAAATATCTTGCGATTTATCTCAGGTCGTCTTCTCTCCTTCAACTCTGGCACTCCACAGCCACTGCTAAGATTAAATTTGGCTAAATCTGAGCGAAGTTTATATCTACGTACAGTCCTGACAATAGATTGTGACTACGTTGTGTTAGCTAGCGGAATTTATTCCGTTGAATGATTATTGTGGTGGGTTTTAGTTTCAGAACGTGTTCTAAGGTGTTCTCTGAGTGTTTCTGTAGTTAGGTAAATCATACTTTAGATTTTTACAGCGGTTACGCACTGCATCCGATCCGAATCCGTGAAAATACGTTCCGAAGTAGCCATAGAACTATTTGTATGGTAGTTTACGCACTACATCCGGGATCCGTCATCCGTGAGTTTCTAATTCGGAAGAACAATTGACGGACCGAAGTAGCCCTAGTACTATTTGTATGGTAGTTTACGCACTACATCCGGCATCCGATTTCTATCCGTCATCCGTGAGTTTCTAATTCGGAAGAACAATTGCTCCTGAATTGTTTGAATTTGGATCAGAGATCGGATAAGTGCGTAAGCGATATCCGAATTCGGTCCGAGATTTTTACTCTACATCGGTATTTTCACGGATTCGGATCGGATGCAGTGCGTAAAGCAATATCCGAATTCGGTCCGAGTTTTTTATATCCGTATTTTCACGGATTCGGATCGGATGCAGTGCGTAATCGCTCTTAGGCTGATGTGACAATAGATTAAACATAGAATGCGATTGTTTTATCATTGTAACGTGTAACAATGAGGAAACCACAGTGATAGGTAATATTTTGAACCGAGTTCCTTTTTGTTTGAAAGAGTTGTCTCCCGTGTTGGTCCCATTTAAATTTGGTGAAGATCAGAACGCCAATTCTCGTACCTAATTAAAAATGTTCAAAATATGGTTTCGATCTAGTCTCAATCTCATACATATGACAAATTTTAATGGTATTCTTGTTCGTTAACGAACAACGTCAAACGTGAGATTATATTGAAGTGAGATTGAAAGTTGACTGAAGCTAAAAAGGTATTCTGGTTACATTACGTACAGAGCCATTTTGACAAGTTGGAATTCTCATTTATTTCTAGAATTTTAGTCTATGACTGTTGATATCGGTACCTATGCTATCGGTAATAGATTTTAAGTTGACTGAATTGACATTATATCAAGATAGACTGAGATGAAACCGGACTGAACTTTAAGTGTACCAGAATACCATTTTTTATTCAATTCATAATTTAATCTCAGTTCGGTCAACCTTCAGTCTTACTTCAAATTAATTACGAGAATTGGGCTTCAGATGAAGAGCTACAGACCATGGAATTCTTCAATGGATAGGTGCCAGCAAATCACACACGATTGCTGCAATCGCATGGTTAAGTGTTGCTTATGCCACAAACCGACTAAAAAAAAAGTGAAAACAGTTATCACCATAGGTATCACAGATTAGAAATAATCACAGTTTCAGAATTAGGTGCTAATCCACGCTGACTAAATTGAAGGTACCGACTTCTGAAACTGTTAATTTTAATATGCTAATTATTTTACTCTTTTCAGATTTGTTGAACTCTGTTTTTCTAGTTTTGGGTTGCGGAGCTCTTCGCTGCTTATGCGAAAGTTAGAAATAAAACTATTTCAATAAAATACTGACATGAATCCTTTTAAAGTTTATTCAAGTAGGTACCAATTGAAAGCCAAGCATTAGGTACAAAAAAAAACCTTTTTTAAAAAGGTTTCTACAAAGCTTATGTTATCTTTAGGTCTAATTAAGTACCGACTGCAATTAATTTTCCAAATAACTAACTTTAATAACATAAATGGTATTAAATACTCGATTTAAAACATTCAAAATATTCATCGACGCGTTTCAAACTTGTGTTGAGCGGTGTATCGCTACCATAGAATAATATTCAATTATTAAAACAATAATCCGCCCTCACCGGCCCCCGGGGAAGCGAGCAGCGCCATCTAGCGTCGCTTAAACCAGTTAACCTTTCGGTAATCTGGAGAATTAGATTTTACCTAGTATAGTTAGATTAATTTTTTCAGCATAATTTTTTAGATAAATAGCGCGATTTCTGAACTTGAGGTCTAGCAGAGCAATTGTGCAACGTAATCAACATCAATCATGACAATTGATGTGTCAAAAACTATATTCATTGCGTAGTACATACCTTTACTTGTGGAGAAGTCGAATTGTTAAACTTACATAAGTTGGTATGGAAATTGTTGACCTGTCAAAATTACAGCCATAGCGATTACGAGGGTGTTGTACAATTAGAATGCTGGGTTTGATCCCCAGGGCAAAGTGGGCAAAGTGTTATTGGGTTTTTCCTTTTGTAATTTCTCAGTAGCAGCCCGGAGTTACTATTCTGTGCCCGGAGTCTGTATTTCTGCCCGGTTGATGACAACATATTTGAATTAATTGATGCGGGCATTATAACGCCGCGTTTGGTGAAACATATTTCGTTTGATACTCGTAATCATAACTGTGGGCTGCACATCTAGTTAGTTGTCACACAATTGCACTGACCAGGGTTGAAAAAAAAACAGTTTTTTTTAAATTTTATAAAACAAACAGTTCAAATTGTTTTAAACAAGTGTTTTTTTACCAACCTAGCGGGACTATACCGGCGGGGAATTATCTATGAACTATGAATTCTATTATTTTGATTGGAAAATGAAATTTTGAATATTCTAATGTATGTTTCAAAAATAAAATATAACATAGCAATAGCATAGACTCAACTGGTTTTATGTCAAGCTATTTAGACTCCTAAATATTAATTTATTTTCATTTTTTCATTCATTCGCCATGAAAAGAAGTTTTAAAGCTTGTTTTTTCTTATTGTTTTGTACAATGCTTAAAACTTGTTTTAATCTTTGTTTATATACTTGTGATAAAAAACATGGTTTCAATTCAAACTGTTTTAAACATGTGTTTTAAAACAACTTGTTTTAATCATGCCAACCCTGGCACTGACTACTTACATCCTAACTGCTGCCTCCAAGCTGCATTTGTCAGTTGCATAGTTTACATTTGCGACTGGATGTGCAGTTCATTTGCAGTTATGATTACCTAGTTGCCCTAGGATACCTAGCGTAAGTCCCGGTAAAAAGAGTAGGTAGGTACCTACCGACCAAAAACCAAAGACACCGGGCGTCTCATAACTTAATCTCAGTTCGGTCAACCTGCAGTCTTCCTTCAAATTAATTACGAGAATTGGGCTTATGTTAGGTATTTATTACTAAACTGAATAAAAGTTAGGGCCCCTAAAATCGGGTTTTGCATTAAGGTATGTTGCTAGCTGACCGTAACTCAAAGTTTATTCTTATTAAGTAGGTTCTTAGAAAAGTCTACTTTTCAGCGAAGTTCTTGAAATATAGATATTTTTCACAGAAACAGAAAACACGATTTATAAATAATTGTGTACTAACTTACAGTAAAGCTAAAGAAAATAAAAGAGCTTTAAGATACATTTTTAAATACAATTTCCAATCACTTCGAAAGCTTTTGAAAAAGATATGGTGTATAATACATCTGGAATATCATACCGCCATCTGTTATTGAGTAGCAGAAGATTAGTGTTACTATTTGTCACTAGATGGTACTAAAATGTTTAACAGAGTCGGTTACAAGATGTCGCTGTAATCGATGTAAAAAAGTTTATTTAATCTTTTTAATAGCAATAAAACAAAATGATAATAATTACACTTGCAGAAGTATTAAATAAGTGTTGTAAAATCGTAATATTTTTTAAGATTCAAGGATTTTTTATAAAAAAGTCAATGATTTGACATAGTTTTTGACTTTGTGCCTGTGCCAGACGTAGACGTCAAATTGACATTGACATTTGTTTCGTTACCAAAATTGACCGTATAATCTGCATAAATGTTTTGTTTTGAACCAAGTTAGAACTAAATAATTCCCAATTGCAAAAACTAGTTACATCTATTACAATGTTTCTATAAAACTATACTTCGAGCAGCTACGATGGAGCAAGTGTACGCGTTTGGTGTGTCCTGCATTGAGTTCGTGCAGTACTGGTAAAGTATTAAAATTATCGATTATTTCTTTGAAATACTGCATAATAGTAGTAGCAACAACTGCTATTTGTAAATTAAGTACACACATTACTGTTAAGTACTATACCGGCTTTAATTTTATTCATTATGACTTATTATTTTAAAACTTGCTTAGTTTATAATAGCGTATGTTTTAAAGCATAAAACCTACCGGAAGTAGACTTGTGTAACTCATGAGCGAGTAGTTCAGATGAAATGCACACTTTAGGTGAGCCGAATGAACTAGTTCACCTCTGTGAAGCGTTTTAGTTCAGTAGTTCAACGGCCTCCACGTTCCGAGTCACAGCGAGCAACTGAGGTCAGCAGGGAGTTGTGAGCCGTACTGAACTACTGAGCCATGAGCCTTACTGAACTACTGAGCCGTGAGCGAGACTCAATTCGTCAGCTTACTCAGTTACTGACACACATGACCAGTCGCATTTATTATTATTGCTTTCTCTGCGAGTTGTCTAAGTATGAAGCATAAGTATGAAGGGAAGTCGATTTTTTATATTTAACTATTAAGAGCGTGTACGCCGTACGGCATTTCATACAAATTTTCAAGTCTTTGTTTTACGTAATGACTGAACCGATTTTGATAAAACTTCACACACATAAGCAGGATATTTAGGTCTAAAAAGTTAAAAGAAAACATTTTCAAAATGTCTTACTTAAAAAAAGATAATTGGAAATTTCTGTTTGTATGGAAAATTTAAAATCGGTCTAATTTAACTGTAACACTATTTTCCGCAAATGTTTTCTACTAACTTTTTAGTCCTATGTATCCTGCTGATGGGTATGAATTTTAATTAAAATCGGTTCAGTCATATCGAAAAATAAGGACTTGAAAATTTGTATGAAATGCCGAACGGTGTACACGCTCTTAAACTAGCATTTAATTAAAAATATTGCACTCTTACAATTGAAAGTTATAGTCATCAGCATAAATAGTTCCTCAAAGCGGTTCAGTAGTTCATTTCATTCTCGGCTCTCACTCAGAGTTCAAGAGTTAATATAGCTCTTGAACTCTGAACTAATTTTGTACTCATTCAAGGAGCTAAATGAACTACTTTGATGAACTAGTTCACTATACTGAGCGAGATTTGCTGAACTAGTTCAGTAAAGTGAATTAGTTTGCCCAAGCCTAACCGGAAGAAGTAACCTAAATTAAGATGAAAACTGCATAAAAATCCATTGAGTAGCTAAGAAGAAGTAAGTGTGTCCACTTCTTCTTAACTGCAGAAACGCGAAAAGCGACGATATGCGCCATATAATTATACTAGAGGTCGCGTGGATGTCGTTTATTGCGTAGATATTTCACGGTTTTCGGCATAAAAGTAGCCTATGTCCTTCTTCGGGTTCAAGACTATCTCTGTACAAAGTTTCATCAAAATCAGTTCAACAGTTTAGGTGTGAAAGTGTAACAGACAGACAGACAGAATTACTCTCGCATTTTTAATATTAGTAGGGATTAATTAGTTCCTGCAGGTCCGGCAAAGTGCTATTAAGTTTTTCCATGTGGAATTTCCCAGTAGCAGTCCGGAATCAGGATTTGTGTTCATTTGATGGCAATAGGCTTGCCCGCTGTGTGGAGGAGCTCGTGGCTAAATAATTACAGCCGCATAGACCGATCTTCCGGGTTAAGCCACGCTTGCCGAGGTTGGTCTGTGGATGGGTGACCATTTACCATAGCGAGTTTCCTCCGTGCCTCGGAAAGCACGTAAAGCCGTTGGTCCCGGCTGTCATTTGTAGATCTTTGACAGTCGTTACTGTTGGTCAGAAGCCAGAAAGTCTGACAACCAGTCTTACCAAGAGTATCGTATTACCCAGTTAGTGGGTTGTGGTGGTCTGATAGGCAGTCGCTCCATGTAAAATACTGATATTCAGCTGCATCCGGTTCGACTGGAAGCCGACCCCAACATAGTTGGGAAAAGGCTAGGCAGATGATGATGAGGCTTGCCTGCTGTTACATGAAACTTAAATGTGAAATGAGGTTGTATGATACACCTCTGCCCAATCCTTCAGGGTATACAGGTGTGATGTCATGTGACTCACTCATGTTATGACTTTTTTCTTCAGGTTTGAAGACAGTGCAAGCTTCTTCGAGACGGTGAACAGCATATGCAACCCTCAGAATGTGATCGACATAATGTTTCCACTGGTGTCCGTCGTAGACTCTGTGTTTGCTGCCCAGCTGTTACTATGCCTGGCTTTCGGAGGCTGGCTCAATGCTGTCATGAAATGGTATGGGTACTTACTTTTTAAACAAGATATAAATAAAAGAGTAAACAGTATCTTATACTCTGATGTTTATGTTGTAAAATGTGTTTAATTTCTAGATAAAATATCATGAAAAAACCGGTAAAGTGCGAGTCGGGTTCCGTACCATTATCTATCAAAACGGAAAAAAATCACGTTTGTTGTATGGGAGCCCCTTAAATATATATTGTATTCTGTTTTTTAGTACTTGTTGTTATAGCGGCAACAGAAATACATCACCTTTGAAAATTTCAACTATCTAACTATCACGGTTCATGAGATATACAGCCTGGTGACGGATGGACGGACAGCGGAGTCTTAGTAATAGGGTCCCGTTATGCCCTTTGAGTACGGAACCCTAAAAACCGAGCAAATGTAAGTCGGACTCGCGCACCGATAGTTCCGTACCTTGGAAACTTCATTTTTGACATATTTCGCTTTGTGTGCAGGATCAGGGTTGTTCGTCCAAATGAAGCGACTTGTGTAGTTCAAGAGATGTTTAATAATGTAGAATATTCGATATACAAAATTGTTTTGCTGCTATGGCGGAAGGCGGTTCGCAAGAGAGATGAATGAATGAATACAGTACAAGTTTTTGACGGAGGCGCGATTGAATGACAACGAATGTGAGACCGAATGAGAGTGACCGAAGGAACGACCGTGTCCAAAATCGATGACAATCTTCTTTTCTTCATTGATAGATGTCGTCTGTGTCGCGTCCGATTGCGTGTTGCGTCTAAGTGATAGATGGCGTGGACACTTTGCAAACTTCGGAGATAGAAGGAGAGGGGGGGGGGGGGGAATATTATTTTTACGGTAATTTTTCATCGTAAGTAAGAACTATCCGACATAAAAGAAAACAAATATATTTTGTAATGTGAATATGAGCCCTTGCAAATGATACCACATTTGATCTAGGTTACCCATTTTAAAATTTCAACTGCGGCTTTGGTCCCTATTGCAATGAAAATAAAAATATTTTTATCATATACAGGCTGTAAAAGAATTCGTGTAATTCAATAAAACCACATGATCTACTACTGGTGTCGATTGCCCACGCAAAGAATTTACCTTAATAAAAAATTAAAACTTTTTTCTTGCGGTACAAGTAAGTCATCGTATCTAAACCACCTAATAAGGTTTCAATAAAAAAAGGAAAAAAAAAGCTTTTGCTAAATAAAATAAAAAGTGTTTAATTGTGATTGTATCTAACTAAACCAGCAGAAAAGGTATAAAAAAGCGTTTTTTTTGTTGCTATAATATAATTTCGTCATATATGAAACATTTCGATGCCAAACATAAATTAATGAAAACACGGCGACACAACTGGCGGGCACGACTAGCGTGATTTCGCTTTTTGCAGTCAGTTAACTCGAGGCGCTTTTTTATAAATATTTTTTTCTTCGTTTTCATAAAAACTTATTTAGGGTTAATCTGTGTCACCCTCACCAGATCACGTGGTGTGAAGGCATTACACGAATTCGTTTACACCCTGTATGTTTAACATAATTTTACTGTTTTATTTCCAGGTGGCTTCTAGAAGACCGTCCATACTGGTGGATCCGTGAAACCACCTTCTACCCAAACACTCGCAGACCAATCCTGCGCCAGACGCTACAGACTTGCGAGACCGGCCCCGGCTGTCCTTCAGGACACACCGCTACAGCAGCCATGATGCTACTCCTATCTCTCATGTGGATATCTCATATAATGCATGACAAGTGAGTCACAATTTTGAAGAGCTCTTTGCAAGGTTAACACTGAGTTGTAAGAAAGATACCATTAGGTGATCATTAACTAATCCGTCATTAAGAATAATGTTTCCACTAAATGAATGGCTATTGCATGAACACTAATTAGGTCGTAGTTCGTTCTTCATTTACTAATTATCATATATTGAAATCGTGCGGAGTTTGACACATCAAAAATTAATTTTAATGGATAGTTAATCATTCCATTAAATCTATCTTCTTGCAATGAACAGAAGACGTTAATGGAGCATTAACATTCTAATGAGAGCATTAAAATTGAATGGACCTTTTTTGCAACTGAGTGTAAGCTGCTCTTGCCGCGGTCAGTCCGTGGATGGGTGACCATTCATTACACACCGAGACCCCTCCGTACCTCAAAAAACACGTTAAGGTCATGGCACACTATACCGGCACCGCAGCGGCACCGCTCCAACCCAGCAATTAACTTGTCATTCAAATTAGAGCATTAAATCGTGTGTCGTGTATTTCATAATGTCAATATGAAAAAGCCAACGGCGGGCAGTCAGCGCGCTTGCCGCTACCATATAACTCGACTCGCAGACAGCGCGCGGCAAACGAGCGGACCGCGTGCTTACAGCGCGCCGACTGCGTGCTTACGGCGCGCCGACTCCGAATTGCCAGCGAATGCCTAGGCGTGTTCAATCACAAATGCTTTAAAACAATTATTGTGTTCGCGGTGACAACAAGCTTGCACCTCGCAGCCGGCGCGCATACTGCGAGCTTGCACCTCGCGGACGACGCGTAGCTAGCGCGCTGGCGGCTAGCCGTAGCCTAAATTCGAGGCGACGCCGTGCTGCAGCTGTGCAGTTGCTGTGCCGGTCTATTGTGCCATGACCTTTAAACCGTCGGTCCTGGTTGTCATACGAATATCTATGACAGTCATTACGGCTAGTCAAGCCCGGAAGACTGACAACTGGTCTAATCTGAGGATATCGGCTTTGTCCAGTAACTGGCTTGTGGAGGTCTGATGGCAGTCGCTCCGTGTAAAATTCAGGTATTCAGCCGCATCTTGTAAAGCACACCATTCACTACAGGAACCTCGCGCCGCACGCCGCGTCGTACAAATCCGTGGACAAATCCGTGCACGCACACACATGCACGGATTTGTCCGGCGCCGGACTTATCCGCGAGCCGCATGTCGAACCGCGAACCATAACATTCACACGCTGATTTGTTCGCGGACTTGTCGCCAGCGACAATAGGCGTGTTGAAGCATCAATAAATTACAAATCTAATTAGTCCGCCAGTTACAGCGGTTACGCACTGCATCCAATCCGAATCCGTGAAAATACGTTCCGAAGTAGCCATAGAACTATTTGTATGGTAGTTTACGCACTACATCCGGCATCCGTCATCCGATTTCTATCCGTCATCCGTGAGTCTCCAATTCGGAAGAAATATTGACGGACCGAAGTAGCCGTAGTAATGTTTGTATGAACGCTTTCGCACTACCTCGGATTCAAATCGGACGCCAAATGAATATGCCAAAAATGGCCCCTGAATTGTTTGAATTTGGATCAGAGATCGGAATAGTGCGTAAGCAACATCCGAATTCGGTCCGAGATTTTTATATCCGTATTTTCACGGATTCGCATCGGATGCAGTGCGTAATCGCTCTTAGAGTTTTGAAAAATAATGGAAGTATTTTTTATTTTGTTAAATCTATGAATATTTGGAAAGATAAAACGCATCAAAACTCGAGAGTGGGGGCTTGTGACTTCAGAAGCATGTAAAAATTGTACTTGCTTGTGACGTTTTTCCAATTTTAAAAGTGCCGTATCTTCGTCAATTTTGGTTTACGTAACAAAAGAAAAAATACGGCTCAAATATTTTTTGAAAATCTAAGGCAGTTGTCTCACCGCCGGCGAGGAAGCGACTAACTATCGGCTATTTTCTCGCTCAAGAAACGTTCAATAGATATACATTCCGTGTAAACAAAAGAGATGCATATATTAATAGTCGCTCGCTGACTGTTCACACTGCCGGCGAGGACTCGCTCCACTAGTTTGTCGCTGAGCGAGAAGACCTATCAAAGAGAATACTCGCTCAGCGATGCTCGCTTGGCGGTCAGAACTCACACCGAGATACTAACCAGCGGTCATTTGCGAGTGGTGCGAGTAATCGCCCGACGCTCTCGCACACTCGCTTATAGCCCAGCGACAAAACTATCGGAACTACACACTCGCTTCTCGCTGCTCGCCAACTCATTTCTAGTTTCTAGCTCTACTCGCTGCTCGCTCGTCGTTCGCGGTGAGACAGGTGCCTAACCGACGGACTAATTAGATTTTTTCAGTCAAATACCCTATTCCGGCGGACGGGTGCGCGTGTGAATGAAGGTCTTTAGGCTTGAAGCTGACCCCACGTAGTTTGAAAAAGGCTCTGCCTAGTCTTTTTCGTAGTAGCAGAGCAACTTATGAAAGTACTGCCTCCATAACTATTTCTGCCGCTAAGCAGCATTGCTGTGTTCCAGTTTGAACGGTATGAATGCCGTTGAAATTATAGGCACATGAGACTTTCCAACTTTGTCTCTAAGGTTGTCAACGCGTTAGCAATCCTTCGTGTTGTAGGTGTATATAGGCGGCGGTAACCCCTTACCACCAGGTTTACCGTCTCGGCTTGTTTGCCTAAAGCCGGGTCCGCTGCGCCATGTTATTGTATTTTTGCTAACAAAACTGTTAGGCCACGCCCCTATTCGGTCAGCAAACAATCTTAAGCCGGGTCCGCAGCGCCAATTTTCTAACAAAACTGTTAGGCCCCGCCCCTATTCGGTTAGCAAACAATGTTATCCTGTTTGCAGACACGAAAACACGGCGCAGCGGACCCGGCTTAAGATAAAACTTTCTTTTATTTTTTTATCTTGTGAAAATCCCATGGACTCTTAGGCCGCGTGTCCACGGCAAGAATTTTGTCGTGTCGGCTACAGACAAGATGAAAATATTCATGTACATGAGAAGAATTTTGTCGGGTCTGTGCACGAAAGAATGTCGTGTCTGTTGCAGACAAGAAAAAATCTAGTATGTACACGGTACGAATTATTTCGTTCAGTCATGGTTGAGACATTGTAGGGTGTATATCGTGTCGTGTAATTGTGGGAAATAATGTTGACTACCAAGCAAAAAAAAAAATGGTGATTGCCTATTATAATTATGTATGTATAGAAAATTTAAAAAGAAAACTAACTCCAAGAGAAGATACTGGGTGCATCCTATGTTAAGTCAAAAACATGAGTTTGCTAACTTCTACTTTGAACTGCGACAGTATGAGGAAAAGTTCATCCTTTATTTTCGTATGAAAATCACTTCGTTTGATAAATTACTGGCTGCTATGGAAAATAAAATAAAACATGAGATTAATAAAATGCGTGAAAGTATTCCCCCGTGCATCAGATTAGCTGTTACTTTGAGGTAAGTTATAAGTGAATCAAGCATTTTATGAAAGCGTAAACAAACTGTCGTAAACAACACAGGTCCACACGCTCTAACGTTCACATGTGCACTGTACACACCGGCCCCCGTCCCCTACAGATCGCGTCGTGTCTGGCGCAGACAAGATTTTTGTCTTGTGCAGCGCCGAAGTAGTGTACACAGTTCGTGTGTAGAAACGACACGAATTCTTGCATAGGTCCGGCGACTTTTCTTAGCGTGTACAAGCGGCCTAACAGTCTAAAAACCCACGGTGTTCCTTCTCCTGACCCTAAGCCGGGATCGTCAGTTTCGCAGCTGCATGCACCGCGACCTCGGCAGGCCTAGATCCGCCAGCCCCTGGCGGACCTCTCCTTCTGTGGGGTACCACGTCCTCCTGGTCGGCGCGCACGGAATACATGCGCGCCTTGTTCTCGCGCCTGTTACTGGTCGGGCGACGGGTCCCCTAACCCACCGCCCGCAGACCACACACTACGGTGGTCGGAGATCGTCGCGCGCCCTCCGGCGGCGCCCGGTGCGTCTGGCGCGGGAAGGGAGAGTGGCCGTCGCCTCTCTCCCTCTCCGCTCCCGCCTTGGTCGAATTCTTAACCTCTCAATCACCATAATTATAGACACACTAGATAAACAATGGCGGTGTCGTCCCGAGAATACACGCGGGACGCAACCGGTCACTACCCCTACGGAAAATAGAAATTATACTAAAATGACCTCTTCTGTCCCCCAGAAAATGCTACATATGGTGGTGGAAGTACCTGATGTACCCGCTGTTCTCGTTAGCTCTCGGCTCTGTGATGTTAGCGCGAATGTTCGTGGCGTGCCACTTCCCGCATCAGTGCCTCATGGGCGCGCTAGTTGGTATGTACCTTTATATTATCATATCGTCGCCCGGGAGTGAAAACCTTGGGAGTACAATTTGGTCATTTTTATTTTATCACGTTGTACCTATTACTATTATATTATTATAAGAGAGCCGCTCTATGTGAAATTAGTGTGTAGGCACTGAAATAAGCCTTTATTGGGTATATCGTGTGTAAAAAGACCCTTAAACGATTACGAAAACTACGCATTCTACCCATCATTGGGATAATTTTTTCTTCTAGACCATACCTGGGAAATCATTGGTTCTGGAGATATTGAAGGTCAAAAGTATAATTTTTTTTTGTTTTTTCCAGAAACGAATTCTAAGTGATAATACTAAACTTTCTTCCATACAAACATTATCAAAATTTTCAATTTTTCCATTTGCCATTGCATTTGAAGTTACAAAAACGCAATGAATATCAAACGCATACGACCGCCTTGGCTCAGCTGTGTAGCCGCTGCACAACACACACAGGCACAATCGGTTACGTGCATTACATTGCGCGCTACAAAAAACAGCGTTTTTTTATGCCGTTTAAGTCGTTTCCCAGCAATTATTTTTGGTCAATCTAGTTTAGTTTGATGTACAGAGTGCGTAGATTTCGGCTATGTGATGGGTCTTTTACACCCTGTATATCATTCGTAATAAATATAATTGACCAGCTTTTGCCCGCGACTTCGTCCGCGTGAAATCCCACAGGAATCGTGCAATGACCAAAATGCATTTCCGAGCTTTTCACTCTAAGAGCGGTTACGCACTGCATCCGATCTGGATCCGTGAAAATACGGATATAAAAAACTCGGACAGAATTCGGATATTGGTTTTCGCACTGCATCAGATCCCAATTCGTGAAAATACGGATCTAGAGTTTAGAAAACTCGGACCGAATTCAGATATTGCTTACGCACTAATCCGATCTCTGATCCAAATCCAAGCAATTTAGGGGACATATTTGCATATATCCGATTTGAGTTCGAGGTAATGCGAAACCGTTCAAACAAGCAATACTACGACTACTTCGGTCCGTCAATATTTCTTCCGAATAGGAGACTCACGGATGACGGAAGTCGGATCTAGTGCTTAAACTACCACACAAATAGTTCTATGACTACTTCGGAACGTATTTTCACCGATCCGGTGTGCGATATGCAATTAAATAATGGCTAGTATTTAAACGATCGAATATAAATTCAAAGTAAGGGTGTCAAAAATACTGATTATGGCGTACTGAAATACTACCTAAGTGGGCGAAAGACTGAGGGCGAACACAAATACTGAAAACGGCGACTTAGGAATTTGAGGTACGAGTTATTCAGAACGATCAGTATAATAATTGTTAAGCGAACAAATTTCACTCACATTATTGTTGTATGTTTGTAAGGTTGTTTGGGTTTCCAAAGGAGCGTCGACGGAGTCCCACTGCGCGGGGCTCCTATTTCCGTCTGCAGGGTTTAAAGTAACCTAACACGAAGTGGATGACGGAGGCTTCGTTCGCTCGCTCACTCTAGCCCCCGTCATCCCCTTCGAACCTAACCTATCCGTGTCGGGGTAAGGAAATGTATATTTTCGCCCACTCAGTATTTTTTTCGCCCAAATTAGTATTTAATTCGGACACTTGGAATTTTAGTTGCTAGCTTAGATTAACTGTTTCCCACTGCTAGTAGCTCATTTTACGAATTTTAATCATTCATTAATTATCGCCAGTTAAGTTAATTTTTCGCAAATATATTTTAATGCCGCTCGGTTTAGTATTAAAGTATCTCATTAACAGTCTTCCATATATTATTTATTCGCCAAATTAATAATTCCCCTTAAATTATTCTTTTCCAGGTTCATTCCTAGCTCCCGCCCTCTGCATCTACGTGTCGGACCCCTTCATCTGGCGCTACGGGTTCCACGCATCCTACGATACGCAGAAGGCTGTGGCGTGGCACGTGTTCTGCGCAGTAACCACTGTGTTGATCGCAGCTTTAACGTATTATAGTTTAGTGTTATGCGGGTTAGATCCACAGTGGACTGTGAAACTGGTAAGTTTTTTAGTGTATGACAGGTGACATAGGGATCTGTAGATTATTTTTTTGTCGTGGGAAGATCCTTCTGAATACCCTCTGTCCATAGGCATAACGGACAGCCCTCTGTGCAGAGCACGTATGGGGGCCGAAGAGACGGTCGCACACGTGCTCCTGGAATGCACAGGGGTCATCCAAATACGAGAAACAGCCCTTGGTGCACTGAAATCACTAGCAAATGTTCTGAGCGGACTGAGAGCCCTAATCTGCTTCTGGAAGGAGGTGGGCTGGTTGGAATGATGGCCGCCATGGCCCACGTACAATGGTCCACTTAAAGGGCTAAGTGCGGAAACCACATCTCCTAACATAGATACCGTCCGTCCAGGGAAGGCGAAGGGTTATGCCGGATTCTTACCGGCGAAAACCGAAAGTCTTCTTAGCGTGTCGATGACGATCTACACCGTGTCGGCCCAGAACTCAGCAATGAGCTTAGCACTATCCGTAGCGTCCATTAGTTCTTGTGGCGTACAGTTGACAGGGCAGGCGGGGCATGATGTTAAGTGCGCCATAGTTAACGGAACGGCACCACATTTACACTCCAGGTTTGAGTTATCCGCAAATCTCCACCTGAGCGGGTTTTCTTTGCTTCGACCAACCTGAGTCTGAAGTCTATTTAGAGACTTCCAGGTCAGCCAAGGCAACTCATGCCCAGGTGAGAGATCTTCGGAAGGGGCAACAAATGGAGTGGGTAGAGAAGCCTTGTCTCGCCACAACTGGACTCTTGCCTGTGAACGTTCGCCAGTGCGTGGGAGGACACGCTGTGCAAAGCTGTTACGGCTCTTAAGTCTTTGCCGAAAGGGGATGTTGTAGTGCAGAGGGTGACGCGTATCGCTTTCCATTTTGGTTCTTTCGCTAGAGCTAGCCATTGTTCTACGAACTTCTGGTGGCGCCATTCCTGCCAGTGGATACAGTATTTGTACCGGGGTCGGTTTGAGGCAACCAGAGATAATACGGCACGATTCAATTAGTGCTGTATTCACCAGCTTTGTATGGGCAGAACGACTCCAGGACATGCGTATTCGCCTGCAGAAAAGGATCGACGGTGTTCCTTCTACTGACCTTGGGCCAGAGTCGTTGGATTCGTAGCTGCATGCACCTGGCGAGCCTCTCCGTCTGTGGAGCCTCGCTTCACTCCTGTGTGTCCTGTCACTAGTCGGGCGACGGGTGTCTGTAGGCGACTTTTTTCCTTGTCAATATCCTCGTGCATGGGCGGAGGGGACTGTCAGACTCTTACTGGCGAAAACCATTCCGGTGTTCCCTCGCACACTTAGGTTGAGGGCCGCGGGAGCAATACATTCGTCCGCAGCCCTCGACTGGTGCCGGGCCGCCACTGCAAGCCCCAATCGCGGGGGGAATGAAGTGTTGCACTCCCCCCGTGACATTTAAGAGGGAAGCGCGAGAAACACTACGTGCTGCCGTCTCGATTCCATTTAGATGGAGGGCAGCGGACGCATTTGTATACCCCTAACCTAATGGCCGATTTACACGAGGAGAGTTTCTCGAAGCGAGACTCGTTCTGTCGTTGTCTTTCTCTACGATGAAAACAGAGATAGCATGAGACTCGCTTCGAGAAACTATCTCCGTGTAAATGAGCTTTAACTTGTGGTGTTGGCCCAACATACCGCAGGAGAGGTAAGTAAAGAGATTGTGAGGAGGTGATGGCGACCAAAGAGGGAGCGGAGAGCGAGAGAGAGGCGACGGCCACTCTCCTTTCAGCCAGACGCACCGGGCGCCGATCTCCGGCCACCGTAGTGTGTGGCCTGCGGGCGGCGGGTTAGGGGACCCGTCGCCCGACCAGTAACATGCCCGAGAACAAAATGCACTGTGTTCCGTGCGCGCCGACCAGGAAGGAGGACGTGGGGCCCCATAGTAGGAGAGATCTGCCAAGGGCTGGCGGACCGAGGCCTGCCGGGGTTGCGGTGCATGCAGCTGCGAATCCCGCGACCCCGGCCAAGGGTCAGAAAAAGGAACACCGTGGGTTTATAGCCGGTAAGAGTCCGGCATAACCCTACGCCTTCCTCGGGCGAAGGGTATTCATGAGGATTTTCCCACGGAGAGGTAAAGAGATAATAAAATCGAAAGCTTAACTTATAGCAGATTTGTAAATACGTCCTTAAAGTCATGACGTCATTCCCACTTTGTATACCAAATAAGGTATACCATTGAGCCTTTAAATTTTTCAGGCATTCCGCTGGTGTGAGTACCCGGAAGGGATCCACGTGTCATCGACGCCAATGTACGCGTTAGTACACTGTACTGGCAGTCTACTGGGGTGGGCGTTGTGTGTAACTCCTGCAGTAGCGGAGTAAGTATTTTTTTTTATTTATCTGTGCCAATTCGGCGTGTAAAGTAAAAGCACAGTGTACCTACTTACTACATACAGTGGATCAACGCCCATACATTTCACAGGTCCTATGAAATGTCAAAATGATGTAGGGGCGGAGCTTATGTCCCAGTACGCAGTATGGCTACTCGGGACATAACCTCCGCTCCTTCACCCCGCAACCCCCCGCACGATTGCGCTGCGACAATGTTCTACGTTGACCGACTGTAAGGAGTAAGATATAGGTAGACTGTGGTAAAAGTAAGGCCTCATTTACGGAGACGCGGGGCGTCGCGCGTCGCGTTGTGCGGCGCGGCCCGCACTGAATTCAAATATATGGCGTTGTATGAGAGCGTTTACGGAGAAGCGATTTTACACGCGTTTGCTTGAAATGCAGGCGGCGCCCGCGGATGGCATCGCCGCGTCACACGCGACGTTTATCGCGGCGGCGCACGCAGCGTTGCGACCAGCTATTCCTGCAATTCTCCGTCCACTGTAAAACGTAGCCTCAACCGCGGCGGGGCCGGCGGCGTCGCACGCGCCGCATCTTCATAAACAACATCGTACATTGCCATATGTTTGTGTTTGCGCGTGTGATGATGCGGGCCGCTGCACGCGCCGCCGCGAACTAAACAGAAAAATCGTACGACGCGCCGCGAGACGCCACGCCGCACGAGACAGGCGACGCCCCGCGTCTCCGTAAATGAGGCCTTATACTGATTCCAAAACCGTTTCGAGGTTTTAGTTTGGTAAACCTTATTTTGTAATTATTAGCACTTAAAATTATAAGATGGTGTTTATTTTAGCAGAAATGCATGAATTCACTTGACATCTATTTGACCTCAAAGTGACTATCTTCCTTTTTCGTGACGTAGGAAATCTCTATGGTATTATACTTGGCGTAGACAAAGAATAACTCCTCCTATCGCGTGACGTCATCACTAGAAACTCTTTAAAAATATATTAGAAAATAACTACTGTGTAGAAAACAAAAATATTCAAATTGGTTTCTAATAGAATAATGATTAAAAAAAAAAAACTTTACATACCGAATAGGGTATTTGACTGAAAAAATCTAATTAAATAATAGTCCGTCAGTTAGATTATCAAAAAAGCTTTCACCCGTATTTTTTCTTTTGTTACGTAAACCAAAATTGACGAAGATACGACACTTTTAAAATTGGCAAAACGTCACAAGCAAGTACAATTTTTACTTGCGTCTGACGTCACAAGCTCCCACTCTCGAGTTTTGATGCGTTTTATCTTTCCAAATACTAAGTCGTCTTGATTACGGGTACTTACTTTAACTTTTTGTTTCAGATACCGTCACTACACGAAGAACAGATCACTTATAATAGCCATGTTTTCAACAGTCCTTGTGCTATTGGGTCATCAACATGTTCAAGATAACATCTGTAAAGACAACGCCTTATATTATTACGCTATGCTATTCCTATTATCGGCTATAAAGCCTATGCTGCTATTAAGAGTCACCCCCGCACTCGCCATGTGGCCATTTACCAGCGGAAAATTAAAGGTTGAGTAAACTAGGGCCAAATTAGGGTCTTATGACCTAATTGTGGGGTCATATTGGGGTCTTATGACCTAATTATTTGGTCATATTAGGGTCTTATGACTTAATTATGGGGTCATGTTTAGGGTCTCACGACTTTAAAGTACCTGAGGTCATAATTGAGGGTTTTATGACCATGGTTAGTGTTTTAAGAGTCACTTCAGCACTCGCTATGTTGCCTTTTAAGTAAGACTAAGGTTTGGTAAGTTAGGGTCATCTGACTCGGGTACTAACCGAACGAAATGATGTGAAGGATACCGAGCGATCGCGAACGAATCAATGTGGACGACTTAACGAAAGCGAGTGGGAGCCAGCGAAGGTCTTCATTCGCATTCGGTCGTGCTCCGCCGCGTGTTGGTTCATGCAAGGTAATTATAGCGAGCGAGCGAACTACGAGCGAGCGAGCGCACGCGGTATGTACGAGCGAGCGCACGCGATGTGTACGAGCGAGAGCACTTGGTGTGTACGAGCGAGCGAGCGCACGCGGTTTACGAGCGAGCGCACGCGTTGTGTACGACCAAGCGCACGCGTTGTGTACGACCGAGCACACGCGGTGTGTACGAGCGAGCGCACGCGTTGTGTACGACCAAGCGCACGCGTTGTGTACGACCGAGCACACGCGGTGTGTACGAGCGAGCGCACGCGTTGTGTACGACCAAGCACACGCGGTGTGTACGAGCGAGCGCACGCGTTGTGTACGACCAAGCGCACGCGTTGTGTACGACCGAGCACACGCGGTGTGTACGAGCGAGCGCACGCGTTGTGTACGACCAAGCGCACGCGTTGTGTACGACCGAGCACACGCGGTGTGTACGAGCGAGCGCACGCGTTGTGTACGACCAAGCGCACGCGTTGTGTACGACCGAGCACACGCGGTGTGTACGAGCGAGCGCACGCGTTGTGTACGACCAAGCACACGCGGTGTGTACGAGCGAGCGCACGCGTTGTGTACGACCAAGCGCACGCGTTGTGTACGACCGAGCACACGCGGTGTGTACGAGCGAGCGCACGCGTTGTGTACGAGCGAGCGCACGCGTTGTGTACGACCGAGCGCACGCGGTGTGTACGAGCGAGCGCACGCGTTGTGTACGACCAAGCGCACGCGTTGTGTACGACCGAGCACACGCGGTGTGTACGAGCGAGCGCACGCGTTGTGTACGACCAAGCGCACGCGTTGTGTACGACCGAGCACACGCGGTGTGTACGAGCGAGCGCACGCGTTGTGTACGACCAAGCGCACGCGTTGTGTACGACCGAGCACACGCGGTGTGTACGAGCGAGCGCACGCGTTGTGTACGACCAAGCGCACGCGTTGTGTACGACCGAGCACACGCGGTGTGTACGAGCGAGCGCACGCGTTGTGTACGACCAAGCGCACGCGTTGTGTACGACCGAGCACACGCGGTGTGTACGAGCGAGCGCACGCGTTGTGTACGACCAAGCGCACGCGTTGTGTACGACCGAGCACACGCGGTGTGTACGAGCGAGCGCACGCGTTGTGTACGACCAAGCGCACGCGGTGTGTACGAGCGAGCGCACGCGTTGTGTACAGCAGGGTACTCACCTAGCCGTAAGCATGTAACGTATCTGATACTGTATCAACCTGCAAGTGGGTACGGCTCGTCCACGGTCACCGCGTATCTAGCTACGAGCTCCCCGATCCGCAGTGCTCGTGACGACATCACGCCGACAACATGTCTCAAATGGTGGCTAGTGCTGCGTTCATATTCATGTACATTATCATCGAAAATTATAAAAGTCCACGTCGCGTCGATTCTGGCAAAGTGAAATTTTCAAAAATAGAAATCGGTCTAATAATTTAATATTGGATATGAAGTCTCAAGAGATCAGTGGACATTTCAAGAACTTCACTCGTATGTCGATGATTCATCCGTCCACTCCATGATGAAGACGTTAGTTTGAAGCTCGCGCCTACGTACTCACTACACAAGCAGTCGTGTCGCCGTCCACGCGCACACTGCGAGCCGCCTTTGTGTTCGCAGTGATACCGCCACTCGGCGGGTCACTGCGAGCCTACTGCGTTCCACGCGCGAGCGGCTCGCAGCGAGCTCGTGCCTACGTACTCACTTGATACAGTATCAGATACGTTACATGCTACACGGCTAGGTGAGTACCCTGCTTACGACCAAGCGCACGCGTTGTGTACGACCAAGCGCACGCGTTGTGTACGACCGAACGCACGCGTTGTGTACGACCGAACGCACGCGGTGTGTACGACCGAACGCACGCGGTGTGTACGACCGAGCGAATGCTCATTTAATGATGGCGACCCCACGTCGCCAGCCAACCACAACATGCACTTTCTGCTAATGGCGCGGCGGGACTACCTCCGATCATCGTTCGCTTTCATTCGTTCTGTTCGAACACGTTAGTCAAGACGAGCGAACATCGGTGCCCATCTACGATCGCAAGTCGGTAGCCTTCACTTGATTTCGTTCGGTTGGTGCGTACCCGGCATTATACGAATTCCTGCCTCTTATTGAACATAAAATTTTTGACTAATTTGGGATTTGATTGAGAGGACTTATAGGAATTTGAAGGTCTTCTAAGACCAGGGGTGGGCAACTACGACATGTAGAGGGTTTTAATCCGGCCCACCAACCCTCCCTTTTAGGGCCATATACCCTTGATATGGCCCTCAATAATATATTTTTGCAGCCTCATCGACGCAAATGGGGGTTATTTGCAGTAGAAAACAACTAAGTGGCAGAGCCCTAACTTGATCTTAAAAGTTATGACGATTTGAGTTTTTTAAGAAAATACCAAAATTTGTAATAAATAGGCAATTAGAGTAAAATTTTCAAACAATAAATGGTGTTTAGTTGCTTGAAAGTGCAATTGACAGTGGGTACCATGATTTATGAGTATTGGCACTTTTTTCAATATCTTTTAAGCCTCACGAAAAAATATTTGTAACTTTAGAAACTTAATGTAAAAAAAAGTACTACCATAAAATGCTGCAAATAACACCAACTATCGCCCTGTTTCCTTTGATCCACGATTTTTGACCCAGCCTGTATAAATACATAGATAATTATAAAATAATAATTTGATCCAAAAATAATAGTTTTGGCAGAACAAAATCCTTTTTTTTTGTATTGTGGCCCCTACAAATATTTTTACGTTTTTCTGTACTCTGATGATAAAATTTTGACCACCCCTACCAACGAAATCCCATGCAGATCTATTACATGATATTAATTAAAATCGCGTTTTTACTACGCAAGTAACTTGCACGTATACAAATTTATGAATCTCTGTGCACGGCTCATCTTCCGTGTTGAAGATGTCCGGTCCTTTGGAAGGCATACGGGGGACACACAGGTCCAACGCGCAGAGGCCTTTTTGAGAACTTTAATCTAAAATGGGATGGGGCACCAACCGGGGACTATCCACGACTGCACTATTGGACTACAGTCATGGACCGTCTCAGGTGGGTGCAAAATTATTGTTGAATATGGTAATAAAAATATCTGGTCTATCGAAAGGGTTGTTTAGTGGATCGGTTAACCTCTATTGCCGGAAGAAAACGGCGTTTGCCTTTCAAGTTTAAAACAAATTTATATTACTATCTTTTGCATTTTGCAAGGTACTTGCAACTTTCGTGCATACTTGCGCAATGAAAGGGTTTAAAAGCTAGATCCACATAAGCCAATGAATAGCTGCGTATACGCTTGATAGCACAAACTATTATAAGGCACCCGCAAAGTTAATTGCAGAAGTTGACCGAATGTCAACAGTGGACACTTGGACTTGGACTTCTGCAAGTTTTACGAACTAAGAGCGGGGGCACACGATGTGTTGCGGCGGCGGTACGGCGCCGGAGCGGTGTCGCTGCGTCGTTTTACATAGAAATATCTGTGGCATGTCACACGATGCGCTCCGGCGCCGCACCGGACTTGCAACCACCGAGACGAGGCGGGGAGGGGTGAATGCGTTGCGACGTCGGAGCGGCACCGCTCAGTTGTTTATGCGTCACAAGGAAGGACACACGCTCGCTCGTTTCCATTTTTTTTCTCTACGATTTTTTTGCTACGGCGCCGCAGCGGCATAACTACGTTGCGGCGCCGCACCGCTCGTGTGCCCGCTGATACGGTGAAATCTTTGCGGTGCGGCGCCACAACGCATCGTGTGCCCCCGCTCTTAGAGAGCACTTGCTGCAATAGCTTGTGCAATTTAATTTGCTAGTGAATTTAGCACTTAAAGCCATCGTCAGTCAGTTCATGGCCAAAGAGTCCCACCAGTTTGAAATTTCCGAAAAAATATATGTAAAATGTGGAATGGCGTGTCTGTTAGGGGTCTGACATGGCTTTCAGGCTGAAATCGTAATATACAACTTTATTTTTTAGTATAAACAAAAACCGAGACACCCCAACAAGATTTTCATCAGAACTGCCTGAGTGTGTGTTTTTTGTAATAAATATCAAGTTACACCTTAGTTTATGTCGTGTTAAGTTCCCTAGTAAAGTGTGAAATGCCTGAGATGTGCTATGCAGGGGTTGTCTAATACACGGAAACTGACCGAGCGGACCGTCTCAAGCCTTTGGGCGAACTTTGGGGCTTGCGATTTTAGTCACTTGTGGCCTAGTCGAATTGTCATTTAGACGTTCGATTTTCGCGGCGAAAATTGACCCTTATATATCCCCTACCTATTCGTTATTATTCTGAGTTATAGATTTGACGTTTTGACAGATTTTTTATACCTACACTAGCTGTCAAAACATGAAACTTATTTCTTGGATATAAGTTAACATATCGCACCCCCGCGGCCCCGGTGCAACCCTGTCACTTTTGCAAAAAAACATTTTTTCAGGAGAAGCATTTAAGACTTTAGTATCGTTTAGAAATGATGACACTTCCTGATTTTCCACAACGACACTTACGCCAACCAGTGTACCAATCCAGTGACAAGATCGCACCAAGTGCAGAGGTACTTTAGGCCACATAATAAATACTAAGCTCGTTTTCCGAAATATTGCAAAAGTGACAGTGTTGCACCGGGGCGGGGGTGCGATATTTTGTCAAAATTGGCCCAAAATCAGTTATATTTTCTACTAGCACATTATCACTCAGTTGCAAGAAAGGTCCATTAAATTTTAATGCTCTCATTAGAATGTTAATGATCCATTAACCTCTTCTGTCCATTGCAAGAAGCTAGATTTAATTGAATGATTAACTATCCATTAAAATTAATTTTTGATGTGTCGAACTCCCCATGATTTCAATATATGATAATTAGTAAATGAATAACGAACTACGACCTAATTAGTGTTCATGCAATAGCCATTAATTTAATGGAAACATTATTCTTAATGACGGATTAGTTAATGATCACATAATGGTATCTTTCTTGCAACTCTGTGTATAATTCGTTTTTTAATCTCGGAGACTGAATTGACAGGCACGAACTGTCAAATATGAAAAAAATGTTCCAATATTTTACAAATTTGACATTTGTACCTGTCAATTTAGTCTCCGAGATAAAAAAAAACAGACTTTATGCTATTAATAATAAGTTGTGACTAAAATTATTGTTACGAGTTTTAACATTTTATTTAATGTTTTGTTTTTAGATATAATCTATGGGTTTATTAATTAATTTATTTTATACGCTGTGATATTTACCGAATACATCTCCCGGTCATGACATTCCAAAATTAAAAAGAGAATAATTATGGTTTATAAATGTAAAATAAAAAATGATTATACAAAGAAGTTTTTTATTTCTGTTCAAGCGGATAAAGGCTTAGAGCATATACCTAATGCTCTAAGGATAAAGATCAATTTTGCTTGAGCAGATACTTTTCCTACACCCTTTTCAACGTAAGGCTCAATTTACACCCCCGCGGAATGGAATAGAAGCGACTTTTTTAAACGAAATTGTACATAGTATAATGAACTTTATGTGAATTGTATAAAGTACAAACTAAATACGAGCCAAACAAAGGTCGCGCGTCTTCCGTGAAATCCTCGCGCATTCTCGAGAATCCCCTTAGCCCCCCTAGCTACTGTCGGCGCTGTCCGTGGAATCCGCGGGAAGTGGCGCGAACGTAGGGTTGCCATCTCTAAAATTTGGCAACCAGGACAAGACGGGTGAAAACCCCGGATTTTAGAGCCCAGAACCCGGACATGTCAACAAGTTTTTTCTAAACGTAGTTACTGTAATAAGAAACAGTTGTTTAGCGAGTCGGTTCGTTGGTCAGTGCGTGTGTCGCGGGCGGCCCAAAACTTTAAATTTTTAAACCCGGACTACATATGAAGTCCTGCCCGGACGCTCCCCGGATGCCCTCTAAACTAGGAAAAATCCGGGGAAACCCGGACGGATGGCAACCCTACGCGAACGGGGAATCGGTCGGGACGGTCACAGTAGTGCGGTGCCAAGCGTTAATGATGATGGTGGGAATTCTCGAGCATTCCCGCTAATTCGCGCGCCTCCTAGCGTCATGAGGCGAAGTTGACGCTTGTTCCATTCCGCGGCGGCAGTCTTGGAGCCTAAGGTGATTTTTCACGTTTCTCTACAAAACGTTACAAAGAATATCAAATACTTATTTAAATAAAACAAAACATTGATATTATAGCTATTTTACGGGTTTTTATGATGTCCTTTACGTTTTTTCGATAGGAGTCTCCTTACTACAATTTACGAAATGAACGCTGTGTCATGACTTATCTTACTTACGGTAAACAGTATGAAACTTAATAATATGTTACTAAAATGTTGACACCTATTGTACACTACGATTAAAATGGGTTCCCTACGTGACATCGAAACTCAATACATCGAATGTCGCAGCATCGAAAACGGTGCATCGAAGGGTCACATAATCGATGGTACTCTACATCGACGGTACGCCACATCGAAAGTCTCGACATCGAAAGTTTACGATATCGATGGTACGCTACATCGAGTGTCGTTAAATCGATTGGTTACAGTATCGATTTCTCATCACTGCGAATTGCTTAACAGTTAAAAATGTTTTTTTTTTAATAATATTGTTTTCTTGTGTGTTTAATTTATTTTTACTCGGTGCAGTAACTAATGGATACAACGATCTTTAGATGCAATAATCCATCGATTTTGCAACCAGTCAATGTTGCAACCAGTCCATGTTTTAACCATACAATACTGTAAACATTCGATTTCACGACATTCGATGTAGCGTACCATCGATTATGTGACCATTCGATTTCACGACATTCGATGTAGAGTACCATCGATTATGTGACCCTTCGATGCACCATTTTCGATGCTGCGACATTCGATGTATTGAGTTTCGATGTCACGTAGGGAACCCGATTAAAATAAGGTGTTTTTTTTAACTTCCAAACATGCCGCCCGGCCCACTGGATGGCAAGTGGTTACCGCATTTACAAGATGTAACATAAATAAGTGTACAGCCGTAAAAACGTGGTGTGTAAGAGCCCTTAAGGGGTCACTGTACTCATCATTATGAACAACTTTTACTATGGGACCAAACCTGAAATCGCGAAAAAAAACAGCTGTTCCCTACATTTTGACGAGTTATGCGAACATTAATGTAGGGAACAACAGTTTTTTTTTCTTCGCGATTTCAGGTTTGGTCCCATAGTAAAAGTTGTTCATAATGATGAGTACAGTGACCCCTTAAGGGCTCTTACACACCACGTTTTTTTCAGGCGCTGTCGACGCGCGTCTCACGCAACTATAACGCGCTGCAAACGCGATGTTATCGCAACCAATTTACCTATTCACACGTTCATAAAATTGTAGTATGCAGACGACGACTTTTTCGCGAGCTGTCGATGCGCTCGTAGCGCTGAGTTACATCGAAACAGACGCGCTGTCACAGCGCGTCTCTTTAGCTTCAGACACATACATACAGCGCGTTTTAATCCAAGGAGAGTTGTTCACGCGCGTCTGTAGCGCGATATACGCTCCTTCGCGCGCGTGCTACACGCGTTTTACTTTGCAAGGAGAGTTGCTCACGCGCGTCTGTAGCGCGTTTCTCGTGAGTTTGCAGCGATGCAATCGCAAGTAATCTACCTATTTCAAGTTTAGCAGCGCCGACAACGCGCGATAGCGAAACGCGCGTCGACGGCGCCTGAAAAAAACGTGGTGTGTTTGAGCTCTAAGAGGTTGTGCGTTATTTATGTTACACGTTACACCTTGTATACACCTACAACACCAAGAGGATTGGTGAGGCGTTGACAACCTTACAGACAAAGTTGTAAAGTCTCATGTGCCTGTAATTTCAGCGGTACCCATACCCTTCAAAGCGGAACACAGCAATGCTACTTGGCGTCAGAAATAGGTATGGAGCCTGGAGGCAGCCCCGGAACTTCAATTATTTTTAGGCGGGGCAATAACTGAAATATTCTGCCCCCGCCCACTTATACAGGCTGTTAAAGAAATCGTGTAATTCCTTCAAACCGCGTGATCTACGGGTGACACAGATTAACCCTAAATGGGAATTTTCGAAAATCAAACAAAAAAAAATTTTTGGTTTTCAATTTCTGAGTCTTTTTAGAGCCTTGAGTTATTTGACTGCAAAGAGCGATATCGCGTTAGTCGTTCCTGCCAGCCGTGTCGCCGTACTTTCATTAAATTATGCGTGGCATCGAAATGTTCACACAAATAAAATATTTTTTTGCAAAAAAATAAAACTTATTTTTTTAATAAATCCTTATTAGATGGTTTAGATAATTATGATCGGTAACAAAGCCGCATGAAAAAAAAAGTTTTTTATTTATTTTAATTTTAATCAATCTAAATCCCGTGCGGGGCCAGTCTACACCAGTAGTAGATCATGTGGTTTTAAGGAATGACACGAATTCGTTAACACCCTGTATTTATTTTTACCTTTATCTTTATAATTTCAGCTATCAGATGTCCACTAATTGATTGACATATGGACATAGGCCTTCCGGAAATAATGCAAACATCGCTCTCGCCGCGCCCGGTCACGTGGTCCGTGTGCTGTACCCCTGGGTATCGGTCGAGTTGATACGGCCACAGTAAAACAAGAGTGAAATTTCTATACTTGTATTATCTATTATTTATTGTGGTCAAAGTTAAGTGAATGATGAGTTGTCCATTCGTCTGTAAAGTGTGAAGTTGGCCGCCCTCTGAACTTGTCGCCCGGGGCATGGGCCCCGGCTTGCCCCCCCCCCCCCCTAGATCCGGGGCTGCTTGGAGGTAGTACTATCCTCGGACGAACTCTGACTCTTTGATTTTGATTTGCACCTAGGCGGGTGCTGGACATGCCGACATTACAACAATACCTATTTATAAACACGACCCCGACGGAGCCGAGTGCTGGGCAGTGAATGTGTGGTTGGTACAACGCATTTTTATGGCTAAGGCTGAGCTGCGTAGCGAAGAATGTGTTTTGTAAGCACCAATAGAATCACTTCATTTACCTAGCTTCGCTCTGCGCAGCTCTGGTGGATACGGGTTAAGCGGAGCGAGGTTTTTGTTCATACAAAACAAGCGAGAAATGCGAGCGAGGTATGTGTTACGAGGAATGTGTTGCTAGGAATGTGTGCGAGGATTTGAAAATATGCGCCTACCAGTCAGTCAATAGATGGTGTTTGGAAGAGGATGATCATTAACACATTACGCTTTACACATTCCTCGCACAGCTCTGGTGGAATGGGTCACATCGTTTCACATACTCGCTACACATTTTCGCACCGCACATTTTCCTCGCACAGCTCTGGTGGATGTCCAGCCTAAGTGTGTCCTAGAAAGTTGGGCAAGAACTTAGGCGTTGTCAAAGTTTAGTAGGTACCTACAGTCTGGGCATTCGTTTTCATGCAAGTTGCCCTTGAAATATGGCCTACGCGCAGGTGTAATGGGCCCTACATACGTAACTATTACTTAGCAGGAGTGAAGGCTTGTGCAAGTCTGCAATTATACGTATGTGGGAAGAATTTGCGCAAGTATGTAGGCACTGTGGCGTTACGCAGACTTGTGCAAGTCTAAGCTTGCACAAAGATATCGTAACGCGTGTGGTGCCAGTAACGCTATAGCTGCGTGCAAGCAATGTCGTATCTAGGGACGGTTGTCAGGGGCGCAGAAACTAGAGGATGTGCAAATTAGGCCGCTCAATACATATACAGGGCAGGGTGTCCTAAAAAGTAGTGTCAAGCGGAAGTCTAGAGGTAGAGCACTCTTAGGGTCTCCCCACATTTTTCGACGCGGAATCGGCTTAAGCCGAGTGCGTATCACCACACTACTCGACTTATCTATACAAACGGCTCGTTTCGCCGTCGGCCGGCGTCGCGACGCGTCGTCCGAGCCGAGCCGATGCGAATGGTATTAGTAACACCCTTATTACGTAGACATAAACCCCCTTATTACAAAAGATGGTTTAAACCAAGACTAAGGTAAACCCAGGTTTAAAATATACCCATCACTTTCTTATGTCATACAACAAAGTTTCAGAAGTCGGTGCAACTCTACACTGAAACAAATAGAAGCCACCGACTTCTGAAACTGTTAATTTTATATTATGGTAATTATTTTACTCCTTTTAGTTTTTCTTTGAAGTCGGTTTTTACTTTTTTTAAAGTTTATTTTTTATTAAATACGTTTTAGTGCCTTATACGAGATCATTCATTTTCGGCCCAAAAGTCAAAGTGCCGGCCAACGAAAAAAAACATGTCACCACTGTTGGGGAAGTCAGTCCGAGTATTTTTTACTACGGCACTAAGTCTCTATAATCATTCCTTCTGCTGATTTTTTGGGTTGAAAAATCTGGTTTTCCGTACGTTTGACCAACATCTTTTTAACTGCTTGCTGGCGAAAAAGTGATATGAGCTTGTTGGGATGATGACCTTAAACAAGATTATAACACCAACCGCAGTGAATATTATTTGACCATTAACTGAAAGGTATTATGATGAAAAAAAGAACAAGACTTAAGTGTTAATACATAGGTTAGTGAGTCAATTTAGTACAGACTAGACTAGACCATCTACTGATATGACAGCTTATACGTAAGTACTAATATCTTGTTTATACGAGTATCAACGCCATTGCACTTGGCCTGCACTATACTTGATGTGAAATAAATAGCGCTTAGATACATATATTTTTATTATTTGCATCATACAATAAAGGCCCATCCAGCACTATTGTAGAGAGCTATGTATCCAATGCACGGACCAGTGGACTACAAATCCAGTCTCTGAGAGAGGCCATTGTCGAGCGCTTGAATTTGTCCCTTAAGGCATTCTCCAACTGGGGCGATGACAACCTGGTGAAGTTCAATTCAGCTAAGACCCAAGCGTGTCTGTTCTCTGCCAAAAGGAGGCCATTCCAGCTGGCTCCTACTTTGATGTCAACCCTCAACTTTGGCTCCGATATTGAGCCCAAAGCTCAATTGGCGGCTAAAAAGCTGGCTATCCTCTCGAAGGTGCGGCGGTAATTCATATCGGAACAGTTGCTTCTATTGTACAAAGCACAAGTTCGTTCGTGCATGGAGTACTGCTCGCACCTGTGGGATGTCTCAGACAAGTACTGGTTTGAGGCGTTGGAGTCCTTTGAGAAGCGTGCCAAGAAACTTATCAGCAACAACTCACTTGTTCAGACCAAGCTCCAAAGTCTTGAGCATCGGCGCAAAGTTGCTAGTCTATCGGTTTTTTATCGAATATGTTTCGGAGAGTGTGCTTCAGATCTGCATGATCTAATTCCCCCCGTCCTTTTTTCTATTGGACGACCAGAAGCATGAAAAAGCGCCATCGGTTCATGGTTGATATACCAACGACCCGAACGAAGCGCTTTTATTCCACTTTCATTGCGAAAACCGCCAAACAGTGGAATGCATTGCCTGAGTGGGTGTTCCCCGACAGCCACAATCTGGGTGTCTTCAAGTCACGAGTGAATCGGTTTCTTTTGTGCAAGCGTGTTCCATCGTAGACCGCATCATCGCATAACATCAGGCGAGATGGCGGTCAAATGCAGGCCATATTCAAATAAGTATAAAAAAAAAAAACACCGCGGTTTGGTGTCATACATAATAATACTTGTTCAAGGTCATCATCCCAACAAGCTCATATCAGTTTTTCGCCAGCAGATGAAAAGATTTTTGTCAAATAAACCGAACGGAAATCCAATTTTTCAACCAAAAAAATCAGCTGAAGGAATGATTATAGAGACTTAGTGCTGTAGTAAAAAATACTCGGACTGACTTCCCCAATAGTCGTGACGGCTTTTTTTTCGTTGGCCGGCACTTTGACTTTTGGGCCGAACTTTGTATGAACCGTGAATGATCTCCTTTAACGCCCTCCTCTTCCTAACCCTTCTTTTTGGCTTTGACGTAGTCGGGTATAAAAAGCCCTTTCGAATGATACCTTACACGATATAATGAAAAAATTTCAAAGGGGGGGACGGGGGGGGGGGACGGACGCACCCCCTCCTCTTTTCCAGTAGTCGGTTCACAACAACAAATATAAATAAAGCAATATTAGTAATTTGAGAATTTTGCTTTGATCCGATGAGGAGTTCCGTTCCATATCTCTGAAGTTCATGGTCTAATCATAACAATATTTATATGGGATCAATCGGGAAGTATACCCTTTCGAACAAAAGAATAATTTTTCAAATCGGTTAATAAATGACGGAGATATGAGGAAACAAACATAAAAAAAAAAAAAAAATAGAAATCGGTTAAAAAGAGACGGGGCTATGTTGAAACCTAGGTTTTTCTTAGACCATCTTTTGTAATAAGGGGGAAAGGCTTTTTTGACCGGTGTTAGCCGATTCCGCGTCGATAAATGTGGGGAGACCCTTAGAGGTACCCGAATCACCCCCATGCACTTACGTTCCGCGATTTTTTGTTTGGTTTCGAGTTTTGATTTATTTTCATGTTTTAATCAGACTCTGACTGTAATGACATTTTTGATCATAGTGTCATGAACAGTTGAGACAAATGCGTGTTCTGGGGCCTAATTCTCCTAAAATAAATCTTGATAAATCACAACCGAACCAAGGCCGAACCGTTCATTCAGACAGTTCTCAATTTCAAAAGCTATCAAATTGTTTGACACAAAAAACAAAATCAATCATTTTGAAAGTTTTCGAAAACAAAAACTGACTGACGGTTGTGGTTCGATTGCGTTTGGCAACAATTTATTTTAGGAGAATTGGGCCCCTGTTCATCTTATTTAGAAAAAATAACTTCACGTCACTATGATCAAAAATATCAATAAAGTTGAGAGTTTGGATAAAATGAAAAGAAATCTTATCTCGAAAACTACAAAAAATTGCGGAACATTGGGGGTGATTCGGGTACCTCTGTGCTCTAGCTTTGGAATTCCGCTTGACACTACTACTTTCTGGGACATGGTGTACAACTGAAACAATTTGCAGCAGATCTCGTGTTAAATATGATGTTGATTTAAATGTAAATGAATTATTTTTGGAGATTGAGAGCTACAAATATATCCGATAAAATTGTTAGTGCCTTAATTTATAACTTTTTTTTTAAAATGACTTTTTGCGTGTTTTTTTGCGGGGCGCATTGATGCTGAGCCCTGAGCGCTCATGACCTTTGCTACGACACTGCGTGCAAACTCCTTGTTTAATAAAACACTGTTCAAGATAAAACACAGCCATTTTTAGGTTTTATTGGTGTGAATACTATACGAATACAAAAACAGCAACAGTGGAATTTAGCCCAGTTTAAACTATATCTTTTTTAATGGAATCGATGTAAGTATCGCTATTATAATTCTGATGTTGTATTAAATTCCATCGAAGCGGCCTCTTTTTGATGGTTCTTCTTGATAAAGTCGGTGTCACTGGACCGTCCCCTGCCGATTCATCATTATCTGTGCCAGAACTTGTCAAATTTTCACGCGGTTTTGATTCGCTTTTCTTCCATTTGACATTAGCTGTATGTGATTTTTTCTGCATCATTTTTATCCATATGTTTTCGCTTAGCGTTTCGATTTTCCGTTTTTTCTTACTTTTCACTGATTTATCGTTGCTTATAACTGATCCGCTGGACTTTTTGTATTTCATCGAGCTTTTTATCACTGGGCATTCGGATTCCACTTCGATTTTTTTTTTACTTTTTCTTTTGAAGATTTTGCATCTAGATTTTTTAGGTTTATTAATGTTTTTGGAGGAAATTTCTTTTTCGATTCTGGCACTTTCATTGACAGTGACCCGGGATTTCGGTATGATTTGGAATTTCAATGAGGCATCTTTTTGTAATGCACATGTTTGGGAAAGTTCCTGTCTCAAATTAATTCTGTTTATCCTGCTGTACTCTGATGATATTAATCTGTCAAGAGGGAAACAACACATCGTTTTGATACATAATCTAATTCTCCTCAGTACATTTCTTAAAAGTATTGTTAGTACTATGTTTTCGCTATTTTCGTCTATGTTATAGCCCGTTGAATTTTTTCGTTCCATTTTAAATCACACTTTGAATTTGGCATGGTTTTTTATAATCAAAGAGAATACAATAATTTGAATGGTTTAATTGCGTTTGGTTGGTGACATTTTGTCAGTTATTTGACATTTGTGTGGCTATGGTTCACGAGACTTTTTAATTAATACCATAACTTTATCTTCGAGTAAAGAGGTGTGAATCAAGTAGTATGGCTGTTTGAATAGAACCAGGGGTTCCCTAGTTCCCTACGCCACTGCGAAAACCGTTATTCGATTTTCGTTAGATCGAACACTTTATGACGAATCAATGCTCTAAGCGAATCAACGATACCTAGGTACTCTAAACTACGTTACTTCTAAGTCTTATTTGTGCGATGTAACGTTAGTGCGAAACACATTGTATCGAAGAATTTTACAGCTACAGCTTATTAGGCCGAATGCTTCTTTCCTCGATACTGCAATATATCGCGCATTTTTTTTTTACTTTTTCTTAATTATTGGTTAAAAAATGACAGAAATGACATAAAAAATATAGAATTACAATTCAATTGATTGGCCCCTACAAAAGGTAAAATATTTTGTTGCGATTTTCGACAACTCTTGCGATGTCATTGGCGATTCTTTTGCCTTTTGTTGGTGGGGTTTTACCTATTAACATCTGCTTTGAAAGATATCGAATTGTGATTGTATGTTTTTAAGCGCCCTTAATATATTGACTGAGGCGCCTCTTGGGACGCCTATGATACTACGACTACTACGACTATGGTAGGGCCGGCCCTGAATAGAACTACAGCAAGTAGAAAGAACTCCACTTGGAAGTGGGTTTGTACAGCGAAAGGGAAATTAACAAGAAATAATTGAGCGGAACAGAAAAACTGGATTTTCTTAATGGAAAAACTTTCCATTAAGAAAGATTTTTCATAGAAATCTCATAGAAAGGAGGAGTTTTTCTTTTATTTTCAAAGCAGCGATCTTGCTCACCTTTTGGACACTTTTCGAGATTCTCACCTCGCAGTTACAAACCCAAACTCTTTTTTATTAGGATTCCGTACCCAAAGAGTAAAACGGGACCCTATTACTAAGACTCCGCTGTCCATCCGTCTGTCTGTCACCAGGCTGTATCTCATGAACCGTGATAGTTAGACAGTTAAAAAAATTCGCAGATGATGTACCTATTTCTGTTGCCGCTATAACAACAAATACTAAAAAAAACAATAAAATAAATATTTAAGGGGTTCCCATACAACAAACGTGATTTTTTTGCCGTTTTTATAGATAATGGTGCGGAATCCTTCGTGCACGAGTCCGACTCGCACTTGGCCGGTTTTTGTAATAGCTCAGAGATTTTGAATAAAACAATGAGAGTGAAATATTGTATTATAGACCTTCAGGGACTTTTATCATTTAGGTACCTATTAGATAAGCTAAGTACTATTTTCTAATAATTAAGGTGATGGTTGTAATAAGGTTCAAATTTGCTTGTTCGGGATTCGGATAAATTAAATACGTGTTGATTGAATGCAAGTATATTAGCGACTAACGTAATACTATAATATTAACTGCTTTTAAAGACGACATGAGATATACATATATAGCTAGGTATGTGGATATGTGACTTGCGCAGCTACTAAGACAACTTTCAACCTAACATAAGGTTTTATTTATCAAATCGATAACCCATTTTCCCATGAAACCATACCCTACCAAAACACTTATCAATTATAACTACAAAAATCAATTGAAGTGGATAGATAAAATATCGCACAGCCTCTTCTTTTTAATTAACTATTCATTCATTTTATCAACATTATCTGATATAATATCGAATTATTGTTCTGTAAGGGCCAAAACACACTCGGCGTATCTTGTGTCGCGTACTGCGTATGATACGCGACGCAGAATTCGCTTAAGTGTGACTGTAGCCGCTGAAAATGCCCCAAATACAATGTACTTAATATCGACCGAACGCAAGATGCGCGCGAAACTTTTCTAAAATGATGAGATCCGCAGGAGAACCAAGGTAACCGACATAGCACGAAGAATTGTTAAACTTAAGTGGCAGTGGGCGGGACACATTGCTCGCAGAACGGATGGCCGATGGGGCCGAAAGGTTCAGGAGTGGCGACCGCGTACCAGAAGGCGCAGCGTGGGTAGGCCTCCCACAAGGTGGACCGATGACCTGATGAAGGTCGTGGTAATCCGCTGGATGAGAGAAGCATAGGACCGGTCGATGTGGCGATGCTTGGAAGAGGCCTATGTCCAGCAGTGCACGTCTTTTGGCTGAATGAATGAATGAAAATGAAGGACGATACATAACGGTAACGCGACGAAATATGATCTACGTAAGATACGCTCAGTGTGACTGTAGCCTTAAAGTCCCTAATATAATTAACAATATAGGTAGTATAATCACTTCACTCGTTGGTTAATTGTAAAGATAGTCAGTTGCTCATTTTGTGCTTTCAGTACTTACCAGTAACTTAATATTTTTGTTGAAATAATGGTGAGCGCAGAAAATAGTTTTTCGCCAACGGATTTGTTTCAATACGTAAGTTATTTTAATATTTAATTACAACATTAGAAAAAAAAAACAATTTGCTTCCTCAATCTTTTCTCGCGTCGTCAGGAGCTAGAGAATAACTCATGCCGAGATGAAAATATTAGCTAGTCAGCAAGGCTGACTGCCCAGGGTGCACCGGACATGTTTAAGTATCGTCCTTTTTTTTCTATTGGACTGCTATTATTGGTCCTAGGGGACCCTTTCTACGTAACCGGGCAGTTATTGGCGAGACCTGAAGGGACTCCAGCCAATGGGGGGGAAGTAAAATACTTAACCTAAGCTAACTACTTATACTACACTAACATCGTGACTACCTACAACAACAGCACTAAAGGCGACCCCTAGTGGGACTCGGACCTCGGCTTAGGGTGTTGCTGGCGGGGGTTTGGGGGGGGGGGGAGACAGCAGCTTGATGAGGGCTAAATTATCGGTGTGACTGCGGAGTCTGAAGAGACAACCGGCTCTACGACGGGAGGACTCAGTGGATCGTGACCGACGGCGGTGGGACGTCACGACGGGCCTCGTCGGCGAGGACGTTATGCCTAGCAGCCTACCGAGATTCCGGAACAGGGTCCAAGCTATTGTAGATCAGGGCTTCAGAGAGAGGAACTTTCTAACAATACGCGCCGAGCCCAGAAGTACCGCTTTCTGTATCAGGCCCTTGATCCAGCTGCCCAACGAGAGCCTCTTTAGATGTTAGACGAGGCTAACCATATGCCGTAATTACTATCGGCACAATGATTGCTGAATCAACATCCCACATGGCGACAGCCTCGTGTGCCAAGTCTTGATATTTAATTTCTTTCTTTCACAGATTTCACAAGGTTCTCGCTTGGCGTAAAGGTACAAGTCCGAGACGGGCTGCAAACTGCAGACTGCAACCGCAGACCGCAAGTCACATTGGTTTGTATGAACCAGTAGTGTCGCTTGTCTGCTGCTGTCATCTGCGGTTGCAGTTTGCGGTCGCCGTTGGAATACTACCGTTAAGGTGTGCACCTTAAAGGTGTTATTCGGACGGCGAGTTGCGGTCGGCGAATGCAGTCTGTAGTTTGCAGCCCGTCTCGGATTTGTACCTTACAGTGATATCAACAATCATTGTGAGACGCTCTGATCGATTATTAATTACTAGCTTTTGCCCGCAGCTTCGCTTGCGTGAAATTTTGAACCCGTTAAGTGACGATTTCCCATACAAACTTTCATCCCCTATTTAACTCCCTTAGGGGTTGAATTTCGAAAAATCCTTCCTTATTCGTTGTCTACATTATAAAGGGAACCTCTGTGCAAAATTTCAGCTTTCTACGTCTAAGGGTTTGGGCTGGGCGTTGATGAGTCAGTCAGTCAGGATTTTTCCTTTTATTTATTGAGATTAATATTATCTTATTAATATTACAATTTCAGGCTGAAATGTTGCTTAAACAGTCGAAGCTAAAAGAATCGACCGTACAGCAGTGTGCCAATAACTACGGCTGGCTATCTTCAAGACACGTCCAGAACGAAGTCAGCAAAACTAATAAAGAATTAGAAAACCTGAAACCGATGATTCAAAAGGTATGGCCATATAACAATAACAGTGATTGTGCACTGCGTCGGATGCGAATCCGAGAAAAAGGTCCGAAGTAACCAAAGGTCCGAGGTGACCAAAGGTCCGAGGTAACCAAAGGTCCGAGGCAACCAAAGGTCCGAGGCAACCAAAGGACCGAGGTAAATCAAAGGAGAATGGGCAAATTTCATATAAAAAAAAAACCAGTAGCAACAGAAACGACTCATATTGGTATTTGTCACACTTAATGTCCTAAACAATCCTGCATATCTTTTTTTTCATAAGGTCCCAGAGAACCCATTATAATGATGATTGACTTTTTTTTTCGTGTATCACAGAAATATTTATAGTAATCACTGTATCGCACTGCACTGCTGGATGTAGCATGTCCCATAAATTGTGGCTACTCTAGATGCTTGTTCAGATAATGGATTGAAACAAAATCTAAAATAAGGTTGAGCTACACGATGGCTGATGCATGCGTGCCTTCAGTTGAGACTGGGGGCTTACCATGACCTCTTATGAAAACGTTCAAATGCCAGCCAGTCAACTTCCGTTCAAAAGCACGCCTACTTCTGAATCGCTAAAAATCGTACCATGACAGTACTTCTTCTTCTATCGTGTTGGCACGAGCTATACGAGAATAGGTCATGCCGTAGTGAAAAGATTAGCCAGTCAGCAAGGTTGGTAGCGGGGCGGTCTGCCCAGGGTGCGCCGGACGTACTTAAGTATCGTCACTCGTGGAGGCTTTCATGGACCCCATGAAAATGAAAGATGAGAAAATGACAGTAATAAAGGTGAACGACTATTGAACCAAGTTGAACGGTAATGCTTGTTCCTGGTACGAAAAGTCTATACAAAAAAAAAGGTGAACGGATTTCGTAAACGTACGTAGCAGGCCTAACGATGTCATAGTACAAAAAAGCAGGGCAGTTCAACTTCCAGGCAACTTCTGTCCTGCTTTAAGAGGTCATAGTAAGCCCCCTGGTCAACTCAAACCTGATAAGGCTCTTTCCTCAAAAGGCCATTCCAGACGTTGCCCTACATTGTTATACTCGCATAGTTTTATACCACACTGTCTGGACTTTAAAAGAGTCATGGACCTCTGAGTTTATATCGGCTTTTCTTCTTAGAGCTAGTCCGATAGGAAAAGCTGGCGCCATTTTCTTAGTCTTAAAAAAAACATTACATTGTCTCGTAAAAGTGTCTGTAATAGATTTATTCACAGAAATAAATATAATATTTCATATAACAAAGTTTGCAATTAAAATATCTCAGGCTAGACGGTGGCAATATTCCTATTTTTATATTTTTTCCTATTTCGATTGATCTGTAATTGCAGATATCCTAATTTCCAACGTTATAATTATTATTGACAGATGTCATCAGAAAATTGCGCCAAAGTAGCTGTCAAACTCGAAAATTTGATAGACGGAGTGGAGTCTGCCTCTCTAATTTTAAAAACATTCAAAAATCTTCTAGAAGAACAGTACAGCATACAGCTGATGGCCAAAAACGTGATTAAAGCAAAGGAAAGAGGTTTGAAGAAGAACAGACTGAATAAAGTCCATCCTGTATTGGTTCCAGAAGGAAGACTACCAACAGTTTCATTTATATTGCACTAGAGGTCGCCAGCGGCTCGCCCGCGTGGATGTCGTTTATCGCATATTCCGCGTTTTTATCTACTATAATATGCCTGTATTATACATATAAACCTTCCTCTTGAATCACTATCTATTAAAAAAAACCGCATCAAAATCCGTTGCGTAGTTCTAAAGATCTAAGCATAAATAGGGACAGACAGCGGGAAGCGACTTAGTTTTAAACTATGTAGTGATTAGCTAGAAAACACTAAGGAAACAGATTTCCCGTAATTTCTTCCTTATTTATATTAATTATAGGTATTTTTTTGGGTTAAATTGTATTTCGTCGTAATTGACAACATTTCGTATTTTTAACCTGCATGTATTATTACGTTATATAAAAGTAAATCCAAATCCAAGGCACCCGTATTTTTCCGTTTTTCGAAATTATGTACTTTTCATTCATAATTTCAACTTTGAAATTCGGCGTATTCTAAAAAGACGTAAGCGCCAAATGACGTCATACATACGGTGGAATGGCGATCTAACCTTTGCTTTACTGTGAGCCGTCAAAAAAACTGTTAGTTAGATGTCACTGTCATATTACACTTGTCTTGTTTAACTTCAAAAGTGACATTGACATGTCTTGTTTGACATTAAATGTTTTCATCTAAAACATTGGAATGCATAGGCAAAGGTAACTCCTCATTCCACCGTTTATGTGACGTCATCACATGTTTTTTCATTTTCATTCATTTTTCTCAGAAATAATTAAATAAAAAAATACAAAAAAAATATATTTGAACTCAGGATACAAAAGTGAAGAAACGGTATTTTTGTTTTAAGGTCGTGTCAGTTATGAAATGTTGTCAATTGTCTGTTATTACAATCATTACTGTTTTTGTTTGAACGTGATTAAACCACTTGGTTCAAAAATTAGGTACATTATAGAAGTTTAACGTTTTAAAATCTTTTATTTTTTATTTTGTTGTTTATTTTTCTCCTCACAAAATTATGTCTACAGTTGTGCCAATCTAAAGCTGGCTATCCACGGTGCGTGGTAGCGCGCACCGGCTGTGCATGGTATCATCCGTAAAATCACGCACCATGGGAAGCCACATTATGAGGGTGTGTGATGTAGATACGGCGCACCGCTCCGCACGCACCCGCGTTACCACGGACGAGTCTCTTCACATGGTGCATCGGTGCGAGCTCGTGTGTTGCGGTGCGCGCTATAACGCACCGTGGGAAGCCGGTATAATAGGTCGGATTTGACATCTGTCAAAATACTAGTAGTAATGTCAACACTAGTAATAATTACTACAATGCATGGCGTTTAGTTTCATTATAACATGCGTGTGCGATGTTTATACAGGGCGTCCCACGACTTTGTCACATGGAGGGGAAGTACCTTAAATACTGAAGATAGAAAAAAAACTGAATGAAGACTTCATTTTTATTTTAAAAACAATACGAACTGCATTCAAAGAATTATAAATAATCACCTGTCTGAACCGGGAATCGAACCCACTAAATGTGAAAACAAAAAAAAACTATAATTTTATTGTACTAATCGAAAGTCTCGAAATAATAAGACACGTTTAACAGTGCAACTTACAAACAATTTAATTTAGTAAATGCTCAAAATGTGTCTCTTCTTAATGTAAGTATACAAATTGTAACTCTTTTAATAATCTCGCTTACCGTTGATTTATTTATTTTTTCATGATGAATATTTGAAATAATACTTCGAAATAGTAATAAAGCAGAAAGTAGTACATAAAGTCAGTTGTTATAAGCACGACATAGTCAGAGAAAATGGTATTCATTATTCTGAAGAAAATTTTAAATTAAATCGTAAATTTCATGGTGTTCCCTTTATTTTAGATGCTATGTTATTTAGAAGAAATAAATGTATCTGATCGAGCCTTTCGATGAGTACAATAAAATTACAGTTTTTTTTTTGTTTTCACATTTAGCGGGTTCGATTCCCGGTTCAGACAGGTGATTATTTAAAATTATTTGAATGCAGTTCGCATTGTTTTTAAAATAAAAATGAAGTCTTTATTCAGGTTTTTTTTTCTATCTTCAGTATTTAAAGTACTTTCCCTCCATATGGCAAAGTCGTGGGACGCCCTGTATAAATAAAAAGGCGACTTTCTTTGAAATCAAAGTCTAGCAACTTTTGTACACATTTATTTTGTGCTTTTATTCAAACGTTAAATCTGACCTACAGTCTGTCTATAAAGTCATGAAAAATTGGGAGCGCCACTAGTCATACATAATAAAATTTAAACTTTAAAAATAACTTCTCTTGCAGAACTTAATATAGTTTTACTCAATATTAAATCAATTTGCGCGTATTTAGACACGATTATCACTTGATAAAACACTAACTGACACAACACTGTGAAAGATTAAAAATTAGTTCCATTTCATGAGTTTCTAGACAGACTTTAGAACGTTAGTCGAACTGTAGTTTCACTGAATTTCATATTATGTGCACATCGGAGACTCATACTGTGTAATTGATTTCATACTCATTGCTCATAATTTGGCGTTTCAAAAACAGCTTTTAATCAATTTCAATGCAGCATCCTAATTGCACAAAACATTCGTAATCGGTTTCGATTTTGACAGGTCAACAATTTCAATAGCAATGTATGTTTAACAATCCGACTTCTCCACAACTATGTACCACGCTTAGATTATACAAAATGGTACTTAACACGCACGCAATGAATATTGTTGACCTGTCAAAATCAAAGCCATAGCGATTACGAGCGTGTTGCGCAATTCGGTATGTAAAGTTTTTTTTTGGTATTTTTTTCTTAAAGATTAGACTAAAGAAACTAATTTGAATATTTTTATGTATGTGCGGTGGTTATTTTTTAATTACCTACTTTTTTAAATTGGTCACTGAACAGAGCGTAGCCCATTACGCCGAATCTGTGACGAAAAGAGGTCAAATAGATGTCAAGCGAATTCGTGTATGTAAACATCTTATAATATTTCAAGAACTGGAAATAGCAAAATACTGTTCACACTGTCGGCGAGGACTCGCTCCACTAGTTTTAGTTTGTCGCTGAGTGACAAGAGCTATCAAAGATAATACTCGCTCAGCGATGCTTGCTCAGCGATGCTCGCTTGGCGATCAGAACTCACGCCGAGAGACCCACCAGCGGTCATTTGCGAGTGGTGCGAGTAATCGCCCGGCGCACTCGCTTATAGCCCGGCGATTAAACTATCGGAACAACACACTCGCTTCTCGCTGCTCGCCAACTCGGGTCTAGTTTCTAGCTCTACTCGCTTCTCGCTCATCGCCGGCGGTGGGACAAGTGCCAAAGAACTGCTAAGCCTGGCGTCGACTACAGCCGGAACGTGTCGTATCGAAGTGAGTCGAGTCGCATTTATTCCTTGTGTGTCCATCTTAGATGAATCGAATCGTTCATTCATCGCAACTCTTCAACGAAGTAGATTGTTTTTGCATGATGGACAGCTCGGATGAAGAAATGTTTTTATTTCAAATACTTTTTGATGAAGAAGAGGATTAAAGGAGAAAAAAGAAACGGCGTGCTCCAAAATACTGGGTACACGACATTAACATGAAAAGAAATCTTTACGGCGAATTTCACCATCTATCCAGACCTGAAAAAGGATCCTGTCAATTTTTTTCAATGTTTTCGTTTAGAAGATTTGCTAGATTTACTTGTCCGCTTTTCTGCGTTGACTAGGCGCACCGAGTCGAGTCAAAACGCATTGGAGAAGACATTCGCCTGTCGAGCAATGCGCGCGAGCGACTAGATTCGGCGCGCCGCGGCTGGTCGCTAATGAATGCAGTTTCATTCTAAATATACAGGATGTCCCTGGAAGTATGAATCAAATCGAATAGGGGCGTGTGGGCGCGGTAATGTTATGGGCAAGGTCATTCTCAAACTTTTTAACCCTGAGAATGTCGATGCAATTTTTTACGGTTCAAAAGTTACGACCATTTTTTTTTTTATCTATAACTTCGCATAGTGCTCAAAGAAAAAAATCTTAAAAACAGCTATCAGAGCGACCAATTTTTTTTTTTCGGGACTTTGCCGAAGACTGGGCCTTTTCTGTGGTAATACTTTTACGCAGCTAGAAAACATGTGTTCAATAAGAAAAAACATTTACTAAATTTTTTAATAGAAAAGTCGTGAAAAAAAAATGATGTCTTTAATATAATTTTTCAAATGTTTTTTTTTTCTTTGTGTACCATGCGAATTGATTGAAAAAAAACAAAAATTGGTCATAACTTTTGAACCGTAAAAAATTGCACCGACAATCTCAGATTAAAAAGTTTGGAAATGACGTTGCCCACGCACGCCCCTATTCGATTTGATCCATACTTCCAGGTACACCCTGTATAACAGGCGAAATCCTTCGATTCGATTCGACTCGACTCGGCGAGCCTAGTAGACGCGAGCATCTACAGCGGTTCAACGAAAGCATGTCACCATCACTACCAAATATGTGCAGTTCATTAATAAACATTTATCTCAATCAATGTGTGTATAATAATAAAAAGAATATAAAAAGTTAATGTTGCAGGAAGCCGTCTCCACGACCAGATTTTTACGTCAATTGATATGTGACATTTTGGATGATGGTGTTACGGAGAATAGAACCAAGATTTTTATATGCGATTTTAATAATGTTTGATACGTAGGAGACAAATAAAATTATTATTTGTTCGCTTATTTTTTATTGAAACATTATAAGTGGTTTAGTTTTGATAACTTACCCCTAATAAAAGAAAAAAGATTTTATTTTTAGTCAAGCTAAATTACGTGCGGGGTTAATATATACCAGTAGGGAATCCAATCCCGCATCAAAATTGCGATCCCGCAAGCATGCGGGATTGAGGTCATCAATCCCGCAGGTACCGTGGGATTTGCGGGATTGAGATTTTTTAAATATTCTTTTGTTTCGAGTAATTATTAAAAAAAAATGAAATAAAGACAAGTAATTATTTTTTTTGTCATTATTAAGTAGAGTTATTACTTATTATTACTAATCAACAATTGAATTAAATGATGCTTTAGAGGTAAAAATAATCGGCTTCTTTTAAGAAACGATATAACACAATTTTCAACCTTTCATCTTTTAGATTTGTATTGACAATTGAACATATTTATTGGTTTTTTGGCATCAAAAAAGTTAACTTTAAAAAAACTTTAATTTAAAAACTGAAAACTAAAGTATTTTCCATACAAATGCTATAGAAAAGTCACGCATAAGTTCCATGGGAAAGTTGTTAAATCACTTATTAGTGAGGCTGTGCTGGGTCTTAAAAATAATCAGAACGTCGTCTGAGCTCATATATGTATGTTTTTTTTCAATCTCGCAAAGTGCAGGATCTCGCATGAGTAATCCCGCATTTCAGACGCCGCAAAAAAGGTGCGGGATCCCGCGTTTGCGGGATCCTGCAGGATTGGATTCCCTACGACTACATTGTATACAGCATTTGTTTACTCAATATATATCTGCCTAGCCTTTTCCCAACTATGTTGGGGTCGGCTTCCAGTCGAACCGGATGCAGCTGAATATCAGTATTCTACATGGAGCGACTGCCTATCAGACCTCCACAACCCAGTAACTGGGTAATACGATACTCTTGGTAAGACTGGTTGTCAGACTTTCTGGCTTCTGACCAACAGTAACGACTGTCAAAGATCTACAAATGACAGCCGGGACCAACGGCTTTACGTGCTTTCCGAGGCACGGAGGAAACTCGCTATGGTAAATGGTCACCCATCCACAGACCAACCTCGGCAAGCGTGGCTTAACCCGGAAGATCAGTCTATGCGGCTGTAATTATTTAGCCACGAGCTCCTCATTCATTCCTCATTTGTTTACTCAATAAGGGAACGTAAATACTTTTCTGAGAAATAAATTTCTTCAACCATATTATTTTCGGTCATCAATTAATTAAAAGTTATATTTCTTGGTTACATCCTACATGACACACACCACCTGCTGTCTGCTCCCACATAATATCAGCCGCAAGGCCGAGTCGTTGACTGATGCGTGCAGTGTTTCAAAATGGCTGACACACTGACACTTCCCACCTAAAAAGTTTCAGAATTAATGACAGGAAGGACATGCGCTTTATATAATTCATTTCACTTGCAAACATTGATGTACAGTCTGTCTACAAAGTCATGAAAAATTGGGGGCGCCACTAGTCATCCTAACTAATATTATAAATAAGTACGAAAGTAAGTTTGTTTGTTTGTTACCCTTTCACGCCTAAACCACTGAACCGATCATCCTGCGTATAGGGTGACTGGTAATTAGTGACCGATACCTTAACACATGATTGTACTCATGATAACAAACAACTTTCCCAAAGAAACATTATTTTTATTTTATTTTTTTCATTTAAAATTTATCAATAAACCGTTAAGGAATGGACGCCGCTCGTAATGTTTTTTTTTTGTTTTTTAAATAATGTTTCTTTGGGAAAGTTGTTCGTAATCATGAGCACAATCATGTGTTAAAGTATCGGTCACTAATTACCAGTCACCCTATATACATTGTCAGGTGTACAGAAACGGACATAGGGTATATCCCTAAAAAAAGTACTGTTCCCGAGGAATACAACAATAACGTTATTAGAAGGCGCCACGTGTCTTTCGAATGATGATTGAATTATATTATTAAAGAAACTTTAGTAGTGTGTTAAGAGTTGATTGTTAAATTCTAAATTAACGCGACCAAAGCTGCGGCCAAAAGCTAGTACCTACGTTATAAAAAAACTTTAAAAATCATTTCTGTTGCAGAACTTAATATAGTTTTACTCATCTTAAATCAATTTGCGCGTATTTAGACTCGATTAACACTTGATAAAACACTAACTGACAAAATACTGGTAAAGATTAAAAATTAGTTCCATTCCATGACTTTATAGACAGACTGCAGAAACATATGGACTTACAGCGGTTACGCACTGCATCCGATCCGAATCCGTGAAAATACGTTCCGAAGTAACCATAGAACTATTTGTATGGTAGTTTACGCACTACATCCGTCATCCGATTTCTATCCGTCATCCGTGAGTTTCTAATTCGGAAGAACAATAATTGACGGACCGAAGTAGCCGTAGTACTGTTTGTATGAAAGCTTTCGCATTACCTCGGATTCAAATCAGACGCCAAACGGATATGTCAAAGATGGCCCCTGAATTGTTTGAATTTGGATCATAGATCGGAATAGTGCGTAAGCAACATCCGAATTCGGTCCGAGATTATTACTCTAGATCGGTATTTTCACGGATTCGGATCGGATGTAGTGCGTAAAGCAATATCCGAATTCGGTCCGAGTTTTTATATCCGTATTTTCACGGATTCGGATCGGATGCAGTGCGCAATCGCTCGGTTTAGTACAAAATTCACGAGAAAATTGTCCTGAGTTTACAAACATACACCACCAGAGTGCGCGCCAATACACACCGCCATATAAACAGTGAGCGAGCGAAGCCCCAGTCACACACTGGTCCAAAATTAAAAAAAAGTGGACATTGATAGTAGACCGCTGATATTTTTTTAATTGTTGATACAGTGATAACAGATAAGGCAAAACAATATTATTGTCCTACTTCAAATACTTTTGCTGTAAAAAAAATATTTCTTTTTCTTTTGTATGGGAGTGATTACATTTTATTCAATTTCTCAAAAACCTTAAGCGATGTCGAGATAGCAATCACATATGTTAGAAAAAAATAAAATTCTGTCACTATTATCTCGAAAGTACGCAGAGATAAGCAATAAGTTTCTTCGAGCCAAATACTCAGAATTATTAGTTTTCTAACATAATATGTGATTGCCATCTCGACATCGCTTAAGGTTTTTGAGAAATTTAATAAAATGTAATCATTCCCATATAAAAAAAAAATTTTTTTTTACAGAAAATTATTTGTAGTAGGACAATAATATTTTTTTGCCTTATCTGTTATCATTGTATCAACAATAAAAAAAATATCAGCGGTCTACTATCAATGTCCACTTTTTTTTAATTTGGGACCAGTGTTCGTCATCCCCCTTCCTGTTAGGTTACTTTAACCGGTTGCGTACCGCCCCTCGTCCCAGGACGACACTTAATTGTCTTATCTATTGTGTCTATAATTACCGTGCTTGAGGTTTCCTGCAGACAGAAATAGAAGCCTCCGTCGGCTCTGCTTTGGATACCTAAACAACCTTTTTCATTTGTTTTTATTGTGAAAATGAAAGTGGGTGACGAATAGTCGTGTCGTGAAGAGTTTGAAGAGGACTTGAAGGTATAAAAAAAACAGTGTATGTAGTCGGCGCGTCGCCGGCAGCCAGTTTGGAAGCCGGCGCCGGCACTCGCATTGGCAACCGGCGCCGGCAGCGGGCACTCCCATATTTTTATTATAATTTTACATTGCAATAAGTTCCTTAAAAATTGATTTATTTGTCGCTTTATGTTACAAGAGATTTATAACTTTACGGCTTGGCTATCTTTCATGTGCAATGACCATTAATCTTTCTTTCCTTATAAATTAGTGATTTATAATAAGAAATTGACCATTTAATTAATTTTAATTGTCAATAACTTGTTCTTTTTAAATGACTTCGAAAAGGAGGTTTTCAATTTGAGTTTTGTTTTTTAATGTAGGTATGTTCACTGATTTCTCCCAAAGTTGACCGATTAGAGTAATTATTTTTTATTTAGTGCCAAATACACTCGAGTTGGTCCCATAAGAATTTAATTAAGTTTGGTTGAGCAGTTTTTTTTAAATGTACAAAATCGCGGCTTCGCTCACTATAAGAAAAAAACTCTTAACACACTACTAAACATACATAATTCAATCATGATTCGAAAGACACGTGGCGCCTAGGGCTTGCAAATATTCGACAATTTTGCAATTCGAATATTCGATATTTTTTTGGGGAATATTCGAATAATTCGAATATTGTTCGAGTATTCAATAAAAAAAAAATAGTTTTATAGAAATCATGTCCTTTAATTTCTAAATAGTCTTTATTCTCTAAATCAAAATAATACTACATAATAGCTACCTCAGTGTTACAAAAACTATTAAAATATTATTTTTTTCTGTTAGAAGAACACGAAAGATTAGAATAGCTAATATTAAACTGCCAATAATCAACTAGTTTCTTCAAATAACATAGCTAACACAATAATCAACATATAATTTTTTGGAAGGATTTTAATGGTCAACTTAATATTGTACTGATGATATTAATACACCACAATGTTATTCTAATATAATATTCGCAAAAATTAGAAACAAATGCTTAAAACGTTTTAAAATAAACAATAGTTATCAAAATAAACTAATCTTATTTTGTTTTTCAACCTTCGACACAAACACAAACACAACACAGTCTTATTTATGAGTATTGTAATAATATAATAAAGTCAAACAAAACAATAACAAGTAAGTAACGCAATTAAACTTTTGGTGCAAAATCGTTTTCTTAATGTTAAATTGTCAATGTCACACTAACAAGGTGTGATTTATTTATTTATTTATTGATATGATATTGATAATTTAACATTAAATCTTTCTTAGTAATAAGTAATAACAAAAATAATAAATCACGAGATCAGATCAGATCTAAGTAGCACGCTACATTTAGTACAGAAAATTACAGCACGTTTTTTTTTTTTTTTTTTAAATTCTGTCTTATAATACCTTTGTCGTATCCTTCAACGTTTTCACTGGAAGTGGGATCTTAGGAAACTTAGAGCATCAATGGAATCATCATTTAAGGCACATCTTAGATGGTTGCAAATATGTATATTTGCTGGAAGAAAACACCCTTTCACACTCTACACTTGTAGGTGGTATACACTGCAGAAAGTCGTACGCTTGGCTCAAATTTACTTGTCTAGGACCTCCTCTATCAAATAGCGCCATTTGCATTAGGATTGACGTCTCCAACTCTTCTCTGCATGATAAATTTGCGGTAGATGTACAAGAAGTTGCTAAAACGGTCTCATCGATCTTTTTTTGTAGTTCTTCCTTGAAGCTTATTGCAGTTTCCTGAATTACTTCATTTTGTCGCTGTCGCTGCTGCTGGTGATCAACTAAGGATCTATCTTCATTGTCATCAAAGTCTTGTATTTGACTAAAGTATCTGTCGTTAATCTCAGTTATAACTTTAGCAATCGTGTCGTTTCCTGGAGATGGAAAAATATCCGAAGGTGTCTCTGCGTAATATGTTCTGGGATTGTGTAGATATTTTAACGTACACACTAGATCTAGTAGGCGTCTCTCAGTTATTCTTTTCTTCAGAGCCTGGAGTAGCTGATCACTTGTAAAACTGTTTGTCGCTTGAAGTTTCGCAACCATGAATTGTAGAGCTGTCTCTGCAGTAAGCAGATTTGCATTTTCTTGGCACAACGCCTCGACTGTTACCTTTACAATATTGAGAGAAGTGGACAATTCTTGGAGTAAAGCTAGCTCAGCGGAACTAAATGTGATTTCGTTCTTTAAATCAATAAGAGTCTTCATGATAGGCTCTTTTAGTACCAAAAACCTTGTGATCATATCAGCCAAGCTACTCCACCTGGTTTTACAGTCTAGGATCAAGCCCATTTTTTTCTGTTCTTCTGGAAGGTAGTTATAGAAACACTCAATCTTGGTGGGTGATTTCCTAAAAAATTTAACAATTTTTCTCACTTTATCTATAACATTTTTTAGATTTACATCCCCGTATACATATTGGTTCCTGTTCAGTTGTCTTCCAGTCCCAACTACAAATCCACCTTCTTCTTCTTCATCACTGTCAGAGTCATCATCCTGTCCTGTCGCCCCAGTGTCTTCTGTAGATTCTTCCCATTCTTCTTCTTGGGCATTTTGTGTCTTTTTGTAAATTACATCCAACACTGCACATTGGATGCCGTGTGCAAAACATAATTGATGGTACGAAGGAAATTGTCGACCCATAGCACACATCACACTTGCTCCGTCAGTCACCACACATGCTATGTCCACTTCTAGAGAAAGATTATAGAATGCTAGTTTGTCCTTCAAAATATTGGCACAACGTTCTGCTGTTCCCCGGCCAGTTATTCTTGCTAGTCCCAGATTCCTGAAGCTCTTGCCTGCAAAGTTTGGACAATGAATGTTGACGTTCATGTACCGTCGGTTACGGGCTGAAGTCCATTCGTCTAAAGAGACGGAAAACTTCTGGCCTTTGGCTTTCAATTTCTGCAATGTTTCCTTAAGTTCGCCTTTTAATTGCTCACTCTTTTCTACCACGATCTTTTTAATTGTATTTGGTGACTTCGGTAAGTCTTCATAGCCACTTTTTTTAAAAAGATTTCGCAAGGAATCAGATGTACAGAACAAACTAAATGGAAGACCATCACAAGCAGTCATTTTTGCAACTATATTTTCTACAGTATCAGATTTTTTAAAGAAGTCGTCAATCAATTTAACTTTCTTCTTCTTTGGCTCATTTTCCTGTAGGTTCGTGTGTGTGCCCGATGTCCCTGGCGCCGAAAGTTCATCAACAGTAGCCCTAGTACTCTCAACAGGGTGAAGTTTCATATGGTTATGCAGACATGTAGTTGTGTTTCGGCATTTAATCACTTTCTTGCACTTTTTACATTGCGCATGAACTCCATCTGAAGTTCTCAAACAAAAGTTCCATACTGACGACTTATCTCGCATACCTTTCGTGTACTCTTTAAATTCTAATTTGTTTTGCAGTTGCTCCATGTTTTAATGTTTAATCTAATACCTGAAATGTCGAAAAATTAACCGTCAACACACACTTCATAGTGTTTTAAAAAATCTTAAAAGAACACAAATGAGAAGTAAACGAGTTCACAAAATAAAAGCTTTAGCTAAGTTAACTAGTAAAAAAGCTGCATTTTTGAGGTTAGAATTAGTATTATAATAAAATCATTATCACAAGTCAGAAATGCAATTATAGTAGCTACTTACATTAAAGCACGTAACTGATTCACTGGATTGTCGTTGGGTATACAACTATACATTAAATAAAACAACGGGCACACTAAACAAAATAAAAACGTCTAACACAAAATAATAACAACCAAACGACGTTACTTTGTTTGGACGGCGTGCATGAACGTTGAATTTTGTGTGCACATCAGATTGTTGAGTTTTGTTTTCCAGGAATCGGTCGAATATTCGAATATCGTAAAATTTCTATTCGAATATTTGAAACAGTTGATTATTCGAATAATTCGAATATTCGAATATTCGAATGCAAGCCCTAGTGGCGCCATCTATTATCGTTATTGTCGTTTTCCTCGGGAAAAGTACTTTTTTCGGGATGAACGGTACCCTTGTCCGTTTCTGTACACCTGACAACGTTTATGCAAAATTTCAGGATGATCGGTTCAGTGGTTTATGCGTGAAAAGGTAACAAATAAACAAACTTACTTTCGCATTTACAATATTTGTTAGGATTATTAGTAGTTTGATGTTTTGACGTTCTAGTTGTAATAAGGTCCACGAATTTGTGCAGTAATGTAATTGTAATTTGTGGCACTAAAAAGTATTAAATGAAAAACTTAAAAAAAAGTAAAAATCGACTTAAAAACTGAAAAAGTAATTACCAGTCACTTTTTTTGAAGCCGTTCTTTTAATTTTTTTGTTTTGACTTTGCAAGTCCCTACAATTTCTTTCTTGATTTTTACGATCTCGATGTAGGAAGCGTTAAGCTAATTAGAATCTTTCTTTAATAATTGTTTTCTTGTTTTAAAGTTCGTAAATGATGGCTTAATAATTATTATTGAATAAAAAAATAAAATTCGGGACAAAACAAAGTTAGGCGCGGGCTATTATTATCATAATTTTCTCCGCCATTATTGCTCAGCTGTCAACTTGACAACTTGACAGCGCGGGAATGCACATTTGGATACGTGTCCTTGCAATACCAAATGCGTTCAGAAATTGCAATACAATACGATGTATAAATAAATAATTGATTCATCGTGTCGATATTGATTTAATTCATCATACAGTCCGATTATAATCGAGTGTGATGTGAATTGAGTTCATTTGATTTATGTGACAGGAATTTGTGTTTATTTTATGAACAATATATTATTCATTTGTTTTTTCTGTGTGTTTGTATAGAGGTTTGTCATGAATGAATAAATTTTATCAGATAGTTTATAGTTTGTCTGCTATTGAAATATCCTGGTTATAGTGGGATGAACACAAAAAACCTAGATCTATTCTAGATCTATTAGAAAAAAAAACAATGTAAATTGCTAGTATAATCTGATCTCGCATTGTATAGGCTTTTCGTACAATGAAAGGTCAGCTTATACTGGTTATATATAGCTTATATAGCCAGTGATTAGGAAAGCGGGTTGCAGACCAAATGTCCAATATAAGGCTTACTTAACAATAATTAATAACTAGCTTTTGCCCGCGGCTTCGCTCGCGTTAATTTAGAATTTGACAATCAACTCTGAACACGCTACTAAAGTTTCTACATATTATAATAATATAATTCAATCATGATTCGAAAGACAAATTGCGCCGTCTATTAACGTTATTGTTATTTTCCTCGGGAACAGTACTTTTTTCGGGATGAAAGGTACCCTATGTCCATGTCCGTACACCTGACAACGTATATGCAAAATTTCAGGATGATCGGTTCACTGATTTCGTCGTAAAACGGTAACAAACAAACAAACTTACTTTCGCATTTATAATATTAGTTAGGATAAGGTAAATAATACAAGAGAATTATAAAAAAAATATGTTTATTTACAATTTTATACACGTTTTTACAAAAATTGGCAAATGCAAACAAGCATTTTCTTACAAAGACGAAAGACACAATGCGTCTATTTACATTTCCAAACAATATGGCAGTAGGTCAGTTGAACACGACGAGAATATTACAGAAATACCCATTAATTACTACAAAAAGCTGTTTTGAAAACAAAATCTCTACCAAATCCTTCAAATCAATGGGTTGTATCAAAAATACTACCGATTTCATTAGGAATCGATTGTGAAATCGATAGAATCGATAAAAGGTGGGTTGTTACTTGAAAACTAAGGAGAACATTGATAGTATTTGTTACAAAAATATTCATAAAGGCGGTTACTTTACTATAAGAGCTAATACTATCAAGATTTTCAAAACATCAGCAGTTTTATCGATTCCACAATCAATGCTTGAAATGTTTTAGCGGACATTTTGTTTCTAAATTCAATTGTTAGTTCAAAATCAAACTTTTTTCTACAATGAATGTTTTTAAGTAGCATAGGGTATACGAAGACGCGTAACTTTATTTGTAGAAGTGATATCGAACGCATACATCCATAAAATGAGTAACACACGCATGCGTGAAACATTTTGACACACGCACTCATGCAAAAATGCATGACAGCTGTTGTCATTACAATGACAACAGTTGTCAATGTCAAGATCTTGACACATAAAACTGCGTTCGGAAACATTCTACAAATAAGATGGCGGCGTCTTCATATCAGTTGGTAAGCTGTCATAATGTTATATCGGTAAGGAGTTGGAGCTTGAAGATCAAATCACCAGCAGTAAGGGTAGTTGGGGCAGAGCGCTGGCGGTAGTCCGGCGGGGTATCTGGGAGCGGCGGGGACGGGCCTGTTGAGAAAAAAAAACCACTTTAGTAATGCAGAATTCTGTAGTATGTCCAATATCTAGATAACTCTTTAAAATCTAATCTATCCTTTTTCATAAAATGATAAAACCACTAAAATTTAATATTAATTTCATTTTTTTTTCTTTGTTATAACTGAACAACGTTATTCCCTTCTTATAAGAAACATTAGGTTCGGGGCCCCTAGAGTAGGAAAAGTATTGACACTCGCGGTTACATGCGACATGATCACAGTCGGTCGGGTGTAGGGTGTCACCCCGCAAAGGGTGACACTAGACCGCGATGAAAAAAAAAACTTTAGAAAAAATCAATTAACACTTTGCATTCATTGGGTGACACCATCCATATCTGTACCGAGTGTCACCCATGCTAGCTACACTACTGATTTAACAACTTGATGACAAGAAGAAGATATTCAATCTAGATTTTCATTGTCCACTGCTTTATACTATTATTATTGCTTTTGTCCCCTCCAACATCTGTATTCAATGTATGTGTGCATATGCCAACGAGTCACCATGATTGTCTTTGACAGTACTTGACATGTTTGATATTTTGTAGATTGTGCATAATTAAAGTGACCGCTCGACAAGGCGCATGTGTGTCATTCATATAAACCTCTAAACGGTATCATACTGTTAATTAGCGACGTCACATCTGTCGAGCGACTGTAACATGTTTTTGTTCAAGTTCGGCCTACAGTTGCAGAATGCACACATCTGCGTTGAACGAATGACGCGTTGTAAATGTTCTTTCTCACACATTTTTGCAATGTCAATAGAAGGCGGGCATGCCATGTTATCTCTACCACACCATAAAAAACAAGTTTCAAAATATTACAACTTACCCAGCATGAGCGGCCGCTATAGCAGGGGTGTAACCCCACTGGGGAATAGGCATGCCATCGGGGGTGTGGCGAGCGAGCGCGTCAGCGGCACAGAACGGGTAGTCGGGGCAGACGGCGGGGTGCACGCCGGCCGGGTACTCCCGGGCGAGGGCTACCACGGCCAGGGCGAAGAATACCATCTGAGGAAGAAGGAAATGGTCATTAATTAAAAAAAAAACTAAAATGGAAGTAATATATACCTGGGATGATTTCCAAAATCAGCGTATTTGATTGACCTGTCTGGTGCATTTAATATTGATATTAATTTGTGTTCCGTATTTTTATTTCGGAAAGTAGGTGTCTAAATAAGCCTATTTTATATTGGTCTCGATTTCAACCAACCAGAAATATTTAGGTTTGTAATTCTGAGCGATCAATAACAATTTTTATTTTGGAGATTGAGCCACCAATACAGGCTGTTAACGAATTCGTGTAATTCCTTAAAACCACATGATCTACTACTATGTAGACAGGCCCCGCACGGAATTTAGCTTGATTAAAAATAAAAAAAATAAAAATATTATTTTTTCATGCGGCTCGTATCTAAACCACCTAATAAGGATTCAGTAAAAAAATAAGAATTCATTTTTTTGCAAAAAAATGTTTTATTTTTGTGAACATTTCGATGCCACGCATAAATTAATGAAAGCACGGCGACACGGCTGGCAGGCACGACTAACGTGATATCGCTCTTTGCAGTCAGATAACTCAAGGCTCTAAAATTACTCAGAAATAGAAAATCAAGATTTTTTATTGAATATTATTTTTAGTTGATTTTCAAAAAATCCCATTTAGGGTTAATCTATGTCACGAGTAGAACACGTGGTTTGAAGGAATCACACGAATTCGTTAACACCCTGTATAATGGGCATAGGCCTCTTCTCAGAATTCAAATTCAAAGTTTTCTATTTCAAATAGACCAGATTTCAGGCACTTTTAAAACGTCAAAACTAGGTGCACGGTTCCAAAAGGTAGGTTCTATGGAGCAGAGCCGGCAAGAAACTCCATGAATACTCTTTTAAAAATAGTATCTATACCATAACAATTCCATGACAGCAGTGTGCGAATGAGAATAATGCAGGTTAACGTAACAAATAAACTCACCTATGAGTAACAAATAGAAAAATGTGCCATCTAGAATTGCCATAGCAGTTAAGGGCTGACCAGTCCCGACTGACCGAAATAGGTTTTCCATTCGAGCCGTGACAATCACAGTTGGCCGACAACGGACTCTTTCGGGCCGCGTCGCCCACAGGTGACCGCGCATCAGAGGAGTTTATAAAAATATGGCAAGCTGACGGAAGAAAAATCGTGCTATAACGTATGAAAAGTGACCCGCACGGCCCTCTAGACTACCCACCTCATACTGGTTAGTTTTTGCAAAACACTGATGTTTAGCAAAATCAATGTTTTTCCAATGGCCCTGCGAGAGTTTGGGGTGTCGCCCACCATTGTCCGTCAAACGTGATAGCCACCCCCTGGACCCACCATAACCCTGTCTACCCCTTAGGGGAAATAAGGCGTGATGCTTCGCATATCTTGCGTTAAAAATCACTTATTATCGATTAGTACAGCTTGCAGCAAGTAGGGCGTAACGCACTATGTTGGCAATATCGCAATGTACTGTATGAAGTTAATTGCAATGTTCTGCGCAACGATCAAGTAATAGATTAATTAATTTTTCGGTAATGGCCGCTTGACACGATAGAAGATTCGAGAAAGTATTTTTTTCTTTAGGTAATACATTTTATTGGATTGTAACTGTTACGTGACTGTTATGTTATAGTTATGTTATTTTTAGAAATTGGATCAGTTTCTGAAAGTTATGACTATTATAAGTACACTCTACGGAGCAATGAATCTGGATCACGAACGCAAACCTTAATATCTCGATAACTAACAATGCTAGCTTATTCAAATAAAAAGTATTTTATAGATTATTTCACAAGTTTTATTAATTTTATTTGTGTAGGTATTAAATGGTCTATAAAATAATTTTTATTTGAATAAAATAATTCTTAGCTTCCGACTTAAGGCGCTTCTCCAACCGAAAATGGCGCCACTTCAGAAAAAAAGCATTATTTCTGTCAACACACAAATTTTTGTCAAGTGTTGTAGAAATTTTCAAACGTCAAATCAAAATCAAAATCAATTTTTTTTATTTCACATAAACCAATACAGGCGTTTATGAAAAGTCGAATTTAGGTGCACGGTTCCAATTAGTCGTTTCCTATGGAGAAGAGCCGACAAGAAACTCCATGGTTACTCTTTTAAAAAAAGGATATATTTAACAACTTCAGTAGATACAGTAACTACTATGATTTAGGATAGGTATGAGAGAACAGTGTAGTCTTGACCACAGACCTGTGAGTAATGTAATACCCAAGTCTTGAGTACAAAAATTTACCAAAAATAACACAATATGAATAATAGTAATCTACACAATTATGTGTATAGGCAAGTCCAAATATCAACACTAGAGCTTCTGGATTCGAAGTGTTAGTGATAAGTACCAAAAACGGCCGTTTTTAGCATTAATTACTAAAACTTCTAACCTAGGACGTCAAGTGTTGTTTTGTTTGCTAAAAAATCAGTTGTTCTCTACATTTTGACGAGTTATGCGAACATAAATGTAGGTAACAGCTGTTTTTTTTTCGCGATTTCAGGTTTGTTCCCATAGTAGTGACCCCTTAAGAGGTTGTGCGTTATTTATCTTACACCTATTTCTAATCTATTTTCACCCACTCCTGCTCGAAAATACATTCTATTACCACAGTTTACCGTTCCCAAGAATTTAAGACAACATCAGTTGATTGTAGGGACCCGTAGGCGTGTCGTAGCGATTAGTCAGAATAACAATGATATTATGCATGAATGCGACAAGATATTCAAATTAAATGACATTTCTGTGCAGATTACATGTATTTCAGGCGTTGTAACTATTATTTATGTTGTAATTCACATCAAAATTAGAGTTTTGATTTGGATTGGGAGTTATTTACATTGTTTGGAATTCAGTGGGTGGTTCGTTGAAATATTTATGTGATTAAACTGTAGGTAGTGACGTTTCGATTTCGGATTGCTCGCAAGATTGGGCAAAAGTATGATATGATTTTTGGAAAAATCCTAGGTACCTAAGTATACCTAACCTAAGGTTTTATGATCTTCCACTCAGAAGCATTTGGGCGTAATGCGATTTTGCTTGGATTTCAGGAGAGCAAAAAAAAACTATATTTCATGATATTTCATTAATAGTGGCAGATTAAAAAAAAAGATCAGTTTTTATGCATCTATATTGAAAGACGCCCTTATAATCTTACCTTAGTTCAGTCTTGAAAGCTAATATCATACGAAAATAAGAATAGGTCAAAATACACGTCCGATAGTTGCTTCCGGGATCCGGATCCAACTATCTGATCGGATTCATGAAATACACGTACGATTCTCGTGTCCGAATTTTTTTGGACGACGACGCCCTTCGATGCTTACGATTCTGACATCCGATCCGATAGTCTGTTCCTGTCTGATCGTACGTGTAATTCATGTTCAAACAAATGTATGACGCGGAGGCCTTCAGATAGTCTGATCAGACTATCGGAACCGACTATCGGACGTGTATTTGGGCTCATGTATACGTACAGATAATAAAAATTAAAAAAAAAGTTTTTGACCAAACTGGGGCCCAATTCTCCTAAAATAAATCTTGATAAATCACAACCGAACCAAGGCCGAACCGTTAATCAGACAGTTCTCAATTTCAAAAGCTGTCGAATTGTTTGACACAAAAAACAAAATTAATCATTTTGTAAGTTTTCGTAAACAAAAACTGACTGACGGTTGTGGTTTGATTGCGTTTGACAACAATTTATTTTATGAGAATTAGGCCCCTGGACTTACGCCCTCATGCTTCTAATCGGAAGTATTATGTTGGCTATGGTTGGTATCGATAAACAAACCTATTAAAGTTCCATAAATTAATTAGGGAACATAACATACATTACACTTGTATTCCCACAGGGTTGGACAGAGGTACCCGTCGCCCGAGCAGTAACAGGCCCGAGAAGGCGGCGCGCAGTGTTCCGTGCGCGCCTCTCAGGAGGACGTGGGGCAAGGCCCCAAAGAAGGAGAGGTCCGCCAGGGGCTGGCGGATCGAGGCCTGCCGGGGTCGCGGTGCAGCTGCGAATCCCGCGACCCCCTCCAGCCAAGGGTCAGGAGAAGGAACACCGTGGGTTTTTAGGTTCGATGAAATAGGGGGTAAGCCATCTAGCTATTGCCATCAACCGGGCACAAATCCAGATTCCGGTAGCTAGTGAAAAATTTGAAAAAATAAAACCGTTGGGAATATACCCAAAGTTCCATCTTTTTTGTAGGACACTACCCCTTTAATTAACATTCCTATTGCGGTTTATACTGTCAATTTTTTTATGGCAAAAGTTCCTAAACATTGTTTCTAGAAACTTTTTTGTGATGTCCCAGATACTATGATCATGTAACTGTTATTGGAACTCCAGACCTCATTGTCCGTAGCTTGCGAACCACTACACTAATGAGATTATATTTGACAGTTCCAATTACAACAATAATTGACACATAACAAGTTTATCACCATGGTAACCTTTAATTATTCCTCTCGACAAATTACCAGATAAATTATGATTGATCATGAATAAATACATAATTATAAGCTGATATCATTTTAATACTATGCGCACTACACCTGTAGGCTGTCATTACAATGTTACCTTGCGCGTGCGCCTACTATGTCAAAGTATGTGTCACGGAGATTAACAAAACGTAATTTAAATTAGAGAATTAATCATCATCTGCCTAGCCTTTCGCAACTATGTTGGGGTCGGCTTCCAGTCGAACCGGATGCAGCTGAATATCAGTATTTTACATGGAGCGACTGCCTATCAGACCTCCACAACCCAGTAACTGGGTAATACGATACTCTTGGTAAGACTGGTTGTCAGACTTTCTGGCTTCTGACCAACAGTAAAGACTGTCAAAGATCTACAAATGACAGCCGGGACCAACGGCTTTACGTGCTTTCTGAGGCACGGAGGAAACTCGCTATGGTAAATGGTCACCCATCCACAGACCAACCTCGGCAAGCGTGGCTTAACCCGGAAGATCGGTCTATGCGGCTGTAATTATTTAGCCACGAGCTCCTCAAATTAGAGAATTAATATAATTTACATATCCATTTTGGTATTCATAACATAAACTCACGCTTGTATTCCCCAAAGGGTTGGCAGAGGTGTACTGGTATGTTTACACAAGTGCGCTTTCATGCTCATCTTGCGCTTTCAACTTTCAATTCCTCTTGCGTCAAGCGCATGCAATATTGATTGGCATGCAGCTTATCGTCTACACCGGTGCGTCTGGGTCAGTCGACATACAATAGACGGATTAGCGTGCGCTAGGGCCATGCGCTTTTGTCGAACTAGCATTAATGCATGCGCTATGACGCTTCACGCATGCTTCAGACGAAGACGCAAGATGAACGTGAAAGCAAATTGGTGTAGACATAGTTTATAGTACACCCACATTTCGCCGTTATGTTTACGTCCCATGTAATAGGGAGCGAGCCTATTGCCATCAACCGGGCATAAATTCAGACTGGGCTTATTATTATTATTATTTAGCCGTGGTCATCCCACTGCAGGGCAAAGGCCTCTCTCCTTCCACTCCTCTCGATTTAATGATTTCTGCGGCCAATCCTTCGAATAAGTGCCTAATTCGTCCCGCCATCTCCTTCTGGGCCTGCCTTCTGTTGTGTGGGCTCCACTCAGTGGTGAGTTTTGCCCACAGCTCGTCCGACATGCGGCAGATGTGACCAGCCCAGTTCCATTTTAAGCTTGCGGCTTTCTGACCAACGTCGGCGATCTGAGTTTTGGAGCGCAGTACACTATTCCTTATACGGTCTGATAACCGGAATCCTAAGATACTGCGCTCCATGGCTCGCTGGCACACCCCGAGTGTGGAGACTCCTGGCTGCTACTGAGAAATTCCACACGGAAAAACCCAATAATACTTTGCCCAACTTGGGTATCGAACCCAAGATCTCACGCTCAGCAGTCGCGCTTGCGACCGCTAGACCAATGAGGCAGTTTGGTATTCTTGTGCGGATCAGAATTTGATTATTAATTGCTTTAACGGTGAAGGAAAACAACGTGAGGAAACCTACACACCTGAGAGGGCTTTAAAAAGTCCTCGATAGTGTGTGTAGTTCGTCAACCCGCGAACGAACCTTTCCACTCCCAAACTGAATTTCGACAAATCGTTCTACGATAAGACTTTACTTCGACACTATGGAACACCGACATTACACTACTCCAACAATTATGGAACTTCGACACCTAATTTGGGGCACCCCGACACGGATAGGTTAAGTTCGAAAAGGATGACCGGGACTAGAGTGAGCGAGCAAAGCGAGCGAACGAAGCCCCCGTCATCCCCTTCGTGTTAGGTTACTTTAAACCCCAGTGTTGAAAATTAGCTCAAACAAGATAAATGCTGACATACAGTGTCGTAGCTATTTCAAAACACCATTACTCGAAATCATGATAGGGCAGTTAGTTGGTTTTTGAATTAACCCGGCGTTATACAATCAAAGTATTATCAAACAACGAACTACTAGATGTCAATTAACATTTAGGTAGGAGTAGGGTGAACGAAAGAAAATGTCAAATCGCGAAAATTGAATACATTGTCGGATCCGAAACTGTTGCGTGGTTGTAAAACTTGCGATCCGTTAGCCGTCACTTCTTAGTTCGGAGTACGCCCCCAGGCCAGCGTGGGGACTAAGGCCAGGTCAGAAGTGGGGCAGTTAAGCTGATAATGTAGAATTTGTAGTTATAAATTACTAATCAATTATGCATGAATTTATTCACAGATCAATCTTAATTTAGGCAATAATTTGTCATTATAATGGGCCAAGCTGATAGTCAACTGCATTGTTTAAATTTTCAGGCGAATAGATAACAAACAGCAATCCAATTTACAACCTTCATAAGCTAAAAGGAGGTAACTCAAAATAAAGACCGGCCAAGTGCGAGTCGGACTCGCTCATGAAGGGTTCCGTACCATCACTACATAATATAAAACAAAGTCGCTTCCCGCTGTCTGTCCCTATGTATGCTTAGATCTTTAAAACTACGCAACGGATTTTGATGCGCTTTTTTTAATAGATAGAGTGATTCAAGAGGAAGGTTTATATCTCAACAAAATGTCATCTGTGTTCTCCACCCAAATACTATACAAGGTTAGTCAGAAAGGGGGTACGAATCCGAAAGGGTGTTAAAGTACACATAATAATGAATAACTTTTGTTCTACAACTTTCCCCAAAAGTCAATAGTTTAAGAGAAATAGCTGTTCAAAAATTACAAAAAAAGTATGCTAAAATCTATCTACGAGTATCCTCAGCTATGATCAGCTGTGTTTACATTTTAGGTCATATTTGGGGTCACGAACTAGAAGCTCCATTTTCTGAATTCGTAGTTAACTAAAGTAGGGACGAAGAATTAAAAACAAAACTAAAATAAAAAAATATTTTTCATTGAAATAAAAATTATCGAATTTTGAAATTTTAACACTTTCCTTAAAACCGTCATCAGTGATACGTTATTTAGCCTGCGAATTAGTACCCCCTTTCCGACTAACCTTGTATATATGTATATGCCTACATCTCTTTTTTATCACGGCTCATCTTCCGTGCGGAAGATGTCCGGTCCTTTGGAAGGCATACGGGGGACACAGGTCCAACGCGCAGAGGCCCCTTTGAGAACTTTAATCTAAAATGGAATGGGGCACCAACCGGGGACTATTCACGGCTGCACTATTGGAGTACAGTCATGGACCGTCTCAGGTGGGTGCAAAACTATTGTAAAATATGGTAAAAAATATTTGGTCTATGGAAAGGGGTGTTTAGTGGACCGGTTAACCTCTATTGCCGGAAGAAAACGGCGTCTGCCTTTCAAGTTTAAATTTGAAATGTGTTGGCAGACGGTGACTTGCCAGCTCACTAGCTGGGCCCCCTGAAAAGCCGCCAGTACATAGGCGAAGGGGGCAACAAACGTGTGAGCGATACCTACATAATTATTAGGATATATTTCTATAGTAATCTTTAAATGACTACAAACGCAGCTATAAAATATATCTTTAAACCTACTAAAAGCGCAATATATTTAGACATATTATTATACAGGGCGTCCCACGACTTTGCCACATGGAGGGGAAGTACCTTAAATACTGTAGATAGAAAAATTTACTGAATGAAGACTTCATTTTTATTTTAAAAACAATACGAACTGCATTCAAAGAATTTTAAATTATCACCTGTCTGAACCGGGAATCGAACCCGCTAAATGTGAAAACAAAAAAAACTGTAATTTTATTGCACTAATCGAAAGACTCGATCAGATACATTTATTTCTTCTAAATAACATAGCATCTAAAATAAAAGGAATACCATGAAATTTAACATTTATTTGAAATAATAAGATACGTTTAACTATGCAACTTACAAACAATTTAATTTATTAAATGTTCAAAATGTGTCTCTTCCTATTGTATACAAATTGTAACTCTTTTAGCAATATTGCTTACGGTTGATTTATTTATTTTTTCATGGTGAATATTTGAAATAATACTTCGAAATAGTAATAAAGCAGAAAGTAGGTACATAAAGTCAGTTGTTGCACGACATAGTCAGAGAAAATGCTATTCAATATTCTGAACAAAATTTTAAATTAAATGTTAAATTTCATGGTGTTCCTTTTATTTTAGATGCTATGTTATGTAGAAGAAATAAATGTATCTGATCGAGCCTTTCGATTAGTACAGTAAAATTACAGTTTTTTTTTGTTTTCACATTTAGCGGGTTCGATTCCCGGTTCAGACAGGTGATTATTTAAAATTCTTTGAATGCAGTTCGTATTGTTTTTAAAATAAAAATGAAGTCTTCATTCAGTAATTTTTTCTATCTACAGTATTTAAGGTACTTCCCCTCCATGTGGCAAAGTCGTGGGACGCCCTGTATATTATAGCTACGGGTGTGACAGGCTTTATTGACAAAGTCTACAGGGACCACAGATTATAATATGGTTGTGTGACAACAAAAAATATGCAACTCACCAATTTAGCGAACATTTTGAATGTATGTGTATCCTCTCAACTGCACAGTGAGACTGATACCTTATGGTCGTGGCACTGCGCTTATATACTTGCGCACGAGTCGATTTTGTTTCGTACCGGCCCTGATAGTGTAATGTTTCTCGAAGTTATTCGGGGTTGGTGTATGTATAATTCAGTGTGAGGTTCTTGGCGAAGAATAGGCCACCCATGCTAAAATAATATGTTTCACTGGTATTCTCTTCCTGTGACAACTAGATCACGTGATTGGCCTAAGACTACGTCATCAGCTGGGGGTGCTTCCACTATGTATAAATAAATTACCCGAGCAAGATGCATTTTTCACATATTTACTTCTTTAGAGAAGCAATTTTGAACTAGTAATTTTATACAGTTTACATTTTGACTAAAATAGATGAATAACACGAAATAGAAAATAGATAGGCTAGTTAGCAATTTATTTAATATTTATTATGAATTAAAAATCTCCTTTATTGTATTGGAGATGTTAATCAATGGCAGCACTGATCGTGACATTCATGACGTAGTCTTAGGCCATTGCGGGAAGAGAATACCAGGCGTAGCTTATTATTATACCATGAGGCCACCCTTTTTCTAACTGTGGGTGTCATATAGGCAACTAATGGGTGACGTCACGAGGATGGGTAGTAGCGACCTTGTCTATGATAATAACAAATAGGAAGAGGTTCATGTCTGTGGTCTAGTGGTCGCAAGTGCGACTGCGGACCATGAGGTCTTGGGTTCGATCTTCAGGTCGGGCAGTGTTATAAGGCTTTTTTACGTCATGCTCGTGAACGGGTGCTGTCTGTTGGGACTGGTCAGCTCTTTACTACTATGGCAATTTTAGAAGGCATATTTTTCTATTTGTGACTCTTATGTGAGTTTATTTCTTACATTAACCTGCATTATTCTCATATTCTATTTCTCACACTACCGTAATGGAATTGTGATTAACTGCTATTTTGAAAAGAGTATTCATGGAGTTTCTTGCGGCTCTTCTTCATAGGACCTACCTTTTGGAACTGTCACAAGTTTTGACGTTTTAAAAGTGCCAAAAATCTGGTCTAATTGAAATAATAAACTGTGACTTTGACTTTTATGTGAAAGGAGAATGGGAAACAAATGCACGGGGTCTGGGCCCACCCTTCAATAGTAATATTTGATTGGTTGGATAGGGCTTTTTAAGCGGAACATTAGTTACTAATAAACTATGGTCAAATGTTGGTACTTTCGGAGATCATCATCATCTGCCTAGCCTTTTCCCAACTATGTTGGGGTCGGCTTCCAGTCGAACCGGATGCAGCTGAATATCAGTATTTTACATGGAGCGACTGCCTATCAGACCTCCACAACCCAGTAACTGGGTAATACGATACTCTTGGTAAGACTGGTTGTCAGACTTTTCTGGCTTCTGACCAACAGTAACGACTGTCAAAGATCTACAAATGACAGCCGGGACCAACGGCTTTACGTGCTTTCCGAGGCACGGAGGAAACTCGCTATGGTAAATGGTCACCCATCCACAGACCAACCTCGGCAAGCGTGGCTTAACCCGGAAGATCGGTCTATGCGGCTGTAATTATTTAGCCACGAGCTCCTGTTAGTACTTTCGGAGATATGACGTCTTAAAGTCGTCTCAGTCTAACATATTCTTTCTCTAAGAAAACTGAAATAAATTAAAAAATAAAAACCAAGTGCGAGTCGGACTCGCGCACGAAGGGTTCCGTACCATTATCTATAAAAACGGCAAAAAAATCACGTTTGTTGTATGGGAGCCCCCTTAAACATTTATTTAATTCTGTTTTTAAGTATTTGTTGTTATAGCGGCAACAAAAATACATCATCTGTGAAAATTCCAACTGTCTAACTATCACGGTTCATGAGATACAGCCTGGTGACAGACGGACGGACGGACAGCGGAGTCTTAGTAATAGGGTCCCGTTTTACCCTTTGGGTACGGAACCCTAAAAACAAGTAAAAGTGGCCCTCATACTTCTTTAGGGCGTATACGTAAAGGAAGCAGATAACCAGCGCCGACCTACCAGCGCTTATCAGTACAGCAGTGCGAGCACGGTTCTTTTTATCGAATTTTATCGAGACGTTAAGTTATCCACTCTAAACTTCAAATTTGACATAAGATATTGATAAAACGACAAAGGTAGCACGGATCGTAATTTGCCATTGATTTAAGAAACATAAGAGGATAAGCCCTAAATTGATGTTATTTTAAATACTATGCCAATATGTATCGCAGTAAAAAATATAATCTGTCTCGTTCTTACACGTAATAATTTACAAATGTAAAAAGTGTGTACACTATTATTCATAAATTTTAATTTTCTAGTAACGTTTTTGAACGTCACCAAGCTCCGCCTTGAAGGACATTTTTGACATGACGCCATTTTAGAGAATTACTTATGCCTTTCGTCTGTCGTTCATGCTTTGTTCGAAGTTTATTTACAGTTTTACAGTGAACCTTGGGTGTTTAGGTATTTTTTGTTGTATTACAAAGGATAAGTGAACAAAACCTAACATGACAAAGTGTTGCATCAGAAGATGTAATTTATTGCTGAGGGCGGAGTCGACGCCATAAGAGGAAAACTTGGCTTCAGATCGTGTGACCACATCTGATATCCTCTTATTTTTCTTTCATCAATGTAATTTACCGACGCCTCGATATGAAGTCGACATACTCGATAAGATTTATCGATTATATCGACTTTTGACAGTTCTTATTGGTAAATTTCTCGAATTATCTCGAATTGTTGTCGTCTTTAAAAAGTTGGTCGATAAAGACTTTTTGAAGCAAAAAAGTGGATTTTGGAGAAATCATCTTGTTAATGTTGAAAGCAGAGCGCGTCGGGACGTGGAAAGGATCCACAGCGGAGTATTTTTTTATTATTCTGTGGTTATTTTCTAATTGATTAGATTATTTAATAGTATTGTAAATATTTTAGTGATAGTATTTGTGTATCTGCATATTTCTGGTGTTGCTATTTGTAAAGTTGATAAGCTGTCGAGAAAACATAGCCGTCGACAAGGCTCTATAAAGTTCCCGAAGCAAGTTCCGTGCTACCGACTCTCGATAAGATTCGGTATGTTTAAATTTTTATCGACTCGAGATCTTATCGAGTCGATTCGAGAAATTTATCAATTCTAAACGTCAAATTTGACATAAGATATAGATATAACGACAAGAGCTGTCGTTTTATCCATATCATAAGTCAAGTTTGACGTTTATAATTGATAAATTTCTCGACTCGACTCGATAAGAAGAACCGTGCTCGCACTGCTGGTCCGTGCAGGTAACCGCTACATGAGGGAAGCGGATAGAAGCAGGGGATGGCTTGGCTGGAGACCCTTCAGGTCTCGCCCGGTTACGTAGGAAGGGTTCCCTAGGACCACCTACAGCAGCCAATAGAAAAAAAAAAAAAACATTGGATGGCATTTTTTAACAAAAATATGCCTTGTTCTCTTGCAAATACAGCAACAAATGACGGCTTACCAGCGCCGATCGGAGCAGGTCGGAACTTGGCGCTGGTTAGCCACACAGTATACAAGATTAGTCAGAAAGGGGGTACTAATCCGAAAGGGTGTTAAAGTACACATAATAATGAGTAACTTTTGTTCTACAACTTTCCCCAAAAGTCAATAGTTTAAGAGAAATAACTGTTCAAAGATTACGTAAAAAATAAGCTAAAATGTATCTATCCTCAGGTAAGATCAACTGTGTTTACATTTTAGGTCATATTTGGGATTACGAATTAGAAGGTTCATTTTCTGAATTCGTAACTTAAGCAGGGATGAAGAATTTATGAAAAAACTAAAATAAATATAATTTTGCATGGATAAAAATTATCGAATTTTGAAAATTTAATACTTGCTTTAAAACCGTCATCAGTGATACTTTAAGTGGCATGCGGATTAGCACCCCTTTTCCGACTAACCTTGTAGAGACTACCTGCGCCGACTAACTGCGCAGACCAGCACCGACAAGCGCTGGCGGATCGGCGCCGGCAACCCGCTTTCTACGTGTATACGCACTTAGCACGGGAACCAGTGTCGCTAAACTGATAAACAATTATATTGAAAGATATCAAAGTTATATACTTTATACACCTCTGCGAGATACATTTTTCGTTCTGCTATCATTTTTACACGTTAAAATTACACATTATGGCATGATTCTAATATTTTACGTATGAGTTTGAGACGTCGTGTCACAGATAGTAAGCTAATTGCGAACGTAATTGAGACACTTCCACTTGTTTTTTTTATCCTGTGGTAATCTGTCACTTTTGACAGCTGTCAAAATGACCGAATTAGAAAACAGAAGAACGTGAAAATGTAGAATTCTAATTACTTATATTCTAACTGCTAAAAGTTGCACGGCCAGAATTGGCCCCCTGGGGGCCAATTCTACTAACGGAAACTTTTATCAATGGCAATTGAATCGTTCATTCAGACAGTTTTCGTTTACGAACACTGTCAAAATGTTTGGTTTTGTTTTTGTTGTCAAACAATTTGATAGTTTTTGTAAACGAAAACTGTCTGAATGAACGATCAAGTTGCAATTGATAAAAGTTTCTGTTAGTAGAATTATTGGGCTCCAGATCTAGAATTATTTCCAATAGATAGGTCTTGAGGATGGAAACGCCAGCGAAATGTCAGCTCGAACAGCTTTATTTATTTATTTCCAAAAAACTTAAACTATTTAACAATTGTTTGTGGCCGCACAACGAAAACCTCTCAGGGTTTATCTGTGTGCCGGCAAGCCGTTCAAATACATTTCACAAAAAACAGAAAAATTGTTAGTTGGTTACTACAACGATACATTAAACTAACCATGTAATGATGAAAAACAATACATTAAGAGAAATTTTGTGTGAGGAAACGCTTTGATTTGTACTTGTAACTTTTCGAGCTCGTTTTGTATAACGTTTGCAGGTCTTCTGGAAGTTTATTAAGAAAAAAAGGTACTAAATAATCCACAACCCTCATCCCGTACACATTATTAAATGTTGGTAGAATATATTTATTTTTAAGTGGCATCGTTCTCAGAAAGTCAGGTCTGGTTCTTTCGGTTAGCAGGTCAGGTCTATTGACTTCCGCAAGAGTAAAAAATTCAACTTTATTGAACACATTCATAACATTACAGTATTTAAAGAGATCGATCAGGAAACTACATTAATGAGCTGTTAATCGATATACAAATAGCTTGGATGATGTTATGTAAACTGATGATAAAATAAAAACTGATGAATTTATAATAAACATGGTTTTTCTTCTATCAGAAATCAATTATATTGAAAAATATATATTCAGGTTGTCCCAAAAAGAAATATTGATTTCTTTTCATGTTTTAACGAAATTCTGACGTTAATGATATTTTTGATCATTTTATATTGTGACGTGAATAGTTATTTTTTCTAAATTATACGATAGAGAATCTAATTTAATAAACAAGAAACACGCATTTTCTCCACTGTTCATGACAATATGAAAAAAAATACAAATAAAAAAAAACTCGAAAACTACAAAAAATCGTGGAACATACGGGGGGTCATTCGGGTACCTCTAAGATTTCCGCTTGACAATATTTTTTGGGACACTCGTATAGAACCTAGCTGTTGAAAATAATCCTAGGTATGGCCGCGGGACTTTTTTTTTGGACCTCCATTGTTTGTAATTTGCCTGATGTAATTCTATGAAGATCCTACCTTGGCTTACTCATTTCTCTACAAAACGTTACCAAACAAAGAATATCCAATAATTTTTTAAAACAAAACGTTGTATTGCAATTTTACGGTTTTTGATGATATCGTTTACGTTTTTTCGACAGAGTATATATAGTGTCCTACCGAGGGTAAATTTTTGGCCGAAACAGAAGCCGTTAGTTCGGCTCTTGCCGCAACCTTCGGCCGAAGCCGATGGTTTCGTTAACTCGTGAATCAAAGTTAAAATCTGAAAACAAGTATAAAATTAACCATGCAACCATTTTCTTCTCTCTGATTTTCTCTAATATTTCGTTTGTTTAAACTCCCCTCCATTATTAGTCTAATCTTATTGGAAGTGTCTATTTTTGCTTTACAAGCTTTTAAACTTACTTTCCACGAAAGAGCATTGATTTCCAAGATCCAGGTGTTCTACCTAGTTTGGAAGTCAGGAGTTCATATAAATTAGCAGCCTACCTACATTATTATTTGTATTGTATTTTCTCTTACTAGTATAACTGTATTAGGCTTTATTCTATTTAGAAAATAAACGTTATTATTATTAAAATTGTAATTATGCTAAAAGAGATTTGTTAATGTTTTATTAACACACAAACGATATTTACATGATTACCAATAAAAGTATTTACAAATAACAAAAAATATATCCTAATAAAACTATAAACTAAAATAGAGCATCAAAATATTCCTCCGCATCGCTGTCTACTGGTAACGTGCCCAGAAGGCTGGCAGCATTGCCACGTTGTATGGCAATGCTAATCTTTTGGCCAAGGTAGAGACCAGTCCCCGGGTCACGGGAAGCGTCGACCAGCCGCCTTGCAACCTCTCTATATAGAAGTTTGGCACTCGGACCCCACGACCCGAGTGTTTCGACCCCAAACGGCTCGAAAATATAATTACTGATGAAGTTATTATATTTTCGCCGCTTGAGGGCCTCCGCAGCTGCAGCAGCAGCGCCAGCACAGCCTGCCGAGCTAGGAAGATGGGATGGCGCAAGGGTATCGACGCACGAATAATTAAAATAGTTTTTCAGCTGGAGACCTTTCAGGTCTTGCCAATAATTGCCCGGTTACGTAGAAGGGGTCCGCGAGGACCATATGCAGAAGACAAAAAGAAAAAAAAAATTTTTTTTTCGTTTATCCTCCTTCCCTGTTATTTCTTTTTTTCGTGAGTGCATTTTACAGACCCGTAGGCCATACAAATATTAGTTCCAAGCGGGAATTCAACCCGACTCGTAGCGCAGCAATAATCTCTCAGCCACTACACCAAACGTGTCGACAAATGTTAATTAATGTTAATGACAATTGTAAATCAAATACCTAACATGAATAAATTGCATTCCATATAATATTGCATGCATATAAATGCGAAAGTAACTCTGTCTGTTAGTGACGCTTTCACGCCTAAACCACTGAACCGATTTTGATGAAATTTGGTACAGAGATAGTCTGGAACCTGGAAAAGCCTACAGAAAAAAAAGTTGCCTATTTCCTTCAAATAGGTTACTTTTATCTAAAAAAATACGGAATACACGATAAACCACATCTACACGACCTCTAGTTTGTAATTTATTTATTTATTTAAACAATTTAACTAGAACGGTCATAGAGCAATTACACTAAATTAAATAGAATTATGATCACGTATATAATTGACAATGGTGCCAGTTCTGTTATGGACAAACTAAACTTAATTTAGGCTATTGCCATCTTTTTCACTATGATACAATAAGAAAGAGACATACGACAATAAGAGCTGTCAAAGGATGATGGGCACAAATGTATGGAGTCTGGTACTGGCACCAATCGGAATGAGTGATACACCGTTGGAAAGGTATTTTTGTGTAGATTATGAATAACCATGGCGGTTGTCCCGGTTCGCTGTCCGATCGAAGTAATCCTGCTTGAAAGTTTATTAATTTTTGTTACATCCTATTAAGTACACATACTTTTATTGTCATTTTTCTCTTTTTTGGCATGGTATTCTGATAATAATTATTAATATTTTTCATTATATAGGTAAATTAAACAAGTTCGAAGTAAGTTATATCATTTATTGTATGTAAGTATACAGGGTGTAAAAAGACCCATTACACAGTCGAAATCAATGCACTCTGTACATCAAACTAAATTGCATTGACCAAAAATAATTGCTGCGAAACGACTTTTAGGATTTTTGGGCATAAAAAAACGTGTCCGAGTTGTTTAATAAATAGATCACCCTTAACTGAACAACTACTAAACCGATTTTGTTGTGATTTTCATCCGTTAACTGAATTTTATTTAGCTCAAAATCTGTGCAAATATCATCAAAATCGGTCAAGCGAAACCGGCGATATGATTTTTTAAAATTCTATTTCGAACTAAATATCCAGTATCTTCTTAAGACTATATTTCAAAACGGTCAAATTGATACGTGTTTGTTGCCATAGTAGTTTTTTGCACTCTTGAAGAGAGCTATCCAACGATGGTAAATTCATTTTGATTGGACATGAGTACCAAAACGCCCATCCTCCTTTAGTTGAACTAAAATTTCCATACAAATTTAGACGACATTTAAAACGTGCCGACTAAAAACATGCTGAAGTTCAAGGCGTAAACTAATTTGACATTTCTAACTTAGTTGTTGTCTATCACCGTCCTTTTCTCGCGCTATCTGTTAGTAAAAGATAGCAATTCTCTAATTTTAGTTTAGTTGGTGAACAAGAGAATCGGCACCAATTTTCGCTAACTACTCACATTATGAATTTCATTTAGCATTACACAAAATAAATAAGTTAAAGTTTTCATAAAAATAGATTACTTACATAAAATATTACAGACAACAAAAATTACGAATTAAATAATTCATTTGTTTTCTGCACTTGGATAGAAAACTTAAATCCCGTGTGGGGGGACGGGCTAAAATATAAAACTTCCTCACCACGAATAGACGCGTGTTGTAAGATTATACAAAACACAGCACGCTTGGTGATAGGATCTATACGGTCCGCCTGGCTAGCTACTACCCTCACATTAAAGTCCGTCGCCAAGCAGTTTACTATGTTCCGTCGTGTGTATGTGAGAGCCAGATACCCCTATATCCGGTATTCCTCTATATCTCTGTTAATTGGATTTGTGTGCTCCATCTTAGACCCTGTCTGCCAACTGCCAACCAAGCCAAAGAATAAAAAAAGAAAACAGACTTCGGCAAAATCTTCGGTTTTTAAGGCCGAATGCCGAAACCGAAGATTCGGTAGGACCCTATTTAGCATAAATCATGTTAGTAAGTTATTTCAGACACTTGATGTGTATTTGTTTTGTAATTTACGCATAGTTTGATCGCTGGCGCAATCTGTCAGACCTTATTTCATGCAATAATGCGCAAATACCTATCTATCTATTGAAATATACGTCAAAATTACATCAGACGAGTATTCTAGTAGGGGGTAAGGTGTGGTGTAGGTATGGTAAGGGATTCCATGTTATAGGGGTCTAGCTAAATGCCATTTCTAGCCCCTGATGCAAAAGGGGTGGTGGTAAGTTTGATCGCTTTGTCTGCTTGTAACACCGTACCTCCCAAACGGCTGAACCGATATCAATGACGACACGTTTGGTGCAGTGGCTAAGCGATTGGCTTCTGCGCTACGGGTCGGTTCGATTCCCACACGGAACAAAAATTTGTATGGCCTACAATTGGTTGTTTCGGGTCTGGGCGTTTGTTTTTGAGATTTGTGTCTGTAAACGCACCCACGATACAAGAGAAATCTTGGTGTGGGGCAATGTTGCCTGTAAAAAAATGCGTTTTTTTTTGTTTATAAAATTATTTAAAAAAATCTGACTTAAACAAAGAAAAAAAAAAGAAAAATGTATTTATTACCTTACTTTAAAATTAACAGTTTCAGAAGGCGCCAATCCGCTATCCACGCTGAACCAAACCGAAGGTAACGGCTTTTTTTTTTCTATTGGCCTGCTGTCGATAGTCCTAGGGACCGTTTCTACGTAACCGGGCATTTATTGGCGAGACCTGAAGGGTCTCCAGCCAACGGGGAAGGCACCGACTTCTGAAACTGGGGCCCAATTCTCCTAAAATAAATTGTTGCCAAACGCAATCGAACCACAACCGTCAGTCAGTTTTTGTTTTCGAAAACTTTCAAAATGATTGATTTTGTTTTTTGTGTCAAACAATTTGATAGCTTTTGAAATTGAGAACTGTCTGAATGAACGGTTCGGCCTTGGTTCGGTTGTGATTTATCAAGATTTATTTTAGAAGAATTAGGCCCCAGTTCATCTATATTATAAAAATGAATTGCTGTTCGTTAGTCTCGCTAAAACTCGAGAACGGCTGGACCGATTTGACTAATTTTGGTTTTGAAATATTTGTGGAAGTCCAGGGAAAGTTTAAGTGGTGAGAAAATATGGAAAAGTTGCGAGGAAAATAGTAAAAACAACAATTTTATTTTCCCATACAAACTGTTCCGAGCTGTCAAACATTTAATGTTCGTCCCGTCTCAGTACGGTAAACTCGGGTTCCCTCAAATTAAAGAACGTATTAATTATGTGTTTAGAATTGACAACAATATCCACAATATTCAGATAATCGCGTATTTAGATTTTAAAAATGCAAAGTATTGTCACTATGACAAAGAATCAACATGTTTCTTGTCAGTATTTACGTGGTATTGCAACGCATATACGCATATAGCTAGTTTTATAATAATTATGGTAACTGTTTTACTCTTTTCAGTTTTTTTTACGATGGTTTTTTTTTATCTAATTTTATTTTCCTATTTTAAGTAGCATACAATAATAGCGAGTGATTTGCTAGCTGACAAAAAAATCAGCTGTTCCCTACATTTATGTTCGCATAACTCGTCAAAATGTAGCTGAACAGCTGCTTTTTTTTCGCGATTTCAGGTTTGGTCTCATAGTAAAAATTGTTTATAATGATGAGTACAGTGATCCCTTAAGAGGTTGTGCGTCATTTAAGTTACACCTTGTATTTACAAAACTTAAATTTTCTCGAAATTAGCTTTCCCTGAGCTTTTGCGTTTAGTACGGCAGTATCAGCGTTGCCAGTAGCGATGCCCGATACGTATCGATATTTTGGTGTATCGATACAACGGAATGCGATATATCGATATTTTGTATCGATACACGTCAATGTGATATTTGGCTGTATCTTATCGCTTCGCCGGAATATTGCATCGTGACGACACGTTTGGTGCAGTGGCTAAGCGATTGGCTTCTGCGCCCCGGGTCGTGGGTTCGATTCCCACACGGAACAAAAATTTGTATGGCCTACAGTTGGTTGTTTCGGGTCTGGGCGTTTGTTTGTGAGATTTGTGTCTGTAAACGCACCCACGATACAAGAGAAATCTTAGTGTGGGGCAACGTTTTTTTTAAAGAAAAAGAAAAAGAAAGAAAAATTTCGTATTGTATTGAATGAAACATTAGGATAGGTGACAGTAACAATGATTACAAATGTAAACAAACTTAATTATTCTTCTTTTGTTATGCCGCCACACTTGTAGGTGCGGCATTAACCTTTGTAATACGATGCGGATAGGTAAGACCTAATGTAAATATTACTTTTGACTTTGTTGTTGATTTTGTGTGTGACTTTTTATTAAGAGTGATTTGGGTGCGAAATTACTTGTACTATTATTTATTCTGTAGCGAAATGCAAGTTGTGTTCATTAAACGTTAAAACTAAAGGCAAAACTAATTGCAACTCCACTTAAACAACAACACGATATTTCGATACGATATTTACAGTATCGATACAAAGACATACGATATATATCGTGTATCGATACAATCAATTGCGATACATTACGATACGATATATCGATACAAAGCGACATATCGGGCATCGCTAGTTGCCAGATATTTTTTTTGGCAAAGTGGGATTTCAAAACTTTTCGAGTAAAAAAAGCGGGATTTTTTCGACGAAAGCGGGACATAGTAAGAAAACTTATATAATCAGTAGTTTTTAAATACTTATCTTTTTATTTGAATTTTAAATCATGTTTACATGACAATAGATAGCAAAAATAACCCTAGAAAATGTATTTTAATGAAAATACTTTACTTCAACAATAACTGTCTGGTTTACCCTATAGTGAGGCAGTTGAGTCTTCAGAGGAATATAATTATAATCCCCGGACTGTGCTTGTCCCGCGCGGGACATTTAATTTTGATTTCAAACTCGGGACGTCCCGCCAAAATCGGGACGTCTGGCAACGCTGGGCAGTATTGCCCTCCCTAAATTCAACCCTGCTTACGACGAAAGACCGTATAGCACACAGAAAAATTGATTCCTGAATTCCTGTCAGCCTGGCCTTTTCCCAACTATGTTGGGGTCAGCTTCTTATCTAAACAGATGCGGCCGAACACCAGTACTTTACATGGAGCGACTGCCATCAGACCTCCGTAGTCCAGTTACTGGGTAATGCCGATATCCTTAGATTTGTGGAGAAACTTGGTGTGGTGTTCCTCCAACCAAAGGGAGGATCCTCCAACCAGGCGGAGTCTTGTGCCAGGCGGGCTACTGCCCAACGGTTGATGTTGGGAGGTTGTATATATACTATCTGCGTGTTAAATTTTGATTGCGCGATGTAGGCTTGAATAGTTCGCATGTGGCGAGATAGATGCCGCCACATCACTCCCCCCCTGAGACCGGAGGTCGATCATCTTGATGAGTCAGCGGTCGTTGAGTCTTGAGAACTTGCCAGGGCCAGTGAAGGGTTCCTTTGAGTCGAAACTGTGAGCGGTGAGTGGTGGCTGTGGACTGCGTCGACCAGGAGAGAAGTGCCTCTGCTAGTTGACCGGCCGAAGTGCAGTATGATGTGCCATGATGCTGGAGTGGGCTGAGGGTCGTGACCAGGCTTGCGCGTTCGCTGCAGGCTAGTGGTCACATCACCCGTTGAAGCCGAGGATGCTGGCTGGCTGTGGGACTCGCTGCTTGCTGCTCGATTGAATGCTGAGCTGCTGAGGGACTGATGATGTGGCTGCCGAGGCTGCGAAGGTTGTGTGCGACGTCACCAGTGTGGAAAACACTGTCTGTGACGATCACGTCGGGGTCACCAATGTGGAGAAACTTGGTGTGGTTTTCCTCCAACAAAAGGGAGGATCCTCCAACCAGGCGGAGTCTTGTGCCTGGCGGGCTACTGCCCAACGGTTGATGTTGGGAGGTTGTATATAATATACTATCTGCGTGTTAAATCTTGATTGCGCGATGTAGGCTTGAATAGTTCGCATGTGGCGTGATAGATGCCGCCACAGATTAGACCGGTTGTCAGACTTTCGGGCTTCTTACTACCCGTAACGACTGTCATAGGTATTTGTATGATGGGATCAACGGCTTAACGCGGCGTCTTACGTGGGCGGTTCAAAGCGACGTAATTGCGAAGCGATCCGATGCGGTGACATGCAAATTCAATGCGATGCGGTGCGAAGTGGCGGCTTTGTCCTACGAGCTCGCAAACCGTCCGCCGCGCGCCGCCGTCATTCAGTAGCACTGTACGGCACCGCATCCAGTTCGTGCGAAAATATCAAGCCAACTGATAGCGATCGCTTCGCTTCGCGCCGCGCCGCACCGCACTCCACGAGCGTTTGGTCACGTAGGCCACTTCAATAGGTATCGACTGTTTGTTGTTTTCCGTCGCTTCTAGATCGCTCACGTAGGATGCCGCGTTAAGTGCTTTCCGAGAAACGGAGCGGTCTCGATGTCTAACGGGCGGTCACCCATCCACGGACTAACCGCAGCAAGCGTAGCTTAACTTTGCAAATCGTATGACACAACCCCCCTGATTTCTGAACTTAATATAAGATCTTAACGATGTTATAACATTATAATTACGTCCTTCACGCCACAAGCAAGGTCAGTTCTGCTTACTAAGTAGAACTTGACGAACTTAGGTGTCAGTTACATTATATCAAATGACTTGATCAGTCATCTAGCCTAGATATCTCAGGCCGGTGACACGGAGCGAGAGCAAGGATCTTTGTTGAAGGATCATGGCTAAATAAAAATATTTTATAACTACACATTTCCACTATGAGAGCAGAGAGATAGTCTACGTAAGTGTAGGCAATCTGCGGCCTGCGAGTAGCATGCGGCCCGGCGAGCTTTTATAAGTTCACCTTCCCACTATGGGGGCAGCAGTAAGGCAGTCGACGTAAATGTAGGCAATCTGCGACCCGCGAGTAGCATGCGGCCCGGAAAGCTTTTAATTATTTATAACTATACTTTCCCACTATGAGAGACAGCAGAGAAGCAGTCTACATAAGTAGGCAATCTGCGGCCCGGCGAGCTTTTTCGTGCGGCCCGGTGAGCTTTTTAATGCGGCCCGTTGAGCTAAAAGCTCAGGCTTGATAACGAATATTTGATAATATGGGAAGACATTGCTACATAATATTTTATTGGAGACATACAACGTTATTTTTACTTTATACGAAAACCGAGACACCCCAACAAGATTTTCATCAGAACTGCCTGAATATGTGTTTTTTTTTAGTAAATCTTCAAGTTACACCTTAGTTTATGTCGCGTTAAGTTCGCTAAAAAAGTGTGAAATGCCTGAGATGTGCTATGCAGGAGTTGTCTAATACACGGAAACTGACCGAGTGGACCATTTCAAGCCTCAAGGTGTCTATTCCCGTCAATTGTTATGGGTAGAAACATACTGAAACAAAATTGAAATTTATGAAAAAAAAAAAAAAAAAAATCATGTGGTGTAAAAAATATGTCAATCGATTCTCCTAGTGATTCTGAACAAACTATGTAGTTTCAGGTTTCGCATATACTAAAACTAACCTTGTATATTGAGTCACTTTTATAGAAAAACCATGGAGGTCTAATGTCCATTTTTGTGCCCTGAAAAGCCGATCAAGCGTTCGCCAAACAAAAAAAACAACCTTATTGTCCGTGAGGGTACGTGACTACTAATACGGCCTGGTGGGCTTATAAGGCCCACTCGCGCATGGCCCAAGGCTAACTAACTAGGCTAAGATTTGCGAGGTTGAGCTGCGTTTGCTGCGTTTAGTCTCACTGTAGACTGTGGCTCACAGTATACCAAAGCTGTTAATTGGCGCCGTGTAAATGAGCCTTAAGATCTATATCTTAAGGCTCATCTACACGTCGAATATTTTGACCAGGGTTGTGCAAACCTTTTTCATCAGGGCCAGAAAAACGCAAAAAATGTAGTAGAGGAGAAGAATTAAAAAAAAAAACATTTTATTTTAGAATTCTATGTCTGTATGAAACTAAATTATAAAATAAAAAAAAAACAAATGTAACTGCTGTTCGAAGGCCCAGCCGTGGGTGTATGGGACATATGGAACTGCTTATCGCTCGCGGCAGGAATGTACCAGTGCAAGAGGTCTGCTAAAACTATCATTTTTGGGCCAAATAGCTATTTAATGGCAATTTATAATTATCTATTTATTTATTTGTGTCGATGAAGGTGCAAAAATATATTTCCGAGGGCCATACTCTCTTGCTCTAAAAGGGAGAGTTGGCGGGCCAAATTAATTACTCAAGTACTGTAATTATAGACACAATAGATAAACAATGGCAGCTAGGTGTTGTCCTGGAACGACGGCGGCGGCGGTACGTCACCGGAATCCTTCGCGGGCTGGAGGGGCCGGAGTTGGCCCACTCTGTACGTAGTACTTATTACTTCTATGGCCCACCCATGGTCTCGACTATAATTAAGACCAAAATATGCTCTTCTTTATACGGATAATCGATGTAAAATACATAATACGATAAATTCACCCGCTAATTGCCCCACATAAAGCATACATCAGCCTATAATTTTCACATCAGATCATCGTTGCAGTTATTTTATTGTCACAGTAAGAATGCCCTTTGGTGCGGCCATATTTGGCGCCGTCCGTAATAACTGGCCGAATTCAACTACCAATTAATGAAAGCAACTTTTTAAAGGAAATTCAACTATATTTTGTACGATTTAAAGTTGGTTTTACTTTGTGTATGTGTACTGTAGGAAATGACAGATTTTCGTTGTATTTTTTTTACTTTTTGCAATGTAGATAGATGAGACTGATAGTAATATCGATGTTTATTTAAATGGAGGATTTTTTATTGTTTATTTAGGTAGCGTTGGGTGACATTGCAGCGATGATGGTCTCGAATGTAGAATAATAATATTAATCTCTGCCTCGAGAAAGACGTAGGTATACCTATTATGTCCTGGATTACGCGATAGCCCGAATTCCGTCTGACTTTTTGATTGATCTACTTCGATATAATAGGCATGTTGACAGCATCAATAAATTGCAAATCTAATTAGTCCGCCAGTTAGAGTTTTGAAAAATAATGGACACGTTTTTTTTCTTTTGTTAAATCTATGAATATTTGGAAAGATAAAACGCATCAAAACTCGAGAGTGGGGGCTTGTGACGTCAGAAGCAAGTTAAAATTGTACTTGCTTGTGACGTTTTGCCAATTTTAAAAGTGTCTTATCTTCGTCAATTTTGGTTTACGTAACAAAAGAAAAAATACGGGTCAAATATTTTTTGATAATCTAACTAACGGACTAATTAGATTTTTTAGTCAAATACCCTATTATGTATACGACATTTTTTTAAATCTTTGTATGGATAGAGACGGTTGTAAGTTACAACCGTCTCTATCCATACAACTTGTAACATATCCGACGAGGGCGGAATGGATATAAAATTTTGTCTCGGATCGGGGCGGTAGGTTAGGATTACGCGATAACCTGAATTCGGTCTAACTTTTTGATCGCCCCAGTCGGATACCACAGACATTTTAAAAACAACTTTGTTTGGATAGAAATGGATGCAATATATCCGAAATGGGTGAAATGGATAAGATTTTTTAGTCGGGCATAACGGCGGTCAAAAGGTTGTAAAACAAGTAGCGTTGAAACGGAAATCCCCAAAATAATTTAAATAAAAAGAAAGGTCCTGACTGACTGATTGACTGACTCATCAACGACCAGCCCAAACCCTTGGACCTAGAAAGCTGAAATTTTGCACAGAGGTTCCCTTTATAATGTAGACAAGGAATAAGGAAGGATTTTTTGAAATTCAACCCCTAAGGGGGTTTCATAGGGGATGAAAGTTTGTATGGAAAATCGTCACTTAAAGGGTTCAAAATTTCACGCAAACGAAGCTGCAGGCAAAAGCTAGTCCCTCGATAAGACTTTTCTGACAATTGGAAAATCGGGCCTTTTCCATTTTAATTCGCAATAAATCGGCAATTTGACGGAATTTATCCATCATACTATTTTTATAGCAAAATTCTGGTTTCAGGTGTAGAGAAACCACTTTTTTAGCATTTTTTAGTTATCTTCATGGATTTCCGCAAAGTAACGCCTGTACCCCAAGTGTGAGTTTTTTACGTTATGGCGATATTACACGGTTCAACCAAAGTTGAAAGGTGCAAAAATGAAAGCATATGCTATTGATCAATGATATTGAATGATTCACCTTTACGTTTACATGGTTCAATTTGGTTGCTTCATCCAAATTGAAAGGCAAAAGTGAACCGTGTAATATCACCATTACTACTGTAGGTAGTTGCGTCACGCCAAAAATGTATGAAAATTTAGGCAGCGCCTCTAGCGGCGAATAGCGTCACTAAAAATTTGTTTGGCACTTATCATAGTAAACTATTCGTAACGGAAACGTGTAGTAAACTACTCAATTCTCACTTGGGGTACTGATTTCATTATTCACTTTTTTATAATGATATAATTGGAAACCATTTACGAGAATTTGTTTCCTCAAATTCATAAAATTTGAGATGGTTTCTGGACTAGAGAAAGCCGATACAATTATACACATACAAATATAAAACACATACAATTATCAAGGTATGTTAATCAATCTACATGCCTATATTTTTTATGCTAATGGAATCTATTTGTAACACCTATTTAATTCTTTAAAAAGAACGGAATCAGAAATAAATCAATTAAATCACAAATAAAGTTAATCCAAGGTGATTTAGATCCATATTCATGTAGGTATCAATGTTTTTTATGTGTCGTATTTATCAACAAGTGATCTAATTGCCAAGTGCATCGCAAAAAGTACTCTTTAAGACATGCATGTTTGAAACAAGTGAGCATTTGATGCGGCAGTTTGTTGATGATTCAAATCCAGACTATTTGCAGACCACTCTAACACCAACACTAATTAGTCTCTTAGAAATTCTTTAACGTTGTTTCTTTGGTTTGGATTATTGTAGTGTCAGTCTTAGAGTGGTCTGCAAATAGTCCGGATTTGAATCAAATCTAAATTTGTGGTACATTGTAAAGAAAACATTGTCCAATAAACATATCACTAATATCGTACTACTACTAGTATCATACTACAACAACTTTAAGACGTATTTGTAGAAGCTTGGAGAAAAAATCCCTGGAAATATATGAAACATTGATAGAATCAATGCCACGTCGTTGTAAAGCTGTAATCGACAGCAGAGGCTTCCCAACCAAACATTAATTGTTTATTATAAAACGTTTGTACCATTTAACTTCATTATTTATTGTTTCGTTAACTTTTTTCATATTTATGCAAATGTTTTTTTTCTGTTTCTAATTACTTGTCCACCATAATACGTTGTGCTGCTTCATTTTATTTTATAAAGTATACCAGTTTTTACTTAAACGGCTGTATGATATTCCCAAAACTGACATAATAATACTTCATGATGTGTATATATTACAGATAAATACGTATAAGCCCTCTATGATATGTAAAACGTTGATTATCAAGTTAATTTGTACTAAAAATAAAAGTCACACTTGGTGTTACTAATTATATGTCCACCACTGTATATACAACGTTATTTTTACTTTATGCGAAAACCGAGACACCCCAACAAGATTTTCATCAGAACTGCCTGAATATGTGTTTTTTTAACCGACTTCAAAAAGGAGGAGGAATTCGGGTGTATTTTTTTTTTGTTTTTTTATTTTTTTTTATTTTTTATGTTTGTTACCTCATATCTCCGTCATTTATGAACCGATTTGAAAAATTCTTTTTTTGTTCGAAAGGGTATACTTTCCGATTGGTCCCATTTAAATTTTGTTATGATCAGACTATGAACTTCAGAGATATGGAACGGAACTCCTCATCGGATCAAAGCAAAATTCTCAAATTACTAATATTGCTTTGTTTATACACACATCAAAAGTGTCTAGGGATCAAGCATTTTTATGCGGATTTCTTGAGATTGAGATGTGGCTTTGTAATAAATTTATGATTTTATAAATTTATATGGATCCTTTTTGGTGCATTTCATAATTTGAATCAGGAACTGTGAATCAAATTCGAGTAAAAGATGAAAATCAGCTGTCAATATTTTCCCTATAAAAACATACAACGCATTGAAGACATTATTAGTGCTACTGTTTCCCTACTACTGATTAAAACCAACGTTATTATGGAGCGGCGACGTCATTTAAGCAGGGAAGAAATGCTCAGAGCCGTGGGAATGATAGAAGCTGGTTCCCGGCAACGTACTGTGGCTTTAGCTCTGAATACAAGTCAGAGTGTTATCAGTCGACTTTGGACACGTTACCGAAGCACTGGTACCGTGGCTGAGCGCCATGGAGGACGGTATCGCTGCACCACACGGAGACAAGACCGATACATTCAAATCTTAACTCGAAGAGCTCCAACAATAACCGCCATGATGTTAGCCGTGAGGCTTCATCACTCTTCAGGGAACTTAATTAGCGACCAAACAGTCAGAAACCGCTTGCATGAAGTGAACCTTCATTCCCGAAGACCGCTACGGGTACCACCTATAGCAATGCACAATCGTAGGATTCGATATCAATGGGCTCTTGGACACAGAAATTGGGCAGAAGAACAATGGCGTTTCGTGTGCTTTTCTGATGAGTCTCGTTTTGGTATGAGACCGGATACAAGACGTATACGACACTGGAGAACCCCTGGACGCCAACAGCGATTAAAATCCTGCCAGGAAGTCCATCCTTATAGTGGTGGAACCATCATGGTATGGGCGGGTATTTGGATCGGCGGAAGAACTGAGTTGATTTGGATCAGAGGCAACCTCAACGCTCAAATTTATGCTGAGACGATTGTATCAGACGTCATCGTTCCTCTACAAGCGCAAATCGGTCCCTTATTTCAGTTAATGCATGATAATGCACGACCGCACACCGCAAGAGTTGTAAGACAGACTCTCGCCGCAGCTAACATCAATGTCCTGCCCTGGCCTGCTCAGTCGCCAGACTTGAACCCGATTGAGCATGCATGGGATATGCTACAGAGAAGAGCTCTGCCGAATATGGAGGGTATCCAGTCGCAAGAAGACCTTTTTTTGTTGTTGCAACGAACATGGGCGGCCATTCCACAGCGTGATTTGGATGAACTCATTTTGAGTATGCCAAACCGATGTTCTTGTGTTGTTAGTGTTCGCGGTAGAAACACGGATTATTAATTGTTTAAGTTACCCAATAAAATTTTAAAGAAAACTGTTATTTCAGTCTTTTTTTCGAACTTTTGTGTTAGTGGTTCAAATGTCAAAAATCCCTTTATTAGGAAAATGGCAAATTTCTTTATTAATGCAAAGGTGACTTGGTTTATCGTTACTGTGACAAACGAAAACACTTTATTTGATGAATCCTTAAAGAAAATTTTAATTAATATCAATCAGGAGAAAAGTTATTGCAAAAATATATGTTGATCCCTAGACACTTTTGATGTGTGTATTTGTTGTTGGGAACTGACTACTTGAAAAGAGGAGGGGGTGCGTGTGTCCCCCTCCCCCCCTTTGGAATGTTTTCATTATATCGTGTAAGGTATCATTTGAAAGGACTTTTTATGCCCGACTACGTCAAAGCCAAAAAGAAGGGTTATGAAGGAGGGGGTTAAAATTATGACACTAAAACGTATTTAATAAAAAATAAACTTTAAAAAAAAGTAAAAACCGACTTCAAAGAAATACTAAAAGGAGTAAAATAATTACCATAATATAAAATTAACAGTTTCAGAAGTCGGTGCAACTCTACACTGAAGCAAATAGAAGCCACCGACTTCTGAAACTGTTAATTTTATATTATGGTAATTATTTTACTCCTTTTAGTATTTCTTTGAAGTCGGTTTTTACTTTTTTTTAAAGTTTTTTTTTTTTTAGTAAATCTCCAAGTTACACCTTAGTTTATGTCGCGTTAAGTTCGCTAAAAAAGTGCGAAATGCCTGAGATGTGCTATGCAGGAGTTGTCTAATACACGGAAACTGACCGAACGGACCATTTCAAGCCTCAAGGTGTCTATTCCCGTCAATTGTTATGGGTAGAAACCTACTGAAACAAAATTGAAATTTATGAAAAAAAAAAAACAAAAAAAAATGTGGTGTAAAAAATATGTCAATCGATTCTCCTAGTGATTCTGAACAAACTAGTTTCAGGTTTCGCATATACTAAAACTAACCTTGTATAATGGTTATGTTTCGATCACACATCGCTACCGCAAGAAAAAAAAAACTTTATTTTTATTTTTAACCAAGCTAAATCCCATGCTCGGTCATTCTACACCAGTAGTAGATCATGTGGTTTTAAGGTATTACACGAATTAGGTAACACCCTTTATAGCCATTCACTCTATTGGTATTCCGTAATATTTTGCCATATTATATGAAGAGAAGACTTTTTTTCATTAAAGAATTTCGCGACGTCGCACTTAAACGACTGTAATTGTTCCTAGTTTTTTTTTTTAATAGTGTAAGATATTTATTTTAAGAAAAGTCGATTGGTATTAGACAATTTATTATGTAAAGTACTTACACAAGTTTAATGTTAAAATATACGAGAAAAACTTTAATTATACAAAAAACATGAAAATTCCCGGGTACCCGGGAATTCCCGGGAATTAAGAGAAATAATTCCCGATTCCCGGGAACTCAAATAGGCCGGGAATGCGAAAACCCTAGTACACATGTTGGCGCTTTGCTCAGTCCTGTTGCAATACGCATCGAGAGCGCGCGACGAGCGAGAATGCCATCCTCACCCTCGAAAACGCCGCCCGCATGGGCAAATGAAAAAGTTATCGGAGTTAATGCTCGTGCCAACGTTGGGGGCTGGCCGATCTGTGTCGGTTTCTTCAAAAGGAATACGCGCCAAGTAATCGCGATGCATCCACACGTTGGGACTTATTCAGTCTTGCCGCGGCGCACATCGAGTGTGATGAACGTGCTAAATTCACACTTGGTGTTTCTAATTATATGTCCACCACTGTATGTGTGAACGGCTTCGGTTCGGTTGTTCTGTTACGGTAAGGATACACGGTGACACTGACGTTCGACACAATGCAATCGCGACACTGAAATTAAACCAGAGCTATTGCGCAACTCAGTGTAACGGCGATGTACACACTACGACACTCGGTGTCGACACTGAGTGTCGTGGTGTAATGTGTCGCCGTATATCCTTACCATTGGCCGCCAAGCGATGAGACGTTTGAAGTATGCTTTCGGCACATCCATTTCTTCCCACCTCTCATGTAGTTCTGACATTACCATAGCAATCCGCTCATTAATTTATTTCCGCATGCCTCCCGCGGGTGTGGTCAATTTACATTATAATTGAGAACTTCACATGTGTATGTATCTGTGTAATTATGTATGTAGGCTGGGATTATCTGGCGCGGATGGTAAGACGGGTGGAGGTTATTGTTAATGGTTTAAGTTAAAAATATCGGTTGGAGGAACTTTAATTTAGCCGCGTGAGGTTAAAATGGAAGCCGATCCGAGAACAGGCTCGGAAGCATCAAAAAGCCAATTCTCGTAATTAAAAATATTCAAAATATGGTTTCAATCTAGTCTCAATCTCTTAAATATGACAAATGGTAGGTATTCTTGTTCGTTAACAAACAACGTCAAACGTGAGATTATATTGAAATGAGATTGAAAATTGAATAAAGCCAAAAGGGTATTTATTCTGTACAAGTTATGTACTGAGCCATTTTGACAAGTTGAAATTCTCATTTATTTCTGGAATTTTAGTCTATGACTGTTGATATCGGTATGCTATCGGTAATAGATTTTAAGTTGACTGAATTGACATTATATCGAGATAGACTGAGATGATACTGACCCCGGACCGAACTTTAAGTGTACCAGAATACCTACCATTTTTTATTCAATTTATAATTTAATCTCAGTTCCGGTCACCTTCAGTCGAACTTCAAATTAATTATGAGAATTGGGCTTCAAGTGTTCATCTTTAAATCTGAGTTTTCTTTCACCATTTATAAAATTAAAAAGCAAATATCTTAAAACAAATTAAAGAGGACATTTATCATTATAGCAGTGGACTCTTCGTTTGATAAATAACAAAGCCAAAGGAGTACAGCACATTTCCTGCTAAAGAAAATACCTAAATTATCCTACAGACATCCAAACAATTGTTATCAGTAACAAAACTTTTAATCTACATACATAAGAATGCAACCTCTCGTCACGGCTAGCCTGATAATAATAATAATAGCGATCGTTTAGACAAGACTCGACACCCAGGCACCCACAGCAGTTATTGGGACATTCAAATTAAATTTATTGGTTTACATTCTGGGCTGCCCTCCTCTGAAAGCGAGGCGAAAGCGATGGCTAAAGATATATCTTTTACCGCGCTCAAGGCTCTCGTAGAAGTCAATACGGATTGTAATATGATTTTGCGGATGCGTTTTTTTTTGACGAATGGAAGACGGTTTTATCAGGACGCCTGGAGTTTTGTGAAAAGTCGGTACCAACAAAAAGACTTTACAACTCGTGTATGTGGCATTATGTGAATCAGTCCTCTGTTACTGTATCTCTGTATGGGGTGGAGTCGGCATAACCACCATGATACAAATCGAACGAGCTCAACGATCGGTACTGAAGGTAATGAATAGGAAACCTTTTAGATATCCTACTGATCTTCTATACAATGAAGCGTCAATACTTAATGTTAGACAACTGTATATCCTTAAAATAGTTTTAAAGCAACATAAAATATTTATTCAGTCGGCGGAATATCCTCAACTACTTAAACGTCGAGTATTCCATTGTCCACCGGTAATAGTAAGAACCACTTTCGCACAACACATGCAAGAATATATGCTTAGCTTTTTGTATAACAAAGTAGTAAAAATCTGTGATATAAAAAATTGTACAATAAAAAAAGTTAAAAAGATTGTTAAAATATGGCTGTTAGCCCAATCCTATTATGATACAGAAATGTTTATAAGGGTAACTTCGTAACGCAAACATTCTCACACTCTCACTCACACACACTTACACTTACTCTTTCAACACACCCTCACTCACTCACACTTACTCTTTCAACACTTACATACTCTTTCACACGCTCTCAAACATTTACACTTGGCACATTGTAATTATTTTAATATACGTTTTGCACTTACTCAATATTGTTAACTTGTTTTTCTCTTAATTCGTTTAATTTACTAAAATTAACTTCAAATTATCAAATTTTCTAATGATAATACAGTATCGACCCCAGAATTCATTATGTTAAATTATTGTGAATGAATAAAACTTTAGGATTCCACGAGACAGGCTTGACCTAGTGTGGAGTTCACCAGTTAAACGTCTCCTTTTGTGTCTCCAAATGATAATTTATTATTGTAATGTAGCTTTTAAGGAAACGTAAACAGATAATGTATTTTTTTGGTAAATAAATGATTATTATTATTTGTATCTCTTTGGCCATCACGGCTCATCTTCCGTGCGGAAGATGTCCGGTCCTTTGGAAGGCATACACGGGGACACAGGTCCAACGCGCAGAGGCCTTTTTGAGAGCTTTAATCTAAAATGGGGTGGGGCACCAACCCGGGACTATCCACGGCTGCACTATTGGAGTTTATTATTATTATAGTTGTTTCTTCGGAATATTCCGATCTGTCCCCCTGATCTGTCCCCTTCGGGGGGCCAATCAGGAATAAAAAAATCGATCTGTTCCCCTGTCACTGAGACGAACGGACAGATAGAACGAATTATTTCTGGTCTGTCGCCCGCTGTTTTTTAGGGGGAGAAATAAAAAGTTTCGATCAGGGGCCTAATTCTCCTAAAATAAATCTTGATAAATCACAACCGAACCAAGGCCGAACCGTTCATTCAGACAGTTCTCAATTTCAAAAGCTATCAAATTGTTTGACACAAAAAACAAAATCAATCATTTTGAAAGTTTTCGAAAACAAAAACTGACTGACAGTTGTGGTTCGATTGCGTTTGGCAACAATTTATTTTAGGGGAATTGGGCCCCTGTTTCCTTGTTACCAACGAGGGGACAGATTGGAATATTCCGTTTCTTTTTAGTGTAAGTGGTGTGTGGCCGTTCTAATTAAATAAATATACTCGGAAGTAATGAATCCGGGTCACCAACATAAACAAAACAATAATAAAAATATATATGATTAGTTACAGTTTACTCACGTGCATTTTTCGGGGTTTCCCGACTAGTTTCGGACCCAAACGGAGCCCTTAATCATGAGCTGAACACACGGCGAGGTCGCAAGTCGAAATTCCGAAAAATACACGTGAGTAAACCGTAACTAATCGTAAATATGAATGTGTGTCACGAAAGTTATAATACAAAAATTGTTAATAACGTTTTCCGAGATACTAATTATGTTGGTCACCCGGATTCATTGCTTATAACTTGGAAAATGTGTCTAGCTGAACAAGCGCCTGCAAATTAAACGCCACCTACGTAATTCCTGAAGGCCAATTCTCGTAATTAAAAATGTTCAAAATATAGTGTCGATCTAGTCTCAGTCTAGTCTCAATCTCATAAATATGACAAATGGTATTTTTGTTCGTTAACAAACAACGTCAAACGTGAGATTATATTGAAATGAGATTGAAAGTGGACTGAAGCCAAAAGGGTATTCTGGTTACATTATACATACATATACTGAGCCATTTTAACAAGTTGGAATTCTCATTTAGTTCTAGAATTTTAGTCTATGACTGTTGATATCGGTATGCTATCGGTAATAGATTTTAAGTTGACTGAATTGACATTATATCGAGAAAGACTGAGATGGTACTGAAACCGGACCGAACTTTAAATATAAACAGTACCAGAATACCATTTTTTATTCAATTCATAATTTAGTTTCAGTTCGGTCAACCTTCAATCTTACTTCAAATTAATTACGAGAATTGGGCTTCTGCTTTAAAGTCTTCCCTGATGCTTGATAGTGAGATCACAGAACCATGTTATTAGCGCATAGGAGATACACCGTTTTTTAGCTGTATTCTCATCCCGCTTCATTTCGGCCAATTCAATATTATTGCTAGCTTCTCCGCTACCGCTATTGCTGTGGATTTTGTTGCGCCGTTTCTTCTTCACAGCATAAACACTAAGAAGCGGTGAAGGGCGAGCTTTTTTGAGGGCTGTCTTGTAGAACTAAGTAACTCTAGTCTATTTTGATTAAACGAGTTTTGAGTTTGAGTTTATCTATAGCATCGCTACCACTGGCACACAACCTTTCCCTCTCATAATAAAACCATACACTCTGCATGGCCCGCCCAGCTTCCTGACATTGTTAACGACATCTATAGTAGTATAAACATTTGCAATCGAATTGTTATTAAGGTTACATGAAATCTCTTTATTTACAAGTTGGGTAAGATATAAAAGTACTTGCCCTTTGAATAAAAAAGTTGTCGCCACTTATCAGTTTTTTGTTTACAACCAATTTACAGAAACAATATAATTTACATCATTACAAATAAAAGGAGGTATACACCCTGACATTTTAATTGGTTGATTTGCTAGAACAAACGTTAAGACCATGGTCTATTCAAATAACATACAATTCAAATGCATCGAATAAAATAAAAACGTCATTGGTCTTTATAAAAAATTCAAAAAAGACACCACCAAAGACACAGGGGTACCTGCGTAGTCGGCGCCATGATGGTTCAAGTTATTTGTTGGGAACTTTACCGCGATGAGTACTTTAATGTTACGGTTAATGTTTGAACACCTTTGAGCAACAAGAAGTTTTAAGAAAGCATAAAATTATTTTTTCTTTAATTTTTTTTTGATGCTATATTTTCGTTATAGACCATGGTCTGAACAACGTTTGTTCTAGTAAAACAACTAATTAAAAGTCAGCGTGTATACAAATACAGAAAAATGTATCCTAATAAAACTGTAAACTAAAATAGAGCATAAAAGTATTCCTCCGCATCGTTGTCGACTGATAATATGCCCAGAAGACTTACAGCATTGCCACGGTGTATGGCAATACTAATTCTTTGGCCAGCCTTCAGGTCATGGGAAGTGTCGACCAGCCGCCTTGCAACATCTCTGTATAGATGTCGGGCACTCGGACCCCACGGCCACTCGGGCCGTTTCCACCCCAAACGGCTCGAAAATGTAATTACTAATAAAGTAACTATATTTTCTCTGCAGCAGCAGCACCAGCACAGCCTGCCGAGCTAGTAAGATGAGATGGCGCAAGGGTATCGACTCACGTTGCGTCCCACACCAGAGGCCTACCCATCTTCCATAGCATCAATGACATGCCATCTAGTCTTTTGCCATCGTCACGTGCCGAGTCATATTTGGTTCTATCTAATACGGCTAGAACGCCGGCGGTGACAAGAGCACGACGGATAATATCATTCAAGTTGGCGTGCCGCGCTATATTTTTTGTAGTTGTAGCACAGTTTGTTCCGTGTAGTTCCTGGGCCGCACAAGATCGATGAGGCTGGTAAAAACAAAAGGAGGCACCCAGCAGTAGGTGATTTCGGGCTAGGTTGATGATGAGTTCCCGAAAAAGAATAGGCCACCCCTTCCCCACCCGTGAGTGTCGTAAAAGGTATCTAAAGAATTATTTTAAGAAGATGAGCAGCCTTGTTCTCATGTCTGCTAAGGGCCTGTATTAGTAGAGCGGCACTTTGTCGACGACAGGGATAAGTGCAGTCGTCGTGTCGCCGCTCTTTGACGGCTGCATCTCTACATCGCAAGCTACGCTTTCTCTGGTACTTAACCCTTACACTCTAATAATAAAACCATGCACTTTGCATGCCCATTTGCAACCCCTAGTTTCCTGACATTGCCAACGATACCAATAATGTAGGTACGCATTTTCATTTATTTATTTATTTGTCACAAAGGTTGCCTCCGTATTGACATGACGGTTTTTATACGGCGCAGATTGTCGTCGTGCCACGCCGACTAGATAATGGCCTTGCTTGTAAACGACACGGTTTCTAGCCGGTTAAAGTGCCATTTAGAAGAGAAACGCCGTGACCGTTCTGGTCAATATACACTCATAGACTATCTTATCGACTGCACCGGGTGTGTTCGGTGACCCATACATGACGACCAGGCACGGCATGAAATCGTTCATAGCCACGGAAGACCGTCGTAACAAGGGACGTTAAATGATGTGTCTTTATTTACAAGTTGCTTTACGATTTACGAGTAACTTGCCCTTTGCATAAGAAGGTTATTGCCAGTTATCAAATAGCATTTTTTGTAAAATTTGTCGCGTGTAGTTCCCGAAGTATCTATGAGCTATGAGGCTTCCATAGTCTCACCACTTATTGTATCCCATACATAACTGAGGACCGGGCTTAAGCACGGTATGAAATCGTTCATAGTCACGGAAGACCGTCGTGACAAGGGACCTTAATTGATATCTCTTTATTCACAAGTTGGTTTACGATTACTTGCCCTTTGCATAAAAATTATGGCAATGTACAGCGAAATGATGGCAATGCTTATTATAACAGTTTATGAATATGAATGTTCATTTTTATATCTTCTTAATCGTGGCGTTAAACCATTCCCGTTAATGCCAGGGTCTGACTTAATAATAAAGTGACTGGTAGTAAGCTCATAGACTAATAACAGCTTAATAAAAACTTGATGGAATATCCCCTACTTCTTTTTAAGACACCCACACTCTGTTGAAGTACTACTGTATAAATATCTATGATTATTTACGGTTTACTCACGTGTATTTTTCGGGATTGCCCGACTAGTACCACCACTAGACCATGGTGTAGTGCCAAAGTTCGCCCAAATAAAACCCATAAAGTGCATTCGGGATTACGATGTTTTCTTTAGTGTCGCGAGTAGGAAGTTATTGTGCCGGGCTATATCGGACTACCGTCGTAAGTTAATGTGTGCAAATAAGTGCGTATACGAGTTACATCTTCAGTTATCGGGGTTTTTGGATGCGGATTTGTGGAATGTACTGGATGCGATGACGCATAGTCGAACGGAGACCATTGGATTGAACACGATAAGTAGGCAACAGAATAAATTGGCGAACTTGATAGACAATAAAAAAAGCTACCCACATAACTATGATAAGGCAAATTTAAATGACAATCATAATGCCTCAACGGTCGTCAATCTATCCTCAAAACAAGTGCCTGAGGAAACGATATCTGTCCTATCCCGTGGACTCAATTTCGCACCGGCTCCTCGTAAAATACCGATCGAGGACATCATCACCAATATCGAGAACACTATCGTGCGTAACAGAATACCGCACGGGGATGCCGAGTGTCTTCGACAGGATGTGTCATCGTTGTTACGTAAATCATCGCCACCAAAAAGCAATATGTGCCGCCAGGATATCGTGGCCTTGCGTGATTTACGTAATGATCCGGACTTGTTAGTGTTGCCAGCAGACAAAGGTAACGCAACTGTTGTCGTCGATACCGAAGCGTATAATAATAAAATCACGCAACTGGTGAGCGACACAGATGTTTACAAAAAAGTTACCTACAACCCGACAGCCAGGGTGACCAATAAAGTTATCAAGTTGTTACAAGGTCTAAACAACAAGGAGCTGGTGACACTCTTACGACCACACAACCCTACACCACCCAAGATTTACGGATTACCAAAAATCCACAAGCCGGATTGGCCGTTACGACCCATAGTTAGCCAAATTGACGCACCTACTTATAAATTGTCGCGTCACTTGGCTACTATCTTGCTACCCTACACCGGAAAATCGAGTAGTTATGTTAAGGACTCAAGGCACTTCGTCACCTTATTAGCGGATGTGCAGCTACAGGATACAGAGATAATGGTTAGTTTTGACATCACCTCACTTTTTACCAATATACCAGTGGAAGAGGTCATTAATATTATTGCAACCCAACTAAATGGTGCTATGTTACCCACTGAATATATTGAGTGCATAAATTATTGTCTTAAAAGTGGCTATTTCCTGTGGAAGAGTGAGTTCTACCTGCAAGTAGACGGAGTGTCGATGGGTTCACCACTCGCGCCGGTGGTAGCTAACATTTTCATGGAGTGGTTTGAACACCAGGCCTTAGAGTCCGCGGATATGAAACCAAGATACTGGTGGCGTTATGTGGATGATATTTTCGCCATTATCGACCGAGGTGCGCTAGTGGATTTTACGAGGCATCTAAATAGTATACACAGAAAGATAAAGGTCACAACAGAAGAAGAAAACAAAGGAGTTCTGCCGTTTTTAGACGTTCTCGTTATACGTGAGCCCAGCGGCCAGTTATCACACACTGTGTACAGGAAACCGACGCACACAGATCGTTACCTACGCGCAGACTCCCATCATCACCCTTCACACCTATCTTCTGTACCAAGAACGCTGATCAACCGGGCGCTCAGTTTATGTGATCCTCAGTACGTGGACGCGGAATTACGTCATTTACAGAACGTACTAGAGCGCAACGGTTACCAGTGGCGGCGATGCACTCGTAGTCTGAGTACGGTGGACACGGCTCGTAGACGACCGGCGGGAGCGGAACGCACTCCTGCGTTTTTACCTTTTGTGCGAGGAGTTACCGACAAGATAGGTCACCTGTTACGCCGAAGATATAGCATCAGGACGATCTATCGCCCGCCTGGACAATTGCGGCAGTTATTGCGCTCACCGAAGGACAAGGATCCGCTAGGCGTTCCTGGCGTATACAAGATACCGTGCGACTGTGGCCTGAGTTATATAGGGGAAACTCGCCGCAATATCGCAACCAGACTTAATGAACACATACGGAGTATGAAGAGTATGGACAGCACTAGGTCGGCGGTGGCTGAACACGTCTGTAACTCGGGTACGGCTCACTTCATGCGTTTTGATAAGGCTTCCGTACTAGCGAAGGAGAAATATTTCGTGCCGCGAAAAGTACGTGAAGCTATCGAAATAAGCCGTCATCCGAATTTCAATAGAGACGGCGGTTGGACACTGCCACCTGCCTGGAGACCAGCTCTGAAGTCTACGTCATATAAAAGTGAGTTAAGTCTGGAGGGCGACACAGTAAGCGCGGTATGTACCGGCACTCAGTATAACAACAACACGGACACGACAAGTGACGAAGATGCACGAGCAATACCGACACAGAGCGCGCCCCTCTCGTCGCGGGCGCAACGCTACGCGGCGCGGTGCAGCGCTAGTTCGACTCGCGACCTCGCCGCGTGATCAGCTCATGACTAAGGACTCCGATTGGGTCCGAAACTAGTCGGGCAATCCCGAAAAATACACGTGAGTAAACCGTAAATAATCATAAATATGAATGTGTCTCACGAAAGTTATAATAATAATGTATAAATATCTTTGCCCAATATGGATGTCCAATATTTGATCAAAATACCATGGACAGAAATATATGAAAAGTTAGTTGCGATAACATCGCGTTTGCAGCGCGTTATAGTTGCGTGCGACACGCGTCGACAGCGCCAGAAAAAAACGTGGTGTGCAAGTGCCCTTAGGTTTTTCAAAAATTGTTTTACCTTTGCTTTAATTACGAATTCAGAAAATGGAGAGCTTCTATTCCGTGACCAAAAATGTAAACACAGCTGATCGAAACTGAGGATAGATGGATTAGATTACAAAATCTTTGAACATCTATTTCTCTTAAGCTATTGACTTTTGGAGAAAGTTGTAGAAAACAGTTAGTTATTATAAAAGGTACTTTAACACCGTTTCGGATTAGTACTCCCTTTTCGACTTGCTTTGTATACAGCGTGTCCCAAAAAGCAGTATCAAGCGGAAGTCCAGAGTAAGGGCCTGTCCACATCTCCACGTCACGACGTCGTCAACGTGGAACGGTGCGGTAACGTGGCACGGTGCGTTAACATAACGTGCAAATTTACGTTACCGTATCGTAAAAATGCACGTCAGGATCATTGTTAGATTTATCGTTGACAATGTAGATCCTGAATTTTAATAGGAGAAACAATATGGTGACGGCGACTAAATCGCGGGCGTGGAGAGCGCGGGCGGAGCGCATATTATACGTGTGCGCGCTTGCGGCTAGAGGCGGAAAGTGTTACGAAACGGTAACGTAAATTTACACGTTATTTCAACGCACCGTGCCGCGTTACCACACCGTTCCATGTTGGCGACGTCGTAACGTGGAGATGTGGACAGGCCCTAAGAGCACCTTAGAGCGGTTCCGCACTGCATCCGATCTGGATCCGTGAAAATACGGATACAAAAATCTCGGCCCGAATTAGGATATTGCTTTTCGCACTGCATCCGATCCGAATTCGTGAAAATACGAATCTAGAATCTAAAAATCTCGGACCGAATTCAGATATTACTTACGCACTAATCCGATCTCTGATCCAAATCCAAGCAATTCAGGGGCCATCTTTGGCATATGTCTGATTTGAATCCGAAATAACGCGAAAGCGTTCATACAAACAGTACTACGGCTACTTCGGTCCGTCAATATTTCTTCCGAATTAGAGTCTCACGGATGACGGAGAGAAATCGGATGACGGAAGTCGGATCTATTGCGTAAACTACCATACAAATAGTTCTATGGCTACTTCGGAACGTATTTTCACGGATTCGGATCGGATGCAGTGCGTAACCGATTTTTTGTAGTTTTCGATTTATGATGTCTTTTTATGTCTTAACCAAACTCTTTAATGACATTTTTAAACAGTGTGACGGCCTATCCACGTCTCCACGTCATGACGTCGTCAACGTGAAACGGTGCAGTAACGTGGCACGGTGCGTTGACGTAACGTGCAAATTTACGTTACCGTATCGTAAAAATGCACGTCAGGATCATTGTTAGATTTATCATTGACCATGTAGATCCTGAATTTTAATAAGAGAAACATTAAGGTATGGTTTTAAAGCATCAGAGCACATAGACGGCGACTAAATCGCGGGCGTGGAGAGCGCGGGCGGAGCGCATATACGTGTGCGCGCTTGCGGCTAGAGGCGGAACGTGGTACGATACGGTAACGTAGCACGTTATGTCAACGCACCGTTCCACGTTGACGACGTCATGACGTGGAGATGTGGACACGCTCTTACGTGAATAGTTTTTTTTTAAAATTAGACGAGTATAGAATCTAATTAAAAACAACACACATTTGTCTAAACTGTTAATGACAATAGGACTGGAAATGTAATGAAATGAAAAAAAAAAACTCGAAATCTACAAAAAATCGCAAACATAAATGGGGGTAATTCTGATAACTCTGGACATCCGCTTAACACTACTTTTTGGGACATCCTGTAGGTATATTCATTACTTTTTATCGATAACCCTGTACAAAGATATCAACATATTTTGTTATTAACGCCTAGCTACCTATAATTAAAGCTTAATACACGATGCCCATTAATGTCTATAAATAATTCAATTATTTAAATGTAACACCGATGTCATTATCTCGATACATTATGTAATGAAGGCCGATGTTATTTTTTATTATTTTCGAAACTAGTTTTTTTTTTGCGGCGCTACTTGGATTTGTCTGTAGTTTTTTTTGTACATATTTGCAAACAATCCGTCAGCCTACTTGATGGTGAGTGATTACCAGAAGCCCAATTCTCGTAATTAATTTGAAGTAAGACTGAAGGTTGACCGAACTAAGATTAAATTATGAATTGAATAAAAAATGGTATTCTGGTACACTTAAAGTTCGGCCCGGTTTCAGTATCATCTCAGTCTATCTCGATATAATGTCAATTCAATCAACTTAAAATCTATTACGAATAGCATATCGATATCAACAGTCATATACTAAAATTCTAGTAATAAATGAGAATTCCAACTTGTCAAAATGGCTCAGTATCTATGTAAGCTGGTACACTATTGTAACCAGAATACCCTTTTAGTTTCAGTCAACTTTCAATCTCATTTCAATATAATCTCACGTTTGACGTTGTTTGTTAAAGAACAAGAATACCATTTGTCCTATTTATGAGATTGAGACTAGACTGAGACTAGATGGAAACTATATTTTGAATAATTTTAATTCAGAGAATTGGCCTTCAGAGATCGGAATAGGTAGAGTATATTTACCTAAACTTCGAGGAAGGAAGTAACATAGAGTGGATAATACCTCCTCTAAAATCCCGGAATAATTATAATGACGTTTTAATCCCGGGATTTAAAAATCACGAATTATTTATTGGACTTCATTTATAGTTACAAATTATTTATTTGAATAATCATAATATTTTTTAGGGTTCTGTACTAAAATGCTTTGAGCTTTGTTTTACTAATATGTAAAACAAAGCTCTTTAATTTAATACTTTTATTGTACAGATATACCGATACCTCAGCTTAGGACGTTACAGACGCGAGATCGGGAGGGAGACAGCTTGATGAGGGTTGAATCACTGGTCAACAAAAAAACACTTTTTGTATGTAACATGAAAACTTTTATCTAGTTATGTTTAGAACAAGAATAAGGATAATAGAAATAAAATTAGAATGTTCCAAATACGAATAGATTTTTTGTAATTCGATTTTAAGTATTACATTTTAGAAAAGGCATAGATAGAGATCTTTTTGCCCATCCAATGACACCCACACATGTAATACAACGGATGTGTGGAACTCACGCTTTGTCTTGTTGTCCGATGTCATGGTCTGATGGCAAAGCCAAAATACTGTTCTTATAACTAATTTACTAATGGCGTAACATTTCTTGGCTGAGTTTTAAAAGTAATGACGCCACAAATGTAATAAAACTTGTCAGGATTTTTACACTTTCTTGACATTATTTAAGAATCACTTAACTCGGAAAACAGAAAACACAACTAGGCTCTTCAAATAATAAATACTCTGAATGTTATCGTGAAAGTTAAAAATGGTTAATCTTCAATTTTGTGGGTAGTACCTAGTTGTAACACAAAAACGAGATCTGATCAAATCAAAATAAATGTGTTAGAATAAGGATAGGTAGGTAATTCAAAATTTGTAAGCACCTTTCTTGTTACAAACTTTTGTTGACCAGTGTATCGGCGTGACTGTGGAGTCTGAAGTACATTTTGTTATCAAAATCGATTATTTTGTACAGAACAGCAGATTTTTTTTCACGAATTCAGTGTTGGTCCCATAGTAAAAGTTGTAAATATTGATGAGCTAAGTTCAGGGTTTTCCGATGTGAAGCGTCACCACACCAGTCACCAGTCATGCTGTATATCTTCACTGCGACAGTTTTATGTTATTTATAACACTCCAAATATGAAAGTAAGTACAGAAATGACAATGTTTAAGTGCCTAATAAATAAAGGAAATGGACGATAATTCATTCATGTTATGTGCTTGTAAACATGTCAGCCATGTTTTTTTGATAAGGTAATCAACACGAAGAAGGCAGGTTTAAAAGATATGTCTCAAATGTTAGCCGTCTGTAAAGCCGGGTCCAGACGTGTGTAACGCGTAATGTAAGATAACGTGTAATTTAGCATCAACAGTGTGGACGGCACACGAACTCAACGCGAATCGTGTAAGCGAATCTTTTTCAAGAGCTGTTTCCACTTACTTACTACGAACGTGCCGAATTGGAAGGTCAGATAGCTAGTGCTGCTTTTATTTGTATGTATTTATTAACTGAAGACTGGAAGAAACGTTTGGTCCGTTGATGGTGGAAAACTACGTTGTATCAGAGAAGATCTTCTTTACTGGTGGATCTAAAATAAGCAAATAAGTGGCCATTATAAAAACTCTACCCGGATGTCGCCTACTGATTTTAAATATTTGTTGACAAAGATTGCATCTCAAATATCAAGACAAGATACTATAATTAATTTAATATAATGACTCTTCTTTATTTTTCCTCTTTTCCTTCGATGTGAAGCAAGCAAACTAATCATTTTGTTCTTACATTCTTCTACATCTCTTCCCATTTAAAGAGTAATATCACTCCAAGCATCGTTTTTCAGTTTTTTTATAAAGTAATCCAGATTTTTTGGATTCCAAATAACAGGTTCTTCTTGATACAAATTGATAAGTTCAAGCGATTGTTAGTCACTCCACATTATGAACGTACACACGACACAACCCGTCACGAACGCCGTCCAAACGAGCACTGCGAGCGCCTTTGTGTTCGCGCTAAAAACCGACCGTCGATGGATCACGGCGAGCACCGGCGCGAGCGTTACATGTAACGCTCGTAGTGCCGTCCACACGTAGAATTCGCGTTACATTACAAGATAGACATTACGCGTTACACTCGTCTGGACGCGGCTTAAGTGGACGGGAAGTGATTTCGGTGCCGAGAGATGCAGTCAAGATGCTTTATTTTTTATGTACGGTTTTTTACCGTGGCTATCTATAATTTTAGTTCCATTGTAATATCACCTTACTTTTTTCTCAACTTCTAGAACTTACCCAGCATTATGTAATATGATGGACGTCCTGGGTGCATTCGGCGCCGGATTGTAGCCTTCACATTACTTACTGGGTCCGACACATCAACGTCGTGCACGTGCGAGTAACATGGTTATAGCCGTTATACAAGCTTAGTAAGAAAGGGGGTACTGATCCGAAAGGGTGTTAAAGTACCCATAATAACGAGTAACTGTTGTTCTACCACTTTCCCCAAAAGTCAATAGTTTAAGAGAAATAGCTGTTCAAAAATGACATAAAAAATATGCTATATCTATCCTCAGCTATGATCAGCTGTGTTTATATTTTAGGTCATATTTGGGGTCACGGATTAGAATATCCATTTTCTGAATTCGTAACTAAAGTAGGGACTGCAATCTTCGTACTACATAAAAGGATGCATCTTCATGAAGAACATGCAAAGCCTTGATGAAAGTTGGATTGATTTGGCCCATAGTGCTATTCAATTTATGATGCCATCCTTCGACGACGTTTGCTGTCCGTTGTTGCTCTCCAATGCGAATAAATAGTAAAATGAATGAAATGATATTAAGTAGTAAAGCGAATAAAATGACCAGTCACAAATTGTTGAATTAACATTATCTAGAAATTCACCAGATATATGTATGTATATCTGTAAGCAATTTGTTAGTTAAATTATAGGTACATTTGCTATAGTTAGATTACATTGACAAAACACTGAAAATAAATATTATTTTTAATGTCCCAACGTCCGCCACTGATGGCCGTTGGGACAAAAAATAATGCACTGATCTAACGGCCACCACTGGTGCCCGTTTTAGTGGTGGCCGTTGGGAGTATAACAGAATTTTTGTGCACATACCTACATAGAATCGATTGCCAAAAAGCAGTATAAACCGGTTTAAACCAAGCAAAGGACGTGTCTGCATTCATTCTCACACAAATGTAAAGCTCAGCTTAGGCGTCGCGGACTGTAACATGATCAAATCGGTCAATTTATAAGCATTTCACTTCAATTCACCCTTCAAATCGGAACACAGCTCAGTTTCGATGGTGCTTGAGGCAGAAATAGGTCTCATAGGGAACTAGGGAGCTCTTCGTGGCTAAATAATTACAGCCGCATAGACCGATCTTCCGGGTTAAGCCACGCTTGCCGAGGTTGGTCTGTGGATGGGTGACCATATTTACCATAGCGAGTTTCCTCCGTGCCTCGGAAAGCACGTAAAGCCGTTGGTCCCGGCTGTCATTTGTAGATCTTTGACAGTCGTTACTGTTGGTCAGAAGCCAGAAAGTCTGACAACCAGTCTTACCAAGAGTATCGTATTACCCAGTTACTGGGTTGTGGAGGTCTGATAGGCAGTCGCTCCATGTAAAATACTGATATTCAGCTGCATCCGGTTCGACTGGAAGCCGACCCCAACGTAGTTGGGAAAAAGGCTAGGCAGATGATGAGGGAACTAGGGAGCTCTACTGGTGCTGATCATAGCTGGATAGTCAAACCATTTTTTTTTAAAAGAGTTTCTATTGACTTTCTTTGTCTCTTCTCTAAAGGACCTAGTACTTGGAACCGAACACCTAGTGTTGACTTTATAAAAGCACCAGTAATCTGGTCTACTTGAAATAAAAAATATTTGACTTTGACTTTGATCGGGATTACTAATGTTTGGGCAAAAAACGTTTCCCAAAAAATCACATGCCAAAGTATGTTTCCCAAATTTTCATTAGGCAAAAAAACATTTGGCAAAACAACTTTTCGCAATTTTACAGTTAGCAATACTATTTTCGGCAATTTATTGTTTAACAAATAATTACATGGCAATGTTTCATTTTACCAAGTATTATGTTGTCAAATATGGGTAATTTATGTTTCGCAATTTTTCGCAAAAGTAGTAAATGTTGTAGTTAATGAACACCAAATTGTCACTTGTTTGGGTTTCCAAAGTAGACTAGTCCAGAGTCGACGGAGCCAAGCTGCGCGGGGCTCCTATATCTGTCTGCAGGGTTTAAAGTAACCTAACACGAAGGGAATGACCTATCCGTGTCGGGGTGCCACGGGGGTGCTTGGGCAGAAATAGCGCATTAATTTGCTCGCTAAGATTTTGTGATCATTTACAACATTTGGTGTTCGAATACAATTTGAAGTGCAGTTGTGACTAAAATAGCTAGTACTATTGTAATTTTAGACTTTACTTTTCAAGTGTCAAGTATATAATATATATTTTTGGTAAAAGAACTAAGGGTATTAAAATTTCAATGAACTTATTTTTGGAATATATGTTTTTACAAAATAAAGCATTTAATAAAATTTGAGCAAGTAAAAAGTTGCCAAATTAATATTTGACCAAGCGATTCAAATGCGAAATAGCTAAAGATTCTTTTGGGAAATGAAACTAGTGCGATAAGTTTTTTGGGAAGTAAAATTTGACTAAAAATATTTTGCCAAACGGAACGATCCCCTTTGATCGATCAATATTGATCATCATCACAATAATACATTTTGATGATTCAGCGGAAAGACGTCCACTCCTGGACATAGGCCTCCCCTAGGGGAATTAAACATATGTATTAACTATTGTAACTGTAAACTTTATATACCTATACAGCTTCGAGACTGAAATATTTGTAATTGCAGGTGACGCCTAATTGATCGGCTTCATGTAATATGTAGTAATTTCGTTATAAAAAGCCAATTATTTCAGACTTAGTGTAGCGATTATTAATTGTTCCTTGTTAGCATGAGTGATTTATAAGACTTTTAAAGGTAATTACTTAATTTTCTGGCTGAATTATTAGTGCTGTTTTATTCTATTAGCGAAATGGATTCAAATATTGTCTGTCTGCACAGCCTTTTCCTTTTTAGCTTCCAGCCAATCCAGATGGGACTGAATACCAGTATTTTACACAGAGCAAATACCATCAGACCTCCACAAGCCAGTTAAGTACTGGGCAATGCCGATATCTTAAGGATAGACCGGTTGTCAGACTTTCGGACTTCTGACTACCTGCAACGAGTGTCATAGGTATTCATATAACACCCAGGGCTGAGGGCTTAACGTACTCCCCGAGGAACGGAGGGGTCTCGATGTGTTTACTATAAAAGGCAAATACCACTCCTTGACTCTGAACTTGAAATTGGCACGTGATTATACTTATTTGACTTGCCTTCTAGGTCAGCCTTTCCTAAACTTTTATAACGGTGGAGATTAAAGATGATCGTCACGGATACCTTAAAAAAAAAAACAGTAATAATCATCATGTTATTTACTGAAATAGCTGCCATGCCATCAGTGTTGCCAGACATCTTGCTTTTGGTACGACGTCTCGTTTATACTGACATAGCTGCCATGCCATCAGTGTTGCCAGACATCTTGCTTTTGGTACGACGTCTCGTTTATACTGAAATAGCTGCCATGCCATCAGTGTTGCCAGACATCTTGCTTTTGGTACGACGTCTCGTTTATACTGACATAGCTGCCATGCCATCAGTGTTGCCAGACATCTTGCTTTTGGTACGACGTCTCGTTTTTACTGAAATAGCTGCCATGCCAACAGTGTTGCCAGACATCTTGCTTTTGGTACGACGTCTCGTTTATACTGAAATAGCTGCCATGCCATCAGTGTTGCCAGACATCTTGCTTTTGTTACGACGCGACGTCTCGTTTTTCATAAAACGTTTATTACATCGAAACGGTATAAGGCGCAGGTACGGCGCTGGCGCCTCGCTTTCTTACATTTTGTGCGAAAAAAAATTAAAGCGGCACGAAAAATGTATAAAAGTGACGCGCCTGCGCCTTATGCCGTTTCTATGTAATTCAGGCCTTAGGACGCGTTCCGTCAGCACCCTGAGCGGGATGCCAAAAATCTCGCTATTACATCTAAGTAGGTAATATTGGCGGAAGAATTTGTCAGCGAAGGAAGGAGTGTAGAGACGAGCGGGCGGCGGACGATGGGCGACTTTGTGACGCGCTGTTTCTACGTACCGATTTTTCCGTCCCGATCCCGCTTTTTTTCATTTACGTCCCGGTATTTAGAAAACGGTCCTGGCAAAACTACACGCCGTGCGAAATTGATTTGCAATTAGAGTGACTTTTTTATGTTTATTTTTGTAGTCCACGGGCTAGGGACGTCCTTGCGGTCCCAGGTTGGGAAACACGGTTATAGGTGCACGAAAAGATTATTTTTTTTCGTTTTCCATACTTAAAAACCCACCCATCAAGCAGTGAAGAAACCTGCAAAACGTGAAAACTTCCCTTAAAAAATATATGTATAAGTACGTTTATATTCTACAAACCTAATTAAAATGTAATACATTAATATATTTCTTTTACAAATTAAATTAACAATAAAAAAAGGAAAAAAATTCACACTCGCGCATCCAAATTAAACCGGTAACCGAACATGACATGCAATGCATGCATACATTAACATATATACATACATACATACATACACACAACTTGTCAGTTAACCGCGTGAATGTCAAGGGCTTCATTATTAGTTCGATTTTAAAATTCCAATACAGTCTTTTGTTTATTTTACGATGTTCGGCGAATCGTATTGTATTTCTTATCTTAAGAGCGTGCACGCTGTACGGCATTTCATACAAATTTTCTAGTCTTTTTTTTTTGTAATGACTGAACCGATTTTGATGAAACTTCACACACATAAGCAAGATACTTAGATTTAAAAAGTTGGTAGAAAACATTTTCGAAATGTCTTACTTAAAAAAAGATAATTGGAAATTTCTGTTTGTATGGAAAGGACAATGCTCATGGATCTATGGAGTCCCGTACCATGCTGCATCAAAGTCAAACTTTGTTTTTTATAGACTATACCTATCATATCATATCATATCCTACAAAAGTTCTTTTTGTAAACAAAACACGAGTTTCGGAGATTTTAGAAATAATCTAAATAACCTGACAATGTGGACATGTCATACACGATTTATTATTGCTTTAAAAAACAGTAATCCGCATCTATTGCATTCTACATCTCTATGGCCGGCTGTGAACGGCCAATTAACCATAGATGAAAAAAATAATAATCGTTTAACCTGTGTAGTACTGTAATTATAGACACAATAGATAAACAATGGCGGCCGTACCGTTTTCGGTACACTTGGGCGGTAATCGTTAAATAAAAATTCTAATCTATTCTACTTGTTTTTAATTAATGTAGAATCGGCAAAGTATTTTTTTTTACTTGTTTTTGAAAGATGTGATCATGACACTTTCAAAATTCAAGGTTATAGTACAGTAATCATAAATCATGTGAAAGGGAACGTCATGTAAAGGGAATAAAACAATATCAACACTTTTTTACTTTTAATTAAATTCCCTGTTCAAAAATCATATCCCCGACGCGTAATGTCGTAAAAAATTATGAAAATAATTACTATAATATTTTGATCTTGATGCATGAGACTTTTTGGTACCACTTTTGGTCATTCTCCTTTAACTGTAACGCTATTTTTCGAAAATGTTTTCTACTAACTTTTTAGTTCTATGTATCCTGCTGATGTGTATGAAGTTTCATTAAAATCGGTTCAGTCATATCGAAAAATAAGGACTTGAAAATTTGTATGAAATGCCGAACGGCGTACACGCTCTTAATAAGGATAAAATATATCTTCAGACTCGTCTTGCACTTATGACACGGTTCCATTACCATAAAGCATCATTAAAGCAGCCTTAAGGTGAACGCGATCAGAAGGCCCGCGAAATTAATTTTATTTGAGTTTATTATTTCACTTAAAAACTGAACATCATTAATTTTATTATTTGCGCACACGAAATATTATATTGTATTGATTTGTGTATTTGTTTTTCCTATAAAATTACACATTTGAATAATGGCGTCGAACAAAAATGTACGACGCCATTACAGTGAAATGTGTGGTTTCGAAAGGTAAAGCCGGGTCCGCAGCGCCAATTTTGCTAACAAAACTGTTAGGCCACGGCCCTATTCGGTTAGCAAACAATGTTATCCTGGGGCCTAATTCTCCTAAAATAAATCTTGATAAATCACAACCGAACCAAGGCCGAACCGTTCATTCAGACAGTTCTCAATTTCAAAAGCTATCAAATTGTTTGACACAAAAAACAAAATCAATCATTTTGAAAGTTTTCGAAAACAAAAACTGACTGACGGTTGTGGTTCGATTGCGTTTGGAAACAATTTATTTTAGGAGAATTGGGCCGCTGTTTGCAAACACAGAAACACGGCGCAGCGGACGGATAAATACCAATAAAATGCAATATTTTGTTTGTTCTAATAATACAATTAAGGGCGAAAAAAAAACGCGAGCTGATTTATCGCATTCACCTTAAATCTCTAGAAGGTCTGGTGGGTATTTATTTAGAGAACATTTCATCATTCAGCCGAAAGATGTCCACTGCTGGACATAGGCCTCCCCCAACAGGGGGGTTTGCTATAATCACCACGCTTGGCGCCCGGGTTGGCGATCGCAGTATGGTTGTTAAAGTACTCGGAGAACGCTGCCGCCCATCCTCTAGTGAATCCCTTAGTCGCCTTTTACGACACCCATGGGAAGAGATATGGGGTAGTGCTATTCTTTACGTCTGGCACCGCAAGGAACACATACATAAGCAAGGTGTAACATAAATAACGCACAACCTCATAGGGGGTCACTATACTCATCATTATGAACAACTTTTACTCCATAGAATAGTTATTCATAATGATGTTCACGATTTCGTGTTTGGTCCCATGACCAAACACGAAATCGTGAAAAAAAACAGCTGTGCCCCAAGCAAGTGTGAGTTTTTTTACGTTACTACTGTAGTTGCGTCACGCTAAAAATGTATGAAAATATAGGCAGAGCCTCTAGCGGCGAATAGCGTCACTTAAAATTTGTTTGAGATTTTTGGCGTGACGCAACTACAGAAGTAACGTAAAAAACTCACACTTGGGGTACTGTTCCCTACATTGTGACGAGTTATGCGAACATAAATGTAGGGAACAGCTGTTTTTTTTCGCGATTCCAGCTTTGGTCCCATAGTAAAAGTTGTTCATAATGATGAGTACAGTGACCCCTTAAGAGGTTGTGCGTTATTTATGTTACACCTTGTACATACATACATACACATACATACGGTTTGCAAATACGCAAATGCACGCAATCCGGTTCCTACTAATCATTCATATTGTAAAAGGTTACGGTAATTAGTCAAAATAAAGATGCCACAAGAAAATTCTAGTAATCGATTTACCTAACGTTTACATTTCATTATTTCATTAAATATACGAGTAGTGCAACGAATGATTAACGAGCAATGCACCTCTTTCGTAACACCATCCAATTATTACTTACAGAAATTGTTATTCAGTTAATTAAAAGTAAACGAACAATCTAATTAGGTTTGCTTGTTTTTTTTTTGTATTTGTGTTTTTTATAAATAGTGATAGCTTAGCCATGTCTTCCTGCATGGCTTCCATGCAGGAAGACATGAGTTCGATCTCGCCCTGAAGGGGTTCGAACATTTTTCTATGGAAGCTGGCATAGTCCCCTGCCGCCATTATAATTCTTTTTCAAGTTTTTTTTTTATTTCACTTTGTAACTGACTAGCTTTTGCTCGCGGCTTCGCTCCCGTTAACTTACGGATCCCTAATTTTTTGATCCCAAAATATACCCTATAGCACTCAGGGATAACGTAGCTTCCTATTGGTGAAAGAATTTTGGAAATCGGATGAGTAATTTCGGAGATTACCTCCTACATACAAACAAACAAACAAATTCTACCTCTTTATAATATTAGTATAGATAAATATGGGTACAGGACACTCAAACAAACAGAAAAAGTCTGCAATACGGTGCCCTAAAGCTTCCAAACGACTGCACCAAATTGGATAATTCTTGTTTTGTGTGTTCGTTATTGTCAGAACAAGGTTTGATTAAAAGTTTTTTTAAATCTCATAATAAGTAATAATCGCTGCTTTAGATGAATAATGACACAATTTAAAAAAACTTATTCTAGAGGAGAACCTTCTAAGATTACATTGTTGAAGAAAAATGGTGCCAAAAATCAAGCAATGGCAATGACATTATTTTGTGATGCCACTTCGTAATTTTTGCCGATATGAACACGAGTTTTATTCACAAAACATGAGGGCTATTTTGGATTCCGCTATCTACTTATCTAGTTTAAACATTTTGGATTGTGTGGTTATTCATGCAAAGCAGTGAATGAAAAGTGATTGAGTGAATCGACAGAAGACTGAGAGATCTTCTATACAGCAGGGTGCAAAAAGACCCATCACATAGCCGAAATATACGCACTCTGTACATAAAACTAAATTACATTGACCAAAAATAATTGCTAGGAAACGACTTTTATTTTTAGGCATACTAAATATCAGATTTTTTTGTAGCGCGCAATTTAATGCATGTAACCGAATGTGCCTGTGCGGGTCGTGCAGCGGCTACACAGCTGAGCCAAGGCGGTTGTGTGCGTTTGATATTCATTGCGTTTTTGTAACTTCAAATGCGTAATTTGTTAGGAAAAATGGAATATTTTGATAATGTTTGATTGTTAGAAAGTTTTGTATTATCACTTAGAATTCGTTTCTGGAAAAAACTAAAAAAAATATGTTTACTTTGACCTTCAATATCTCCGGAATCAATGATTTCCCAGGTATGGTCTGTTAGAAACAAAATGATCCCAATGATGGGTAAAATACTTATGTGGTTTTCGTTATATTGACAAAAAAAAATGGTGGTACGACGTTCCGGGGCCTGCTAGTTTTGAATAATTAAAAGTCCTGCCTATCCCTAATATCCGGATAATAATGCAGGTCGTATCCGCTAGATTTGAATGAAAATTATAAATCACCCCGTGCAGCAGCGCGTCTATACAGGGTGTAAACGAATTCGTGTAATTCCTTCAAACCGCGTGATCTACTGGTGACACTGATTGACCCTGCATAGGATTTATTCAGAATCATCAAAAACAAGTTTTCAAAAAATTAACCATGGTATTCTCATTCTGTATCTGAGTAATTTTAGTGTCCCAAGTTAACTGACTGTGTGGAGCGATATCGCGCTAGTCGTGCCCGTCAGCTGTGTCACCGTGCCTTCATTTATTTATGCATGGCATCGAAATTTTCTACCACATAAATTATTTTTGATCAATCTAAATCCCATACGGGGGGATTAATCTATACCATTAATAGATCATGTGGTTTGAAGGAATTACACAAATCGCTTACACCCTGTATATTTTCATACCATAGATTGACACAGACCCAAGGACAGGGAAAACAGCTTTGGATAGGTATAAACAATAACACACAAATAAATTTTCATATGCACATATATTCGTTACAATAATAATATTTTAATAATGTAATATAATTATAATAATTATCTCTTACAACACTATTAAAGCTGGCACATATTCTTTTGTTTTACCGCAACGCTAATTTCATGATTATTAAATAATAATAAATTATTATTTCTTTTAATAATTCCTAATAACAATAAGTACTTATTGGACTTACAAACTAAGAAAAAGTCTTAAGGCCTATTGACACCTTATTAGTGCAAGTTATTAATAATAGTAATTGTTATTAATAACTCGCATTAACAAAAGTGTGTATAGGCCTTTAGGTGTCAGGGATAATGCACATTTTTACGCTTTTAAGATAGAAATAGGCCACTGCATTTTTTTACGAGCTTTTATTTAACTTGCTTTGTTCTTATGTCTCCGGGTAAAATTTGTGATCCATTTTTCTAGCACTTGCTGGCATCCGATTGAGCTGGAATTTGGCATACCTGTGTAACTTTGGTGACAATGCAATAATATGGCACTATGAAGTTGGTCTGATGATGGAGCCGGAAGATAAAAGCTTGTTTTTAAAAAGATTTTTAATAAACTGGGCTGAAATATTTCGCAATTGGTAAATATTAAGATGTCGCAACTTTTATTAGTCGAAAATTTAATTTTACGACAAAGTGTATTTTTTTAATTCATACTTTAATCAATTTATATTTAAACTAGCTTTTGCCCGCGGCTTCGCTCGCGTTAAGAAAGCTCTTCTAAAGTTTCTTTATTAACATAATTCAATCATGATTTGAAAGACACGTGATGCCATATAATATCGTTATTGTTGTTTTCCTCGGGAACAGTACTTTTTTCGGGATGATAGGTACCCTAAGTCCGTTTCTGTACACCTGACAATGTATAATTATGCAAAGTTTCAGGATGATTGGTTCAGTGGTTTAGGCGTGAAAAGGTAACAAACAAACAAACTTACTTTCGCATTTATAATATTAGTTAGGATTTTGTATCGTAAGTAATTTAATTACCCATTTATTTGTATTTTACAAAATCATTAATATTTCTTGCTAAGTGAAGTTTTATAAACATTTCAAGTTTTATGAAATGTATGAACTGAATAACCCGAAAATTAAGATGATACCTTTAAAATACGGTATGATGCCATCCCCTTAAATTCGGGTTACCCTTATATTTCGGTACCGAAAATGATAGTCTGAAAATTCGAACCGGTATATTTCGGTATCGGTACCGAACTTTTATAAATACAGCTTTTCTTTGGTGAACCGCGCTACTTTGTCCTTTGCTATGAGGCCCCAGATAGCATCAAAGTTTCATTAGTATAATTATTCATCCATCAGTTGATGTTTTTCGGTACCGAAATCATAAAACAAATCGGTTTCCTTATATTTTAAAGTTATCGTAACTTGTACCGTAACCGTTTTCAGTCCCTGATGAAATGTTTCAGTAGTTTTTTGACCGACGATGTGTGGAACTATGTATACGAAATGATGCACTAAATTCAATGATTTTTTAACACAGCGGGCATCCTGCACAGTGTAGTGCGCGCCTGTAGAGAAAGTACCGCATTGCTACTGTATGCGCTGCTGAGTGGGTCGCACGCAACTTTTGTAGGTATTAAGTTGCTTGAAATGATAAGTCACTGATAGCCAAAGAAGACCTGATTTATTGCTTTTTTCGTTTCTTTAATTTTTGTACTCAAGACTTGGCACTATATTACTCCAAGGTCTATGGTCAAGACTACATTGTTCTCTCTCGTAGTACCTACTGTATTCATTGAAATAGTAAAAGATGGGTATCCTTTTTTTAAAGAGAGTAACCAGAGACTTTCTTGCCGGCTCTTCTCCATAGGAAACGACTAATTGGAACCGTGCACCTAAATTCGACTTTTCATAAGCGCCTGTATTGGTTAATGTGTTTTTTTTTTATTTGATTTGAATAGTCTTAACTACCAAGTAACTAATGTTATATGATGTAAATGACCGCTAATGAGTACAGATAACTATGAACGCTGATTTAGTACTGTCGCGTTACAATATAATTCGTGTAAGGCGACGGAAAAGTGCTAATCTCTGCAAATGTGCAATGCCATGTACGATACATGAATCGTACAGCTACACTCTTTTGCATCGCTACAAACATACACACCGATAATTCAGCCCTCATCAAGCTGTCTCCCTCCCAACCCCCGCCAACAACGCCCTAAGCCGAGGTCCGAGTCCCCCTAGGGGTCGCCCTTAGTGCTGTTGTTGCAGGTAGTCATGATGTTAGTGTAGTATAAGTAGTTAGCTTAGTTTAAGTATTTTACTTCCCATCATTGGCTGGAGACCCTTCAGATCTCGTGAATAACTGCCCGGTTACATAGTTACGGTCCTCATGGACGGTCTACAGCGGTGCAATAGAAATAATTTACAAACATACTGCATTTTACAGCTGAGCTTTTTATTATAATGGGTAGCACTCCTTCTGATCATAAGAACGTAATTAGTGCGTATCCCTAACACTTGTATTAATATTTAATAAACAAAATCTGAGTTTCTAACCGGGATTGAATAAATAGTCATTGTGATTAATCAGATGTTTCTAAGATTGCTTAGAGATTTCCAAAACAACTAATCTGGTGACAAAATGACAGTTGGGACAGCTTGGGTGCCGATTCTAGTAGTAAAATTATTTAAAATCGCAATCGAACCGCAGTTGAACCACGGCCGTTTGAGCAATCTACTCTTAATCGGGCACAAGGAACTATTTTCCCACCAACTTTTTTGGAATACGTCGCGATGTTTCTTTTTTATATTTTTATTTTTAACATTGATTTACTATTTTCTTGAATAAAAAATATAAATGATACACAAAAAAACGCTTTTTTATTGTTTATTAAAAATGCCAAATTGTTTGTTATTTACTTTTCTTAAAACCGCCTGCCCGGAAACAACTTTTTTACTTATAAGAAAAAAAGTCAAATTGCTTTTATTGAGCTGCAGTTCGATTGCCATTTTTAACATTTTTTTAACAGAGTTAGCGTTAGTTACAGACCTGTACGGTAGCAATCGCCCTATCTCTGCGTTATAAAACGAAACAAATTCAACCTAGCTTCTTGGTTATTGAACTACGTAATCTATAATATAATTTGATGCTAATTTAAATAAAATTGTAACTGAACTGATTAAAATCAAGGAAATAAATCCCCATTTCCAACAATTAATGATTTTTTGCTCCGAAAATTAACAATGAAACCCGCGGGGATATTTAATAGACCATAGATTAGAGGGAATATTCCGATCTGTCCCCCTGATCTGTTCCCTTCGGGGAGCCAATCAAGAATAAAAAAATCGATCTGTTCCCCTGTCACCAAAAGGAACGGACAAATCGAACGAATTATTTCTGGTCTGTCCCCTGCTGTTCTTTAGGGGGACAAATAGAAATAACAAGTTTCGCTTCGTTCCCCTGTTACCGACGAGGGGACAGATCAGGGGGACAGATCGGAATATTCCGATTAGAGGCCAAATACGCAGAGAAGTGCTACAAAAAAAAAAGTCTAATTTTTTTCATAGATTCAATCCCAGTGTAACAGATCTAGTAATAAAACGAAAACATCTAAATTATAACAATAATAAACTATCTATGTTGTATATTTGAACTATGCAATAAGCTTCTTAATTTATCCGATATCGTAATTCGATAATTTCGTATTTCTATCTCTATTAATACTCATTTTTAATAATTGCTTATTACTTTAAATGAGGCATGCCTCGGGTTGAGAAAGGCGAGGCATAGTCATTCGACATAAAATATTTTGATATTGTTCGTTTTATTTTTGCAATACACAAGGCAGGGTGGAGCTGCCTTATTATAAGCAATTATTAAAAATAAGCATCATTTATAATAATACAGTAATAACGTATAATGATTGATACAATTGTAAAACGGGGCTATTTAAAAACTTAGAACGAAATTAAACGAACTGAATTTTTAACTCAAGATATATCAAAATAATTTTATGTTTTAGTTTTTAATTAACCTCATTTTACTATATCTCCCTTTACAAAACAATGCGACTGAGTACCATTTTTTATTGTAATTCTATTTTAATAGTTATTTTTTTGTGTAAACACAAAAAAATACGGTGATAATTTTATAGGAATTATTACGATTTTGGTTTGTATCGCATGGGTTTGCTAAGTGAGATAAAATCTTAACAGAGCAAATATCCATATAAATAGACTGAAACAATGGAAGAATTTGAAACAATTGGCTTGCGAAGGTGTTAATGATTTTAGTTATTCCAGACGTATCCCAACGGTAAGGCCGGATATGGGGTAAGTTCGTTCAAATGGAATTACAACAGACAGATCGAACTTACCATATACCCGGATTTACCCCAATGCATTCTAGTATAATGACGGAGCATTCCAAGCCGCATCGGACTAATGGGTATTTGCTGTAATTCACTCACGGTACGTAGAATAAGATAATTAGTCAGAATAAGATATCTTAACACACACCAAGCTAACGACGGCCAGCGAACGGTTTGGCAAGGGCCAATACTGAAACAGTCGGTTTTTTGAGACAATTGCTTCAAACTCTATCCCGACAGTATAACAAGAGCTAGAAACAGTACAACAGTAAGAATAGAAAAGTTATAGTGATGGTGTGTAAATTTTTAATAATTCCCGATTAGAAGCTCTAATTTCGATCCAAATTCCAATATACAAGGTTAGTCGGAAAGGTGGTACTAATCCGCGGGCCACTTAAATTATCACTGATGACTGATGATGAAGCAAGTGTTAAAATTTCAAAATTTGGTAATTTTTTTTTCAATGCAAATTGATTTTTGCTTTTGTTTTTTCAAAAATTCTTCATCCCTGTTTTAGTAACAAATTCAGAAAATGGTGCGTCTAATTCGTGACCCCAAATATGACCTAAAATGTAAACACAGCTGATCATAACTGGGGATAGACAGATTTTAGAGATTTTTTTTTGAAATCTTAGTTCACCTATTTCTCTTAAACTATTGACTTTTGGAAAAACTTGTAGAACAAAAGTTATTCATTATCATGGGCACCTTAACTCCCTTTCGGATTAGTACCCCCTTCCTCACTAACCTTTTATGTAATGTACGTAATATTCCATTTGTTTTTTTTTGTCCCTTTGCCAAAGTCGTGTAAAAAGAATTGCTTTCGACGAGGCAAACAACCTACATCACTATAACTTCTCTTAAGCCTAGCGCAGACTTGGGACAGTTCTCGGCGTTTTTACAAGAGCAGTATAGTTCCTTGTGAAAGGGTAGGTCCGGGGAACTACAACCTCTGAACCTATTTCTGCTGTTAAGCTGGATTGCTGTGTTTCGTTTTGACGGGTGTCGGTGAAACTACAGGCACATGACCCAACCAACTTTATCTCTAGGCAAGTAGACGTATATAGGCGGTGGTAACCACTTCCCATCAGGTAAGCCGTGAACTTGTTTGCTAAACAATTACATAAAATTAAACACAAAAAATACGCCGAGATCTGACCGTCATCTGCACTGGGCTTTAATGGTGCTCCCACACTGGTGTTACAAAATGTTTACAAACATTTTCTAACATTAATACATTGACTAAAAATGTAAGAAAAAGATAAAAATATCGGATAGTAATAAATTTAATCTATCTATTAATAGATTTTAGATAATATTTTAATACATTTTTTTTATTTATGTTTCTTTATAAAATGTTTACTAATGTTAGTAAACATTTTGTAACACCAGTGTGGGAGCACCATAACAAAACTCCAAAAATCACAACTTTCATAAAGAGTATACAGAAAAGAAGATATGCTACACATTAATACTAGAAGCACCAACACAGACACAGACAGTGGTACAATAATTAAATGAAATAACATATTTACATTATACATACATTGCGATCAACATGATATTTGACTTGTTTTATTTGCGAGGCCAATAAAATGGGCATTGTTTCTCTCGTTTCCCATCGATTCAGCTTTTATTTGGCTCGCAGTTGGAAGCTGTCCCATGTTTTATCCCGTGTGGTGATGGGCTCGAATATAAAACTTCCACCCAGCAGGCTTGGTGGTAGGATCTATACGGTCCACCTGGCTAGCTACCACACTCACATTAAAGTCCGGTGCCAAGCAGTTTACTGTGTTCCGTCATGTGTATGTGAGAGCCAGAGGAGTATAGGAGAATCCGTCTGGGCAACGCCGATATCCTAATGTTAGACTGGTTGTCAGACTTTCGGGCTTTTGACTACCCGTAATGAATGTCATAGGTATTCGTGTGACACCCAGGACTAGGCTTGCCAACCATCCCGCGAGAGCCGAGACGTCCCGTTTCTAGAGCTTTATAGGATGCGTCCCGCGAAAAACGCGTGCGGGACGCCAATTGTCCCGTTTTATCGTACCTACGGCTAAACTTTCGGGCAGAAGTCGGAATTTAGTGAACGCACGTTTTGTTTAGCTAGAAGAGTGGTGATCGCGACCGCGAGTCACGCGTCGGACGAACGAAAAAATAATTTCTAATTGTATTTTTCGCCTCTGTATACTTTGACAGAGTTGGGTCCCGCTTGTTTTTGCCACGTCCCGCATTTTGATTGCCAAAGTCCCGGTAAATTCATACATAAAGGCAAGCCTACCCAGGACCGACGTTACAGCGTGATCTCCGAGGCACATCACGTAGGTACCCTAGTAAAAATGTGTGTTACTACAAAGCTGCAATATTCTGATTTATTTAGGCGTTGGACAGTAGTGAAAGGTGAAGCTTGTTGTTTCATGCAAATACATTGCAAGCTTTTTTGATATCTTACAGTATAAATAGGCCGTTATTTTTTTTACTAACAATTTTAATGGAAACATTTTATTTAATTGCTCAAGTCGAGGCGAAGATTACTCTCTGCGAGGCATTGACATTGCAAGTTTCTGATCATGCTGATCGCGATTAAATACTAAAATTCTGGTTTGCGGTGGCGCTATATATTTATTCTAAATAGATCTATCTGTTTCCTATAAATGGATAAAATCTCCTATCGAAAAATATTTACAAAAATGCTGGCGTAGGAATTGAGGACGTATCCATTTTTTCTTGGCACAACATTGATATAATTTATTTTAATATAATTTTTCAGATTTATACATATTTATGTAAATTTATGTTTTTCTTAAATTGAATTTTAACGTAAATAAAATTGTACTTATTTAATGCCAATTATATTGTGTACTTAAATGTAAAAATATTATGCCAAAACTTATGCCAAAGTCAGTTATACATTTACATAATAAAATACATAATTTAATAAATGTATTCAAATTGTAGTTTAATGACTAAAAACTTAAACAAATGTACTTATGCCATATTTACGACAAAGCTTTAACATTTTCACGACACAAAATTTACATTTAACACGACATAATTTTTCATTTAAAATGAATAAATTGTTATGTCAGTACAAGTTTTACATTCAGAAGCCTTAAAATATTATCTTAAATTAAAACAACACATTGATAATGTCTTAAATATTTTTAAACATTTTTTAACAGTAAGTTTAACATTTCATAATGATAAACACAATCATTCGTTTACAACTTATATTAGAATTACATTTAAGTTTACATTTAATACGGAAAATTATCATTTAAAATAATAAATGGGACGTATAATAAAATGCACAAAAGTCGATAATTTAATAAATAATTACATTTATATTTATTAATACCTAGATTAGGAGAAAGTAACAGTCACTAAATAACTCTTAAATTAATTATTAAAATCATTTAATAGTCAGCAGGATATTTTGCTTTTTGTGAATAATAAATTACTTTAATAACACATTCGTATATTTTTTTTTTTTTTTTCATATTTATTAGTTTACCGATATTTCTGCAATACCGCGTTTGATTGTTTTGATATTACTTCTTTCATTTAATCCAGTATACTTTCATTTACTTTTAAATAAAGAGAACACTGAAAGAAGTTTCTGCTGTAATTAGTCTTAGGTCTCGTCGTTTTGGCATTTTTTCACTTTATATTGCCGATAAATTTTGGCTTTTTTTTACAATAATATTATATTGAAATGTTCTTATATTTAATCTTGTATAAGTCTCATTCTTGATGCAAGATTGACTTCAAATGAAAAGAGATTCAAACGCATAAATTTATTTATTTTAAATTAAATTGATGTGACACAATACGAAAAAAATAAACTTTCTGATATCAGGGCACGTAATTTTTCATTTATTTAATCTCAATAATTTATTGGACTTTAAATGTAGATAATTTAATATGTTTTACATATAAATATATTTATAAAAGTATATATTTATATCTAATGTAGCAAAAATGGACGTTAGGGTTTCTGCAAGAGCATTTCTTACTAATAGAAGTTGCATTGAATTTTAGTTAACAGACAATAGTATTTAGGATTTAGGAATTGTGAATTTAAAATCTTCACGGACGCTAATTTTAGGAAAGAAGCTGAAATTGCATAATGCCTAGCGAAGTGAAAAAGATTGAAGTCGGGCAGTTCACTCTAGCAACGTTCAAGGAGGCTTCATACCTGCAAATGGAATGCACATCTAGTCGCAACTGAAAACTATGCAAGTGAAAATGCAGCTTAAAGGCAGTTAAGATGCAGTCCGGTACCGAAAACAGTTACGAATTATGGTACCGATACAGCATAATAAGAGGTCACTTTAACAGTGTGGTTACCTTTATTCTCGTAACCGATCCATAATATGAGTAACATTTGATTTTGGTAATCAATTAATTTGGTACCGTTTCGTATGTGGAGAAACTTGGTGTGGTGTTCCTCCAACCAAAGGGAGGATCCTCCAACCAGGCGGAGTCTTGTGCCTGGCGGGCTACTGCCCAATGGTTGATGTTGGGAGGTTGTGTATATACTATCTGCGTGTTAAATCTTGATTGCGCGATGTAGGATAGTTCGCTAGTTCGCATGTGGCGAGATAGATGCCGCCACATCACTCCCCCCCTGAGACCGGAGGTCGATCGTCTTGATGAGTCAGCGGTCGTTGCGTCTTGAGAACTTGCCAGGGCCAGTGAGGGGTTCCTTTAAGTCGAAACCGGATACCGCGTCATTCCAGTGAGTCGGAACTGTGAGAGCGATGAGTGGTGGCTGTGGACTGCGTCCACACGTGTGTGGCAGGAGAGAAATGCCTCTGCTAGTTGACCGGCCGAAGTGCAGTATATATGCGCCGAGGATGCTGGCTGGCTGTGTGACACGCTGCTTGCTGCTCGATTGAATGCTGAGCGGAGGGAGTGATGATTTTGCTGCCGAGGCTGCGAAGGTTGCATGTGACGTCACCAGTGTGGAAACACTGTCTGTTTCCACACATGCTTCGCGTACGTACAATTACACTATTATAGTGCTTACTACGCTAGGTACGGCACGAGTAACATGACAGGTTATTTTTATTACGACTAATGGAGTATACCGAAAAAAAAACTTGGTACCGGTATTATTGTCGGTACCGAGTTATTTTTTTAAAGGTTTCCTTCATTTTAACAGGAAAATAAATACGAATCGTGACAAAAAAAAACCTGTATTTTTCATACCGGTTTCGGTACCTGGTGACTACTGCCGACTGGATGTGTGTCCACTTGCAGTTATGAACGAATACGATACAAAATGTTGATTCACCATTGGCTGACGACATTTGACGTCAGTTGACGTCATTCGCTCGCCTGGAGATTCAAAACAGAAGTACTATCAACTACTAGCAAGGAAGTTCCAAGTTCTAGACATGAAGAAATTGTGATTTAGCCTTCCATATTGAACACATGGCAATTCTCTTAATAATATCTTAATCGTTTGAGATATCACGATCGATATTAATGGACGACAATATCGATCGATAAAACGAAGGGAAGACTCACAGGTCTCGGTCTTGTTGTTCATCGATAAATCGATGAAATCGGTATCACGTTTGTCTGTCTTTTGTGGTACGGTTTTTATTAACATTCCGGTTTTTCATTTAGAGGCGAAGCTATAAAGCATTCAAGTACACTCGGGTGCTATTAATTTGGGTCATCAATATAAAACTTAATATCTCGGAAACTAAGAATGATGTTATTCAAATATATTTTTTTAATAACACTCTATCCAACACATTTCGGCTTGCTGTTCTGGCACAGGCGTCGCGGCCACAAAGGCCCTCAAACGGCGCAAATATAGTAACCTCATTGGTTGCTATGACTTTGAGCCGTTTGGGGTCGAAAAGCTCGGGTCATGGGGTCCGAGATGCACCTCTACCTTTACTTTTCAAGGAAATTGCCCAAAGACCAGTCGACACTTCGCGTGACCAGAGGGCTGGCTTATTCTTTGGCCAAAGAATTAGCGTTGCCATCCGGTCTTCTGGGCACGCTTCCAGATAATAGTGATGTGGATGAATATTTCAACGCCTAAGTGCACCTTCTAATGTGTTTTATTTTCGAACTGCATTTTTTTATACGTATTTTGTTCATATAGGTAGTTAGTTTCTACTTTAGATTATACTGGTTTAGTTTTGTATTGTATATTTTAGGATAAAAATTAATATGGAATATAGTCTATAAAATACTTTTTATTTGATTAACCTATCATTCTTAGTTTCCGAGATATTAAGGTTTATATTGGTGGCCCAGATTCATTGCACTCGAGTGTATATATACTATACACAGTGAAAATATAAATAAGTTTCAATGATATATACTTAGTTATGTTCCTTCAGTTCTTATATTACCTACAATCAAATCCATATAAGAAAATACTGGAAAATACAAATGATTTTCTATCATAGGTAAGTATATTATTTTCAATTCTTGTATCAAATTCTTTTCAGAAAATACGTGAATATTTGACCTTATTATTAGAATAATAAGTAGATTATTATATAAACTTTGTTCCAAAGTACTTTGTATTAGATTGTTTGTAGTATCAATCAATAATAATAAACCATTAGATTGGTAAAACCAACCGTTAGATTGATCAATCAACCGATTAAATAATTCAAAAAGCTTTATAAATTATAAAAACATTTAAATTGATATTAATAAAAATAAATGTTTGACTAAACACAAAAAATAGTAAACTTGACTTTCAAAATAATGAGAAGTAATCAATTGATCACACATAAATCAATCAGTCCACTGATTGAATAGACTTTCAATAATTAAAATGATATCGATGATTAATCAATCTTACTGGTTAATGATACGGCTAATATTATGTGATTGATCGTTACAAAAACTTTTCAATTGGAGTATAAATTTATCAAAGTGTCTTGATGTCGTGTTAATCAAAATAAATTGATTAATAGAACAATATCATGAAGCTACTAACTGCATAAAAAAGTTGTTAATGAAACGATTGATGAACTTTTGAAAGCCTCAAAGTTTTGTTGTTGATTGATACATCTCATTTGTTGAAATAATGTGAGCATCAAATCTCGTTGATTGATACACCAATAGATTGATAAATTAAAAGATTGATAAATCTTAAAGGTTGATGTGTAACTTGTAAGTTAGCAGTGTGTGAAAAGTTTGAAGAATCCCCTTCCTTTTTCTGGGGCTGGCCCCATCAGCATCGGTACTTGGTTCTTATGGGTTACCGTTATCTGAAAAATAAAGGTTGGCATTGTAGTTTCAGTTCAGACTAAAATTATTATTACCAGGCTTGGATATGCACCTTCTATTTTCTCACTGAGACTACAATTGAAGTAAGTCGGTTCAACACAGATCATAGAGCATTTTTTTTTGGGACCAGATTTAAGATGGGTTGCTATCAAGTTCAAATTATACAAAAAGAGGTTCCTCCTTAAACTTAACGTTATTAAGTTTGTGTTCACCAACTAAAGTTTTTTGATCAAACAAGCGTTTACACGAAAAAAATACTAGAATTTTCATTGACGTAGAAACAAATGGACCTTGGGTCAGCTCTCAAAAATGTCCGAACCGAATGTAGACTAAGGCTGAGGCCAGACGAGCGTAATTTACGGCGTCGTATATTGAGTCGCTCAATTTCAGTTATGTTCAGTCTCATACAATATCACGATTCGTGCCACACGATGACGCGAAATGAGTCTGTTAAATCCTTGAAAAAAATTACGCTGACTCATTTTGCGCGGCGTAAATTACGATCGTCTGGTTTCAGCCTAAGGGTGAGGCCAAACGAGTGTAATTTTTTGAGCTGTGAGTCGCGTAAAATAAGTCAGCGTAGTTTTTTTGAAGGATATAACAGACTCATTTTGCGTCAAGTCAACGTGTGGCACGAATCGTAATATTATATGAAACCGAACGTAACTGAAATTGAGCGACTCAATTTACGCGGCGTAAATTACGCTCGTCTGGCCTCACCCTAAAACGCAAAAAGAAGCCTTTCCGACAATTAGTGCAGTCGAGTCTTTGTATGATGAAAGCTAAATTAGCTTATGTGATGACATAGGATTTAAATTAGTTTGTTGGTATTTCTAAGTTTATAATATGGCAGTGTGCTTTGGGCTCAATTTACATCGCCGCGGAATGGAATGGAATGGAAACGTCAATGTCGCCTCATGACGCTAGAAGGCGCACGAATTCGCAGGAATGCTCGTGAATTCCCGCGCATTCCAGCGAATCATCATCATAAACGCTTGGCACCGCACTACTGTGAACTTCCCGACCGACTCCCCGTTCGCGCCTCTTCCCGCGGATTCCACAGACGGCGCCGACAGTAGCTAGGGGAATTCTCGAGAATGCGCGAGGATTCCCCGGAAGACGCGCGACCTTTTTTGGCTCGTATTTAGTTTGTACTTTATACAATTGACATAAAATTAATTTTGCTATGTACAATTTCGTTGCAAAAAGTCGCTTCCATTCCGTTCCACGGCGGTGTAAATTGAGCCCTGGGGCTCAATTTACACCGCCTTTGGGGCTTGGTGGTGTATGGTTTACATTCAGGACACTTTTTGCGTGAATTTTATACGAGGTATATATATCCTATATATAAATATATGACGGCGCGTGACATTATGAAGTCATGAAAATCAGTTAGATTTGAGTGTTATAATTTATTTTGTTAACGATTAATTGTTTTGTGTTCGACTAAATGGTAATTAAGAGCGGGTAACACCGAATGGAGTTGCGTCTGTCACAGCGGGCGAACGTCATGTCATTCTTGATTATTCGTTTCTTGTTTTTCTTGATTGACAGCTGTCGTACGCGGTGGTCATTCGCAAACCCATTGGCTCTAAATCGCTACATATTATTGTAATCCTGATTCGTGTACGCAATTTAAGTGCCACGTGTACTTATTTAACGTTTCCTGGAGTCTAACGCCTACCATGGATTCCCGTACTGACGAGTTCACGTACCAGCAATCGGATGCAACAGCCCGGCCTCCCGACATCCCGATATATATATATATATTTTGATAATTCAAAATAATTAAAAAATAATTATATTCAAGCATGGGATTTTAAATTCAATATTGTAAAATTAATTTGTAAATGCATGGAATAAAAGGCTTTTTTATTTATTTATTTTATTATATATATCCTTGGGCCACCTGTTTCTTCGTCAATGAGAATTTTAAACACCTTAAACTTTTACCGCACTAACTGTTTTTCACCAGTGAATTAATATTAGTGAATTACTCTTTGCCTTAAGTATTATTTTGATATCAGATTAGATTTCATAAAATTAAGTTACCTTGCAGGGCGGCTGCATCCATGGCTCCCCGTCTATTTGCATGGGGAATGTCTTCTTAGTAGTTAACGTGATAGAACTGCACTGCGCTAGTCGTCTGCCTGACGCACGGAGACCTGGAACATACAAATATTATTGACGAATGATAACACCGCAAAAAGTTGTAGTTTTGATAATCCCATCGATACCGTGGGGTACCTATCATATCAATACTTGCTGCAACTGACTACTAAACATTATACCTGATGAGTTTTTTAACGTCTGGAAATAAAATGGGTATAATAGGTGGACAGAGTAGAAGCTTATGGCATAGTTTTTTTTTCATTATCATAGAAAGAAGTTTATCTATCAATAAAAAAATATCGAAATTGAAACGCGGGTGCGTATGATTTGAATTTCGATTATTGTTTAAGCATGAAAAGTTTACTTCAAATTAGTAGTATTTAACCATTGATAGATCAACTAGTGGAGGCTCATGCACCCCATGAAAAAAGCCTCCACGAGAGTTAACTCAGCGTAACAACCGTTTACGCTGAGTATGCAGTCGCCGCCAGCTTACGTATTTAAATGCAACTTAGCATTAGATCAATATCATGTTATTTAATATAATTGTTTGTGACTTCAGTTCAACCTTAGCCTTCAACTTAATATCCTGTTTTTATATAATTAAATTAATTTGTAATAATAAATAAATATTTTTTTAACTAAATTCCCGATCGCCGAAACATAACTGGCGCAGTCGGTAGGATCGCGACGCTCTAGGTTCGAATACAACTTTTCGGCTTAAGAGTGACGGTTCTCAAATCGTTCCTTCGTGATCCGCAACGAACCTATCGTGCGGTCGGACATCTGTATAGAATTAGGGGATTCTCCGGAGCATTGGAGGAAGCTGTTGGCTGAGGCGAGACTCGACAGGAGATGCAGTGGCTGCTTCGGTAAGTGCTCACGTAGTACCAAGTGTCCTTGCTCTATTTCCTGTCTTATTTTAATTTGTGTATTTTTAGTGTATGTGTGTCTGTCTATAAGCTAAAATCGCAGTAGGCACCCACTTACTATAATAGCGTTAAGATATTCCGTGTATTAGTGTAATATTACACTTCTGTTGTTTTGTTCGAGCGTCACTAGACAGGTTAGTTACAGTAAAACAATGTCGCTCAGTGATTATGATGCCAACTACAAACCTTATAAACTTATTGCAGATTTGATGCCAAGATATGATGGCAATCCTAAATTACTTAATTATTATACCTATTAGGGAAGTAGAAAGTTTATTACGATTAACAAGTGACATAGATCGTACGCACCCCGCATTATTCTGTTTAATTAAGAGTAGGCTTAGTGGTACGGCTATTGATGCGATAGCATATGAAGAATATCTTAATTCATGGGATTCAATTAAACGAGCGTTGATTAGACGTCTCGGGGAACCACGTAATGAGATACAGGTTATGCAGGAACTCACCCGAGTACGTAGGTCAAAGAATGAGGATGCGGAATGCTTTGGCAAGCGACTACGAGAACTATTAGATACCTTATACTCAGTAGGCGAACATGGGAATAAAACGTACTATGAGAAGATGGTTATTGAACAGTACGTGAATCAGTTAGACTTCCATGTTTCACTAGGTGTTAGAATTGCGAAACCGGATACGTTTGAAGCAGCTATTATTGCGGCTAGGCAGGAAGAGGCTAGGCTTGCATATAATAGGTCTAATTATTTTAATAACCCTTCCACATCTCAAGCGAAACCAAAGGAGTTACCTAAGCATCATTCCAGTAATAATCCTTTTCGTAATTCTGTAAATCCATATGCGCAGCCTAACTATATGAATCAACCCATGGCTCCATATAATCCTCAACAAAATAACTTTGTTCCCCAACAAAACAGCATGAATCCAGAACAGCGTCAGCAATGGGTACAGTCTATGATGCCCTGGAAGAACAGACCAACCTCAGGTAACTTAAGACCAGGTGGCTCAGGTAATTTTAGGAGTGGGAACTTTAGAAATCAACCTAACATTCCAAAACAGCAGGTTAATCCTCCCGTAGTATCATCAGATGTTACTATGCGTACAGCAGGTAAGCCAGCGCAACCACAGTTTGCCTCTCAGGAGCTATTTTATATCCCGAGCCAAATGGAGGGTCAGGAGCAACCAGGACTCAGCGAAGGTGAGTATTACAATCATCTCACAGACAATAACGACACCTTCGAGCCAAGCTTAAGCATGGACGAGCAAGAGGTAAGCTATGATCAGGATTTTACATTGAACGCGGACCGAGACAACCAGACTTAGTATCTATTAACTTTCAAGCTAAACATTTTTTACCATATATTGAGTTGCCAGAGTTTAACGGTAAGTTTTTAATAGACACAGGGGCCAGCCATTCTGCTGTTGCGTCTGATGTCGTTTTCGGCACCATATTTGAATACTGTGTAGAAACAGAACCATACCAAATAGTTACGGCACATAGTTCATCAGTCCACGATAAAGTAGTGTATCTGCCGTTGCCCCCTGCGTTTAATAGCGATATAATGCATAAATTTTTAATATTTGATTTCGATCCAAAGTATAAAGGCCTTATAGGATTTGATCTCCTAAAGAAATTAAAAAGTAATATTGATTTAAATAATAATGTGTTACAAACATCTACGGCGGACATACCTATATATTTTAGCTCTCCACCACAAAAGATAAAGATCGATCCTAGGTGTGAAAAGATAGTTACGGTTAAAACTAACTACATAGACGGGCATTACTTACACGAAGATTTTTATTGGTCAGATAACTTAAAATCACCGGCAGCTATAGTTAACGTCACGAATGGTTCTTTTAAAACTTCTGTTATTAATTTTAGTGACGACAAAAAGTACATTCCGGTTAAGTCTTCAATGGAATTAGAATTATACTGTAATGCAAATAAAGTTCAAAGTCATAATATTAATACGTTACAAGTGCAGCCAGATATCAATCACATTTTAAATGAAAACTTAAAGAAAATTCGTACGGAACACATGAACGAAGAAGAAAAGCGTGAAATAACTAAGCTATGTTACCAATATAGGGACTTATTCTATTCGGAAGACATTCCCCTTTCATTTACACACGCAGTCAAACACGAGCTTAGACTAAGCGATGAAACACCAATTTTCGTACGTAGTTACAGACAAGCCCCTCAACAACGTGCTGAGATCCGTAAGCAAGTTGATAAGCTTCTTAAGCAAGGCATTGTAAGGGAAAGCATATCTCCTTGGTCATGTCCCGTGCATATCGTCCCGAAAAAACCTGATGCATCAGGAACCGTCAAGTGGAGACTTGTAATCGACTATAGACGATTGAACGATCGTATAATCGAAGACAAGTACCCGCCACCTAATATTCACGACATCTTGGATAGATTAGGGCGTGCGCAGTATTTCACCACCCTGGACCTCGCCAGTGGTTATCATCAAGTGGAAATGCATTTGAATGATATTGAGAAAACAGCGTTTACCACCGAACGAGGGCATTACGAGTTTTTAAGAATGCCCTTTGGCCTAAAAAATGCGCCAAGTACGTTCCAACGCTTAATGGATCACATATTAAGAGGCATAGATAACGTTTATACATACCTAGATGACGTAATTATAATATCTACATCTTTACAGCAACATACTGAAAAATTAAAGCAGGTATTTGATCGGTTTAAAACGCACAATTTAAAAATTCAGTTAGATAAGTCGGAGTTCTTACAAAAACAGGTTAATTTTCTAGGACACGAACTTACAGACGAGGGCTTAAAACCTAATAAGGAAAAAATTAAGGCAGTATTAAATTTCCCTCTGCCTAAGTCCCAGAAGGATATAAAAGCTTTCCTAGGCCTGGTAGGTTACTACCGAAAATTTATTAAGGACTTCGCGAAACTCACTAAACCCATGACTCTTTGTCTCAAGAAAAACAGTAAAGTTGTTCACTCCCCAGATTTTTTAGAGGCTTTTAATAAGTGCAAGCAAATTTTAACAAATGCCCCAATCTTGCAATATCCTAATTTCGAAGAACCGTTTGTCCTTACAACTGACGCATCGGATGTAGCATTAGGCGCGGTATTGTCACAGGGTATTGTAGGTTCCGACAAACCAATAGCATATGCATCTCGGACACTATCAGATACTGAATCTCGTTATTCTACTATAGAAAAAGAGTTGCTTGCGATAGTATGGTCAATAAAATATTTTCGGCCCTATCTTTATGGTAGAAAGTTTGTCATCTATACAGATCATAGGCCTCTTACCTGGTTAATGTCGCTAAAAGATCCTAACTCTAAACTAACTAGATGGCGTTTAAAGCTCGCGGAATACGACTATAAAGTAGTCTATAAAAAGGGCCGTCAAAACACTAACGCGGATGCTTTATCTCGCGTTAAAATATTTCACGGCAGTGTCGATTCGCTAGCAGTTAATTTAGACGATAATGAGGATGATGAGATAATTAATAGAATATTTGATAACGCACGTAGGGAAGTCGGTAATGAAACGGAGGCAGTTGCACCGCAAGAAAATATTCAATCACAAAACCCTAGCGTCCCTGAATCTCGGATAGGAACAGAATCAGATAGTATGAGTATAGTATCAGCTGAGCCCGAATTAGTCTCTACACGGCACACACAACCGGATAACGAAAATAATGGCATACCTATAATATCAGACGCTATAGACAGGCAGCTTAAACAACTATACATTAGGTCAACACCCGGATCGACTTATAGAGTAGATAACAGATCGACTAACTCTAAAACTGTCATCAAAGATGTGTTTATTCCAGTCAACAACACAGAATCAGAGATAATCCAATTTTTAAAGGAACACACAATAGCCGACCGAGTATTTCACTGTTATTTCCATAATGAGGAACTATATCACGCGTTCTCTAGAGTCTATACTACGATATTTAACGAGCGAGGCCCTAAATTACTCAAATGCACTACGCGTGTGACACTAGTAGAGAACAAAACGGAACAGCAAGAGTTAATTAAAAGATATCATGAAGGGAAAACAGTTCACCGCGGTATACAGGAGACGTATAAGCAGTTGCATAGGAATTATCACTGGCCTAACATGCTACTTACCATTCAAAGTTTTGTTAATAAATGCGATACCTGTTTGAAGTCTAAATATGAGCGCAATCCTCTAAGACCACCTTTAGCTATTACTGACACACCGCGAAAGCCAATGGAACATATATTTATGGACCTTTATTCAACAGGTGGAGTGACATTCCTCACTATCATTGATAATTTCTCTAAATACGCTCAGGCAGTCCCTTTAAACGCGTGTAGTAGTGTGCACATAGCGGAAGCATTGCTAGACGTTTTCTCAGTTCTAGGTTTGCCAAGTAAAATAACCACGGATTCGGATACTAAATTCGATAATGATGTCATAAAAGAGATATGTGCATTGCATAATATTCATATACACTTTACGACACCATATAATCCTAATTCTAATTCACCCATTGAACGAGTACATTCTACATTAGCAGAAATAATTCGAATACAACGAATGACCAATAAAGATGATCCCATGCAGCTAATTATGAAGTACTCTCTTATAGCATATAACAACGCTATTCATTCGGCGACAGATTACACACCTCATGAGCTATTATTCGGACACACAGCATCTAGAAATCCTTTAGAATTATATTATACAAAGGAATTCTATCAGGATTACGTTATTAAGCACCGTGCTAATGCTGAAGCAGTTCAAGAGTGCATTGCAGCACATTTGTCTAAAAATAAGGAGCAAGTGATAGCTAAACGTAACCAAGAGGCTGAAGAAATAAAGTTTAAGGTAGGTGAAACCGTTTATAAACAGGTAGCAAAGTCAGCGCGCAGCGATAAAACCAAGCCTGTCTTCAAGGGACCCTACAAGATCATCCATCTTCACCCAAACAACGTGGCTGAAATAATAGGTAACCACCCAAATTCTAAGTCCATTAGGGTTCACTTTAAGCTACTACGGAGGCCTCATCTTGTTGCAGGACCCTCGTTGCAGGAGCCGTCGTGCTCTACACAACAGGAATCGTAACCCTTGACCCTGTAAGTAATGAAAATGGTATCCTTCTCCTGAAACAAGGACAACTCCTTAAACAGGACAACTACTTTAGTCTCGCTTGCGTTTACAATATTAGTAACCTTCATCTTACGTCTATTCAACTGATGTCTTTATATGCAAACACTAAGGCAGCTGAGAGTTTAGTTTCTGGAGAGCTACATAAAACATATAGAGATCAAATAGAATATAGCTTAAATCTTATAGGTAAAAAGATTAAATTTTTAACTCCTCAGATTAGAAAAAGACGAGGACTCATAGATGGTTTAGGTACTGTCGTTAAATCTATAACCGGTAATCTCGATAATAATGATGCATTAAAATTTGAAGCGGAAATCCTAAATGTCAGGAATAGAATCAATAGAGTACAGGACTCGCAAGAAAAGTCCTTAGTACTAGCACGAAATACAATAGATGAGTTTGGTAATCAACTTAGTAAATTAAATAATAATCAGAAAAATTTAGCTAGTTTATTGCAGAATATTACCAGTAACTCTAATGACGTAACTAACCATTTACATTTCCTAGATATATACGTACAGATAGATTTTAGTTTACAGATAATCTTAGATAGGTTAATGCTGTTAGAAGATGCTATGACGTTCGCTCAACTTGGAACCATGCATCCTAGTATAATAAGTCCTCAGAATCTTATAGAGGAATTAATTAACTTAGATAAAATTTATTCATTTAGACCAGTGGCAGATATTAGTCTTATTAACATACATAGGATAGAAAAATCTATTAAAGTTAAGGCTTATAGTACAGTACACTCTATAAATTTTATCCTAGAAATCCCATCAGTAGCCCCAAAAACCTATGACCTAATTCATCTCTACTCCATTCCCAATAAAAATAACCTAACCATTATTCCTAAATCCAAATTCCTTGCACTTGGGAACGATGAGTACGCTTACCTGGAAGAAGACTGTCAGCCGCTGTCCGATGACATCCAGCTATGCAAAGTCCTGGACACTAGAAGAATCGAAGAAACTGAAGATTGCATACCATCTCTCATCCAGCATCGTCAAGCCAACTGTACACACGCCAAGATGAATCTAAGAAGAGGAAAAATTCAGAAGATTGGAGATAACAACTGGCTACTTGTTCTTAAAGAAGATGAAATCGTCAAGACACAGTGCAATGCCAAGACAGACTACAAAAGGCTATCTGGGATTTATCTCGTTACATTAACGGAAGATTGTCAAATTAACGTCATGAATAAAACATTACGATCACATACAGACACGATCGTCATCAATGAGGTCATACCGTTACCGGAGAAATATCAAATCTTAGAAGAAACAGTTAAATATGAACTACAACTAGAAGACATCTCGCTAGACAGCATCCACCAACTTATCAACAAGGCTAGCGACCTCTCCGTACCAGAAGACATAAATTGGCCAATGATAATAGCTACTCCGAGTTGGACTACGCTACTCCTCTACACCCTGTTGGTAGCAGCAGCATGCTGGAAGCTGTATCAGTGGAAGACTACTAGGAGCCTGGAGGACACCAAAGGCAGCGAGGACGCCGCCAGAAGCAAGAGTTGCTTCTCTCTTATGGTGGGAGGAGTTAACTCAGCGTAACAACCGTTTACGCTGAGTATGCAGTCGCCGCCAGCTTACGTATTTAAATGCAACTTAGCATTAGATCAATATCATGTTATTTAATATAATTGTTTGTGACTTCAGTTCAACCTTAGCCTTCAACTTAATATCCTGTTTTTATATAATTAAATTAATTTGTAATAATAAATAAATATTTTTTTAACTAAATTCCCGATCGCCGAAACATAACTCGAGTGACGATACTTAAGTACATCCGGCGCATTCTGGGCAGTCAGCCCCGCTACCAACCTTGCTGACTGGCTAATCTTTTCACCACAGCATGGCCTATTTTCGTATAGCTCATGCTGACACGAGAGAAGAAGATCAATTTCATACAATGATAATGTAAGAAACAACTATGGCATAGGCACTCCGTTCACGAATTACGCCATAGGTATTTAAAAAAAAGCGGTACTACGTGACCAAGCTCGTCAAAGTTGGTGTTATTTTAAATAATTATTCATCATCTGCCTAGCCTTTTCCCAACTATGTTGGGGTCGGCTTCCAGTCGAACCGGATGCAGCTGAATATCAGTATTTTACATGGAGCGACTGCCTATCAGACCTCCACAACCCAGTAACTGGGTAATACGATACTCTTGGTAAGACTGGTTGTCAGACTTTCTGGCTTCTGACCAACAGTAACGACTGTCAAAGATCTACAAATGACAGCCGGGACCAACGGCTTTACGTGCTTTCCGAGGCACGGAGGAAACTCGCTATGGTAAATGGTCACCCATCCACAGACCAACCTCGGCAAGCGTGGCTTAACCCGGAAGATCGGTCTATGCGGCTGTACTTATTTAGCCACGAGCTCCTCCTAGCTATAGCTATTTTAAATAATAATTACAGTCCAAATTACCTGTTCTCACTTGTCCCATGTGCAGACAGTTTTCCAAGCCTATTACTTCTATTAATTTGTCGCCAATATCTGAAAACAATATTTTAGTTATGGCACCATATAATATGAAAATGTTAAATGATAACCAATAGAATACATTTCATCGTAATCGGTTCACTCAATCAAAAGATATGAGAATTTAAAGTTGTCAAGATGAAAATTTAGTTATTGCGACGCGATATTGGATTCCGATTACACGCGGACGGAGTTGCGGGCACAGCTAGCGTTAAAATACAGTATGTAAAATAACAGGGGGTGTTACCTTTAACCCGTTAATCTACATAATTAATAGATTAAAATAAAAATACAAAAATAAACAAAAAAAAATGCGTTTTTTTTTATGAAAAGCAAGTCCGGACGGCCTGTTTAAAACCGAAATAGTAGCATAGATAGGTTAAATGCGATGTTGCCGTGTTTTACAAATTGATAGACAATTAGTGCGCATAAACATAGTGAGCGTTGCCTTTACGTACCTAGTTTTTTTTTTGTTTTTTTTTTAGGTAATTGTTTTTTTTTTGTTTTTTTAGTATGTACGGACGTTATAATATTGCTGGTTAACGGGAACGCCTTTTGTTAGTGAACATGCTGTATATCTATTTATTTATCAAAATATAAAATACATCTTATGATACGAAAAAAATATTTTAAGGTTAAAACTTAATATCGACTTACCTTGCTGTGCGTTAGGGAACCTCCCTCTCCGATGGGCCCCGCTGGAGCCCCAGAGATTGGAGCCCCCGTGCGCGTAGGGGATGTTGAGCAGAGCCACCCCTTGCAGCGCGGGGCCCTTGTTGAGTTCTAAGGAAGCGCCGTCGCACTGAAATAAAGGTGGAATAAAATTAGAAATACGTCTTTTATATCGTGATTTTTCAATATCGGTACAAACATTTCTTCATCAGTGAATTAAGGTGCTTGGAAATGAAAATTTATCCCGTGTGGAGACGGGCTAGAGTATAAAACTCCATCACTGCACGCTGGGAATAGATTGTGTTGTAAGATTATACAAAACACAGCACTCGACGTGGTAGGATCTATACGGTCCGCCTGGCTAGCTACCACCCTCACATTAAAGTCCGGCGCCAAGCAGTTTACTGTGTTCCGTCGTGTGTATGTGAGAGCCAGAGAGATACCGGTGAATCCCTATTCCCTCCTATATCTCTGTTACTTAGATTCGTGTGCTCCATCTTAGACCCTGTCTGCGCTTACCATCAGGTGTGACTAGGCTCAAACGTGAACCTAAAAGATCTCAACTTTAAGAGCCCAAATACACGTCCGACAGTTGCTTCCGAGAGCCGGATCCGACTATCTGATCGGATTCATGAAATACACGTACGATTCTCGTGTCCGATGTTTTCTGTACGACGACAACGTCCGGACGATGCTTACGATTCTGACATCCGATCCGATAGTCTGATCGTACGTGTAATTCATGTTCAAACTAGTACTTATTACTTCTATGGTTCAAACAAATGTATGACACGGAGGCCTTCAGATAGTCTGATCAGACTATCGGAACCGACTATCGGAGGCAAGTATCGGACGTGTATTTGGGCTCTAAGGGGATTTTTTTGTTTATATAAAAAAGTATTCTGGGGTTTTAAAACTTTGTATCGTTTTATTTACAGTTGATATAAAATATGTAACTGTGCCTCGCCTGGCCCGCCTCGTTGGTCGAGTGGTTGCAAATGCAACTGCTGAACGTGAGATCCTGGGTTCGATCCCCAGGTCGGGCAAAGTTTTAATGGGTTTTTTCGTGTCGAATTTCACAGTGGAAGCCCGTAATCTGGATTTATGCCCGGTTGACGGTAATGGCAATAGGCTCGCCCCCTATTACATAGCGGCGAAATGAGGGTGTAGGTACTGTACACCTCTGCTCAACTCTTCAGGGAATACATGCGTGATGTTGTTATGATAACCACGCCCTGAATAGAATTGTTCTATATTGCAGGTCAGAGCCAATACATTGACATCTTCTTATGTTTTAATGCACACAGTAAGCAATATTTCGCCTGCGATATAACTTTTATCTTTCTATAAACAATAAAGTCTCCGATTAGTCTACTTGTAGATGTTCATTGTGGACCATTTCTTCGTAACCGGGCAGTCATTGGTGAGACCTGAAGGGTGTCCAGCCAATAGGGGAATAAATAGGTTAAGTAAAATACTTAACCTAAGCTAACTACTTATACTACACTGACATCATGCACTAGCAACATCAGCACTAAGGGCGACCCCTAGTGGGACTCGGACCTCAGCTTAGGGCGTTGATGGCTGGATTGGGAGGGACACAGCTTGATGAGGGCTGAATTATCGGTGTGAAACTATAAAGTTACTTACCACAATATCTATGTGCTCGTGCAGATTCTTGCAGCTGGCGGCAAACTGCTCGGAGGTGGCGAACTCGAAGTACCACAGCTTGTTCTTCATGCGAGAACTAAACTTGTCTGGGTTGCGCTCTCGTTCTGTGTGGAACTTTACGCAGATTGCTGCATCCTGAAGATAAGCAGAAAATATGTTAAGTATAAAGCAAAATCTTTGTTGCTTCGTCCCTTTTGCTTTTGCTTTGACTAGGGGACTACATAATTATGTTTCGTTGTGGTTCTTCTTTGGCAATGTGCAGCTTAGGCGAATCTCACAATACCACACGCCATGCTCCGGAGTGCGGGGCGACGTATGCACGCGCGTGGCTACGGAAGCGCAGATCTGCACCATCATGCGGTTTTATCTACGTGTCCGTGCCCGCAGATTTCGATATCCCGCACCAAATAAAGTTCAATTCACGGTCGAACACCGCGTCCGTCTATTATTCGCAAAAATCTGCGCGTTACTGCAGATCTCAGTATGCCATACCTTGCGGGACGCCACGCGACCCCGCGCCTTTTCGAGTGATCTGCGCGCGATGTGCAACCACGCGCATCGATGCGTTGTCAGTATGTTGCACTATGCGTATTTTATATACAAACTGAAGTAATTACGTCAATGTTTAAAAACGCAGCCCGGCGCACCGGAGCGTGGCGCATGGTAGTATGAGATCTGCCTTAGTTGGCGATTGAAAGACGGGCCGTTTTATTAATTTTATTTGAGCAGTAGATATGAAACAGTCTTATAAAATACTTTTAATTTCAATAAGCTTATCATTCTTAGTTTCCGATATATTAAAAAGTATATTACGTTGGTGACCCGGATTTTTTGTACATAGTAACTTTAAAATAATATAATTAATTGTATACTCACAACGCCGACGGAGAAGTAATTGTTGATGATATTGTAGGGGACGACTGTAGGATGTGGCGCTGAGTCGGGCATCTGTGGCTGCAGATCGCACTGGAAATATAAAGGAATTCGTTATGTCAGCATTTCATCTTGTGTTCGAGCTAATTTTCATTTATGAGGACGTGAGTAACACAATTCGCTATTATTCTGAAATGAAATGAAATTTTATTTGCATGAAAGTGAAAGATCATCAGCATATAAAAAAACACTTTTGTATCTTAAAGCATCAGGAAGGTCGTTAATGTAAACGAGAAATAGTAAGGGCCCCAATATACTGCCCTGAGGCACTCCTACATTGTTTACTTTAAAGTTTGACATGTATTTTACAACCTCGTTTCCGTTTGAGAGATGTGTCGTTTCCACTGCTTGTGATCTTTCAATAAGATAGGTAAGATAGGTATCCAACTAAGAGCGGGACCTCATAAGGCATAATTTTCACATTTATTTAAAAGTATTCTATGTGAATCGAAATCAAACACCTTCGTCATATCAAAGAAAACTACTGACGTTAAAGTGCTTTTATCCAGATGACCTGCAACGGAACTAATCAGATCAAAAGCAGCTAGAGCTGTCGATTTATTTTTCTGGGTGGTGTATATGGCTTTGCGTATTCAATACCCCAAGGAGACATGAGTTGTGTATGCTTTTCTGAGGGCCTCTCTTCTTCTTCCTCGATCCCTCAATTCTGAGGATCCCGACCACAAATTCATCTCCATTGCTCCAGAGCTACCGTTTGAAATAAATTGTATGGGTAGTTATATCATGCCGTCAACCGCACTTTAGACTACATGTAACGGGCGCCTGACCTCTGGCTCTCCTGCATTCTATGTGACCCACTATAAGATTACTTTCCAAACTGTGTTGCGGAGATCGCATGATGTGCCCGAAAATTCTCAGAAGTCTTTGGTGGTAAATCACAGGGAGTCGTTCTTTAACATTGTGCTCTTCAGGAGTAGACTCGGGCTTAAACAACTGCAATATGGTACATAGTATGTCCCCTTGAGGCAATGAATTAGGGACGCCTTTTTAGTCAGTGCAAACTGTAGGTACTCATCGTGAGTCGTGTAGTGCCGTACTTAAAGAGTAGCACTACCCCATCTTTTCCCGTAGGTGTTGTAAAAGGCGACTAAAGGATTCTCAAGAGGATGGGTAGCAGCTTTCTCTGAGTACTTTAACAACCATACTGCGATCGCGAACCCGCCTGCCAAGCGTGGCGATTACGTCAAATCCAACCCCCCTTTCTGGGCGAGGCCTATGTCCAGCAGTGGACGTCTTTCGGCTGAATGATGATGATGATGAAACCGTCCTCAATGGTTCACATTTTTTTTTTAAAACGTTGCCCCACACTAAGATTTCTCTTGTATCGTGGGTGCGTTTACAAACACAAATCTCACAAACTGTTGGTTCTACATTATACCAGATGTTTTGAAAGGACCACTACAACGCCGCAAACATTTTGAGAATGGGAACAATATTACACGACACGATAGAAGATACCTATTGAAGTTCATTATTTGACCTTGGACTTTCCTAAGTGTCACAACACTCGGATTAGAAGCTTCGCCTGTACTCACATCAGTAGAAGTGTTCTCGACGATAATGTGCCACCGGTCCATCATGACAGTACTCGCGCGAGCTATCTTGTCTAGAATCTTGTGGATGGATTCACCTTCATATCTGAAAATAAAAGCATTAAGTAAGGACTTTGATTCTCTAAAATGGAATAATGAGGAAAACTGAAGGATTTTCTGTACAATACAATTTACTAGTGTTGTCTAACTATCTATAGCTCACCTTGAAAACTAGTAACGATATCTATAGGTCGTAATTATTAGAATTTAACAATACTATCGATAGTATCGATCGAAATAATTAAGTAATAATATTTATGAAGCGCAATATCTCAATAGTGTCGATAGTATCCATGGAATTTCTTGCCGGCTCTTCTCCATAGGAGCCTGCTTGGAACCGGGCACCTAGTGTTGACATTTTGAAAGCACCAGTAATCTGGTCTGCTTAAAATTAAAATATTTTGACTTTGTCTTTATCGATACTATTGAGTACTGATACTATTGATAGTAATTTAATTGTTTCTCAGTGATTAAATAATTGAAATACGAACAAAAGTCTATCTCTTAAAAAGTACTCTGTGCCACAAACAATAGGAAACATACACTACAGTCCACTTAAGTTCAAACTCGCACAGTATTGATTATTATCGCTACTATCGATAGTTTTGCCATCTCAGACCTTGTCTGCGCTAACCAATAGATACGACGAGGGTCGAACCAGAATAAGTGGCAAAAAAAACATCACGCCTGTATTCTGAAAAGTTGGGCAGAAGTGTACTGTACACCCTCATTTTCTTGTTATGTTTAAATCCCATGTAATAGAGGGCGAGCCTATTGCCATCAACCGGGCACAAATCCAGACTCAGGGCTGCTACTGAAAAATTTCACACGGAAAGACGTAATAACACTTTGCCCGACTTGGGGATCGAACTCAGCTCATTTCGACGGCTCCTACGTATGCTAGGGCAAGTGCAAAAACACAATTTTACAGAAGAGCGGTTTAAAGGTACTTAACTTTGGCATAAATAGAAATATTTGAAATTCTGAAATGGACCATAACCTTTCCGAAATTTCAAATATTTCTATTGACTTATGTCAAAGTTAAAAGCTTTAGCGCCTTTAATTCGCTCTCCTGTATAGTTGTGTTTTTGCACTTGCCCCAGTATACGTAGGAGCCGTCGATTTGTCCTGAGACTTCGGTGTAATCAAAAGTTTTAAATCTCTTCACAGTTTGGGTCATTAATGAGAAGATTGGGGTACTTTAGAATGTTAGATTTTAGTCTACTTACCCCCCTCCCCATCGCAGACACCTGGCCAGGTCGTTTCCAGTTCCCAGCGGTATAACACCTACGGCGGGCTGCGTGTCCATCTGGACCTTATCTGTAGGAAAATATTATATTATATCTAGTCATAATAATTGCGCATTGACTGCTTCTATGCGACGATGTGGAAACGGTGTGCATCCTTGGTGCGCAGGGTCCGCGCCAGCTCCAACACCATCTTGAGGATGATGGCTGAGAGATTCGACTGTCACTACATTAACCATTGTTGTATCCTTAACGTAGTGACAATAACAATAAAATGAAATAATCATAACACATTATTGTTGATTATCTGTCCCTCTTTTCTATTTTGCAATATGAATAAATTATAATTATTAAATATTTTTTATGAGTTATTATTTTTAAATATGTAAAGGACATGGAACAAAACGTACCCACCTTGTAGCAAATTGAGACTAGTACCATTAAAAAGGTCTTTAAAAATACATAAATATTTTTTATGGCGACAACTCCGTATCTAACGGGAGAAAAAAGTAATACGACGTTGAAATATGCAGAAAAGTCTTTGTGAATTCACCCCGCGCGCAGTCAATCATATCCCTTGAACTAGCCCAATATTCTGCTACAGGTACCTACATATACGTAGGTGTATCTATACACCCTCGTATGCACCTAAACATCTATGCGTATATATTTTGCTATACCTAGAGTAGGTTTTCTAATGGGAATTGGGAATGCATGCATGAATGAAGTTCCCGGATGGAAAATTAAACAATAAGACGGGAGGAGGAATACGCTCAACTCTACCGCACTTTCTGAAGCTTAAGGGTTGGCGCATATTATGACGAGCCGCAGCGGGTCGGGTCGCAACGCAAAAATCAGCTCGAATCGATCGATGTATTTTATATGAACTATAAGCACACTATGCCGCGGCGCAACGGGCCGCATATTCCGCCGCAGATTTTAGTTGAGTGCGATGCGACCAGCCCCGCCCCGCTGCGCCCTAAGTAAGCACTTTGCGCTGCGCTGCGGCCCGCTCCGCCCCGCTGCGACCCGACATAATGTGCGTGAACCTTAACACAACCGAAAATCCACATTAAACACACAAAACGGAAGCGAACTACAAACGTGTGCATACGCCGAAAGTAGGAGCCATTTTAAATAAAAATATTGATATTAGGTATGTAAAATTGCAAAACTGAAAAAAAAATATAAGGTATGTTATGATTATCTAAATGAATATTTTTTAAATAATTAAACGGTGCATAATATAGGTGATAATTAATTGAAAAAAAAAATTGTCACTTTTTACTTAGTTTTTAATAACATTCGAAAAAATAAACTTCGTCGGTCCGGTAAATGCTTGGGATGAAATAATTATTGAGAGCAACAATACCATTTAGTGATGATATTTATTTTGTGTACCATAATAAATAAACAAACTGTACTTAATTGAATTCATGGCATTTTAATTAATATTTTCTGTAGCAAAAAGTAAACTTTAGGAAGCTGGGTCAGTTCTCTTTATGAAACAGAACGACTAGTTATTCATTGGGCCTATAAAATAATAATTATAACACTACATAGATTATTGAAAATGCAAAATAGAAGTGATCATAACTTCGGTCTCCCATTCATTCATTCATTCGTTCATTCATTTTTGAGTTGTTCACTTATGCCTCTTCTAAATGACACCTAGTCTAAAATGCTACAAGGTGGGTACGGGTTCCAAACAAAATTACCCATTGTTCTTTTATGATTATTTCTAATTTTCTGACTTTTCCAATTTCATTTGTAATTAATAATGAAATTGTGTGTTGTGTTTTGTTATATTTTTTATTTGTTAAAGTGCGCTAAAATACTCTTTTTACCTGACACCATTCTAATTTGATTCTCATCCCACTAGTTCACTAGTTTGGGCTTTTTGTTGCACACTTTTATTTCTCTATGGTCTTTGGGTGTGATTGAAAGATTCGCGCAATTCAAACATCATCATGGAACCTTTGCCATGCTTTTAAGGTAGAACCGCACTAGGCGGAACTGCACCGCAGCGGAACTGAGCGTCACGACGCGTGATTTTTTGGTAAGCCGCACTTGAACTGCAGCGGCGCTACAAAAATATATTCAGTAGCTAGGCAACCTCTGAGCAAGATGAACGACGAAATGGATAATAATATGATTATTATTTCCTTGTTGTGCGAGGAAGAGGAAAGGATCGAGCAAGAACAGGCAAGAAAAAAGCAAAGAATATGGCTACATGACAAATCAACTATCATGTAATTATCATGCTGGACGTCATATATCTCCGGATATATCTACAATTAATTTTTCTTCATTTAACGACATTTTTGACAAACGTTATCGCGCTCCCAAGTATCTCGTTTGATTGACTATGAAAATGAAGTTTGTCGAACCGCACTCCGCGGCAGCGGAACTACACGTCGCGGCAGGTTGCGACACTTTTGGTCAGTTGCTCAACTTTGCCGCGCAGTTCAGTTGCAGTGCAGTTCCGTTGCCGCTTAGTGCGTGTTGTCTCATATAATTTCATCTAAAGAATATTTTGACGCGTTGTGTCGCTCAGTTCCGCTGCAGTGCAGTTCCGCCTAGTGCGGTCCTACCTTTATGAACCTTTTATATAGCGAAACAGGCGTTTGAATTTCATCCATCATTTTTACACGAAAGTCTGAATAACTTACCCATGGTCTCCAGCACCCATCCAACGGTACCATCACCACCACAGCATATCACCCGATAGTTCTTTACATCTTTGAACATCTGCAATCCTGAGGAGCGAAGGTGAAGTTTATTGTTTCAAGGTTATTGAGAGAAGAGGTACTTAACGGCTATCGACAGAGCAGTCTGAATTTTGATCGAAACTGACCTTCAAAATATCAGATACTACCTTTTGCCCGCGGCTTCGCTCGCGTTAATTTAGAATTTGACAATCAACTCTTAACACACTACTAAAGTTTCCATAATAATATAATTCAATCATGATTCGAAAGACACGTGGCGCCATCTATTAACGTTATTGTTGTTTTCCTCGGGAACACTTCTTTTTTCGGGATGAAAGGTACCCTATGTCCGTTTCTGTACACCTGACAACGTATATGTAAAATTTCAGGATGATCGGTTCAGTGGTTTAGGCGTGAAAAGGTAACAATCAAACAAACTTACTTTCGCATTTATAATATTAGTTAGGAAGTTAGGATTATGGAGTGCCAGTATTCAATTTCTTCCTTGTGGCTGTGTTAATATTAGAGCAATAATGTAGCGACTTACATTCATTAAACTTAGTCAAAAGGTCCAATGTATAAGATGCTATGTATGTCCATTTTTAATGAGACCTAGGCCACTACTGTGGGCCTAATCATAACCTCTAATGGCCAATCAGTTGCCAGTCATTGTCTAGACCATTTAGGCTTTCCCAATACCATAATAAATTCTTACCTTGCATAGGCCCTCCTTTCGCTATATCATGCACTTGACGAGGATTCAGAATATACTGGAGCTTCCTCAACACCCTGGACCCCTGCCGCCCCCCGGATTTAGGGTTGATGAACACGAGCAGGGGGCACGACCCGTCCGGGGGCGTGATCTGGAACGAGATGGGCGGGGCTCGAGGCTCCCGCTTCTCCTTTTCTTCTCTTTTCTCCTCTGAGGTGGCTGCTATTGATATTGGCAGGGATATTGAGGTGGGGAGGGATTGCTGGAAGAAAAATAAAAAGTTGATTATAATATTTATGACAGAAAAGTGTGGACTTTTATGTTGATCTGCCAAGAATATACAGAATGAAGAAGAAATGTATATTTTTTGCATTTTTTATACATAAACATTGTCAGAACCTGTAGTTACATAATACAGTTTCTATATTTAAGTAATATTAAGTCTTCCAGCAATAATTAATTAAACGTTTGAATTCAGAGGTCGTAGATACCCAGTTTGTTTTGTTTCAATCCGGCCACATATTTTCTGACGCGTGTCTCTGCTCATACATTTTGTAATAGACCCTGCACACTATCAGAATTTGCCGGATCCGGCAGCTTGCAGGCTCTAATACAAAAGGCTATATACGTAGAGGGTCTTCGTACACGTGTCAGAAATTTTCTGGCAGACATTTCTCATAATGTAATGTGTGACCGGGCTTAAGAACGCATACGCATTTTTCTGTCGCCTTTCACCCTGAACTTATCTAAGTCTGATCTCGGTATCGTACAAGTCTGACGACGCATCACGCAAAACACTAGGATACCGAAGAATAATTCATTATCATACCTGATCATGTTGCGGTCGATGCGGTAACGACCGTTGTCGATCAAGCACGAGCGGTCGTATTGCCGTGGGTGGCAGGATGTGTCGCGCGTGCCTTCCTAAGGAGCAGGCACCGCCCGCACTGCCGACGCAGCGGTTGTGAAGCTGTAAACATGTGAAGATACAAGTTGATATCATAAAGGTACAAGTCCGAGACGGACTGCAGACCGCAAACTGCAACAGTTGTATCGCTTGCGGTGCGATCTGCGGCTGCGGTCTGCGGTTGCAGTTTTGCAGTCGCTGTCGGAATAGCACCTTTAAAGTGCACACCTTAAAGCCGCTGTTCCGATGGCGGCTTGCGGTCTGCGGTTGCAGTCAGCAGTTTGCAGTTGCCAGTGGAGTAGCACTTTAATCATAATGAGCTCATTTTGTAGTCTCAGTGGTGGGCATTGGCCTCTTCTGAATGAGGAGGGTCTGGCCTTAGTCTACCATACTAGCCTTGTGTGGGTTGGCGGAATACACCCACCATCAAGAACATTTTGGAGCCCTCTCAGGTGTGTAGGTTGCCTCATGATGTTTTCCTTGACCATTAAAGCAAGTGATAGTCAAATTCTGACCCGCACATGAATTCGAATTGATATCTTACATAACATAACATCAGGCCTGTATACCTCTAAGGGTTGGGCAGTGGTGTATAGTACACCCTTATTTCGCCGTTATTTTTAAGTCTCACGTAATATACGGCAAGTCTATAGCCATCAATCGGGCATAAATTCAGATTCCGGGCTGCTACTGAGAAGTTCCACGCGGAAAAACTCAATAACACTTTGCCAGACCTGGGGATCGAACCCAGTACCTCACGCTCGGCAGTCACGTTTGCGACCACTAGACCAATGAGGCACTAACTGGAAACTATCCCACTGGTAATTGGACCCTGGTAAGCAGAAAAGATTCAAGTAACATTTTCTAGCTCCTAATCAAGTTTTATATACCTATGAAAAAGGTCCTGGAAGTTTGATCACATTTAACTAACAAAACTTTTACTGTGCCAAAGGTACCATCTCCTAATTAACATTTTTTGTACACAGATACCAAAAATCTTTTATGATATATAAACTACTAATTTTCAAAACGGTACTGTATAGTACTATTTTTATTTTCGCTGTCAAACTTTAAACTGCATTTACTCAAAAGTAATAAAACATCATTTGGATCTTTTTCGTTTCACAGGGTCCAATTATGTCATTATTGGGAGGGTTATTTTCAACGGTAGACTACTAGGTTTATGTCTGACACCACAAGTTCATTCCATACAAAACAGTGCAACTCACAGTGATATGGCACCATCGGCAGTGCAGTCCAGTGATTCCGTTGTAGCCCTTGATCTTTTTCCGACATCGCGCGCACTTGCCGTGGCAGTTGCCTGAAAATTGACAAGTTGTTTGTGAAAATTGTACATATTTTACACACAACACTGTATCATACTTAATATCCACAGAAAGGTATTTATTTGCAGATGGGGATGAAAATTTCAACAACACTTTTCGCGGATTCATTATGTTCTGGAGCTTTCTTAACACCATGGACCCCTACCGCCCTCTTGATTTAGGGTTGATGCACACGAGCAGGGGGTACAACCCGTCCGGGGGTGTGATCTGGAAGGAGATGGGCGGGAGTCCCGCCCAACTTCTTTTCTTTTCTTCATCATCTTCTTCTTCGCCCTTTTAAATCGTTATGGTGTATTCAACCCATATTTTTTACGGTACAGTGTCTGTTTTTTTTACTTTTTAGCTATATCCCTTTACATATTTTTTTTTTAAAAAGGAAGTAAAAATGAAAACTTTATCCATCTTTCTTTCCTTCCTCTGTTTTTTTTCCCTCAGTCTTTTTTCTGTGGTTGCGTAGTTTCAATTAGCATACCCGTAGTAGTCCTGCTGACGATGCGCTGACGCGATAACAATTTAAGTACCTATTATGTTAGGGATGCAATGTAATGTATCAGGCCCACAACGTGTTGAGGGCAAAACTGTATCAGCTCAATAATAAATAGCCAATTATTTTATGATTTCGAGTCCCAAATGCCCTACGTACCTTCAACCCAGTGATGAGCCAGCGTAGCAGGCGCTCTCTTCGACTTGGAGTACGTCGCAATGCACGACGCGGGAGCACGCTGCACGCAACGCTCATGCACTGTGAACTTGCAGACTGAAAAAAAAGCGTGGGTGAAAAGATAAAAGATTTGGTAGAAGATACAGTAGCAAAGAGTACAAAGAGTCATTAGATTGATTGATCGTCTAAGCTGAACCTACACGGGCCCACTAAGTGGCCGGGACACTTCGTGTCTGTTCTGTAGAAGCAGTTTTGTGTCTAAAGACACTAAAGTGACACAGGGACCGATATTTCATATCCCTAAGGCAAAAACGGCCGCTTGAATGATCAGGATGGTGTACCAAGCCACAGGACGGTCGCTCAAGCGATGAAGTCGGTGGCTGCATACATAAAACGGTCATTGCATCTGTGCCCCATCTGCGGTCAGCCTTTTTTTTGCCATTTGAAAATCCTAATGTGACGGAGGTACTGGTGGCGACTAGCGGGGTGCGCCTAGAAAAGGCCCAGCGCGCTGCATTTCGTCCTCTCTTTCCAAGCGTTACTTTGACACTGCCCCCCTCCATCCGAACCCCCTAGTCGCCGCAGCGGCCGACTACAGTCCCTCTTTCATAAGTAAAGTCCGCCGTCCCAGGCACACACTTTTAGAACCCGATGACGAAATTACCCTCCTCCAGGAGGCGAGTAAATCGACCAGCACAATACACAACGTCCGCCGCCGTCCGGCATACCGTCCTCGCCGACGAGGCCCGTCGCGACGCCCCACCGCCGCCGGTCACGATCCACCGAGCTCTCCCGTCGTAGAGCCGGTCATCTCTTCAGACTCCGCAGTCACACCGATAATTCAGCCCTCATCAAGCTGTCTCCCCCCCCTTATGTCCACGCCAGCAACGCCCTAAGCCGAGGTCCGAGTCCCACTAGGGGTCGCCCTTAGTGCTGTTGTTGCAGGTAGTCATGATGTTAGTGTAGTACAAGTAGTTAGCTTAGGTTAAGTATTTTACTTCCCCCCATTGGCTGGAGACCCTTCAGGTCTCGCCAATAACTGCCCGGTTACGTAGAAACCGTCCCCTAGGAAGACCTACAGCAGTCCAATAGAAAAAAAAAAATCGTCCTCTCTCGCGCCTCAGCAGCCGCTAGTTAAGTACTACACCTACACCTGAAGACCCTGGACTCCTCGTATCGTATTGTCTAAGAACCACGCCCTGTAAACTAGTCTAATTTTGTAACTATATTGTATGGTTAAAAGTGTTTTCCTTAACATTCTTATGTAAGTACACTCCTGCTAAACTGCTTCTTGCTAGATTCTGATTTTGTGTGCACATGCTCGTTAAGGGTTGACTCCTCAAGCCACCCTTAACCCGCTAAGCGTGACACTAATGAATGTTCTCTGGTGCTAGCCCGCCTCTGCAGGTCCCGAGCGTGGGGTAAGTGAGGTGGGAGAACAGTATAATAGTTAGGTATCAACCTAAGAGGGGCGTGGAATACTGCGCCTCCGTCTCGGGTCCATTTGGATGGAGGGCAGCCGACGTCCCCAAGTCCGCAGCCCCTAGACCTATTTGTCTGCGGTCAGCCGCAGTTCGCTGTTTGAAGGATGAACCCTTCCATACCTCAGTGAGCACGTTTAGCCTTTAGTTATAGCGTTCAAAGTCCAATAGTCTGATGACTGACTATTGGAATTTGAACGTAATAACTTCCTCGGTCGTAGGTACTTTACACCACAGACACAATGGGGTTAAATAACTTTCACTCCGCGTAAAATACTGATATCTGCGTCAAGTTGGACTGGAAGCCAATCCCAATTTAGCTAGGTAAGGGACAAGCTGATGATGATACTTACATATACAGCAAAGCCCCTTCTTGCCCAACCCGACCAGCATGTTGAGACACAGGTTGCAGTACGCCGGTCTACTGAAATGCTTCAGTCTCCACGCGTGCTCTCCATCTTCTTTGACGTTTGTATCGAGGCCGAGCAGGACTAGCAGAGGAATCGTGGTCATGCTGTGAAGGAAAACATAAGGTACTTCTTTAGGTGACATAAAAAATGAATCGTTAGACAACTGATTTATCGAAACGTTCTGAATTGGGAAGCTGTTTCTTTTAATACAATCTTTCAGAAGAATATAGGATCTCCCCGTGTGTGGACAGGCTAGAATATAAAACTTCATCACCGCAAGCTGGGAATAGACGCGTGTTGTAGGATGTACAAAACCCAGAATGCTTGGTGGTACACCAAGTTTGGTGTACAACCAAGAGTTTGGTGGTTGGTTTATGGTCCACTTGGCTAGCTAGGTACCAGCTGAACGTTAAAGTCCGCCGCTAAACAGTTTACTGCATTCAGTCGTATGTATGAGAGAGCCAAAGGGGTATAGGAGGTTCCCTCTATTCGTGTGATTCGTGTGCTCCATCTTAGACCTCGTCTGCAATTACCATCAGGTTCGATTAGGGTCAGACGCTACCAAGTGACATAAAAAATAGGATCTAATAATTTGTTTTTTATTTGTTTGGTTGAATTTTTGGAAAAACTCGTATGAAATTAATTTAACTTACCCTCCTCGTTTCCATTCATCAAGGGACACGGTACCGTCAGCATCGTAGTCTATTTCAACCATCATGTCTTGTAGAATCTGAAAAAATATGAATTATAATAAGAATGTTAGAACAAAAATCGATACCGCGAAACAGTGGTAGTCGCTACTTATACCGACAAATTAATATTAGATAATTTGGGGTTCTAAACAAAATTGTAAAAAGGAACCCTTTTGGTGCAACTTCATTCGTCACTCCATTGGTGTGTCACAGCTGCTTATTTCAGGAACTTATAATGCTATCGATTTGTAGTCGGTCTCTCTTCTTGCTCTTAGCCTTTTCCTTACTATGTTGGGTTCAGCTTCCAGTCTAACCAGATGCGGCGGAATACAAGTATATACACAGTTCACAGTACAGTTTCTGGGCAATGCCGAGATCCGATATAGGAGTCTATCCCTGCGCTTGGCAAAATTCATTTCGGAGTACGACTGAGTGTAGGACCCACCTATTTCATATACTTACTGGTCTAAGTTCCGAAGTTTCCCATCCTAAATACTCTGCGACGGTCATCATCTGGTTGACGATGCAGTCCATCTCATTGGTGTCCAGTACACCATTACCATCCGTATCATAGAGGCGGAACATGACTGAAATAGATAAATTACAGGTTATGGGGTGGTAGTCAGTTCTTTTTAAATTATTTGAGGTTCTAAATGGGGCAAAAATTTCACCTCAAAATATTTTTTTGTTCAACGTATCAACTAAGATATTTACTGCCATTTTTTTTCTTACAACATAACATAACATTACAGCTATATTCCCCGAAGATTTGAGCAGAGGTGATACGGCATAATGTCCGTAAATAAATTTATTACATCTTTTTGTATTTAATTTTTTACTCATTTTCTCCGATACCTGATGTTACTGCTGAAAACGGCTATTTAATTTGTTTTTTTCTTTTTTTACTTTTTATACGATCGAGGCAAAATCCAAACTGTATCTATGTTTTTTTTAAGCACTAAGGCTTCCGCGAGACAGGCTCGACCTAGTGTGGAAGCCATAGTTAATATTGTCCTTAATAAGCAATCGTATAGAACATCAACACCTGTTATTAGATTTAAGGATTTTCTGTAGAAATGTTTTTTGGTAAATAAATTTATTCTTATTCTATTCTTTGTAATCGCCTACGCGCATAAAAATAAACTTGCATTTTCCTCGTCCACTGACACATAGTCCGTGGGAAAATTCAATTTTAAAATAATTTTGATATACAATACTGCACCGATCTTTGGGTACACAGTTGAAGTAGGGATGAGGGAGAGGCCACACGATGCGGTGCGGCTCCGGCGCGGCACCTGAGCAGTGCCGCTGCGGCGTAATACATACAAATTCCCATGGTATACGCACGCTCTCCGGACCAAGACGTAGGGGGAGGGTGTATGCGTCGGTGCGGCACCGCTCCGACGTCGCAGACCGCAGATGTGTTGACGGAGAGCCGTTCCACAAGGTGCGGTGAGGCGCCGCACCGCACCGCGTAGCTCTTGCGTCGCCGCGTACTACGTGTGCACGCAATTGCGGCAAAATGATTGCATGTTCGCATCGTGTGGTTTTTCCCTGAGTCTATTGCCATCAACCGGGCACAAATCTAGACTTCGGGCTGCTACTGAGAAATTTCACACGGAAAAACTTAACAACACTTTGCCCAATCGGGGCCGCGGGGGTTCGAGCCGAGGACTTGGGACCACTACACCATCGAGGCAGTCAAACACTCTAGGCGAGGCAGGTTGTTTTTCTTAGAAAGTACATACAATTTTGGAAGGATTTGGTCCACCACAAATGTGCAATGCAAACGTGTTAGCACGATCTGTTAATGAATGAAGGAATTGAATAGAAGTTTACTCACACTCTAGCTTATCTTCAGGTCTGCCAGCTTCTAGTAAAGACAGGTAGCACACGATGTCTTTGAGAGATACCCTAGCCGTATGCACTTCGAGGGTCGATGATCGCCGCATTAGGTGTCTGAAGTCTGTAAACGAAAGCATATAGTTTAAAAATCAAGTAACAGCAAAGCAAACGATGTAGTGATAGATTTTACTTGATTTTTAGAGTTCCGTACCCAAAGGGTAAGACGGACCCTATTACCTACTAAGACTCCGCTGTCCGACCGTCTGTCCGTCCGTCACCAGGCTGTATCTCATGAACTGTGATAGTTAGACAGTTGAAATTTTTACAGATGATGTATTTCTGTTGCCGCTATAATAACAAATACTAAAAACAGAATAAAATTAATATTTAGGGGGGCTCCCATACAACAAACGTGATTTTTTTTTGCTCGTTTTTGCTTGTAATTTATAATGGCAATAGGTAGATGCTTGAAATATTCACAGAATATTTAGTTATATATTATATTCACTTTAAAAATAAATAATGAAATTAAAATAAAACAAATATTTATGGGGGCTCCCACACAACAGACATGATTTTTCTGCCGTTTTTACAGATAAATGGTACGGAACCCTTCGTGCGCGAGTCCGACTCGCACTTGGCCGGTTTTTTTATTATACCTTCAGCGGTCACTAAAATGAGATACTATTAATTAATCTATTGTCATCGACTGAATCAGTCTGGTGCAACGGACAAGAGGAAGTACTTTTTCTGGGAGCATGTCTACTACAATTCTAGAAGACAAATTATACGATTTGTAAGGTAAAGCTGCGCTTGCCGCGGTTAGTCCGTGGATGGGTGTGCGTTCGTTATACATCGAGACCCCTCCGTACCTCGGAGAGCATGTTAAACCATCGGTTCCGGGTGTCATACGAATACCTATGGTAATCGTTACGGGTAGTCAGAAGCCCGAAAGTCTGGCAACCGGCCTAACCATAGGATATCGGTATTGCTCAGTAACTGGGTGCATGAAAAGAGCCTCCACGAGTGACGATACATAAGTATGTCCGGCGGACCCTGGGCAGTTAGCCCCGCTACCAACCTTGCTGACTGGCTAATCTTTTCACCACGGCCTGAGCTATTCTCGTATAGCTCATGCCGACACGATAGAAGCAGAAGTAGTAACTGGTTTGCGGAGGTCTGATGGCAGTTGCTCCGTGTAAAATACTGGTATTCAGCCGCATCTGATTAGACTGGGAGCTGACCCAAACGTAGTTGGGAAAAGGCTTGTCAGAACAACTACAGATTCTTTAGGCTTCGTAGAACTTAAAGCAACTCTCTGTTTAAATATTATACTGGTCTGCCAAGCCGAGATCTTAATGCCTTCAGAGGGCAAACAGCACTTCTAACTTCACGTGCCGTTGAAGATGAGGGAGGGAGACATCTATCCATCTGAGGCAGTAGCAGACATCAGGATTCCACCGGGTGAAGAAGGACTAGAATATAAAACTGCCTCAGCGTCAGGCACTAGTTGTCTGGCATTTTTTGCTGAACTGGACCTTTTTGGCGCAGCCGTGAGGCACACTTCCCTGCTAATTTCTTTTTTTGTTTTTTCTTATGTTTTGTTTTGTACTGTGTGCCTTTTGGTCTGTGTTAAATAAATGTATTTTCTTTCTTTCTTTCTTTCCTCAAAGCACGTTGGGAATAGACCCGTGTTGTCGCTGGTCGAGTGTGCGAGCGAAGCGAAGGGGCGACAAAGCGAGTCTTCTGGCGGAGCAAATCCAGAAACACTTGCATGCTTGCTTGCTTTCTTGCTTGCATGATGGGAAAATGAGCCATCTAACAAGTGTAAAGTGGCCAATAATACAGTTGACTAATGAAACAGTGGCCAGCAGACTAGTCGGCGTAACAAAAAATTACAAAACGTAATTAGGGACTTTAATCATTCGGCGTTTTAATTATTCGGCGAAATGAAAAGTGGCGTAAGGTTGTCGGCCAAATAAGAATCGGCTAATAATATTTCGATATTCCAACAGAGAACCCCTTCGTTTATATATGAGAGCCAGAGGGGTATAGCGTAATCCCTCTATATCTATATTACTTGAATTCGTGTGCTGTAGGCCTTGTCTTCGTGTACCATCAGGTGGGACTAGCTTCAAATGTGACCAAGTCAAATAATAATGAAATAAAACAGAAAGTGCTATAATTATGTTCATATACCTTCAATTTTCGTGGACTGGTTGACCCTGAGTGAATTGCTGCTCTTCCGACTGGAGTTTCTGGACATCTGACTGTGACTGGGGCTGGTCTCGTTGCGTCGGTCCAGACATAGCTCGTGTGAGGAGTATGAGGGGTGGGTGGTGACTGTAAACATCGGGTGGACGCTTCCTGGAACGTACAATTATTCGTGTTAGTTCTGTGTAGCCAGGCCGGTAAGGTCTTAAACAATAAGTTCTAGCCCAGCATTGGAATGAAATTATTGTACCCAAATAGCGATATAATCTATTGCCATCAGCGGTATGTGATAGCCGAACGTCTGGCGTACCCTGGGCAGCCACTATCAACTTTGCTGACTGGCTAGTAGTTTCACTACGGCATGAGATATTCTCGAATAGCTGTTCCCGACACGAAAGTTGAAGAAGATGCAGTTTCTACTTGCATCCGACACGTTTCAAAGCGATATTTATAATCAATGTTTACAAAAAAAGTGTGGTGGCAATAATTTCAAGATAGTTTCTGTAACTGTCTAATTCGATTTTCCTAGATTCTGCTATTCCAGTCTGCGAGTAATACCAGCAGAGCTAGAGAAAATCACTTTAAAAAGTTCTATGGAAAACTAACCAGTTCGACTCCTGGATCCTTTGTCGCTTCCATCGACAGAGTCTCCCGAACTCTTACCCAGCTGCTGCAACCGTTCCGCCAAGCCATGGATCTTGGAAGCCAAGCTCAACTTGCCCTGGAAGCCCAATTATTTCCATGTTACGCCATGAAACAGTAATCTGAAGATTAGTGTTACAAATTCATTCCTTTATTCAATGAAGACATTAAAGTCGGTTCACCCATTTTCTTGCTAAGCGTAGTAGGTTAACATCATAATGGCTGGATATTTTGTGTCTAAATCTTTTGAACTAAAGAGGTAAACTGTTTTTTTCATAAACGGTACTAAATCTATCTCTCTCTCTCTCTCTACAAGAAACTTAATCCTGTACATAAATCGTCAAGTCATCAACATACGCAAAAAAAACATAAACATGTATGTTTCTACGTTGATTTTATTAATGTAATTGATATTGCACCTTTTTAATAATAAATAAATAAATGAATCCAAATCTGGCAGTCGGCCCCGCCATTATGACGTTAACACGAATATGACAACCCCAATATGGTAGCGATATTTGGTAGAAGCCGTTAGCCAAAGCTATAATCTTTGTTAATTAACTCAAGTCAGACTATCTCAGACCACTGCTGGACCAAGACCAGCTGGCAAGTGGCCATAAAACCCGGATCCTCCATCAGCAACAGGTCTGGTTTTTTCAGGCCGACGCTCCATTTCGCTGGCGGGACGCATCTCTACCTTATGAAATACTTTACAAAAAAAGAAAAATTATCTCTTAAAATTACTATAAAAAGAATTGTGATATCTCTTTCATGTACCTGACGTACCTGGTGGTCGGCATGGGCTGTGACGGCTGCGCAAGCGGCAGTCGAGCTCGCGGCCGCCATTTCCCGGAGAGCGGGACGGCGGTCGCGACGCACGAATGATAGGAATAAGTGTCTGGAATGAGGATGATAATGATTTAGGTAAGCGATTTTTATACTCCCTATAGAAAGCGAAAGGTTGAAAGTGTCTCGATCGAAAAACGAAAAGATTGAGCGCCGTAAATGGTGTTATACTACACCGAATAATAGTAAGGGACCCTAAAAATCGAGTACCTTATGTGCCATATTAACAACGTAGAAAATTAAGTAGAATAGGCGCTAGTCTAGTGACCAAAACTTTTGGCCGCTCTTTCTTCAGGCCAATCGTTGCGCATTAGCAAATTTACCTATACAAGGTTAACCGGAAAAGGGCTATTGACTTTTGGGGTAAGTTGTAGAACAAAAGTTATTCATTATTATGTGTAGGTACTTTAACACCCTTTCGGTTAATCGCCCTTCTCCGTCTAACATACATATTTTGTACTGCGCAACCACTCGCCGAACTTCAGTGCGCCTGAGAAATGACGCTGAAAGAATAAGTAGATACGCATCATTTTGTTGCACGTGGTCGCTCATCATGTTGCTACATGTTGCGCTACATGTTGATTAATATGTTACGCGTCAATTGACGAAGCATTTTTTAAAATATATGTGAATAGAAAATGGGCTTCCTAGCAGTAGAAAAGCTCTTCTAAGCAAAAGATTTCCATAGAACCCTGAACTTAGACAAGAAGAAAGACAATGAATCATCTCTTTACATCAGAACTTCAAGATTAGTCCAGCATACAAGAAAAGTTCTGCCGAATCGCAGCTGTTAGAAATTCAATATACAATTACCTGCAGAGTTCATCAGGGGCTGACACCTCGAGGAAGGTGTCCAGAAACCATCGAAAGCCTTCATAGTCGATATCCTGAAACAATAGAGAACGGTGTCATTAAAATCTGTGTAATAATATTTAGGGAAAGATACAGGATTGATAAACACCATCAGCATAGCTTTTCACAAATTATGTTGAAGTCGATTTATAGAGCTTGCGGTTTTAAAAGTTTTTTAAAGTTTTTTAATCTCTGAATTAAATCCGTAAAAATCCGTGTTTAGTATAAATGGCGAATTGATAGAGCATGGTGCATGGCCTTTTGTACGATACAGTATGTACGCTATTCTGTGGGCTAATTCTACTAAAAAAAATGTTGCCAAACCACAAATGAGTCACAACTGCATTCTAAGGGTGTTTTTAGAGTCATGCGGATTACTTCACGCACGCGGGTTTGATCCGCATGCGTGGCACCTGAATTTCGCCTTTCCATACACGTGTTTATTATGATGCGTGATCCACGCACGAAAAGGTGAATTGTGACCGGCACGCATGCGGGTCAAACAAGCGTGCGTGACAAAATCCACATGACACTAAAAACACCTTAATTGCGCAACACACTCGTAATCGCTATGGCTTTGATTTTGACAGGTCAACAATTTTCATAGCAACGTAGGTACCTATGTATTAACAATCGACGGTTCCACAACTATTTAATTATTATGCAATGAATATTGTTAATGACACATAAAATGTCATGAATGATCTTGGTTAAGTTACGCAATTGCCAGCAGTTCAGTCAGTTTTCTTCTAGGAAAAATGTCAATATATGTTTGGTTTTGTTGTTGTTATAAAAACAGTATTAACCGGTTGCGTACCGCCCGTCGTCCCAGGATACTTAATTGTCTAATCTATTGTGTTTATAACTACCGTGATTGACAGTTTAATTTCTATGGGGCGCCTAATTAAAATTTAAAAGCAATTCGTTGCTAGATTTATTTCAGATGCATTGCTATAAACTTTTAAGTAGGCGTGCAAAACAGCTGCGTACTAAACGACTCATCCGTAGAATAAAGTCCGATCTGTAGGGTTGATAGTTTTCAGTAGAGGTTAGAGAAGTTGTTGACTTGTATAACTCTTACACGGTGAGACTTGACATTTAGATATTTTGGTATGTTGTAACAACGCCTCAGCCTAGTTAAATGCGATGTAGTGTATATTTCTTATCCTTTTATTTCACGAGATAGTGAGTTCCATATCAACATAGGACATTTTATGGCGGAAGAGCGGGGGTCCGTAGTGAACATTATACGTCGTTTTACGGACACATCTGAATTAAATGACGTTCTACAGGAAGACTTTGAATTCATTGGCAATATTTTAGTCCAAGAATCTAATTGAGGAACAAATAATAACTAAAGCTAGTAAAGTGTTCAAAAATAATAACCCAGAGTTTTCCCAAAATGAACAAAAAAATAAAAAGGGTCAAATTGTGATTGCGCGCTATTTAAAATGTACGGGTGCCGTGTGTGAGTGTGTGACACGTACGCACACACGCGCCATCACCGTCGACGCGAGCCATTCATTTTTTGCGCGGGACGGAGCGTGGGCGGCGCGCCGGGCGGCGTCGCTTTGATTGCGGTCGCGAACTCGCGGATCGCGATGTAGCAGCTTCGATATTCCTACGGAACTAACGTGTAACTCGTACTTAAATTAAATTATTTAGTTAGGTCCGAAAGAAATTAAAATCATGACAGAAAGCCCTGAAGCACAATAGCGCCCGTTTGTCTAAGCCACAAACACGAGAAAGCAAATTAAAAATGGGGGCCACTTCTACGCATCAATCAATGAAATATGGCAGCTTGCACATGACATAATAATAAGTTATGCTACGTAATAATTGTCAGCACTGTTGGCAAAGTGGCTGAGTGTGTGGCTGCTGCGTTACGTGTCGCGAATTCGATTTCCGCATAGAAAGATGTACGTGTTGAGTTTGTAAACGCACTCAGCACATTACCTACAAAAGTAATTAAGTACAAGCGCTGGGAATGTTTTAAAAAAAGACAGAGGAAGAATTGGAAAATTGGAAGTGATTTAAACTTTTACTTCGGTGTTCAAAGTAAAACTTATTCTTAGCAAAAGTTTCAAATTACATGTGCAATGACTGTAATATCATTAAAAATGAATTGAATGAAACAGCTGATTAGAGTTATTTAGAAAAGTACCTACAGCGTTGCAGCGCGTGAACTTTGGTGAAACAGCTGATTGGGACTACGCGGCCGGCGTGCGCGTTTGTGTTGGTACCTACTGCGTTGACCGCGTGTGAACTTTGGTAAAACAGCTGATTGGGACTACGTGGCCGGCGTGCGCGTGTGTTTGTAATTATTTAGTACAGTACATTAACTACGGTACTACGTTTTAGTTTAGTACTTAGGAGGTACTTACCTACGTGTACTTTAAAAAGTGCTCGAAGTGTTCACCTGTTCTTTGTACGCACAGCTCAGCACGGCGCCTATGGCTTCTTTTCACGTTTTGCAAAACAAATGTACGCGATTTAACAATTATTATTTTGAATGCCGTAACAATCCTTTCGCTTAACTGTTCGCGACTTTCACTTTCTTGCTCGTGCACTAGTCTTTTAAAATAACCCCACAAAAAAAAAACTAAGGGCGTCAGGTCAGGCGACCGCGCAGGCCAAGGTACAGGCCCGCCGCGTCCTATCCAACGCTTGCCGAAGCTTCGGTCGAGGAACGTGCGAACATCCCGCTGGTAGTGTTATGTTGGTAGTACAGCTCGGACTGATAGCTTTCAGGCACGTTCTGCAGCTGCTCTTCCACGGAGGTCTCTTGGCACTTGGGCATACGTTATTACGTGGAATGATGCAAAATCCAGTAAGTTTTGAGTTGACCTCAAGATTCGGTCTCTTGATTCATCGGGATAGAACATCAGACGGGTTCGCGGAAAACTGTGCGTTCGGTCGTAAAACAAGACCATATCCAGGTATTGCTGGTTCGTGTACACTGTTCTACGTGGTCGTGGCATGTTACTTACGGTTTACGGTTCACAGAATCTTTCGCGAATTACACGTCATGCACTTGACCTATTAAACGCGTGACTGGAGCGGCGCAGGCGACGCCGCGCATGCATTTCTTTGCTCGAGAGGGGGCGGGCGGCCGCACCCCGCGGCCCCGCAGATGAGCGCGGGGATCGATCGAGAGGCCCGATGTAGGTAAACTTTGTTCATGCCGAATATTGTTTGGCGGCATTTCTTTTCAAGGACATGCCTACTGAATGAGAGCTCGTACTCGTACCTGCGTTGATAATACCGCGTAGTAAACTGGTATACTAGCATTACTAGCGGACGCATCTTGATACTTTAAATTTATTAAAGTTTTAATTATCATTTTTACAAATTTTTTTTTTTATCGTGTTTATTAATTTTGGACTTCATGTAGGTAAATGACAAGATATGTTACGTTTTTAAAATTAATAACTTGACAATTTTAATACACGATATTATGGGCTTAAATACATTAGTATCATGGGTAGAATACGGGGTTAAAATATTGCCAATGAATTAAAAGTCACGCTGTATATTACCATGGGTCATTTTTTGTTGGAATTACCCATCCCTTATGAGTCCTTTGTTTATAACCACCTTAAAATATTTAAACATTATGCTAGCCATATTATGACTACCCTCTCATATAAGTAAATAAAAAATGAAATTATTATTTAAAATCGTTTATTAATTTAAAAAAAAATCAAAATAGGTAACAAAACCATTATATGGTATCACTTTAAACAGCAATCACATCACAGTTAAATACGAACTTAAAATTAGCATAGTCTAAAACTTACAGATCTATGTACCTATTAGAACAATGCAGGAGGCGGTCATGAATAAATTTATACTTCGCATTAGTTATAAAATCAACAAAAACATATTTTTTCAAAATAACATTCAGTCTTTATAAGTCTACCAATCAGAAGTATTTTGATCTAGACGAGGTTCTATACTTAACAACAATTAAACTGTACGTATATCTAAAACTACTATGGTGTCGAATAGTTAAAACTTAAAATAGTAATTAAATGGCATATCGTATCACAGCATGGTAACTAGGTAACCTACACGACTACGGCACGGACTTAAATTAGCAGTCTTAAACTTTTAAATGTACCTACGCAAATATCGTCATAACAACGGAAAATACGTTTATGAAGATATTTAAATTTCGCACTAGTTACTTAATTCAAAATAAATCATATAACCACCAGCCTTCATAATATTATCAATCAGTCTTACATCGTGTATAATATTATCAATCAATCTTACGTCGGTGCACATACTTAATAGCAATTAAATTGTACATAGACAAACATTAAAATACTTAGTTGAGTACTTATTATAATTAACATTGTTTCCCTAAATCAGTGAGAAGAATTTAGGTCTAAAAAGAAACAACGAAAAAAAAAAATATCAAACATATTTCTTATTCCGATAGGTCATCATCCGATTCTTCAGAAACATCAACAGTGGTGTGATGTGGCAAAGAGTTAAAGAATGGATGATACTCTAAGGGAATTACTTCTGAGCGGCACATATCCATTAAGTCTTTATATTTAGCAGCAGGAACCATAATAGGTTTAGAATATGCCGGTTTTAGTTCAGTTTGTACCGAGTTCCTCGTGTTGCCGCGAATCACTAAAATATCATAATCAGGTTGAGTCAGGTCATATTTAAAAAACAATTTGTTGGGATCACTACCGTCTGCATGAACTTCTCGAATGTTACTCCAGTTAATCTTCTTGCCCTTAATGTCTTTCATCCAAACCTTATTATTAACAAGACATTTAAAGTCAAACACGTCATTTTGGGTTACGTTGCGGACAACATAAGGTTCTCCTTCATTTTTGGCCCATCTTACTAGTAAACGCCATTCATGAGGGGTATAGATAGTTTTGGTTTGAGAAGCTCTCTCGATGACAGAGTGGACACTGTCTCCCTCATTTTGGGTGTGTCCCTTCTGTAAAAACCGGTGTGTTATGCATAATTATGTTGAACTTTTTTGCGGCGTAAACGTACAATGAAAATACAAAGCGGTTACGATTTTGGCCAGCACAATTGTCTGACCAAAAGCGAAAGTAACTTGTAGAGAGCTAGCTATCGTAGCTTAAGAGATATCGACGTTTTAATTAGACGCAATAATCCGCGAATCAAACCGCGAATTAAGCGTCACGCAATGGGTTCACCGCGAAATATGGCGCGCCACGCCTCAAGGGCTAAGTTCTTAAGGCATTTGCGTTTAAGGTCTGTCCATTCTTTTGGGCGCCTCTGTCGTTTTCTAGCCGTTCTAGGAGTCACGGTGCGATCGCTTGATTGCAAAGTAGCAGGCGAATTCGTGGTGCTAATTAATGAAGACGAAGAAATCGCAGAGAAACTGTCTACATGATTAGGGCAGAATGTGCTATCGCAAATCGAATGAACATTGGTAGGAGACGGCATAGGGGTTGGCACTGACAGTTCCAAATTAACCGGGGTAGATCTGTGGTCAGAAACTTCTAACAGCTCTTCAAGCTGTATTAATGGTGAATTTTCGAAGCTAGAAGGCACTTCTAAAGAAAATGTACTAGGTTGATTGCTGTAAAAATCCTCGGCAGACGGATCAGACATGACATTCGGTATTGAGCTGTCGCAGGTAATTTTTTTGGTCCCACCATCATCATGCAGAACTTCTTCCCATATATCCGCTAGTTCCTGACTGATTTTTTCTGCATCAGGAGGCAAAGGTGACGTTTGTTTTGTCATGGCGTTGTCATCAACATTCACAACTGAAAAAAAAATAGGTATTCATAAAATACTATAAGTACCTATGTATTTTGCAAGACAAATGTACCTAACAATTAATTTAACAAATCTTAAAAAAAAAAACTTTATATTTAACGATATTTTTAAATGAACAACGTCCTAACTGATTTATTTATCCCAGTAACAACGTCCCATCTTAATATCGAACGAACAAATCGTATCACAGATTCCGTAGAAAAACGTCCTATATTCACATGAAACGCTTAGAAGTTCAATAATGTCCGTATAAAATCGTCCTAAAATTTCATTATACTTCTACTTTTTACTGTTTATTATTTACAGAATGAATGATTACCCTGTGACTAAGCATTACTCCAATCGTAGTTTTTTACTAAAAATGTGTTTCTATACCTCTCCGTCAAAAAACGTCCTATATAGAAATAGATCGCCCACAATTGTTTACTGAGACAAAAAAGCATTATAGACACAATGTTTATTAAATTTAAGAACTTAATAGTGTGTATCACAAAATAATACAACTGAAATCGTAGACTTACCAGCATTTACACTTTTCTTCATATAAACAGCAGGAACATTTGAAAATGATGAACTACGCTCATGATTTTCTGCATCTTCTTTAAGCATATTCAACATTTTCCGTGATCGATATGAGTATCTTGACATCTCTAAAAATATGTTTTTCATACAAAACACTTAATAAATATATTTTTTCATCGAACCGAAAAAACCTAAGCGCATGACACAAAAACGTCCTCCCTCCAACAAAAAGCGGCCGGACTGACGAACGGACGGGGCGCACGCGCCGCCCCCACTTTCCGCGCGCCGTCGCTTGATCACAACGTGCGTTTTTATGCGGAGCTAATGTTAGATTGAACATTATTCGATTCTATATTTCCGAAACTAAATAAGATACGAAAATTCTAAAAACATACGTCTGTAGAGTTCGTATTCCTTATCTCGTCTAGCTATTTAACTCGTTTTAGCTCCATGATCACATCGGACTCTGTTCTACGGATAAGTCGTAAAGTTCGTTTCAAAATCCGTGAGACTGAATTGACATGCGCGAAACGTCAAATTTGAAAAAAAAAAATCCTAAAATTTACAAGTTTCTCACTTGCGCCTGTCAATTTTGTCTCAGGGATTTTGAAACGAACGAAAATATATCCCAGGTATTTTAAAACCACTCAGATCAAAAACATCTTCAGATCAGTACCAATGATAAAAAAGAAGAATATTTATCCACCTGTTATCTCCAGCCGCCATCTTAATATCTAACAACAAAGATGTTTACAAACTCCGACACCCTTACTTAGTTTATTTCTGAATCGAATCAATACATTTTGTTGAAGAAACTCGTAGTGCGGTACACGAATTGCGGATTTGAATATTTATAAAATAACATAATATAACGCCTCTATTCCCCAAAGGGTTGGGCAGAGATGTATAGTATACACCCAGAGACGTACTAATGGAAAGTGGCGCCTAAGGCGAATATCGAAGTTGCGCTCTTTCGTGAATTATCTAAATTCAAATACAAAATAAACATTCGATTCCCACACGGAACAAAAATTTGTATGGCCTACAGATGGTTGTTTCGGGTCTGGGCGTTTGTGTATGTGAGATTTGTGTCTGTAAACGCACCCACGATACAAGAGAAATCTTAGTGTGGGACAACGTTTAAAAAACAAAAAATATATTGTTGGTTTAATTTGCGAATTTTGCGCACCCCCTTTGAATGGCGCCCAGGGCACGAGCCTTGCTTGCCCCGCCCTAGGTACGACACTGTATACACCCTCATTTCGCCGTTAAAAACTCCCATATAATAGGGGCGAGCCTATTGCCATCAACCGGGCACAAATCCAGACTCCGGGCTGCTAGGTACTGAGAAATTCCATACGGAAAAACCCAATATCACTTTGTTCGATCCGAATCCAGGACCTCACGCTCAGCTGTCGTGTTTCCGACCACTAGACTTCAAGGCAATCACTAGTCAGTCAATACTTATAATATTATTTTTACTCTCATTTGCCTTCCATTCATGTTTTAATGGATGCTGACTTTCAACGGTTTCAACAGGTAGGTACAACAAAAAAATGCCGCGCCTGAATAATTATACTGAGCAGTACCACACAGAGCGACTGCGAGTCATAAATTCATGCGTTCCTGGTCTAGTGTTTCATTATTGTTATTTATTATTTTAAGGGCCGATTTTTCAACCGTCAGATAACACTTATCTGAGGTATAATAAATGTGGCGGTTTATCATATTTTTAAAACAAACGCTGTCAAAACGCCAAACTTATTCCCCAAATAAAAGTTATCTGATGATTGTAAAATCGACGCTAAGTATAATGAATGTATGAATTTATTCATATTTATTGTAATTTGTATGGGCTTATGTTTAACTTACCACTAGATATAGTAACATATAACAGACAAAAATACTCGTAGTAAATGATCACCAAAATTAAACCCGCATTTTAATATAAAATTTCAACCAAAGTTTTAACATCTTGCTATCCTATTAAAGCAAAACGACTCCAAATAAATCATTGTTAACCCAAAAGTAGTAAATGTTGTAGTTAATGAACACCAAATTGTCTCTTGTTTGGGTTTCCAAAGTTTCTGTCTGCAGGGTTTAAAGTAACCTAACACGAAGGGAATGACGGGGGCTTCGTTCGCTCGCTTCGCTCGCTCACTCTAGCCCCCGTCATCCCCTTCGAACCTAACCTATCCGTGTCGGGGTGCCACGGGGGTGCTTAGGCAGAAATAGCGCATTAATTTGCTCGCTAAGATTTGGTGATCATTTACTACATTTGGTGTTCGAATACAATTTGAAGTGCAGTTGTGACTAAAATAGCCAGTACTATTTTAATTTTAGACTTAATTTTTCTGGTGTCAAGTATTATTTTTGGTAAAAGAACTAAGGGTATCAAAGCATTTTATGGTGGTCATTATATTTAACCCCATTTGTATGAATTATAAAGAAATAATGGTATAAAAAAACCTACCTAATGTTTTAAAAGATCGGGCACCCATCCAAACCCTTAATTAAACCTTACTGATTGACTGTCCGTGTGGCGCCGGGCGTAAAGATTAGCACTACCCCATCTCTCCCGGTGGGTGTCGTAAAAGACGACTAAGGGATTCACTAGAGGATGGGCAGCAGCGTTCTCTGAGTACTTTAACAACCATACTGCGATCGCCAACCCGCCTGCCAAGCGTGGCGATTACGACAAACCCCCCTCTTTTGGGGGAGGCCTATGTTGATGTCTTTCGGCTGAATGATGATGATGATGAAGGCTTAAGAGCGATTACGCACTGCATCCGATCCGAATCCGTGAAAATACCGATCTAGAGTAATAATCTCGGACCAAATTCGGATGTTGCTTACGCACTATTCCGATCTCTGATCCAAATTCAAATAATTCAAGGGCCATCTTTGGCATATCCATTTGGCGTCCGATTTGAATCCGAGGTAGTGCGAAAGCGTTCATACAAACATTACTACGGCTACTTCGGTCCGTCAATATTTCTTCCGAATTGGAGACTCACGGATGACGGATAGAAATCGGATGTCGGATGCCGGATGTAGTGCGTAAACTACCATACAAATAGTTCTATGGCTACTTCGGAACGTATTTTCACGGATTCGGATCGGAGGCAGTGCATAATCGCTCTAACCATACTGATTGACCGATCTGCGCGCTAGCCAACGTAGCGTCAATTAAACGTATGAAGACGAAAAAAAAGAAAATAATCTCGGTGTTCTCTACAATTGTGCCTGTTATCTCCAGGTAGGTTGCCTAGCAACGCTCGTCGCGTCTCTAATGTCAGCCATCTTTGGATCCAACAACAAATAAATAAAACAACATATTTAGTTTACGTTACATGATGGTGTTATATTATTTTTGGCAATTCACACAAACATGATCGATGATGTAAAGAAAATAACGGGTTATATAGATGTGTCAACCACAGAGTATAGATACCTTATACACTCACAAAATGCTCTTAAATAAAACACACGTACGTATTGTTCACTTGTTCAAAAGCGACTAAGGCCACAGGCGATAATTGGCGCCTTTCGTACGCTTCATTTTCGGCGCGCTAGTAACGTATCTAACTCTTCTATACAAGGTGTACATTAACTAACGCACAACCTCTTAAGGGGTCACTGTACTCATCATTATGAACAACTTTTACTATGGGACCAAACAGGAAATCGCGAAAACAAATCAGCTGTTCGCTACATTTATGTTCGCATAACTCTTCAAAATCTAGGGAACAGCTGATTTTTTTTTGCGATTTCATGTTTGGTCCCATTGTAAAAGTTGTTCATAATGATCAGTACAGTGACGCCTTAAGAGGTTATGCCCTTATTTATGTTACACCTTGTATGCGCTCAAAAAGCGTATAAGGTACGAGACCGACTAAGGCGACAGGCGATCTTGGCGCCTTTTTTACGCTTAATTTTCGGCGCGCTAGTAACGTATCTAACTCTTCTATAGATCTATTTACATTATGCTAAAACTGTACATTAAATATTTTTGGAAAAAAGTAAGTGCAACGCAATCCTAGGAAACAGATGCCAAAAATTTAGTTTTTAGAATTTTTGTCTGTTTGTATATTTGAGCTTCACGCCAAAGCTACTGGACAGATTCAGTTAAAATTTGGCAGCCACATCCATTAATTAGCGGGTCAGTACCCCAAGTGTGAGTTTTTTCGTTAACTACTGTAGTTGCGTCACGCCAAAAATGTATGAAAATTTAGGCTGCGCCTCTAGGCGCACCGTTCACTAACTATTATTCGCGCGTTAATTGAACGGTGCGCCTAGAGGCGCAGCCTAAATTTTGATACATATTTGGCGTGACGCAACTACAGTAGTTAACGAAAAAAACTCACACTTGGGGTACAGGTTGTAGGGTACAAATTATCACGCTATTGAGTGTGGATGATGAGCAGTAACCATATGTTTCCGTAGGCAAACACGTGTACAACGGGACCCAAAATTCAACGATAAGCGGGCACCAGAGGGTGGACCAGCTTATGACTACTCGAGAAAAAAAAAGAAAAAAAAAACTTTTTTTTAGTTTTTTTTGAGATCCTTCGAAAATTTACACCCCTTATGATGTTTTTAACTATCATGACCACAATTATTCAAATATTTCTGTTTCTTTTTTTGTATCGGCAACCTAAGTAGCACTGCTATCCACCACAACTCTTAAAAATTAAAAATGCCCGTAGTTTTTGCACAAAAATCAATCAAACTTATTTTCGTCAATTTTCGAAGGACTTCTTTCACTATGTAATTTAAAAAAAGAAATGAGGTATTTTTTTTTCTCGATTCTTCATTATTGGTCCACCATCTGGTGCCTGCTTATCCTTGTATTTTGGGACACGTTGTATACAATGTGTCCGGTCATGGACTAGCGATATTCTAGGTACTTATATAGCAACTGTTCTAGTACACAAATACACTACACACTAGGGTCCAATCCACTTCCCCGCTATTTGGCAGCCATTTTGCTTTTTGGTTGAGATATTGTCTACAACTGTATGTCTATAAGTGGACCCATTGTATCGTAATGTAAACGATAGACAATATTGTTGCCCCCCGAATATGTCTACTTTTTATCTCAGTAGGATCAAAACTTTGAGAGATATGTCTTTTTTTGTACACACGTACAGAATATCTCAACAAAAAAACGGAAGTGAATTGGACCCTAGTGTATAGTGTATTTGAGTACTAGAATAGTTGTTATATAAGTACCTAGAATATCATTAGTCCATAACCGGACACATTGTATACATCCGCTCAAGATCAACCGTTGGGCAATAGCCCGCCAGGTATTAGACTCCGCCTGGTTAGAGGATCCTCCCTTTGGTTGGAGAAACACGATACCTCATTTCTCCACAAACCATAAAATCCGCGCGGTTGGAAGTTAGCCACAAGCCCATCACGTAACGTATTCTCAGTATGTTTACTCTTTGATATAGTTGGGTATCTATAACAGATCCTCCACGCTCATAGAATGGCTGTAATCCGATTAAATATGAGAATTCTCATAGTTCAAGAGCTTTTGAAGAAATATTAAGCTTCTTACTAGTTCTCTTTGTATACTTAGATATTAATTATAGTCCTTTGTCGAGCTTTTAATAAAGAGCACTAGTTTTTACTGTATGTTCTTCAGTTATTATATTAAAAACTCACGCTGGTATTTCTCGAAGGGATGGCAGAGGTGTGTACTAGTGTGTAGTACACCCACACTTCGCCGGTATGTTTTACGTCCCATATAATAGGGAGGGGGGGGAGTCTATTGTCATCAAACGGACACAAATCCAGAATCTGGGCTGCTAAAACTGGAAAACTGGGCTGGAAAAACCCAATAACACAATGAATCGATCGACAAACGAGCCAAGAGGCTTATCGGCAACGATGCACTGGTCAACTCAAAGCTCCAGAGCCTTGAACATCGACGCAGAGTTGCCAGCCTGTCGGTTTTTTATCGGTTACACTTCGGGGAGTGTGCGATGGAACTGCACAATTCCGCCTGACCCTTTCCATCATCGCACTACAAGACGTACGGCAATGCGCCATCGGTACATGGTGGACATCCCACTCATACGTACAAAGCGTTTTGCGAACACATTCATTGTTCGCACACCTAAGGAGTGGAATTCCCTGCCGGAGTCTGTGTTTCCTGATAGCTACAACCTTCTTTAAGTCAAGAGTGAATAGGTTACTTCTAGGCAAGCGTACTTCACTGTCGACCACATCATCGCTTACCATCAGGCGAGATAGTGGTCAAACGCGAGCATAAGGATAAATAAAAAAAAAACATTTTGCGCGACCTGGGAATCGAACCCAAGATCTCACGCTCAGCAATGCGATTCACTAACAGACTCATCATAGATGTATACAACGACGAGTTCACTGATGTTTCATCGTAAATATCGCTTTTAGAAACAATGCTAATAAAAACCTTATTCGCTAAGCTACATATATAATATATGCTCGTCGACGATCTGCCGAACATGATCGGAAACATATTTTAGTTCTTTGTCACGCCGTCGACATCGTTGAGGCGCTACGATCGCGCAGTTTTAACTAAAGAATACCGAAATGTTTTCATCAGATGTTTCAACGACGATTTCTTGATTGTAAAGATGTTTTGCCTTAGTGAACCGCACTCCTGCAGTCGCGTAAGCGACTAATAGATCAACGAGGAAGTTAGTTTTAAATACATATCAATAAAAAAATATCGGAGGGGATCGTCATTTCCATGGTTGAACTGCGCTTGCCGCGGTCAGTACGTGGATGGGTGACCTTTCGATACAAATTGAGACCCCTCCGTGCCTCGGAGAGCAAGTTAAACCGTCGGTCCCGGGTTTCATACGAATATCTATGACAGTCGTTATAAGTAGTCAGAAGCCCAAAAGTCTATCAACCAGTCTAACTTTAGGATACCAGCATTGCCTACAAACTGGGTTGTGGAGGTCTGATAGCAGTCGCTTCGTGTAAAATACCGATATTCAGCCGCATCTGGTTAAACTGGAAGCCGACCCCATCATACATAGTTCGGAAAACATTCCGAACATCTGAACATCTATAAAAATATACATTTATAAATGTAAAACCCGTATTGTTCACGTATTTCCTTTATTATTCATTATGTTCGTGAACAGTTCGGGTTCATTACAGCCATTGGGAGACCAATATTCAGTAGAAGATGAATCTTGAATTCCAAGCAATATTTAAATACGTGAATATTCAAAATAAAACGAGCACAGACAGAATACACGTCCGATACATGACAAAGTTACAAGGTTAGTGACTATATTGCTTTCACGGTAACTTGATTAATTTGGCAGATGTCAGTTCATGACATGAAAATAAATTGTAATGGCGCTTGTGTATGACAATTTAATTCAACAAGTATTAAATCAATTTAAAATATTAGTAAAGCGTTACCCAAAAGGTTGTTTTAAAATCAGAAACATAGAAACAATATAGTTATATGTGTTTAACGCCATAATTATATATTACATAAAAGATTTTGAAAAAACCCCGACGCGTTTTCAAACTTGCGTCAGATGGTACCAGTTGCCAGAGACGTGCGTATCGATAAAATAATTTCGATTTATATTAACAAAATAAATATTTTGACTATCGTAATAATTATAGACGATAGGCTCAGTTGATTGAATAATTAAAATAAGGCTCATTATAGCCCAGTTGCCTTGCAAAAGGTCGGTCAGTCCTGAATTTTGAATATGTGTTGTGGATAGGTGTTCTTATGAAAATTACAAATTTTGTACATGAAGTGACCTCGGCGCGCTCTGCCATCTTGGATTAAAGACCCCAAAAATGAGTTTTTATTAAATAACTCCTTATGGGTTTTATGCCAAAAATTGTTAACACCAATTTTGTAGAAAATTAAATTCTTATTTTTCATTCCCGACTCAAAAACAGAGGTATTTTATAGGTTTGAAGCCCATGTCTGTCTTTCTGTTTGGCTGTCTATTTCTCTCTCTGTCTGTGTGTCTGTTTGTGGGCTTTTCATAAAAACACCTAACATAACACATCCAAAATTCACCGACGAACCTTTCGCAAGATAAAGCTCTTTTTCGCGACCCGGCTACTGGGCTATTATTGGTGATTCAATAACACATCAGCACGTAATTGTCTATTGTTAAGATATGCATGCTAATTGACTTAATCCTAATTACTTAAATCACAAGTATTTGAAATCTACTTATAATCACATTACAATAATTTGTCAAATTCTCGCTGAAATTTTACAAATTTTATCGATAATTGAATCGACTACAGTCACATGTCTAGCAACTCCTATTGACATGTGTCATTTTAATCAACTTATCGTGAAAACAATATAGTCGTGTAGCGGTTCGTAGCGAATCGGTTATCTGCTACGAGAGCGTAGCAAGTGTAGCCGTCAGTTTAGCTACGTCGTAGCACGGTGCAATCGTAGCGCTAAATGCACTGTGTATGAAAATGTATGTGTATCTCACGAAGACGGATGTTGTAACTTTTATGTCTTTGACATAAGGTTCAGATTGCAATAATTTACCCGCCTTCGTCCGATAAATATCTCTAGCAACTTTAACTGCGCTAGTTATTGCAGCATTGCTTGCTTCGTTCGTAATACTTGCAGAATTCAACTTGCTACAAGTGTGTCCACAGTTTGAAAGTCGGTTGTAGAAGTCAACTTGTGCAAAATTAACTTGGTTTTGGCGCTATTATAATTATTTATTACTAGCTAACACGCTTCGGATTATATCGATAAAAATGTTCGATTCCTTCTCAGGGCTTCAAGCTATCACTGTGGAAAGTTTCATCAAAATTGATTCAGTAGTTTAGTCGTAAAGAAAGTAAAAAACAGACAGACAAACAAACTCACTTTCGCATATTTATAATTTAGCTTGGATTATAATGATGCAGGAAATGCAGGAAAAGATGCGCCTCCCTACTCACTCGCGTTCGTGGCAGTACCAACACTATACTGGGTGTTTTTACTGATCGGTGGGAGTCCCCCATGCTGCAAAGGTGGGTGCGGTTTCATACCGTAATTTAATTATTATTATTTCCCAATCCTAACATTAGTTTTTTAAGTAAATTGTTACTAACAAAATATGGACCTGGTCTGAATTAAATGATTATTATTATTCCCTTTATTCATTCATAAACATATAAAATTACATTTTTAAATATTTCAATACAAGTATAAAAAAAACATTTAAAAATATAAAAATATAGTAGCCCACCGGCATCGGGAACAGGGTCCAAGCTACCGGCGGTCAGGGCCTCAGAGAGAGGAACTTCCTAACAATACGCGCCGTGTCAAGAAGTACAGCTTTCTGTATCAGGCCCCCGATCCAGCCGCCCAACGAGAGCCTCTTTAGGTGTTGGTCGAGGCTCTTGGCTATTAAGCCATTCGCCGTAACTACTATCGGCACAATTACTGCTGAATCAACATCCCACATGTCGACAACCTCGTGTGCCAAGTCTTGATATTTAATTTCTTTATCTTTTTCTGCTTTCACGAGGTTCTCGTCATGTGGAACAGTGATATCAATAATCATTGTGAGGCGCTCTGATCGATCTATCACCACTATATCAGGCTTATTGGCTACAATAGTCCTGTCGGTGATGATAGATCGATCCCAGTACAATGTGACATGACCTTTCTCGAGAACTGGGTCGGGCACATACTTGTAGTATGGTACTTCTGCGTCCACAAGGTTGTATTTAAGAGCAAGTTGCTGATGGATAATCCTAGCTACGAGGTTGTGTCTGTGCAAATACTCACCGTTAGCAAGACGAGAACAACCAGAGACAATATGTCGGATAGATTCACCGGGACAGTGGCATGCCCGACAGATGTCAACCGTGCCGTCCTTCACAATATACTTTCTATAGTTGTTCGTCATCATTACTTCGTCCATAATTGCACAAACAAAACCTTCGGTTTCCCCAAATAGGTCACCGAAACGTAGCCAGGCCACGGACGCTAGAAAATCTACATCGGGCCCATGAAGGGCCCGGTAAAAGCGTCCGTGAAGCTCCTTGCTCCGCCATACCTCCCTGCGGCCATTAGTATCGAATATTACAGGTTTGCGCCAGTTCTCTTTAGCCAAGGAGAGCGGGGTGAATCCTTTGTCCACTGCGACTACATCTCGATGCATCCCCACGTCGGCTTGGGAGAAGTACTCCCTGAGACTGCACACCTCGCGGTTGTGGAGGGTCTTAGCATTTAAAAAGCCTCGACCCCCACACTTCCGCGGGATGTACAGTCTCATTACCGATGAACGTGGGTGATGCATGCGATTAGCAGTCAGCAGCGAACGGACCCTCCTATCCAGGGCGTCAAGTTCGGTCTGAGTCCACTTGAGTATGCCGAAGGAGTACATCAGGACCGGCATGGCCCAACCGTTAAAGGCGCGCACCTTATTTCCGCCTGACAAAAGACTGTTTAGTACTTTTTTCAGGCGGCCATAGAAGCGCTCCCTTAACGATTGCTTCATGTCAGTCTCGTTAATGCCTAACGCCTCCGACATACCCAAGTATTTGTAGGTTTCGGTTGAGGAGAGGGATCTAAGGTGTATGGAATCCGTGAGTTGGGTTCCCACGGATTCCATAATCCCCCCTCGCTTTACATGCATGACTGCACATTTGTCCACACCAAATTCCATCCTGATGGAATTACTGAAAGTTTCAGTGACCTTCAGTAACTCCAGCAGTTGCAATTTGTTGGGGGCAAAGAGTTTCAGATCATCCATGTAAAGGAGGTGGGATATTACCTGACCACCTCTTCTCAACCGATAGCCTAACCCCGACCCCTCCAGCAGTGTGCTTAGAGGGTTCAAGGCTAGGCAAAACCACAGCGGGCTCAGACTATCGCCCTGGAATATACCCCGCTCAATCCTAATTGGTTCTCCTATCCCTTGGATTTGCCGACATCCTGGATAGCGAAGGACCGTCCTCCATTGCCTCATACATGACGTCAGGAAGGCGCATAGAGTTGTATTTACTTTATACAACTCCAGCACCCTCATGAGCCATGTATGTGGCACCGAGTCGTAGGCCTTCTTATAATCTATCCAACATGTCGACAGATCCTTTCGGGATCGGCGAACCTGTTGGCTGATGGCCATGTCAATGAGGAGTTATTATTATTATTATTATAATTTCAATTTATACTCTGTGATAAATTTATACGTTTCTGCATTATGCAAGTGTCATGCATGTAAGCTGCTATTTATAATATGTAGCATTTAGCTGTATTTCCATTATGCAAGATGCAAGTTACAAGAAGTTTGCGTAATAGAAACATTTGCTTGCATACAAGTTGCCATTACATTATATTGAATTCCGACTTGCAAGCAGGTGAAACGTCATACCGTCATACGTTACTTGCATAACGGAGACGCGGCTTTATGCTAACATTAGCTTGCATGCAAGTTGTCATTACATTGAATTTTAGCCGTAACGTAAGTGCAACGTTACACCTACTTGCAAGTTACTTGCGCAGTAGATACGCGCCTTTAACATTATGTCCTCTGTAAAACTACAAATAATAAAATATCGTACATAAACATACAATAATATCTTAAAACACAGCTGTTTTAAACAATTTTTTCGCAATACACTTGCACAGTTAAAACCAGGCAATTTAAAACACGACAAATAGGCAATACATAACACACTTTATCACACCACAATCTTGCAGAAATTACTTCCCTGAAAATTCAAAAGAAAAACAAAACGTACCTCCTTTGTAAGACGACCCAGATGGGCCCGGAGGGCAAACTATTAACCCTTCTGTGTTAGGGATGTACCTTAAAATATATCCGAAAGATGGTTGCGGATATTTTAAGTTTCGGATATTAAATCGATCGAGTATCCGTAAACAAGGTTAGTGAGAAAGGGGGTACTAATCCGCAGGCCACTTAAAGTATAAAGGATGACTATCTTAAAGCAAATGTTAAAATTTCAAAACTCGATCATTTTTATTTCCATGCAAAATGATTTTTATTTTTTCAAAAATTCTTCATTCCTGCTTTAGTTACAAATTCAGAAAATGGGGCTCATGACCCCAAATATGACCTAAAATGTAAACACTGCTGATCATAGCTGAGGATACATCGATTTTAGCATATTTTATTTGTAATTTTTGAACAGCTATTTCTCTTAAACTACCTATTGAGTTTTGGGGAAAGTGGTAGAACAAAAGTTACTCATTATTATGGGTAATTTAACACCCTTTCGGATTAGTACTCCCTTTCTGACTAACCTTGTAGAAATGTTTTTGTTTAAGTTTCGTGCTGTGTAAGTTAAGTGTAAGTTTAGTATATCAATTAATCATTTTCGATATTCGCGATTCAGATATCAGAGATCATAAGCATTTGTTACAGCAAACGCGGAGTGTGAGCGGGTCGTTTTTGGTGTGCCGTACACTTAACATAAACCCACTTATTACAAAAGATGGTTTAGACCACAGCTAAGGTAAACCCAGATTTAACCGTCACTTTTCTACGTCATATAACAAAAAGAGACGGAGCTATTTTAAAACCTAGGTTTTTCTTAGACCACCTTTTATAATAAGGGGGAAAATATCTAAATCAAAGTTTTAGTCCAACAAAATAGACTCAAATATCCGAACACCGTCGCGGATATACAAAAATATCCGCAACGCAGTCCCATCCCTAGTCATAAAACGGGATTAACCATGGTTTATGAGGGCGGGAACTCGGAATTGCCTTTCCCTCCCATGGGGCCCTACCACAACATGGACTGGGGCCCTACATACGAAGTCACGTTCTGGTGGATGACATTACAGGGTCACGCTTGCAATCCTTTGAGAGAACATTGAGGGTGGATTTATTTTGTACTCGCAGCTGTATCTATCTGTCTAGCCTTTTATGTTGGGGACAGCTTTCAGTCTAACCAGATAAGGTTGAATACCAGAATTTTACACGGAGCGACTGCCAAAAGACCTCCGCAACTCAGTTACTGGGCAACGCCGATATCCTAAGGTTAGACCGGTTATCAGACTTTCGCGCTTCTGACTACCCATAACGACTGTCGTGTGTATTGGATTGACACCCGGGATGGGCTTATCGTGCATTCCAAAACAAGGAGGGGTGTCGATGTGTAACAAACGTCACCCATCCACAGACTGACTTCGGCAAGCGCAGCTTAATTATTGTTTTTGAAAATCTCCTTGTAAACTTAACTCCTTCTTACAGTCATACTGTCATAATGGGGGACTTCAATACTTGTCTTCTCAAACAAGATTCTCGCTGTTTCTCTCTCCGATCCATTTTGCAATCCTGCAATTTATCTCTTCTTCCTTTAAGTGCCACGCACCACTTTTCTAACTGTTCTCCTTCGCTTCTTGAACTCATACTCGCATCCTCCACTCAACATGTCGCTAAACATGGACAATGTTCAGCTGATGCTTTCTCTTATCATGACCTTATTTTCGTCTCCTAGAAAATTCGCCCTCCTAAGGCTAAACCTAAGAACCTTCAGCGCAGTTTTGGTGGTATGAACGTTGAAAACCTTCGTGAGGATGCCGGCAACATTGACTGGTCTGATCTTATTGCCGCTGAGTCGATTGATGAGAAAGTTAACCTTCTCAATAAAAAGCTTAACCTGCTTTATGACGTCCATGCACCTGTTCGGTCAATAAAGTATATTCTATTCTATTCTTAATGTTGTTAATCCTATTAATACCATCAAGGTACATGTCCGAGACGCGTCCGACACATTGGTTTGTATGAACCAGTAGTGTCGCTTGTCTGCTGCTGTCATCTGCGGTTGCAGTTTGCGGTCGCCGTTGGAATACTATCTTTAAGGTGTGCACCTTAAAAGTGTTATTTGGATGGCGAGTTCCGGTCTGCGGTTGCAATCTGCAGTTTGCAGCGCGTCTGGGACTTGTACCTTTATAGAATAATGTATACAGGCTGTCCCAGGAAGTATGGATCAAATCGAATAAGGGCGTGTGCAATGTCATTTCCAATTTTTTTAACCCTGAGAATGTCGGTGCAATTTTTACGGTTCAAAAGTTGTGACCAATTATTGTTTTTTTTTTCAATCACTTCAATTAGAAAAAAAACATTAAAAAAAACTATCAGAGCTATCATTCTTTTTTCAGGACTTTGGCGAACAGTAGGCCTTTGTTGTGGTAATACTTTTACGCAGCTATAAAACATGTGTTCAATAGTAAAAACATTTACTGCAAAGGCTTTTTTGATCTGGCAAAAACTTTACTCGAGTTTTTACTACTACAAATTTTGAAATGACCTTGCCCACGCCCCTATTCGATTTGATCCATACTTCCAGGGACACTCTGTAGATGCATGCACATTCCTGAAATTATCCTGACGGCGCCTATGGTACCTACTATACATCTCTGCCCAACTTTCCGATGAATACAGGCGTGATGGTACGTTACTACGACAAAAAATAAACAAAAAAAAGCAATAAATCGCTTTTTCTAATAAAAATCTTACAGGCTCAAATATCTCGAATAAAATGAACGAAATAAGCCTCAGAAGATTCCAGAAAGGCTTTTTTGATGTTTACTACGAAATCCATTATATGTACATGTTACCGTTAAACTAGTTTTTCAGTTAAAACTTTTTTGCCTAGTGAAAACTATGTAGTTCTAACTGTAGTATAAACCTTATTAGCATAGCACATAGAAAGAAAAAATGTTTATTCGCGCCAACATGACGCACAAAAACATAAAATAAAAGTATAAACAAAACCAAAAAGAAACTATTGGGAGAAGTTGGTAAAACCGCGCAAAAAAAAACTTACATTGCTCTCACATTTATTTTTCTTATTCACGTTACCAAATTTTTGTAACCATGGAGTTTATTGCCCGTTCTTCTCCATAGGAATCTAAACTTTGGAACGCGGCAGTAACTTCTTTTCTTTTTCTCGACTGTTCAAAAGTGCCTGTAACTGGTCTAATTGAAATAAATGGCTGGAATTTAACTTTGAACACTTTTGTTCCAACTAGTTTTGTCCAGTTAAAACAAGGTGTTATTATTGTTTCCAGTTATCATCATTTAACTCTGAATTACGTACACTTCACAATGCTAACCTAAATTATGTGTATAATCTGTGAATCTAATAATAATTTGAACTGAAAATTATTTCATTTAATTTCATTCTCCATAGAACCTACCTTTTGGAACTGTGCACCTTGTTTTGATTTTTTAAAAGTGGCTGAAGTCTGATCTATTTGAAATAAAAAACTTTTTCTTTGATTTTGTTATCAATCACTTTTTCCTAATTTAGTTAGAACTAGAAATTATTAATTAAAACTAGTTTTACCTATTCTAGTCTATTCTAATAAATAATAGTATAATAGTATATATAATAATAGTATTCTAGTCTATTCTTATACAGCGTGTCCCAGAAAGTAGTGTCAAGCGGAAGTCCAGAGGTAGAACATCCTTTGAGGTACCCAAATCACCCCCATGTATGTTCCGCGATTTTTTGTAGTCTTCGAGTTATGAATGTTTTTCATGTTTTTAATCAAATTCTGACTATAACGACAGTTTTGATCATAGTGACGTGAATAGTTGAGATACATGAGTATTTTTTTTTTCTAAATTAGCTGATTAGTGACCCTTTCGAATGCATAAACATTTGTAACCATAGATGTAACGAATGCGTTACAAAAAAATATTGAATTCTCATAAAGTTAAAATCCCGCATGTTTACTACATCTTTGTGGGTGATTTAAAAATAAATCTCCCTAAACTTTTTTCGTCAGATGTATTTTAAAAACTTATCCATTTTATCAGCTATTTACCCTGTAAATTTCATCGAGCTATCTCTACGATATCACAATAAAAATTTCATTCAAAGCATACAATATCGAAAATTCCAGTTGTAAAAGGGTGAATGAAAAATTGATTAAAACTAACTAAAAACTTCTTTTTTAGTAATCCTCGACGCAAAAAGAGGGGTGTTATAAGTTTAACGTGTGTGTCTGTGTGTCTGTCTGTGGCATCGTAGCTCCTAAACGGATTGTGATTTAGTTTTTTCTTTAGTTTGAAAGGTGACTTTATCGAGAGTGTTCTTAGCTATTATTCAAGAAAATCTGTTCAGCCGTTTGAAGATCATCAGCTCTTTTATGGTTGTCGAAAGGATATGGGCAACTTCTACTGGTGTGATCGTTGCGAAATTTACTATCCTGTGACTTCAATGATATTGATGACATGTGACAAGAAGGAGGTCATTACAACTTATCATAAACTTAAAGAATCAATAGGCACACAATACCTCTACTGTAAGTTGGGTATCATGCTGTTTCAGATGATGCTTGAGTATCAGGTCAAGGTTACCATGTTATTGTAATATCATTGAAGTCACAGGATAGTAAATTTCAAATCGATCAGACCAGTAGAAGTTGCTCATATCCCTTCAACAACCAGAAAAGAGCTGATGATCTTCAAACGGCTGAACAAATTTTCTTGAATTATAGCTAAGAACACTCTCAATAAAGTCACCTTTCAAGCAAAAGAAAAAACTAAATCAAAATCCGTTTAGGAGCTACGATGCCACAGACAGACACACACGTTAAACTTATAACACCCCTCTTTTTACTTCGAGGGTTACTAAAAAAGACGTTATTAGTTAGTTTTAATCAATTTTTCATTAACCCTGTTACAACTGGAATTTTCGATATTGTATGCTTTGAATGAATTTTTTATTGTGATGTCGTAGAGATAGCTCGATGAAATTTACAGCGTAAATAGCTGATAAAATGGATAAGTTTTTAAAATACATCTGACGAAAAAAGTTTAGGGAGATTTATTTTTAAATCACCCACAAAGATGTAGGAAATATGCAGGATTTTAACTTTATGAGAATTCAATATTTTTTTGTAACGCATTCGTTACATCTATGGTTAAAAATGTTTATGCATTCAAAAGGGTCATTAATCAGCTAATTCAGAAAAAAAAATTACTCATGTATCTCAACTATTCACGTCACTATGATCAAAAATGTCGTTATAGTCAGAGTTTGATTAAAAACATGACAAACATTCATAACTCGAAAACTACAAAAAATCGCGGAACATACATGGGGGTGATTTGGGTACCTCAAAGGATGTTCTACCTCTGGACTTCCGCTTGACACTACTTTCTGGGACACGCTGTATATAATTCTAGTAAATTCTAGTTTAAACATAACAAAGGCGTTCAGTCAGAAATAGTTCGCACTAGATAAAACACCTTTTTACTTGAAAAAGGTTTTAACGGTAACATGTATAACATTTTTAGCATGAGTGGGAGGATCGCCCACGGCGCTTCGTAGTAACTTGAATCCGTAAATAAATGTAAGATAGGGCGCAAATTATACTACTAAAAGTTTAGCTACAATTGAAAGTTATTGAAATAGTTTTTAGAGTGAGATATCTGAGGCTAAATGGTTGGTGCGGAGATGGTTTAGTTTATGAGGTTGTGCAACATTGCGGTTTGCCTTGGATGGGTGATCAGCTTCGTTGATCTTTGCGTGTATCGGTGACGATATTTAGCACAAATATGCAAATACAACGGGTGCCCGTGTTTTAGCCGAAGTATTTTATAACGAATTTCATTATGCTGACAACGATTCGCAGGCTTAATTTTTGCCGAAGCAATTTTTACGCTAATTTGATTTCGCCTAATGATTATTAGCCACCATAATTATTTGGCCAAAAAATCATTCAGAAATGTTGTTTTAGTCGAATACTTATTTGGCGATTGTTTAATTTGCCAAATAAGTATTCGCATAACATTATTTTCACACAACGGAATGTAATGTTAATCCGACTCAGCGCACCCCGACTACACGTGGTCAGACTCTGTCCTACCCCTAGAGTGTTATTTAAAAGCGTGGAGCCAGATGTTCGCGAAGGAGGTCCTGGGTGGAACTTGTGCACGAGGCCGAAGCGCAGGGAGTGGGGGGAGGTGGCGAGCGAAGCGAGTCGGCGACCTCCCGAGCGTAGCGCCGGTCGAGTGTGCGAGCGAAGCGAAGGGGCGACAAAGCGAGTCTTCTGGCGGAGCAAACCCAGAAACACTTGCATGCTTGCTTGCTTTCTTACTTGCATGATGGGAAAATGAGCCATCTAACAAGTGTAAAGTGGCCAATAATACAGTTGACTAATGAAACAGTGGCCAGCAGACTAGTCGGCGTAACAATAAGTTACAAAACATAATTAGGGACTTTAATCATTCGGCGACATGAAAAGTGGCGAAAGGTTGTCGGCCAGATAAGAATTGGCTAGTAATATTTCGATATTCCAACAGAGAACCTTTTCTTGTTGAAGTTGTTCATTTTCAACTGATTAATTCGTGAGCGGCGCCCCGAGCGAACATCCGCGTTGCCCGCCCTTAAAGCTGGCACTAGTTATCACAGTCGACGACAGTGTGTGCTGTCATTATTTTATTTTTAATTATATTTACTAAGAATCGTTAATAGGAATTGTACGCTCATTAGTAAGTTCAGTAATGATTGCTTTGAATTAATTAGTTCCTGTTTTTACTTAGAACTGGCGTACTTCCGTGTTAAGATTGGAATAATTGGTAACGTTATGTTTTCCAGTAGGTAATATTCTGTATAGCCTTTTCCCAGCTATGTTTGGGTCAGATTCCAGTCTAACCAGATGCGGTTGAATATCAGTATTTTACACGGAGCGACTGCCATCAGACCTCCACAACTCAGTTAGTTACTGGGCAATGCCGATATCCTAAGCTTTGAGTTATCAAACTTTTGGGCTTCTGACTATCCGTGACTGACTATGGGCGTAAACATAAAGGAAGCAGGTAACCAGCGCCGACCTACCAGCGCTTATCCGTGCAGGTAACCGCTACATTTTAAAGGAAGCGGGTAGAAGCAGGGGCTGACATTTTTTAACAAAAATACGCGTTGTTCCCTTGGAAATACAGCAACAAATTATTGCTTACCAGCGCTGATCGGAGCAGGTCGGAACTTGTCGGCGAAGTTCGGAGCTTGTCGTCGCTGGTTCGCCACACAGTATAGAGATTACCTGCGTGGACCAGCACTAACAAGCGCTGGCAGATCGGCGCCGGCAACCCGCTTTCTACGTGTATATGCACAATCATAGGTATTCGTATAACATCAGGAACCGACTGCTTAAACGTGCTCTCCGAGACACGGAGGGGACTCTATGTGTAAACGAACGGTCACCCATCCACGGACAGACCGAGGCAAGATCAGCTTAACCTTGCAAATCGTATGATCCATCATCATCTGCCTAGCCTTTTCCCAACTATGTTGGGGTCGGCTTCCAGTCGAACCGGATGCAGCTGAATATCAGTATTTTACATGGAGCGACTGCCTATCAGACCTCCACAACCCAGTAACTGGGTAATACGATACTCTTGGTAAGACTGGTTGTCAGACTTTCTGGCTTCTGACCAACAGTAACGACTGTCAAAGATCTACAAATGACAGCCGGGACCAACGGCTTTACGTGCTTTCCGAGGCACTGAGGAAACTCGCTATGGTAAATGGTCACCCATCCACAGACCAACCTCGGCAAGCGTGGCTTAACCCGGAAGATCGGTCTATGCGGCTGTAATTATTTAGCCACGAGCCCGTCCCTCCTAGGTTTTATTTTAACGATCGCGGATCATTAATATAAAACCTTATACACCGTGGGCCCGAGGTACCCGAAAGATTTTAACCTTAGATTCCGATGCCTAATTGGAGAAGAAAGCCAAGATATAGTTTGTTGAATAAAGCTTAATTTTCTAAATATTCGTTATTTACGGAAATTCACAAATCGAAAAATATCTGTGGTATCAAGTCCTATGAACGCGGCGTTGCGACTTTTGTCATACCATACCCCTCTCGCCGTATGTCTTATTTGTCGGGGAGGGTTGTGAAGTGAGAAGTTTCTTATCTACTCACACGATAATTTATAAATGTTGCCAGTTAAACCCAGTACATTGTTTACAAGGAAGTACTAAATTACTACTAAAAAATTGACTGAATTGGACTTTTTGTTGATATAACATTTGACTCATACCTAATACCATCAGAAATGCATGGCCCACGGTGTATACAAGGTTAGCAAGAAAGGGGCTATTTAATCCAAAACATATTAAAGTACCCATAATAATGAGTAACTTTTGTTCTACCACTTTCCCCAAAAGTCAATAGTTTAAGAGAAATAGCTGTTCAAAACTAACATAAAAAATATGCTAAAATCTATCTAGCCTCGGCTATGATCAGCTGTGTTTAGATTCTAGGTCATATTTGGGTTTACGAATTAGATGCTCCATTTTCTAAATTCGTAACTAAAGTAGGGACGAAGAATTTTTGAAAAAAAAATAATAAAAATTATTTTACATGGAAATAAAAATTATCGAATTTTGAAATTTTAACACTTGCGTTAAAACCGTCATCAGTGATACTTTAAGTGACTCGCGGATTAGTACCCCCTTGTGTAGTATTCGAGTTCTCTCAGCTTTCAAAAGTACCATCCACATGGATAGTCGTAAGTTCTCCAATAAATAAAGCAAGTCCACTCTCCCACTCTTCAATAAGTACCCGCAATAGTAGGTATTAACAGAAAGTAAAAAAGGGAAGATGTGTTTAAAACTAATAGAAACAAATGGCGTTGAATCCTCGGCTGGAAAGAACACCGATCTTCATTACTGACTTTAGAAGATGGTTGTTACACCGAAGTGTAACAAAAGACGAGTGAGGTTCTTGATTCGACAGAAATCTAAATAATAAGATTGTGACGTTGTCCCAATACGGTGTTGCATGTCAATCCATCCTCCTAGAGACAGTGGGAAGAACCGCTTTGCAGTCTAATGGTGTGTCCGGACCTGGCAAATGCGCTTTGAATGCGCCGCTCGCGAACCGCTTGCGAACTGCGTGCATTTCATGTTCGTACGCAGCCCCTGCGCCGTCCGCGCGCCGCTTGCGCGCATGCTACGCGCCGCACGCGAGCGGTGCAGGGAGTGTGCTCGTGCCGCCCGCGGTGCACCTCCCTTGCCCCGCCCGCGTGTCAGTAATCTCGTTGTCAGTAATAAAATAGCCGAAGCTGCAGCAATTATGCTAACGGCAGTCGTATGGTCCGACATCTTCGGAAGTAAATTCACAACTGAGGCTCATTGTTCAAACGCGAAAGAAGCTATGTGCGCACGAGCGGCGCGCGAGTTGCACGCGCGCCCCTCTCGAGCCTTGCCGGAGTTGCACTAGAGCGGCGCACCAAACGTAGGCTGTAACCGCACGCTAGCTGGCTCGCGAGCGGCGCATTCGCGGCGCGTTCGTCAGGTCTGGACGCACTATAACACAGAATAATCTGTTGAATACGTCTGTCAATACTGCCGAACGTGTTCGTCTTCTAGCCGTTGGCGAATGGGAGGCGGGACTTTGGCTTCAGGCATTTCTGTCACTCAACATATGCATTATGTTGCTTGCTGTCTACCTGACACACACAACTTTAATAGGTTTATTAAATTACTTATTTTACCTATAGAACGGCCGAAATAGCTTGGCCGCCCTGAACTTCATGTATGTTTTTGCACAATTGTTTTTTTTAAGATATAAATATTTTTTAACTAACCTTTTAGTAACATCATCATTGCACCCATTGGGGGAAACCCAAGTTTCAGGGTGGTCAATTTATTTCAGCAGCAGAAATAAATTGCCTACCCTGAAACTTGGGTTAGGGTTGAGGATAATTTATTTTCCAGGACAAGTAAATTTTTATTATGTGTTTAATTTTCATTACAAATCCGGGGCTGAAATTATTAATGTGTCTGATGAATAGAAATAGAATGTACCCCTGGGGTTTAATGCGGTCTACTGTCAAGATTAGTTCAGTTTTATTGAAAAAAAAAATCTTCTTTGCCCTAATATTCGTTACGGTGTAACCGACATCCAAACTCTAGTACGTACCCCCACTCTGCTTTCGACCCTCAGCATTTTACGACCTCAATAGAAATTTATTACGACGATAATAGTATTTTTGCTCTTAAAATAAAGGTTTTTTTGTCCCAAAGAACTTTGGTAATACGGAATTATGACAAACATTGGATTTTGGTACTATTGATTGTGTACGGGCTTACACAGACGCAATACTTTTAGGCGCAGTGCAGACTACGCTATACGTAGTCAAAGTCAAAGTCAAAGTCAAATAGTTTTTATTTCAAGTAGACCAGATCCCTGGTGCTTTCAAAAGGTCAACACTAGGGGCTCGGTTCCAAGTAGTAGGTCCTTTGGAGAAGAACCGGCAAGAAACTCCATAGACACTCTTTTAAAAAAAGTAAATGTTTTGACAATTTTCATTGTAGTAATGTAAGAACAACGCAGATTAATGTACATGTGGTTAACAACATGAAAAGTAATGAGAAAGTTAGCCTTTGAAAACGATTGCCATAGCAGTTACGAGCTGACCAGTCCCAACAGACAGCACCCGTTCACGAGCATGACGCATACATCGGCGTCGCTCAGCTCAACCACGTTGCAGGGAACTCAACGACCCGATGCACAACGCCACCATCAGCAAGACATTTCAGTGAGCATGACAGACTCATACCGATAGACAATAGGCAGTCAAATATTAAGAATGAAAGTGTAACACTAGATGCTGCATGGTCCTCACATTTTACAGCCTTGCGTAGGTACTAACAGAATAATATTAATAATTGATAATTAATAATTGCAATTCAATGTCAAACTAATATATGCAAATACTAGCAATAAATAAATTAAATGAAATGTCAAAGAGAAAAAATAAAACAATCAAAATTGGAAACATTAGATTAAAATAAGATAAAATAACATACTTATTGAGTCAATAAAATAAGAAATAATTACAATAAGTAAGCATTTGAATAATGTCCGTTTGTTCTGTTAGACGGTGCCAGAGGGTCGCAGTGTGCAGGAGGGAATCGTATGCCAGACATCTTTATCTACGATGTACTGATTTAGGCTATAATATGCTTTAGACATTAGTACGCGCTTGATATATAATTTAAACTTTGTATCTGGTAAACCAGTTACACTAGATGGAATTTTATTGTAGCATCTAACACTGTTTCCCATAAACGACTTACTGGTTTTCCTAAGTCTAAAACCAGGTACTGCTAGCTTGTCTTTATTGCGAGTATTAAGGTTGTGGTTGTCACTCTTCTTATTATACTGGGCAATGTTTTTCCGAATGTACATAATGTTACTAAATATATATAAGGATGGTAAGGTTAGTATATTTATCTCTTTGAATATTTCACGGAGCGACTCACGGCAGCCTAGATTATAAATAGCTCGGACTGCTCTTTTCTGTAATATAAAAATAGTTTCAACATCAGCAGCCGATCCCCACAGTAAAATGCCATAGGACATAATGCTGTGAAAGTAAGCAAAATACACTAACCTAGCCGTAGGCACATCTGTCATCTGTCTTATTTTCCTAACGGCATAAGCAGCAGAGCTCAGTTTACCTGCAAGTGCCTGTATATGGGGCCCCCATTGCAGTTTAGAGTCTACTGTTACACCCAGAAAGGTCGTTGAGGGAACCAGATCTAAAACTTTCCCATCAAGTTTTACTTTTGCACCAATACGCGATACATTTAGTGTAGAAAACCTAAGACATTTGGTTTTTTTTGCATTTAGAAGAAGATTATTAGTAGAAAACCAATTAGATATTAGATTAAGAGTATGATTGGGTTCTACAAGATCCCTATCCTTCCTATTGACTTTAAATATAAGTGATGTATCGTCAGCAAATAAGACTATGTTACACATTGTATCATTTATGATGTGTGGAAGGTCATTTATATAGACAAGAAACAGAAATGGGCCTAGAATCGATCCCTGAGGTACTCCCATTTTAACTAGTGAGCCTGCAGAAGTGGCTTTATCAATAGCCACTCTTTGTTTTCGATTTGACAAGTATGAATTTACAAGATCAATAGATCTATCCCGAATTCCATAGTACTTTAATTTCAGAATTAGCGTGCGGTGGTCGACGCAGTCAAATGCTTTAGAGAGATCACAGAATACCCCGACAGCATCGTGTGCCTCTTCCCAAGCTCCCAGTACTGTTTTGATTAGAGTGGAACCAGCGTCTTCCGTAGATCGTCCCTTCGTAAATCCAAACTGTTTGACGTGTAATATCGCGTTTTTGTTGAAATGTACTAACATTTGATTTAATATTAATTTTTCAAAGATTTTACTCAAGGCTGGTAGTACAGATATTGGCCTATAATTAGATGCGTTATTTAAGCAGCCTGATTTAAAGACGGGTACAATTTTGCTTGACTTCATGAGATCGGGGAAAATGCCATCCGTGATACAGGTATTAAAGATCACTGCCAGGATGGGCGCGATATTAACGATAATTGATTCGACGGCCTTTATTGACAATCCCCATAAGTCCTCCGTTTTTTTTACTGCTATAGTTTTAAACGCTTTAATTATATCGGTGGGAGTAACAGAACTGAATTCAAAAGTAGGTACATTAGGTACATGTAAATTAACATTTTGTTTCAAAAGAGCTTCAGCTGCTAAAGGAGACGATGGGAGACATTTAGTAGTCTCTATAGGTATGTTTGTAAAGAATTTTTCAAAGAAATTAGCGACTACAGTTTTATCTGAAACTAGTTTATCGTCTATTTTTAAGTTAATTGTGTTGTCCGTTGATCTACTATTTCCCGTTTCTGTATTTATTATTTTCCACGTTGTTTTAATTTTATTATTTGCCTTTTTTATTTGATTACTAATATAGGCAGCCTTTGCTTGCATGCAGACTTTTTTAAATATTTTTGAGTAAGTTCTAACGTAATTATGAAAATCATTATTGGATGTATAAGACTTTTTGTCATATAACTCGTATAAGACATCCCTGCTGCGTCTTATACCCTCGGTAGCCCAGGCACTAAACAGGATTTTACGTTTTAAAGTAACTTTTTTTACTTGACAAGTTTTATTAAATTCAGTACATATAGCATCAAATAGGGTGCGATACATTTCATTAGGAGTGTCATTTTGAGGCTTCAGAGTAGTTAATTGCGATTCTAGATTTTTATTGAATTTTTCTAGACTATTTTTGTTTAGTGTTCTACATTGTATAATTTTTGGACTTTCTACTTTTTTGCAATTTATTTTAACTATCTGACACTTGTGATCTGAACGAATGCCACTAATAAGGCTCTTCTGTAATATTTTAAAATTGGTCATAATATTATCTATACAAGTAGCCGATGTAGGTGTGACTCTAGTCGGCTCAGAGAACATATGTTTTAGATTAAATGATTTAAATAAGGATAAAAGATTTTGCCTATCTGTGCTATCTATCAAGATGTCAATATTAAAATCCCCACATACCAATATCTTTTTGTTTGTTTTAATTTTCCTAATTGCATCCTCCATCGTAAGGAGGAATTGGGAAGTATTAGAGGAAGGGGGTCTATAAACACATAAAATCACATACTCCTCCGTTTCTGCACACGCGAGCTCACATACTCGTTCAACAGAGAGGTCACGAACATCTGGTCGCTCTTTACACTTCAGGTGGTTTTTGAACATGATTAAAGTTCCCCCACCTGCTGCTGACTCTCTCTGGAACGAACTGGCTATTTTAAAATTATCTATATTAAATAACATTTTATCTGCCTTCAGCCAAGTTTCTGTAAGGCAGAGAATGTCTACATTATATTTTTCAACAAATAGTTCTACATCTAAGATTTTGCCAGAGAAGCGATTTATATTTTGATGTGACAAAATTAAACAATGACTATGCTTCTCTGTTAGTGTAAGTGTAGTTCATTTCATTTCTAGCCTGCGTCATCCCACTGCTGGGCAAAGACCTCTCCCCATGACTTCCAGTTTCTTCGATCCAGAGCCAAAGTGGACCACTGGTCGTTGGTTTTGTCAAGCTCGTCCTGCCGTCTTCTTCGAGGTCTGCCGCGACGCCTTCTGGCTGTGTCAGGGCTCCATAAAGTGGTTATTTTGGTCCACAGGTCATTGGGCATGCGGCACACGTGGCCGGCCCAGGCCCACTTCAGCTTAGTGGCTTTTTGAGCAACGTCAGCAATTTGTGTTTTGGAGCGCAGTGTGGTGTTGCGTACATGGTCCGTTAGCTTGACGCCTAGAATGCTGCGCTCCAAAGAACGTTGGCAGACCTTGAGTTTGGACTTTTGAATGTTTGTCAAAGACCAAGTCTGGGATCCATAGGTCGAAATGGGGAGAATGCACATGTCCATGATTTTGCGCTTGAGTGACAAAAGAAGACTTCCTTTCATAAGCTCCTTCATGGACCAGTAGCTCTTCCAGGCTATATTTATTTATTTATTTATTTAATACTTCAATGCACAATGGTGGTACATAAGGCGGACTTAATGCCACAAGGCATTCTCTACCAGTCAACCTTTGGGTCAAAGAGAACAGCATCGAAAAGAGGTACAAAAATAAAAATAAAAAAAAAAGGATATTTGCGACTTAATTAACTATACATATAGCAAATATTGTGTAGCACAACGATATCACTCAGTACATATTTTATATGGACACGTTCAGACAACGCTATGCTATAAAGTATTGGCTTGCTGTACGCGATAAACTTGAGCGATTTTCAGAGCTATAGCGTAAATTCTTCGGTGAAGTGAAGTGAGGCGGGGCGGGGTCACTTCTACCCCGTCCTTCGCCCGACGGATCGCCATCAAATAACTAGCTATGTGTGAATGTCATGCTATAAAAGGTGTTAAAAAATCAATTCTTAGTGTCCAAACACACTAAGCCGAAGATACGCGACCGAAGTTCGGCATGATTACGCCTGTAATACTATTTGAATTACTGACGACACATTATGCCGAAATTACGTCGCGTTATAGCGTACAGCCGAATTTCGGTCGGGAGTAAGTTCAGCGTCAATTCGGCGGCAACGTATTCTGTAGAGCACACATTATACGCGACCGAAGTTCGGTTGGATTGCCGACGAAGATCCGGGGCGGGTAGCAGCGAGAGGCAGGCATGCTCGCGCCCCGCGTGTCCGCCCACAAGTTTGTGCAAATTGAATTCCTACCACGTAAGTCCGGCACTTATGGTGTGTCATATCAGCCGAATTCGTCGGAACGTAAAATCAGCCGCCGAACTTCGGTCGCATATCTTCGGCATAGTGTGTTTGGACACTAAGAAATATATGGGGTTACTCGGTATCGAAAATTGAACAACTTTTCGAAATACGCCAATTTTTTTTATGCTTGTCCTGTCCGTACAAATCAATTAAAATATTTTTTGATTTGTATGGAAAGTTATAAAAAAAATACAGCATATGCAGACAGGTCGACTCCGGCTTTCCGCGTGCGTGCGGTGTAGTTGCGTCGACGCAACGTTGTGTTTGCGAGGTGGCTGGCCGCTAGTGCGCGGTGTCGCTGGTGAAATATTCGCCGAAGCCCGCGAATGTAGCCCCAGCATAACAGAGGTCGTGGGTAAAAATATAGTGCTCGTGTGGGTGTGAGGGAGGCGGGGATTATAATAAAATAAAGGAAACCGTTCTATTTATTGTTTATTTTTAGACCGAATTGTTTCTTTGCCCACATTATTACTATTTTGTGCCCTGTTATTTTAAGTAAAGAAATTAATACCCTCTGTCCACACGTGGGTGCGGCAAGAGGTGTGGCAGCAGCTTTTTCCAGGCTGCTAATAAATATAAATAAACAGAGTGTTAAAAATGTACTAGAGTTTTGTAGGGTTACTTCGTGTCGGAAATTGTACAACATTTCGAAATTCTCGTATTTTTTAGGAATCTGTATCCAAAGGGTAAAGCGGGACCCTATTACTAAGACTCCGCTGTCCATCCGTCCGTCTGTCACCAGGCTGTACCTCATGAACCGTGGTAGTTAGACAGTTAAAATTTTCACAGATGATGAGTACTCTCAATCGGCGTGCGTGTATAACAAAATGTGAGACCGTGGACGAAGCGAAAGGAGTATGTAAGGATCTTAACATGTAGCGTTCTCCAGTTTCTGCCTACCCCCATGGGAAAAAGGCGTGAGTTTATGTATGTATGTACGTTCCTTGTTTTACTACAGAACCTCAAAACGGCACGCGACCTACCGCCCTACGGATGGATATGCAATATGCAAATAAATGCACACAATAGTGTACAGTGAACAATATCGTATGCATTTATTTGCATACTGCTAGCATGTTTTTGGTTACGGGCGAACTGCGCATATTCTGGCGGTTTGAACTACGAAAATCTACTATGCTTCTGTTATTACAAGGTTTTATTTTACTTGGAAAGTTAAATCCGTTTAACATAAACATCACGCTTGTATTCCCCGAAGCGTTTGGTAGAGGTGTACAGTACACCCTCATTTCGCCGTTATTTTAAGTCCCATGTTATAGGGGGCGAGCCTATTGCCATCAACCGGACACAAATACAAACTTCGGGCAGCTACTGGGAAACTCCATACGGAAAAACCCAATAACAAGTCCGTTTACGGCGCAATTTCATTAGGCAAGTTACTTGTATGCAACTTGCAAATTGCATACAACGTGAACAAACCTGCATACAAGCTACAACTTGTATGAGGTAGTTTGAACTTGTACAATTTTTTATTCGAGTGACGTGCAAATTGAACGCGCAAACGTTAGTTGCACTTTTTGAATTGCGAACGGGTGATTTACACCCATGATGTCCAACTCAATTGTTAAACATCTTCACTTGTATGCAAGTAAAACCTGCAAGCAATTTGCACATTTTCGAAAACATGTTTCCAATATAAGCACCTTGTACGCAAATGTGACGTCATACTTGCATGCAAGACTTACCTAATGGAATCGCGCCTTTATAAGTAGTATTAAAATTGTTAACATGGCGGCCATGACTCTCAAGAGGAGCTGTCAAAATATACATATAAACATCAAATCATCAGAATTTCATACATTTGTCAATTTTTAGGGTTCCGTACCCAAAGGGTGCCAACGGAACGCTATTACCACAGTCTACCTATATCTTACTCCTTACAGTCGGTCAACGTAGAACATTGTCGCAGAGCAATCGTGCGGGGGGTTGCGGGGTGAAGGAGCGGAGGTTATGTCCCGAGTAGCCATACTGCGTACTAGGGACATAAACTCCGCCCCTACATAATTTTGACATTTCATAGGACCTGTCAAATGTATGGGCGTTGACCCACTGTATGTAGTAAGTACACTGTGCTATTACTAAGCCGAAGCCGCCTGTCCGTCTGTTACAGGGCTGTATCTTTTAACCCGTAATAGGTAGCCAGTTGAAATTCACAGAATATGTGTTACTGTGACTTCTATCATAGCAAATATTAAAAATAATAAAAAGTCTAAACCCAAAGACGGCCACCATTTACAAGAAACCTCGAAATAAATGCATTGTTTCTTTCAACGTATTTGACTGTCTCGTTGGTCTAGCGGTCGCAAGCGCGACTGCTGAGCGTGATATAGTTAACTAATGAAACAGTGGCCAACAGACTAGTCGGCGTAACAAAAACCTACAAAACATTATTAGGGACTTTAAGCATTCAGCGTTTTAATTATTCAGCGAAATGAAAAGTGGCGAAAGGTTATCGGCCAGATACCTAAGAATCGGCTAATAATATTTCGATATTCCAATAGAGAACCATATTTTATAGATAACTAGCTTTTGCCTGCGGCTTCGCTCGCGTTAATTTACGGATCCCTAATTTTTGATCCCAAAATATAGCCTATAGCACTCAGGGATAACGTAGGTTCCTATTGGTGAAAGAAGTTTTGAAATCGGATGAGTAGTTTCGGAGATTACCTCCTACATACAAACAAACAAACAAATTCTACCTCTTTATAATATTAGTATAGATTTACGTCTTGTGTGTGACGGGCTTAACATTCATGAAGCTAATATATTCATTTAAAACACGCTGTCTCAAAAAAGACACGACACACTCTTATTAGAAGTACATAGCCGTTATATACACACATAAATACATTTACGAGCCGAAGCAATCAATTTCGATTGATTTATGTAAATACGAGGGAACTTTCCGCGCGTTGAGAAAGAAGGGAAATGGATCGCAGCTGCTCTGAAGAGGGAAGAATTTAGGAAGACCGGTCATGCATATAGATGAGCTTTTACTGAGATAAATACATATATGAATACTCATACATAAAACAAATAAAAAAAATCCGTATGCATAAAAGCGAACTAAAAAATAAACTTTAAAAAAAAGTAAAAACCGACTTCAAAGAAATACTAAAAGGAGTAAAATAATTACCATAATATAAAATTAACAGTTTCAGAAGTCGGTGGCTTCTATTTGCTTCAGTGTAGAGTTGCACCGACTTCTGAAACTGTTAATTTTATATTATGGTAATTATTTTACTCCTTTTAGTATTTCTTTGAAGTCGGTTATTGCTTTTTTTAAAGTTTATTTTTTATTAAATACGTTTTAGTGTCATAATTTTAACCCCCTCCTTCATAACCCTTCTTTTTGGCTTTGACGTAGTCGGGCATAAAAAGTCCTTTCAAATGATACCCTACACGATATAATGAAAACATTCCAAAGGGGGGAGGGGGGAACACGCACCCCCTCTTCTTTTCCAGTAGTCAGTTCCCAACAATAAATATAAACAAAGCAATATTAGTAATTTGAAAATTTTGCTTTGATCCGATGAGGAGTTTCGTTCAATATCTCTGAAGTTCATAGTCTAATCATAACAAAATTTATATGGGACCAATCGGGAAGTATACCCTTTCGAACAAAAAAATATTTTTTCAAATCGGTTCATAAATGACGGAGATATGAGGTAACAAATAAATAAAAAAAAAAAAAACAACCGAATTCAGAACCTCCTCCTTTTTGAAGTCGGTTAAAAAACCGGCCAAGCGCGAGTCGGACTCGCGCACGAAGGGTTCCGTACCATTGTCTATAAAAACGGCAAAAAAATCATGTCTGTTGTATGGGAGCCCCACTTAAATATTTGTTTTATTTTAATTATTTATTTATTTTTAAAGTGAATATATAACTAAATATTCTGTGAATATTTCAAGCGTCTACCTGTTGCCGTAATCAATATCGAGCAAAAACGAGCAAAAATATCACGTTTGTCTTATGGGAGCCCCCTTAAATATTATTTTTATTCTGTTTTTTAGCATTTGTTGTTATAGCGGCAACAGAAATACATCATCTGTGAAAAGGGGAATGCCAAGATCCGGCCAGTACAAAGTAGTAAGAACAGACATGCCGTAATTTTGATAATTCGCGTTTATTTTTTGTAAGATTTATGGAATATAAATAAAGTCTGGGGAAGTACACCGTCGGATAGTCATTTTAAATAGTATTTTATTGTTTTGGTTAGTAAGTTTCAACGCTTTTTTTATCTACAACTACAAATAGAAATGTTGCACAGTATAAAAATATAATTATATCGATACTAAAATTACATTTATAAATCGATTACAGCCATGAAACAATATGTAATTGTAAATAATTATATCATAATAATATCACGTTATTTAGGTAAATAAGTATTTATTTTTTATTCACGTTTTCTTGTTTGAGAAATGTGTTAAGTGAATTGTGCTCTTCCATTAATAGCTACAAATTATAGTACTAAGCTTTATTAGTAATAAGCTATTACGAATAATCCTAGTAACCACTATAACACAACAGGTTTGTCACTATTCTTGTGATTTAACTTAGGGCTACTTTTCTTGTACTAAACACAATAAATAACATAATATTTTATTAAGCTGAGTATGTAAGGTACCAAAGGCATTCAATAGTGTTAGTTAACATGTTTAATTAAACTCTTTGATTTATACTAATTTTAAATTAATGTTTTGTAATATTATGAAATAATTTACAAAGCTATTATTACTATATATTATTGTCAACAATTTATTTTGCGAAATAAGTATATTTATTTTTTTATTTTATATTCCATTCGATTTTGTACATACTTGATAATCGATTACGTTTAAAATCGAATATTGTTATAATTTTATTTTAATGGCGACAACATCTTTGTCACAATTAAAATGGCTTCCACTTTTTTCTTACGATTATTGCCAAAAATAAGTAGGTATCTGTATCGAAGTAAGTACCTAACCATATTATGTATAATATTCCTATCGTGAATACAATATTATGGATTTTTGTAAAATAAAATACTTTGTTTAGTAAAAGTATGATTTTAATGTTATTTGGTAATTGACATTCATGTTTTATCATCGTTGCCATGGCAACATATGACAAATTCCAAATAATATAAGGTTTATTTTGCTTTGGTTTTGGTTTGGTTAATTAGGTATTATTCTGACCAAAAAGGGTTTAGTTTTGTTATTTACGTAATTGAATGCTTTAATCAAACAATAGTATTAAGATTTTTACAAAAATACTGAAGGTCTACCATACGACAAGGATTAAAAAAATTATTCATGAAAATGTCGACGGAGTATAAAGAAAATGTTAGTTCGATTTTCGAATTACTTTTCTTCCCCAGGTTAAAAATCTACTATTAAGGTCAACTTTATCGACCTACAACTTTTCTTGGTGTACTTCCAGCGGAAATGTTGTTATTGTAATACATTCTACAATATTTGCCCTTTTTAATAAGATATTTTTCATCCTTGTTCTATCTGGCCGAGTCGTAAAAGAAATCTTGGCATTCCCCTTTCAAGTGTCTAACTATCACGGTTCATAAGATACAGCCTGGTGACAGACGGACGGACGGACAGCGCAAACGTAATACCGAGGACCCTCCTGGAAGGTCCACTAGCATTATGTATAGCGACATGGCGTATAAGCTCTATGAAAAGTGTGAGAACTCGAATGTGTAAAAGCTTCTTCTTCTAGTCTACGTCATCCCACTGCTGGGCAAAGGCCTCTCCCCATGATTTCCAGTTTCTTCGATCCAGAGCCAAAGTGGACTGGTCATTGGTTTTGTCCAGCTCGTCCCGCCATCTTCTCCGAGGTCTGCAGCTACGCTTTCTGTATATGTCAGGGCTCCATAAAGTGGATACTTTGGTCCACAGCTCATGCGGCACACGTGGCCTGCCTAGGCCCACTTCAGATTAGCGGCTTTTTGAGACAAGCAATGGAGGGACTTGCCATGATATCGTAGTTGATCTTTGCGTATTGAAATAGTGTTTTCAGGGGGTCTTGTTGCTTGCTTTATGACGGTGTATTTTCTAAAGCCTTGAACGGACTAAAGCCTTGTACGGACTAAGCGTTCCAATGTACGCGTGGTCGGTTACGCGTACACAGGAACGCTTAGTCCGTACAAGGCCTAAGCGTTCCAATGTACGCGTGGTCGGTTACGTGTACACAGGAACGCTTAGTCCGTACCTGCAGCAACGCGTACACAAAGGGGACGTGAACGTTCAATAAGCCTGTACGCGTATTCAACATACCTAGATGACTCGTACATTGGAACGCTTAGTCCGCAAAAGGCTTTAGTCCGTACCTGCAGCAATGCGTACACAAAGGGGACGTGAACGCTCAATTAGCCTGTACGCGTATTCAACATACCTACCTGTATAATTAGTCATAAGACTAATTATACAGGGTGTTAACGAATTCGTGTAATTCCTTCAAACCACGTGTTCTACTTGTGACACAGATTAACTCTAAATGGGAATTTCTGAAAAATAAACAAAAAAATATTTAAAAAAAAAAGATTTTCTATTTCTGAGTCATTTTAGAGCCTTGAGTTATCTGACTGCAAAGAGCGATATCGCGTTAGTCGTACCTGCCAGCCGTGTTGCCGTACTTTCATTAATTTATGCGTGGCATCGAAATATTCACACAAATAAAATTATTTTTTTGCAAAAAAATAAAATCTTATTTTTTTACTGAATCCTTATTAGGTGGTTTAGATATGATCAATAAAAAAGCCGCATGAAAAAAAAAATATTTTAATCAACCTAAATCCCGTGCGGGGCCTGTCTACACCAGTGGCAGGTCATGTGGTTTTAAGGAATTACACGAATTCGTTAACACCCTGTATACAACCAAAGCGAGTTAGACGCGGGTGCGTCAGCGCGTGGCGTGCGCTTAGCGGGCGCGTGTCGTCTGAACGCGCCTTTAGTCCGTACAAGGTTTGAGGATAATCCACATTTAAAATGAGTCCTCCACGAGGGCACTTGGCATCGCAAATGCGACTAGAGGATGTCCTCCCAGAGGGCTCCCGACACGGAACGTGTTAAAAGCATGTTTACCTATAATCTCTGCTTACCCCTTCAAATCCGAATCCGGATCCCATACAGCGATCTAAGTGATGATATGTATTCCTTATGTAGGTCAAATAAATATCACTGGGTCGATCTGTTTCTATCAACATTCCGATCAAAACTCGACCTAACTGTTACAACAACACGATCCATATTTCAGCGCTAGTGTTATTGCAATATGCTGAGATGAAATTCAACCTCAGTGCAGCGCGATAAGGTTGGAATTCAATTGTGGAGGTTTTTACTGTATTCAGATGAGTTGATAACGTTATTTGCTGTATTCTAGTTCATTTTTCTCTTGAATAGAATTTTCATTGTATTTATAAGTAATATAATAGCTATAAGTAGGAGGAGCTCGTGGCTAAATAATTACAGCCGCATAGACCGATCTTCCGGGTTAAGCCACGCTTGCCGAGGTTGGTCTGTGGATGGGTGACCATTTACCATAGCGAGTTTCCTCCGTGCCTCGGAAAGCACGTAAAGCCGTTGGTCCCGGCTGTCATTTGTAGATCTTTGACAGCCGTTACTGTTGGTCAGAAGCCAGAAAGTCTGACAACCAGTCTTACCAAGAGTATCGTATTACCCAGTAACTGGGTTGTGGAGGTCTGATAGGCAGTCGCTCCATGTAAAATACTGATATTCAGCTGCATCCGGTTCGACTGGAAGCTGACCCCAACATAGTTGGGAAAAGGCTAGGCAGATGATGATATTAGCTATAAGTACGTACACAACAACGAAGCACCGATGATTCAGCCCTCATCAATCTGTCTCCCTTCCAATCTCCCACCAGTAACGCTCTAAGCCTCGTCCTCGTCCCACTAGGGGTCGCCCTTAGTGCTGTTGTTGCTAGTAGTCATGATATTAGCACAGTGTACCTACTTACTACATACAGTGGGTCAACGCCCATACATTTGATAGGTCCTATGAAATGTCAAAATTGGTAACACTTGTCATAGGGTTGTCACATAAAACAAATTACACAAACTTTGTCAAACAAACGTCCAAATTAATTAACGTTTTATAGAAACAGTGACACGCAAAAAGAAAACCACGCATGCGTAATTTTGACGATTGACAAAATAATGCAAAGGTTTGTAGCAGCAAGTTCGCCATCTTATCCTGGAATTTTCTAACAATATTTAAAACTACAAATTTTGTCGAGGTTACAGTCGCAGTGGCTAATGCTTGCGGGGGTATCCAGGAAGGAGCCATAGAAAATTACTTATTATTCATGGTTATTACTTCTATGGTTTTCGTGGGTGCTGATGCTGGAAATAAAGCCTAAAGTATTCCTCGATCATATACGGCGGTCAAAAAATTTGCCAGGTAAAACGTGGTCCCTATCTTGGTGTTTGAGAATGGATATTGTTTTTGTAATCAGCGTCCCCGAAAATCATGGATTTGACACCCATCACGGCTAATTTGAAAATTTTCATGGCCGCCATCTTGAATATAGATTTTGACCACATTTTCGTCATCAACATCCCCGAAAACCATGGAAATGACACCCATGTTAGGTAAATTGAAATTTTAAAAGCCGCCATCTTGGAAATGGATTTTGACCTCATTTTCGGCATCAGTACCCCCGAAAACTATGGAAATGACACCCATGACGACTACTTTGACATTTTTATGGCCGCCATCTTGGATTTCGATTTTGACCTCATTTTCGGCATCAGTACCCCCGAAAACCATGGAAATGACACCCATGACCACTAATTTGACATTTTTATTGCCGCCATCTTGGATTTCGATTTTGACCTCATTTTCGGCATCCGCACCCCAGAAAACCTTGGATTTGACACCCATGACGACTATTTTACTAATTTTCATGGCCGCCATTTTAGATTTGGATTTTGAAGTTATTTTCGGCATCAGTGACCCCGAAAACCATGAAATTAACACCCATGATGATTAGATGAAAATTTTCATGGCCGCCATCTTGGATTTGGATTTTGACGTTATTTTCGGCATCAGTGACCCCGAAAACCGTGGAAATGACTTCCCACGAGCAATCATTTGAAAATGTATGTATGCCGCCATATTGAATTAGTAAACAGACTTTATAATAAAATTCTCGTAATAGGTACATACAACATACATACCATTAATAAAAAATTAATATAATTTCTATGAACGATAACCATCAAATTCTAAATCAAAAAGTGCGAGCCCTGGAATTTATGTCCCGAGTACGCAGTATGGCTACTCGGGACATAACCTCCGCCCCTTCACCCCGCAACCCCCCGCACGATTGCTCTGCGACAATGTTCTACGTTGACCGACTGTAAGGAGTAAGATATAGGTAGACTGTGATATTAGTGTAGTACAGTCACCATCAGATAGATAGAAGCAGTTCAGGTACTCAGATAATTCTACACTCTCAGAAACTCAATAACATCTGCACAACAATAGCGTTCAAATTATTGTTAGCATCCAATGTATCAATATCATCTGAACACTCGCAATTCAAATATTTCTATGCAAACAAATCATCTTGTCAACTGAGGTAGTCAAATGTAACTAAGCAACTAAAGTGTTCAAAAACATGTAAACAGTAACCATTTCTCAATACATTGCTCAGTGATACTAAGGCCTGTTACAAACCTAGCCGTTTTAGGGCGGTTACATACCTTGGTGTTTTATGCTCGTTTTTAACCGATTTCAAAAAGGAGGAGATTCTCAATACGTTTGTAATTTTTTTTTTATATTTCTTAGGTACCTCCGAACTCCGTCATTTATGAACCGATTTGAAAAATTCTTTTTTTGTTTGAGAGTGTATAGGTAATTTCCGTTTAGTCCCTTATAAATTTTGTTATGATTAGACCATGAACTTCGGAGATATGTACCACACTTTTTTGAAAATAAATATTATTTGGAACGGAACTCCTCATCGGATCAAAGCAAAATTCTCAAATAACTAATATTGCTTTGTTTAAAATATGTGTTGTTGGTAACTGACTACTAGGGGATGCCTCAACCCCCCCCCCCCTCCGTTCACTTTCCGGAATGTTTGAAATATATCGTGTAAGGTATAGCATGAAAGGGCTTATTATACCCGACTACGGAGTACAAAGTCAAAAATAAGGGTTATGAAGAGAGAGGGAGAGAGAGTATGGAGGAGAGAGGGTGTAATTTATGGCACTAAAACGTATTTAATAAAAAATAAACTTATAAAAAAGTAAAAACCGACTTTAATAAAAAACTATAAGAAGTAAAATAATTACCATAAGATAAAATTAAGTTTCAGAAGACGGTGCAATTCTACACTGAAAAAAATTGTAGCCACCGACTTCTGAAACTGTTAATTTTATGTTTTTTTAGTCGGTTTTTACTTTTTTTATGTTTTTGCATGCGCGCATTCAAGCCCGTTACATTTCGCGCTTCAAAATAACCGAACGCACGTATATGCTACTGTTTGCACTGCCAGCGGGTCTCTCTGTAGCAATATGGATTCGACCGCCATGCCAGTGTGTTATCGCTGTAAGGTGTACAGTGCCCTGTGACATTATTTAGATTAAAATGCAGGCATTGCAATTAAAGGCAGGCGGTGAGCCACTAAAAAATGTAACGCGTATGGCTTTCTATACCAGCGCACGCACTAGCGGTTTTTCTTAAAATGACTGTTTTAAAACGTATCGTGCTAGATTTTGGCTAAAGGTATATTCGATGCGATTCGATGATAACTGACTACTAAAATCAGGCTACAGTGCATGTTCATAGATAAGCTGTATCGCGATTTTAGCATTTGAAAAAAAAAGGGGTGCATGAAGAGAGCCTCCTCGAGTGACGATACTTCGGTACGTCCGGCGCACCCTGAGCAGTCAGCCTCGCTACCATCCTTGCTGACTGGCTAATCTTTTCACCACGGCATGAGCTATTCTTGTATAGCTCGTGCCGACACGATAGAAAAATAAGCATTTGAAAACCGCTTGCGTAAAATCATATAGCAACTCAGTGCGTGCTTAGTCGGGCTGATTTTACATCGTCTGATATCTTTTAACCGAGTAATTAAACTGACGTTTAACAGATTTTGTACTTATTTGAGCACGGTTATCAATCCGAAACGTGGTTAAAATTAACCGAGGTATTTTGTAGGTATTTATTACAAATTCAATTCCTGAAGATATACTAGAAAATGTAGCAAATAAAAATGTCAGTTTCATTCAAACTGATTGTTTCGAATTTAATGGCTTTCGTGTGGAATAAATACTCGTTTCAATTTCCTTACGATGTTTTTCTATAACTTGACTATCAGATTATATTATAAACAAAAGACACGTCAATGACGTCATGCACGAAATGAAAGGGATATAGCTATGTGAAGAAAAAGAAAAAATGCTGTATTGACACAATAGGACACATTGTATCTATTTTTGAACTTTCCATTTATGACTCTAAGCACAATCAAATACAATTCATTTTACGTTGCTATCCTGACTTTCTGAATAACGTGTTGCTTAGTTACCTTTGAATGTTTAGCTTGTTTACTTACCATAGACCTTTAGTTTGTAAATAACTATTTGACATTGTGACTGCTCAGATATATTTGGAGTATATGATGCTCAAAACAATTTGAACAGTTTTGTTGCATAGATGTTTTTGGTATCTTGAATGTGTTTAATTATTTGGATACCTGAGTTGCTCATCCACTAATGATGCTGACTGTACAAGTAGATAGCTCAGGTTAAGTTAATTAGTATTTTACTTCCCCACTATTGACTGGAGACCCTTCAGGTCTCGCCAATAACTGCCCGGTTACCTACGTAGAAACGATCCTTATGGACCATCTACAAGAAGAATAATAGAAAAAAAAAGTCGACGAACGCCAATCAACGTTCGTCGTTTGTTAATTAAACCTAACTTTAATTACAACGCATCTGTGGACCAATTCGGTATGTAAAGTTTTTTTTTGGTATTTTTTATTAAAGATTAGGCTATTTAAAGAAACCATTTTGAATATTTTTGTTTTCTACACGGTAGTTATTTTTTTTAATATATTTTTAAAGTTTTTCTAGTGATTACGTCACTCGATATGAGGGGTTATCATAAACAAAGAAATCAATTCTTTGTGTACACCAAGTATAATACCATGGAGTTTTCCTATGTCACGAAAAGGGAAATTGGCTGGAGACCCTTCAGGTCTCGCCAATAACTGCCCGGTTCCCATAGGACCACCTATAGCAGTACAATAGAAAAAAAAAAACGAAAAAGGAAGTCACTTAGAGGTCAAATAGATGTTTTCAATAAAAGATGGATTCAATAAAAAAATAAGCAAAAATGATTTTTTTATTTGAGTGGACATTTCGATGCCACGCATAAATTAATGAAAGCACGGCGACACGGCTGGCAGGAACGACTAACGCGATATCGCTCTTTGCAGTCCTTAACTCGGGGCTCTAAAATGACTCGAAAATAGATAACTAAGTTTTTTTTTTATTTATTTAGTTGATTTTCAGAAATACCCCTTTAGGGTTAATCAGTGTCACCAGTAGATCACGCTGTTTGAAGGAATTATACGAATTCGTTTACGCCCTGTATAAACATAAACGTTGATAAATCGCAACTGAATCGAAGCTGAACCGTTCATACAGACAGCTTTCGTTTAAAAAACTATCAAATGTTTGACAACAGAAACTAAACTAAATATTTTGACTGACGGTTGAAGTTCATTTGCGATTTGGCAAGATTTTTTTTAGTAGAATTTGGCCCTCTGGTTTCATTCTCATGTAGGTACTTACAGCTTTGTAACAAGAAGTCAATTAAGAGAAATAGCTGTTCAAAATACATTAAAAAATACGCTAAAATCTGTAAATCCTCAGCTATTTAAGTTATATTTGGGGTCACGGATTAGAAGCTCTATTTTCTTAATTCGTAACTAAAGAAGGAAAGAAGAATTTTGGAAAAAACTATAATAAAAAACCGACTTCAAAGAAATACTAAAAGGAGTAAAATAATTACCATAATATAAAATTAACAGTTTCAGAAGTCGGTGGCTTCTATTTGCTTCAGTGTAGAGTTGCACCGACTTCTGAAACTGTTAATTTTATATTATGGTAATTATTTTACTCCTTTTAGTATTTCTTTGAAGTCGGTTTTTACTTTTTTTTTAAAGTTTATTTTTATTAAATACGTTTTAGTGTCATAAATTTAACCCCCTCCTTCATAACCCTTCTTTTTGGCTTTGACGTAGTCGGGCATAAAAAGTCCTTTCAAATGACACCTTACACGATATAATGAAAACATTCCAAAGGGGGGGAGGGGGAGACACGCACCCCCTCCTCTTTTCCAGTAGTCAGTTCCCAACAACAAATATAAACAAAGCAATATTAGTAATTTGAGAATTTTGCTTTGATCCGATGAGGAGTTCCGTTCCATATCTCTGAAGTTCATGGTCTAATCATAACAAAATTTATATGGGACCAATCGGGAAGTATACCCTTTCGAACAAAAAAAGAATTTTTCAAATCGGTTCATAAATGACGGAGATATGAGGTAACAAACATAAAAAAAAAATAAAAAAAAAAATACAATCGAATTGAGAACCTCCTCCTTTTTGAAGTCGGTTAAAAATAATTTTGTAAGGAAATAAACCTTGCTTTAAATCAGTCATCAGTGATACTTTAAGTAGCCCGCGGATTAGTAGCCCCTTTCCGATTAACCTTGTATAGGTACCTAACCACTATCCGATGTGGGCCAACGGCTTGTTTGCAAACCTATGACGAGAAACTGTTTCACTGAATCCTGCATGCTTATTCTCAACCATCGGAAACTGCCCTTTCCGAATCCGATCGGAAAGTATCCGACAGTGCCCTCTAAACCCTATTCACAAATCCGAAATCGAAAACTTTTGACTGTTCTATTCGGAATGAAGACGCCAATTCACGGAAACTAATCCGAGAGCTATTTGCTGTCGGAAAGCACTCGATTTTAAATAAAACAATACAATTTCTGCTGGGATGAATTAAAAACTGTTCAATAAACAATATTATAAGGACTGTTAATCATTTTATGCTATATTTGAGCTATGTTTACCTATATTTTAACAAGTTTTAAGAATGTTTTGGCCGCCGCTTTTAAATGCTCGATGTATCAAAGTATACTTAATTTTAGGTGGTTACTTAGACACACGTAAGTAATAATGAGTTTGTGTTAACCCATTTCTACAAAATCGAATTATACTCAACTACGTTTTACATATCAAAAAATTTAATAACAAGGAATTATACGACACTGATAACATTTTTACATTAATTTTTCTGGACCATCACACGCTAGAGTTTTGTTCGGTGATCACACTGAACTTCACACGTTTTCAGTTGATAATTTGATTGAATATTTATCAATATTTCAATGAATATGGTATTTGTTTATTTACATTGTCTATTTCCCCGTTTGGTTTCACAGATTATATAAGTTGTTTTTTTACAAAGCATGTTTTGAAATAAGGAAACGATCGCATAAATTAGACATCATTTTATAAAAAAAAATATGATGTTTATGTATTAATGTATATTGTATAGTTGCACATAAGATTATTTGTGAAATACATAATAATAATATTATATTTACCACGTAAACATTTTCTACCACAATAATCTATTTTCTACCGTTGCGTAGCATACACCGTAAACGCACCTTCCAAAAACCATTTATCGGATTCGGGAACTCCCTTCCGATAGGAACTGTGAATAAAGATTTGTAATCCATCGGATCGGGAATCAATCCGTCGGATACTTTCCGTTCGGATACAGAAACTCATCCGATGGTTGAGAATAAGCATGCTGGACCACCTATGAAGACCACAACAAACTATCTTGATGGGATACTATTCTATTTCGTCACGCCGCACTGTACAGACGACCACACGCACAACAGCCAGCTTGTCGAATAGGCATGAACATTGTACAAAGCCCGCATGAGCGGCACCAATCGCGATGAGTGTGCCGAATTGTTATGTGTGTCGCCGGCCTAGTATAATGGACATAAAATTAGCTGACATTGTGACTGTTCTTTGCATAGTAAAAGTATGCATTGTGTCCGATCTGAATCTGAGAAAATACGATTCGATCAACCTGCAGTACTATTAAACTCTCAATCACCGTAATTATAGACACGGGCGGTACGCAACCGATTAAACAGGGTGTGAACGAATTCGTGTAATTCCTTCAAACCTCGTGATCTACTGGTGACACAAATTGACCCTGCAAGGGATACCAACAGAATCAACAAAAAAATAAAATAACTTTAAAAAAAAAGTAAAAACCGACTTCAAAACAAAACTAAAAAGAGTAAAATAATTACCATATCATAAAACTAACAGTTTTAGAAGTCGGTGCAATTTTACACTGAACCTGATTGAAGGCACCGACTTCTGAAACTGTTAGTTTTATAATATGGTAATTATTTTACTCTTTTTAGTTTTTTTTTGAAGTCGGTTTTTACTGTTTTTAAAAGTTATTTTATTTTTCTATTTTTAGTGGTATAAACAATACACAAACGTGCAATTACAGCAATCCCGGGCAATTTGCTGTTATCCATTGAAGAGTTCCATTGTCAATCTCCGAGGGTCTTCACAGATCTTCACCAAATTAAAATGGGACCATTTTGGAAGAATACTCTTATAACAAAAAAATAATTTTGCAAATCCGTCTTTACATGACGGAGTTATGCCCGAACATACATAGAAATAATTACATCATCCACATAGCAGTAATCAAAAAAATGCTCACAAAATAAAAAGTACTGAACCAAATTGGATGAAATTTTTATGCGACCAAATGGCAAGTATACTGCATCGAACAGAAAAAGAATCACACTAGTCGGACTATAAACCTCGGAGTAATCGGTGTACACACATAAATAAAAAAAAAACCGACCGAATTGAGAACCTCCTTTTTTTGAAGTCGGTTAAAAAACATAACTGAAATGAATTCAGTAGCCAATTCTTTACCAAACTGCTTTCAGGGTTCTTTAATATGTTTCTCGTTGTATTATACATAGTGGGGATGACGATACAACATTAAATGATACCACGTATTCTATGATGGGTTTTAGGACCGAACACAAATAATCAATCAATCATGTACATTCACTAATTTAGTCACAGGAATTTTCGTACGATTTAATAATTTTACGAATATCAAGATCTCTACGCGAAGTTAAGTAATCTATGACCCGTTTAAACCAAAATTATCTTTATTTACACGTGTAGAACAGATGTAATTAACATAAATTTCCACTTCAACGTCCCTTCATCTACATGAATGAGTGAAATTGAAAAATCATGCGACAAAAAATGTGCTTGGAAGTAACTGATTTTTTGTGTACGGCACTTAAAACAAACACGTGGTATCATTAATTGTTGTATCATCATGCCCACTTTGTATATGAATAGTAATCCCCTCCACAGTTTAGAGAGCACGTTTAGCTTCAAATCTGTTACACGAATATCTAAAATTGACGTCAGAGCTAATTAGAAATCTGAATCTGACAGGGTATCAGAATCTCCCTTGTGAGTTGCGCGGCTCAAATGATGGAAGTCGCTTCGTGTGGAGTTATGTTTAGCCGTATCTGCCTCCTCAAACGATTCGATTAGTCAGCTATCGAACGATTCGACTATCTCTTTCTCGCTCGTTACGAGAATCATAGACAGAACGAGATGGCAAACCGAATTGATCGAGAACTAGTCAAAAATGTTCTGAATCGGGGCTGAAGGGGTTCTCCAGCCAAAAAAAAAAAAGGTCTATTCGTCTGCTGTAGGTCATCCTTGCGGACTGTTTCTACGTAACCGGGCTGTTATTGGCGAGACCTGGAGGGTTTTCAGCGAATGGTGGGGAAGTAAAGTACCTAAGCTAACTAGTTATACTACACTAACATCATGACTACCAGCAACAACAGCACTAAGGGCGACCACTAGTGAGACTCGGACCTCGGCTTAGGGCGTTGCTCGCGGGAGATTGGGAGGGAGACAGCTTGATGAGGGCTGAATTATCGATGTGACTGCGGAGTCTGAAGAGACGACCAGCTCTACGACGGGAGAGCTCGGTGGATCGTGACCGGCGGCGGTGGGACAAAGCGAAAAACTTTTTTTTAGATTTAAACAAATCCCAGTGGTAAAATATTGGGTAGTGTACGTAGCCACATTTCTTGTACAAACCAATGACGTTTGGCAGTCTCGCGGGAGGCATACATTATGTACTTAGTACAATTGGACTTTAAACTTGTCCGGTCGATGTCTCCTGAGATTACATTTAAACATTTTTATAAAACCTGAACACATTTTCTTCAATTATTTTGTTTTCTAAATAAGAATATTTTAAAAATCAGCTGTTCCCTACATTTTGACGAGTTATGCGAAAATTAATGTAGGGAACAGCTGATTTTTTTTTCGTGATTTCATTTGGGTCCGTGGCTTAGGCCCCCTGTGGTCGACGCACCTGTGGCCGACGCCCTCGATACGATTAATTTAATATCTATTTTTTTTTGTGCTTTTTCACTTAGTACAGTAAATGAGAAAAGTGTTTCACTCTATTAATAAATTATTTTTTCCTTCCTAAACAAAAGTTATCTATCAAATAGCAGAGAGAATAGATCGCCACTTAACCTTATCCTTACACACCTTTTTCCTCATTAGAAGCATATTTATTATGTACAAACATCCAAAAAATCAAAAAGACTTCATATAACTTATTTCACTTATTTTATTACATTTGAGACTGATTATTATAATTAAGTTAAATGATTGTCTTGATTATAGGTGATGAAAACTGTGATTTAGATAAAAAAATACTAGATTTCTTATCGAAATATATAAATAAATAATGAAAAATAACTAAGACTTTTATTTTTAAAACATACCTCTAATATAAAAGCATTTCTATGTTATAAATATAATTACGATTTAATGTTATGCATATACTTACAATCAATATAAGTACATTTAATATTTTTGTAAAACAATTTGTGTGCCTGACAGTACATTTGATCAAAAATTACTTTGAATTAAATTAATCGAATCGGGGGCGTCGGCCACAGGTGCGTCGACCACTGGGGGCCTAAGCCACGGACCCTTTCATTTTTGGTCCCATGGTAAAAGTTGTTCATAATGAGGTTGTGCGTTATTTCTGTTACAGCTTGTAGGGTGTTGAAAAATTAATTCATTATTTTTTTTCTAGGCATTTATTATCTTTTCCTGACTATACAAGCTACAACAAATATTTTAGAATTTTATGAAAAGTAGTACAAAAAACGCGAATTACAAAAAGTTATTCAGTGAAAGTTTTTCGTTCAATTTCCAATACTGAGTAGGTTACCTCACAAAACTTCTACCCCCTTATTACAAAACATGGTTTAAACCAAGACTAAGGTAAACCCAGGTTTAAAATATACCCATCACTTTCTTATGTCATATAACAAAAAGAGACGGGGCTATTATAAAACCTAGGTTTTTCTTAGACCATCTTTTGTAATAAGGGGGAAGTTCATTGTTCAACAGGCTGTATAAACAAATGTTTACAAATGAATACATGGCGTTAATATAACGTTCCATGACCAAAGGTTTTTTTTTAAACTATACAAAATTTAAATGCCTAGTTGAACGTAACAAACTTAAAGTAAAAACTGCAAAAACGTGAACTCAGTTTAAACTCTCATCTACCACCGTTTTTGTTCATCGTTCATTTAGTTCATTCGTTCCCGCTGCGAATGAAAGAGGAGTCTGCTCTTGATTTATGGAGTGAACTATTAAAGTTGAGGAATGATCTATGTTATCATTAAGCCCACACTTTTTTGTAGTTGGTTAACTTGAATATTATACGGTTTGTGGGTGATTAAAACCTCGTGTTCACTAGGGGACATATGTCCTGCGACACGTGTCGCTAGAGATGTCAGGCTAAGTCGAGCGATGTCGGGTGACGTCGCACCACAAGTCTGGCAACAACGCGCGACTTGTCCTTTGTCGGCGTATCGCTTCAGTTGTGGGATAGAAGTAGTGTAGACATATGTCCTGTGACACGTGTCGCTAGAGATGTCAGGCGAAGTCGAGCAACGTCGGGCGCCGTAGCACCACAAGTCTGGCAACAACGAGCGACTTGTCCCTTGTCGGCGTATCACTTCAGTTGAGGGATAAAAGTAATGTAGACATATGTCCTGCGACACGTGTCGCTAGAGATGTCAAGCAAAGTCGAGCAACGTCGGGTGACGTCGCACCACAAGTCTGGCAATAACGCGCGACTTGTCCCTTGTCGGTGTATCGCTTCAGTTGAGGGATAAAAGTAGTGTAGACATTATGTCTTGCGACTCGTGTCGCTAGAGATGTGAGGCGAAGTCAAGCAACGTCGGGCGACGTAGCACGATAAGTTTGGCAACAACGCGCGACTTGTCCCTTGTCGGTGTATCGCTTCAGTTGAGGGATAAAAGTAGTGTGGACATATGTCCTGCGACACGTGTCGCTGGAGATGTCAGGTGAAGTCGAGCGACGTCGGGTGACGTCGCACCACAAATCTGGCAATAGCGCGCGACTTGTCCCTTGTCGGCGTATCGCTTCAGTTGAGGGATAAAAGTAGTGTAGACATATATGTCCTGCGACACGTGTCGCTAGAGATGTCAGGCGAAGTTGAGCAACGTCGGGCGACGTAGCACGATATGTTTGGCAACAACGCGCGACTTAACCCTTGTCGGCGTATCGCTTCAGTTGTGGGATAAAAGTAGTTAAGACATATGTCCTGCGACTCGTGTCGCTAGAGATGTCAAGAGAAGTCAAGCAACGTCCGATGACGTAGCACGATAAGTTTGGCAACGTCGCGCGACTTGTCCCTTGTCGGCTTATCGCTTCAGTTGAGGGATAAAAGTAGTGTAGACATATGTCTTGCGACACATGTCGCTAGAGATGACAGGCGAAGTCGAGCGACGTCGGGTGACGTCGTAGCACAAGTCTGGCAACAACGCGCGACTTGTCCCTTGTCGGCGTATCGCTTCAGTTGAGGAATAAAAGTAGTGTAGACATGACACGCTCATCCAAAACAATGACGTAATTACATTTTCGCAATTTTTCAGGAGAAATGTTTCAAAGTTTGGAATTGAAAATATAATTGTAATAGCGACCCGCCCCGGCTTCGCACGTATACGTTTTATAGCTTAAAACCTTCCTCTTGAATCACTCTATCTATTAAAAAAAACCGAATCAAAATCCGTTGCGTTGTTTTAAAGATCTAAGCATACATAGGGACAGACAAACAGCGGGAAGCGACTTTGTTTTATAGGTACTATGTAGTGATTTTAAATTATTTTGACTAAATCTTTAAATATTCACGTATTTTAGTTTATCATCAAATATTACATATACTAACTGACTATGAAAACTCAAGAAAACTGATTTTAAATGCCAAATAATAATATTTTTTTTGTAATTACGTCGTTGTTCTGTTGGATGAGCGAGTAATGTCCTGCGACACGTGTCGCTAGAGATGTCAGGAGAAGTCAAGCAACGTCAGGCGACGTAGCACGATAAGTTTGGCAACATCGCGCGACTTGTCCCTTGTCGGTGTGTCGCTTCAATTGAGGTATAAACGTAGTGTAGACGTGTGTTGTGTACGAATGTGAACGAACGATGTAGTGCTGCTGATCTTTATCGGTCCAACGAAAAGATGGCGAGACAAGATGTCTGGTGACGTTGGTAAACAACGCCCGACGTTGTCCGACTTCGCCCGACATCTCTAGCGGCACGTGTACAATACGGCCAACGTATCTCGGCGAGTCTGAAGTTAGTTGTTTGGCTGCGCAATCAATCTTTTAGAAACGAAATTGTCTACTGCGCAGCTAATCAGCTAACTTCAGACTCGCCAAGATAAGTCAGCCGTATTGTAGCGGGACATTTGTCCCTTAGTGAATACGAAGCATTAAGAATAAATGTAAGAAGATAGATAGATTTGTTTTCGTTCTATATAGACTAACACGTGTGGCTAGTGTTGCTGCAGCTCTATGTGCATACCATGGCTATGTCTCGTCTGTGTTGCGCTATGGCCTAATAATATGGGGTAATTCGGTTGAATTATTAAGAGTGTTTCGAGCTCAGAAAAAATGTGTACGCTCAATTTGTGGAGCGCACCCACTGGACAGCTGTGTTCCACTATTTAAAAAACTTAAAATACTGCCTCTTCCAGCACTATACATTTTTGAAATCTGTGTCTTTGTCCACCAAAATAGACGTGAATTTGAATTATTTAATGATGTTGTATCTAGACCCAGTCGCAAGGTGCATATGCTTAATGTTCCCAGGCGTAGAATAAAATTGTTTGACAACAATGCGTACTGCATGTCCATCACTGTTTATAATAAATTACTTGATGTCTTTAAAACTCTCAGCCTCAGAAGATTTAAATTTAAATTATTTAACTTTCTTTAAACCAAATGTTACTACTCAACTGAAGATTTTATGAAAGAAAAATTTACCTGAATATTTGACATTATTGCCTACAAAACATGTATCTCCTTGACTAAATTAATTAATGATGTTCAATGTATTTAATTTATTTTTAATTCTTATCTAATTTTAATGTAATGATGACCCATATTATTTTGTAAACCTTATTTGTACGCCGGAAACGGCAGAATATTATGATCATAATTATTACACATAACAACCTTGTACAATATTCTAACAAATAAATGAATTCTATTCTATTCTAAAATTCGCATCTGTCGCCGGACAAGCGAATCGTAATAGGCGACAACCCTAGCACCATAATTTGTCCCCGGAAATTGGGAATAGACGATATATTTGTAGACCTATGTATTTGTAGTCGGATTGTATAATAAAACTGAATTCAACAAAATTTAAATGCTAGCAATGTGTTCAGTTTATTCCGGCACAATCGTTTTCATTTACCTACCCATTTTGTTTTCATGCACCCATTTAAATGAGTCAACTTCAAATGGCTCTCTTGGAACTTATCTGCATTTTCCAGCTCGAATACGACCCTTTCAAGTTAAATATATGCAATCAAAGTGAAACAGAGCGCAGACATTAATATTAACGGTATCTTCACAAGTTTGTGTTAACGGCTTCGTCACACCAAACGCGGGTCTGGGGCCCAATTCTCCTAAAATAAATTGTTGCCAAACGCAATCGAACCACAACCGTCAGTCAGTTTTTGTTTTCGAAAACTTTCAAAATGATTGATTTTGTTTTTTGTGTCAAACAATTTGATAGCTTTTGAAATTGAGAACTGTCTGAATGAACGGTTCGGCCTTGGTTCGGTTGTGATTTATCTTAGGAGAATTGGGCCCCAGGAGCGTCAGTCAGTTTTTGTTTACGAAAACTGTCAAAATAATTGGTTTTGTTTATTGTGTCAAAAAATTTGACAGCTTTTGAAATTGAAAACTGTCTGAATGAACGGTTTGGCCTTGGTTGGGTTGCGATTTATCAAGATTATTTTTAGGAGAATTGGGCTCCTTTATTTTTTTCATAAACACAGTGATGAACAGAAGAATGGTGCAGGCCATATTCACTTTTGTTTATTCATTTAGCATACATTTTTAAATATACCCATAATAAAATATATTTTATATTTTATTAGCCACCGTCAAAAAAAAAAGACAATTCGTCAAAAAAACAAATCGTCTTCGTGCGAATGAGCACTAACGCAGACTTGCCGACGATACGCCTCGCTCATGACTCGCTAACGTCCCGCGCTCGCATTTTCTGTGATATGCTTCATAGTAACACAGTTTTACAATCCATACAGTTGGGTAACACCTTTAATTTCGGACGATCCCTCCGTCCGTATAGGTATTTACGTTGTCCTACGCAAATATGCAAGGGTTGAAAGCTATGTTATTTTTTCGAATCTTTATGAGGATTTTTATTTTCATCTCAATATTTTCCAACTCAGATAACAGTCTCAGATAGCCGTCGCCTCCTTCTGCGAGGAGGTGATGGCGACCAAAGAGGGAGCAGAGAGGGAGAGAGAGGCAGCTGCCACTCTCCCTTCCCGCGCCAGACGCACCGGGCGCCGGAGGGCGCGCGACGATCTCCGGTCACCGTAGCGTGTGGCCTGCGGGCAGCGGGTTAGGGGACCCGTCGCACGACCAGTAACAGGCCCGAGAAGGCGGCGCGCAGTGTTCCGTGCACGCCTCTCAGGAGAACATGGGGCTAGGCCCCACAGTAGGGAGAGGTCTGCCAGGGGCTGGCGGACCGAGACCTGCCGGGGTTGCGATGTATGTAGCTGTGAATCCCGCCAAGGGTCAGGAGAAGGAACACCGTGGGTTTTTAGCCGGTAAGAGTCCGGCATACCCTTTCGCCTTCCACGGGCGGAGGGCATCCATGAGGATATTCAGACGAAAGGTACCTAGGTATGTATTCCGAAAAATGGGAAATGTACCTCGCAATATGGGAAAATCTATGAAATTTTAGATCCTTGTTCTTTTTAGAAATCGAAAAACGCACCCACGATACAAGAGAAATCTTAGTGTGGGGCAACGCATAGGTATTAAAAAAAAAGATGTATTTGTATTTTTTGTTTGTTTCAGTTCTGTACTAGCCCAACAAGTCTACGTTGAGTTCAACTATATCAAAAGGAGTTTTTATTTTTTTTGCGCTCTTTATTTTCCATGTCACTTTCGACATTGGCATAATTGTCGACATCGGTACTAATTGCCGTTAAGAAAAATAGAAAAGACACGCCTCGCTAACGCCTCGCGTTCGGTGTGACGAAGCCTTACGACTTCAATTAAAGTCACAGACAGTGTCTCAAGGGAGGTGCCGTGTAGATCTGATGTGTACTGAGCTACCTAGTCCGAGTTTACACGAGTATGTAGGTCGTTTGAAACAGCTAATTTACATATACAGTCCTACATCTAACTGTAGGTCTACTGTACAAGGTGTAAACAAATTCGTATAGTTCTTTTAAACCACGTGATTTACTGGTGACACAGATTAACCCTAAATGAGTTTCTCTGAAAATCAATTAAAAAAAGAAATCAAAAGAAAACTTGGTTTTCTACTTCCGAGTCATTTTAGAGCCCCGAGATAATTGACTGTACCAAGCGATATCGCGTTAGTTGTGCCTAAGAGCTGTGTCACCTTTCTTTCAATCATTTATGCGTGGCAAAGAAAAACAAAAGAAAATCATTTTTTTTTCTTTAAACTTTATTGGGTGGTTTAGATACGATCGACGATCACTTACTCTTACCACAAGTTTTTTTTTGTTTCTATCTTAATAAAAATAAAAAATAAAATAATCTTTATTTCGGATAAGTAACGTCTATAGTTGGTTATTAAAAAAGAGATAAAGGAAGTTACAAGTTAGTAAAAAAACCCGTGCGGAATTTATCTATACCAGTAATAGATCACGTTGTTTTAAGGAACTACACGAATTCGTTAACACGCTGTATACAGGGTGTTAACGAATTCGTGTAATTCCTTAAAACCACATGATCTACTACTGATGTAGACAGGCCCCGCACGGGATTTAGCTTGATTAAAAATAAAACAATAAAAATATTTATTTTTTCATGCGGCTTTGTTACCGATCGTATCTAAACCACCTAATAAGGATTCAGTAAAAAAATTATTATTAATTTTTTTGCAAAAAAAATGTTTTGTTTGTGTGAACATTTCCATGCCACGCACAAATTAATGAAAGCACGGCGACTCGGCTGGCAGGGATGACTAACGCGATATCGCTCTTTGCAATCAGATAACTCAAGGCTCTAAAATGACTCAGAAATAGAAAACCAAGATTTTTTAAAAAAAATTTTTTATTTGATTTTCAAAATTTCCCATTTAGGGTTAATCGTTGTCACCAGTAGATCACGTTGTTTTAAGGAACTACACGAAATCGTTAACACGCTGTATAGTTTCGGTTTTGTCACTTGGGACCTAACACGCTTATATCGATGTAATGTGGCTTTATGACATAATGTATCTGCCTAGCTTTGCCAACATAGATGGGGTCACCTTCCAGTCTAACCAGATGCGGTTAAACACCTGTATTTTACACGGAGCGCCAGGCTGTATCTCATGAACCGTGATAGTTAGACAGTTGAAATTTTCACAGATGATGTATTTCTGTTGCCGCTGTAACAAAAAATACTAAAAAACAGAATAAAATAAAAATTTAAGGGGCTCCCATACAACAAACGTGATTTTTTTTGCTCGTTTTTGCTCGATATTGATAACGGCAACAGGTAGACGCTTGAAATATTCACAGAATATTTAGTTATATATTCACTTTAAAAATAAATACTTAAAATAAAATAAAACAAATATTAAGTGGGGCTCCCATACAACAGACATGATATTTTTGCCGTTTTTATAGATAACTAGCTGACCCGGCGAACTTCGTACCACCATATTATTTTTGTTATCAACTGCTGGCTGAACAACTGAACGTCAATCTGTCAAAGTTTTGTCAAATTATTGAAGATCTCTCACAGTCTTCTGTCTCATTCACTCATTCACTTTTCATATTATGAGATTTTTAGATAAAAACTGTGTTTTTTTGTAATTATAATCTATCTGTCTATCTACCTACCTATCTATCTACCAATTTATCTGTCTATCGATCGATCTACCTATCTATCTTACCTATCTATCTATCTATCTACCTACCTATCTATCTGTCTCTCTCTCTCTTCTTACTTACTTACAACCATTTTCATGCATGCGGTAAACAAACGAAGAATATGGACATACTGAGATAATTTCGTTTTTTTTTAATTTCAAAATTTTCTTTCATAAGAACCTTCTCCTGACAATTACGAACACAACAAAAAAATAATTAGCGGAATCGGTCCAGCCGCTCACGCGTGATGCGATGACCAAGGGAAATAGCGATTCATTTTTATATATATAGATGGTACAGAACCCTTCGTGCGCAAGTCCGACTCGCACTTGGCCGGTTTTTTTTTACGTTTTGTAGAGAAACTCACCTAACGGTGAAAGGGATAGGGCTCAATATAATACTAATTAAACCTACATCTTTAAACCTATGAACGCTTTCTGCCTATAACAACATCTATTTCACAATACAACGCAAACGAGCTGACATCCGCAAACTGTGTACGTCATTATCTTCGAGTCGTGACGTAACATCCGGTGATGTATCGCCCTCAATTTGGCAGTGACGTGTATCCGGGTATTACGTCACAGGCTTACGGTATTAAGGGTGTAATTACGTTCGGAGAACGGAGTAATAAATAGTACTATACACTATACTATACTGTATACGTACAGAAAGCTCACTTCTGAACTAATGCATCTAATAAGTAAAAAAAGCGCTCCGTGCATTTTAACTTGTGCAATTTTGCTCAACCAACGTAGGTGTCGGGGTACGAAACGAGGTGTCGAGTGTTATCGAGAAGAAACGAATGTTAATGTTGAATACTATTTATTATTATCGTCTCACACTCAAAATGTTCTTAATGTTAAATGTTATATGAAATGATGATGATGTTACATAAATGTTCTTAACGCGGCTAATAAACTGTTAGTTGAATACACCCGGCTAACGCGGTAGACAAAGGTGCACTGAACTTAATATAAAATACTAAGTAATAAAATTAGGTTCCCGCGTCACGCCGATATTGCAAACTAAGGTGTTCGGTGAAAACACCGAACATATTCCGGGCCACGAAAGACTGGGATGCTGCGATGAAACAATGTTATGTTAGTAAAATGATAGTATGAACATGATAAAATATTTACAAGGTGAAAACAATCCAACCTAAGATTAAAATGTTAGTAAAAGAAAGTAAAAATTATTTTAAATTAACTTAAGAGTTTGTTGCTCCTAAAGGATTCCTAGGCACGCGAGGACACGCCCTATTCACCATTGGATTGTTTAATTCGTCATAACTACGTGACGCACTAAATTGACGTTCACTAATGTTTGGCCGCGCACTAACACTAACACAATTATTGACGTTCACATCACTAACACTTCTGGTGGGTTGAAGCTCCATGTCTGCCGTGATGTGGGCGCCGCGCGCACGCCGCCGCTGCCATCTGTACAGCAGCGCTCCCGCCGCCAGCGCCCCCGCGCCGACCAGGATGTAGCTGACTGCATACTGATGGATGTCATGAGTGGATAATGTTTCTCCTACTTCCACTTGACTGTTTTTCATGTCGTCGATGCGTTTGTGTAGATTTTGTAAGGCGGACTTCATCTCGCCTGAGTCTGATGCGTCTTGTAGGTTTTTAGAAGGCATTGTACTGTTGATTATGAAATTTAATTGATCCATCTCTGGTATAAAAATTCCCGTGCTCATCTCCATTCTATTTGTCTTTTGACTCTGAATGTTTAGAGTAAAATCGTTCCCTTTCAGCATGCAACCTGGATCTAAATATAAGACACCAGCTTTGTTCAGTTGTACCTTGTTTATTTGTTCACCACAGATTATTTTGACGTCATAAATGTTGCAACAATGGTACAAAAATAGCGATGGATTTTTTAGTGATGTCCATTGGTTTGCACATCTGGATCTTCGTACCTTGCACTTCTTGGTATCTCGGTCGAGATCACAGAAGTTGTTTTCATTGTTAAGATGGTACATTGTCATTTTCAAAGCATTTTAATAAATCATATATTTTAGTGTATCAAGCGCACTCAAGCAGCATGGTTGTTTTATTCTATCACATCAGTTAGTTAGAACGCCATGCATATCATCAGGCACCAGCAGCCTAACCTAGCAGGCATCAGCAGCCGCTAGGTCTAGGTAGGCTAGTAGGCAAATGACGACACGTTTGGTGCAGTGGATTAGCGATTAGCTTCTGCGCTACGGGTCGTGGGTTCGATTCCCGCACGGAATAAAAAATTGTATGGCCTACAAATAGTTGTTTCTGGTCTGGGCGTTTGTGTATCTGAGATTTGTGTCTGTAAACGCACCCACGATACAAGAGAAATCCTAGAGAGGCGCAAAGTTTAAAAAAATACGACTTCCCGAGTGGAGGTGAGCCGCCTTTGGCAGAAGCCACGCGATGCGATGCGGCTCAGGCGCGGCGGCTGAGCGGTGCCGCTGCGGCGTAATACATACTCCATGGTAGAGCGGGGGCACACGATGCGTTGCGGCGCCGAAATGTTGTTATGTCGCAGCGGCGCCGTAGCAGCGTTGGACAGTCTGTTAAGGCCTAATGTTATGAGGTAGTCCATATCAATAACATCTAGATTGGTACTCATTTTTTAAAACCTCAATCACAATAAAAAAAAACGAAATGAGCGAGCGTGTGTCCTTCCTTGTGACGAATAAACAACTGCGCGGTGCCGCTCCGACGTCGCAACGCATTCACCCCTCCCCGCCTCGTCTCGATGGTTGCAAGTCCGGTGCGGCGCCGGAGCGCATCGTGTGACATGCCACAGATATTTCTATGTAAGACGACGCCGCACCGCCGCCGCAACGCATCGTGTGCCCCCGCTCTTACACACGGTGCGGTGCGGCGCCGCGCCGCACGCTCACCGGACCAAGACGAGTGGGGAGGGAGTATGCGCCACAGCGGCGCTGCTCCGACGTCGCAGACCGCAGATGTGTTCACGGAAAGCCGTTACACACGGTGCGGTGCGGCGCCGCGTGGCTCTTGCGAAGAAGCGTACTACGTGTGCAAGTTGATGCGGCAAAATGGTCGCCGTGCCGCACCGTGTGACTTCTCCTTTTGATTTGTACAGAAAAACCGACACTGTTCCGACGTTACACGAGTTGTCACGAGCGATATCACAAAAAAGCTTTTTCAATGCCTACGAAAGCGGTGGAGAAAGTATCCTTACAGAAAATTACATAGATATACAACGTGTTACAAAAATACCCCTAAAACCGAAAGGGGATTAAAAGGTCCCTTGTAAAACGTCTTTGGCAATATTTTAAAACAAAATTAGGACACATAAAAAAATTTGGGCAAATCATATAATAAAATCATCACTGAAACGCAACCCTGAAAACATAAAAGTAAAGAGTAGACTACGCAAAAAGTTATTTACATTCTTACCTAATTTCCTCTGAGAGTTAAATGACAACAACCATAAAATACTACTTGATTAACATTTTCTTTTTTAAGGAAATTATGTAACACGTTGTATTTTCGTACCTGAGAATAGATCCCTGAAATTCAAGGATCGGTTTAATTATCTTGTTTCAAGTCATTGGTTTTGTAATCATTGAGTTGAAAAGATAAGGAGCCACTCATTTTATCATTAAACCAAAATAGAATACTTACGCTTGGTAACTAAAATCGAACCGTTTTGCTTACTAAACGTCATGGCACACTATACCGGCACCACAACGGCACCGCTCCAACCCAGCAATTAACTTGTCATTCAAATTAGAACATTAAATCGTGTGTCGTATAATATATTTCATAATGTCAATATGAAAAAGCCAACGGCGGGCAGTCAGCGCGCTTGCCGCTACCATACAAGTCGACTTGCAGCCAGCGCGCTGCAAGCGAGCGGACCGCGTGCTTACTGCGCGCCGTCTCCGAGTCGCCAGCGAAACAACGTCGTTGCGCCAAATTCCTTATAACTACTGTGTTCGCAGTAACAGCAAGCTTGCACCTCGCAGCCGGCGCGTGGTCTGCGAGCTTATAGCTCGCGAACGACGCGTAGTAAGCGCACTAGCGGCTAAAATTCGAGGCGACGCCGTGCTGCAGCTATGCAGTTGCGGTGTTGGTATAATGTGCCATGACCTTAATGCTATTTGCGACTAAGCGTTGGGCAAAAATTTTGTTGGTGAAGAAGATATTTTGCTGCGGATGCTATTAAAAGGTGAGAGGATTACTACGCTACGATATACAACGTTATTTTTAATATACACAAAAACCGAGACACCCCAACAATATTTTCATCAGAACTGCCTGAATATGTGTTTTTTAATAAATCTCCAAGTTACATCGTAGTTTATGTCGCGTTAAGTTCCGTAGTAAAGTGTGAAATGCCTGAGCTGTGCTATGCAGGAGTTGTCTAATACACGGAAACTGACCGAGCGGGCCATCTCAAGCCTCAAGGTGTCTATTCCCGTCAACTGTGAAGGGTAGAAACCTACTGAAACAAAATTGAAATTTATGAAAAAAACTAATGTGGTGTAAAAAATATGTCAATCGATTCTGCTAGTGATTCTGAACAAACTAGTTTCAGGTTTTGTATATACTAAAACTAAGCTTGTACTTATAGATACGCTTCAGAACTAGAATAAAAAAAAAGAAAAACCGACTTAAAAGAAAACTGGAAAAAGGAAAGTAATTAGGTGCCCTAATATAAAATTAACAGTTTCAGAAGTCGGTGCTAATCCACGCTGGAACAAATTGAAGGCAACGACTTCTGAAACTGTTAATTTTATAATGTGCTTATTATTTTACTCTTTTAAGTTTTTTAAAGTCGGTTTTCTTCTTGTTTTTAAAGTTATTTTATTATTCTACTTTGAGTGGCATAAACAATTCATAAACATGCGATCACAGCAATCGCGAGTGATTTGCTGTTGTCTATTGAAGAGTTCCATTGTCTAACTCCGAAGGTCTTCATCAAATCTTCACCAAACTTAAATGGGACCACCTCGGGAAAAGTGTGCCTATAAAATTAGATGAGTTCCCTCGATTTTTCCAGGATCCCATCATCAGATCCTGACCTGATGACCGTGAGACCACCTGGGAAATATACCCTTTCAAACAAAAGAAGAATTTTACAAATCGGTCCAGGCGTCTTTGAGTAATCGGGGAACATACACAAAAAAAGATTTCGACGAATTGATAACCTCCACAGTTCATTGAAGTCGGTAAAAAAAAAAAACGAACGGTTCACAATTGGCGACGATATTGCAGAAAACCATAAAAAATAAACTTACACCTCGCGATTGAGAACCTTCTCCTTTTTTTGAAAGTCGGTTAAAAATTAGTTAAGTATTAGAAACCCGACAAGAAGCGGGGAGTGAAACGATGACCAATTCCTTGCAGATAATGAACGGCTTAATGTTCAGGAAACAATTAGTTGGAACTAACCGAGGGGTATAATAGTCCCATCGTAATATTACACGCCTCACAACCTTTACTATAACCCTAAAATACTATGACCTATAGGGCGAGGTTAAACAGCGAACTGAGAATAGAATAGAATATTGGTTTATTTGCATAGAATGTAGGTACATAAAATTTAGGTGATAACAAAAAATATTGATCCTTGTACAATCTACCTTAAATTTAGGCATGCAAACATTAGCGAGAATATAAATTAAATCAAATTGAAATTAATGATAATTATTAATATTGTGAAAAATAGGTAAATGTAATGTAATATAGAGTAATGTCAGTCTACAATTTATCATTTAAAAAATCATTAATAACACTTTTCAAGTAATAGTGCTGTAAGTTTCTCTTTAAATAATTGGATAGTGCTGTTTTTTATAATGTCAGGAATTTTGTTATATATAATAGGGCCCATGCTAAAAACATTTTTCTTAAGAAAGCAGTTTTGTAACTGCCAACATGCAGTTACAAAACTGAGATAACTAATAAGGTTTTTTTCAGACGTACCATAATTATGAATGAAAAAAAAACGCTTATTTGGACTGCAGTGAATGCTCGATATAGATCGGAATAGGTAGAGCATATTTCCCTAAACTTCGAGGAAGGAAGTAACATAGAGCGGATAATACCTCCTCTAAAATCACGGAATAATTATAATGACGTTTTATTCCCGGGATTTAAAAATCCTGAATTATTTATTGGACATTATTTATAGTTACTAATTATTTATTTGAAGAATCATATAACATTTTTAGGGTCCCGTACTAAAAGTTTTAAATTAAAGAGCTTTGTTTTACATATTACATACCTACATTGTTTTACGTTTTACATAGTACGGAACACTAAAAAATATTCTAAGATTTGTCAAATCAATATTTTTTAACTATAAATAAAGTCCAATAAATAATGGCTTATTATTTTCCAGGTGACTAATAACTTAAAAGGCGACTAAGTGTTTGCAACTAATAAAATGAGGCGAGGAGCTATAAATAATGACTTGGCGACTAATAATGTTAGCAGGGTGGGTGGTTAAGGGGAATCCCGACATGGATAGGTTAGGTTCGAAGGGGATGACGGGGGCTAGAGTGAGCGAGCGAAGCGAGCGAACGAAGCCCCCGCCATCCCCTTCGTGTTAGGTTACTTTAAACCCTGCAGACAGAAATAGGAGCCCCGCACAGCGGGGCTCCGTCGACTTAAGCTCCTTCACTGTAGCTGCCAACCTATTATTTTTGCTACCCATTTTAATTATTTTTAAAACCCCCTGCCTGCTTAAAATGCTACTTCACTGTAGCTGCCAACCTATTATTTTTGCTACCCATTTTAATTATTTTTAAAACCCTAAATCAGATTAGTTTGTCGCCGCGTTAAATACATGCCATAAATAATTCGATTAGGTTACTTTAAAACTTGCAGGCAGAAATAGGAGCCCCGCTGTGAGTGGCTCCGTCCACCATGAATTTAGGACTTATGACTTTTATTGAACACTGTTTTAATTTATGCTTTAGAATGTTATGCTTAATTATTATGCTTAAAAAAATATGCGGAAGCTGTTATGCGTAAATAATGTTATGCGAAAATATAATTAGGGGAAACAAAAGTATGCCAAGTTACATTAGGTCTTAAAATCTTATGCAAATAGATAAGGGAACCTGATAGCCTATTGTTCAGTAAGATCGCGCAATGGGACTAACTCTACGCCATATTTCGTCATATACAGATAACGCAATCACGCGAGATTTGAATCGCCATTTATAACCCTTGTTTTGAAATGTTCTCTGTATCATCCGTTGTAAAATAAAAACATTTCTTTCTCCTTTCTTTCTTTATCTCCCCATCCCTCTGAAACTCGTTTAACTTTAAACGAATACTTGCTCGCATTTCACCATTCTCATCGCAGTTAATGAAGCGAATATGATAATACGGAACCACGTAACTGCGTGCCTACACGACAATCTTGGCGCTGTATCTATATAAACAATCTTTGCGCTAGTGATGTGCCCCTCGAGAGAAACCTCGTTTGAGTTCCTCAAAATGAAAAATGAGGGAGATACTTGTATTTCAACTTTGAACCATCTCATCTGAAGCGCAGTTCAGAGTACCTACTCTATACAATTTCGCTATATATGTAGTAAAGCACATTGCGTCATAAGCTATAATTATGTGGCGGCATCTATCCACGCCACATGCAAACTACGCAACACACCGGTGGTGTAGACGACTACAGCGACAATATCAACAACTCTCAGAGATGACAGTTCCTACATCGCGCTATCATGATTTAACACGCAGATAGTATATACAGCATGTAAGGGTAAACACCGTTATCACTCAAACCATGGGTAGTTGAAGTGAACACAAAAATATAGGAACGAGTAAAAAAAAAAAAGTATACACGCGCGTGAAATGAGCGGCGCGGCGGCGCTACGACGCGGCGTACACGCACTTGCTAACGAGACAGCTGACTGACTGGAGTAGCAAACTGTGCGGGGCCGTGAGTCGGGCCACGCGGCGAGTTCCCCACGCCCCCTCCCGTAGCTTGTTGCTCCCGCGCATAGGGTGAAATGCTTTTGAGCAAAAATGAAAGTTTTATAAAAAAAAAGTAATTTTTCATTGATTTTACGTTCTATAAATGAAATCAAACCACTGGTTTCAAGGATAACGGTGTTTACCCATACAGCCTGTATTTACAACCAATACAATATTGGGCAACATTAACCATTGGGCAGTAGCCCGCCAGGCACAAGACTCCGCCTGATTGGAGGATCCTCCCTTTGGTTGGAGGAACACCATAACTCGTTCTTCCACAACTATACAGCATTACGTTCACACTATACGCTACATTGCAAGCCGGTCTTCTGTGTATAGCAATTTATTTGACGGCGATCCGTCGGGCGACGTACGGACGAGGTAGAAGTGAGACAGAGTGGGGACCGGAGAATAGTACAATATAGCTCTGAGAATCGCTCAAGTTTATCGCGTACAGCAAGCCAATACTTTATAGCATAGCTTTGTGTGAACGTGTCCTTATAAAATGTATGCTGAGCGATATCGTTGTACTATACAATATTTGCTATATGCTATTTATATTATAGAGAAGTTTGAACTGCGCTTAATTCCTCAATTTATACTTGTATAAGCGCGAGTGTATATCTGACTGATGAACGAGTGAGTGATCAACTGTCCATTCAGTGTTGGCAATTTGTCGAAAAAAAGTAATTTTTAATTTCTTTTTATACATTTTAAACTTAGAAAAACATTTTTATGTGATGTAATAATACCTAATTGTTTTTATCTTAACTAATACAGAATTAGTTATCAATAACAAGGAAATATTTTCTAATCTGGTATTACTGAGTTGAGTCTGGTCACATGATAATACTAAAAAATAAAAAGTTGTGTAAATATAATGATGGTAAAGTAAAGTTTGGACCATTATTTTTTGTTAGGATAATAGTAACCTAAGTATTTGGTAAGTCGTCGATTTCGTGAACTTAGACTTTGCTAAGCATTTGCTAAGCACGCACTCAGATGAATTCAAAGACGGCTCTATAAATACTGACTTTATCTTAAGTCTAAAGTTAAGTCTGAGCAAAGTCCAAGTTGGATCTATAGATCTCAGCCTAAGTCTGCGGGCACGAAACTTGCGACGGCCGAGCGATGGCGGGGCGGCGCGACGGCGATGTATACAAAAGCATTGCACAGTATAGCGACGGGCACGAAACGGGCGACGGCGGAGCGGGGCGATCGAGCGATGCATGAGCGGCGGTGACAACGAGTGGCGGTGGCGACGAGAACAAACTAGTTTGGTTTCGTCACTTGCGCGGGTACACAGTGTTGTATTGATAATCAAATGTCTCTATACTTATTCTTGTATAGTTGTAAAATTTCATTGAATGACACCTTAGCTCGTAATAAAGCGTAGAAAATTCTCCCAAATTGAGTCTTCGTTGATTTATTGGATGAACACCATCTCTAGGTAATAATAATTCCCTCATAGGAGACTAGGCTCCAATAGTTCTCTTCGACGTAAACTCATGTTTCTCACAACACTGCTCGAGCGCTACTGACCGCCAGCTTGTTTCGTGCCCGCGCGAGATATCGCTGCCTGATCGCCCCGTGTGGCGTCGCCCCGCTGCCGCCATCGCTGCCGCCATCGCTCGGACATCGCAAGTTTCGTGCCCGCAGACACGATGTAAATATTTGATGAGGAGTGTTCGTGCGTCCGCGCACTTGGCACCCTTTCTCGCTCCTTCCCTCACCCAGCGACGAGGCACCCGTGCCCGTCGCTCACCAGTCTCTCTCACCTATCCTCTCCTAGAATGACGGGATGACGGGTGCCTCATGAATACCTCACGAGGTAAATCGAGATCCGCCCTCAGGCCGCTTGTACACGCTAAGAAATTTCACCGTGTCTGCTGCAGATAGGACCAATTCATCATGTACACGACAAGAATTTTGTCGGATCTAGGCACGAAAACTTCTCGTGTCTACTGCAGACAAGACGAATAGGAACGTGTAATCGTTAAGATTGTTTTCGGGCAGTCGTGCGCTACGTCCACGCAAACAAAAGTACAAAAACTACCTGAACCATCTTACTCTACCCCGCCCCCCACTGCATCGCAGCAACGTTCACGCGTCGTGTCTAGCGGAGGCAAGATTTTTTTCTTGATCAGCGCCGAAGTAGTGTACACAGTTCGTGTGTAGAAACGACACGAATTCTTGCATAGGCCCGGCGACTTTTTAACCGACTTCAAAAAAAGGAGGAGGTTCTCAATTCGGTCGGTATTTTTTTATTTATGTATTTACACCGATTACTCCGAGGTTTCCAGTCTGATTAGTGTGATTCTTTTTTTGTTCGATGCAGTATACTTGTCATTTGGTCCCATAAAAATTTCATCCAATTTGGTTCAGTACTTTTTATTTTGTGAGCATTTTTTTATTACTGCTATGTGGATGATGTAATTATTTTTATGTATGTTCGGGCATAACTCCGTCGTTTTTAGACGGATTTGCAAAATTTTTTTTTGTTTGAAAGTGTATTCTTCCGAAATGGTTCCATTTAAATTTGGTGAAGATCTGCTGAAGAAGATCCCTCGGAGATTGACAATGGAACTCTTCAATGAATAACAGCCAATTACCCGAGATTGCTGTAATTGCATGTTTGTGTACTGTTAATGCCCCTAAAAATCGAAAAATAAAATAAGTTTAAAAAAAAAGTAAAAACCGACTTCAAAAAAAAAAGTAAAAAGAGTAAAATAATTACCATATTATGAAACTAACAGTTTCAGAAGTCGGTGCTTTCAGTTATGTTCAGTGTAAAATTGCACCGACTTCTAAAACTGTTAGTTTTATAATATGGTAATTATTTTATTCTTTTTAGTTTTTTTTTGAACTCGGTTTTTACTTTTTTTTTAAAGTTTATTTTATCTTAGCGTGTACTTACAAGCGGCCTCATACTCGTTTAAAATAGAGATATCCATCACTACTTTGTTACGCCCTCTATGGTTAAATTTAGCTAAGTAAAGATACCCGCCTCGCTTTCCCCGGAGGCTGTGGTTCTAGGCTAACAATAGGCTTTCGTCACCTCTCTCCTCGTGTTTGTTGTTAAGGAGATCAGCTTAAGGGATTATGTTGATTGGATGGGCATCAATTCTCTTCAGGCAATTATAACAATTTGTCAATGTACCTTTACCGTTTTACCGTAAGTTGAATTCTGACGTTTCTCTATAAAAGGTTACTTTACAAAGAATATCAAATATTTAAAAAACAAAACATGTACCTACTATACAAGCTTAGTTTTAGTATATACTAAACCTGAAACTAGTTTGTTCAGAATCACTAGGAGAATCGATTGACATATTTTTTACACATGTTTTTTTTTTCTTTAATAATCAATTTTGTTTCAGTACTTTTCTACCCATAACAGTTGACGGGAATAGACACCTTGAGGCTTGAGAGGGTCCTATCGATCAGTTTCCGTGTATTAGACAACCCCTGCATATCACATCTCAGGCATTTCACACTTTTTTAGGGAACTTAACGCAACATAAACTAAGGTGTAACTTGGAGATTTACTAAAAAAAACACATATTCAGGCAGTTCTGATGAAAATCTTGATGGGGAGTCTCGGTTTTCGTATAAAGTAAAAATAAGGTTGTATACAAGATTAGTCGGAAAGGGGGTACTAAGCCACTTAATGTATCACTGATGACGGTTTTAAAACAAGTGTTAAAATTTCAATGTGTTTTAATTAAAGTGTGAATTACATGAATTAGTTTACTCTGTATAGCCTCGCTCAACCCATCTCATCACATTCCTCGCTCCGCTCGCTAAAGGTCATCTAAGCCTTGAGTGTTAGAAGGTGGAAATGTCCCGAAATAAGTGACGCATATAAAATAATGGAACATACTAGTAGTATAGATATCTACAGTGTGTTAACGAATTCATGTAATTCCTTCAAACCGCGTGATCTACTGGTGAAATTGATTGACCCTGCATAGGTTTTTTTCAGAGTCAACAAAAAAAAGTTTTCAAAAAATGAACCTTGGTATTCTGTATCTGAGTAATTTTAGCGTCCCAAGTTAACTGATTGCGTGGACCGGTATCGCGCTAGTCGTACCCGTCAGCTGTGTCGCCGTGCCTTCATTCATTTATACATGGCATCGAAATTTTGTAAGACATAAAAATTTTATTCGAGAAAAAAAAGTTTATTTTTATTTTTAATCAATCTAAATCCCGTGCGGGGTTAATCTATACCTTTTGACCGCTTGATTTTTGAACAGTTACCGTGCCCCTAGCGCCCAGCTCATAAATCGGTAAAATAATAACGACTGAAAAGAGTATTAAAAACATGTTATGTCAATAAATAAATACATTTTAAACACAGGTTTTTTGTCGTATTTACCCGACATGGGCGGTTAATGGGTTAATACTCGTAGATCATGTGGTTTGAAGGAATTACACGAATTCGTTTACAGGGTGTAAACGAATTCGTGTAATTCCTTCAAACCACATGATCTATTAATGGTATAGATTAACCCCGCACGGGCTTTAGATTGATTAAAAATGACTAAAACTTTTTTTCCCAAATAAAATGTTTATGTGATAGAAAATTTCGATGCCATGCACAAATGAATGAAGGCACGGCGACACAGCTTACGGGCACGACCAGCGTGATATCGCTCCACGCAGTCTGTTAACTTGGGACGCTAAAATTACTCAGATACAGAATACCATGTTTCATTTTTTTTTTTACTTTTTTTTGTTTGTTCTGAAAAAACCTATGCAAGGTCAATCAGTGTCACCAGTAGATCACGCGGTTTGAAGGAATTACACGAATTCGTTTACACCCTGTATACAGCATGTAAGGGTAAACACCGTTATCACTCAAACCATGGGTAATTGACTTAAACATAAAAATATAGGACAGAGTAAAAAAAAATTTTTAAAAAAATACGCGTAAGAAATGAGCGGCGCGGCGGCGCTACGACGCGGCGTACACACACTCGCTAACGAGACAGCTGACTGACTGGGGTAGCAAACTGTGCGGGGCCGTGCTTCGGGCCACGCGGCGAATTCCCGACGCCCCCTCCCATAGCTTGTTGCCCCCGCGCATAGGGTGAAATGCTTTTGAGGAAAAATGAAAATTTTATAAAAAAAAATTGTTATTTTTCACTGATTTTACGTTCTACAAATGAAACCTAACCACTGGTTTCAAGGATAACGGTGTTTACCCTTACAGCCTGTATTTATCTAAAAACATAAAAATAACCTTATATCCTATATACATCACTTAAAACCTCACTTAAGATCTTGGCACTGTCACGTCTCACGCTCAACTCATAGAATGTCATCTTAAGCCGTTGTTAGTCGGAAATGTCCCGGAGTAAGTGGTAAAATGATGACAGAGGCCTTTGTAGTCGGTTTAGTAGAGTGACCATGATTTATGAGATTAGGCGGACAATCCTAAAACGAAAATGAAATGAAACTATTCTAAAAAGAAACATTGATGTTCAAGTTATGATTATTTTTGTAAAAATATGAAATTAACAAAGAAGTATTTTGAACGACGCAATACAACGCACTGCACTGGTAAGTGAAGTTGTGATTTGACTATGGCGCAAACAATACGTATAATATTAACAATGGCAATTTAAATATTTAAAGTAATGTAAAGAAACCAGTAATTGTTTGCAGCTCTTAGTATATGCAAAGCAGAAAGATTTAATGTAGTTTAATTTAAAGTAATGTTACTTGAAACTAATCGGTTATTCTACTGTATCTTTTGAATTGTAACTTATTTTACGTTTGATCCAACTCACGCTGATACAACTCACATGGCAACGTTTTTCATAAAAAAATGCGGAGTCACATCGTCAAATCTATCTATGAAAATAAATCAAGAGTATTTTTTTAGCATTTGATCCGAACGGAAACATCAAATGAATCCGATTCACATAACCCGATGCGTAAATTACAAGATTAGGATGTAGAAAATAAAATAAAAATATATTCACAAAGTTTCATACAACGAGATTTACATTTAGGGTCGAACAGAATATAAAATGTGGGAAAAAAATATTTATTACTTCAGTTAGAGGTAAATGCAAATGTCTTGAGCACCAAATTCACTAGCAAGTTTTGTTTGCGCAACCGACTTTCAAGCTGTGAACATACCCCTAGCAAGTCGACTTCTGCAAGATTTCCGAACTTAGCGAGCACTTGCTGCAATAATTTTCACAAAAAAACTTGATGGTGGATTTGGGGCCTTAGTTTCGATTGCCTGACCATGAAGGGTGTAATTGACTTTTTTTTGTCAGCCTATACTGTTCCTCTGCTGGGCAAAAGCCACCTCCATATTCCATAGGGTTACCTACTTTAAATTTATTGGCAAAACTACGCACAGATCTCAATTTGAAAATAATTTTAAATAAAGGTTTGTTTTTATATTTTTACTAACCTTTCTGCCTAGTTTGGTGACATAGGTACTACAAAGTATTGATTCCAGCGATTAGCATACATATTAATTTTTATTGGTCTGTGAAGTTTTTGACAGTTGATTTGAAGGCACTGGTGAAAAGAAAATCGCCATGTAAGTTAGTTACATGGCTTACTTTTTGTCACATGAAAAGGCGAATTATAGGTAGCAGACATTTAATCCCTTCTAAACATTTGGTCATGCTGGTAAACTTAAAATACTAAAAAAAATACATACACATAAAGATGAACAACAACAAGTCCCAACACATTTTATTTTTAAACAGTTACTTTTTCAAAGCAAAATAAAAAATTAATCCTGTTTTTATTTTCGTCATCGTGGTAACCCTGTCTCGCCGGCGTGTCGGCGCCTCGTAATCAAAGCACACTCATCCCCCTGTCAAGTAGGCTCACCATATCTCCGATATTAAACACCGGACAGTTCCTGGCACGGAATTTATAAGAAAAAATATGGGAATCGTTTTCTCAGTTCCGGGTGGAGGTTTATGATTGAACCAATGGAGATCGGTTTCTCATTTCCGGTTTTTATGATTAGTAGCCAATAGAAGCAGTCATTCATGTACATGTGTGTGTCATTTTTGTAGATACAATTTAAATTCAGGGAACAAAACGACACGTTTGACGTTTGACGACGCGTTTGGTGCAGTGGCTAAGCGATTGGCTTCTGCGCTGCGGGTCGTGGGTTCGATTCCCACACGGAACAAAAATTTGTATGGCCTACAGATGGTTGTTCCGGGTCTGGGCGTTTGTTTGTGAGATTTTTTGTGTCTGTAAACGCACCCACGATACAAGAGAAATCTTAGTGTGGGGCAAAGTTTTATAAAAAAAAAAAAAACGGTTTTTTTACTGATGCAAGATCGTTCGTTAGAGCAAGCATAATTGGAGTTAAACGGTACAATTTTCGTTATTTTCCGCTTTTTATTTTGCTTTCACTTGAAATGAAACGTCTTAACACAAAATGAAACCAAAGTGAACGGGAAACGAATGTAAAATGAACATTTTCCTAGTGAACGAAAAATGTTCTGCATTATTTCGCCTTTAGGTGTGCCTAAAGGCGAAATAATGCAGAATGCAAATAATGACCAACGTAGGCTTATGAGCCTACGTTGGTCATTGGATGTCTACATCATCAACCTACAGACGTCTTATATTGTGACTTCAATTATTGTACATTCATCGCAGTAGCCCCCGCAGTATTACATTTTGAAAATGAGCATCCATGGAGTTTCTTGCCGGTTACTAACTATGGAGAAAACTCCGTAGTTTTACTTTGCGGAACCATCATCTGCCTAGCCTTTTCCCAACTATGTTGGGGTCGGCTTCCAGTCGAACCGGATGCAGCTGAATATCAGTATTTTACATGGAGCGACTGCCTATCAGACCTCCACAACCCAGTAACTGGGTAATACGATACTCTTGGTAAGACTGGTTGTCAGACTTTCTGGCTTCTGACCAACAGTAACGACTGTCAAAGATCTACAAATGACAGCCGGGACCAAAGGCTTTACGTGCTTTCCGAGGCACGGAGGAAACTCGCTATGGTAAATGGTCACCCATCCACAGACCAACCTCGGCAAGCGTGGCTTAACCCGGAAGATCGGTCTATGCGGCTGTAATTATTTAGCCACGAGCTCCCTTTTTACTTTGCGGAACCGTTCAACTTAATTGTCGAGATCTTTCTTAAGTGCATGTACTTTTCCGAGCTATGTTGGGGTCAGCTTCCAGTCTAATCAGATGCGGCTGAATACCAGTATTTAATACGGAGCGACTGTGATCAGACCCCCTAAACTCAGTTACTGGCCAATGCCGATATCCTAAGGTGAGACCGGTGCATGTACACACGGCTACACTTCAAGCTATGCAAAACCAGTATAAGCTGACCGTTACTTGTGCGAAAAGATTATACAAAGCGACGCCAAGATAAACTGGTTTTGTATAGCTTGATGTGCAGCCGTGTGTACTGTGCCTATTCGAAATAAAAAAAATGAATGTAAAATCTTAAAAAATTGCAAAAAATATCCGTAAAAATGTCAAACGCATGGTAATCCTAACCTCGTCAGCTCTTGAACCAGAAATTCCTCTTTTGAGATTCAATCGTCTGAAGTTCAGCTATTTAGCTGTGTTATTGCTTACGATGCAGCCATTTTGTCTATTATAGTATCGATAAACCATTCACAGTCTATTTATAGGTGTGTTTGGAAGTTTTCTATGCATTTTTTTTCCTGGAGGCTATCATTATTTTTGTTTTTTTTTCGCGTATTATGGGTTTGAGTTTCAGCCTTATTGAAGGGAGGTTTTGATGAATCATCAATTATTATTGTCTATGTTAGTATATTGTAGGATCTTAGAGCATAAGCTCTAAGAGTAGGATATAATTGAAAAGAAAGAAAGATATTTTTTTATCTACGCACAGAGACAACGCACATTGAACCAAAAATAAAATAAAAACAAAAAACCAGCCAAGTGCGAGTCGGACTCGCGTACGAAGGTTTCCGTACGATATATAGGTATATATAAACGGCAAAAAAAACACGTTTGTTGTATGGGAGCCCCCTTAAATATTTATTTTATTCTGTTTTTTAGTAAGTATTTGTTGTTATAGCGGCGACAGAAATACATCATCTGTGAAAATTTCAACTGTCTAACTATCACGGTTCATGAGATACAGCCTGGTGACAGACGGACAGCGGAGTCTTAGTAATAGGGTCCCATTTTACCCTTTGGGTACGGAACCCTAAAAACCAGCTAAGTGCGAGTCAGACTCATGTACCTAGGGTTCCGTACCTTGGAAAGTTTTTTTTTTTTGGAACCTCCCATCTAATTTGGTTTGTAAAGGATTTATGCTGGGAGCTGATCCGACTAACAAAATTGTTGCCAAACGCAAACGAATCACAACCATCAGTCAGTTTTTGTTTACGAAAACTATCAAAATTATTGGTTTGGCTTTTTGTGTCAAACAATTTGACAGCTATTGAAATTGAAAACGGTCTGAATGAACGGTTCGGCCTTGGTTCGGTTGCGATTATCAATATTTATTTTAGGAGAATTGGGCCCAGTATATAAAAATACAACCGCCCGTTTGCAGCTCGACAGCCGCACCGCTGCGGCACGGCTACGGCACGGCTCCAGCTCGAAAGCAAACGTCCAATTCGAAAGAGCCCTTGAAGTTAGAAGTATTCAAATTATAGTGCAAACTATTAATTTTAAAGCTAAACCTTTTACAAGTGGAGTACTTACATATTTGCGTGTTTTATCTTAAAATAAATACTTATCAATGAATCAGAGCCCTGCACTATTCCTATAGCCACGGGCCCCTATTTTATCAGTAGACTATACGGACAGCGAGGGAATAGTGTGACAAGAATGATCGTTGAGGGAGAGATAACATTCAGTTGCAATTTATTAGATTGTTATTTGTTTGTTTTGGAGTTTCGATGACGTTTTCCTGGTGACGTTGGAGTCAAATACACGGATATTCCATTTAGATAGATAGATAAAAAAGTTTATTTTGTATAAAAAAGACACAAAACACAATAGCAAGACCAAACAAATTATGGAAAAGAAACTTAACGGGTGTAAAAAGACCCTTGACGATAACGAAAACCACATATTCTACCCATCATTGGGATATTTTTTTTCTACCAGACCATACCTGGGAAACCATTGGTTTTAGAGATATTGAAGGTCAAAGTGTACATTTTTTTTTAGTTTTTTCCAGAAATGTATTCTAAGTGAAAAATGTATACTAAACTTTCTTCCAAACAACCTTATCAAAATTTTCAATTTTTCCTCACAAATTACGCATTTGAAGTTACAAAAACGCAACGACCGCCTTGGCTCAGCTGTGTGGCCGCTGCACGCATGCAACCCCACATTGCGCGCTACGTTTTTATAGATAATGGTACGGAACCCTTCGTGCCCGAGTTCGACTCGCACTTGGCCAGTTTTTCTTTCTTTTGGAATGAGATAAGTAGGTACCTATACCTACTAATGTGACCATAACTAGACATGACTCAGCGAACTCTGCTGACCCCGGAAGGAACGAAACACAACACCCCACCCCCTTTTTCCATCCTCACGTAGGTTTCTACAAGAGAAAACACTTTGAGGCCAAGCAAATAGGCCTCCACAAATCCTTGGCGAACTTTAGTGGGACATCCAAATATATTTATAGAACACACTCAAAATCGAACCTTATTTCAAACATTTAAAGTCGAAAATGAGATCGAGAATAAATATTTATTTTTCTTCTCAACACCCCTTTTCTGTGACGTCATAGTTCCTTATCTGAATGCTGCAATTGGATTTCGAATCATATTCCAATAGGGTATGGTCGGTTATCCCTCGCGTATGCAAAAGGTTTATCATCGATTGTCAAACATCAGTGACGTCATAGAGAGAGACGGGAGATATGACGTCATGTTCGCTATCTCGCTCACACAGATTAGGAGTACGTAAATAGCAAGTCTATAAAAGTGTTGGTGTTTTTCGTATAATGACTATTTTGATGGGTATTGGCGTATAAAAACGAAGTTTCTTTCGGTTATCTCCGTCGGTAGTCGTAAAAAAGTAAGCAGTATTGTAAGTGCTGGTGTGTTATTGTATTTTACGAGCTTAGCGGCTTCCAAAATAGGCCAGATAGATTTTTGTCTCTTTCTTATACCTAGGCAACTATAATAGGCAACTTGGACATTATTTAGATAAGTTGCGCTTACCATGGTCATTAAATGGATGGGTGATCGTTCGTTACACATCGAACGTAATATTCATTTGCCCTACTCATATTTGCTATATTAGTCACGTGCTAGAAGCTTTGTTTCCCATAAAGTCACTAACCATAACATCATTTGTCATAATCATTGTAAGCCCTAATTATCACATGCCGTAATTATCGCATGCCATAATTATCATATGCCATAACATCATTTGCCATCGACATTGGGTATATAACGGTTGTTATATCAGGAGAAACTGGATGCAATCGAGACTTTAGGGCACCCCGACTCGGATAGGTTAGGTTAGAAGGGGATGGCGGGGTCTATTCGCTCGCTTCGCTCGCTCAAACGACCCCGCCATCCCCTTCGTGGTTATTTTTTTATAAACCACCCAGAAGTAGTTTGGTTAGGTGCCATTTGAGTTTTTTTTCTAATAATTATTATGGCTTTTAAATACGAATATTATGTCTAATAATCATTATGGCGTTTAAATATTATGTCTAGTAATTATTATGGCAATTAAAAATATGGAAAACAATACGTATGGCACTCGTATCTTATGGTATCTAAGTTTCCCGCAATTAAAAGTATGTCTTAAGTCTTTTAGGGCAAACAAAACATTCGGGCAAATGAAATTCGGGAATATGATGATACAACCCAATAGCTCATGCCGAAGTGAAAAGATTAGCCAGTCAGCAAGGTTGGTAACGAGGCTGACTGCTAGTGTTCCCAGATTTTCCATATGACTTAAATGAGAATAAATATCAAGGCACAATATACCGGCATTGCAACGGCACCGCTCAAACCCAGCAATTAACTTGTTATTCAAATTAGAGCATTGAATCGTGTGTCTAATATATTTCATGATGTCAATATGAAAAAGCCAACGGTGGGTAGTCAGCGCACTTGCCGCTACCATACAACTCGACTCACAGCCGCGCGCTGCAAGCGTGCGGACCGCGTGCTTACTGCGCGCCGACTCCGAGCCGCCAGCGAAACAACGTCGTTGCGCTGTCGCCCGCGCTCTTTTTGTTTTCCTGTTCTTCATCAAGAGCAATAGCGATTATTGCTAGTTCGCGCAATGTAAACCGAGACATTATGAAAACGTGCAAGTCCTTGGCGTGTTTAAGTGTAGGTGATCAATCCCAAATGCCATATAACTACTACATTCGCGGTGACGGTAAGCTTGCACCTTGCGGCCAGCGCGTGGACTGCGAGTTTGCACCTCGCGGACGACGCGTAGTTAGCGCGCTGGCGGCTAGCCGTAGCCTAAATTCGAAGCGACGCCGTGCTACAGCTGTGCAGTTGCGGTGCCAGTATAATGTGCCATAGGGTCGGTACATATCTGACGGAAAATGCGTCGCCGATCTTCTGCCGATGCACATAATTTCATACAAACATCTCACACCGTACACATCTGACCGAAGATGCGTTACTAAAATTCCTCGTGTAAATTACGCGACGGAAGATCGGCGACGTATCTTCCGTCAGATATGAACCTTCCCATGACCTTAAAGCAGGTTTGGGATGGAAAAATCGTGACGTAGAAACCGGAGTCGCACAATCGCCCATCATCCGCCCACCGCACGTCTCGTGCACTCCTTCCTTCGTTCACAGATTCTTTTTAAATTACCGCGCCCATATTACCTTTAATAAATTGGATTAAACCCTTAGCCTATGAGGAAACGGAAGCACTCTTAATACATGTTTTGTAATGCTTGCACGTATTTACGCTCACGCACTTTCGTACTACAGCCCTTCGACATACGAGCATGCATACCTAGTATGGAAGCCACTGTTTATATTTTTCTTATAAGCAATCATATAAAATATCAACACCTGTTAGATTTAAGGAATTTGTTGTAGAAATCTGTTTTGGTATTTTTTTTTCTTTTGTAGCAAGGACCAATCTATAGCAATAGATTGGTCCTTGCGTTCCCCTTCTACTTAACCGAATTTTTTTTTGGTAAATTCTTATTTTTATACACACACGTAACACTCACTCAAACGCACACACATTTTTTAAAAAATAGTTACCTTATTAGTAAATATTTTACTTACTGTCTGGCAATGTAATCAGTTCTCTGTTTTGATATGAAAGAGCGGAGTCTCCTAACACAGGTATTACTAGCTTAATTCTTTAATTAAATTTAATTTATAATTTATTTCAGAACATTATTCCTTAAAAAAATGTTAGTAAAGCTTAAAACTATGTTAGTTATCTTACATTAAAAAGAACACCACCAGAGCTGTGTACCTTATTCCAATGCCCCACAATAGGACATACAACCCTATCCGTCATGGTGTTTAGAAGGCCGTTGGTGCGGCCGCACACGACGCATCAGAGAGGCCACTCTCTTGCGTACTATTGCTCTAAAGCAGTCGGTGTTGGCTTCCGCAAACATCGCTGACACACTACAGAATCGCGGCAACCCCATCAGGAGACAACCCCATTAAAAGGAGGCTCCAATCAAAAACGGTTATTGAAAAAATGGTTAAAGAGATAAACAATTTTTGGATTTGTATTTGTACCTACTTAGATGAAATAGCGATATTCCGCGTCCTGTTAAGGGTACTGAGTCTGGCCACACTGCTGGCTGCCCAGGGTGCGCCGGACGTGTGGCCTGCGGGCGACGGGTTAGGGGACCCGTCGCCCGACCAGTAACATGGGGCCTACTCCCTAAGTCGGTCAACGAAGTTAGTCGCCCATCCGAAAGCAGCCAAAAACGTAGAAATGAACAAACCAAGTGTCAAGTTCAACTTTTCGGACGGGCAAAAACACATCGGTAGTAGGGACAACTGTCAAATCGTGTTGTCATTCATTCTTAGTTCGGGCCCCGAAATAATCGTATGTCCGTAGGTAATAGGGAGTAGGAAACGCTCGTAACTAAGGCTGAAACCACGGACTTCGTGCTTAGGGAGTAGATCCTCAGGCCTGAGAAGGCGGCCCGCAGTGTCCCGAGCGCGCCTCTCAGGAGGACGTGGGGCAAGGCCCCACAGAAGGAGAGGTTCGACAGGTTCTGGCGGCCCACGGCTTGTCGGGGTTGCGGCGCATGCAGCTGCGAATCCCGGCCAAGGGTCAGGAGAAGGAACACCGTGGGTTTTAGCCGGTAACAGTACCGCATAACCTTTTGCCTTCCGCGGCGGAGGGTTTCCATAAGGATATTTCTACGATAAAAAAAATAAAAAAAAACCCCCAACGCAAAATAACAAAACAGCTGATGACCCTGAATCAGCTGAACCGATTTTGATAAAACATGTGAACCACCGCTAGAAAACCAGCTTTTAAATAAAAAATAACGTTTAAAAACAAGTAAAAACCGACTTCAAAAAAAACTCAAATAATTATTACCATATTATAAAACTAACAGTTTCAGAAGCGGTGCCTTCAATTATTATGGGACCAAATGGCAAGTATACCTACTGCATCGAACAAAAAAATAATTACACTAATCGGACTAGAAACCTCGGAGTAATCGGTGTACGTAAACAAGAAAAAAAAAACGACCCTATTGAGAACCTCCTCCTTTTTTTGAAGTCGGTTAAAAAAAGCATCTAAATCGGTTCACCCGTTTAAGAGCTATGGTACCACAGATAACACAGACACACATAGCAGTCAAACTTATAACACCCCTCTTTTTGCGTCGGAGGTTAAAAAGGGGACGTACTTAATTATTGTTACTCGTGGAGGCTCTATTGGGGCATCCACTTACAAATTACGTGCTATATCTCCCCGAAAAACATCCGAGCGAAGTCGGGAAATGGTGCGAGCGTGTAATAAAGCTTTTTATCTCGACATAACGAGGTGCCAATATCAGATAAATAATGATAGCACTCTCTACTTCCAATATTATTGACGATGGCTCTTAATCAGATTTCATTATTATGACATTAAAAGTAGTGTTGATTTCGAAAGCGCTGAAAATAATAAATGTTCGTAAAATGCGAAGCTTAATATAATGGTACTTCGGTTTTTTGTAAATATTTAGTTTGATTTTTAGGGTCGAAATACACGTCCGATAGTTGCTTCCGAGAGCCGGATCCGACTATCTGATCGGATTCATGAAATACACGTACGATTCTCGTGTCCGATTTTTTCTGGACGACGACGACGCTCGGATGATGCTTACGACCTGCCGCCCGCAGGCCACACACTACGGTGGCCGGAGATGGTCGCGCGCCCTCCGGCGCCCGGTGCGTCTTGCGCGGGAAGGAAGAGTGGCAGCTGCCTCTCTCTCCCTCTCCGCTCCCTCCTTGGTTGCCATCACCTCCTCGCAAATGAAGGATGGACCGAATCACGGCCAGAAGCGAGAGGTCACCACGGACTGCCGCGACTAGCTTGCGGCGCTGCATCGCCCACGCGGGATACGGCTGCAGTCTATGCAGCGCTGTGTCCTCCGGACTGTCGACGCAGTGGTGACAACCGGGCGTCTGCTGACACAGGTACTTCCCGAAACAGCCATGTCCTGAGAGCACCTTTGCCAACCGGAAGCTGAGGGCGCCATGCCGCCTCTCCAGCCACTCCTCCATCACGGGTCTTACCGCCGCTATTGCGGATTGACCCACAGAATCCTTTTTATCCGGGTATTTGAAGTACTACCCCTAGAATTCGAGTAAAACCGCGAGTAACAGCTAGTATAATAAATAACATAGCTACCTCAGTCTAGTATGACGTGCAGCGAAACAAAAGCAATCCACTTAAGATAATCATTATAACAGAGTTCGCAATAACATAACGTAGCTCGAACAAAGTAGAAACTAATATTAGTTTATGCAATTTAGTTTGTATTTTCTATCATAAGTTTAATAGGACACGCGTCATTTTGGCCTATTTATAACACATTATTATAGACACACACTCACACATACACTTTCAAAGTCAAAGTTTTTTATTTCAAATAGACCAGATTACAGGCACTTTTAAAACGTCAAAACTAGGTGCACGGTTCCAAAAGGTGTTCTATGGAGAAGAGCCGGCAAGAAACTCCATGAATACTCTTTTTAAATAGTAGATCATGACTATTCATGACAATTCCATTATAGTAGCGTGCGACATAGAATGAGAATAATGCAGGTTAACGTAACAAATAAACTCACTTAAGAGTAACAAATAGAAAAATATGCCTTCTAGGATTGCCGTAGCAGTTATGAGCTGACCAGTCCCGACAGACAGCACCCGTTCACGAGTATGACGTGCACATTCGCATCGCTTAGCTCAACCATATTGTAGGAAACCCAATGACCGGATATACAACGCCACCATCAGCAGGACATTTATGTGAACATGACAGACTCATACTGCCAGACAATAGGCAGTAAAATGATATGATTGTAGGTGTATCATTAATTGCTGCATAATGCTCATACTTTACAGTGGAATACAAGCATTATAAAGCGATATACACCCACACACACACACATACGCCGCACACATACGCACACACACACACACTCGCGCACACATAACACATAAATATGGTTAGGAAGAAGTTTGGTCAGCCAGAGTGGTGTTAGGGCCCAATTCTCTACAAAGAAATCTTGATAAATCGCAACCGAACCAAGGCCGAACCGTTCGTTCAGACAGTTTTCAATTTCAAAACCTGTCAAATTGTTTGACACAAAAAACAAAAACAATCATTTTGACAGTTTTCGAAAACAAAAACTGACTGACGGTTGTGATTCGTTTGCGTTTAGCAACAATTCGGTATGTAAAGTTTTTTTTAGATTTTTTTTTTTCATCAAGATTAGGCTATTTTAAAGGTGTGTATGGA